>OW028574.1:38787164-40232164 GCA_932294295.1 Alitta virens | reverse complement strand
TTCTAATATATCATAAATATGTATGTGCAATAGATATGTACGCTATAGCCAGACAGTTCTGGTTAGTGGCAGGTTGCATATGAAACTAACGGAACTTTCTGACTTGGTTGCCTTTTTCAATTACTTGTCCAACTGACCACTTGCAGCATTTTGTAATGAATAAAACAACCATTATAGCCAGTTGAAATAAAATGCTAGAATACAGCTGAGTAAGTAAGTAAGTACGTAAGTAAGCAAGTAAGTATGTAAGCAGCAAGTAAGTGAGTAAGTAAGTAAAACTTTATTTAAGTAACCGTTGGAGTAAAAGTACAATAAAAAAACATAAGCACAAGTGCTTGTAATCAACAAATGATAATGATTACACACAATAAAAGAATGGGTATTTCCAATTACATATGAACAGTACTGGGTAAAACAATTAAGTTTTTGCTGGGATAAGATCAAAACCCTGGCTTTTCTTTACATTCAGTGATTTTAACTTATGTACAACTTGATCTTAAGTGACACTGGTGAATTGTGTGATAGGATTGGATTTGGCAGAATTATTCCTCAGTTTGCACTAAGTTTTCTCGTGACCAGCCTTCACATCTAACTTCAGATTCTTGACTAGTCGCAGGACCCCTTTCTTAATGAGGTGAAGAACATTAGCTTTCAGAAACGCATCACAGATAGTTCCATCTCTCAGCTTGAAAACATTATCATTGTCTGTGAAGGTGACCCCCTTGTCAGCAAACAGAGCAGTTCGAGATGCGTTGGTTGTCTCTACCCTGTCTTGGGCATCTATGGAGTCAGATCGAGGGATGCTGCTGGTAATAATGACAGTTGAGGGCGCTGATACTTTCTCAAGGGCCTTGTAAATCAACTGTTTAAATTTTTCATCAACCAATTCAGGATCAAGATCATTTTGAAAGCTATAGTTTTTGCCAACACAAATTATTATATGGGAGTATGTCTGTCTGGTGTTAGCAAGTTTTTGCTTTATGTCCCCCACTTTGGCACCAGGTATTGACACAGCATCTGTTTTTATAAGTTTGTCGGGAGGAAGGTCCTTTATCATAGAGTCCCCAATTACTAGAGACTTATTGTCCCTTAGAAAATTGTCCCCAACAGCTTCGCTCATTTTTGAGGTCAGGTCACTCACTTGTTCTCTCAGCTTCTTATTTTCCTCTCAGAGGCTTGTGTAATCATTCCTGCAGTTGGTAAGATCGTTTATGAAAGTGTTGTGGTCATCTTCCTTTTTTTTGATTTTTCCTCAATTTGTCTTCTTTTTTTTTTCTTCTTCTATGGCATGTTTATGACACTTGTCTTTTTTTCTTTAGGTAATTTGATAATACAGGGTGTGGCATAAAAACTTGCACCAGCAGCTTCTGCTACCTTTTGTTATTACCTCAATTGACAGTGATCGCATGCAGCTGCAATCATACGCACAAAAGTAATAATTGTCCTAAATTATCTTTATGAATATATTTTCTTGCTTCCTCAAGAATTATAGATAATATAGATATAAATATAGCACACGCACACTTATCACACCTTCAAGTAATTTTCACTTTGGCCTTTGCAATATAAGCATTAAATTATGTCACTTATCATACATATGTGTCACAGACACTTTTCTTGACCTTTGGGCCAAAAATAGGCCAAATAGCTGGATCAAAATTGGAATTAACCTTATCATCTAATACCATAATATACATCTATATGTATAGAAAACACTGAAGGAGGTTTCTGTGAAAATATCATTTTCTGTGGCTTCAGAGGTGTAGCAACTAGGAAATCTCTAATTTGTACACTTTTCTGCAACAACAGTAATCTGACTTCTGTGAAATGTGTCACTCAGAACAAGCCCTGAAGCATGCACTCTCTCAATAATTCAGACACTGATATTCTCTGACATTATAAGATCAAAAATATCACAATGACCAATTGCTTATACCCCTGACTAAATGTGGCAAAACTTTAAAAGACCTGCAGGATGAGGGAGTTCTGATGAAGTACTAGTGACCTGCTAGAGGCAGGGTTGGGCAATCTCTCCAGCAATCATGCTCTGCTGTCACACCCAGTATGAGTAGCTTATCAAGAAGCAGGCCTAAGGCCACTACCTGTCTTTCTCCAACCAAGATTATCAGGCTGTCTCTCACCCGGTAACCTTACAGTTAAGAGGCTTTTCTCTCTTGTAGTTTACTATACAAGCATTTGGGTACAATCCCAGCTGAAGCTAGATGTAGGCTAATGCCATGGCACATTGAATTAGGGTTGGCTATTTTGAATGACCAAGTCAATATAACTAAATTACAGATGTAATGATGATGAAATTATAAAGCTTAAGAGTCCAGTCGTTTCATTTCTGTGGGTGCCGCGATCTGGAGGATAAGGTGACAGACTCATGTGCGCATGGTCGTGGGTTCAAATCCAGCCATGGCATGGAAGAACTGAGCACCAGGTACAAATGGGTGCTTGGCTATAGAGGAAACTTATTAATTACAAAGTCGGAACAGCTTATTATCAAGGATAGCAGACACAAAACTAAATTACATTTCCACTTACGGTTGTGTAAAAGTCTTTGATATGCCTTTGTAAAACTAGTACAATAGTAGTTTCCAGCTGAGGCAGAAAATTAGAAAGCTCCCAACTGCCAGTTTATATTGTCTTGCAATGACTATGTCTCAATGCTACTGGGTCTGAAGCCTCGTCAGCTTTTATGGCTAGTTGTCAGAGGCAGACGTTATGATGAGGTGATAAGGTTTGGAGTCGACATAACACCATGTTACACATTTACCCCATGGGTAGGGTCTTTTACATGCCTCAGCATAGACACCAAGTACAAAGCGCCTTCAATTTATTGTCTCATGCGATCGACATCCAGCTGGAATGAAGCTTTTTTCCCAGGGAATCTCTGTTTGATGAAAAATGTACTATATGTTGTAAGGGGCATCGCTCTATTCACTTAAATTAAAAAGAAACATTTCGTTTCATTATATGCCACAGGAGATTTGTTGATTTATGTCACCACCAAGGCAACAGCACCTTTCATGCCTTTTAAAGCATAAAATACTCAGACATCCAGTACTCACCTATGATACAGTCATTGGAGCTGATGGAAGTGGGCATTAAGTGCTACAATAATGTTGCAATAAACTCAAATTTATGTGTTATATAGGCATTAAAGAATTACAGCCGATGTGTTTATCGGTCTAAGCGAAACTTGGCACAAAAATACCGTGTAAGCCTCTCATGTCACATGCAAACGTTACTTTTTAAAGGAAACTTTTCTGAACTCTACAAGTCACTCTGCAATCACACGCATCTATGCTAATTTTCACCAACTTTGAAAGGCATCTTTGTACCTAGTATAATTGGCCTTTATATTTGTATGATTTAATCCCCTGACTAACACAGCTGTGCTAGAGCATAAATCATGAAATATCGCTTAGTGGCTGTACAGTGAAATTATTCTGAACTTCAAGGCTCATGAAAGCTTTTCATCATTTTCCATAGTCAAATTTTCACTAACACTCTTTTTAACAAATTAAAAATCTTAGGTAATAACTTAGTCATTATGACTTATGAAATATATGGCACTAACTAGAGTTAATTGACCAACTTACGAAAAGAAAATGACTAACATTTAGTTAAGAGTGACTATGGGGGTCAGTACATCAAATACTTAATGTTGGTGTAAATGCTCAGCTGATTTGACTAACCTTCTGCTAACAGATATTTCCACATTTTTGTGAATATACTTAGAGGTTCAATGTTGGATGGCATGAAATTGGCTTGTTTTTCTGTGACGTCTGATTTCCTGATATAATTATTTACTATAACAATATTATATAACAACCTTAAATATACACATGATCATCCCAGTAATGAATTCTTTAACACTGCTAAAATGCCAAGAAAATATATACTGGTCAATGATTCGTACATAAGATTAATTCAATGATAGCAATAAAAAATTCTTACTTTCAAGTGCAATTGAAAATACATGTTTAAGTGCTGGAATACATTGCGTGTATGGAAAACAGGCATTGCGTGCACAGATTGCATCCTATGCTCCACAGGAAATTGAATACTTAAATCATTTGTACAAAATTCGTTGATTTCTGCCAACAACATTTTCCATGTCTTCTAAAGCATAAATACTGAGCGTTCCTGCACTCGACTATAACACAGTCATTGCAGCTAGCGCAACTAGACATAAAAGTCCTCGGTAATGTTGCTATAAACTCAAATTTATGCGTTAGGTAAGCATCAAAGAACTGGAGCCAATGTGTTTATTGATCTTAGCGAAACTTGGCACCAAAATACTATGTAAGCCTCTCATGTCACATGCAAAAATTACTTTCTGATGGAAACTTGACATTTCTGACCTTACCATCACAAACATCTAAGCTAGTTTCTCCCAGATATATAGAATGCGAATTGTCTCTACTAGAACAGCAACAAATCAAAACATTAAAAAAAAATCAAAAATAAAGCAAACTACACTCGCAAATTACTACATTCTTATCAAACAAACTTGTTGCCTATTGTGTCATGCAAAAGACATGCTTTTGACTGATACATGAAGTTAGTCATTATGACTAATAACATATGCATGACATGGCAATGAAAACAGGTATTGTGTAGACATAGTATTTTGCATATGGTGTGTCACAGGAAATTTAATACTTTAAATCCTAGCATGTACAATTCACCTGCTGAATGGTGCATATAAATCAAAAAGATTACTAGATAGAATATTTGATTTATATAACAATATTAGAAATGTCTTTCATGTTTGAAAATGCCAATATCTTTAAGTGCATCAGACTCAGTGTACATCTTCTCTGGCTATATGTCTTCAGTATTGACTGGATAAAGTAAAATAATAATACCTTTATTATCAATAAGATTTTACAAATGCAGCAACAATCTATTGTGTAGATTCAATTTGTGACTCTATCTCTCAGGTAAAAGTACTCTTTAGTATAAAGCATGAAAAAGAGTAGATACCATAGACATTGTTAATACAATCCAGATGTTTTTTTCTCAAGGTTTGGAATCGTTGACAAAACAAGTTGTGCTATAATTCATGTTTCCATGGGAACCAGTGCAATGCAGAAAACGTAAAAAAAACATGCAAAGGTCATCTCTGTGATTGAAATGATTCTTTTGTATTTCCAGGTAGCTGAAATATTTTTCTATGTCTAATATTCATGTATATGCCTCTTAAATCCTTTCGATATGCTGACTGACATCCACCCACAATTTCCATGGCTGGTTTTAGACACATGACATTATGGAGAACATACATTTTGTCGCAGAGAGCATGCTGTTGTGCTTCATGGTACGTCCCATTTCCAAATTGAGTCTCCAGCTGGTCTGCTAATTGTCTAGTGCACCCAAAGAGGGAAACCATTTTAAGGCATGTTGTCATTGTTGAGTGAACAGCATGGTGTGTCTGACAGACAGTTGCAAATATATTAACATGGAATTGTATTCATTCATTAAGTTTAGAACATATTTAAATTAATGACTGTAAATAGCAAAAAAAAATTTACTTTATTTTCAGTAAAGACTTTATAGTTACAAATAAAATTAATGCACAATCTATTTTGTTTTGTAATTAAAATAACTCCTGTTAATTTGTTTACTTTTAACATTATTTATGTAACCCTTACAAACAAAAGCAGTTTCAGAGTCATCTATGTGAACAATTATACAATTTGTGGTAATCAATTCAAACGGTTGACAAGTCAGATGTGCCTTTAGGACATGTATGCCCTATATAAGTTATTGAATTTGAAAGAACTAAAAGATTTTGGCATTGAAGTGTCACATTGCATGTCCCTGCAGTGGCATGTTGGAGAATCAAAACAAATGAAGCACTGGATTAGAGGCTTCATTGTTTGAATGTTGAAGTTTGTCACCTTGGTCAAAAAACAAGAAAACCCATATCAATAGTCTGAAAGCAAAATTCATGGCAAAATCAGAACAGTAAAACCCACAATGATTCAGTAATAATATGAAGTAAAATTAAGATGGTCTTAATGGTCTTAATAGTGGGTGGTCTTATAAACGAGGTGGTCTTGATACTGGTTGGTCTTCATTTTTGGTTTAAAAAAATATCTCATTGTTATATTGTTGTTTTTCAGGTGTTTACAAGGAGGGTGAGAAGCTAATGATTATCCTCACTTCAGTTGAAAACCCACATAAAGCAAATGTTTGATGGAGGACATATTGACCTCACTGCAGCAAACATGCACAGGCTGGCAATCTCTAAATGGAAAGTTTAGTCAGGCTTGCCTACAGCTCTAGTTCATTGCGAACTATTTGCACTGCTGTGTCGTAATTGAATTCATCCGCAACAGTGAAAGTCCCTATAGAAAACAACTCATTGGGGGTGATACATTGCAAGTGATACTCTATCTTTTTCATTATGTTTTGGCAATTTTGCTGCTATTCTGGCAATCACTGACAATCTAATCCTATTATTAAAAACTTGAACCACCAATTTTGGACTTTAAAAAACGAGCAATTTCGGCCTTCCTGTTTTATGGCTATTGTACAAAAGCGACTGGATAAACTTTTTTTGATAAGGTGATCGAAATGGTGAGGTTTTACTATAGTCTGTTTTGGCACAGAAAATAACAGAACACACACTAGCAAAATGACAATGTGTATACTGTGAAAATAAGGTCTAAAACGAGGTCTAATTCGTGTCAACAAGCGTGATTATCAATGCTGAGTATCTATAAAACACCATTTATTTAATCTAGTACTATATTTAGATCTCATCCACTGCAGTCATTCTCAATTCTCAAGTTGCTTGATGTTTGTGGAACTCATTGTGTAAGTAATTGTTTTTTTACAACAAACAAACAGCGTTCAATTCAAATCATTCAAACTGCCTTTCTTTCTATTCTGCTCTTGTTTTACATAGCTGGAATTTCCCATGGTCACGCAATGAAGCTGTTTGAGAGCACATTTCTCTTGGGCCCTGATTTGTTCCACTCGTGTGAAAGCTGTGTCTGATGAAAAAGAGAAAAAAAGCAGGTTTTTTTTTTTTTAAACGAGCAGGTTATAATTTGAGCATTGTTGGTAATTGGATGCAACTTTAATGAACCCAGATCAGACGATGCTGCAGCTTGGTTACCTGTGGTTGATTAAGGCATTGACAGTGCTCAGTGGACAGCTCTGAGGGTCCTGGTTTAATAAGACATTAATTTGCGATGCCTTGTACTATGCGATTATGCTGAGGCAAGTAAAAGACCCCGCCCATGAGGTAAATGTGTAAAATGGGTGTGAACTGTTACGTTTATCATGTCTAACACTATTAGTGTCTAAGCTGGGGCATGTAAAGGACTCCACTCATTGGATAAATGTGTAACATGGTGTGGACTCCGAGTGTCAACAATCTCATCATTATGTCTGAATCTTACAACTGGTCGTGTAAGCTGTATAACTAACATTCAGAAGTAACACCCAAAAAAACAACAACAACAAAACAACTAGAATCTGACGGCTTCATGACAGAGAAACAAACAAGAAGGGAACGATGAAGCTTCATTCTTATGATACTATTGACACGTTTTCAAGAAAATAATGAGAATTTGATCACTTATATAATGTGAATAATGAATAAGCGCAAAATTCCCAGCTTGATGCATTTTTTAGGGATGTCAAACCTGCATTTTAGGGCCCTAGGTGGACATTTTCCCCAAGGAAAGGGCTGTCTTTTCCAAAATCCGCAGAATAACCGGCCATCTGCATGCTTGGTGACATCAGTATCAAAACAATCCACTAGTTTACCCCTAATGACAGAGAAGTGAATGCAATGACAGAGAACCCTGAGGGTTTCTATGTAAAAAAAAAACTACAAAAACTACATGCATTGTTCAATGGTCAGGGAACTTCAAATTTAGAATATTGCATCATTAAGACCACATCATCAGATAAACACCAATAGTAATTCTAACATGGTGTGCTAGCCTTATCTTCTAATCTAAGCTTCAGACCTAGTAGCATTGAGACATTAAGACATAAGTTTCTTCTCAATTTATACCAACTCGCCATTCAGACAAACAGTTTTGCAGACACTATGACAGTATATATACAGTTAGTTTCATTAAAAACAGCCTGTCAAATTGAACCTAGACAAAGCTTGACAACTTCTGCTACACGATGCTACCTGCCACTAAAAGGAACTGTCTGGCTATAGCTGGCTACTCAAAGACAGATCTTAAAGTACAAGCAGCATCGTTTGGTGCAAAAGTTGCGAGTTACACATATTTGTAATTTTTTGTTGAAAAGATGCATGTCTATTGTACATACATATTTATGATATCTTCGATAAATTTCTTACATTCACCCAAGGTTTATATTTTTTCAGTGGTGGATGTAAGTTGACTATAAGCCAGGAGTAGACAGAATAGCTGCAGCAAGGAAAATGTTGCTACAGCTGTCTAGAGTCGATCATATTTTACGAAACTGTAGTACAATCATATGCTGAACCTACAACAATTGACAAAAATAAATAAATTGATTAAAATAAGGTTTTTTTTTTTTGTTTTTTACGCAAAATAACCATGCATAAAAGGGACTGAAAAATATAGTCAAGTATGAGGAACTGATGCAATTACATTATCCACATTTCCTCGTTATGGCTGGTCCTAAGAAAACTCTATTGACACCCACACAAAAATCTTTGATCACTTTCTTCTTAGTGATGTTAGGACTCTCTCCTCTTGTAGTGTGGCCATAAAAATCTCTTTCATGTGTCATATAATTGCACAGCTGACGTAGGCGAAGGTATAAGTAATTTCATTATTTTGTTCTTAGTACATTAGTTGGGGATTTACCGAGTCTTTTGGCATACTTGGTATGTAATTTGGACATTTTGCTGCATGTGTCTGCATGGAATGATCGACCATATATAGCCTTTTTTGATGGAAAGGTCATGACGATAGTCATTCATTGGGTACACTAAGTTGACTAACTTACTAGATATAGCTGGCTAACTTGTCAGGCAAAAATGGCTAAATGGGGGTTACTTATTCTAGATACATTAAACATTTCTAAATTCGCCAGCACAGATGAAAGTCCAGGGTTTGATCCCTGGCCTGGGCACTCTTGATGAGCCATGAGCATTAATTGCCGCGAAAAAGTTGGTCCTCCACCATCCTCCCCCGTAAATGAAATTCCCAGATAGCATTCCAAATCGTATCGATGTTGGCGCGATGTCGCCAAAGTCAAAGCGATGTAGAAACGATGCTGGCTCGATTTGGAATGCCATCTGGGTTAGGCCCATGTAATAATTTATAACCCAGCTTAATGTCGAATTTGTTGATTGCATGAGACATTATATATTTGATAATACCTTGTATTTGGCATGCTGAGGCCAGTAAAAGACCCCACCTATACGGTAAATGTGCAACATAGTGTGGACTCCAAGCCTTATAATCCCATCGTTATATTGGCGGTACCTTGTATTTAGCATGCTGAGGCCAGTAAAAGACCTCACCTATACGGTAAATGTGCAACATAGTGTGGACTCCAAGCCTTATCATCCCATCGTTATATTGGCGGTACCTTGTATTTAGCATGCTGAGGCCAGTAAAAGACCTCACCTATACGGTAAATGTGCAACATAGTGTGGACTCCAAGCCTTATCATCCCATCGTTATATTGGCGGTACCTTGTATTTAGCATGCTTAGGCCAGTAAAAGACCTCACCTATATGGTAAATGTACAACATGGTGTGGACTCCAAGCCTTATCATCCCATCGTTACGTCTGCCTCTGGCAGCTGATCATATAAGCTGGCTAAGCTTCAATCTAGTAGCGTCGAAACCGTGATTGGAAAAAAGATTTAGTCAAAATGTCAGGAGTTAGCCAATTTGACTGCTAGCTCAATCCATTTGATTTCAGTGCATGTGAATAATTATAATGCAACCAGCAAACCCAGGGATTTCATACAGCATACGGTGTGTGATGTGTTCATACCGATGTGCCCACAGTGACTTCATTTGATTTTAATTTTAATCACCAGCAATTGTGACGAAGAACCTTGTAAAATCCTCAGTGACAGGGCTTTTACAACCTGTCATGGCATCTGCAAAGCATGGCATCAAAAAAGGGCCTCCAAAAGTAGGTCACTAGGCCACCTGCATCAAGGTCATATTATCAAGGTCATGTTTCTCATCATGCCACATAATGCTTCCAGTTTCTTGCTGCATTCTTGCAGATGCTGGCGCTTTTATTGATTCATTTAGGAAGCTGCATTAAAGATTCTTATGTAGAGCATGAGTAAGGACAAAAAGAAACGGCCTATACAGCAATAAATGTATTATGATATAAATGGTTAGGTCCGTACTAGTTTCCTTGGTTGAATAATGAAAAAGATAAAAAATGTACAGTCTGTCATAAATACCTGTTGTTCAGCTTGTTTCCTGTCAGATTTATTAATTTATCTATTCATTCATCACTAAATATATTTACAAAGGGTGTATATAATCAGCTAAAGCTGATCAGTTAAAAATCAGTTAAAATCAGTCAAAAACATTACATACAAAGAGACATTGCTTAGTTTATCAGCAGAAGATGTTTCTTATTTTATTAACCAGAGAAACAATGTTACAAATAATTTTCATATATTGCAGAACAATTTTGACATGGATTTTTAAAAGATATCAAATTAATTAAACAAGGAAATAATTGACAAGAATGATAGTTTTTAAAATGTATTTATGGTGCAATTCAGAATATTTAGAACATAGCCCAACCAAGGAGAAAAATATGGTTACCAATCTTTAATAATAAGATCATTGTTTAAGTGTCTGGTGAATATTTTCAGCGACATTTCCTCAAGTTTGAAAATTGTATAGTATCTCAAAAATAGTTTTAAATGTTTTCAAGTAATTATAGTATAAGAAAAACAAACGAACATGTCAACAACCATGATGTCTTGACTATTTGAAAAAAACGAAAAAAAAAAAACGTTGCATATCTCTATGATGAATTTGAAAGTTACCTTTTCGGTAACTACAGGATAGCTACAGGATAGCTTGCATTTATCTATTTGATGATGTCTAAAATAACAAATTTTATCAAACTTTTGATATTCAGTGTAATCATAAAGTGGGAATGCTACATCAAGAACACCCCCCCCCCCCCCACCGTAGAAACGTTTACCCCCCCCCCCCCCCTTCCGAGTAATTTTTATCCATTTTTTTCATCTGTAAAAGAATGTTTTCATTGAAGAAATAATATAATCGCATCACAGTCAGGATGTAGGAGTTAGAAAAAGCCCCCCCCCCCCCTTGAAGCTGACAATTAGCTACAATTGTTGTGACCATGCAAAAACGAATGCAGAGTTGGTGGAGAAGATACTTATTTTACACCTATAATATAATAGGTGGCTAAAATCAACATAGTATAGACACATGTCAGAGGAATAACAGTTATGTTATTATGTTTATGTATTGGATTAACTGCCAAACCTGTGTAAGTGATAAATTATTCCAATTTCTAATAAAACGATCCTTCACATTTTGAAGATAACTGTGAAACAGATCCTATTGGAGCAGTACAACTTGATAATTCATGCCAAACAGCTACATGGGGGAGGTTATTGTGACACAAACACAGCTTAAATCTACATAAGCCTCGACTAAAATTGTTACCTGGGAGTTCATTCTGACAGGTTGTACACATCTGAAGATTCATAAATTGTGCTTAGTCCATTAACTCATCGTTTATCTGCTCATTTTTTGGCCTTTGCTCGAAGAGGATCAGTTTTTTACTCCGGAGGATCATAATTACTCGGGGAAAGTCGTAATTTAGAAACATGTGCTGATAAATCTCATGTAATGGGCATCATTCAAACTGCTGCAATCACGTGGATGGATCCTTTCCATCATCTTAAAATGTGACATTTTCTAAAAGCCTGTAGAAATAAACAAAGGAATATTTTCTTTGACCAATTATGAAAATTAATAAGGTTCTTTTGAAGAGAATTCACTCGCAATTTGAGAATTTTTTTCAAAGGGCCTGACAGGTTCAAAGGAATTTCTTTGAATTTTTAAAATGGGGAATACCCACAGGTGACACTTTTTTTTTATGCTGCTCTTTTGACAACATCAGGCAATTCCCGATAGCATTCCAAATCGTATTAACATCGGTGTGATGTCGGCGATGTTGAACGATGTAACGATGGCAGCCGATATAGAAACGACGCTGGCCCAATTTGGAATGCTATCCGGATTACCATAGTGATAAACAATTGGTTTCATTATTATTTGTCAGTGGCGATGGCAAGTCATTTAACCAAACTTACGATAAATTTTTCAAATAACAAATGGCTAACACTTGCCACAAAATTTAAAAATCTCAGACTCTTATTTATTTGATAAAGAGCGTTCACGTAGCCAGAGACACTTATCATAAATAGACGTTATACAGTGTAGTCAGTTCATTAACATGTGGTAATACATGTTTCCTGAAATTAAAACCAGTCATGATTTGGTCTCGAAATTTACAAAAATTATATTAATCACTATGGTTTAGCTTCCAGTAGCTAGATATTCCATTACTACATGGCCAAATGTGCCACGTGCATTTTCCATGAGAAGCATGGTTTTTAGCCGCAAATGAGGGCCATGTTTGATTAGCTATGTTTAATGGTAATCAAAAAGTTAGGGGTATAGCTTATAAAAAGACTGACTATATTATGTGAGTTGTACCATACAATGAGAATGTGGCTATAGATTAATTGTGCCATCTAAAAAAATCTAATTGCTGCAAATTTTAAAATGTAAAATATACAATACAAAATAACAAAATGTACACTAGATAACTTAGATAAATTAAAAATAATAAGCTAGGATAATTAAGAATTAAAATGATAATAAAATTGGTAAAACTTTTAAAATTAAATGATTAAAGGTGTTTAGCTTATAGTTCCTAGCAGAAAAGTGGTTATTGGCAAACATGTTAGCTTTAAGCTGTAAAAAAAACTATTGAATATCTGCAACCTGGACTGTTGATAAAGCACAGTAATCAACATTTTAGGATAATCCCTTTGTTGGTCCAAACTCTCGCAAACTGAAAAGATTTTGGACAAAGTACATGAGCACTTTATTTATTAGTTATTTTAGGTGCTTGCCCAACTCACTGTTTAACTACTTCTTGCATCTGGGCGAACAGCTTCATGCACATCAAGTAACGACTTTTATCATAATCCATTTAACTGTCACTACAATATATAATCCTTTATGCCCGCTTCTGCACAGACAGAGTCTGATTGTGATTTGATAGTCTTGAATGCCAAACCTGGCAGCTGTATTCAGTAACAGGTCTGACCATCGCTTTATAAAATGTCAGCATATCATTGATACAGACACCAGCTCTTTTCAACACCACATTGGAATAAACGTGCTTGACTGCTTTGGAATAAGTAATGTTCACGTGCTCTTCCCAGGAGAGATCACTGCTGATGTTTAATCCTAGAAGTTAGATGTTAGACACTCACTCTAAAACAGCGCCATTCAGTTCAACTGGGGTTATGTCAAAACAAGACAAAGAAAAACTTATAAGTAATAGTTTTGTCTTTCTTGCATTAATGTTCACGTTGTTCTCACCAGGTTAAGTAGAACAGGTCGACTAACTTTAAAACAATTATCTCATTGTTTATATTCTCCTACAGGTAAATATCAAATCCTGATTCCAAATCTGTTTTCAAATTGTATGGGTTTTTTCTCTTTCTGTTGATTTTCACTTGTTACAACAACAGATCATGCAAAATAAATGCATGCAATCCGGATAAATAAAGTTAAATTGCCACACAGAATGGCATTGTGGTTTGGCCATGTTATACCACTAAGAAGCATGCAAGGTGGAAATAATTTTCTCTTTATTGTCCAATAACATGGAATATTGTTCTTAATTTAGATTTTATTCATTAGATCTGCATCACTTGATTTGCATTCTTGCACTTGAAACCAACAATGCACTAATTTACGACCATGTGCAGTAGACATGCAATCAAAGTGAAGTGCAGGGAAGATAAACAAACATAAAGAAGAGGAGGGTAAGGCCATTACTAGAAACATGAAGCATTTTGCCTGTTGTATATCACTTTACATCGTAATTTAATAATATAATAGTGTTTATTCTCTCTCTTTATTTATTTATTTTTTTTTCATTATTGTTATACAGGTATATTTCAAATATAATTACATCTGATACTAGATACAGGGTGCAGCATAAAAACTTGCACCAGCAGCTACTGCTACCTCTTTTGTTATTACCTCAATTGACTGTAATCGCATGCAGCTGCAATTATACACACAAAAGTAATAATAGTCCTTTATTATCTTTATAAATATATTTTCTTGTTTCCTCAAGAATTATAGATAATATGGATCTAAATATAGCACATGCATATTTATCACACCTTCGGGTGCTTTTCACCTTAGCTTTTGCAATACAAGCATTTGATAATGTCACTGATCATACAGATGTGTTACAGACACCTTTCTTGACCTTTGCCACAAAAAATAGGGCAAGTTGATTCATTTTTAATAAGAAGGTAGAGCATTTACACCTTTGAGGTGGAAAGTGCCCTTTTGGATTTTGATCAATTTTTTGTCTTTTCTGTTTGATTAACTGGCCAATCCTCCTGAAAATCATGTGATTATTTCCAGATTAGTTGTAGATTCAAAAAGTCCATCAGGAATGCCATTATATTTCTCCATTTTAATTTCATGACCTTGCTGAATCAAAACTGGAACCAACCTTCTTATCATCTAATACCATGATATATATATATATATATATATGCACATATAAAAAACATTAAAGGAGGATTCTGTGCAAATATTATATTTTCTATGGCTTCAGAGGTGTAGTAACTAGGAAATCTCTAATTTGTAAACTTTCTGCATCAAGAGACACTATGCAAGCAGACAGAAATTTGACTTCTGTGATGTGTGTCACTCAGAACAAGCCCTGCAGCATGAACCCTCTCAATCAGGACGTCATGAACAAGTTCTGAGATGGTTTTGAAATGTTTCCAGCAACAACTATAAAACGTTTTTAAAACACTTTATACATTTTTTTTCGGATTTTCCTAAAATGTTTCCAGCAAATGGCCAAAAGATTTTTTGCAAACGTTTTATAAGAGTGTTTGGGTTTAGCAGTATAGCGGACCCAAATCTATGCCCATATTTAGCGTCCATTAAAAATTAAGTTTTATCAAATATTTCACAAGATTGAAGTTCTAGCACAATTAGAATAACATTCTAGGAAACAGCCAACAATTTTATGAATTGTTTTACTTGGACCTTCTTAAACGTTTCTAGCCAAAACACGTTTTTCAAACAAGTAGTCCTGCAATGATTGGAAAACGTTCATGGATATTGACTAAAAAGACGTTTGGAAACAAAATACATTGGAAAATGTCTCATATAACTGTTCAATAAAAAAGTTTTTTGTACTCAGGTGTTGAAATATTTTTTGGTGGGTCTCCTTGAAATGTTTCTTTTATAATGGTTTCATGTAAAAATGCAAACCGACATGACAGAGAGATATCTAGAATGTTACATGATAAATTTGGTGTTAATAATACATTGAATTATTCTTGTCATTATGGCTGCTATTGGCTAGTATCAGAGAGCAACAAGTCAGTCTAGCAATGGATAACTAAGTTGGTTGCACATCGGCCCTCAGTTCAAAAGGTACTGAGATCAAAATTTTTTATGGGAATGTTGTTTGGGTTGCCATATCATTTTAATAAAATGCTAAAATTCCATTTCTGAATAATATTGCTTTAATCATGTTATAAATAACAATGTGAAACAGAGCTACTGATCAGTGTAAAAAATTATTTTGATTGCATGTGCCAAGTTAGCTGTTTGTCTGGGACCTGGTTTCAAGTCCACTCTGGTTAGAAAATGCACCTTTTTTAACATCTGATAACACAGTGAATAAACTTCTTCAATCACAGTTAAGCAGTTGAATACCAATTATGGCGGATGAACTGAAGACAGCCAGGGGCAAGTTGAAGGGCCAGGTGACCAGATCCATTAATTCCATCAAGAAATTCAAGTCCGAAGAAGATGAAGGAAAGGTGAAAGCTGAGTCGGAACTAAAAGAGAGATTTGACGCATTTGAGACCGCCTACTACAAATATCATGATACCTTAGCGACCGATGCTGAATAGCTGGAAAGTGATGAGTATTTATATGCTGTGCAAGATAATTACATCAATACTCTTGAGTCGACCAAGGCATGGTTAAGAGGCATAAGTGGTATTCAAGATGTAAAACCTGCAGCAGAATCAGTTGAAGTGAAGCCTACCGTTCATTCAGTAGATGTGTTTAATGCCATCAATCAGCCTAGAATTGAGATTGAAATTTTTGATGGTAGCCCTGCCAAGTTTCACATCTTTATGACTACATTTGACGAAGTTGTGGATAAGGTGGCCCAAGATGAAAGAACAAAATTAACACGTCTGTTGAGTGTCATCAGTGGAGATGCCAGAAGTGCCATTAGGGGCTGTGTTCTCATCAAAGGTGCAGAAGGCTACAAAATGGCAAGGGAGATCCTAAGAAATGCTTTGGGGATGATCATCTGGTAACAGAACGAATAATTAGTGTTCTGCGATATGGTGGACCCGTGAGATCATCCAAAGAACTTCAACAACTGGCCGATGATTTGCATTGCTGTCACAGGACTCACTAGGACTATCTTCACGAGGTGGAAAGTCAGACCTGCATCTTTGAAATTGTGAGTCGTCTGTTACCTTATCTCCAGAATAGATGGAAGAAATGTGCTCTTGATGCCAAAAGTGAATCGAAGAAATATCCAGGCTTCAAGGAACTAGTTGACTTCATTGCCAGCGAGGCACGTGATGCAAAT
Source organism: Alitta virens (assembly GCA_932294295.1). Taxonomy (NCBI): domain Eukaryota; kingdom Metazoa; phylum Annelida; class Polychaeta; order Phyllodocida; family Nereididae; genus Alitta; species Alitta virens. Next base: position 40,215,260 of record OW028574.1, on the reverse strand, counting down.
GATCCCATCTATGGCAAGATAGGACAAAGAGTAAGGAATAGTGATGAAAATTGTAAGAAATTTAGTGCCTCTTCATCTAAGCCATCCTCTTCATTTTCCTCAGGTGTAAATGAATCAAGTTTTAAATGGAAGAGGCCTCCTTGTTTATTGTGCAAGAATGATCACAAATTATTGTATTGTCCATCTTTTAAAATGATGAAGCCAGCTGAGAATTGTGAGAATTGTTTGCTTAACAGTCATGTTACAGATAATTGTAGGAAACCTTCTATATGTGATGTCTCTAGGTGTGGCAAGGTGTCTCTAGGTGTGGCACGAAGCATACATGGTACATCCATGTGGAGCAGTCTGGTCATGAAAAGAAAGATGGTTATGACAAGAAAGGTAAACAAGTCAATGCTAATAATATAAGTGTAGATGCTGAGGTTCATATGCCAATTGTAGAAGTTGAAGTGAATGACTCTTACCATGTCGGAGCTCTGCTGGATACTGCTTCCAGTAGCAGCTTCTGTTCTCGCAGTCTTGTTTAAAAGTTATGCATGCAAAGAACCATTGTCAAATATTTCCTGAATACGCTTGAAAATTCTGTTGAAAAGCAGTTTAATGTTGTTAATTTCAAAATTTCTGCTGAAGATGGGAGCAATGCTTTGTATCTTTCACATGTGTATGTAGTTGATAAAATTTCCGTGCGATCAGCACCTGTAAATTTTCAATCCTACTGTCATCTTAAAGATTTGCAATTTTCACAACCCAATGGTACAGTAGAAATTCTCATCGGACAAGATAATTCTGAAGCGTTGGTTCCTTTAGAAATCAGGAAGGGACGTAGGCATGAACCTTTCGTGGTGAGAACACTGTTTGGTTGGTCATTGAATGGACCTGCTAAGAGTCTGTTTGCAGTGAAGAATAGTGTAACTTCTCATTTCATCCATGCAGCTTATTTGGAGGACAAGGTTAATTCTCTGTGGAATATGGAAAATGAAGGTATTTCTGGAGAGGCGAATTCTTTGTCTCAAAACGACAAAATAGTCATTCAGTTGTGGGATGAAGAGATTAGAAAAGTAGATTGTCACTACAAGCTCCCCATACCATAAAAGCCTGTTGTAAATTTGCCAAACAACATGGTCGTAGCATTGACTAAATTGAAGTCTCTTGATGTGAGTTTGAACAAGAGGGGATTGATGCCTTGTTATAAACAGGAAATGAAATTGTTGTTGTCTAAGGGTTATGCAGAAGTTGTTCCTCCCTCAGAGATTGTCACCTCAAATAGAGTTTGGTATTTGCCACATCAAGCGGTTATCTCAGACAAAAAACCTGGAAAGACTCGTATTCTTTTTGATTGTGGGGCTAAGTATAAAGGTGAATCCCTCAATTTAAATTGTTTCCAAGGTCCTGATCTGAACAATAGGCTATTGAATGTTATGTTGAGATTTCGTTAGCATCCATATGCAATAATGGCAGATATCGAAGGTATGTATCATCAAGTTTTGGTGCCAGTGAAGGATCGAGACACCCTTAGGTTTCTTTGGTTAGATGAATCGGGTGACATTTGTCAGTTCCAAATGACTCGACATCTCTTCGGAGGTGTATGGTGCTTGAGTAGCACGACGTATGCTCTGCGAAGAATCTTGGTTGATAATCCTCAAATTCATCCAGTGGTTGTAGACACAATAATGCATTCTTTCTATATTGATGATTGCCTTAAATCTATTTCTTCCAGAGATGAAGGTGAAGTCGTGATTCAGGGTACGAAATCTGTTTTTGTCTGAAGCTGGGTACAACCTGACCAAGTTTGTTGCAAATGACTTACACTTGTTAAGTGGGATTCCGGAAAATGAATGTGCAAAAGAGATCATAGATTTCTCATCTGACTGCAAGTTCAAAGCCCTGGGTGTCAAGTGGAATGGCGCCAGGGATGTTCTTTATTTTGATGTTTCAGTTGACTCTAGAGCTGTGCTTACTAGGTGTCACATGTGGAGTTTTGTAGCATCTTATTTTGATCCCTTGGGATTATTCTACCCTGTTGTAGTCACAGGTAAATTATTGTTTCAGGAGGCTACACGATTTAAGTTGCCATGGGATTCAGAAGTGCCTGATAGTTTGAAATATAATTGGGAGTCCTGGTTGCAAGTTTTAAAGATGCTCACAAATTTTGAAGTTCCGCGTTGTGTCAAGCCACTTGGTTTTGAAGAGGCGTTCCTAGAATTGCATAATTTAAGCGATGCGAGCGAGAAAGCTTTTTGTTGTTGCTCATATTTGAGGTGCGTCGACAAGAGTGGTCGTATTAGTGTGGCTCTAGTTTTGAGTAAGAGTAAAGTTGCTCCATTAGAACAGATCACTATTCTGCGACTTGAATTGCAAGCTGCAGTTCTCGCAGCAAGAGTCGATTGCATGTTGCGAAATGAGCTAGATCTGCAGTTAGGGCCATCTTATTTCTGGGTCGATAGTGAGATCATCCTGAAATACATAAGGAATGATGAGAAGAAATTTCATGTCTTTGTTGGCAATCGTGTCAGTGTGATTAGAGAGTTGACTTCTCCGGTGCAATGGCACCACATAGCTGGAAAGGATAATCCAGCTGATCGAGTGTCCCGAGGCCAAGATGTTCCAAATTTTGATGTGGATGGTTGGGTGTCGGGCCCAAATTTTCTCAGAGAATACAAGTCGGAATGGAAAGTTGTTTCTGTGAATGATCGATTGTCTGAGACTGATCCAGAGATTAAATCTGATTTGAAGAAAAGTTCTAATGTCTGTTTCTTGAATGATGTTAAACCTGATCCCATTGAGAAGTTGTTGATGCATTATTCGTCATGGTATAGCTTGTAGAGGGCTGTTGCTTGGATATTGCGGCTGCGAAAGTGTCTAAAGTCTAAAGGTATTGATGGTTTAGGTGGTTCACTCACAGTAGACGTGCTTGTTTAGGCGGAGTCATTTGTTTTGAAGTATGTTCAAATTTGAACCTGTTGGAAGAGTTGGAATCTATGATGAGAAAAGCATCTGTTAGTAAGAGCAGTGCATTCAGATTTCTTGATCCTTTTGTTGATTCTGATGGATTGATCCGAGTCGGTTGAAGAGTCCGAGGAGCAAACCTTGAACCTTGTCAAAAGCATCCTATTCTTGTTCCTCATGATCATCATGTAGCAGTTTTACTTGTGTGCAAATGTCACAATTATGCTCATGTTGGCACAGAATGGGTGGTAGGCAAACTTCGCAAGAGGTTTTGGATCACAATATCCGTCGTGTTGTGAAGAGTGTTACCAAAAACTGTTTCAAGTGCAAGGAGTATTTCAGTTCTCCTTGTGTCCAAAAGATGGCAGATCTCCCTCCTGGGAGGTTAGAAGCAGGTAGACCTCCCTTTTAGTATGTGGGAATTGATTGTTTTGGCCCATTTCTGGTAAAGCAAGGAAGATCTGAAGTAAAGCGCTATGGCTGTCTTTTTATTGCCTCACTACAAGGGCCATTCATTTGGAAATGTTGCACAGTTTATATGTTGATAGTTTCTTGAGTGGATTCAGGAGATTTGTGAGCAGGAGAGGCAAACCTTCTAAAGTTTGGACTGACAGCAGACCAAGATGATTAAAATGCATGGTGTAAAGCAAAATGTTGTTTGGCATTTTAATCCCCCTGGTGCTTCCCACATGGGAGGCATCTGGGAGAGAATGATTAGAACCATTAGGAAAGTGCTTATAGGCATATCAGGTCTCAACGTTAGGCTCTCTGGTGAATCATTGAGTACATTGTTTGTGAAGTGGAGCAAATGGTGAACAGTGGGCCCATTACTAAAGTCAGTGATGATGTGAGAGATGCAAGTGCTTTAACCCCAAACCATCTTTTGCTTCTTAGAGAGCAACCATCTCTTTCTTCTAGAATGTTTTATGATGCAGATTTGTATAAAAGAAGGTGAAGATGTGTGCAACATCTTGCAGACGTGTTTTGGAGAAGGTGGTTGTCAGAGTATGTGCCAGAACTTCAAAAGTGTGCCAAATGGTTAAAAACTCATCAAAATGTCAAAGTTGGTGGTTTGGTTCTCATTTCAAATGAGAATACCCCCAGAGGTGTATGACCAATGGGCCTTGTACAAGAGGTTTACACAAGCACTGATGGGCTGGTTAGATCTGTCAAGGTCAAGACTAAGGTCACTGAGTTAGTCAGACCCATTGTAAATATTGTATTGCTTGAGGCAAGTTCATAATTGCAATTTTTCTCGAGTCAGAATTGTAAATAGCATCAGAATTTCTGTTTTATGATGATCTTTGTAAAATTATATACATTAAATTGTCAATGTTGTGTATGATTCTCATTGATTTGCTAAGTATGTGATAATTGCCATTTTTTAATGTGACAAACTAGTTGAATGTAGAGTGTTGCACACAGCTTTGTGTGCAGTGTTTGTTGCCCCCAGTATAGAGAGCTCAGGATTTGGATCTATGCTTTTAGTGTAGTTATCACAGTTTTATGACACAACACCAACAATTGTCAATGCAAGGAAATGATTATTAAAATTCAATTGCTAACAAGATGCTGAAAGGGTAACATCAGAGAAAGGTATCCAAATGTTACTGGTCACTGGTCACTGGATTGAATGCAGTGTAGTAGTTTGTTGATGTGCTGTGGAGATTGCTTTACTAGGAAGGAGCTCAAAAGTTTGTAAGTTTAATTCTTGGTTTATTGTATTACTTTAGTCCATGATAAATTTAATGTATTTGTAGTTACATGGCTGGGCCCATGTTATGGCTAATGTGTATATCTCACTATGTATACAAACAATTCACCCTAGTTTGCATGTTTTGCATGTATTGTCTGTCTTGTATGTCTTTCTGTGTATTTATGCCGTGTTTCTGCTTTACAGATTCACCAGTTATTCAACACTATTCTGAGTGAAATAAAGACTTAGTTTCATAACAAGTTTGTTCTTCTTCACGGCCGTCACAATAAGCAATGCCAAAAATAAGTTGATCCTCCTTTTAATTAAATTTATACCACTTGCATAAGTAACTGTCATCAATTAATTATTAACACAGCACACAGCAAGACAACCAGAGACTTCCACCACACCAATCCACAACTATATATATGAATTACATAGTAATGTTGTATGACTTGATAAAAGTGGCTTCACTATCCAAGCTTATTCATTTTGTTTGATTACACCAAGTCAAGGCTACCTTGCTTCTACACGACTGGCTGGTTTAGTGGTAGGTAGGTTGTAGGTTCAAACCCAGGTTGGGACAATCATGAATGAAGGCTGTTCTTAAGAGTTGTTTGTTTATTTCATCATTAGTTGTAACAAATTAATAATATAAATTGAGCTCTAACCTTTCATCGTTCACTCAACATAAGATTTGATGATGTTGAAAAAGTATGTCTTCGAAACGTTTTAAAAACATTTTGGTCAAACGTTGTATTTGGATGTCTAAAACCAGTCTAAAAATGTTCATTAAAAATGTTTTGTTTGAAGGTTTTTGTAATTTTTTGGCCCCCACATATGACTTCGAAAAAGTCCTAATGGACATTCGAACATAAAACGAAATTTATTACGTTTAAAAAGCATTACTTAAACGTTTCTGTGTTTGTTGGAGGGTGATTCGATATGTTTATTAGGCAAAATGTCTCAGATCATAATATAGTAATACTTATAAATAGCAGTCATGATTTCAGTGTTAGGGCTTGTATATATATGCAAGACTAATTCAAGACATTTATTGCGTAAACAATTACCAAAGAGTTACATGACCTGAATTTTACATGTTAATATAATACACAGACAGCAAGCCATAGTAAGGGCAACCTTTCGAAGTTTCATCTCCATGTAAATGGAATGGGAGATGGGGTGCTTTTAAATTACAGTTTATTGGACTTCATTGTGCTATATATGTAAAGTGGGCCAACTCTGCCGTCAGAGGCATGCAGACATGGTGAAGGGTTAACAATCTTCAATTTATCATATTTCTACTTTATATATGCAGTCATGTTGTGAGTTGTGATTAATACTAGAATTAAAATAGTTCATTGAGCTGCAATGGACCCCACAATGGTAATAGGCCTGCACTATCACTCTGGTATTATACGTCCAATGTGCAAAATCAAAAGGTTGTTTTCCATACAGCACAGACACAGCTTATCCTTTTCTAATAAGGATTCATTGGCGTCTTTTGGGCATTATAGGCCATAAACTGACCATAGGATACATTACACACTTACACAGCTGGGTGGTCTAAATTTTATTAATGATGCGAAGCGTAATTTTTTTAATTCATAGTAAGACGAGTTTTCGCCAGTTTGCAATTGTTCGAGCGGCAGATTCAAAATCCCATGTTATAGTATAGGAACAACTTTGTGCTTCAGGTGGAGCATGTATATAGTATATATACAGACAACGTACGGACCTTTTGCCATCACCAATCTGTTGTGGGGTCCTTTTATGTCTTAGGGATTGATTCCTGGGCTGATCATTTTGGTATATTTCTCAAAAACATTGTTTTATCTACACTGTATGCTCCAGCTGCCTCAGTTCATCTTCATATATATGTCGAAGCAACCACTAAATGCCAGGGGCCGCCACTGCCATTTCCCGATTATCGCTCATCGCTGTAACTTATGTAGGTTGAACAAGATTGTTGCAGACCACTAAAAGGAGCGTTGTAATTGACAAACCCAAAGATAATTGAGGCCTCCTGGGAGGGTTGTAATTGATTTGACAGCTCAGCATCAAAAGGTGTCATCTTGAACCATCTTAATTGCAATTTGCCTGACAATTTTCTCTGACAGCTATTGTTTCCATTTAATACTGATTATATTCGTTGTACTGTTGTATGAGAGAAATAAAACCCTGTAATCATAGATGTTTTACCTTTCTTAGGATATATGATTATTACTTCGAAATTAATAAAACAGTATTCATTATTAGGCGAATTAAGAAGAGTCAAATTCGCCCAGTGCTTGCCCAAGGACCCCTGCTGTTTCCTTAAATACATTGCTTCTTTGATGTTCACATTGCGCTTCAGAGATGCCCTGCATCAGCAGCAATTAACCCCTTAAATTTCAAAGTCGAAATTCTTTATTTCTTATTGTATATCCTTGACATTACTGCCAGTGAATGCCGCATGATCCCAGGATTCTAAAAGTTTTTTCACCAAATTTCTAGCCCTAATATTAAGAAAGTTATGGACTAAAATTAGCCAGATTAGAACTAATATTTGTGAAACATGTTATTTTAATCATGTGATAACTCAAGAAGTCGTAAAGAGCCATAGTTCAGACCATATCCATTGAAAAGCTGAAAACCTTGACGTCATGCTGGTTATTATGCCTTAATCGTCGTAAGTTGTCGAATGGACAAAGATGCCTAATTTTCAAAATATTGTCAAGTTTATACTGTGTGCAGAGGGAAGATTTGCATGTCAGCCTATATGAATACATATTTAGCAGCCCTTTCCATTGTTTCCCTATGGAATCCGTGAGGGGGAGTTGTGAATTTGGTTCATATTACAGCATCATTTATTGGACATTTGGAAGGCAGTGAAGCGCAGTGTGAACCTTTGAAGTATCAAAGTGTCCAATCTTTCTCTAGTTCATCCAAGGTATGGTAAAGCAGCATAAGATGTCCAACCCTAGTTATTGATTCACCATTGCTCTGACTGTGATCATTCAACATCACAGGAAATTACAGCCAAATAATTTGCAATTACCTTCCTAAAAAATGACCTCAACACCCTCTGCTGTCATGGTCTTCACATCATTTGCGCCCTCGCATGCGCTCTAGTTTAGGACAATGACCAATGGAGTATTTTCACTGAGCAGCCCTGAATTCAGCAAGACACAAGTCTTTCTTCGCCTCGTATTACTCATTTTTGCTTTTCAGACATAGTAGACCATAACTGACTGATTCCATATATAATATAATTTTCTCATGGCAATAACAGAAATCAATTGAACGATAAGATGTCAAATATACATTAAAAAGCACTACAAATACTGCTGCTAGGATGCACTTTGTTTCAGCCAATCACAGTCGAGGGCAGAACTTTCTCAGCCAATAGAATTGCAGTATCTGTCATAGCCACCTGGTGGAAATATAGAGAACCTTCCGTGAAAATCCACTATTCCCCTCACCTGCTCACTGTAAATAAATCGCCCCGTTTTGTAATCTCTTATGTCGCCGAAAGGCCTAATATTGCTTGTGTTGTATTGTTTCTTTAATTGTCACGACTTTGATCAAATTTTATTTTCCCGTCAAACATTAGTAGAGTCTATACGAGGCCACCATATAGTTTTTAATCTACCTTTCAGTATGATTGAAAATATCCAAAGCAAAGTTCTCATGTTAATTCTGAAGAACTGGAAGCATCCTCAAAACCAGTAAATCAGATAAGATCCTTTCCCGTAATTAGCAAGAGAATGATTTTGAAAGTGACGAAACAAGCCTTCAGGATAAAAACCACACCATTGACTAAGACATTTTACGTGATGTCATCACTCTATCGTTGCAGCAATGTAATGATTGTGACGCAATGAAATACAGACTTCCTTTGACTTGTGGTTCCAATGAGATCCGATAAATCCAATATTGTAATTAGGAACCTAATTTCCAGAAAGGTGATGTCTCCAATGCAAAAGATGAGAGACATGTTCACAAAGAATTACCCAAAATAGGCATTTTCTCTTGCCATCAGCATATGCATAAGAACTGTCATTGTCTTAAATATGTGCAATAGCCTACGAAATTGTCTGTAATTTCTGTGCAAGATACAGTGAGAATTAATTGCTTCAGTATATATCGCTACACTGTATATGACAATAAAATGATCATGATCAGTTCATAATTCTTTGATGCATGTGTATTATTTATACGAGCATAATGTTCACCAAAAAACGCTGTACAGTGTTATTAAAACGGCCTGTCCAATTGAACCTTGACAAGACAACTTCTGCTATACCACGATACCTGCCACTAAACGAAACAGTCTGGCTTTAGCTTGCTACTCTAAGTCGGATCCAAAAGTACATGTACCACCATTTGGTGCATAAGCTTGGGGTTATTCTTATTGGTAATTTTTTGTTGAAAGATGCATGTCTATTGTTCATACATAATTATGATATATCAGATAAATTCTTACATTTACCAAGTAAAGGTATATATTTTTTCAGTGGTGGAAGGTGTAAGCCGACTATAGGCTAGGAGTGGACGGCTTTAGCCAGTCATAGCTACAGCCAGGACTCGTTGCTACAGCTGTCTAGAGTTTATTATGATAATACCGACCTGTAGTGTCTCGCCCAAAGCACACAGTGGTCTTAATTGTGAGATGTGCTTACTATAGTGAGATGGATCGAGTTAAAATGGAATCTAATGCATATGGCAGTTTACAATTGTATTGCCAGGTCGGGTAAAATAAATAAAAATAGGCATGTAATATTACAAAAGACTATTTAAATACACGTAGTCCATGAACCAGAAAATTTAAGGGTAGGTAGGCAGTGTTACTGTTTAACGCCTCATCAGCACCTGAGTGGGCTATGTAGAGGCTCTCTAGGGGAAGATTGATTATCTAAGGTTGGTAGTAGAAACCAGAAGCATGTAAAAAATCAATAAGTGTAGGCGTTGGATAGCTGGAGCAGCTTGTGCAATGCGCACTGTCCTGTTTTAGCCACTGGGGATAGAGGACTTCACCCCAAGTTTTTCCACCCTCGCCGCGTGGAGGCCCAGGACCTTCGAGGGCAGAAAATTTAAGGGACCGTTGGTAATTTGCAATCCGTTATGCAAAAAGTACTGTGACAACAAACATAGGGACAAATACACAAAAGTCATAGGAGGTCATGTTAAGTCCATCTAAAGTAGTTATGAACATTTAAAGGAACTTTGGGAAATTTGACTTTATAATGATCAGACTATCCTAGCTGTCCTGTCTGGGGCACCTTTTAATTTCAACGATATCATTCCAAATCGGGCCAGCGTCGTTTCTGTATGGGCCACCGTCGGTACAGCATCGTTTCATTCGATTTGGAGTGCTATCTGGGCAAAACAAAGTGTAATATTGAATAGTTCAACATAACATAGAACTTAAAAATAAAAAGAGGCGAAAAAAACAGATGCAGCAACAGAGGAAATTGTAGTCGAAATGGATAAGTCGACCACATGTTACATTTGACACAAACAGATGCGTATCATCTACAAACTTAACCAGATGCGTATTCCCTGCAATCCTGGCATCTTTTTAGCTGCCTTTCAGAGAATATCAAGCCTTATATCTATATGTGTGCCCTCTGTGTATACTAGCACAATTCCTTCATACAATGTATTAGTGGTAGTTATATGATAACAAGTATGGTACTACGTCTTGATATAAATATGTACAAAAATGTATCTCCATAGGCAACAGGAATGAATGAATTTAAACGATATGTAGAGGTCATAAAAGACTGTATGTCAAGACAGGGAGCTCCAAGACTAACAGCCTTGCTTAAAAAAAATCTTATTATTGACGGCTAACATTGGCCACTCTCAATATTTTTGATGTAAAGAACTGAATAGACAAGTACAGAGTTTGACCAATCATGTGTTGTTTTATTGTATATAGCTGTTTTTTGTTTGGTTGTTCATGGATATGCCTTGGGATTTATTTTAGGAATCTGTGACCGCAAAATAGGCATCAATATTTACCAAATATTTTCCAAGGGATTTTAACAACTCAGGCTCTTTTGATTTCATGATGGTCTTAAATCTATCTTCATTGTTTAGTTGCTCAAAATGATCTATGTAATCATTACCACTTTAAGGAGTTCCTCACGACTAAGTTTGTTATGCGGACATACTACGAGAGAATGTTTTTCATCTTCAATTTTATGCATACTGCATTTTAGGCATAGCCTCTCAACTGTTGGCAATATGGGATTTTCATGTCTACCTGTTTCAATAGGCAAATTGTGTGAGCTTACTCTGAATCTGGCGATTTTATTTTACACTTATTTTTATGTGGCCATGTTTCCTTACCAAAATGAGGATGTTAACATCACTGCCATTTATTAGGTTAACAAATACCTGGTGTAAGTCGTTGTTAATAGATTAATAAATATTTGAAATGTGACAATAAGTTTGTTATTAAATCTTCAAAATATGATATTAGTATTTGTATCTGCTTTTGATGAAGTATATTTGTATTTATATTTGGTGCTTTGTGAAGTATTTATATTTGCATTTGAAGTATTCAGTACTATTGGTGTTTGTTATTTGTATCAGAATCTCAATCCATAACATATCCTATAATTAGCAGAACTCATACAGATAGAGATACTTATTAAGATTGGTTTTACAAATAATCTTCTGAGGTTTGTTTGTGTACATTTAAGCTGTGGCCAGATCACTCATCTTCACATCCTTGAAAATGTCTTAAATAACCTAACTATGGCTCATTTGTCTTCCTTGAATAAATGGAGCAACTTTGAATCGAGAACCATTGGTCAAAAGTGCCTGGTTTTATTGTACCAAGGTATTTATTAAATGTTAACAGTTCCCCCCTCCAACATCAATGGACTCATTCATGTCAATCTGATTTCCCAGAAATTGGCATGGTTCATTTTGTCATGATAGACTACATTAACCAATTCTGATACAGGTCTCTTTTTTAAAGAGAGCTTTTCTTGTGCTATCAGTTAACGCATGGAAATGGCATGGTTTTTCGTCGAAACCATGCGTTTTCTATGCATTTATTCAAACGCATGGAAAACGCACGTGGCACATTTGGCCATTTATACCCAACCCTGCAGTAACCAAATGCAATATTCTGTTTCTATTATTAAATTACACATTTTCTGTATCCAATTATAGGAAACTTAAATATTGGTAGTGTGGCCAAGGGCTGAGATAGACCTACATAGGCTACATTGTACACTTATTCATGGTTATCTCCATACTGGAGTTTGACTTGCAGATTTACAACCCTCCTGTTAATGGCCCATTTGTGCATGGTTATCACCCCACATGCTTCCTGTTATGACAGGCACTGTGCTCAGCTCTCAACATGTTAGTAATTCAGACAGCCAATCATGGCTTATATGGGCATAAACACCAGTTAGGTTGATAATAATGTCAACAACTAATATCAAAGATGGCATTCTGGACTGTTTCATGTTGGGGCATTAAGCAGAATGGGAGTTTGTGAATTAGTGTAAAAACAATTTTTTAGGGCTTCTCTTGTCGCCTTCATGTACAAGGATTAGGGTGAAATACACCACGCTCCAAAAATGTAAGACAACTTCAGCAAATATGTAAATCCACAATTATTGCTTTATTTTTGTATGTGTTACTGAAATTTTTTATTCTCTTTTTCTTTCAGATTATGGAAAAATAATACTAATACACTTTAAGACAACTATTAGTTTATCTTGTCCATTCTTACTTCGTGGCTTATACATGAAAATTTGTATTTTTTTTCTTGAAGAAATGCTGTCATTATAAAACACCACAGCCAAAATCCATTTCGACAGTCATTACAGAGAAAACACATTTTGCTTGTGGTATCAGCATATACATCAACTGTGGAAAAGGCTGAACCTAATCTAGTGACACTGTACAAGATTGTCTGTAATTTCGGTGCACAAAGATGGCAAAGCCTGATGAAATGAGTGTAATAACATCAAAAAGCCTTCACAGAAAATACATCTTTTTCAAAATTCCTTTATTTGCATTTGTAATTAATGGTAATCTTCCCAAATTCACCAAATTGCAACAGCACCACTCACTTATAGTCCAATACGTATTACAGTTGATGGAGTCTAACTTCATGGTTGAGACCAGATTTGGCAGTCACTGAAATTGCCGTTACACTGTATCACGGTGGTCACGTCCAGGAACTTTTTTCTGTATGGTATGATTGCATGACAGTTTTGGAACCCACGACCTACTTTTAACATCACACTCCAAACAACAGTCCTCAAAGTGACTATAGGGTACATGTGGCAGTCTAAGGCAGTCAGTGTAACTACTTGTTGGTGCCATATATCACTGGGACAAAGCGGATGGGGTAACCCCATCTCCCAACATGGCTGATGTGGTCGAAGGCAAACGTATTTCACGTCATTCTGGACGAATTAGGCACTGTTTACTCCAGAATATGACTTAATTTACCACTTATCATACACAATCTTTCTGGTAGTAGATTCAGTGATAGTTGTTTTACTGCACGGAAATGAATGAGTTATTTCTAGCGGGGAGATGGGGTAACTCATATTGTAAGTGATGCAGAGATGGGGTAACTTTGAGATTGAGATGGGGTAACTTAAGCACGGTGCCAATGCTACAATCATAATTAGGCTTGACCCATCTTATAATATGGCACATGTCATCAACCAAGCCTTTTAGTTAAGACATTCTCAAATTAATTCAATATTGTTTCCTGTATTTCTTTCACAGCAGTTGTTAATATGATCTGCATGACTTACACAAGTGAAAGATACATGTAGCTACTGTATTCAGTGAGAATTAGATGGTAGGCAGACACTAAATAATGAGTGTCACTTCATAATTAATATAATGCTCTTCCCTAAGACAGTTTTTATCATAGAAATCTTCAATTTTCAAAAGACAGCACAGCATTACAGCCATTACCAATGAACTTGATCAAACCAGCTTTCTGAAAAGTTATATTTCCTATGATAAAGCAATCTATTATCAATCACCCTAATTTTAAAAACCAAGAATTTTCTGAAATATGTATTTATTGTGCTTTATGAAATTTCTTGCCATTTTGTTACTGAAAATGGGCGAATTAATGATGATTCAAATAAAACAGAATTCCACCAATAAAGCAGCAAGTGTTTTCGTACTACAACTGAATTTGCTGGGAGGTGACCATTTATTTATTAAAAATTTACTTACTCCTATCTTGGATGAAAATAACTCAGCAAACAATTCATATGAAGACAATAATGAATCAGAGACTAGAATCACTAATATGGTATGCACATAAAGTAGTTTAGTACCAAACACACCAGAGGACCCTTATGATAAACTCTCAAAATTTGCAAAATGAATTCCAAAAAAATTTCACAAAATCCTCCAGAAAAGCCTCACTGATATTTTCTTCTTGTCTGAAACTAAACTGGACAATTCTTATCCCAGTTTGTAATTCAATGTCACTTCATTTTCCATCCACAGACTTGATAGAAATGCCCATGGAGGCTGCCTGTTATGCAAAAGAAAGTTTTCCTTATAAAAACAGACCTGACATAGCTATCAACACTAACGGAATTGAAATTATAATTCAAATCAAAAATTAAAAAGTTAACATGTTTTTCCTACTAATACAAAAATTCTCTAATATAAATGTTAAATGTCTTAATTAAAGCTATGGAAAATATGCTAAATGATTGCTTTAAAGAAAGCTCATGTTTACTTATTATATGTGACCTAAACATAAACTTCTTCCAAACCCAAACCAGCTAACGCAGATTTGTAAAACATATGATCTGAAGCAAATTGTGAAAGGGCCAACCTATTTCATAAGTATAGTCAATCCCTCTCTAATTAATGTCATTCTAACTAATTGTCCAAAATCAATAACTGTACCAGAAAACTTACCATTGGGCATCAGCAACCAAAAATAGATGCCCAGCTAGTGAACCAACTGCAAGTCCCTATAGATCAATGAAACAGTTCAATGAAGAAATTTACAAACAAGACTTAGCTGAAGCTCCATTTCATCAGTCACAGGTATTCGATGATGGTCCCATAACAGATTACTGTGAAATGTTATAGATAAAAGTGCGCCAAAGAAACAAAAGAGTGTCACCTTGAGACAGTTACTATATAAGAAAGGCCACTTCAGAAAAGCCATTAATGTCAAAGCTGCACTGAGAAGAAAATATCTTCCAATTAATAGCCAGCAAAACTGGGAAAATTACAAGAAACAGCATAATTAGTCAATAAATTGAAAAAAAAAAACATCCCTGCAAAAATACTTTCAAGACAAATGTCAAACAAGAAATAAGAAAGGGAAACATTTTTGGAAATTGTGAAACATTTCATGACTAATAAATAAATGTTAAATCCAGAAATCCAAACATAACCCCCTATGAAAATGACACTTTTATAAGTAACCCAAAAGTATGTGTGAAATGTAATTTAATGATGACTTAATGATACCATCAACATGTCAACTGATGTCATTGACCGTTACAAAAATTATTCAAGCATAAAATTTATCATGAAGAAGATAACAAAAATCACCAATTTGAGCTAAGAGAGGTCACCCAAACCATCACTGAGAAGAAACTGAAATTTCTAAAAAGAAACAAAGCTAGCATATTTGATAATATATCTCATCAATAATTGTCACAATCAGATCTACATTCCAAAATGAAATAAATTAAATAGCATTTGTTTTTGGAGGCAACTGCATGGTTGACCCACTCTGGTTAATCCAGGCTGACCTAAATTTGGCAGACCTGACCCTCCCACCTGTTGATGGACATGTGTTTTTGAGAGTTGGAATTTTCTCTGGTATAAACCAGATATTTCATGTATCACGTGAGTATTGTTTTGTGTATTGGTCTCATATAAGCTTATACGCACCTAGAATAATTGTAAGGAGTATTCAATTGATTTGTAGCTCCATATATGTATTTTCTGTTAATGTCTGTGAGGAGAGTCCTGCACAGCATGGTCCTCCCATGTGGCTTTTTGCTAAGCAGGGCAGTCCTGTCAAAATACTGTCTATGCTTAATTACTAATATTAATGAATTACAGTTAATATTATGGACTGTAATCTATCACTAAATGAGTATATATTATGATTCAAGATTATTTTTATGTGACATTTTCTTTAATTCATCAGCTTAATGGATAAGTTCCAAAAGGGAAAACTTAGTGGCTAATTTATGTTGGACCAGCTGTGAATGGGCAGGTTGTGATGGATGTGTCTCTTCATATCTATTGGGTGGACCTTGCTCATTGAGTTATTCATTCACATCCCTGGAAATATTGTTTGATGCTTTTTGCACTCATGGAGTGAACTGCACTTGATTGTTGTGAGTCCACGGCAGAGCCACTTCAGTGATATTTGGGTAATGCGCCGATGAACCAGATTGGGTTTCCCACCGTTTTGGTCATACCACCAGGGTGTATATTTCAATTGGAGGTGTCCACGGCATTTTCCAAGGCTTCATCACCAGACATCGTTGGATTTCATGGGATCAGTTTGGCGATATATCGCGGAGTACATTGAGTGTCCAGAGACAATTTCTCCTTTTATTTTTATGTAAACTTATGTACAGGTTTTGCTTTATTAAATATTTCAAATTGTTAAGTATCAAAGGATTTGAGTTGTTTCTCAGGATTCCTCATGTGGTGGGTCATTCTCAACAAGCATATTGTTACACTCGCCACATAGGGGTGTGACAAGTGGGGGCTCGTCCGGGATAGTCTTGTCGGCTTGACACTAGTGCGTTTGGTGTCTTGGGATACAACTATTTTTATAATTTACCACTTGTGTATACTTATCCAAATAATTTGTGATATCAATTTATTGTCAATTCTATTCTCGAATATAGTTGAGTTAGTTTCTTTGTCCACTGTCCATTGGGGTGATACCATGCTTATGCATTACATGTATAAGCAACAACAGTTGACATTCACAATTAGTATCACTTTAGAGGTTTGACCTGACTGTCAAGTCAGCATTGCAGTTGTTAGTTGGGTCAGTGCTACGTACTTCATTTCATAATTTAATGTCTTTCTCTTTGATAGAATTGACCTATTGACCAACTTCATGTGCAATCATGAAAAACATTGCAGAGACAGCAGAAAAGCTTGGGCTGAAGGGAGAAGATCTGCAAAAATTTATCACCGAACAACAACAGGCTGAACTTGATAGCAGGCAGCTACGACGTGATGAACTGAAACATAAAGAAGAGCGGCTAGCTTTTGAGAAGCAGAAATTTGAACAAGAGAAGCTAGCCCATGAAGCCAAGGTGGCAGCTGAAGACAGAAAACTCACCATTGAAGTCAATCTAGGAGAGAAGAAATAAGACCAAGAGTACAGGCTGGAGGAAGAGAGTTTAAAGATTGAGAGGGAAAAGTTGCAAATTAAGGTTGAAAAAGAGGCCGACCGTCGACTCGGTAATTTGGGGAAAGCAAAACTTCCCATATTCGATGAAACAAGAGACCAATTTGATGCATATTTTGCCAGATTCGAAAACTTTGCCACTTTAAGAAAATGGGATCGTAAGAGGGAGTGGGCGTTACAGCTCAGTCTGTTACTTACAGGTAAGGCCGTTGAGGCTTATGATGGTTTGCCAATAGAACAACGGAGTAATTATGATGATGTTAAGTCTGCTCTGTTGCGAAGGTATGCATTTACAGAAGAAGAATTAGAGGTTTGCATCCATCAAAATTTGTATACTGACAACACCAAGAGAGCTGAAGTAACTCTGCTCTGAAGAATGAACCAAGCTTTACCATAAAAATATTCATGTATTCTGCCATGGCATTTTCCTTTGGCTAATTATGTCAGTCAGGCTTAATGTGTCTATTGGCATACTGCTTAGAAGACCCACAGCAACATAGTAACTACGTATTAAAACGGTGGGGGTACGTCTGGTATTTACAAAACAACAGGCACTGCAGTACTGTATGATAATAATAAATAGAAGATCTCTTAGTAGTTTTGCATTCGTAAACAACTCACAGACACTGTATACTTTGGCAAGTTACTTGGCATTTATACTATTTGAGAGAAAACGCACAGGTTAAGAGAAGAAAGGCAAGGATCTATTTATTTTATCAACCCAAATAATCCACATTTGCCCATTTATTGCCAATATTTGTATTTTGAACTGGCACACACTAGCAGTGTCTTTTGCATTTCCAAACTTGCAGGTATACATGACTGAAGGGGCGGGGGGCCTAGCTCAGAGGTAGCACTCTGGGCTTCCAACCGCTGGGTCCCGGGTTCGATTCCCGGTCGAGCCTAAGTTGGATGGCTGTGTCATCCTTCATCTCATTGCCATGGTCTCTGCCTGTCCTAATTAGCCCAGCAGGTGCAGAAATACAGGACATAAAGCCCTAATCACCCACCCATACATGACTGAAGACTGAAAATGCTTCCATGGTCTTGCTAAGAACATGAATTTTCACTAAGGGTGGCCTTAGTAGTGTCGTTTTACTATATACCTTTTCACTTAAACAGTCAGAAGTCATTTCCAGACATAACAAGAGCAGTAAATAAAATACAAGGCAGTAAATGACTGGCATTACCCCAATTCTATCACTATTTACTCAAATCAGTGACAGTCGTCTGTCATAATACATGAATACACTTGGGAAACCAAAGCTATAAAAGAACTATCACTCTGTGTTTATGACAGGAGGTTGTGACATGTAGCAATGAAACTTGGATCAAAATGCTCCTGTTTGATTCTGTGCCCATCAAGACAAATTGCATAGATAATCATGAGGACGTTTATGCCTCGACATCTGAGTCTAATACTAAATCAGTCCTATTCTGTGTCCCCATGGGTGAAAAAGAAGAACTGGGCTATGTATAAGGCTCTCTCAGCTAATCATTAAAAAAAACTGGACAATATTGACCAACGAACTGATTTATTAGATCTATCACAAAGGCAACATAATACAATGTATGTTAAAAAAGTGAGATGTTTGGTACTTTCACAACAATGATAAATCACCTTGAAACCTTAAATGAATCGTGTTATTACTGTCTTTTCTAACTTTAAGGATGTCCACTGGTCAGCTCTATATACTTTTCACTGTATTTTGGTATGTTATTATGTAGAGTATTATGCATATGCCATTAGTTTTTCATTTAGCCCATATTTTGTTTGACAAAATTCTCAGAAAATCTTAATTTGGTATTTCTGAAATCATGTATAAAAACAGATAATTAGCCCCTTGCAGTATTTTTCTCTCGATCCAGTCTATTTATAACCTCATTTAACATCTTATATAACCACAACTGGTGGTTGAATATATAACTTCTAACTTTAGCTTAATTATCTTCAGTAATTACACAACCAGGAATCATTGCAAGATAATTAGCCGTTTCGGGCCCATCTGTTTTCAAACTACTACAATTTTAAGATTCCTTGGAGACTGCAGTATTTTGCTCTATATATTCTATTCAATTGCAACAAAATCACTTATGGTTACAGATTTTCTGAATGGTCTTAGACACTTGGTTGTTGCAAACTCCTTAGCTGTGTGTCTTAAGTGCTTGAAGCCTCAGGGAAGATTAGAGCCATTACTAGACTCTTTGACACAGGATTCTTCACTATGAAAGACACGAGGACTTGGCGGTAGTTTTGCTGTTGTGCTCCACACGCTTAGCATTTAAGACTTGAATCTACTTCCTGCTCAAGACATTTAACAGTGGTTAATGGGTTTTTTTGTACCAGTCGATGGTTTTGGTACAGTGAAAAACAACAATGTTCATTTGCACTGACCAGGAATTACAGAAATGGTAATCTCAAGTGATCTTTTATATCCTGGGATTTCTTTTGTATTATATTATCAAATATTTGAGAATCAGCAAAGTGGTCTTTGAATTAGGATGGACCAAATAAGGGCTGGCCCTTAGTGTGGAAATCTTCTTTTTTTCTTCAAGAAATTAACAGATATAACCTACTAGATTAAGAATACTTCGTGGTATTACTGTTAGCAAAAATTGTACTGTCTGTTATCTATTGTATTGTATTAATTGTATCAAAATCAGATAATTATTCAAATGTAAATGAAAGTAATTTATTTGGCAGGCCTGTAGTTAAAGTGCTGCTCGTCTGATGTTAAAAATAGCTTTTATGCCATGATATGAAGAGCATCCTTTACCAGTTTGCTAAAATTTACCTAGCCCCACATGCAATCAAAAAATGATTCCAAAATGTTTTAGTGAGATACAGACAGTCTACCAGCCATGCAAGTGCATGAATAACATAGTAACTGCAATGTGATGACAACACATCATTCTAGGATTGTACACAAGAACTTCTTGCAGGAGTCTGTCAAAAATGATATTTTGGCTCTTTTTGCTGTAAAAGGCAGCAAAAATGGCATGTCCCACACCTCATATTATATATCTCCTTACGTCACTCAATGAATTACAGTTTAAAATCAGTTTAAAATCATTTATAATATTCACATTAATATGATCAGGAGAAGTTGAATTTTCAACTGTTGAAGACAATTGTGAAATATTTGCAGTTCCAGTAACATTATCCATTTGTTTAAATTTGTCCATAGAATCAATGTCCCCCCTGTTCTATTAAAAATCCGCTAGATGAAAAACTAAAATTGTTAGGTTTGTGTACTTTTCAAGAGATGAAAGCACTACAAAATGGAATGAAATCTTGGGTGAAATCACTACCATTTCCCTTTCAGATACTGCCGCCTATAATGTATATCCGGTTACTGTCCTTCCTGTTACCATAATGGCTGACATAACAGGTCACAACACTGTAGGAAAATGCCAAAAGTGTGCGGTTTCTGTGGAATGACCCATATATGCTGAACCCATTAATTGAATTTAGTCGCCCAGTTTATTAGGTATAAGATTTTATTTTCGAAATATTGGTTTGCAGATTGAAAAGTCTACAGATTGTCACCTATCTGTTTACTTGCCTCATCCTAGACACTGAATACAAGGGACCGCCAATTTAACGTCGCATCCAAATGACATCCACCTTATGCTCATGAGAGGTGGTCCTGGGATTGAACACCGGGACCTTCAGAGAAGCAGGCGAGCGTCTTACCACTAGACCACCTGCATCTCAAGAAGAGAGAGAAGGAGATGAGAAGAAAAGAAGAAAGAATAAGGAGAAGAAGGAGGACAAGATGAAGAAGAAAGAAGAAAAATAAAAAATGAATAATAAAAGAAGAAGAAAAGCACACTTATCAAGACTTCTGCAATGTCATTATTAAAGTAAACTGAACAGCTAGTTGGAATTCATCAGTGAAGCAAGTGGACAACCAGAAATAAAAGAAAACCAACGACGACTGTATTGTTTATCCCCCTAAGAGAATGCAAATCAAGCCACCATTGAGCAGATTATTGCCATTTCTGGGCCAAATTAAAGCCAAAGGAGCCAACGTTTAACTAATCTGGACACCAATAGACAATGTGCTTAATTCCAATTATTTTTTTAATGAATTATTCGTACCATTTTGACCACTGACCATGTCCACAAAACCATTTAACAAGCAAAATGTAACTGCGTGTTATAGCATGGTTTTGGCCATGAAGAATGATATCAAACTTGACAAGGGAGAACCAGCTTGAAGGAGTTTGGGTCATGACATGCTATGAGTGTGCTTGGGTGTTGTCAATGTAAGTATGCATGCACCATATAAGGCTACATCATGTACATGGTTGAAACCCATCTTCTTCATGGTTGCGTTTCAGCATCAGCATGATCAGTTTTCGAACACTAAGCAGCATGTTGGAATTCCTTAGTAGGCCTACATACAGAATTAAATAATACTCAGTAGAACCAAATTTTGCAATATTTGACAAAGTTGTTAGTTTTGCGTATGTAAATAGAAGTAAAATTAACTAAGTGTGAAAACTAAGTAATTTTACCAAAATAATTAATTGATATACTTTAATCCAGGTAGTTAACAACAGCCTAAATCATACCAAGAAGCTATAAGGACATTATATGGATGATTATGTAAATAGGCCTACAACTAGGTAATTCTGAGTATAATATGTCACTTGATCGAACTCCCCAACAGCTTCCATTCTCAGAACAGCTCCGTGAGACCTACCACCATTTAGTATTCTGGCTGGCCATCCCAGCTTCCCATATGCTTTTCAGTCGCCCATTAAATCTGCCTGCTTCCAGCTGAACCCGATTTTGAGTGATGTAGATGCAGGTCTCAGCCAACTTTCTCCCAACAACAAAAGCAACAACAACCATGATGAATATATGAATGCAATAACTGGCTTATATGTTATGCTATCGTTTTATCATTTCTTGCTTGATACATTGCACATTGATATGCAATATACAGGCCTACAGAAAACACTAAATCTTCGAGGGGGTGAGGGGGGGGGGGTCAAAATTGCACCAGTTGGGAAAATGTAACCAGCTACACTATACTTTTCCTCAAGATATTTCGAATTTTCTTATGGAAAACTAAGGGAGAATCCCAAGAAATCTATCTCTCTATTAAGGACACTTTAGACAGACATATCTTCAATTTTTTAGTACAAATCGTATGTCTACATGGCGAAATGTGCTACGTGCGTTTTCCATACGTTTGGATAAACGCATGGAAAATACATGGTTTTCACCTCATTTCAATTAGGCAAAAACCATGCGTTTTCCATGCGTTTATCCTTCTCATGGATAACGCACGTGGCACATTTGGCCATGTATAACTCCCATAAGCAGATTAGGCTTTCACCTGTTCTAGTTACCCACGACCGACAGATAGCCAGACTGACAGATTCTGCTAAGTTTACTTTCATCTCTTTTACATTCTGATGGGAAAGTGTGATGAGAGCAACATTAATCCCACTTTAGTTTTTTAGAGTGATGAGTAACTCCAGTACAGAGAAGATAAGTGCAAAACTTGCAAGAACTTTTAATCCAACCTTTTTGAAAGGAAGACCGGTTACAGATCACCCCTAACTTGGTAAAAGCAGGGTTTTTGTGTTTTAATTGTAAAGGATATGCATAAGAAATTCGTTTTTCGTTATTCCAAAAAAAAAAAGCAAATGAAACAACAGTTGAGTTCACTCCTGAACATCATCAACAATTAAATGTTTCCACTATGTATAGTAATATGTTAATAAGCAATAGAAAGTGTTAACTTCAACAGTCAGCAGACACATTTTATTGAACTGAAATAAGCAGCTCTATTGAAGGTCTTGGATTTGACCCTCTTCATGAGCCACCCTGCATGTCCTAATAGAGTCATTTTGCTTTTCAGATACAGTAGGGAATAACTAACTGATTCCATAAATATAACTTTCTCAGAAAAATTTTAAAAAATCAACTAAATGATAAAGTTTTAAATATACATTAAAATGCACTAAAAATACTGTTGCTAGGATGCACTTTGCAAGGGTGGGAACTTTTTCAGCCGATAGAATTGCAGCATTCTGTTTTAGCCACCTGGTGGAAATACAGAGAACCTTTAGCCCAACAGGTGTAAAAATACAGGACACGAAGCATTAAATGGGATGTGGCTTGTACATGTACTTGTTTGCTGAGGCAAGTAAAGATCCTGCCTATTGGACAAATGTGTAACATGTGAGGAGTCCAAGCCTTATGAATCGCATCATTACATCTGCCTCTGGCAGCTGGTCATATAGGCTGACTAAGCCTCAGACCAGTAGCATTGAGACATTCAAACATATTACTCTAGAAGGGCTTGACACGCTATAGGGGTGCACATATTTTGGGTGGTACATGTATTTCCATTATTCTAAATATACTTACAAAACAACAATAATAATATAAAAATAATAATAATAATAAAAGTACATTTTTAAGGGCATCATCAGCATTAAGTTCCTTGTACATGCTATACTACATGGAGCAACCATGCAGCATTAATAAGTAACCATCTGCCAAGGCCATGGTTAATTGGTCATCTTCCTGCTGTTAATAATGCAGTCAACACTTGTTGGTTTTCTGTCCTCTGGCTAATGGGCCTTTCATGATTCAATGTCAACGAGCACTGTAGAGCATGGTTTCTTTAAATTAAATACACAAAAGCCAAACATTATGTCATGCTTTATGTGAAGGACAGTCATTGTGAGCATAATTAATTTGTCTACATGTCACTAAGGTAAACAAATTGTACACAGGTTGCATTGAATGATGTAACAGAAAAATATTTAATAAAGGTGCCATGCAGAAATTAATAGTTTTAACCTTAAAAAAGTTTTCAATTTCAGCTGACAGAACCTGTGTTATTATTAATTTCTTTATTCTTGCTCTAGGCATATGAAATATAAAAAATATATATATATATAAGTAAAAGTAATAAATTAAAAATTAAAGTAATAATATTAAAATAAAATAATTAATATCAAATTGTGCAAAAAATTGTTGTAAATAAATCAAATCATAATCATAATTATTATAATGCACTTAGATATGCAGAACTCAGAATTCATTTTCATTATGAAGTGAATATAACTTAAGCCTTTCTTTTATAAGTATGAAGGCTGCATCTTCTGTCTTTTAGCATTGTAAAATTTCACACCCAAATATCTAAATCTTCTTTGTGAAAATGTCATAGTACACCCAGGAATTTGAAGTAATTGTTGTCCACGTGTTGAATAGAATAGTGACTTTGGGATAGAGTGAAAAAGTTACTAAAAATGGCTACTGGTAATTTCTCGGCTTTGTATTTATACATGAATATCAGAACTGAATAAACGTGCAATTTCTTGATGTGCAATATTTTAGATTGTAAGAGCTACTGCGGACTGGTACAGAGTGTATAATTCGCAAAAACTTTCTTTTGTAATTTAAATGACATGAGAGTTTTATAGGATGAGCCCCAGGCTTCAAGACAGTAAATCAGATATGGATAAAATAAAGTGTTATTAATAATTTCTTGGCTTTACATATTATCCCTATTCCCTTATAATTAGCAACTTTCTTCTTGACACTATTAATATGTTCCATCCAACTTAATGTGTCACCAAGAACTACTCCCAACAATTTTACTGATGTTACACTATGCTAATTATGGCAGTATCTAGATGTAACTCTGGAATATGAGGGATTCTTTTCTTTTTGGGCTTGAATACCATAAACTGAGTTTTTGTCGCATTAACAGATAACTTATTAGCATTCATCCAATTCATAAAAGTACACATAAGCGTCTATGCAGATTGACAAATTATTTTGTGTAATATTTAGTCTGTTTCTAGTCAATAATTTTATATTCAACCAAAGGAAATACACCTATGTCTCTAATCCAGCTATACAAAACTATATATGTGAAAGCTTAAAGTTTATTGTTCATAGATTATACATTTACGATCCTAGTTGTTCAAAACATATAACGTACTGCTCTTAATTAGAGTACCATATATTTCTAAGGTGGAAAGAAAGATAGACACTTGGATATGCTTATTACTATTTGGGAAATGGGATTGGTGTTCTGACCAAAAACTATTTGGGCGCGGTTTTGAACAGATATTCGGTGTGTGATGTCTATAATAAAAGTATAGGAATCAACCAATTTTTATGTGGCCATGTTTCCTTACCAAAATAAGGATGTTAACATCATTGCCATTTATTAGGTATACAAATACCTTTTGTAAGTCATTGTTAATAGATAAATAAATATTTGAAATGTGACAATACGTTTGTTCAATTATTATTAAATCTTCCAAATATGATATTAGTATTTGTATCTGCTTTTGATGCATATATTTGTATTTATATTTGATGCTTTGTAAGGTATTTATATTTGCATTTGAAGTATTCAGCACTATTGGTGTTAGTTTTTTAATACTGCTATCAGTAAACGCATGGAAACCGCATGGTTTTTCGTTTAATTATAATCAGGCGAAAACCATGCGTTTTCTATGCGTTTATCCAAATGCATGGAAAACGCACACGGCACATTTGGCCATGTATACCTAACCATGCAGTGACCAAATTCAATATTCTGTTTCTTTTATTAAATTACATATTTTCTGTATCCAATTATAGGAAACCTAAATATTGGTAGTGTGGGCAAGGGCTGAGATAGACCTACATAGGCTACATTGTACACTTATTCATGGTTATCTCCATACTGGAGTTTGACTTGCAGATTTACAACCCTCCTGTTAATGGCCCATTTGTGCATGGTTATCACCCCACATGCTTCCTGTTATGACAGACACTGTGCTCAGCTCTCGACATGCTAGTAATTCAGACAGCCCATCATGGCTTATATGGGCATAAACACCAGTTAGGTTGATAATAATGTCGACAAGTAATATCAAAGATGGCATTCTGGACTGTTTCATGTTGGGGCATTAAGCTGAATGGGAGTTTGTGAATAAGTGTAAAAAAAAATAAAATTTAGGGCTTCTTTTGTCGCCTTCATGTACAAGGGTTAGGGTTACTTACACCACGCTCCAAAAATGTAAGACAACTTCAGCATACTTATCAATCCAGTTATTGCTTTATTTTTGTATGTGTTACTGAAATTATTTATTCTCTTTTTCTTTCACATTATGGAAAAAGAATACCAATACACTTTAAGACAACTATTAGTTTATCTCGTCCATTCTTTTACTACGTGGCTTATATACATGAAAATTTGTATTTTTTTTCTTGAAGAAATGCTGAGTCATTATAAAACACCACAGTCGAGTGATTTTACAAAATCCATTTTGACAGTCATCACAGAGAAAACACATTTTGCTTGTGTTATAAGCATATACATCAACTGTGGAAAAGGCTGAACCTAATCTAGTGACACTGTACAAGATTGTCTGTAATTTCGGTGCACAAAGATGGCAAAGCATGATGAAATGAGTGTAATAACATCAAAAAGCCTTCACAGAAAATACATCTTTTTCAAAATTCCTTCATTTGCATTTGTAATTAATGGTAATCTTCACTGAATTTGCCTTTACACTGTATCACGGTGGTCACGTCCCAGAACTTTTTTGTGCATGGTATGATTGCATGACAGTTTTGGAACCCACGACCTACTTTTAACATCACACTCCAAACAAACAGTCGTCAAAGTGACTATAGGGTACATGTGGCAGTCTAAGGCAGTCAGTGTAACTACTTGTTGGTGCCATATATCACTGGGGCAAAGCAGATGGGGTAATCCCATCTCCCAACATGGCTGATGTGGTCGAAGGCAAACGTATTTCACATCATTCTGGACGAATTAGGCACTGTTTACTCCAGAATATGACTTAATTTACCCCTTATCATATGCAACCTTTCTGTAGTGGATTCAGTGATAGTTGTTTTACTGCACGGAAATGAATGAGTTATTTCTAGCGGGGAGATGGGGTAACTCATATTGTAAGTGATGCAGAGATGGGGTAACTTTGAGATTGAGATGGGGTAACTTAAGCACGGTGCCAATGCTACAATCATAATTAGGCTTGACCCATCTTATAATATGGCACATGTCATCAACCAAGCCTTTTAGTTGAGACATTCTCAAATTAATCTAATATTGTTTCCTGCATTTCTTTCACAGCAGTTGTTGATATGATCTGCATGACTGACACGAGTGAAAGACATGTGTAGCTACTGTACTCAGTGAGAATTAGATGGCAGGCAGACACTAAATAATGAGTTTCACTTCATAATTAATATAATGCTCTTCCCTCAGACAGCTTTTATCATAGAAATCTTCAATTTTCAAAAGACAGCACAGCATTACAGCCATTACCAATGAACTTGATCAAACCAGCTTTCTGAAAAGTTATATTTCCTATGATAAAGCAATCTATTATTAATCACCCTAATTTTAAAAACCAAGAATTTTCTGAAAAACGTATTTATTGTGCTTTATGAAATTTCTTGCCATTTTGTTACTGAAAATGGGCGAATTAATGATGATTCAAATAAAACAGAATTCCACCAATAAAGCAGCAAATAAGTGTTTTCATACTACAACTGAATTTGCTGGGAGGTGACCATTTATTTATTAAAAATTTACTTACTCCTATCTTGGATGAAAATAACTCAGCAAACAATTCATATGAAGACAATAATGAATCAGAGACTAGAATCACTAATATGGTATGCACATAAAGTAGTAATAGTACCAAACACACCAGAGGACCCTTATAAGCAACTCTCAAAAATTGCAAAATGAATTCCAAAAAAAATTCACAAAATTATCCAGAAAAGCCTCACTGATATTTTCTTCTTGTCTAAAAACTAAACTGGATAATTCTTACTCCAGTGCCCAATTCAATGTGACTTCATTTTCAATCCACATACTTGATAGAAATGCCACTGGGGGCTGCCTCTTATGTAAAAGAAACTGTTTCTTATGAAAACAGACCTGACATAGCTATAAACTAATGGAATTGAAAGTAGTATAATTCAAATGAAAAATGATGAAGTTTACATGTTTTTCCTGCTAATACATAAACTCCCTAATAAAAATGTTAAATGTCTTAATTAAAACTTTGGAAAATATGCTAAATGATTGCTTTAAAGAAAGCTCATGTGTACTTATTATATGTGACCTAAACATAAACTTCTTGCAAAACCCAAACCAGCTAACGTAGATTTGTTAAACATATGATCTGAAGCAAATTGTGAAAGGGCCAACCTGTTTCATAAGTAAAGTCAATCCCTCTCTAATAATGTCATTCTAACTAATTGTCCAAAATCAATAACTCTACCAGAAAACTTACCATTGGGCATCAGCAACCAAAATTAGATGCCCAACTAGTGAACCAACTGCAAGTCCAAATTGATCAATTCAAAAGTTCAATGAAGAAATTTACAAACAAGACTTAGCTGAAGCTCCATTTCATGTGTCACAGGTATTCGATGATGTCGATGAACAAATTTGGTTCCATAACTGATTACTGTGAAATGTTATAAGTAGTAATTACAGTACGATACTGTAAATTATGGAACCTAAAATGCACACCAGCCGGCGGTAAAAGCACCCATACCCCAGGAGGTGCTGCCACCATACGGTACCATAATATAGTGTAGTACTAAAATGTACACCAGAGGGAGGTAAAAGCACCTATCTGTGTAACAATTAGGAGGGTAGCCACCTTACGGAGTAGGGTGGAAGTAAACCTCTGTTATTATTGTAATATAGGTTAAATATACCTGTCTATATACTAAGAAGATATTTCACACCATCTTTATAAAGATGACCAATTCTAACATTGTGCTGCCTGAGGAATGGATAAAAAGAATATTTGTGATTAACAAGTACCTGTGATATTGTTTGATGTTCTAACATAGATCTAATACTGCATGACTGCTTAAGTCTATAGTGATCTGCATCACTACACAAGTCTATATGATAACAAGGCATTAAAAATGATATAGCGCAATATTTGTGGGGTAAAACTATATATACAGGTTTCCAAAAGTGTGTGATTGGTTAAAAACATGTAACAGAACCTATACAAAGAACCACTGCATATTAAATGAAAAGTCTTTGCCAGACACTGTACACTTGTGCTGGTCATGGCGTTTATAACATTTCCCAGGATATCTTAGTAAAATTTCAAAAGGAATATTTCTTTCTGTAATGTGAACATGTCTGAGCCACCACCTACTAAAAGGATTGCAATGGAGGAGGAGGATGAGGAGGAGGAGGATGTGGAACCCTATGTAATTGAGCAGGTCAATGAGAGAAGAGCTCGTAAATTCGGTGTTGAGGAAGTAACATTCAGAGCTAAATTTAAGGATGACCTCCAAGGGAGGAAATTACTTGATATTACAAATGATCTGGGTGATATGTTTGGCAGTGTTATGGATAGAGTGAGAGCAAACCATCCAAATCCTGATGACAAAGCACGCCTATCTATCAGACATACAGGATTAGACAGAGAAATAACAATTCACTGCCAACCTCAGCATAACATAACTGCTGAAGTCATAATGGAACGATGAGTGTTGTTGCCGTTGTTTATGTGTAGTTATGTGTAGTAATTTATTTGTCACACAAGGATATAATAAATAAACCCACTGTCTGAGATACATATTGTAACTGTTGAGGACATATAAATAAACCCACTGTCTGAGATACTTATTGTAACTGTTGAGGACATATGACACTTCTTTTAAAACAGATTTGAAGCTGTTCTGCAGTCCAACAAAGACCTTACTGTAGACGACTCTTTCGAGGTCAGTGTAGGAGTCATGGAAGCATCTGATTCTGGCGGTGGACGAAGAGCCATAGTAAATGTAGACACCTTGTCTGACGATTGTTCAATCAAGAGAAAAAGAAGCATGGTAACCATTCCTGAAGTACCAAATAAGTTTTTGTGTGCTGCACGTGCAACAGTCACTTGCTTAGCTAAACTGAACAAAATGCCTCAAGCTAAGTTTAACATGTTTGTGCACAAGAATTCGGTGATGAGTAGGATGCAACATTCACAACGGAGTTATGCTTTGAAACTGCACAAACAAGCAGGCTTATCAACTGATGCCCCGGTGCCTGTGCACGATCTACACAAATTTGAAGATGTGCTTAATGTTCAAATAATTGTAGTGTCTGGTGATACTGGTGACGAAATAGTGTACACAGGTAAAATGGAGCGAAAAAGAAAGATATATTTGTATCTGAAAGATCAGCATTACCACAGCATTGTTAATATCAAGGGGTTCTTTGTGTATAAAAAGTTCTGTGAAGAATGTTTGACAACTTATAGTGAGCACTGGAGACATAGTTGCGAAGCTGTCTGCGCAACATGCAACACAAATAAGTGTTTCTATGGTGATGATTCCCTAGTGTGTGATGCGTGTAACATGGTGTGTAGGAATGCCCAGTGTTATATGAGACATCAGCTCTCAAGAGAGTATCAGAATAGTGCCAATAAAGGTGAGGACAGACTATCCCTGTGCGACACGTATTACAGGTGCCTTAAGTGCTACAAAACCATGGACAAGACCAAACGCGATGTCGCAAAGCATGTGTGTCATGAATGGTACTGTTTTTGCTGCCAGGAATTCGTGGTGGGTGAGCACCTGTGCTATTACAGAATCAGGAAGCCCAAAACAACAGAAGGGTTGTTCATATACTACGACTTCGAAACTTCCCAAGACCAGCGCATAACATGTGACAAGGGCTACCTGAACAAACCTAAAAGTGGTTGCAGTGATTGCTTACCAGAGCAGATGTGTGTACGTTGTAGGAGGTGTGTCAACTGTAACAGGAGTTATTGTGGGCTAGAGAGACATGTACCTAATTACCTAGTGTGTCAGACAGCCTGTAATATGTGCAAAAATGACTCTTTCACTCCTGACTCAAAATGTCCAAATTGTGGTCATCGATGTAGAAAGTGCAGTGTTAAGTGTAAGGATGGCTGCCTTAAAGATCTATGTTCCGAGGAACTGTGTGGGTGTAGGGAAATGATATTTAAGGGTCCTGATACATGCGATTCATTCTGTAAATGGCTCATTACGCCTCAACACAAAGGAGCCGTAGCCATCGCTCACAATGCAAAGTCATTCGATTCGCACTTTATCCTTAATCACTGTGTGAACAATGGCATGTACCCTGAAGTTGTGTATGCAGGTAGCAAAATAATGACAATGACTATCAAGAAAGGAGTGGATATACGCTGTATTGACAGTTTAAATTTCCTACCCATGGCATTAAAAAAACTACCTGCTGCACTAGGTTTGAATTCTGAACTCAAGAAAGGTGATTTCCCCCATTTTCTCAATACTAAGCAATTTCAGAACTACGTTGGTCCCTTCCCAGACCCTAGCTACTATGGAGTGAAGCACATGTCCAGAAAAGACAGAGAGGCTTTCATGGAGTGGCATGGAAAGCAAACGGATAAAGTGTTTAACTTCCAGGATGAAATACTTGCATACACACGTTCCGATGTGAACATATTAAGAGAAACTTGCACAAAATTTTGCGCACTTCTGATGGACATGACAGCCCAGGGTGGGAAAGGAGTGGATCCATTCGCGCACGCCACAATTGCATCAAGTGCCATGCAGATTGTGAGGGAGCTGCTTCTCCACGAAGAGCACCAAGTGAAACTCCTCGATGGAACTCATGAGAGAGCCATTCTAAGAAATGGGCAGTGGAGTATTAAAGGAAATGTAATTGACAGCCAGCAGATTGTAGAAAATAAATTTGTTAGTTCTCCCATTCCACAGATTCCTGTCAGAGGATACACTAAGCACCCCAACGACAGTCACAAGGCTCTTGCCTGGATGGAGTGGGTGACCAAAATCACAGGTCATAAAATCCGCCACAGTCGTAACGGCGGGGAGTTTAAGATTCCTGGAACGTCCTACCATTGCGATGGACACCGTGAAGGCTCAAATTACGTGTACGAATTCCTAGGGTGCCGATGGCATGGTCATACCTGCCGCAAAGACAGACATGCACATGACCCGCGAACAGGTGCCACTCTTGAGAAGATCTACCAGAGAACTCTCACCAGACTTAAAGAAATCGAAAACAAGGGCTACAAAGTTGTGCATATGTGGGAATGCCACTTCGACAACATGGTGAAGCGTAACGCTGAACTGAAAGAGTTTGTGGACTCTGTGGATCTGGTAACACCTTTGAAGATATGCGATAGCTTCTTTGGGGGGAGGGTATCCCCGGTATCCCTGTTTCATGATGCAGCGGAGGATGAGATGATCAAATATTATGACGTGACATCTCTATATAGCTACGTCAACGTCAGTACCGATTATCCTACTTGTCACCCTGAGATCATAACCGAGCAGTCTAAAATGGACTACACACTAAAGCCCTACTATGGTTTGGTGAAACTTAAAGTAGCGTCACCGAGAAAGCTCTTCATACCTGTGCTCCCTGTTCAGTGCAATGGCAAGTTGAAATTTCCCCTGTGCTCACAGTGCGCAAGGTTGGAGCTAGCAGACCCCTGCAATTGCAGTGATTCCGAGAGAGCCATTGTGGGTACTTGGACAACCGAGGAAGTTAAGGTTGCTCTTAAGCATGGTTATAACATATTGAAGATATATGAAATATACCATTACCCGCAGACTACTCGCGATATTGACTGCAACATAATTCAGGATTATGTCAAAATGTTTTTGAAAGTCAAGCAGGAAGCCTCAGGCTACCCAAGCTGGGTGGAGTCAGAGGAGGACAAAGATAAATATGTGAGGTATTACCATGAGAAGCAGGGGATACTTCTTGACAAAGAGAAGATAAATTACAACCCCTCCCTCAGACTGGTCTCAAAGCTGTATGCTAACACACTGTGGGGCAAGTTTATACAGAGAGGTGACCTTCCCCTGCACCCAATACATTAAGACCAAAACTGAATTCACCAAAATCAGAAATGACCCCACCAAGGTGGTAACAAACTTCCACATTGTCCGTCCAGAAGTACTTGTGGTAGAATTAAAATGTTGTGAAACATTTGAGGCTGAAAATACCTTCACTAATGAGATAATAGGTACATTCACAACATCATTAGCACGTGTGCACCTTTCAGCATACTAGAAAAGACATGGGAACAAACTCTGTACTTTGACACTGACTCTGTTATTTTTGTACAGAACAAAGATCAAGAAGACATCTTGCAAACGGGAGACCTGCTGGGAGAGCTTACTGATGAATTACCTAGTAACGCGTACATAAAGACATTTCTCTCAACAGGGCCCAAGAGCTATAGTTACAAGCTG
The DNA here is from genome assembly GCA_932294295.1 of Alitta virens. Classification (NCBI taxonomy): domain Eukaryota; kingdom Metazoa; phylum Annelida; class Polychaeta; order Phyllodocida; family Nereididae; genus Alitta; species Alitta virens. The sequence goes on along the minus strand of OW028574.1, from coordinate 40,181,933 downwards.
ACTAATGGAGAGAGCATCAGCAAAGTGAAAGGCATAACCCTTAATTATGTTAACAGTCTTATTATCGACTTTGACTCCATGAAAGAAGTAGTTGTGGATGCAATAGAAAAAATTAAACTGCCACCTTCAAAGCAAATATGTAGGGTAAAGCATCTTGGCATCATTTACAACAGGCCCTACACCAAAACATTTAAGAAAGTGTTTACAAAACGTGTTGTTGCAGCAGACAGCTTTAAGACTTTACCATATGGCTATTAATATGTAAAGTACATGATGCTTAGTGTAAAAAACAAGGGTAGGGAAAAGTAGTTAGTGAACTGATTATGATATAGTTTGTGTGTTGTTGTATATTATGTTGCTATGTACCAATTCTACAGTGTATATTGTAATTAGTACTGGAAACTAATAATGTTGTAACGCTTGTGAATAATTAGTTATGTAATTAGTGTAGTAGTAATAATGTTATATATATTTATATATATTTACAGTTTATGCAGTGTATATTGCTAAAGTTTGGTTAGTGTATATTATCATGTGTTGTCTTTGCTGCATATCACCAGACAGAATAGAACATTGCCAAAATGAGCATGGTGGGTTTTTTGTTACATTGACCTAAACACAGTTCCGTGAATATTGGCTTATGTATCTAGCTAAAGAATTACAAAAAAAGGAGAGTGATAAGGTGACACAATGCGCAGGGGCAGAAAGTGATTTTACACCATAGACCAGTTGATACAAGCAAAATGACAGGCTTGATAATTTGCATCTCCCTCTCTTTATTTTGCATCATGCATACCTGTACAGCGGATTATTCGTTCTCATGTGGATCCTTACCAGAGAGCAATTTGTTTGACCTCTGCTCCTGCAGCTACAGTGACAGTGGAAAAGTGACTGCTTCATGTGGTAAATCAGCATTCCTTGTAAAGACCCCACACTTCCCCAAGAAGCTCAAAGTTGTGCTAGGAACAGTGGACATGACAGGGACAGTGTTCTGTAATCACACAGCGCCCCAACCACCTGTGGTGTGTGCAGAATTCGATCTAGGTGAGTAGGTCCTATTTTATGGTCTGTTAAGCAGACTCTCATGCGTTGTTTTTTTGTATTTGTGGTTTTAGCTTGAGATTTATTGTATTTTTATTGCATTCGAATACTGCAGGTTTGTCCGGTACAGTCTCCACACACCAAACAGAACAGGACACAATGACACCGGTGTCTGTAAATACAGCTGAAGCAGAAGTGCACACATTGTCTTCCACACAACTGTACACATTGCATACCACGGGACTGCACACTTTGCCTACCACACGACAAAGCGTGACTACAGCGGACACTGTCAGCAAGAGCAGCAGAATAGAAACTAGCAGCAGAATAGAAATCACTACTACAGTGGATTCTGGCAGCAAGAGCAGCAGAATAGCCACCGCCACCACCACCACCACCACTGCAGATAGGGAGGGCTTTTTGGCGACAACAACATTGGCGCAAACAGGCCCTTATGTCACACTGTCACCGGTGGTCACAACTGCCACGGTCACACTGTCACCGGTGGTCACAACGGTCACTAGGCTCACACCCCAACCACCTGAAGCCGACCGTCTCACATCCCCAACTAAAAAATCCACGTTTTCTACTAAAGTATCTCTGGACACATGTTTTCTGATGGTTCTAGTAGGCTGTACATTTATAAAGGTGAACATATATAAAAAAATCGTACTTTATAGCGCACTCCAAATTATCATAGATCTGTAGAAAATATATGCACAAATTTTTTACACATTGCTCATGTTTGTTTATGTTTTCTATTCACAGGCATTAATGGCACTAGTGAAGCTAGTGTGTAGGAAAATCAGGAAGAAGAAGTCCAATGATGATGATGATGATTGACGTGTGTACGACCCTCGCAACAACAGGAGCCGTCGCAGCAGCGCAAGATTTGTAAATCCTGCGCACTGCTTCGAAATTGAAGACACAGACTCAACCAACACGCAATTTACATCTTTCACTTAGTTTTTTGTTGTCCTTTACACCCAGGTCTGAGGTTAAATGCAGTTTTGTGTTGTTTTTTAGCTTTAACACATGTTTTTCTTGTATTACTAATATAATAAATAAATGATGATAATAATGTTTCATATAATACTTATGTTGAACTTAAAAAACGCATGTTCTTGTATTACTAAATATAATAAAAGATGTTTTCATATACTACTTTATGTTAAACGTTTGTACGCTTTTATTATCCATTGCGATAGTTGCAAAACAAAAAAACAAACCAGACCAGCCAAACAAAAACAAAAGTGGTGAGGCCTGGTGTGCCGCACTACATTTTGTCTTAGCGACACTTAATACCGCACTGCGTTTAATGCCGAACGGCTCTTATTGCCACGTGGCACAGTTTACCGATCGGTACCTCCGCAGCCGCGGCACGACAAAAAAAAAACAGGCGGCTTTGCCGCCTGCGCAAAAGAGAGAGAAAGAGAATGAAAACGGAGATACTGAGGCTCTTAACAAAAAAGGTGAGACATCCAGAACCTTTTAACGACAGATTGTAAACGATGGGGGGAACTAAGGTACTACGCAACTTAGACAAAGCTCGGAATGAGACACCTACTTTGAATGCATAGGTTACCATTCCTTATATAACCCTACACATTCTCTGTGCCTGCTTCGTGGGTCGCAATGAACAGAGATATGCGTACAAACATCACACGTGTCAACTGTTACTCAAGCTTTTTACTATAAGTGAAGATAATACTACACAAATATACCGACTGTTTATCTATTTGTCAGCTAAGATCTTCTCCTAATCCCCCCACGCAAGACACTATTAGCACTATTATCATCATCAGTTAAATTAGCTGTGCGGTTAAAAAATGTATGATTATAGAGGGCTCTGCATACCAGAAATGGCAGCATTGCTATTTATAGATTTGTCATAGACATATGACTGCAGCGCGGTGAAGCTTCACACAAAGCGCTTTTACACTAGGTACGCGCTAGATTATATATATATATATATATATATATATATATATAATGTTTCAGATACTAACCTAAGGATAACGTACTGCTGAGATGACATGTTTTAAAGATAACCTAGTTTTGTGTGGTGTTTTGTTGGCTGGGAACTTTTATGATATTCACAGATAGTAGAAGGTTTACGACTGAGCACCACAACAACAAAAAACAATTGTCTGACAACAGTTTGCATAGGAACATTTTTCGTAAACACGAAAAAGCATCATTATTTTTATTAAGTATAAACATGTAGTGTGGGTTATTAAGTATATATAAACATGTAGTGTGGGTACAACAAACAAGCCCTCACTCTACAAAACTTACAAACAAATAAATAATATAAATAACACAGAAAAGTCCTACAATTATTATTTACTGTTCTCCTCAGAGCTCATGGACTCTGTTGTGTCACCACCACCACCATCACCACCATCACATTTAGGTAAGACTGAAGGAGAAGAGGGAGGAGGAGGAGGAGGAGGAGGAGGAGGAGGAGGAGGAGGAGGAGGAGGAGGAGGAGGAGGAGGAGGAGGAGATGGTTGCTTTTTATTGGTCCCAGGCGAGTTAGTACGGATACCCATGGAGATGGAGGTCACACCTCTAGCAGCTGATGTTGAAAAAGCAGGTGGTGTAAACATGCGTGTTCCATGTGGTCGGGGTGGAACAGTGGGCGTGCTGGGCCTCACAGTGTGAAGACTTGGGCCTCGCTGGCCTAACGCTGGGGCGGCCTGGAACATCATCATGAAGCCACCCATCACACGTCCTACTTCAGCTGTCATGCTGAAATATCATTGTATATGATAACACAAATAATTAAATACATAACAATACTATTATCAATTTATGCATTCTCTTTTTGTTATGTTTATACTTACAGCTCTCTAAGCCTTGCAGTGCCCTCCCCATCGATGAAGGCATCGGCACCATCGTTAACAGCCTGAACCATTTGGCGTCGCAGCTCAATGTCCCTCTGGAAAAAACAAATAACACAAAAATCAGAAAACTCTTAATACTTTGTTATAGCTTGTGTGATTTGAAAAATGAAATATGAACAGCACCACTAATTGTTCCAAACAAAAAATAATAACAAAAAGAGAAAACTAAAACTCACTCTGTACAGGGCAATGCCAAGAACCACACCAACAAGGACAACAAGGCAAAGGGCTACAGCACCTGTAGCTACCCCAGCAACATCAGCATAGTGTATTTCAGGTGCGGCCTCTGTAGCTTCCAGGTAACCCCCACTTTTATGCACTTCGTTGCACAGCACTTCAACATCTTGCTCCTCCAGCAATTTCTTAGATGAACAAAGAGCAGTCCCCCTCATGTCCACCATCATCAGACCTTGGCTAACAGCCTCAGAGAAAGATTCGAGGGGTACATGGTCCAGCTCAGGGGTTCCTGTACAATTGGCGCTGAACCCACCACCTCCCAGCGGTGAACATTGACATGGGCCGCAGTCGAAAATGTAACTGTCGCACAGTGCAAACAAAGCAGCTTTCCATAAGAACTTGTCCATGCTCCAATGAACGGGTCATGCAAAAAACCTTATTTATATCAAAAAGAACTTCCCACGGTCTACTGTGTTGTGTTTTTTTGTGTAGGTATATATAAGAACTCCAGGGGCGGAGAACACAGGGGGGTCGGACTCGGTGCGCACACCATAAATCATTCGCAGGAGGCTTTTGTCAAGACCGAGCACCACTCTATTGTATCTCAGGCGGCGTCAGGGGCGTATCCACTAAATCCTATTACAGGGGGTGGGTCCAGAGGCCTAACCACTCGCTATTATGCCTCGTGCAATTACAAGCAATTAGCGTGAACGGCGATAACATGCAATAGGCAGTGTATGTAAATGCTTTTTTGTGGCATATGAAAGAAGAAAAGCCCCCATCCTCTAACCGACTTAGGGGATCCGCCCCTGACGCTGTTATGCCTCACACAATTAAAAGCAATTAGTGTGAATGGCAATATTATGCAATAATCACTCTATGTGACATAATATACGTAAAACAAAAGTTTCGAATACGTAGTTTGTAATGCGTATGTTGTTATTACAGCTTTTCAACATTAACAGCATGGTTCTATGTAATGATGAGTTGCTAAACCACAAAATAAAGCGCTTGTGTTACATATTTCTAGTAGTAGTAGTAGCCTCTGCTGTACATTTTAGGGTACATTACAGGTATTGTGCTACGTAATGATGAGCTGGCAAGCAATTTCAATAATTAACGTCATGGTGCTTTGTAATGATGAGCTTGTAAAACACCAAAAACTTTCTAATACATAGTTATGTAATGCATATGTTGTTATTACAGCTTTTCAACATTAGCAGAATGGTTCTATGTAATGATGAGTTGCTAAACCACAAAACAAAGTGCTTGTGTTACATAGTTTCTAGTATTACTAGTAGTAGACTCCGTTTTACATTTTGGGTTACGCTACAGGTAGTGTGCTACATAATGATGAGCTGGCAAACGTTTCAATAATTAACGTTATGGTGCTTTGTAATGATGAGCTGATAAAATACCAAACCAAAAGTGTATGTGTATGCTGCAATGTTAAGAACACAGATTGCCAATTTGTACCAGTGTCTTTTTGAAACAGGTGCTTTGTAATGATGAGCTGGTAAAACACCAAAAACTTTCTAATACATAGTTATGTAATGCATATGTTGTTATTACAGCTTTCAACATTAGCAGCATGGTTCTATGTAATGATGAGTTGCTAAACCACAAAAACAAGTGCTTGTGTTACATAGTTTCTAGTAGTACTAGTAGTAGACCCGATTTTACATTTAGGGGTACGCTACAGGTAGTGTGCTACGTAATGATGAGCTGGCAAACGTTTCAATAATTAACGTTATGGTGCTTTGTAATGATGAGCTGATAAAACACCAAACCAAAAGTGTATGTGTATGCTGCAATGTTAAGAACACAGATTGTCAATTTGTACCAGTGTCTTTTGAAACACGGAAAACTGTTTTATTGTTTTTCCACTAAAAAGCATGCAATCAATTATTTAAACATTAATATACTTAATTAAATATTAATATACAATTAAATACATTAAACATTAATATACTTAATTAACATTAATATACAATTAAATACAGTCTTCCTTTAGAAAATGCACTAATTGCTTTGTATTTTTTAACACTGTGGAAATTGTTCCCTTCATAAAACGTTTTAAATATTTTTAAAATAGACAGTGAATGGGGCCATAACTTTTACAATTGTATCTAGTTTGCTATGTTTCCTTAATACACAAGTATATATTGTCTAATTTATATAAGCTGCTAAAAGCTACATGCTGCATTCTACAACAGCCTGCTGTATAGGAAGTGAAGCAGACACCTTCAATGAAACTTCTTATACTCAGGTAAAACGTACCCCAACAAATTTACAAGCATTCTGAACACCTTTCGTTTTTTTCTTCATTTTTTAAAAGGAGACAGAACATTGAGTTGAGGCCATTCACCCACACATAACAGGCTGTTACTTGGTATTTTTCTTTTTTAACATAGATAACTTGTTTTTTTTGGGAGTCAACCCCGAGGTCTGAAGGTCCCATTCATCATTAATCAAAAGTGGTGAGACAGCAGGTTGTTGTTCTTCGGTGGAGCTACCACTGTCATCCGAGGAGTCACCTACATCTATTGCATGCTTCCTCTTGTCACCACTTTTGGTTGCAGCACCTTTGGTCAACACCACCTTTGGCTGAGGCTTTCCCACCACGGTTTCGTCAAGGTCTTCTTCTTTGTCGTTGTTGGTTGGAGTGGGTGTGCAGTGATTACATTTTAACTGCTGTATCTCGTTGTGGTGAGAAAAGGAGCACTCGGATAGGACCTTCAAACCTGCCCACTTGTTTTCAAGAGCAGGAATCTGCTTCATTACATTAGTAAACTCTTGGAAGCTTAAATTAATACCCTTCCTTGTAGGATGTAGGGATTTCAGGGATTTATTGGTGAAAAAATAATGCCTTATATCAACCGATCCATACTGCTTCTTAGCAGTGGCGAACAAATTTTTCCCCAAATGAACCTTAAGCTCAGCAGGGACAAAGTCACTGCTTTCCTCGGAGCAAGATTCCTCCTGGGGAAAATCGTCATCTACCGGTGTTTCATCCTCTTCAGCATCAATGTTGCTACTTTTGGTATTGTCGTAAAACAGTTCGTCATCGCTTTCATCAGATTTACCCTTCAAAAACAAAATAAACCCCAAATAGTGAAGTGTATGTATGATAAAGTGTGATATCCACTACGCATGAATAAATATACAAAAATGTGTTTCATATTCATTAGTGTACACATATGTACATGTGCATCATATTCATTAGTGTACACATGTGTAAATGTACATTTGCACAATACAAACATATATATATATATATATATATATATATATTACTTTTACAGAACTACCAACAAGTATATAAAATAATAATCTAAAGTACTTACTCTTTTAACTACTTTGACCAGGTCAACAGTAGCCTGGATGAAATCCCTAGTTTGTTGTTTGTCCAGCGTGACACCTCTCGTGGTGGGTATCAAAACAAACTCCTCTTCATCCAATACATAGTTCCTTATGTGTAATTTCACTCGCCCCTGAAACTTCTGCAGCACCATGAACTTGCGGTGCCCAAGTTCCCGGAACCAGAGGAACTTGCCACGGACAAGTGTCCCACTGCTGTTGTAGTAAAGCTTCATGCTATCGAAATGGTGAAACGAAAAGTGTTCCCTTGTCAAAACACTTGCGAAAGCGAAAGTTGAAACGAAAGTTGAGAAGGTACAGAGTATGGCCTGCACCTTCTATTTATATGAACAGAACATCAGTGTTAACTGATTAGAATGGGCTGGTTAACTGTATATCCCCTCTAGAGGGCACTGCATTTCCTTCACATCTTGTCCAATAGGACACTCAAGATTTAGACAAACTTGATATTTACGTTTTGTAGCACTCGGCACCTATTTCAATTTTTCTTTTGCTATTATTAAGACTTTATTATTTCACCATCCAAAATCTTTTGTTTACAGTGGTTCTATGAGTACTTTCAGCGTTTGTACACAATTGGACAAAACAGAAGCAGTGTATGTCCTTAGCTTGGTAAACAAGCCGTACCATGCAGTATTTCCATTATTTGCTGATAAATGTTTGCTAGCTCAATCAAACAAAACACAAACTCTGCTTATCGGTGAATAACAAAGATAATACCCTGTTTTTTGTTTATTACGACATAACTATTATACATTATGCATAACATAATACACATAAGTGTTTTTGTATATATATATATATATATATATATAAGAGACATACAATAAGCATGAATAAGCTCTCTACACAGTGTTACTTAAAAGGTTAACCAGTTCTTTTTAATCTTCTTAATAACTTTATTAACTGTTCTCTTCCTGCGAGAGTCTTTTTTTGTAGTTTTTACAGATTTCAGAGAACTTCGTTTGGCTCCTTTAGTTTTATGTTTTTTGGTCTGCTTTTTTCTCCCACCACTAAGTAAGCGCTGCAGTTCTTCTGGAGTAACCCCTGGAGGGTCTGCCGTTGCATCACTGGGGGGGTTTCCTAGTGTGATGTCATCCCTTGTCCTAAAGGGGGGTTGTTTTGTGTCGTGTATGCTTTTCTCTGGCTCCTTCTGAGTAGTTTCTTGACTGCTTTTGGTGACAGAAATGCTATGATGTGCATTTTCGGCTGGCTTCTCTTCAACGTTTGTCTTGTTTATCTGCTGCATGAGTCTATTGTAGCGTTCACGAGGTATCACTATGTGTACTTCGGCCATTTATTTGGCTAGAGCTAGCAGTCTTTTTAGGACAGCCTTTATGAGTAGAGATACAATGTCAGATGAGGTCACAAGAGTTTCCAGTCTCTCCTCATGTGACACTTTGTTGTCTGCTATGGAGCGAATGGTGCCTCTGTCTTTGGTCAGCTTGATTTTATACTCTGTGGGGATTCTGATCACGCCCCCAAGAACATTTTTAAATACCTCTGCTATTGCAGTAATCTGATTCCTATCTGCTGTTTTCAGTAGTTCCTTAACTTGTACATAATGCAGACTGCCCACAGCTTGCAGAAATATAATGTTTTCCTTCATGATATTCATTTCTTAGGCAGATATGCTATGGTTTCTTCGCCTGGAAATATGGCACTTCTCAATCTGAGTCTACTGTCAATATTTGATGATAGATCTATAATCATGTAACCATAATTTTTGGCAGTGGCTAATTCGTAACTATTCATGAAATACTGGACCTGCCCTGGGAACGCTTGGCTACCTAGGGTGTTCACTTGTCTTGCACTTCTATTGTTCCTAAACAAACATATGTACTGAGAATTCAGACTTATCTCTCTCACTGCTTTACTGGCATGGAAAAGGTTTTGAAGAGTTATTATACACGACACGTGACAATGGTGGCATAGGACACATACAATATCAACAACAGCATTCCCCATGGCACTGTCATTAAGACTACTCATTTTATCATCAAGAACTAGAAGGGTCTCCCTGTGGGTCTCTTGCCATATGGCTGTAAGCTCTTCACAGGTTGGAATATCTGATCTAAACTGGATAATTTCTCCCAGCTCCTTTTCCAACACATCATATTTGTCTTGCCACGAAGTGTAACAGTAAATAATTTTACTTGGAGCTGGTATGAACATCTGCTTATACTGCAGTAATAACTGCTGAATGAAAAACGTTTTTCCACACTGCGTCGATCCGACCACAGTAAAATTTTTAGGTAAATCAAAGGGCATACAACATTTTGCATACGTTTCCATCGTGTGGAGAGGTAGGGGAGTTTACTCACTCTGAACCTGTCACTGCGGTGTCACACAAAAGACTGCTCACACCTCGTGAACTGCGTGGTTTTTGTCTATTTTGAGAGCGGCCGGAAATTTCGCAAAGATAATCAATGTTGTAGGCTGTGTAAGCTTCTTTTCAAATTTCACAGACACCCTCATATTACCACGGCGCTTCAAAGGGATGACATCATCATTGCCTCCAGGAATGGCTTCAGAGACAAACCTGTAGAAGCAGAAACCTTCTGGGTACTCTTTGCGTGTTATGGGGGCACTCTCATCAACACCATTTATACCACACACAGAGCTGTAGGCATCTATGTACATCCCATCTTCGGGCTCATCACCATAACGAGGTTGAATTGGGGCCTGAGTCATGTCTTGACCATCAACAGTAACTTGAATGAAATTGAGGCGATTATGCTCAAACAGAAACGGGTTTTCTTTCACCTGACCATGATTGGCAGAATCTGACACCAGACCACACACCATTTCATGGGGTACTTCCCCCCAGAAGGGGTCATTTACCTCTCCACTGAATACACCACGCGCCAGAGTGAACTTTTTTACCTCTGTTTTGGTATATGGAAACACTGCAGGTTTTTTCTGTAGTGTGGCAGCATGAGAGGTTAATATTACAGGGTTTACATCCACCATGCACACGCTTAAAGACGCTTTGGTTATGACCACCTTGTATTGAGCAGCACCAGAGTCTGGTGACATGAGACAGAACTCTGGTGAACTAGGCTACAGTGTGACATTTAGGGGTATACCATAAGGGATAAACCTATTGATGTCAAGAACATCACTGTAAAGGTGACCGCTCATGTCAACTTCCTTTGAATTTTCAAAGAATTTGCTTCTGGTCTTCAAAGCTGCATTGTCACCATACAGCCAGTTGTTATCATGCAGATTTGGGGGCACATCCCTAAAATACATCTGTGTCTGTAGTGCGGTATCCTGCTGCTCTTTTGGGGTGTACAGTAATGCTTTCATATATGCTAGATAGGGGTAGGCTTGGTCGGCATGAGTGAGAACTTTGTTTTGTAGTGCAACATCCACGCGACTGAACATACTATGCATAAAGTTGTTCACAACACCAACAATGCCTCTTTTAACACCTTGCTCTGTAGCCGTGGTGGTATCATCATCCTCATTACTCTCAGCTGCAGCAGCATCATTAGCTGGAGCGGATGTTGCAGCAGCTTTTATGCCACCTACTGGGGGTTTTACTATGTCACCATTACGTGCCACAATTTTGCAGGTTACATTAAGCAGAGTTTTCTTCAGATCTATATAAGATGACGAATTATTCTGCACAGAAAATTGAATGACTCCTTGATTGGAAAAATCATTTACAGGGTAATACTTAGTACAGTGGCATCTCTTAATTCCCACATTCTGGATGGGCTTCTCAAATATGGCCAATTCCTCAGGATACCCTACATAGGCATCTGCTAGCAGTGTTTCACTCATGATTGTTGCCGTATGACTCACAGGTAAGTAACGAGCTCCCACAAGTTAATTGTCAAAAATGTCACTGTTAGAACTAGAGGTGTGTTTTACTGCTGTTTTCTTCTTCTTCTGCTGCGTTGTAGATGTGGTGTTCCTCTTCCTCTTGCTTGTTCTTGAATGAGTGCTGGTGGTTTTGTCCGCCTCTTTATTATGAACTTCAGCAACAGCTCTTCTTCTGGCACCTTCGGCGGGGTCAATAACTTCCAGTTTGGCCACTGTAGCACCTTTGGCGAGTTTATTGTTGTCTTTGCGGGTGTTAATGAGAACAATACGTCCGCGACCCCCGTTGTCCGACTTGCTGAAGGTAGCCATATTGGTCATATTTTGCACCAGTAGTGGCTTATTTTCGCCCTCTGCTTGCTTCATGAAATGGTCAGCAAAGGTTTCGTAGTCAAATCCTCCATCAGTGGCATAATAGCTTGTGTTAGCCATTCCTTTTGTTTGCAAAATAGATAACTAACTTGTTTCTATGTGAAGTGTACAGTATGAGTGTCCACTTTTGAATGAGGGTTCCCCTCCTTGGTCATCCATTAAGTAGATGCTCAGTGAATCCAAGGAGTCTGCTGTGACAGGAATGTAGCGCAGGTGGTCGAAAATGCATGCACCCTTTTTTTTCAGCTGGTTATAGGACAACCTTTGTAAAATAGGTGCCTGAGAGCTATTGCTGAAGCTGGGTTGGCATACATTGGTGTTAACTGTGATATATCTAGGTTTGTAACTGTCCAGCAGCTGAGGTAACTCGATATCCAGTATAGCTATGGTCCACTTTTTCGATGGATTAAGGTCAATCCTACGCGGGAGTTTTATTCTGAAGGCTGTGGGCGAGTTTCCATGGTAAAAACTGTCGCTCTGATCACTGGAGACATATAAGTACATTATTTACTAAGGTACTCTTGAATGCTCTCTGTAGGAATGTAGCTATTAAATTTATCGCTGTAGCCGTACCACTTTATAAGGCTCAGTTTCTTGCCCCTGACTGTTTTTGTTGACACAACACTCTCTATTTTGTACACTATGTCATCAGGATTTATCACATTGACCTTGAGAAGTTCCTCTTCATAGAATGACCCCTTTATAACTTCATCTGTGAGATCCTGCACTTTGTAGCGTGGTGGGTGTGATGGGAGACTCTGAATTACCCTGAACAGCTCCTCAGTCCAATGCTCTTGATAACCGTGATCAAAGGGTGACTCTTAACGACTTAGCCTCACCAGATCACCCACTTGAAATGAATGCTTGGGTCTGTGGTTAGCCCTTTTGTTGAGTTCAGGGACATAGACGCGCTGGTAAATATCAGGTGTAATCACACTGTTCACTTCCGCTGGGGGGATACCTATGCTAGAGTGCTTGGTATGGTTGTATGACCATATGATGTCCTCTAATATATCAATGTACCGAAATGTTTGCTTTTCATAAAAGTATTTGTATAAGCGTTCTTCTATGGATCTGTTAACACGTTCAGCATAGCTAGCCTTGTGGGCACCATAGGCCAACATGTGTGAAACACCTTCCTCTTTCAGTAATTCTTGGAAGGCTGTCCCTGTTAATTCCTTCCCTTGATCAGTATGGAGGATTTCACACTTACGACCTTCAGATATGACATGCTTAAACCCGTTAGCTACTTCAGATGTCCTCTTGCTTTTTAAAGGTTGTACCCACAGATATCTAGAAAAAAGGTCAATACATACAAGTAGATACTTGTACCCATCGTTATACTCTGAGAGACCGGTCAGTTGTAGCAAATCACTGTCCCACTGCATGTCAGGATATTCCACTATTATCCTTTCGGTAGTGAAATGCTGTTGAGGTTTAGTGTGTATTGTGTGGATAGTCTGCTCTTTCAGCCATCTTTTAACACCAGCAAGGTGGAGGTTGGTTGGAGCATCTTCCCTTGTTTTAATGTAGTCCCACAGTCTTTCTGCTCCATAATAGCTTGCTGGAGATTTTGGTGAATAATAAACAGCTGAAAGATATTGGTCCAAATCTTTGTCATCCATTTGTTTTTATACATCCAGTTGATTTTCATGTGCGGTATGACAGGGGTATTGTATGTGTTTTGCAGGTATTCTGGTAATTGATTTGACCCGTGGGTTCGGCAGAATTGCACCAACGCAGGTGCTGACCAAAATTAACCACGTTTCCGATGTATTCCCAATAGAGAGATTGACGATTGAGGCTATAATGATGGTGTACAAGATTAACACCTGACTAAAAAAGACAATTTCACTCTTCGGGAGTACTCGTCCAAGAAGATACCACTTATCTGATGCTACTGAGCTCTGAGTGGACAGAGAGCTTCTGTTTACCTCCATGTCTGCAACGTGAATGATTACTTGTAGTTATGATGTACTTTGATATCACAAGTAAGTTGCTGTACCAGAATTACACTAAAAATAAAATGGTGTGTTGCACGCCCTCTTACGGATTGTCAGCACTTTACTAACAGGGTTTTTGTCTATACAATAAATATGACAAAGTGAAATAAGGAAGCCAGCTTGTCTGGTGTTATACAATATTTATTATACATAGATCACTATAATGTATATCAATAACCACTTCACCAATCCTCCTCATATCCATGAGGATTACATTCTGCACACATGAAATATCCCATTTGATTTTGGTGATCCTCCTTCAAATAGCAAGGAATAATTAAACTAAGCTCCGGTATAACGTCTTCAATTTGTCCGAAATTGTCCGCTATTATTGTAAACTGTTGTCTGGTTAGAACGATGCTCTCATCAGTACAAATTAAATCTAAACCCTTTTCTGTTTTCTCATACTTGGTGATGTGTACATTGTCACTATTGTAGAATGTCTGAACGTAAAAACCTCCTCCAAGGTGTACCTTGTGATTCGTACCAATAGCACACATCATGACATCTGCTGTATGTACCAGTGCAGACCAACGTTGAAGGATTAAGCTGACCTCATCACACTGGGAGTCTTCATCATATGTCTGTACAAAAAAGGTAATAATATGCAGTGAGGTCTTTGGTATATACTAATATATGAAACTACAGTAATTAATACTTTGGTTATGCAACATACTAACACACAATGGCAATTACTAACCTCCATTTTCATTATCTTAACGGTAACTTCACCATCATCGGTCATCACTTTCAAGAAATCGTTGTGCCCCAGAGAGAGGGAGTATCTCTGTCCACATGAAATTTCAGGAATCATGCTGCACAAAACCGGGTAATCGATACGTAGCATTTCAAAGATTCGTGCTATGGCTTTGTGATTTTCTTGTGCAACCAGCTGGTGTACAAGTTTCAACGTTTGCTGTTTGGCATCTTGGTATGAACTTAATGTCAGGTATGATGCCCATTTTATGTAGCCATCTTCTTTCAGTAGTGATAATGTGTTGGGACCATCAATTGTGTCACTTATGATGGTTGCATATTTCATCAAGATATCCATGTTTGATGTTTGGTGTGCATAGGATGAGTAATAGCAAGAGCAATGTACAGTATTTCTATAACAGTTCGCTAATTGTCTGAAGGTCTCTGATTGGTCCATTTATAATACAGTACAAGTTACTATTGGGGCATTGTATGAATACATATAATTTCATGTCCAACAAAACAGGTTCTATAACAAGTCTAGACATGCTAACAGGCATTTTTATACATCAGTGTAATTTCACAAGGGGCTTGTGCACTTTGGTTATATATTTTACATTATGAGTGCCATATTACAGTGACCAGTTTCTCCCTATATTTTGCAGCATTGCATTTGGGTCAATGTATAGTTATTTACAATAAATGTGTAAACGCCATTGTGGGTGACTGCAGCATATTTCAGACAAATAATACTCTGAGAATTCATATATACAATCAACCATATCAAGATGTAACTGACTGTGTGTACTGTGTAACAGGAAATGGTTGTCATCTCCACACTTGGTTTTCTTGTATAATTCCCACCTCAGCCATGGCTTTATGATGTCATTAGAATCTACCTCTGAAGCATAAATATCGGAATCCTCTGAATCTGATGAAGAATTCTCATCATCAGAATGACACGCTGCTATTCCATCAAAGACATAAGGCATTAAATCTCCTATAACTGGTGGTTGGCAAAGAATTCTAATTGTGTATTCCGTCCCTATGTAGACAGTATCCATGTTAGTAAAGTGTTTAATATTAACTTTACAAGCAGTCAATGATGTAAACTGCTCTATGTTATCATATAAGATATAATTATGTTTCTCTCCAATTTGGCATTCCACATGCCCAATAAGTATCCATCTGTAAACCAATGCCATGTTATTAACCTTTGTAGAAATAATCTATGGCAGTTGTTGAGGATAAGGTGGAGTGTGACTGTATGATTTGAGGTCGTTCTTGTCCCTAAATATGTTAGAGTCACCTTGGCACCACCTAATAATGACTCAACTTGTTATTTGCACTCATGTCTGGGTTAGTATATATACCTTTAATATTTACTGATATATTACAATAATAACAGAAGTTTACTTACACACTACTCCGTAAGGTGGCTGCCCTCCTAATTGTTACACAGATAGGCGCTTTTACCTCCCTCTGGTGTACATTTTAGTACTACACTATATTATGGTACCGTATGGTGGCAGCACCTCCTGGGGTATGGGTGCTTTTACCGCCGGCTGGTGTGCATTTTAGGTTCCATAATTTACAGTATCGTACTGTAATTACTACTGTTATAGATAAAAATGCGCCAGCAAAACTGGAAAATTACAAGAAACAGCATAATTAGTCAATAAATTGAAAAAAAAAAAAACATCCCTGCAAAAATACTTTCAAGACAAATGTCAAACAAGAAATAAGAAAGGGAAACATTTTTGGGAAATATGAAACATTTCACTAATAAATGTTAAATCCAGAAATCAAAACATAACCCCCTATGAAAATGGCACTTTTATAAGTAACCCAAAAGTATGTGTGAAATGTAATTTAATGATAACTTAATGATACCATCAACATGTCAACTGATGTCATTGACCGTTACAAAAATTATTCAAGCATAAAATTTATCATGAAGAAGATAACAAAAATCACCAATTTGAGCTAAGAGAGGTCACCCAAACCATCACTGAGAAGAAACTGAAATTTCTAAAAACAAACAAAGCTAGCATATTTGATAATATATCTCATCAATAATAACATCCATCAAAATGTGTATACTGACTACACCAAGAGAGCTGAAGTAACTCTGAAGAATGAAGCAAGCTTTACCATAAAAATATTCATGTATTCTGCCATGGCATTTTCCTTTGGCTAATTATGTCAGTCAGGCTCAATGTGTCTATTGGCATACTGCTTAGAAGACCCACAGCAACATAGTAACTACGTATTAAAACGGTGGGGGTACGTCTGGTATTTACAAAACAACAGGCACAGATCTCTTAGTAGTTTTGCATTCGTAAACAACACACAGACACTGTATACTTGGGCAAGTTACTTAGCATTTATACTATTTGAGAGAAAATGCGCAGGTTAAGAGAAGAAAGGCAATTTTCAAATTCATAACAAGGATCTATCCACATTTGCCCATTTCATGCCAAAATTTGTATTTTGAACTGACACACATTAGCAGTGTCTTTTGCATTTCCAAACTTGCAGGTATACATGACTGAAGGGGCGGGGGCCTAGCTCAGAGGTAGTGCTCTGGGCTTCCAACCGCTGGGTCCCGGGTTCGATTCCCAGTCGAGCCTAAGTTGGATGGCTGTTTCATCCTTCATCTCATTGCCATGGTCTCTGCCTGTCCTAATTAGCCCAGCAGGTGCAGATATACAGGACATAAAGCCCTAATCACCCACCCATACATGACTGAAGACTGAAAATGCTTCCATGCTCTTGCTAAGAACATGAATTTTCACTAAGGGTGGCCTTAGTAGTGTCGTTTTACTGTATACCTTTTCACTTAAACAGTCAGAAGTCATTTCAAGACGTAACAAGAGCGGTAAATAAAATATAAGGCAGTAAATGACTGGCATTACCCCAATTCTATCACTATTTACTCAAATCAGTGACAGTCGTCTGTCATAATACATGAATACACTTGGGAAACCAAAGCTATAAAAGAACCATCACTCTGTGTTTATGACAGGAGGTTGTGACATGTAGCAATGAAACTTGGATCAAGATGCTCCTGTTTGATTCTGTGCCCATCAAGACAAATTGCATAGATAATCATGAGGACGTTTATGCCTCGACATCTGAGTCTAATACTAAATCAGTCTTATTCTGTGTCCCCATGAGGAAAAAAAAGGACTGGGGTATGTATAAGGCTCTCTCAGATAATCGTTAAAAAAAACAAACTGATTTATTAGATCTATCACAAAGGCAACATACTACAATGTATGTTAAAAAAGTGAGATGTTTGGTACTTTCACAACATTGATAAATGACCTTGAAACCTTAAATGAATCATGTTATTACTGTCTTTTCTCATTTTAAGGATGTCCACTGGTCAGCTCTAGATACTTTTCACTGTATTTTGGTATGTTATTATGTGTTTTATTATGCATATGCCGTTAGTCTTTTCATTTAATCTATATTTTGTTTGCCAAAATTCTCAGATTATTTATTAATTAATTTTGTATTTCTGAAATCGTGTATAAAAACAGATAATTAGCCCCTTGCAGTATTTTTCTCTTGATCCAGTCTATTTATAACCTCATTTAACATCTTATATAACCACAACTAGTGGTTGAATATATAACTTCTAACTTTAGCCCAATTATCTTCAGTAATTACACAACCAGGAATCATTGCAAGATAATTAGCCATTTCGAGCCCATCTGTTTTCAAACTACTACAATTTTAAGATTCCTTGGAGACTGCAGTATTTTGCTCTGTATATCTATTCAATTTCAACAAAATCACTTGTGGTTACAGATTTTCTGAATGGTCTTAGACACTTGGTTGTTGCAAACTCCTTAGCTGTGTGTCTTAAGTGCTTAAAGCCTCAGGGAAGATTAGAGCCATTACTAGACTCTTTGACACAGGATTCTTCACCATGAAAGACGTGAGGACTTGGCAGTAGTTTTGCTGTTGTGCTCCACACGCTTAGCATTTAAGACTTAAATTTACTTCCTGCTCAAGACATTTAACAGTGGTTAATGGGTTTTTTGTACCAGTCGATGGTTTTGGTGCAGTGAAAAACAACAATGTTCATTTGCACTGACCAGGAATTACAGAAATGGTTATCTCAAGTGATCTTTTATATCCTGGGATTTCTTTTGTATTATATTATCAAATATTTGAGAATCAGCAAGGCAGGCCTGTAGTTAAAGTGCTGCTCGTCTGTTATTAAAAATAGCATTTATGCCATGATATGAAGAGCATCCTTTACCAGTTTGCTGAAATTTACCTAGCCTGACATGCAATCAAAAAATGATTCCAAAATGTTTTAGTGAGATACAGACAGTCTACCAGCCATGCAAGTGCATGAATAACATAGTAACTGCAATGTGATGACAACACATCATTCTAGGATTGTACACAAGAACTTATTGCAGGAGTCTGTCAAAAATGATATTTTGGCTCTTTTTGCTGTAAAAGGCAGCAAAAATGGCATGTCCCACACCTCATATTATATATCTCTTTACGTCGCTCAATGAATTAAAGTTTAAAATCAGTTTAAAATCATTTATATTATTCACATTAATATGATCAGGAGAAGTTGAATTTTCAACTGATGAAGAAAATTGTGAAATATTTGCAGTTCCAGTAACATTATCCATTTGTTTAAATTTGTCCATAGAATCAATGTCCCTCCTGTTCTATTAAAAATCCGCTAGATGAAAAACAATAATTGTTAGGTTTGTGTACTTTTCAAGAGATGAAAGCACTAATATGGTGGACTTCAGGATGTCTGTAATCTTACATAATTGGCAATTTGTTTCCAGTATTCAAGAAAAGGGTCTGAAATGGCATGGGGTGACTTTTTGTTTTGTCCTTCAAAGCAACTCTGAAGGTACTCCATGATTACAAAATGGAATGAAATCTTGGGTGAAATCACTACCATTTCCCTTTCAGATACTGCCGCCTATAATGTATATCCGGTTACTGTCCTTCCTGTTACCATAATGGCTGACATAACAGGTCACAACACTGTAGGAAAATGCCAAAAGTGTGCGGTTTCTGTGGAATGACCCATATATGCTGCACCCATTAATTGAATTTAGTCGCCCAGTTTATTAGATATCAAGTTTTTTTTTTTTTTCGAAATATTGGTTTGCAGAAAAGTCTACAGATTGTCACCCAGTCACTCAAAAATGCTTATGAAATTTCAGCGCTTGCAATTGATATATAAAGCTTAACTCTGCGTTTCTATATATATACTCATTGTGGAGTCCCCAGCCCTTGACAGATAGTTGGGTTAGTTATTTCGTGAAATCATTATCCTTATGACGTTTGTGACGCTCATTAATCTAATTCTAAAAACCATTAAAAGTTTTGGAAAATATAGTTCTGGTGAAAGGAAGGAGCTTTAAAATTCCTTGAAACCGAATATTTAGAAACATCAACGTTTTAATATTTTATTTTCCTTTTATTGAGTATTTCGGTTTCCTTATAGCAACATACTTGTGTTCACATGGAGAAAAGAAAGTGAAATATTCATCATTAGAAGCCATCTCAATTTAAAAGCAAAGAGACAACAAATTTGATTAGATAGAAGGAAACTAGATTACCATTTGTGTAATTAGCAAAAGACAATTAACCAAGATAGAACTGAAGCATCTACGTAATAACAAATGACTGAATTAAAACAATTTTAATTGTTGATATGGAATGTTATGTGGCAGTATGGGCCCATCAAAGGCTAGGCTCACCAAGATGAAGAAGAAGAAAAAAGAAGAAGGAGAAGGACAAAGGAGAAGGAATGAGAAAGAAGGAGAAGAAGATAGCAGAAAGAATAAGTAGAAGAAGAAAAGCAGAAGACAAGTATAACAGACAAAAAAGACGAAGAAAAAGGAAAAGGAAGAAGAAGAGAAAAAGAAAGAATAGATAGATAGATGTGGGAAGTGCAGCCCTCTAAGGCAAGTTATGGCCGCTGTCAAGGGTTGATTGGTGAAGTGAGAGAGAGAGAGAGACGAGGAGTTCACTCATGTTACACATTAATCCCATGGGTGGGATCTGTTTACTTGCCTCATCCTAGACACTGAGTACAAGGGACCGCCAATTTAACGTCTCGTCCAAACGACATCCAGCTGGGATTATGCTCATGAGAGGTGACCCGAGCCTGGGATTGAACACCGGGACCTTCAGAGAAGCAGGCGGGCGTCTTACCACTAGACCACCCAGCTGCATCTCAAGAAGAGAGGGAGAATGAGACGAGAAGATAAGAAGAAAGAATAAGGAGAAGAAGAAGAGGACAAGATGAAGAGGAAAAAGAAAAAAAAGAAAAGCCGCAGCGTAAGTGATGCTTTAGATGAAATCAGCTAGATATCTAGATTTTGTTAAATTACTACCACCTGCAGAACACAAGGTAAAGAAATAAATGCAGAGCACACTTTTCAAGACTTCGGCAATGTCATTATTAAAGTAAACTGAACAGCTAGTTGGAATTCATCAGTGAAGCAAGTGGACAACCAGAAATAAAAGAAAACCAACGACGACTTTATTGTTTATCCCCTTGAGAGAATGCAAATCAAGCCACAATTGAGCAGATTATTGCCATTTCTGGGCCAAATTAAAGCCAAAGGAGCCAACCTCTATCTAACTAATCTGGACACCAATAGACAATGTGCTTGATTCCAATTTTTTTTTTTTATGAATTATTCGTACCATTTGGCCACTGACCATGTCCACAAAACCATTTAACAAGCAAAATGTAACTGCGTGTTATAGCATGGTTTTGGCCATGAAGAATGATATCAAACTTGACAAGGGAGAACCAGCTTGAAGGAGTTTGGGTCATGACATGCCATGAGTGTGCTTGGGTGTTGTCAATGTAAGTATGCATGCACCATATAAGGCTACATCATGTACATGGTTGAAACCCATCTTCTTCATGGTTGCGTTTCAGCATCAGCATGATCAGTTTTCGAACACTAAGCAGCATGTTGGAATTCCTTAGTAGGCCTACATACAGAATTAAATAATACTCAGTAGAACCAAATTTTGCAATATTTGACAAAGTTGTCAGTTTTGCGTAAGTAAATATAAGTGCAATTAACAAAGTGTGAAAACTGAGTAATTTTACCAATATAATTAATTGATATACTTAAATCCAGGTAGTTAACAACAGCCTAAATCATACCACAGAGCTATAAGGACATTATATGGATGATTATGTAAATAGGCCTACAACTAGGTAGTTCTGAGTATATGATTGTTCCTAATGACTTGGTTTGAAATTCAATTGCTTGCCTGGCAAGCCAGAATATGTCACTTGATCAAACTCCCCAACAGAGCTTCCATTCTCAGAACAGCTCCGTGAGACCTACCACCATTTAGTATTCTGGCTGGCCATCCCAGCTTCCCATGTGCTTTTCAGTCGCCCATTAAATCTGCCTGCTTCCAGCTGAACCCGATTTTGAGTGATGTAGATGCAGGTCTCCCCCAACTTTCTCCCAACAACAAAAGCAACAAAAACGATGATGAATATATGAATGCAATAACTGGTTTATATGTTATGCTATCGTTTTATCATTTCTTGCTTGATACATTGCACATTGATATGCAATATACAGGCCTACAGAAAACACTAAAACTTCGAGGGGGTTGGGGGGGGGGGGGGGTCAAAATTGCACCAGTTGGGAAAATGTAACCAGCTACACTATACTTTTCCTCAAGATATTTCGAATTTTCTCATGGAAAACTAAGGGAGAATCCCAAGAAATCTATCTCTCTATTAAGGACACTTTAGACAGACATATCTTCAATTTTTTAATACAAATCATATGTCTACATGGCCAAATGTGCTACGTGCGTTTTCCATACGTTTGGATAAACGCATGGAAAATACATGGTTTTCACCTCATTTCAATTAGGCAAAAACCATGCATTTTCCATGCATTTATCCTTCTCATGGATAACGCAAGTGGCACATTTGGCCATGTATAACTCCCATAAGCAGATTAGGCTTTCACCTGTTCTAGTTACCCACGACCGACAGATAGCCAGACTGACAGATTCTGCTAAGTTTACTTTCATCTCTTTTACACTCTGATGGGAAAGTGTGATGAGAGCAACATTAATCCCATTTTAGTTTTTTAGAGTGATGAGTAACTCAAGTACAGAGAAGATAAGTGCAAAACTTGCAAGAACTTTTAATCCGACCTTTTAAAAGGAAGACCGATTACAGATCACCCCTAACTTGGTAAAAGCAGGGTTTTTGTGTTTTAATTGTAAAGGATATGCATAAGGAATTCGTTTTTCGTTATTCCAAAAAAAATAAGCAAATGAAACAACACTTGAGTTCACTCCTGAACAGCATCAGCAATTAAATTTTTCCACTTTGTATAGTATTTTGTTAATAAGCAATAGAGAGTGTTAACTTCAACAGTCAGTGGACACATTTTATTGAACTGAAATAAGCAGCTCTGTGAAGGTCTTGGATTTGACCCTCAGCCTGGGCACTCTTCATGAGCCACCCTGCATGTCCTAATAGAGCCTTTTCACTAAAAAGCCCTGAATTCAGCAGGACGTAAGTCTTTCCTCTCCTCTCCTTACTCATTTTGCTTTTCAGACACAGTAGGTAATAACTAACTAATTCCATTAATATAACTTTCTCAGAAAAATAACAAACATCAACTAAATGATAAAGTGTTAAATATACATTAAAATACACTAAAAATGCTGTTGCTAGGATGCACTTTGCTTCAGCCAATCACAGCCAAGGGCGGTAACATTTTCAGCCGATAGAATTGCAGCATTCTGTTTTAGCCACCTGGTGGAAATACAGAGAACCTTCCGTGAAAATCCACTATTAGCCCAACAGGTGTAAAAATACAGGACATAAAGCATTAAATGGGATGTGTCTTGTACATGTACTTGTTTGCTGAGGCAAGTAAAGATCCTGCCTATTGGACAAATGTGTAACATGTGAGGAGTCCAAGCCTTATGAATCACATCATTACATCTGCCTCTGGCAGCTGGTCATATAGGCTGACTAAGCCTCAGACCAGTAGCATTGAGACATTCAAACATATTACTCTAGAACGGCTTGACACGCAATAGGGGTGCACATATTTTGGGTGGTACATGTATTTCCATTATTCTAAATATACTTAAAAAACAACAATAATAATATAAAAATAATAATAATAAAAAAAGTACATTTTTCAGGGCATCATCAGCATTAAGTTCCTTGTACATGCTATACTACATGGAGCAACCATGCAGCATTAATAAGTAACCATCTGCCAAGGCCATGGTTAATTGGTCATCTTCCTGCTGTTAATAATGCAGTCAACACTTGTTGGTTTTCTGTTCTCTGGCTAATGGGCCTTTCATGATTCAATGTCAGCGAGCACTGTAGAGCATGGTTTCTTTAAAATAAATACACGCAAAGCCAAACATCATGTCATGCTTTATGTGAAGGACAGTCATTGTGAGCATAATTAATTTGTCTACATGTCACTAAGGTAAACAAATTGTACACGGGTTGCAATGAATGATGTAACAGAAAAATATTTAATAAAGGTGCCATGCAGAAATTAATAGTTTTAACCTTAAACATTTTTCAATTTCAGCTAACAGAACCTGTGTTATTATTAATATCTTTATTCTTGCTCTAGGCATATGAAATATATAAAATATATATATATATATAAGTAACAGTAATAAATTAAAAATAAAAGTAATAATATTAAAATAAAATAACAAAATAAAATACACAATAAACTGGTGCTGCCATTCACATATAAGTAATTATTATGTACACATGTGTTCCAAGATTACATTAATTTCTTGTTTACTCATAAAATTATCATTTAAATTGTTTCTTTTATTATTAATAGAATTAATGTATAAAATTTGATGTGAGTCCTAACAATTAATCACCGCAATGTTTCCCCCATTTTTCAGAAGAAACTTCTTTGGTACCATTATATTATTTACATATTGGATTTTTGGTGGCATGAAATTAAATACTAGGTGAAGTTAATCTATTTTATAGGGAGATAGTAAACCCAGCAAAGCTCTGGATGGTAGGTAATCAGTATTAAGAAGACAATGAAGTGAATGCAATAGATTTTGGACACTGTCATATTGAGTGACAATCCCCAGCTTTCACTACTAACTAATAACCATATATAACCATTCCTACTATAGCTGGTGGTTGAATTGCTTGTATAACAACTGACTTTTGTCTCTTCTGGTCCTCCTAACAAAAAGTGAGAAATCTGTTGTGTAAGCAGAAGAGATTACCTACAAGGCACTTGACTTCCGGTCAGAGCAGTCAATCAGCATTTAGTGGCAGCTGCCATCTGGCCCCAGGACACGGTTGGCGAAAGGATTTACACTTGACAGGGTCACAAACGGAGTCATTTGGTCAGGACAGATGTCAGCCATTGGCCAAGCTCTCTGTGGCAAGACAAGACCAATCAGCCACCAAACTTACTAATCCCTTTGTAGCTCTCAGTATTGTGCGCAGGTAGTACATGTATTGGGGTAACACACTCAATGTCTCAATGCTACTGGGTTCAAAGCTTGGTCAACTTATAACTATATGACCAGCTCGGTCCATCTGCCAGAGACGGACGAGATGATGAGATGATAAGTTTCACTACATGTTACAAACTTACCCCATGGGTGGGGTCTTTTAATGCCTCAGCATTGTCCAATGTTTATTGCCTCAATGCTACTGGCTCTGATGCTTAGTCAGCTTATATGACCAGCTGCCAGAGGCAGACGTAATGATGAAATTATAAGGCTCGGAAGTCCACAGATGGGGTATTATAACATTATTGGTGGTTGAATTGCTTGTATAACAAGAACTGACTTTTGTCTCTTCTGGTCCTCCTAACAAAAAGTGAGAAATCTGTTGTGTAAGCAGAAGAGATTACCTACAAGGCACTTGACTTCCGGTCAGAGCAGTCAATCAGCATTTAGTGGCAGCTGCCACTGTCACATTGCGGTGATTAATTGTTAGGACTCACATCAAATTTTATACATTAATTCTATTAATAATAAAAGAAACTATTTAAATGATAATTTTATGAGTAAACAAGAAATTAATGTAATCTTGGAACACATGTGTATTATATAATAATATCTCTAACACAGTGAAACTAAGACTCTATGAAGCCGAACATGAGCGACTTATAAATGCAATAAATGACAGTTCACAACAACCAAAACTTAGGACATATAAACTATTTAAAACTGATTGTAGAATAGAACCTTATCTTGAATTGCAACAAATTCGCAAAGTGTTAACTAAAATAGCTAGATTTAGGACAAGTTCACATAGCCTGAAGATTGAAACAGGTCGACACCATAAACCAATAATTCCTGCTCCAAATAGAATATGTGAAAAGTGTACGTTAAACTTTGTAGAAGACGAAATTCACTGTTTGATTGTCTGTCCTGGTAATGAGCAACACCGTGTTAACCTTTTTTTGAATGCAACTAAATTTATTAACAACTTCTTGTCTCTAGATGATATAACTAAGTTTACAGCAATAATGACAAACAAGGAACCTGAGTTATTAAATAGTTTAGGAAAGTTTCTCCTTCAAGCCGATGTGTAGAGAAAACCATCTCCTGTATCCACACAGTTATTAATTTAGTTTATTAGTTTATTAGTTATGATGTGCTTGTCATGTTTTGGACTTTAAGAGTGAAATGTTTTTATTAGCGGCTTGTATTTTTTCTATTGTGTATGTGGATTTTAAACACGTATTAATAGTTAACTTGGTGGCTGGAACCTTGATTATTGAAATTTTATTGCTTTCTGTATTTACATTAATGTCTCTTTCATGTTATCTTTTAACTGAATGACATATGTATCACTTATGATATTTTACATGTCAATAAAATCTATATATATATATATAACTTGCCTCAGCATAGACACCAGTACCTCCAATTTACATGCGATCGACATCCAGCTGGGATGTAGCACATGAAGAGTGCCCAGGCCGGGGATCGAACTCTAGTAGACCATGCAGTTTATGGTGATATCATATAAGAATGGATAAATATTTTTTATCACATATTGCACTCAAAGCATAGAACAGGGAAAATTAGAATATCAATGAATAAATCAATATTCCGGTTGTATATTGCTCGTGAAAGATTGGATTGTTAGATATTGAAGGGAATAATTTCAGCATTTATCATTGTTTATGCAGATATCACTCATGAGCTCTCGTGAATTACCGTTGAATATCGTGTTTGTGCCATACCCAGGAATGAATTACTAACACAGTGGTGGCCAGTGGGGTTACTCCATGCCATGGATCCTCACTCCCACATAATTTTTGGTTCATATGATAAAAGCCTAGACTTCCCTCAGGTGCATTAGCAAAAGGCTGTCACAATAAGTGGTTACTGATAAAAACCTTGACACATCTACAGTCAGTTGTTAGTTCCACCTAGACAAAGCTAAACAACTTCTGCTACCTTCCACTAAACGGAACTTTCTGGCTATAGCTGGCTACTCAAAGCCGGATCTAAAAGTACATGCACCATTCGAGAGTTACTCATATTTGTCATTTCTTGTTGAAAAGATGCATGCCTATTGCAAATACATATTCGTGATATATTAGATAAATTTCTTACATTTATCAAGGTTTAGACTATAAGCTAGAGGTAGACAGAAGTGGCTGGCTTTAGCCAGTTATGTATAGTTACAGCCAGGAATAGGTTGCTACAGTTGTCTAGAGTCGACAATATTTTTGAAACTAACTTTATATGGCCACAATTCCACATAAGATATCTATATCTATATATATATATATATATATGCAGTATTACAGTGGAACAAAAACTGATTTCAGGTCACGTCGTCACTCGAGACAAATTGGCAGAAACAGTGTCACTATATCTCAATGTCTAAATGGCAATCAGTGCTACATACTGGGCTCAGTCAGCTTATATAACTAGCTGCCGGAAGCAAATGTAATGATGAGATGAAGGCTTAATTGAAATCCACACCATGTTACATTTACCTCATGGATGGAGTCTCTTACTTGCCTCAGCATAGACACTGAGTACAATTGCGGCGCCTCCAATTTAACGTCTCATGATCAACATCTAGCTGGATATGTAGCTCTGAATTTATATCTTATGAAGGGTGCCCAGGCCAGGGATCGAACCCAGAACCTTCAGCAGAGCTGGCCAATGGGTTTTGCTATCTTGATTCCTGGACGCAATTAATGCCCGGACTTAACACTTTATTCCCACATATAAATTATACATTTTGATCTCATTTATTTGCAGAACTAAAGGAAATGTAATCAGAGGACATATATATATACGATTTAGTTACTATAGGAGCTGGTTAGTCCAGTGGTTAATTATGCGCACACCAATTTCTGCTATTCGTAAATGTATTCATTAACATTATTGTATATTATTATTATTATTTACATTAGAAAATTAAATTATTCCAGTTCTACTTTTAATTTTAACAATTCTCTACATTTAAATTCCACTTTGAAAAATAAATACATATCTTCAAATGAAACATGCATACATTGTGATTCATTGCCGTAAAGGTAGGGGACTTAATTATAGTGATTGTATGGTAACCTTGATAGCGGCTTAAAGGCCCCCCCCCCCCCCCTCCCCATTGAGCCCTATTTATTCTCTGATCTTGTACTATAGATAAAATGATTCTTCTCTTGCCTTCCAACCAGATGGCGCTAAATATCAATTTCAACATCAACGCTCCTTGTGTCTTCCAATGAAACTAGCAGGGTTGCGAAACACAGGGATGTGATTCACAATTCAGCTGTGACAACGACGACGTGGTCAAGTCAAGGCTGTGAATAACAGGTTTTTACTATTAACCTGAAATACATCGTAACCTAAGCAGCTGAGCTGAAGGAAGTATGGCCCTACTATGGGACAATGTTATTTTAGTTTATTCTAAGTTGTTGCAATTCGTTCTGTTCGCGTTCGAACGTGACCTAAGATCCATGAAGGTCCAAGTAAAGTTCGAACTCGAAAAACTTTTTGAACTTCCCCCGATCTTAAAAAATAACTCCCGTGTTATGAAAGTCTTGATAAGTCTGATATCAACTTTTCAGATGTAATCTAGATCACTCTAGAAACCATAAATATTGGGACATGTATGTGTGAAACCCCCATGGCTTAAGTAGGTCAGCCTCGGCTTGAGAGTGTATGACGTATTGTGTTGAAATTCTCCTTCAGCTAAATATAGCTGCTTGGCCTGTGATGTCACGCCTGGTATATAAAGAGTCGGAATGCCGGTCACTGTTGATAGCGTGTGTATTGTATTGTACTGGTTCAAAGTTAACGTCTATTTATAAGTATTTACCGTTACTTATTCGTTGTTTATAACGAATAGAAGTGCCCTACAATTGAACAGTTGTAACTTCTTGATGTCTGTGGCTAGTTTACCGTGTGTAGGAGCTTTGGAGAGAGACATTACTAGGATGAATTTGAACAGCGTCGGTGGTGTTTGTACTCTTCCCGTGCGGGAGACGAGTGCTTCACCGGGGCCCGCCAGACGGGACAGCCCGGCAAACTCTCTGAATATGGCCTCTGCCAATCCTCAAAACCCCGAACCAAGACTGTCTACACCAAAATCGACCAGAACTATCTCACCAAACGAATTAGCAGCTTATTTGGGGTGCCAACATGAAGTACAGGAGGAGGACGAAGCCGCGAAACTGGAATCTTTGCTACTTTTGGACTGTCGACCATTTATCGCCTACAACTTGAACCATATTTCTGGAGCTTTGAATGTCAGTTGCTGTGACAGATTTACCAAACGGCGACTCCAGAGAGGTACAGCTAATGTCGGTGACTTGGTAGCTGGAAATGACAGTAAGGAAGCTTTTAAAGAAAAATGTGACTCTGAAATCCAGATCATCCTGTATGATGAAAACACTGCTGACCCTTCAGAACTTCCCATTTCTCACCCCTTACATTTGGTGCTAACTTCTCTTCTCAAAGAAAAAGAAGATAGACAAGTTGTTATTCTCAGAGGTAAGTAATGAAATTTACAAATAATTTGAGTAATATTGATAATGTACTGGTCAGCAAAACTGAGGAGACCCTTATTAGAGAGTACCACTATGTTTAATAATGTAATTATCAAATGTCTGATTCTTATAAAATTACCAATAAATATTGATTTCCACAATATTGGTAATTATAAAGGGTACACTCACTTTTGTGGATAAAGTAACTAATATTTACTCTATATTTGGATACTGACTAAAATATCTTACAAGTATATTATAAGTTAGTATCTTAAATTTACTTCTAAGTTTCTATGTGTCATATATTAATGTATTTATCTTGTATACTTCCTATGTAATTATGCACGTGTTTCCTTGTTTGAAAGTAATTGATTCATTTTATTATTGCACAATTTTTTATGACCGCCATATTTGAATACTGATGATTCACTTAATTCATTCAAGTCTTATCATTTCAAAATGTGGTCAAATATGTATGAACACTCATAACCATAGCATTTTTACCTTTGTGTATACTTTACATTACGCCTAAATGTTATGCATGATCAATCATGCATAACTGGACACACATTCTTTTGATATTTTTTCTTTTAATTTTTTTTTTCTTTTCTTTATTTGTATGCTGTCCTGTTTATACTTATAGTTAGCCATACATTTTTAATTTCCTTGGACTGATTTTAATTTATTTATACCAAGACTTGTTAATGACATAATTTTGTGAAATATAACACCTGTTGATACTAGTCTTTCCAAGGGGGGGGGGGGGTGTAATTCATTCACAGTCTGGTCTGGTTCATGGATATTAATAACGGATTTTGCCTATTAGAAGTAGGGGGGCACTCTCAAAATTATTACCAAAATGTATTTATTTGTGATATTTTAATACTCTTGTTGTATTATATTTTATAGATGTTATATATTAAATTTTAAAGTATCCTATTCTACAATTTTATCAGTTTTCATAGATCAAGTACACATCCTTATCAAACTTCAATGATAACCTTATCTGGTCTGTACTATCATTTTATTGATATTTATATTCTGGAAATTTCCACTCTTTGAAAAGTTAAACAAGGAAATAAATTAACTATAATGTAAACTACACTGTTGGAAAAGTTAACTTTGTACATGGTATTTATGTGAGACATAATTTTCAGATATATCAATTTTACCAGGATCGTTTTCAGGATATGCTTTTTTAAACTGTCATATCATTTTTTGGCCATAATTTAATGATAAAACTACAGTGTAATCTGATATAGATCATGTAGATAAGCCCATTTGGTAAGGTAGCTGATCTCTCTATTTAAAATATTGGATTCTAAACCACTTATTTCATGAGCAAAATGAGTTGAGAGGGGGGGGGGGGGGGTTTATTGGGTTATTTGATCAGAAGTACCCCCCCCCCCCCCCCCCACTTACTTGAGTGAAAACGTGAAAACTTCCTAGTTTCTATAAGGGTTAGAACACAAAAAAAATTATGATCGTGAACTACCAATTGTGAGTTATTCAAACAAGCTTTATATTAATAACATTTATCATCTATAGGTATAACTAAATAATCTTTTTGGAATAGTTATGTACAGTGAAACCCAAATTAATAGCACCTCACTAAATATTAAGATTATTTTTTTTATCCACTCTTATTTCTACCATTGTCTTTTACCTAACTATTAAGACCACTTCACACAAATGAATTCTTAAGGGTCTAAGACCAGAGGTGGTCTTAATGGTGATGTTCTCTTGTGACTCTATAGAATATTATTCTTCCTGATCGCTTCATACTTACTTTTCTACACCCCCTCCCCATTTTTCTTTATATATTTGTTTTTACAGATATCATATTTTTAGATCAATCATACACCCATGCAGGCTGATGTCAGCCTTAACATTGAAGCACTTTCTCAAGAGCTCAGATATATGAAAAATCCATAAAAAAAAAAAATCATAAAATAAAAATGAAAAAAAAAAGTAAATAAAAGCCTCTGTGGTGGCACCTCTATAATCTTACACCATGTGTGACGAAGCTAGAATACAAAGTCTAGTTTTATCACTTGGCAGATATATTTCAACGGGGAGGGGGGGGGGGGACGGGGTTGGCAAGGATCCAAATATTACAAAGGCCAAAATATCTCCTGACTGAAAAGCGGTCCATGGGATTGGCCCTATAGTCTAATGGGATTGGCTGGAGCTTTTGTAACTTGTCTCTCCTATTCTGCATAAATGAATAGATTAAACTGGTTTGTTGAATCAAAAAAGTGCGTTGATCAAGTTTGGTCTGACTTTGAAAGATAATTAACGTAATTTGCATTTGTTGGTTGGTAAATTTGACATTTTTGTGCATACTGACTATTGAAAGTGTTGCCATACCCATAATATATAAATTTTAAATTACATTTTTAGCTAGGAATGATTACTTAAAACACTATAAATTTGATAATAAATCTGTATATATCATACTAACATATATTTGTAATATGTATTTTTGTAGTGATCAATGTGTAAATTTTTGATTAATTCTATATTTTTAATGTCATTTGAATTTTAGATAATTTGTAATGATCAGTGGTTTTGTGGTTAACAGCTGTACACTGTACAATGCCAATTTTGAACATTTGCCAAAACCTTTTATTCTATGATAATACAAGGGAGTGCCTCCCCCCCCCCCCCCTGAATATATAGTATAAGTTGAGCATTATCCAATTACTCTAGTTAGCCAAGGTCATAGTATAATAGTATTACTATGGCTTTTATTTATGGAGTGAGTCATAATAACATCAACTGTCGTTTCGAATGTGTTAAAATAGAGAACATGTGCAATGGTTTTATGTGTATTAGATTAGTGCCGATGTGTATTTTGTATGTGTGAAAATGATGTGGATGTATATGATGTGTGATTTTCTAGCTCACACATATCTCTTGTCTCCATGCACATATTGATATTCTAGAGTATATGAGAAATTTTAGTTTTAATAACCACTATTAATCAGTACCTCTGGAATATGATATAAACATAAACACATATGATAAAGATAAATAATACAAGAGAATATTGAGTATATTAAAATTATGATAATTCAGCTCAATGATCTATGCTTACATGAAACTATATCTTTTAAAAAATGTGCTTCACTACTAAAACTACTAGTACATATTAATAAGACTACTAGAAATTAAGACTTATCGTCATTTTAATATACATGTACTTCACAAATATGATTACCTCTCCATTGAAGATCAGTACTTAAAAATGGTCTTAATTACGCAGTTTTAATGTTATTTCCTGTTGTATAGTATATACTATATTCTATTGAAGTTGGCTGTAGTAAAAAAAAGGCATTTCTTTATCGTGATTTAGAGCAAACCTATCTTACCATGCAAAATACACAGCAAAACCAGCTATTTGCATGTTAGCAAGTCATTTGGCAAATACCTCAATGGCAGGGGGGTTCAAATAATTATCTTGTGGTGTAAGAAAAATGTGCTTATTTCCCCTAAACTATTTGACCACCAACAGTTTCTTTTCTTTTTAGCTTTGGGTTTCTTGTGAATCCAATAGAGTAAAGGAATAAGAACAATTCTGAGAATCCAATCGTTGCCAATTGGTAACTAATTAAGTAATGACGTCATAACAAATTAACGGTTACTCAGACACTGTCTGGTGTGGATTCCTAATTCTCCAACAGTAAATTACCCAGGAAATCTATATAGAAATTAGGAAGTGTCTCATGGGCGTTATTCGAATGAATTTAGTCAACGTTCTTGCAATTTTTATTCTGGGGGTTGGGGGTTCTGGTAGTTTATAGAAATGATAATCGAAGATTTGTAAATGAAGATGTGTAGATGAAAGTTTGTTGTTTTTTTTAGGGAGGGGGGAGGGTTAGCATATCACGAGCATTTCAATTATATAAATGTTATTCAAATATTTCAAAATTATTCATATTTTAAGGAGTAAAAGTTAAATACGATGTAATAGACCCATCGTCAAACTACAAGCATGGCTTTTAGGATTCAAACTTACTAAGCAACTGAATTGTGACGAGATGCTGGCAATAATTCAAAAGTTCATTTTCTCAGCATTTATGGAATGAGCATTCTGAAACCTTTCTTCCTGGTCAAATTTGCCATGAATAAGGGCTAGTGTTGTTTATGCAGGTCCCTGACCTTAGGCTGTGTAAACGTTATAAACAAAATCTGCATAGGTCTATTATACAAGACCTGAGATATATATATATACAGTGAGACATCACAATTAAGAGCCCTACCCCCAATATTAAGACCACCTCTATTTTAAAACTACTTTGCTGAGTCCTTACCCTAACCCACAACTGTGATTATATATGATGCGAAATACAACTTGTTTTTAGATTTAAAATTAAGAAAATCTAAATATTAACACTTATATGAATGACCATATGTAGGCCTATAATGCGAAAAATAATAAATTGTAATTTAAATGAAAAAAAAGGACCTCGATATTAAGACCACCTGTGATGACCAAATGATGGTCTCAGTGGTGGAGTTCCATTGTGTTGTGTATAATATATTGTACATATACAATTACCCTTGGATGCATCTAGACAGTGTATTAGTGCTGAGCTTGCTCGTTCTTGGTATACATTCCATCATCATAGCTGCTAGGTCATGGAGCTAACTTAAGATTTCCCAGGTAAGCAGGTATCCTGCAGTTGCTGTTGCAGATATCTCTCACCTGTACTGCTGCTGCTGCAGGATGGATGGATAAACCGGTGCTGCATTCCACCCAAAAAAAGGGTCTTAGTCACTGTGTTATTTTGTGTTTTATGCACTAAAATTAGCTGCACCGAAGAGTTCTGCAAGTTTTTGTGCATTACATTGTGTGAAAGTTATGATTAAGTGCGTTAATGTAAGACTATCTTGGTGAAAAAAGTTCCAAATCTTAATCAGTTTCATAATAGCGAAGCGGTCTTAATATGAAGTAAACTGCATTATTGAGAATGCTATTTGGTATATTTTAATTGGTGATCTCAACGGAGAGGTGGTCCTTACAGTGAGGTGGTGCAGTATACGGACGGACAGATGGCTAGACAGACAGATATGGTGCATGTGAAAAATCAGAAGTTGACGATATGTAGCAAAGTAGGGACAAACATGGAAAGTGAGAAAAACAGTGTAAAAAGACACTGAATGACGCAGAACAAAATCAAAAATTGAATAGGACAAAAAAGAGTAAAAACGCGTACAAAATGTATACAGCCAGGTTCCGAAACTGGGGCAATTTGACCATGACCTTGCAAAGGGTGACACGTGTTTCTATTGTACCCCCCCCCCCCCCTCCCCATTTTGCCCATTTTGGAATATTCCATGCATTCCACTTTTTACGAGCTCAGACGCATTTTCGTTACCTGGACATTGTGATAACCTTGTACCTCAACCTTTTTGGTGACCTTATGTGTGTGTACTATGAGTCACTGGGGGTTCAAATTAAAGTCAGTTTTTAATCACACTTATTTAATTTTAGTCACCTAATGTTGAATTAGTGATTCATTCCACATTAGGAACTTGGCAGTGATCTCACCATTCCGAGATCAAAGGTTGTGACAGATAAAAAGTATCATGAGTGATTCATAAATTTGGAACAAGTTGAGGCTGAAATAGTTTTACCTTTAGTATAAGTATTACCTTTTAAGACGTACCACGCAGTATTAGTCAAAAGGAGGATTTTTAATGCATTTTGTGTGAAAATTAACTTCTTAGGAATTTATTATATTGAGCGTTTTTTACGTCTTTTAAAAAAAAAGTTGAATTCAATTTAATGATATTCTTAATTATCTAATGAACCTCCCTTAACAGTTTGTTTGATTGGTTGTCAAGTTTTTTGTTTTCTAAAAAAAAATATAATGACTCAGCAAAGACAATAGACCAGGCCTGTGGCCTGTTAGCTGTTACTGTATTGACTGTTCTAGAAAAGTCAGCTGGCCTATAATGGCGTATGTCAAATGTAAACATTCGTTGCGACAAATGTTATGTAAGTATAAGTTATACCAGATAATGGAGAATTACTGAACATGTATGTCAGGTATGTTATGGAAAAGTACACGAGAACTCTCGTCTGGCTGCAGCTGAATCGAAACTGCCTGCAAGCTGGCTCGATGACTCATCCATGTTGGAGTGAATGGCCTGCACCGAAGCGCCATCTGTTGAGAGAGAGCGTGGGGTGCATGAATCATCAACATCCAGTCATTCAGTTATCGTCACACTCTCACACTAGGTTGTCATACAGAGAGCATTTCTTATGAAGAGGCAGGATTATTCCACATGTCAGTGGCCAGAGGAGTTCGGGCTTGTCACCCTTCAAATTTGACTCGTCCCGTTATTTGGTGTTTTGTTGACTGGTTATGGACTAGCCTTATTTACGTCTTCACCTGTGTGTATGCATATGTGAGCGGAACACAGAAAGTTACGCAAACTCCTGTTACCAGCTGGCCTGTTTGTTGGAAAACTACCAATAACACAATGACAATGAAATTAGACATTCCAAAAAGGTGTTTGCCTGGTAAGTGGGATTTATTTACCATTTATCGTAGGAATTTCGTTCGAGAATGTTATCGTCTGCTTTTTCACGGTGCGCAGCGTTCTCTCCAGAACGTTCAGCTGTTCGCTGCTAGGGGCCCATTGTTCGATTTGCACTGAGATGAAAACTTTCATAATTGTAATTTCTTCCACTATCAGTCAGTATTATGCTTGGTATGTGTACGTTAGTCATATTTAACACGGGTTTGAGGCTGTGCAATTCAAAATATCACTTATTTTGGTGAGAAATGCGAAATTCCTCGTACATATCTGAGGGGAAAACCCCATCGGTGCCTCTGAAGCATGAGTCATCGGCGTTCAGTGTTTTGGTTGCATCTGTCCTTCGCCCCCCTTTCTTCGTTTTGACCCCCCCCCCCCCCCAACAATAACCTGCATTTCTAGGAAACCTCAAGATTTTCACTTATGCGACCTACAAGGGTGATGATGTTGCTATGAGTGCAGAGGTGTATTTTGATCAATGCACCTGTTTAGTGCACTGGTTCAGCAGCTGCTTAGTGCCACATCAGTCAGTTTTTGACGGTGGTCGCTGATCAAAAATGATCTTAGCGGATCCAGCAGCCGGACCTGACTTCATCTTTTAGGGTTAAAGGGTGCGCCCTGCGTCCTTGGTTTCTTAATCATTCCCAGTGCCAGGAATTTTTTGTGGGCTAAATAAAGCAAGAAAATAAACTTTTGTCTGCTACAAAGCTTGTTTTAGAGTTTATAATTTCTTGGCAAATTTATTTTCAAATAGTCTATACTTCTTTTTCTTTTTTCATTATATTTTATTTCCAATTCACTCCTTTAAATGGTGTGATTTTGTTAAAGAAAACAGATTTTCGTTTGCTTTACAGAGCTTATTTATAGTGTTTATATTCGCATCAGTAATTATCAAAATTATGCAGAAAAATAAAAATCTAAATTTTTATATTTTAATTTACTACTTATTGATATTGTGTGATTTGGTTTCATGATGTGGTTAGGCAAAAATCTTGCTTTTTGCTGACAAATCTATGTGATTATTCATACAATGCGGGTCTAGTTAGTCTATGATTGTGTAATTGTGTATTTATCATAATTAGGCAATAGGCCTTGTCTCATAGGGTAAATCGCAATACTTTCATGGGTTGCTGTGTGGGAACATTCTTATTGTATTTAAGCTATGTGTCATGTTGTAGGATTGGTTATGTCTGTGATTATCTGATTGGTTGGCATATGATATGACGTCATTGTTTGATGATGTCAAGGCAACAATATTCTGTGCCAGGGGGAGACAGTTTAGGGCAACAACAAAAAAATGTTTGGATCCTCAGAAGAAAAAGATGTTCTCATAAGATGGGAATAATGTAGAGCAGACATACCAGAATACATGAATCATTTTTTTGGTGCCCGTGGGAAAGAGTTGACCAACATTCGAACATACATTGGCCATGAGCCTACAAGGTTGAGTTATTAGTCATAACCATCTATAGCATCGAGTCATGGCTTAGAATGCAGGCTATGTTGTAGATGTGCTAGTTGCTTGTCATTTGGGCCTGGGACTCTGCAGTGTGGTGGTCATGGAGATGAGACTTTCCTTGTGTATGTATTTTAGAATTTTAAAGATTGCTTATTTATCATGTGGTGTTTCTAGCATTATATTGTGGCATAACCACTATTAAGACCATGTTATTATTAGATGCATAATTTACTGGTCTTAATAGCGAGGTGGTCTTCATTGAGAGGGAATATAACAATTGTAACATCCCAGTTCAGTCTGAAATTCAGATTCATTTATCTTTAAATTTGATAATGTTATTACACAAGTAATAGTGAAAATTAGTCTTAAGGGTTGTATTGGTTTCACAAATTATGAAACCAATGACTGAATAATTTTAGTTTTTTATTATTTTTGGACCAACCCATTATTGTTAGTCTGACTTAGTCATCCTGGAAGTACACGTATGAATCCATTCATTCATTGAGTGTATCACCACTTCTGGGAGTAGGTAGTAGCAAAATAATCTATTTCCAGGATATAACGAGGGTTCATGCTTATGGCTAGTGATTCAAACTTTCACATGAAGGATGAAATCATACTTGTGGTTTTTCACAGATTTGTGACTAAATATGATGCATGATGATATCCAGGCATATGAATATTTGTCATATAGATTCCTAGAAAGATCAAATCATCATGTTATTGACTTATAGTTTTTTTTAAATTGTGGTATTTTTCTACGAAATTCCATATTTTCACCTGTTTATAATCACATTATGTAAGGCTGTTCAGTTGAATCATCAGTATCAACAGGTCAAATTACTGGAAATTTGGTGCTGTATTAAAATGTTCACAAGATTCATTGCTCGTGTATATATACCATAATATACAGTATATAATTATATTACTCTTATTTCCTGAATATTAGAGTAATGATATTTCACTTTATAAAAAAGGCAAAGTAGTAATTATCTTGGAGGAACTAGAGGTCTAATTTCTCCAAGGAATTACTAACATTGCCAAATAATATTTAATATGATTATTAATGTAATATTATCTTATTTATTTTAGGTGGACTGAGAGAGTTCCAGGCCAGGTATAGCAATTTATGTGCAGCACCTAAACAGAGAAATGATGGGCCCCTCTATTCACCCACAACCCCCTACGTGGAAGCCTGTATAGAAAACGCCCCTGCCTCCTCTGTCGTACCATTCCTCATTTTAGGTGAGTGTTCTTTTTGTATTATGGGGTTAATATAGTAGATGATGGTCAATTATGTGTGATATGCTTTTAAATAAAGAGATATTGCATCAAGGATTAGTACATTTTAAAGTTAAAAAATATATTTTCAGAATAGAATAGAATAACACAATTAATTTCAAATCACTAATTCTGACTTTAAAAAGTTTTTTAAAAAAGGAAATTATTAGAAACAAGGCCGAATTGAAATTTTAAATAATTTCATTGGCATTGATTGTTTTGTTTTTATATCTGTAAGTTAAACCTTGCATTTAGATCATTCAGATGTGAAATGAATCATCAGAGGCTTGTAAATGCCTTGTAATGATGACTGTTAGCAATGTGTGATCATAAGGCACCAGGTGAGCCATCTCATAAATGGCACATGATTATTATCAGTCGCCATGGCAATACAGGTGTAGCGAGGTGTATCTCCCCTTTTGTTGGGGTACTAAGGGATCATTAAGTGATTAATTTGTCAAACATGTGACACATGAGTGTGCAGGGGTTTGTTGACAGTTCCCATGACAACAGGGTGATGATGAGGGGTGATTCATCCCTGATCTCACATGGTCTGTCACCCCTGGCAGCATCACGTGCAACAAGGGACAAAGCAAAACCCCCCTGTCTCTCCACCCCCATGTGACTAACTTAACCAGGGCAGAAGAAATAAAGGGCATTTTTTTTAGGGGAAGGGGGGGGGGGGGGGGTCAAGTACGACTTGCTGCCAAAAAAACCCTGGGATCTGATAGTACTGCTCATCCTGGTGGGCAGTTAAAATTTAAAGGATGAGCGTAAAAATAAAGTTAGAAATCAGGATGTAGAAGAGGAAATTAGGCAATAAACAATGATAAAAGAAATCAGTTATGTTAAGGAAAGACCAAAAAAAAAAAAAAAAAAGACAAGATAAAGCAATTTTAAAATTTAGGCTGAATAAACTTACTTGACTGACTTGATAAATATATTAATTAAATAATCAAATACATGTAGGTAAAGTAACTGATGAAATCTTGATGACCCAAAAGGACAATGGAGTTCAATGAACTCTGGTGCACCCTCGTGCATCCCCCTCTTTACTCTGCTTAAACTTGTTAAATAGCGAAGCCTTTTAAAGTTAAGACTTTCTAGCCAATGTAACTACAGGAAGAATGTAATCTAAAAAAAGGGCGGGAACGAACAAAAAAAAAAAAGAATGAAAAAAGAAAAGATTGTAAAAAAAAGCCCCTCAAGTTGGTTGCAGCTGGCATTTAATGTGCAGATGCTTAGGGGTAGGCAGATGCGGTGATGCTGACTCATAGCTCCACTATGCCAGGTATTCTATGACGCCATGATGATCTCCATGGTAACCAGTTTGAAGGCCTTTCTCATTGTTTACACAATTTGTTTATGCTATTGTTGATAAATATAAACAATCAATGTCAAAAGCATTATTAAATCTAATTTCATCCTGCTTAGTAATAAGTAGTATTTGTTAAATATGTATAACCACATGATTGTTTATTAATTATTCTGGTATGTAGTGACATTGAATGACCACCCATATAAATTATGAAGTCAATACATTTCTATTTCTAGGATTTAGAATAACAAGGACAGTTCTATAAATCCTGGTATAGATACAAGCTACTTTCGTCATATTGTTTATAAAGCAATTCACGTAATAGTATTCTGGAATGGATAAAATCCGGTTAACACATAAGAACAACAAGAACACATGATTTGGTAAATGGATACATTTGCCACATTTATTAATTGGCATAAAGGAATGTTACATGCTTGTGTTTGTGGACACCCTTAGTGGGGACACATTAATACAAGTAATGTTTGTGGACACCCTTAATGGGGACACATTAATAATAATAATGTTTGTGGACACCCTTAATGGGGACACATTAATAATAATTGGTAATACATATAGCAAGATTAAACAAGGTTATATGTGACAATTTGGGAATTTTTAAGAAAGGAAAATTTGAATTTTAAGGGGACGGTGGGAGGGAGTAGAAAGAAGCGAATGACCAGTAGCATGGGGGAGATCCTTATATACCTGGGACAACTGGATTAGCCCAGCTGGCAGTCCCTGGTGGAGGCTGCGAACATAACTTGACCCTGGTGGCCATCAAGGTATTGCCTGGAATGAATGTTGCCTTGACCAAGAGGGCGTTAACCCCGTTTACACATTAGTAAACATCATATAAACAACATGTTTACTTCAAAACAGGGGAATGAGTAAATAAGTCAGAACTAAATGCAAAATACAGAAATACCAAGGAGTCATGGAAATACCGATAAATGTATTTGTTTTATCAAGTATTTTTAACTGCTTGAACTATTGTAAGTTTTATTTGATATAGAAATTACTCAAGCATGTACTGGTTATATCACCTTAATATTTATGTTGACACAAGGGACACCTACACATAAACTTATGAATTACCCATCTTTGTTCAACTCTTATGACTTTGAATCATGAGGTTCTTATTTGAAATATCCTGAAATGTCAGTGAGTAAGTAACCCATGGTAACTTACTAACTTGCATACTTCCTTGAGGTAGGTAAACCAATGTAGGAAGAAATTAATTATGGGGTAATTTTAAAGAGTTGAGTCATTTAGTACAAAAAAAGGTACCAGAAGTAATAGAGGAACAAAACAGTGTTTTGAAGTGAGAATGACTCACATGGGTACATGTGTGGTGGTCTATTTGGTCAACACGTCAAAACAAACTTCAAAAGTTTGAATTGAGTGTTTTGAATTCGTGCCCAATCTTAAGCAAAGTGTGACAGGTTTAGGATGAGCCAAGAGGATTTTGTGGTTTTTCTTCTTATCTATTACAAAGTGTCAAGAAGTGTTACTTGTCTGTCGATCAATTAAAATTATAGTAAAAAACGGAAAAAATAAATCTATATCATTGTTGTAAGTTGTAAAAGTTCAATAAATGTTACGAATAGATAAACTGAAAAAGTTTATTACCCATTGTGAAAAAGTTGGACTGACTAATTTTAAGTAAATGTCAGGATAATATTATCTTATTTCTTGTTTCTTGTTATTCTTGCAGTAATATTCTTAATTTTTCTTTGTTAGAATTTGGAACTTTAACTAATTTTTTCTTAGAATTCAAAACAGGTTCTCAAACAAAGTGGTTAGGTTCTCACACTGTTGCATGGCTTAGTCATCGGGGGTGGCCATATGGGCCCTGAAAAGCCCCCAGTACAGTCACTGTCCAATGGGTAATAATTTTACCCCCTCCCTTCTCCATTCACTAATTTGAGGGGGGCCAAAATCATGAAATGAATTTGACCAATGAGCTGTGACTACTGATTATTTCCTGGCCCTACATGACTAACAGCCTAAACAATAAATTTGCAAGTTCGAGTACCCCTTGAGCAAAAAACTTGAAGGGTGGAAATGGGTGATTTTCATGGGTGATGTGTGAAGTTGGTGCGCGGAGTCACGAAATGCATGTTGGAGTGTGTTGCATGCTCCGCACGCCAACGTCATGCACGTGAGATTATCTCCCTGCCCTCTCTCACGCCTCTTGGGGATCCCTGGCACACGAATAATATTTGTGGCATACATTTTGGGTTTTTATATACCAAGTTTTTTTCATAGTTTTTAGGGGTTGTTGTAGCAGTAAGGGACTTAGAAAGATACATCATCTTAGAAAGACTTAAAAAGACACCTCGTCTATTTCACACCAATAGTATGATTAAAGATGACAGTTAACTCAGCTCTGAATTGATTTAGTTTGATGGAATAATAATTAAGTTACTAACTGAACGTCAGCTTTCATGTTTAAATGATAGCATTTTATTGCAGTCAAATTCAATATTTGTCCGTGAGACTATTTTAACAATAAATTTTAGGAGACTCTAATGAGCCAATCCTTGATGCAATTAGTGAAGTTTAATTGATGATGCTATAATACTGCCATACAGCTGCAATGTTTTTTCTTCTCATTAGTTGTGGCATCTTTATGATTAGATAACTGTTTATCATGTTTATGTATGTTTGATTCTACATTCTAACCATTTGTTTGAGTATAAGAATTATGAACTCATTATTCTACTGTAAATGTCAATTAAATATGTCAACTTTTGATATAGCTCATTTTTATAATCATAAATTGTCATTTTTCACAGGTAATGAACGTGATTCTTCGAATGCTGAATTGCTACGTGAATTGGGCGTCACACACATTCTAAACGTGACGTCACACCTTCCAAATCATTTCGAAAACGACGGCCTAGTATACAAAAGGCTTCCAGCCACTGACAGTTGTCACCAAAACTTGTCACAGTACTTCCAGGAAGCTTTCGCATTTATTGGTAAGTTCCAATACTAAAGACTGAAAAATAAACACTCTTTTTTTCTGTAAAAATAACAATATTTTAAAGGCACTTCGCACTTATGTTGGCAAAAAGTTTAGCCAAATGTGAAAATAACTAGATAATAATATTGCTATAACACTGACATGATGTTAATATTCTCTAATCACCCCTCTCACGGTCAATAAACATGATAAAACATAATTTGTATGGTCATTATCAAATATAATATAAATTATATAACCACAATCAAGTATCAGTGAAGGTCAATAAACAATGTACAAAGTACTATTGTCTATTGTTCAATGGTTATAACAGATCCTTATGGTCAGTACAGTCAGAACTAGAGTTGAGAACAATGCACTTAAATGGTTGCTATGACATTCATGCCGGTTGTTCACACCTCATGAGTCATCAGACACTAGTTGCAGCAGCAGCCTCAGAGGAATTGTCAAAGCATTCAGCAGTATTCAGACTGCAGGGGTTATCATTCATCTGTGATGGAGATAGCCTTAGCATCCCATAGCAGTACCCCTTGGCTTGTCAGCATATGAAGGCCTTTTGATGCTAAAAATGTCCCAGATGGGGGTTAAGAACGAGTCCAACAACATGGCAAAAATGACCTCTAAACAATGTTCAATATGAGATTGTAAAAGGGCAGTACTCAGGAAAGCAGTAGAAATTGGACTGAAATTGCATTTTGGCAGAGCAATGATGGAATATACACTAAAAATGCCAAGTTTACTTAACCAGACAATGATTTCACTTTTTAACTGGTCATGTTTCAAATTCAAATGAAACTGTCCACTGCAATATTTAGTAGTTCAGTTCAAACTTTCAATTTATCACCTCACTGTGTCATTTATATGTTAAATTTCATAATGACATGTAATTTATGAATACTCAGAAATCTTAGCACGTCCCTGGATGTTTCTTTTTTTGG
The DNA here is from genome assembly GCA_932294295.1 of Alitta virens. Classification (NCBI taxonomy): domain Eukaryota; kingdom Metazoa; phylum Annelida; class Polychaeta; order Phyllodocida; family Nereididae; genus Alitta; species Alitta virens. The sequence continues at coordinate 40,137,930 of OW028574.1, read as the reverse complement.
GTGTGTTTTGCTAAGCTGATCGAGCATCACTAAACAGTGTTCAGCTTTACCCATCAGCCAATGGGCCGCTGCTGCTGCTGTTGTAGCTGCTCTGAAGCTGTGCTCCTCAAATGGTTGTGAGGGATGAGTCACCATCATACCTGTGAAAGCTGCAGCAGCAGCAGCAGCTAACAATGTCAGGGCATGATGGTGACTCATAGCTGATCCAGCTCCTCTCTATTAATCCAGTTAGCTGGGCGTGAGTGATATCCCCTCTTAATTGCCAGAATTAATAGCAACAATGGTTCAAATGGTCCACTTGGTCAGTGCACTGTAATGCAGAATAATGCAACTGAACAATGCTGAATGCAGGCATTTCTCAATTATACTCATAGAGAATAATTAAAATAGTTTGGTATGACATGGAGTCATTTGCTTGAGAATTGTTGAATTCGTCTGGGATTCAGTTGAGCTAAAATGCAAATTAATCACATTGATTCAATTGCCTGCAGCCATAAAATGCACTTGCACTCAGATGCAGCAGCTTTGCAGAAGCATCTCACAGTCTTGTTGCTTTTAGTGCAATTGCAGCATGAGCAGAGTTAGTGGAATGTTGCTGTTGCTGAATTGCTGCCATCCAAACCAAATCATTGAATTAATTAACTCAAGGGTCCTCAGCATTTGAGATAGCTGCCTGTAGTTCCATACGGCCTGTGCCCTGCCCCCATGGAAAGGGCAAAAGATTGGAGCGGTGACCTCAAAAATGCCCTACTTATCAGAGCCATCAGAGGGCCTCTCACCGCAGCATTATCGGATAAATGCAACATTTTGCCCTCCATCAATGGAACGGGGTGATTCAATGACTCAAATGAATAGTGTGCCATTGATACCCTATGACTAATGCTCCAGGCAATCTGGCAACTGTTCGCGACATGGGCGTGACCATGTCTCAGCGATGTCACTCTTGATTTGGAGAGCACTACTGTACTTAATTGTCTTTTTGCATGTCGTAGATGTCGCAAGATTACAAATGAATCCAATGAGTTGCTAAGTTTTTTTTGTCTCTTTTTTTCTCGCAGATTCGGTTGCTGAATTTAATGGAAAAGTTCTCATCCACTGTCAAGCGGGAGTGTCTCGATCGGCCACGATCACCATTGCTTACATCATGCGGAAGACACAAATGTCGATGGTAGATGCTTACAAGTTCGTCAAGACGAAGAGATCAATAATTGCTCCCAACTTCAACTTCATGGGACAGTTGTTAGAATTCGAGAAGGGTCTCAAAGAAGGGCAGCAGTGCGAACGTCATCTCGTACCTTTGCTGCACATCGATAATTGCCACTAACTGCCAAAATGTGACAAGAACGTTGAGAAAGAGCTGAGAAGCAAATTCGCATGCATTACTACGACAGTCATGATGTATGAGGAACTGTTTTTCGATTTAAACCACAGCTTTGATGAGCTGATATTTCATCTAATACACAAGGATCTCAGTGAGTATGAGCTCTTGCCAGACAATGCAAGTCATCGATCGATGGTTGTCATTACGACCGTCGGTGAATCACCACTTGATGTGCCTGTTGACTACTACTTCAAGCCTATTAACTTCTAAGGCAAATTTTGTGCTCATACAAACGCTTTAAAATACACTATGTTCATATAGGACTCAGGGTTTTGTTACACGAGAAAATGATACCCGCTGTTAACTTGGAGAGACAACGTGTGAAAACTTCAAAAATAAGACTGCTCACCTAGTCACTGACTTCTTTTCGTCATTATTTCTACAGCTGAAGAATATTAGTCATATCAGTCTTACTTTGAAGCCAGGAACACTTGTGTTTTTTCGCCGTTATGTGAGAAAAGTTTCGATTGAGTATTTTGTGACTTACGAACTGTTTCAGTTCAAACTATTGCAACATTATTATTTGAGAACACTTGGAAAAACTTTGTATGAGTTCGAATGAACATGGAAAAGAGAAAAAAGAATGCATGGTGCTAAGAACGAAGAGTTATTTACCAACTTTGTAGCCAACATGTCCGCAGCTACTCGCTAGCTTAAAGCTGATTATATCGGTGCTATAAGCATTAGACATGTTATCAACACTAGAGATTTTTAGCTGTTATCTTAAATGTTACTACCTGTACTGCCATAATTACAACAGAAGGGTATGAATTCAATTAACTAAACATTGTATAACTTTGCTGCACCACAAAGTTGCATTGCTACACATCAGTGCCAGTCTGCCAGAAAAATATTTTCTTACAACTTTATGAACTACAATGTTATATTCTATGCAAACCAGTGCCTGGAATATTGTTTCAGTATTTCAATACATAGGTCATTAATATAGTCAGGTATTAACAACTAACACTTTCTCTGATAGCATTGTATGTTTTGATAACTTTTTCACAATTCACCTATTGTGCTTATTAACGATACACGAAATAACACGATACTTCAACTCTGGCTTTATAAGATCACACTCTGCTGAAAGAATATGATTGCTGTTTGTAAATGCAATGAATAATCATATGATAATTGTCAATGCCTAAAGGCAATTAATGAATTATTGTAAGGTGCCTTATTCGTGAGAAAATCAAAACTGTGCGTCACCACTCAAACTACGGCTTGGTAGCACACTGTGTATACGTGTATTTAAAGCAAATACCTCCTAGAAAACTATACTTGCGTACGGCTAGTTTTTCTCTGCACAAGCAATGTAGAGTTAACAGTTATTCCAGATATTCTCTGTCTGAAGCTTATTTTATGGGTATAAAGTGTCAGAAAATTTAAATGTGTAAGATAAAGAAATTTCTGGTTTTCAGTCATTCTCTCTTGAAATTATTTAAATTTTCAAACCAAAATTTTTGCTTCAATTATTAAATTTAAAGTTCTTTGTGTGTATATATGTTGATGTATTGAGATATTTTCTTGCACTTTTGTGACCCTGGTAAGATTATGCAAGTGTGTTGGTTAGTTCGTTTGTTAGAACAAAGTAGATATATTTTTGTAATATGTTGGTACCAATTGTGACATTTCTTGTTGTGAATGTGTTGCACCTCATTTCCAATCCAATATGAATATATTTTTTATTCAAGTTTGTTGATAAATTAATTATGTAAATTTACCCAATACCAGAAAAATGTGTAAAAACAAGGAATGATTTTTAATGGCAATTAAATATATAATCAGGTAAATTACTTCCATGATACCTTTTTGTCAAAAGTAATTAGTATTGTTGTCTGTGATATAATTATGAATACCACTCAGAATATTATAATCGCCTATTATGATGTCATTGTGTCGTTTCCATTTGTCCTTGACCTTGTGTGTTTTGTGTGTTTAACGCCAGATGGCGTTTATGTCTGGAGGATTCACCACGAGGTGTCGCCTCAGACCATGCGGGACATGGCCAGGGTTTGAAATTCTTCTTTGCAATTTGAATGGTGTTTCTAACAGCTTTTTTGCTTATCTGAAGTTTCTAATTAATCTGGCACTGGTGACTAGTAGACTTTTATAAGTCCCACTGACTATATTTTCGAATGAGGCATGATTTTGAAGCGAGAAAATCCTGAATGTCAGCTATAAAGCGTAAAAGATTTATAACTTGTAGAGCATCAGAATGATGTGAACATTGGTCTCATATATTTTGTGAATGTCTGATATTTCTCATGAAAAGAGAGTATGATGTAAATATTGAAACATGACTTATTTATTTGTAAATAATAAATTGATATTGTACAAACATATTTATTTGTCTTTCATGATTTCCAATTACTTTGGAAGAAGATGATTGCTCGAAAGAGCTGCAATTCAAGCAATTGCTACACAAGCTTTTTTGACAATAATAATTAATCATTCATTGATAAGTCTTTATACTGAATTCAATTGAGCTTTGCTCCAAGTGCTAAAGCTCAGATTTGAAAGATTGTCTATTTTGAACACAGTTGGTAGCGCGCTGGCCTTCCAACCACTGGGTTCTGGGTTCAATTCCCGTTCGAGCCTATGTTAGATGGCTGTTTCATCCTTCGTCTCATTGCCATGGTCCCTACCTGTCCTAATTAGCCCATCAGGTGCAGAAATACAGGACGTAAAGCCCTAATCCACCACCACCACCTGACTCGTATAAATGGATCTGACTAGATATATCCATCTTTCGAATAATGGTTCAGAGGCATCAGGGCAGGGGCCTAGCTCAGTGATAGCACACTGGGCTGCCAACTACTGAGTCCTGAGTTCGAATTCAGACCATGTTGGAAGGTTGTCATCATGTGCCTCATTGCCTTGGCATCTGCCGGTCCTGATCAGCCCTATCTGGTGGAAAAATATTGGACGTAAAGCCCCTGTCACCCAACACCAAACGTTGTTGTGTGTCCAACACAAATCTTTCAAGAAAATATGAGATATCTGGCTGGCCATCAATACCCTTGACAACATGACTGTTATAGCAGAGGTTAGCATGAACCTGGTGCAAATAAGCATGTCTGGATTATTTTTGGAGCAATAAATATTATTGTCTGTAAGGCAAGAATGTGAAGAGTTGGGAAAATGAAGTTTAACAGATGCTATCTCAGCATTTTTGTGTGGTACTGGGCAGAGAATCTATCCTTGCCTGGAACTCCCACAAAAGAAACTACAGTGGAAATTCGCCATTAAGACCACTGCAAATTTAATGGCTTTTAAGTAGTAGGAAACAATGAGTTGATTATTCCATTAGGTTCCTTAATAAATTTATAATCATTTATTGTGACAGGTTGGCCCGGGGGTCATGGTTGAAGAGATACAATTTCTTACTGCGCTTTGACATGAGGTCGTTGTGCAAAAACACAATCCCAAAAAATATCTCTACATATGCACTGAAAATCGTTTTGACTAGCATCTATAAAGATATTTTACTGCACTTCGCCATTTTGAGTAAATAGTCAGCAAGCTATAGATATAGACTTATTAAGGCTGATGCCATGCTTAATAAAGCTGACTAACTTGTTTGTCAAAATGGTTATTTGTTCATTCTAGTCAGAGCCAAAATACCTAAAATGTAAGTCAAATTGTCTAAAATAAAAAAATTTAAAAATATTTTTTCAAAACGAGGTAATTAAATGTCTTTAAAACACTCAGACCAGCCCTATACTCCAACAATATTTCAATGCGTTTATTAGTAATTTCACTTCAATTGGTCTTAATTGTTAGGGACCACTGTATATGTACCCATGGTAAGCACAGCAAAACATGAAAGATAAGAAACCCACACTGGTTTCTCAGAGTCATTGAGTTGGCTGGGTGTTTATTGTAACAGGAACTACACACTGTAGCAAGGCTGCAACTGCATGGTTAGGTGCTCAATGTAAATGCTCAAAATATTTAGGGGTGGGCAATGTGTGAATTATGATTCATAAACATGGATGGTAATCTATTAAATCAATAATTTTATGCATGCATTGAAATTAGAATGGAAAGATCTAAATGTAAAACCAAACATACACCTGGTTTTATTTTAAATATATATATATATATATATTTTTGGTAATTTTAACAATGAAATAGTTTTTTTTTTTTTAGTTTATTGATGTGACAGCTCAAAATTTACCTACTAATACCAGTCTAAACCACTATACCACATACATGTGTTGCAGCATGGATGGGGTCAGATAAGACATGAAAAGCAGCTGAGAGACCTGATGGTTAAAAGGCGCCTGCATCGGCGGCAAATTCCAGAATCATTGGCCATCTCCTCTTAAGTCCCAGGTTCGATCTCCAGCCCGGGCACTCTTCGTGAGCTACATCTCAGCTGGAGGTTGATCGCATGAGGCGTTAAATTGGGGGTGCCTTGTGCTCGGTGTCTATGCTGAGGCAAATAAAGACCCCACCCATGGGGTAAAGATTTAACCTTGTGTGGACTCCAAAGCTTGTCATCTCATCATTATGTTTGCCTCTGGTCATATGTATTGAGTCATTGACCTTTGAAAAACAAATGTGGGAAAACAAAGTCTGTAAATATAGAATTGAAGATGGGGTATTTACGTTACATAAAGTGATGTCTGGTTAGGGTTTTCAGTGGTCCCTCGATCCCCAGCTGTTAATAAATCTTATCCCATTAATATTTTCCCATACACCCTCCCAGAAATGCCACTATATATCCAATTCTCCCATGCAGTCATGGTGCTATACACCTTTCTCATGCTGTTTTTCATGTGCACACGTGCTACCCCAGTGATAAACAACTGCAGGGTATTTCTTGATCCACCATAATCATCACCTGCACCCCAAACTAGGTGGCGCTGTGGTAACCAGAATTCCCCCTAGCCTTTCACAAACAACAATATTTTGACCAGAGCAAACTCAGCTCACTGCAAAATAAGTCAAATAACACAATCAGCTATATTTGACTTGGGATTTCTGGTCTTGTTTTCAACATTTTGTGACTGGGAATTTGGAAAAGTGTTATTTATCTCACCTCCTTCATGCTTCATAAACATATTGTATTTTCAGGTGTGATATCTTACTATGATATGATAGTATTTTATAATTTATAATGTGTAGACATACTTGAGATTAATGTGCACCATTTTGAAAGTAAATAGTATTTCTCTTTTTTAATTCAGCATGACAAATATATATATGAATATGATATAATCATGATTCAAAAGTTCAAACGTTCTTCAGTATACATGTATAGCATTACATCGTATCATTAAAAATGATAATAAATATACATAATATAGTTATCAGATAGTGATATCAAAATGCCGCGACTATCCTTGGTATATCAGATGAAAATAATAAATAGCTTTAGTCATGTTATAACTTGTAAATAAGGTCGTTTATGTTACCAAAGAATTAATGTGTATACATTTCGTGGCCTTATTGTCCTTGGGAACTTAAAAATCTGACAAAATTGAAAACATCAAAACTATATGCAGATATCAATTATAAAAAGTATTACTCTTCATGTGATAATGTGACATTCTAGTTATAGTAATACAATTTAATAAACCTATAAAATAAATATATAAGCATGAATGCTCATGCGTGTCGAAATCAAGTGGAAAAATTGATTAAAAAACAACTATAAGTGTAACCCAGATCACGCACAACTTAAATATTAAACAACACTTGTGTAAACATTTCATGAACCGTATTTAATTTACACACTATCTACGCATGAAACTGCTAAGAGATATATCATGAATATCATAATGATGATCGAGTCAATTTTATTAGTTTATTCTATTTTCTTTTTGGTAATATCAGAATAATTTTTGTATTGAGTGCATATATTCGTCAGCTTACATGCCAATTGGCAGACGAAATGATGAGATGATAAGGCTTGTAATCCACACCCGGGGCCTTGGCTCAGCATGGACACCTAATAAAATACACATCCAATTTGTATGGCCACTCCCGAATGTACATATTTTTTAATATGTGATATTTTGATAAATTGTTCGGAGGTCTGATGTCTTACGCGATTTCAGCATAGAGAATTCCTGGGCTGGATTGAACCCAGGACTTTCGATGGAGCCAGCCAGTGCCTGAACCACGGGACCACAAATTAAAGTTGTTTTTTTTTAATAATTGTTTCTAAATGAAAGTTTTTCTTTCTTTTTTTTTCTTTTTTCTCTCATCTCCACACAGAACTCATGATAGGAGATGACGTTGTATTTAATACAATATTATCAAATGACCAAGATAGAAATTTACGAAGTCTTTTTTTACAAAACCTAGAAAGACATAAATGTACCGTATTTATTTATTTTTTTCTAATAAATCATATTGCCAGGATGGGTTACCCCCCAACAAGGTCAGTTTTACTCATGCTCCACTTGAGACCTGATGATTTCATTGCAAGCCACAAATTGAGTCCACACTCATCAGGCGGACTTAGATCAGCAATGATTAATCATTGGGCTGGGGGAGGCACTTCCCGGAAATTCCAGGAATATATTGTAAGCTTTTTTTAGTACTAAACCGACCTGACCATGCCTGAACTACGATTTGTAACATTGGCAATTTATGTGCATATCCAGCCAAATTTTTTATTATTATTATTTTTTAAATAGTATTATGTAAAATAAAATGTGATGGTGAAATGGTGAACACACCAATTAAGTGTAAAATATTATATTATAATTTGAATTGAAGTTTAAGAATAACACTTGGTTTAGGGCAAACGTAATGAAGAATTGACCAAGTTTGCCATGGCATCTATCCGCTGATGTACAATACCTGCCCCCACTGATTTTCCGTGATATAAGACAGATCGAAAAGGTGAACTTTCTACAGCAGGGTGTCCTCTAGGGGTGAACCTGACTTAAGTAAAGCAATTTACAATGGTGATGATACAATTTTCATTAATCTAATTATCCCTGCCCCCTAATTGATTATTGATTTAAATCTACTTCAGTTTAATTAATTTAGGCCTAACTCAGGATAACCATATTTTTGTTTCGCTAGTAGATACATATTTGGTTCTAGTAATGATATTTTACTTACATTAGTTGCTATATAATTATTATTTATTTGATAGCCCCCCCCCCCCCCCTCCTTCCTCCCCCATTGATCCGCTTTATTATGACTAGGTTCCAGCAAGTGGTTTCAATTCGGATTCCAGCACTTGACCAGTCAGTGACAAAGAATGACTTTGCTCTGATATGACTTAAGATTCTAAAATAGCTGCATAGAGTCACCATGGTGACAGTCAGGATGAGAAAAAAATATAGTAAAACGAATGGTTACAACAAAATAGAAATACGTGCCAAGTGATTGGAATGTCCTCCCACATTTTGTTTAGAAGAATGGGATATGAGGATAATTTCACTTGAGAATTTAGTGAAAAATTAATTAATTGTTTTTTTTTTTCATTTTGTTGAATAATTCCTAGTGATACAATGATTTGATGTCTGAAATTTTAAATTTCAAGAATTAACAATTTATGATTTTATAAATATTTTTCAAAAACAGAAAATACCAAAATTAACGTTTTATCAACCTAAGTGCAAGAGAAAGCGATTTTAGTTAGAAAGAAAGAAAGAAAAATTATTGACTGTAAGAATAAATTTAATTCACAAATTGATAAATTCTGCAGGTTAAGACAGACCCTTAGCTACGGATTGCTTACTATATTGGCTTGTGCCAACTTCTACACTGACTGAACGGTTCATATAATCCCATTAAACCAAGAAATAGCTTCATAAATAACAAGATTAACCCTTAGCACAAGGTAATCCTTTCTCTCTTGACAAACATTTGCAAATACAAATGCATGACTACGTGTCAGGAACTTCATGCATGGCTTTTATATCTTAGAAAAGGTAAAAATGTATTTACATTTAGTTGTTTTCAATTTTGCTGACATTTTGACTAAGTTGTGAGACATTTCCACTGTCTAGACTGACTCTCATTATCGTCTCATAAGCATTGTGACTAACAAATTCCTCAGTCTTAGTCATGTATGTCATTATATCATAAATGTTACTCTTTTCCATGACACTATGATTTACATACTGAAAATCATTTTTTTGCAAACCCCTATAGATACTACTATGGAGTACTACTCTATAGGGGTAAGCAAAAAATACTACTCTATATTAGTACACTGCATGCACAATTATTATGCAAGTGTGTTATTTTTTCAATAATTCTAATATTTAACCAGCAATGGATCCAAAGCTGTACCCCAGGAAAACACTTCATGTGATAACAAAAACATTCACATTGCTTATTATATGTATAATGTAAAATAAAGAAATAAATGTGTAATTTTGGTGTGCATAATTATTATGCAACTCACCAGCTTGTCACTTTTCCACGATATTTTGGACAATTAATTGAATGATATGTTGAATAGCATGACTGTGATGGAATAACATTTATAAAAGCATTCAAAATAATTTTGATTACTTCTACTTTATATACTTGAAATATATTAAAATATTTTGTGACAGCGACAAAATTTTGAATCAAGCAGTAATATCATACCACTATCACAGTATTGTGCTATTATTTTCAGTTCAAAGTAGGATTAAGTAATTCTAAGATGTTTCCAGTCCCAGTTTTGGGCTAAGAAGTTCAAATGACCCCCTGCAGCCTCCTTATGAATGTTCAATTTCGGCCCCTCTTTGATGAATTCAGACCTTTTATGGGTGTTTTGCTTGTCACTTTGGAGTAATCATTTATAAAAGGAGCCTTTGCTATTATTTACATTTAGAAGTTTTTTTGACTACACAAGCAGTGGCAAGAATATTTGCAGCACATTTTTTATTTAAAAGTAATTCCCTCATTTCAACTCATGTTATTTCAGATCAATTAGTTCAAATGTTTTTGTCTGAAACAGTGGCATTGACTTTTTTAATGTATTAAGTGAACTCTGCTATCACAATATACCCATTTTCCCTACTTGCCCTACAGATCAATTAATTTACTTCATATATGTTTGATTTATCTTTCATTTATGTAGAATATCATTAAATAGTCGAATCTGATCAATTTGATTCTTGAAATTGTGTTGAGTGATCACCAAACCTAGTGGTCAGACTGGATATATGAATATGTGCAGTGAATGAGGGGTCATTAAAGCATATAATAAGCATGCCTGGTCTTCTACAATGCTACAAATAATTGAAAAATGGTTTTTATTTTTATAATACAAAATTATTTGTTTATAACACCATATGACAAAATTATGTTTCATAAATCCGAGTTACATACATTACTGTTTAAAATTTGTGTTTGCAATATTCAATCATTTATTCCAATGTTCATCAAACTTTATTGGTCATTTCTGATTCACTACACATACCTGCATAATAATTATGCACACCCAATTTTACTTATTAAACTTAACAAGGTGAACTTTAATTGGGATAAATTTAGATAATTTCCAATTGGCAGGAAGTGCAATCAGCTTCAGTGTGGCCATATTTACATTTTCAAGGACAGTGATTATCAAGTAATTTGTTTGTCACACCGAAGAACACTGATCTGATAGTAACACTTGTTTAGTGTAGATTATAATTGTTATCAGTAGATCCAGTTTATTCCCCTGATATATATAAACCATTATCATAGTTCTTATATTTTTCCGACAATCTCTGAATGTCAAGGCCACATGTGACTTCATGCTTTTTAAAATACACAGAGAAACCTCACAACTAAGACAATCAAATATTAAGGCTATCACGATTATAAGACCACTTTATTGGGTCACAAAACAATGGTTATATTATAATAGTTCCGTACACAGTTTTAGACTTAATACCACCTCGATATTAAGACCACATACATGATTCCCAAGGGTGGTCTCATTTGTGGGGTTTCACCGGATAGGAATTTTCCATTTGAAATCTGAAGTCAGCTACTACCTATGTCTATACTTAACCAAAGTTACTATTTAAGGATTTTTGTAATTTTTTTCATATGAATGATCGAAATGATAAGCCAAGTTAGGTCATTTTTAAAAAGTGTTTATCATGCAGTGGCCCATCCTAGTACTGTCAAAATGAAGACCGTTCAATTGAGTAATATCAAATTAAAGTCAGAAGCATCACATTTTAGGAAGCAATTATCAAACAAAGGTCAGCATAAAGTGCAATTACTCACATTAGGTTTTTTTTTTCTGTAATTTGTTTAGCTAAATAAACATCTTTTGTTCATCTAATATCACTGTTAAATCTGGACATCATTGAAAAAAAAGTTTTAATGAATTGACATAAATGTAAATTACTTGACAACAAAGCAATATTTAATGGGAAAGCATTAATGCTTTCGGAATTCAGCTTTTACGTTTAGACCATATTTGTGATATGACTCAGTGTCAAGTACAACTGCACTAAAATCTACACGTATACTTACAATATTGATTTGTTCAATATTGTTCAACTAAACCACACAAAAATCGATACACCCACAAAAAAATATAGACAAATAAAGTATTACAGTCAAACACAAATATGCATGACTATGTCAAATCAATAATTCCTTGATAAAGAGCCAAGTTTCAGTTTATTGTATCAAAAAATCGATTAATGTCCTCTACATATCAAGAAATGATCATAGATAACTTAACATGACTGAGCACAATAACAAATGAATTACCAGAAGTGGGAGGTTTACAATTGAATCGTTCCAATTCATAACGAGGAGTCATTGTAACCATATTTAATTGAAACCACCTACATTGCAATTCCATTTGGATTTATTTGATTGATCCATTGAAAACAATGTTTATTAGCAAATTAATCCCACAGATCACCATGTTTTATCTATTTCATTTAATAAATAATGTCGTCTATATATTTATGAATTCTAACTAATCAGTTTACTTATAATTCACATCTTAAGACACATTTTTCCCACTGCCAAATACGGTAGTCTAAGTTTGATCAATTTACATTAAAATCAGAAAGGGGACACTTTAGAGGAAACATTTTCGTTTGATGAATTGCCACACAGTAATAAGCTGAAATTTAACAGCAATATTGAACTTGCAGTAACTGGCTTTATTGCATGTATCACCTGTGACCTGAAGCAGATTTTAATACCATCATTGATATCTGTCATAAATAAGCAATATTTTTCCAAATTCCTACACAAGCACCTACAAGCAATACATCGGCAGTCTAAAACAAGCCTATGAACAAAAAGAGACCCAACGGGCTGTAGGTCCACCGGCATGTGTTTGCCAAGTAATGGGGCGTTCTGCAGTTTAATTACTGCTGTCATCAAGGGTAGGTTCGTGGCAGGGATGCGCACTGTGACTCATTCTTGTATGAATCATAGCCCATCTCCACGTGGATAGAGCAAACTTGTCCTTCTGGATGAGTCCTGGATAAACCCACATTCATGAGATGCTGAATTGCTGCTGATGCTGCTGTGATAGATTGAGCGAGGAAGAGATTTAGCACACAAAGATGATGCATAAAAATTTTGGGAGGTGTGACTTGGGAATGAAGTTTAACGAGGAAATACAATGTGAAATCAATTGCATTAAAATCACACCAAAATAATCATTTGCTTTAGAATGTTTCAATAATACGCAAATTAACAAAATAGGTGGAATTTATTCACTCTTCAGAAGTGTACTACATTGTACTCCATTGTGCTGCATTTCCATTGAACTCCATTGTCCTCCATTGTACTCCATTGAACTCCATTGAACTCTATTGTCCTCCATTGTCCTCCATTGTACTCCATTGTCCTCCATTGTACTCCATTGAACTCCATTGAACTCTATTGTCCTCCATTGTCCTCCATTGTACTCCATTGTCCTCCATTGTACTCCATTGAACTCCATTGAACTCTATTGTCCTCCATTGTCCTCCATTGTACTCCATTGTCCTCCATTGTACTCCATTGAACTCCATTGAACTCTATTGTCCTCCATTGTCCTCCATTGTACTCCATTGTCCTCCATTGTACTCCATTGAACTCCATTGAACTCTATTGTCCTCCATTGTACTCCATTGAATTGATGATATTTAAGACCAGTTCAAATCTGTGAGGTCATAAACTTGAGAGCAAAGAAAGTGCATTGTATCATGGTTGCAATTGACTTTGAAGTAATCAACTGGAGTTATAATTTTTAAGATGCAACTAAAATCCTGCGCAACTGTAATCTCACCGTAATTAATGAATTCTATTTCGACCATAAATGCCAAGCTGGCTGATGTTGATTTGACGACAGTTGAATTGTAATAAATATTGCTGTCCATAAAATTTTTAATATTTGATAAATCTAATACTGCTGCAACTATGCCAAGCATATAAATGACAAATCACCTTAATCTCATTTTTCTGTTTTAGCAAATTGGATTACAAGTCGCTGAGCAACTGACCACCAAGCCAAGATGAAAGCTGAGCGACGTACGTGGTCAATCTAGTTAATTAAAATCATTGACCACAATGTCAGCACTGACCACCCCATACAGATCTGCACTGCCCTCAATATACGAAAATGGAAGCAGAATTCGGAAAGAACACACAGATGAGTACAGAAGAACGTCAAAATCAGTGACGTCACAAAAAGTGCTGCTGACGTCACCATTAAGAGCATTGTCATCTCTGACGTATCATCCTGACACTGGGGCTCCTACAGGGCCTTCCCAAGAAGGCCATAATGATTTTGTATTGTTGTTCAATCGTTCAAATGCCTCTTCAGCAATTGCTTACGTCATGATTGACCCAAAACGCAGAGGTTGTCTGCTACCCAAAGTCTGCAATGTCACATTCAAGAAGGCAAGTTGGCCTAACTCTAAAGGTTTCAAAAAAACAAATTTCAATTGTGCTATCATAATCACACTGTTATGTAAACTAGAGTTTGGGATCATAAATTTAATATACACATGGATTTACGCCATATAGTCCTCGAATTGAAAAATCTAAATTCTCTTCTTCAGGTGAAAGACATTTGTGATTACCGTGTCGTAACTTTGGACAACATGCTTTACGTCACGGGAGGACGTCACAAAGAAACAGGTCACGTCATCAGTCAAGTCCTTAGATACGACCCTAGCAACAATATATGGTGTCGTCTGCCGGGCATGCGCACTGCACGCTGCAACCATGTTGCCTTGGCGATACATGTTATTTACGTTATTGGTATGGTTCTTCATATTTTCTTTTTCATTCTTTCATCTCAGTTTCTTCCTATTCTATTCTACCCCGTTTTAAGAAGGAATTTGGCCCAATGGACGGTTATCAAAAGAGGGCACTTGAGAAGTATTAAATGTTCGAACACATTTCACCGTTACACCCCCAGAATACAACCTCACAATTAGACCTAAAGCTACTAATCGAGTGATTAAAATCTAGGTTGACCTTTGCATGTGCTATAAAATCTTGCATGCACCTCAAAATATCACTTAATTTCTGTTATTTAATGCATAGATTCTAGTATTTTTGGCTAATAATATGGCAGGACAACTCACTTCCGGATAACGATTTTGTCTCTCTAGTACACATACTTGGAAACATCGTATATGAAACTCATTGTTTCAATATAACCAGTTACCACCCATGAAACTAACTGTAATTGAAAGGAAGTAATGAAGCGTGAATACAAATAATAAGTTAACATCCTGAAGTGAATCATGAAACTATTCCAATAAATGTTACACAATGCTTACTACTTCCACAGAAGAGGGTGAATGGTCAAAATTAAACAACAACAAAAAGTAATTGCACGTGTAACACTTGATTTGTGTTCAAAATCAAAATAAATCGCTGGTTTTCATATTTTTTTAACATCTTGTGTTAAATAATCTTGACAGAAATGCAAGCTATGTGTTACAGATCACACCAGGTTTTCTAATTCTCATTCTAACACCTGCATGAATCTTTTGTACCAAAGAACACTATACACGTCCAATGTATGTGCATGCACTGCAGATTTATTGTTTAGTAATCATATTCCAATATATTTGTTTGATATAGGCCCAAGAATCCTGCATAGTGCAGACAGGGCCCTAAGTGTTTAGGGTAATGAGACATTGGTCACATGTCTGGGTTTAAAATAACTTTGAAATGTATTTACAAGATCGACCCTTTAACTATCTTATATGATGACCTGCACTGGAAATAATTTTTACTAAAAACCCTGTATATTTGTTATTTATGCCAAATGCCCCCCATACATACACACATGTATAACCATAGTTATAAATCTATTAAAAAAACATTAGGTATGTTCAGAGAACCACCAGTTCCTGCACTACTTCCCAGCAAGACCCTACTTTGGTGGCATGTATTTTGTTTGCTATAAGAAATTAGTCATCTAGTCAAAAATCTGTATTGTTAACTTATTTTTAAAAAACACACATCCTGCAAGTTCTACATGATTATTGTGAGTAATTTCCACACATTTCACACCTAAGGCAGGACATCTGGGTGCATTTTTATTTCTGCTCATGACGCAATCTTCTCGGCATGGAAGAAGAAAACATTCCATTTCCTCCTTTCCCGCATTGACCACAAAGTTTGCCTAAAATATATACATACACTCCTTCCTTGAAATAGGTTTCTCAAATTGATCTTAATCAGTACAGCTTTATAAAAAGTGTGCGTACACAAATATGTCATTGCTGATAAAATAAAATAGGATACATGCATGTGTCTGGCACTATTGTGTCCATATTATTTATATTAATTGTAATCCTTTTGTATATATATAATGACAAAGAAAATGATAATTCATTTGCAACCAGACTTTTTATTTTTATTATTATTTTATTATTATCATTATTTTATTTTTTCTCTTTTTTTTTTTTTTTTTTTACATAAATATGCACTAATCTTTTGATTGTTATCACAGGAAATGCACCCCCCTTTCGGGTATAGTAATAAATTACTCGGGTGCATTCCTTCAACTTACTTATGGTGTAATTATTATTTATTATTATATTGTCTTCATACCATGTGTTGTACAATGTAAGTTGGAAAAAAATAAATATTATTATTATTATTGTCACGTGGCTTGCAGGTGTCAGACTAATTGATAAATCAGTTCGGCTACTCTCTCACATTATATTTCAGAATTTCTTGACTTTTACTGCTGAAAACTGTTTTCCCTGACAAAAATATACATGATTATCCATATATGTTGGTCATTGGCATCAAATTTGTCAATTGTATAGTAATTAACATCTGCAGACTGAAAGATGAGGTCTATAGTTTTGTCAGCAGCAAAGAAAATGCCAATTTTATCTGACTACTATCTGTGGCACCCTTTTTAACAGAATTTCACTGACATTTTTAGATTTCCAAATTTCAGTATGTAATTTCAAAACTTCTTGACTTTTCCTAAGCTTTCCTTCACCAGTGACAGATTCAGAACAATCTATCTATCTATATATATATATATTTTTTTTTTTTTTTTTTTTTTTTGCGTATTTTTAGGTGGTGAGAGCAGAGATGGACAAGTGACTGGCTCACTCGAGAGTTATGACCCCGAGGTCAACCAATGGACAACCTTGAGAGCACTTCCTGTCACCAGAGGGCACCATGCGGGGTGTGTCCACCAGGGTAGGATCATCATCTCTGGAGGGGTAGGAGAAGGACAATCGGCTATTGCAACCAATCAGTCTGTATGGTATGATTTGAATTGTCTATTGTTTATTTGTAGCAAAGATCTTAGACAATTGCCACCAGTCTTTCAGGCACTCAGAAATTGTCTTCCCATAGCCTCAGTCTAATATTAGCAACGGGTTGTCATAATGACTAAAGGGTCATATACGGCACCCAATAAGCTTCCCAATTACTGAGAATTAAGTACTCATATCACAGGCTCCAAGCTCATACTACCTACTACTAGGAAGCCCACTATAATACATGCACTTGAATTGATCAACCCCCCAAAATGTAAAATATTTTTGCATATCATGGCCTGCATTAAAATTTAGTGGATTTAAAATGTTGTGCTATTAATTTCAAATGTTCGTCAATCAAGATCAATAAGCAAAATGTTGCCAATGCTCCTGCATTTTGTCTCCCTGTTCAGTCTGGAGTTCCAATATGTTGCTTGCTCTGTGAGGTTCTGAGTTTCACTCCAGGGCCCTGGCAACAATGGTGTGAATGGTTGCTAAGGAGCCTAATCTTGCAAGCATGGTTGTTAGGGAGGTCATGTGACCCACAGGCACGGTTGCTATGGTGCCACAGGACCTCCAACCATTCAGCCTCTTTCTGAAAGTGATGGTGGCCAAAGCAAGTATGTGCTCACTTCGGGGGAAAGTAGGGGTAAAATAGAAGAATAGAGTTTTACTAGAAAGTTGTAATGGTGAAAGTTAGTTAGAACCAGAGAATATAGAAAGAAGGAGGCCATGGCACGATCGAGGCCCAAGCGGCAGCGTGCCTTGAAGCGCACAAAATCGAGGTTACTCACTTATATATATAGATATACCCCCAGTCCTTTTGACTACCGTTTGTTTGGAGTGCTTCTAAAGGCCTAACTAAATAATTCTCTTTATGTTCCTGTATATCAAGTACCAACAAATTTCCCCAGTTTCCTCCAAAACCCAAACTACCTTAAAACCATCAGCTTATTTCATCCACACAATTGTAGTTCTATTTTTATTGGTGCCTAAAACATCTCACTATAAATAACTCATGAAAAATTAGGGTTTCAGTATTTTTCGTTTATGTGTAAACCACATAAAACGAACATTTATTGAGCCAACTAAACATCAGATTCACTTTGGTATAATTATTAGGAGTATCCTGATCATTATATTGACAGTATCCTGAACACTAAAAACTGTTTTTGAAGTTACTGTGTATTTAAGCAATTTACAAACTCTTTGATCTTCAATTCCTAATACGAATATGACTAATGATACAAAGGAAATTGTCTAAGGCTGAATATTTAATATAATTAAGCAGACTTCTTGACCTGTTGTAGTTAGAATGGCAGTGGGGTAAGGGGGTAAATAGTTCCAGACACCGTCAAAGAGTCAAGTTAGTGAAAATGTCTAAACGCAAGTCGTAAGATAATTTTCAGTGCAGCCAAAAAGTCTAAAAAGAAGTGAATAAAAATTTATAATATAAAAATTAATTTTTTTTTTTTTCTCCCGGTCAGATTCTCTTTTAAAATGCTAATTCATTCTAATAAACAATGCGCATATATTTCAATTTTGTTTTGGTCCACATGCAAAGGAAGAATCAGAAAAATTTGTGCGAATGAAGTATTTCGACAAATGATATTCCTTATCATATTGCTTATGCAATCATTTTTTACTTCCACATGTCCTTTCATTACAATAACCTTAGATAATTCAAGGATTGGTTAATGGGGACAAAATGAGCCAAATATATTGTAGTGTGTCTATTTTTAACGATGATAAGAAAAGACTGCACAGTATTTCATATTGAGTTTGTTCTCCAGACTGTTATTTCAATTTTTGCATTGACAGCATTGATAACAAAAATGATTGAACTTCAAAAATTCAATTCAGCCAACAAACCCATTGCTTCTGGTGTCATGCTTTGCAAAATGTGCAACAATTTCGTCTTTACAAAAAAAGGCAAATGGCATAATGTTACATTCATCATACATATTGTTAATTATAGAAATATATTATACTTTTCTTGAAGAGATTATAGAGAAACTCCACAAAAAGACCACCTCATGATTAAAATCAAGACCAATCAATTTTAGATGCAATTGTATTTCCAATTGTCACATACCTCGCAGTTTATACCAGTTAACTCTTCACTAAAGGTGGTCTTAATTGTGAGGCTTATTGTAATATTGTCATTTTCCAGGCAGTATGATCCCAAGACAGACTTCTGGTGGCAGAGCACAGGGTCCCACAAGTTACCTGGTTACGGCAGACAGAATCATTCCATGGTGTCCTACAAGGATCAACTCTTTTGTCTCACTGGTACGTTTCAATGGCAACCAAAAGAATCTCAATAATTTAGTTAAGAGTGAGTAATGATATTATTCATAGGGCCTCTGGTTGGTATGATAATATGGGTATAGGCCAACCCCGTCACACTTAATCTTTTGACAAACAGAATACAATAGAACAGAAAACAATACCTGTGAGAGGTAATTAGATAGATAGATAGATAGTTAGATAGATAGATAGATAGACAGCGCGACAGACAGACAGACAGATATATAGATATATAGATATATATATATATAGATAGATAGATAGATTGACAGAGATAGATAGATAGATAAATAGATAGATAGATAGAGATAGATAGATAGATAGATAGATAGGTAGATAGAGATAGATAGATATAGATAGATAGATAGATATACAGATATATAGACAGATAGACAGACAGATAGATAGAGACATATAGACAGATAGATAGATAGATAGATAGATAGAAAGATAGACAGATAGATAGACAAACAGATAGATCGACAGATAAAGCAGATAGACAGACAGACAGACAGACAGATAGATAGATAGATAGATAGATAGATAAGATAGATAGATAGACAGACAGATAGATAGACAGATAAAACAGAAAGACAGATAGATAGATAGATAGAGACAAATAGACAGACAGATAGACAGACAGTTAGAAAGATAGATAGATAGATAGAGATAGAGATGGAGATAGATAGATAGATGCAGCCCTCTAAGATCAAACAGATGAGAGAGATCAGGAGTCCAGCCATGTTACACATTTACCCCATTGGTGGGGTATTTTACTGCTAATTTAGCATCTCATCCGGACGACATCCGGCCGAGATGTTGCTCAGTGAAGGGCGCCAAGGTCTGGGATTGGACCTGGGGTCTTCAGAGGAGCAGGCGAGCGTCTTACCACTAGACCCGCCAGCTGCAAAAGTTTACGAAATTTAGAGCCACCTAATTCATTTGCCATAGCAATTACTTCACAACAAGGAAACCAACGACTTAATTTGTAAAGACAATTGAAATTGGAGTAGTAATTAAGTCGATTCATTAATCGCTGACTTGCTAATTGAAATGTCTGCGCCGCTTTTTAAATTGAAATGAAGACCACTGAAGGGGATCCGAGAGAATCTCAAGTATCTACTTAGTAAAGTTGTTGCACGAATTAGCAAAACTAGCTGTGTACAATCAACCCTGTTTGAAGCGGTCACATGAGTCGGTGATAAATTTAGTCGTTTAAAAGAGGGGTAACTTACACATGATACATGCATACACAAGTGGCCGCTTACAGCGGGTGACCAATTTATACAGCTGGGGTGAACGTTAGGACACGTTTGACTGTATATCTAATAATTCAATTAAACTTCTCTGCAAGGTAACTTTATCCGTAATAGATTTTATTTTTATTTTTTTAAATACTCCATATAAGTTTTACGAATTGATACGGGTCAAGTAAACAAGCTAAATATACCATGAGATCTCAACTTATAATCACTTAATTGAAGACCATTTTACTGAGAGCACCTCGCTATAAAGACTACTGACTATTTCCCAATTAAGACGATCACTATTTGGACCTTATTACACTGTATTCCTGCCACTGTATTTAGCCTCGCTATTGTGACCACCTCTTCATCACGGCCAAAAAAGTTAACAAATTAGCTGGCCGTAAATGTGAGGTCCCACTGCAACTTTAAAAAAAAACAGAGAGAATAAATTAATTAAAGAAACTAATTAAAGCTTTAATTAAAAGAGAATAAAAGTATTACTCATTGTTTCTCATTGTGAAACAAAAGACTTAATTTCACTGAATGCTGATTTCCAGTTTTTCCTATACCCTGGATAATTAACAAACAAATGACGTCACGAATAACATATGCTTTGTTTCCATCCAGGGAAGCCGGACTTGTGTGAAGTCCATATTTTAATCATTCAATTGACATCATTGGGTTACTCAGTACTGGAAATAGTGCATCCTAATATGATTGAATAGACAGAATTAAAATAATGAATTAGTGCAAGATCGTTACATTTTGACATTGATATCGAGAAAAGAGTACATAATAATTATTATGAAGCACTGAATGAACTTAATTTTAGAGTGCATTGTAGCATTGTACTTAGTGGAGAGTTGCTGTTGTTTTTCCTTGTGTGTCAATCATAACGGGAAATGAAATGTCACACTATGTAAAATGATGAGCTATACATATGTCAATTACAAGATTATTACATTTAGAAATAATAAGTATCAACAATCTAAAACACACAAATGTTGAGTCACTTACATCGATTCTTGAAAGTAATGATAACTGCAACTAGTGCCAACTACTGTTTTTTTTTTTTTCAATTGTCCCTAGCTAACTATTTAACATGTTTAACTATACATGAAGCAAGATTTTATATTTAGTTCCAGGAAATGTAAAATTATAAACATCATATAGGCCTACTTGCACACCATCATTGAAACAGCCCATCATTATCCTTCTCTATTTTTTTTTTTAGAAAAACTATACAGATGTTTTAATTGGCACGTTTCTTGATATCCAGGTAGTCTTATACACTTTTCAACAGCGTAATCATGTTTTGTGACCAAACAGAACAATGCCAAATGGTCTTGAAATTGAGGTGGTCATAATTTTGGTTTCAATGGTAGGGTCCCATGCCATGGCCAACATAATTATGAATTGTTTTAAGATTAAATCATATTCACTTTCACAGGTCTAACCTGGGGAAGAACAGAAGGAAAGGTGAAACAAGCAAATAATCCAGATATAGTTTCATACAACAGCAACCAGGCAATATATGAAGGAAGAATTATAGGCCATTGGCAAAAAGATCTCCCAGAAATGAAACATCCACGGTACAGTGCTGCCACCGTGCGTATAGGTCAGTGGCGACAACTAGCGTATTTACAAATTCAAGAAACAAGTTTAAGAAGTGTATTAATGCTTAATCAAATGTTAACAATATATAAAATTCACCTCTCTTAAAAACAGTTATTTAACCTCGTAGAATTTGCATGAATGTTTCAGCTTTAATATTTATTGCTCATGATATGTATCACTTTAGGATGTGATATATTTTATTCATTGTGCAAGATTCATCCTACCAAATATTTTATCTAGAAATTATTGAAATAGGAGCAGGCTGGTGAAAACTTTGAGGGACTTCAGTAGTGACATATTATTCTAAAAAAAAGTCAATCTTTGGTTCCAGTGCATGTACAAAACTATTTTGCTTATTTACTGTCTTATCAGAGAAGGCAAAAAAAAGGCCCATTTTCATGTGTTACAGTCCCTTAAATTTTAAAAGTGCCAATGATCTTGCAATTAATATTCTCAATGAAGACCAGAAAAGAATGTCTGGATAAAAAGATAGTTGGATTCAACAATAATGACCCACAGACCCCTACCCAAAAACGGCATATGTACGAGTTCATATTGCAAAACTTTGCACATTAATTATCACAACCCTACCCTAAAATATGAATTTATACGACTTTGTATGTGTATTGGTCTTGTAGTATATATTGCATAACAGCTAATTTAAAAGATTTGCAAAATATAGTGAATTATCACTTCCAAGAAAATTGTGATTATGGCATACATGTATCATTTATGTCCTTTGCAGAAATGTAGTTAAAATATTTTCATGCAAACTCCAGGGGGGTTGAATAATTCTGCTGCCGTCTATAAACATCCTTTGACAAAAAAAAACCCCCATATTTTAGTAAAGTTTCTTTTTTTTTCTTCAGGTCACAATATTTTTGTCATAGGAGGTTCCGACATACGCACAGGCGAACCAGTTTTAATGGTCGAATACTATAATATAAGAAAGCATCGATGGCTAGAAGCTTTCATGTTGAATCATGACATGTCTTTGGACAATGTGGATCTAGCAGTCATCAGAGTTCCAGTGACCAACAAACTGTATCGTCATATCACTTCTGTTATCAGACCAAGATGGACTCTTTGGTGACAAGGACAAAAAAATAGCATGCAATGCATGCAGAGCCCTCAGCGTGAAAATAACGTTTTTGTGCAATGGCGTCAATAGGTATTGAGCGATTGTAATGATGTGTAAATAAAGTGGAAGATCAAGAAACCAGAACCAAAAGCACCAATAATATCCCAATTATATCAAGCAATAAGAACCAATATGAACTGATGACAGTCGCCAAATAAAACTGAATTTTGGCAGAAATTAAGCGAGTCAAAATATGGGGCCAAACCACCAAAAAATCACAAATAGAGCTCAAAACTGGCTGAAACCAACAGACAGTTAAAGGTACAGAATGTCAAAAAAATGTCAAAACGCCAGAACAGACACAAATTGCAGAAACAAGCAGTAAAAATGCGAGGAAATAAAGACTGCAAATTAATGTTGCCTACAGAGTGACGAAAATTTATCACAATTTAACTGCCAATGCAAACCACAGAATACAAAATCGTGAAAACTAGCAAAAATACAGATTGACAACACTTGAAATTTAGCGATGACTACAGACGTAAAAAAAAAAGAATAACAACAGAAAAAACACCAGTGCCATGCAAAATCAGACCAAAATTAAGCAATGACAGTCCAGACAAAAAAAAACCATGTGCTAAGCTGAGCCATATATATAATACAGCACTCACAAAACGAGCACAAAAAAGGAATGTCAACACAAAAATTACTTTAAAGTTATGTCTTGCAATATTATGAGTTGCCAAGCTGTTATGAAGGAAAGGGTCACACATTGTGGGGAACAACAACCTGATGCATAATGCATCTGTTGAGAATTTGTTTGGAAAAGTTGGGCTGTCTGCTGAATTTGTAAGCTTAGCTGATGATAGTATTAAAACTGGTTTAACGAGCATCATGTTAATAATTAAGTTTAATTCCTCTGGAAGTATTCCGAATCACATTCTTGATCCAGAGGTTTTTACTGCCATGTCGAATTAAGTACATCTCTAAATAATTTAATGTGATGACTGATGTATCATAAGACAAATTCTTAAGACTTTGGATGAAATTCACATGCTGCTAGAACGAAGCATTTTGTAATTGGTATTTTAAAAAGAGACCAATCATGTGATCTATACATGAAAACAAGCAAAGTAATACACATATTGACCATGCTCAAGATGAAAGTGAATACCAAGGCCACACCATTTTACTATCAAACACAAGGAATAATAATAAATTCCATCGTGAAGATAGACAGACAATGAATTTATTTGACATTAATTTGGTACATCAATTGTACATAAAAATATAGTCAGGAGACCCTGTTATGGCAATTAATGCCGCCACCCTATGGATAAAATATCATAAATAAGGCTGTATCACTATCAGTGCAAGATCGAGAGTCAGTATTGCTTCTCAATTTTGGCAGCCATAGCAATTTGAGATGCTGCATGTTTCAGAGTAATTGTTTAAGATGTAATTTTTAATATACCTTAGATAACCTGCCAAGCTGATGTTATTTGTGCAGATTGGCATTACTAGAGTAGTATCATCCGCATAGGTAACGAATTTAAAGAATTTTGAAGATTTATGGAAATTATTTATATAGATTAAGAAAAGAAGGGAATCTAATATTGATCCCTGTGGTACTCCTGTGGTTATTTTTAATTTATCGGAGAAACTTTCACCAAATTGTACATATTGTTCTCTATTTGTTAGGTAGTCTATGCAGAGTTTTAAAGCTGTGTTCCTGATATCATAATGGGATAGCTTAATGAGTGGTCTATTGTATCAAATGCTTTGGTTAGGTCTAAAAAAATATTCAATGGTATTTCCATTTTCCATTTCGGTTGTTATACTGTCTATATTTTCTAGGATGACATGCTCTGTTGAAAAAATGATACCAAAAAGTTTAACTTTTTTACACTGCATTTATTACATAATTTCAATAAACACCCAAACTGGGCTTTACAGATTTGTTGTGTTTTTTCATAATCTTATGTTTAATCATAATTTTCTTATTATACAAAACACTTGTAACTACCCTTCATAGCTAAAATAAAATACACATTTTTTACTTTCTTTTTTTTTTTCAATTTACTTACAAATTGTGAGGTTGGACCCCTTACAACACAAAACCACCAAATTTTCATATTGCATTTTTTATGCGACATTGACTACAAGACGGTCAGTTGAAACTATACAAGAGTTTACATAACTTTACAACAACTTGCACAGAACCTGCTTATTTCCAATTATAAGAAAATTTAAGAAAAATATATTTAAATATAATGATAATGAAAAAGGAAATTTGGTGGCTTGGATATGCAGTTCAAAACTACAACTGATGTTTTCATGTCGAAATATCATGGCACAATTTTACACATTTACAAATGTAAGATTAAGCTGTTGAAAGATCGCCAATTTCAAACATAAAATTATCAAAATTTTTGCTACTGACAAAAACTGCATTAACAAGTACAGTAAAGTATTTTAACTCGCTCAGCTTTTCATAGAGTACATATGCCAAACTCATATCCTGAGTCACACTCAAGAGTGATGAGTCCAACTGCTGTGCACATTCACCGAAAAAAGACCCTTTCACATGAAAGTGAGAAAGTTAAGTCACAGTAAGTACAGGTAAAAACACGTCGGACTTCCATACCAAAAAAAAAAACAAAAAACCATATGCAGCTAATGACAACCATATCAAGACATTTTCATTCATTCATATGTCAAAATTAGAGTTGTTATCATTACAATGACCTAGGGATTACAATTTCATTCATAATTAATCAATAACCAGACAGCATTTCGGGCCAATTCTGGCATTAGTTTCTGCCTACTGCACAATCTGTTCATTTTAAAGAGATCTTAAATGCAACGAAAGACCACATCAGTTCTAGAAACAATACAAGACCCCTGCTGAATGTTAATGATATCATTGTAGTGTATTATTCTTAACATGAAAAAAATTTATTCTCAGACAATAAAAACTCACTGCCCATTATTTTACATACCCTTACATAAAAATATACATTTAATACAGTGATATCAGCTGAATTAAGTTCCAAATTGTTTACATCAAAATTAAATGGCATAATAAAGACAATGGATTATCACACAATACAACTGGAACTATACACAATGAAAAATTACATAATTCTGATCATTGTTAATTTAATTTATGGAATATACAAACAAAACTCATTCATAACATAAATCATACGTGTGGGTAAATGAAGTAGCTGTTTTCGGAGGTACAAAATATTATAACAGACAAAGGCAACACAAATAAGTTGCGTTCTAAGTCTTAGTGGAATATGATTGAAAATTCAGTTATTGCTCCAAACGTTTGACGTCTACTGAAAAATCCGTTGTATTATAGAATCGCATGTATTTAAATTTTTAATTTCTTAATTTACATGCCAAATCATTTAAACCAAATAAAAGTTCCTGTGAATTCAAATCCTGTCAATTGGTACCTAATTAACGTGACCACCAAACTTCATAGTACTTGTTGGAACTTGAAATAGCGCAACCCAACACAACACAACTTATTATCTTACAATTGCAATTAATAGTTTAACACTTAAGTGGTATTAAATCAAATGTGTAGCCCATATGGGAGGGACTATACAATAAACCCAGACACAGATACATAATGTATTACAAAAGCTGTCCAGATGTCTATTAACATAGGCTTAATTCATGACCAATATACAAAGTACATTTAATATTGAGAAAAGTACCCATTAGAAATTAACCTAGATCAGATAATAACTATCAAATGTCAAGCACACTAGGTCATGGCAGTGACTACAATCAAACGCATCAATTAATTTGACACAATTGTAGACTCTGATAATAATTATCTCCATCAACAATTCTTCAAATTTAAGATAGGATCCAACTAAAGTATTTATCAAGAGAAGCAATAAGTATTTTTAAATCAAAATATATTGCCGACAGATGGGAATGGGTTGCTAACCATAATTATGATGTAAAAAGGTCTCTTGTATAAATATTTGCATCAGATGCAGCGTTTGCGTATTGCCAAAAGTTATGAAACAATAGACCAACTTTTTATTTTAGGGTATAAGAATAAACCGTTTTACATATTTCCTTGGGAATACTTTCATGCACTATCTTTTTACAACCATTCATCTTCATGCGGTTTACAATTGCAACAATAGTCAATACATAGAATTGAGTTAAATGTCTTAATTTTTAACTGCTCAATCTTAGCTAGTTTTTAAGGATTCAATTTGCAATATTAATCATAGGAATGACTCCTTACTGAATTTTCCTAAAAGTTTGCAAACTACACGTAATCTTACCTAGGGGCCATAACTGTTATAACTCAACCAGACATACAATTCAGAATGCTATAATTATGTATGGTCAACTATCACCACACTTCTTGATAGGGCTGATCAGTTCTTGTGTTACCTTTGTACCCGGAAATACTAACACAATACATGATGTCACCAATGCACGTCAGATGACATCATCAATAATTGGGCTGTGGTGCTGTCATACATTGTATTGGTATTTCCGGGTACAAAGGTCTCTTGTACAAGGTCAAACGAGAACTGACCAGCCCTTTGACTCCGCAGAGAATATTGCACTCAGAGTGCCAAATTAAGGGACAGTATACACACTAAATTGACAAATGTAACTTCACTATGTCTGCCATTTCAATGTAAGCAAAGCGTTTAGGTACTGAATGTAGATTTGCAATAAATTGTTTTTATCCACACCGTCCATATTTCTCCTTCATCACCACTCAGCTTCTCCATTGCCTTTTGAAAATACATAGTCCTTTCCATTGAGATTCATTATGCCATCTTTTAAGTTGAATTTCCACTTATTCTTTATGCGATTAATCTGAAAGTATAAGTATAAACACATATCACTTGATTTCTTACAAACAGGATTTTATCAAAAAGGATATTGCTTGAAAATTTTAGCGGGTCCTCAACAGAGACGTAAACTCGGATGAGAATAAAATGGAGAAGACAAATTCAATACGAACACTAGAAGTAGAGACTAACCACATTTTTCAATGATTTACTCACCTTGTCAAATTGACACACTACAACATTTTCTGTATCAAACAGGTCAGAGGGATCATCATCACTCACATCGTCCTCTGAATTTAACGGTTCCTGAAAAACACAACAATTTACATGGACATTAGCTTATCAAATAATATAATCCTAAATTAATTCATGAAGTTATGTTGTTGTGGGTTATGTAGCTAAGGCAAAAAAATATCAGGTGGTTAAGAAAAAAAAGTTTAGACAAAAATTTCATTAAATAAATACCAAAACACACAGTACATGAATGAATCTAGGCTGTGGTCTAAACATGCTTAAGCCAGCTGCTTCTGTCCAATTCTATAGCTAATAATCAGCTTGTAAACATCGATCACCAGATAAATATTAACCTTGGTAAATGTCTAATATATCATAAATATGTACTTTTAGATCCTGTTTTGAGTAACCAGCTATGACAGCTTTGTCTAGTTTCAATTTGACGGGCAGTTTTTAATGAAACTAAGTGTAAACCTCTTAAAACACCATTTTAATGCTGAACAGACACCATTCTTGCATCATTAATACAACACATCGTAACAGTTGAAAATAGAACAATGCTATCATAGAAAAATCAAAGACTTTAAAAGCACCTCTTCCTCTCCTTGGATTTCATCATTTTCCTCGTTTTCATCTTTTTCATCATCATCATCATCATCATTGTTCTCTTCGTCAAAATCTTCGTCCGAGCTGCTGTCGTTCGTGCCATCAATTTGCGTTACATTTTGTGCAGGCTGTTGAAACAGAAATTACATAGTATTACAATCATGCATCTTTTACGATAATTTGTACACTGAAAAAAAAATAGGTATGAAAATGCAAGCCTTAAGTATAATATTTGAGATATCCCCAATCCGCACTCAATTCACACCATTTCCGCTTATTTCAGAAACTCTTAAGAGATTGACAGCATTTGTAAGATCTTAATGATTAAGAAATAATTGTAAAGAAAAGGCAAGGGATCTTAATTCAATCGTGGGATTTGTGTCACAATTTCATTCACAGGTACCATATCTATGCACACGTAATACAAAGCATAATGCCAACTCCATTTTCAGGCCTTAAAAAAAGGGAGGTAAAAATTTACCATTTTTGTTTGAAACACAATTACTACTCCCCCAACCCAAATTTCATGAACTGATGGTGAAATTATTTGCAGCACACACCATAAATTCGGTAAGCACTGCCACAGTATCAGTTCTAGCCTTACACATTTCTCTTGTAACTAAGATTAGCAGATGGATAGTGACTAGATACCAACCTGGGCAGCTACGTGGACTTGTTGCGGTTGTGACGGTGCCGTTACTACATGTGCAGTACTCAGCTGCTGAGGTAGAACAGGTTGTGCCGTTGTAGAGACGAGGCTTAGACCAGGAACCAGCCCGGTCTGGGCGGGAAGGATATATTGCGTTCCGTCAGGACCTACAAAATACAATCGCTTGTCCTTATTTCCAAATCTATCAAACAGCACTAAACTTTTCATGGACGATATCAGTAAAGTTTTAATAAAATTATCGAGGAATTTGCATTAGTTTTTAGCACACTAAGAACATGTTTAATAAATTTCAGAACATAAACAGTAACGGAACAGAGCAACATAATTCAATTTGTAACTTTTGTGAACTGCCATCAATTAACAAACAGTCTGGCAAATTAATAGAAATACCTGTCAGATAATATGTTTTGTCCAGAATGACAGACCCTGTGATGTTTAATATTTCAAAAGTTATAAAGTAATATTTCATGTGTGAATATTCCCAGTTTTTAGACCATAATAAAAATATAAAATAATATTATTCTAAATTATTACCAGTGAATATAGTTGGCTGAAGCTGTAACTGTTGTTGATAAAGACCAGATGGCAATGCTACTGTGGCAGCTTGCGCGGCTCCACTCTGTAAAATAAAACAATTATAAATTGAAAAACAATATATAACATACAATGCAATAAAACAAGATTTGCCATCGAAATATGCTATCGCAAACTCACCAGTGTGCCAGTGGCTGGGTTAAATATAGGAATTTGTGCTGCAAAAGACAATCATTTGTATTCAAGATCATATGCATAATATTAACTCGTGGTATACGCCATTTGAAGTTACATAAAAATGAAGCGTATCATAACTAAATAATATTCGTTAATATAAATCAGTCATACACTTCAGTAAAATTTGTGAACTTTGGAAACCATCTGTAAGCAATATCATATCGAACCTCCCAAACTGTTATCTTATGGTGATCAATTTAACAATGAATTTGCTCGAATAATCCAAACAAAAAATTTAGAAAAAAAAGATCTTGCTCAAAATTCACTGTGAAAATTACTAGGCGGTAACTTGAAATACTTTATTCAAAGAACATAACAACTTTAACATGTCTAAGCCTTACCAGCTTGTTTGTTGATGACCGCTGCTGGCCGGGGCTGGGGTACAGGTTGTCTGATGAGCTGGTGCTGACCTTGCACTAAGTGTCGTTGTTGCAAGGTGGCCATGTGCGTATTGAAGGTGGACACTAATTCTGGACTGGGTTCTTCGACTGCCTTTGACTGTTTGATTTTATTCTCCCATGACTGTGGGGAAAAAGATAAATCATGAGTAATATAAATTGCTTAGAATACAAAGCATATGCCGGTTTGGTACTAAAGAATCTGACCATGCCCGACTGACAAATTTTACTGTGACAATGACAACAGCTATGTACCTGTTTCAGTTCCAATAAAACTTGTTCATCGACCCCTTCATCCAGAAAGGACTCTCGGACATTGTTTATGACCTCCTCAACAACTTGCTTGTAAAGCTTTGGCTGAAAATACGAAGAATATGAATGAAGTACGGATCATATTTAAATCTGACAAAGTTCTGTCCACATGTCAGACAGGATGAGGTATAGCCAACCTGTACAAATTTCGTGAAATGTCTATAAAAAATAGGATTCAACATAAATGTCCACTTTTTCATTAAATTTTTCATAAAAAGCTTGAAGCAGCACAAAATGGACCAAAATGTTAGCAATTAGTGAAACCTCAATTTATAATTGATAATGACACCTACATAATGATTTTGATATCTGGAATTTTCACTACCTTTTTTAACATATATTTCTGTTGTTTCTCAGTGACCACGACAAATAGTCATAATGCTGACAAGGAGACAAATGTGTAAATCATTGAAATTTCCAATTGTTGCAGAGAGGGGGTTGGGGCAGTTTAGACTTGGCAAAAAAAAAGCTTGAAACACTTTTTAGATTATGACTTTATTATGCAAATTGATTAATGCACATGTGGAGGCTCTTTAATATTCATTTTTTCATCTAGGCAATGGACAACATTCAGATTATTTTAACGGGACACATGGCAAATATCATTTGTGTTTTCAGTAAAGTACACACTGTTTATCTAGATGGGCCTACGTACACCAATTGCTCGGTAAGTAAATCTGATATAAGTGTAGTAGAGTAAGTATACCTAAACAAATTCTGTGGTGGACCTAATTGCGTGATTTCCCTCAACCCCAATAAACAAGGGTGTTCAAGGCACATATAATTGATGATAAATGAACTATATTTTGTTTGGTTAGGCGATGACAGTGAAAAATTTAATTTAAGCCGTTGTGGATTACGTTTGCAAGGTTTCAGAATTAGGTTCTCTTGGTTGACACCTATATAGAGACCAACCCGACTTCACAAGCCCCGACCTGAATTTTTTAAAACTACTTTGTTGAACCTTGCAATGAACTAACTATCTACCCCCCAACACGGACTTTTGCAACAAAACAATCAAATAATTTCTTTTTTTTAATTTTTCAAATCTGTCGAGGTATCCCACTTAACTTTGGCCAAATTTTATCCAATAAATAAAATCTTGGTGACCCTTAATTAGTACAACACGTATTTATCGAGAATAATATTATGTACATGCCAAAGCAGATAAAAATACATAGGACCTGGTCATAGCTGTACATGTACTATTGACAGTATACATTCTATTTATTCACCCTTGGGGAATCAGGGACTCACTGGATTTTAATCAAAGCTGATGCATCTTCCTATTCTATCAGCATCATATATAGCCTATATTATAGGCCTATACTAAATTACTATACAATGACTGGCCAAAAAAAAATGTTGGCTTTGTTTTCCACAGCCTTCAATGGCTTCATAGACATAGGATCATCATTGGTTCTGGTGACACTTTCATCAATTAGAACCTTTGTGAACACCACTGATGTATGCGCCACTATTGTATCAACTATTGGGAATGAATGAAACTTGACTGAGCGGCCGGGCCATTGAAATAACACACATTCACAGAGAGCTATTCGTCAATGGCCTCTGTCTGTTCACTGTCTGGCCATGACAGTTTGGAGAGATTTTCTCAAAAACGCTTCAAAACACGAGAGCCTGGGACTCACCACATCATTTTGTTGTGCCATAATGATCGCGCGAATTCGGAGAGAAAATGTGCGAGTCCTCCCTCCCTAACAAATGGGCCTCGTGGAAGCCGAGCTGTTCCTCCTCCAGTGGCCTTTTATACTGTATGGCGAGGTTTGACGGCTTCATGGGGGGTTATTGCTTGCATCTGCGTGACGTAGCGCCCACGTGACTCTACGTCACTTCCTATATAAACACCGAGCAGCAATTTTGCGCTGTCCCGTCGTCAGATGTCGCCACTAGTAGTGGCGTCCTCTTGTGTATATTGTGCAAAACTATTTACACTAGCCATTGGCACCAAGGATTGGCACCTTGCGAAAAAGCGAGGTGAACTAGGATTCATAATGATGCAACTTGTTTATTTTGACACAAATGGTGGAACGGCGCAAACATTGACATAAATGTTCTTAAAAAATCCGCAGGGGCGGATTTAGAGGGGGGGTCAAGGGGGTCCTCTGGGAAAAAAACTGTATCCGTGGATGGTGACAAACATTCGCCTTTGGGGGCCAGGGGGGTTGGAACAGATTGACTGTCACTCATTTTTTCACCCTTAAAACCCACGTCAGTATGGCTTTCTCAAGATTCATTCGTTTTGATCTATATATATTTGACATGGGCGTCCACAAAGGGGAAGGGGCACTAACTTGCCCCTCCCTTGATTAAATTTTTCACTCTAACATTTAAGAAAATGTTTAATCTTCTGGGGTCTTGACCAAAATTTGTTAATAACTACTTTAATGAAAGCATATAGTTATAGTTGTGCTGCCTGTCTGAAATTTGGCACTTATGATGCACAAACCTGACAACCATCATGGAGGGCCTCAACCAGGTCTTAATGACAATTAAAACCTTTTCTAATGTGCATAAAGTAGCAGAGAAGAATTAATGTGGTACAACGAAATAACTCCATCAAATTCTCAATATCACTATCATTTTGTATATTTTTCATGTTAACATTTTCAACTTTACTTTTAGCAATGACCATACATCAGAATTTACTAGAAATTGTGCTGTGGAATTTTTACCTTTATTGTTTTACCAACACTTACGAAATTTCCCTCTGGAAAGTCTTTTGCGGATGCCCACCTTTGAATATGCTTCTTTGGACATTATGTGAATTGCATTAGCTTCTTCGCTCAGTGCTCCTTGAACCAAGCAATTATGTGTGTTTGTAAATGTCAATTTCACCTTTTGCACCAACACTTACGAAATGTGACCACGTCTAAACACCATTTTCACCAATGTCAGATTAGCCTAAAATGCAGCTTTTTGTACCATTCGTAGAAAAGTTTTCAATAATCAGAATTTTGCTATTCTCTCAATTATAATTTCTGCTGCTTCTTTGCGACCACAACAAATGGCTATAATGATGAAAAGGTGGAAAAAAATTATCATTGCAAAGATAGGGAACTTGAAGTTAATTTATAGAGAGAGGCGTTTGTATTGGTTAGAAAGTTGGGCTTTGACCTTTTGGTATCATTTATATCTATTTTGTGCTTCTCCATGACATAAATGTAAAAATTAGACCAAAGCAAGTGGACATTTAATTTGCCATATACTATATAGGTAACTTTAGGAGTCATTAGCATCCCCCATCTTGTACCCAATGAGTCACTAGGAACAGATCAGCTGTTTGGTGAAGGCCATTTATGTTCCCAGCAACCCAGCTGAGCTTTTGGCCAAGCTTGGGACAAATCACGAAGGGTCCATCTTTGCCCGACTAAGGCCCAGGCAGATAGCCATGCATAACCTTCTTTTGGTTAGGGACTTAGTTCCCCCAAGCCCCACACCCCCAGGAAGTCCCCCCGGGAGTCCCCCCCCCCCCCCTATTTCAGCAAACTAAAAAAAATTCCATGTGTTACTGGACTACCCCCCCCCCCCCTCCCAACTTCCATCACTGGTTGTCACCACACGTACAGTACATATGGAGCTACCCAATGGTCTGCAAAGTAACCATGTTTTTTTGGACATGCATATAATATATTGGTCATTCTACAGAAACGATGCACTTGAGGTATTAAACAAAACAATTTAATTTTCAATCTTTTTAAAATCCCACAAAATTATGGATTTGCATACATTTCAGTGTTGTAACATGACAACAAAACATTTTTAATTCTTAATAACTGAGACGCGGGTACAGTGAGACATGCCACACGAGTTTTCAATCTTATTCTCCAGTTCTTGAAGATAATGTAATTGTCTAGTAGTATACAAAACCTAGGTACTGGTCTCTAATTCCAAATATATTAATAAACAGTGCCATAGCCATGTGAACCTCAGAAGTTCATGCTAAAAACAGCATGTTGATATCGTGTTGACTCCGATCCTTCATAATTACACCTGCCTCTGGCTGCTGGTGAAATAACCTGTTTAGGTTTAGCCCAGTAGCACTGAAAAAATGCAAAGAACTTGGTTCCTAAAATAAAGGTATTCGGATACATTTTTGTTGTACTATCAAACCCATATGTCTCACTCTGCCCCTCAGCTTGTCTCACAGTACCACTAGTGGATCGAACAATGAGACAAATGACTGGCATTGAAACGGTGTTGAAAAACTCCGATCTTAACACAAACTGCTGGAAAGTATGCATAACTATATAACCTACATCTGAGCGTAGGAAGCCAGTTATGTCCTGATTATAGGTTTTTTTTATTGAAAAAGAAAAACTTGTCTCATTGTTCCCCACTGTCCCTTAATTTAAATATATTTTTTAAATTGGTCAGTCACATGACCTGATCTCTGTGCCAGTCTGGTAACAGGAAGGACAGTAACATGATGGACATTTAGGGAAACTTTATGCAATATCTGAGAGGGAAATGCAGGTAATATCACCAACGTTTTTTCATTCCATTTTGTAATAAAGCCGTACTTCAGAATTGCTTTGAAGTTATTTTCTGTTATAAATAGCATTCTTTTAAAAGTCACACCATGCCAATAAAAACCTCTTTTCTTTAACGTCCTGATGTCCCCCATGCCAGTGCTGTTATCTCTTAGAGGGTGGATTGACCTTGTTTTTTGGGGGTTTTTTTTTTACCTAGCGGCATTTCAATACCATGGTAACAGGAGTGAAATTGATTCTGTAGACACAAAAACAAATGTTTCATAATTTTCTTCCCCAGTTAAAGTCAACTTCTTGATTACACTATGTGAATATGATAGTAAGTAAGTAAGTAATTTTTTCTATTTAAGTGACATGTGTGCGTGAGTATTTTTTTGTTTACAACATTTTATAGTACAATTTTCCACCAATCAAAGTCACTAAATATTTACTTAAGAAGGTTTTTTTTACATCAACAGCATGTTACGCAAAACTCTTGATCCAGTGGTTTATATACATATTTAACTTTAAATATATTAATTTCATATAAAAGGAGGCCATTATAAACAGACACAAAAAGGTACCAAGAGGATATAAGAAGAGAATAGAATGCATCCCTCATCAGTGCCGTCACGTGTTATATAATCAATAATTTAAGATTATTTAGATGAAATTCACGTGCAATTAAGAAATGCATTTTCGATGGAAAACAAAAGGGCATTTCTTTGGAGAATATTCAGATACTCAGATGAAAATCACATGCTATCAAGAGTAGCATTTTCCGTGGATAAAACTACTAATAAATCATATTATGCCCAGTGGAATAGATAGTATTGCTTGGATGCAAATATCAACAAATGATGCCAATTTTGGTGTCATTATGTTCAAATTGAGTGGCAGGATGCCTATATGTTAATACATGTTAGGGAATCCTCAAATTCTTGTGTTGAGTTGCTTTAAAAAGTACTGCTGAAGGTTTCTGTAATGTTTCTGTAAACTACCAAAAGATAGAGTATGAGGTCATTACACACAGTTACTTTCAAATTTTACTGGAAGTATCTTTTGTCGGACTATTCTTTAACAGTGAAGCAAGTAGCCAGACAGGGGAGAATGTCAGAAGGGGTAAGTTGATAGACATGGCCCATTAGGAAAAAGAAAAACTGGCTCAACTTACTCTTTTTTCTGGAGTAAGGCGCTACCAACTCGTCCCCCGTCTGACCGACTGGTGTGCCGGTAAAGTCACCTCGTCCACTGCTGAAGCCCCCATACTTTGGTGTAGTCTTATAATATTATGTCTTATGGCGAAAACAACTCATTGTATTTGGTTCCCATATGACCAGACACTTCAGCTTTTGAAGCTGTTTGATTTGTCTGAAGGAGTTGACACTGAAGTTAAGTTTTCACCTACATCATGATTTCACATCTTATTTGAACCATTAATTAACGTTTGTTCAGATTATCCACTTAACATTGTCATGGCTATCCCTAGCTCCAGGTTTATTGGTTTATATTATTCCACAGGAAATCACTAAGATACAACATACTGTCTGAAGCTCCAGCCCAGATATCGTATGGCGCAGCACAGGTGGGAATGATTGCCTAAGCTTTCAATGCGAGACAAAATTTCTCATAGAATAGGATTAATGGCACCAAAACCTGTACAAAAAAGACTTTGTAATCACAATTACAATTTGGAAAGCATGCTTCTTCATCTATTCGGCCTCACAATATAATGTAGGCATATTTTTCCTTATTCCAATGTTCTAAATTCAGTTTTAATTATTGCTTGACTGTCTTAATATTGGAAAAGCTATATAATTATAATATAGCATTAGTATAACATCTGTTGCATTTTTTGATTGTTACTGATCAGGTTTAGATTCTTGAGCGGGTTTAGATTCTATCATCCGCAATGGTAAATCTTTACTGAGTTTTCACTAAGTTCCAGTAGCTGCCTTGAGGGTTATTTTCTCATGGTTTCTGATCAGATGACTGAAACACATCGTGTTATCTGCCCAGCTATCAGTGGCTGACGTAATGATGAGATGAAAGAGGACAAGGGAGAGTACAGGTTTCCAAATCTACTTCAGTGACATGTTCTTCAATATATTCACTAGGTGTCGTTCTACGAGTTGTTTAATAGCACAACCTGGTTGTTTGTGTAGAATGGGTAGATGACCAGCACTCAAGTTCAGACCTGTTCTTTTATTCCACTTGAAAAACAGTGAGGAGGGCCTACACAAGGTAGCAAGGCTACCGCTGGATAGGTAGCACGTACCCCCTCATTACATCACAGTAATATATAACCACAGAAATTACATTAAAATTGGCCTGTTAAGACCGTTTACAAACATCGTTGCTCTCTT
The DNA here is from genome assembly GCA_932294295.1 of Alitta virens. Lineage (NCBI taxonomy): Eukaryota > Metazoa > Annelida > Polychaeta > Phyllodocida > Nereididae > Alitta > Alitta virens. The sequence continues at coordinate 40,099,920 of OW028574.1, read as the reverse complement.
GTCTTTTAATTGATGAAAATCACTAAGGCAAAGTAGGCTGTGATGCTACAAGATGATGCTTTCCTGCATTCAGCTATAGCTGAGAAATTACAGTGTGGTTTGGAATTTTGTGGTCGTAAAAAAGAGCTCACATTGTCAAAGAGGGAATTCCACCCAGCTTATTAGATATTTTAATAAAGTACTAGAAATATGAAAAAAGGTTACACTACAACTGGTTTAGGTATCAGTTTGTAATTCTTCACAGTCTGAATTATATTCTATATGGGTTTTTTTTTTAGAAAATCGTGAGAAATTGTGAAGAACTTGAACAGAAAAAAACTACAGATGCAACATTCATATCACGTGACATTTATTTCACAGTATACAGTGATAATAGATCAGGCCATCTGGAATGCCTATATATATAGAAACACGGTATTGTTGGTCTAAAAAAATACTTAAATCATGAACTTAACATTTGTAGTCCTTGTTAAGAATAATTTATTAATTATTAGGACTTTCCTACACTGGTATTAAACAATTGTTAAACCAGCACACAATATGCGCGCTTAATATCACCAAAAATAGTCCATTTGGACAATGATATACATCAATTATTTTCTCTATACACATTTGTTTCATGGAATTTGTTGTCAGGGACACCTTGAAAATTTACAACTTCTGGACATTACTGTGGTATATATGTACCCCCTTTGCCAGTTTTTCATTTAAAATTCCGATTGTAACTAATTCAGAGCAATTTGCAACGCTGTTTGGACACCCAAAAAATCATCAGCGATATCAGCACTGCAACAGTCATCTTCTATAACAATATCTATAGGAGAACCGGAAGTAACTAGCATGCTCTCTCCCCTTCTGGTTGACCCCTGTCTTCAGTGGTAAGGTCGTCTTTATAGATGGATGAGCATCGAGGCAAGTCTGTATCACTGCCATGATAGACGGATTCTTCCATGTTTTCATTATCCGGTGATGTATCATAATCCTGCATGTCAAGTACATCATGTTCTGTACTAAGGCTTTCAACCATTGATACCCTTTGATCCAAAGATTGTGGACAAAGGATACTGGAATGGTCATCGTCGTTAACATTGCTGGCTTCCATCACTATACTTAGTCGACGACTTTCCTTCATCCATTCAAGACTACTGTCTTTACTTAGTTCACGGTGAACTTGTCGTTGCGAAGGATCACGGTTGATTGAAGGATATTGGGGTCCCTCGGGTTTGAAATTCATTGCTTGTCCAGGTGTCATGCGATTTGAGAGTCTGTAATCTGAGCTGGAGGAACTGAGAAGAGAAGTCAAGAGGGTTCCACCAGAGTTTTTCTGAGCATTACCTTGGCTGTTCCTGGAATGTGACAAGGATATGTGCTGGTTCCAGTTGACTCCCCTGGGTTGAGTGGTGGCCGATTCGGATAGACCAAGTCGAGTCAACAAACCTTGCCAGTCTTTCTTGAACTGATTTGTGAAGATGGCATAAAGGAATGGGTTTGCACATGAGTTCAACGGGAAGAAAAAAACCAGAAGAATCTTCGATTCTGTGATGGTGATTAATGGATGGCCAGCAGCAGCAGTGAGGCCAAAAAAGGCCATAGGAAAGAAGCAAGCAAAGTCAGTAAAAACTAGGATTGACATTCTTTTAGCAATACTAGCATCATTACGTCCCGCTGCAGTGTTGTTTCCACAAACTTGCCTGTACATATCTACATAACAAACAAAGATTATACTGAAAACTGTGGCATTGAAGAGCAGCAATAGGATCACATAGATGAGGTCAATTGTTTTGCTGGTTTCCATAGGGAGACATATGCTTGTTTTACTGTATCCACTTATGCCAAGAAGAGGTAATATAGCCATTAATAATGAATAAGAATGTCCAATCGTCATGATGGTGTATGCTTGTTTCATTCGGATTCGTTTGCTGAGATCAATGGCATAGCTTATGGCATACCATCTCTCAACAGTGATTACAGCAAGGGTGTACACCCCAAGACAGACTGAAAAGGTTGCAAGAAATCCTGCTGTCTGACATCCTCCTCCATATTGCCAGGGAAAAGCTACACTAAAATAATGTCCACTGGAACTAGCATCAAATGCTGCTAATAACAGCAAATAAAATCCCAAGCACAAATCTGCGAACGACAGATTACACATTAGAAATTTTGCTACCGTCAGTTTGTATTTGCTTAGAGCAGTCACTACTAGGACCAACGAGTTTCCTAGAAGGGCAGTTGAAACGACAAACCATACAATGACTCGCAACCACACATAACCCATTATATCCTCACAGGGATTGAATGCATCTGGAACAGGTGTACAAGAAACATTGCGTAGATCATGCACTACTTGACCGCATCGGACGATTTTGGTGTGGTCAATCCGAGGATCAATCGTTGAGTGTAACCATATCCCATCTACTAAGTCAGAAAGGCGTTCGAGTGACCTCTGGTTTCTTGCGATGGATGGATTGTTACTTTTGGATAAGCTTTGGCGAATTTGCAGTAACCGTCGCTTCTCATGTCGAGGAACCGTGGGTACTGACACCGTCTTATCAAACGGCAATCCCCAAATGTCATCATCTGCGAAAAAGGCTTCCATCTTAGGAGTCCTGCTCGGACTGACAGTTGTGCTGCATTCTTGCTTCAAGTACTTCTCAAACTCAGCATATCTGTCTTTGTCCTGTTTCTCTGGATGAGAAAAGGCACAGCAATGGTATGAGTAAGTAAGTTCAGCTTTCTTCATCGATGACATTTCCACAACTAACGGAAACACTTTAAGACTCGGAACATTCTTTAACCTGAGCGTGTGAAGGTTTTGCAGGCCAGCTGTTGGTAACATATCAATGCTGCTGTCACTGAGATCTCTGAAAATGACCACAACAAAAAAGGTCTATGTAGTTATAATTATAATGAAATAATTGCCAATAAACATTTAGTTTGATATGCCATTGAAACACTGTACAATTCTTTTTGTGAACAGTATCTTGCCAGAGTGGGTACACTATATATATATATGATTTAAGACTACCCAATATATTCAGTAATAATTCCTTCAGGTTAATATAATATGTTGAAAATTAGTAAACTATATATATGATTAAAGACTACCCAATATATTCAGTAATAATTCCTTCAGGTTAACATAATATGTTGAAAATTAGCTGAAATGAGCATTGTTTAATGCTTTCTATACGACGAATGAAAAACAAAGTGACCAATGACAGAAATAGTGAAGTTTCTCAACTGACAGGCATCAATTACTGTTGATAGGTAGTGGAATGAGATCTAGCTTTGAGCTCTCTGATTTTTTTTGAGGCAAGTGGTTAAATCAATGTGTATGAGATATCATTCTGATAAACATAAAGGACCATACTTCATAAAAAAAAGGAGAAATAGAAACCAAATTATGTTGGAAGGGCCTGTATGACACTATACTAATACTAATTCATAATTAACAAAGTTACAAGACTCTTGTAAATGTACTTACAAAATTTCAAGTAAACTGGCATTATCAAAGGCAAGCGACATAATTTTCCATAATTTTTTGTTGCGCTGGATACGACTGAAAAAAAAAAAGGAAGTATAAGAGAATTTTTTGGTAAAAAATACAAAGTAATTTAAACGTTCTCATAATGAAAGATTATTTTATATGCACTTACATCTCTTTCACTTTTGATCCAGAAAATGCTCCATTTTCTATGACTGCTATGTCATTGTCATCAAGAATGCTGTGTAATGATACAAATCACAAAATTGTATTGCCAGGTTGTAAATGTTCCTCAGATAAAGAACTGCCACTAAACTTCCTTTTGAATAACATCCTAGACATTTTGACTGTGTCTCCACTGACCACAAAGCACCTGCGCACTGACTTACAACCATAGCCATTTTCACTAACAATGTCTATATAGACAGACAGACAGATAGATAGATAGATATGGAAAGTGCAGCCCTCTAAGGCAAGTTCTTGCTGCTAGCGAGGGTTGATGAAGTGAGAGAGGAGGAGTCCACCTATGTTAAACATTTACCCCATGGGTGGGATCTTTTACTTGCCTCAGCATAGACACCAAGTGCCAGGGACCATCAATTAACATCTAATTCCGAACCACATCCAGCTGGGTTGTAGCTCATGAAGAGTGCCCGGGCCAGGGATTGAACCTGGGACCTTCAGCAGAGCTGGCCATTAGACCAAGCCCTAGTCAATGTCATGCAAAGTAACAAGTTTTTGACTCAGAAGTTTGCAGACTAATTACAAACATGACATTGACTAAAACAGAAATATTATTTAGACGAAGCTGGCTATCTTGTTAGTCAGATATGACTATGAGGTCAGTCATTCCAGACAGAATTAAATGTCAAAAGTAATACAAAATTTAAACAAAGGCTGTTGCACATACCCTCGGCATATTTGAAAAACACACAACGAATATTCGCCAAGGTGAAAAATTTGACAATAGACCTGTAAAATTATTTGTGGTAGCCCAAAATGAGAAATATATTGCAATACAACTTTGGAATGCACTATTGCTTAGACATTAATAAAGTGAGGTGCATAAAGACAAAAGGGCAAATTATTAAAAATGTTTAGGTGGGTTTTTTTCTTTCATAAATATGATTACATTATATACAAAGCGTATGACAATAAAGTTATTAAATATTAAAACATATTCTCTTTAATGGGGCCTATCCAATTTTATGGATATCATTGTAAACATAAAGTACCTGGATTGAGGGAATGCAGCAAACAACACAATTTTTAGCAACTTTCTTCACATTTTCCATTATTACAACCACATTGTGTTATAAATGTCTAAATGAACCAGATGCCGAGGGTAAAAAGGTCAGTTAAAATGTCCAACAAGGAAGCATGTATAAGTAAAACAAAATGTGCCCTTAAAATTAAAAAAACGAGAACCAATGAATATAAATGATTAACAATTTTTGTTAGGTACACTTATCTTATCATGTCATATCTTATCATATCTTATCTTATCTTATCTTATCTTATCTTATCTTATCTTATCTCAGCCTTATTCCTATTTGATGTTATCTTACATAGTCCCAATAACTCCAATGTCCTGGAAAGAGTTCTTGCTGACTGCCTTGATTTTATTGTTGCTAAGATCTCTGAAATAAAAAGATCACTTGGATTGTATATTTTTCAAACAAACAAAACAATATAGTAAAGTTACACATACGGCTTGGATTGCTATTGCTTGGGGAATATTGAAAAGACTATATCTGTATTGCAATGACCCTATTTAGAAAAAGATTTATATTGAACAAAGTTGAAGTTAGGAAAAAAAATAAGGAACAAGTTACAATACACAAAATTAAGGTAAAATGTACATGTCGCAATTGTCATAATTAAATTAACAAGAGGTCACAGGCAATTAGGAATAGTATTAAGCAGAATCAATAAATAATGATAATGGGCTTCCTTGGAGTAGTGAAAAAAGGTTTCTGCAATTCCATTCAAATGTAAAGGTAATTATGATTTTAAGTACATGTCTACCCCTGTATGGAACATTTCACAGTTGATAATTAAGGCCAATTTTTGCACTTGATTGTCTCCGAATATCTGGTGCAAATAAACACATATGAGACAATTAGGACAATACTCAATATTTTTAAGAGTCATCAGAATGAAATTAAGTGCACTTACAACTGCAGTAAAACAGAATCGAGAGTTGGTGTGAAGGTTCCCCAGTTTGGAATAGCTGTCAGTCCACATCCAGAAATATATCTGAAATGTAATATAAAATGATTTGTATCACACTGAATTCTCTAGTCAAGGTAACTAACTTTTCAGAAAGTTTGACACACATTCTAGAAATTTTTCCACTTTAAGTGTTCTTTTATTCTTATCACGTTAAATAACATTGACCTAAATCACTTTTGTTAAAGCCTATTGGTCAAAACTAGTGGATTTCTAAAATATTTCTCGATGTATTTCCACTAGGTGGCTACGACAGAATGCAGAAATTATATTGGCTAAAAAGTTCCCGCCATTTACTGTGATTGGATGATGCAAAGTGCATCCTAGCAGCGGTTTTTTTATGTAAATTGTTAATGTATATTTGACTTCTAAAGCAAAATGAGTAATAAAAGGAGAAGAAAGACTTATGTCCTGAATTCAGGGCTTCTCAGTGAAAATATTTTATTGCTATAAGGGTAAGTTATGCAAGACAATTATGTGTAACCTATATAAGATCAAGTCAAGTCCAAAAATTGTTCACTGAAAGATATGAAATAACAATAATTGTGAGTAATTCAATAAATATATACTTCAGCTATTCATATATGCTGCACGACTTGTTATTATCGTCTTGAATTACTCTCATATCCAACCTTTGAATTGAATTATTTATTTACAGAATGACTCATGAGTCAAATCAATACACAAATGGACAAAGCCTGACAAAAGGGAAAATATTTTGCTTTGCTTAGGTAAAACCGAAAACAACAATGTACTCTTGTTTTGAGTCCATTTACTGCCACAAATCTGCAATATTTTACGATGACATTAGTTGGGATAGCCCTTAAACACATGCATTAATTTGCATTTAAGTAATGTGATAAAAATAGAAAATATATCGATTTTTGACAGTAATGCAGTGTATATCAATGAAATCAAAATAGTTACCAAGATTGATTGGTAAATGAGTAAATGTGTGAAAATACCAAGGATGCAAACTCAACTCACAAGTTCTGCAGTCCTCCAAAGTTGCCCAAAGAATAATCCATCTCAGTCAGCCTTGGTGACTTCAAAATAAACCTGTAAATCAGAAATTGAATATATTAACGACACTATAGTATATTTATAGACTTACCTAAATACCAGAGGACGTGAACATATAGAACTCTCATTGGCTCAGGTAGTTCCTCAACCAATGGGAGACGTGAATTCATATGACGTCCTCTGGAGTTGAGTTTCCAAGTCGATGAAATTGGCTGTAACATTTAACATTTTTAATTGTGTGGTGCATTCACATCAACAAATACGAAATTCTACTCAGAACATGATTAGCACTGGAGGACAGTTGCGTTGAATTCTTTTGACTAACTCTTATAGCCATTTGATTGTTTCTAGAATGACTAACCCCACGGCCATTCTGACTAACAAGTAAGTCAACTTTGTCTAACAACTAAGTCAGCCCTAGTCCAACTCACATTGAGTGACATGTTACGATATGATGATATACATTATACACGTGTTAGATAAAAATTATTAGTCAAAACAGCTGTGTGAGGTTGGAAGTTCTAGACCTAGTCCAAATGTCAAAAAAGTCAAATGCCTATGATAGGTATGGTAGCAGTCAACTCAATGCCATCGCCTTGTGATCAAAGCTGTTATAGTAAACTTTCCTTTGGTCACAGTTTCATTTCGTAAGTAATTGTATGTGAATGCACATTAGAACAATTTATATTTCAAAATGGCAGGTACAATTGCCATCTATTAGTTATTACTATGCTAGTTTCTTCATCAAAATCATGGTTGAGACATCAAATACATACAAGTCCTGTAGTTCACAAATGTAGTTGATGTCATCTGAGCAACTAAAGTCAAAGGCACCCCTGTGTATCTTTCTCAGAAGTAAATTATTCCGGAATGTCCTGGAAAAAAAAAATTCTTTGCATTATTTCTTGACATTGTAAAAAATGTACAAGTCACATATCGAAAAAAATGCAAAAAAAAACACATTAAAATACTATTCCAATTACCATTTATTATCATATGAATTATGAATATGCCTATTTGCCTATTATTATTCTTAATAGAAAACTGCATACAACTTATGCTTAATAACACTGGAACAGTTTAAGTGACTTTCTCGAATAGAAGTGGCAAGAATAAAAAAATAAATAAATAAAAAGGTTTTGGCATAATTCATGGTTCCATGTGTTTTGTTTCAAAGATTTTGAATAATAATGATATACTCACAGTTTTCTGAGAGATGGGTACTGACAGAATTTGCTGATGTTTGCCATGTGGAAACTGCCAGCATAAGGCTCCTCAAACACTTCTTCTATCCCAGTATTTTCAAAAGTTCTGAAACGTGATTTAATCAGACTTAATTGCACAGTTTCAAATAGCCCGGTTGTGTGTGTGTGTGTTATTTTTTTTGTTACAGGCAAGTGCAACCTGAAAGGATCCAGATCACAATGATACTATATGTTGTAGTACACTACACTGTAGTACACTAGTAGTAGTAGTAGTAGTAGTAGTAGTAGTAGTAGTAGTAGTAGTAGTAGTAGTAGTAGTAGTAGTAGTAGTAGTAGTAGTAGTAGTAGTAGTGGTGGTAGTAGTAGTGGTAGTAGTAGTAGTAGTAGTAGTAGTAGTAGTAGTAGTAGTAGTAGTAGTAGTAGTAGTAGTAGTAGTAGTAGTAGTAGTAGTAGTAGTTGTTGTTGTTGTTGTTGTTGCTGTAGTTCTTGTTCTTGTTGTATAGTTACTGTAGTGGTAGTAGTAGTAACATTTCGTTCATTTGGTTTCAGTTAAATTGTCTTGATCCATCGCACTTTAACTTATAATAATTCTGGCTATCAACTAAAAAAACATGCTGCCTTTTCACTAATAACTAGGTTGCTGTATTGCTAACATATATCAACCTGGTTTTGAATTATTTGAGTGCAATTTAGCAATGAAGAACGTTTTTGGGAAAATGGCAGTTTTATGCTGATGAAACACAGATTTTGAGGTTGCAAGTTCATGTTTCATTCTTTCATTCAAAACACTATTATAGCCTGTTATCATTACAAGTCACAGTTGAATTCCTTTTGTGTTGATAATATTTTGAATATCTTCCACTTTTCTAGACTAAGTTCGCTTTATATTCTCTTTTGTAATGTACTAATGAAACAAAAATTACAATTTAATGCGTCATTCTCTGGTTGCATTCGGAACATTATTGTAGTCCATTTTGTTATCATTACGAGTCTTCATAAAATTTAATTGAATACCAAAAGATAAACACAACATCCACTTGATATGGACTGGCCCATGTGCAATATTTCATATTCAGCAATTGTACAAAGCTGAAGCTCTCAGACAAATCAAGCAAACCTGGCTGGAGCAATTCCCCAATGTTTGTACATTGATGACATAATTCATTTGAGCATGGGGCACTTTATGCACATGCTAATTCTTTCCATGATGATTGCGTCATCCAATGTAAAGAGCTTAATGTGATTGTCAGTGTGTGAAGCGCATTGATAACAAACAGAGTGTAGAGCAGCAGGAGGGCAACTCATAAATGTATTGCTTCAATTCATATCTTCAAAGAAATCATTCACAATTGGCTCATGGAAAAATATGTAATAATGAGAACAAATATACAAGAATTATACAAAATGCAAGTCCATTTTCAACTAATATCACATTTCCATAACAGGTGTAGTGCAATTCTCTGTACATCAGAAATAAGCATGTCATTTGGGTGTGGGACAAAGGCAATAGCCCTGAGGGTCTGCCAGATTTCGGACGGAGCAACCATCCTGGTGGGAGAGTAAGGATTTTAATTAACAGTGTATATCAGTTCCTATCAATCATTGGAGTGCAAAACAACGGCAATCCTTGCTAAGCAGTGTTAAAGAACGCCAGGCCCCTGCCATGGCATGGAGGAACTGAGCAGATCCTCTGTAACTCTTTGCTCCACTCTAAAATTCCAAGGTGTTAATGGCTTGCTTCCCCAGGAGCTGAGAAAGTTTGATCAGGTCTGCCACGGGTGTAATTGTGAAGTCAGCAGAGTATGACACATTTTGACAAATTTGACACAAAGTTCTATCCTGATTCCTGAGGTCACCAAGAACAGTATAGTTGGCAAGGTTCCATTGACCTTACATAATTATTTATGAAATTATAGAAAGTTATTTTTATAATGAAAATTTTGCTAAATCTAAATAGTGCAGAAACTTGTGTCGACCACTGTATATATTAAATACTGTTACATATATCTTTAATATGCTATGCATCCATAGAAATTTCTGAAATTATTCATACTTATTCTACCAACTAGTATCTCCATGTAAGAAGAGTCAGGCAGAGATGTTAATGCAACAAACGCCTAAATAACTGATGCATTAAAAGGATTTCATGCAATTACAAATAGTTAGGAACTTCGTTGGTACTAGAAAAGCAATCAACAATAAATAACACAGCCAATCAACGAAACACCAAGAAAAAATTAACAGATTAATTTCTAGTGGTGATGTTATCACGCCATTGCCTTCCAAAGCATGATTTACCAGGCATTAAGGCACTATTTTGGACAGCGGAGTGATTATCCTATTTGTATGCAGAAGAGTGTTGGTTTACCCTCAGCCCTGTGCATACTTATAAGGCATTTGGCCCTAAACATAAGCTTGCCATAAATGGAATGCATTTGTGACATGAAAGAGAGCTTAGATGTTGAGATGTTGTGACATTGCTGTGTGGTGTCATAACTGAGTGTGTGCTCGTGATGTGATGAGACATTCCAGATACAATTGCTGCAAATTGTAACAATGAAGACCAACACAATTGTTGTTGATATTTTGTCTTGTGTTTCTTGCACTGGCTGAATCTATTTTCATCTAAATTAATGAGAAATGCGTCAAATGGAGCATACACTTATAATTCCACTGTTCTTGTCAGAATAAAGTAAATGTAGCCTTATGCATCAGTACTACTTCCAAAGAGTATCATATATATGCTATTTCGACTTCTCGTGTGTTCTATGTGATAGTGTGAATGTAGCATACTAAAATAGAATCAAAAGAGACTTCTTAAATGCTACCTGCATTAAACCAACTGATCCCGCTAATAAAGTAGCTTTTCATAAAATATGGTTGACTCTAGACAGCTGTAGCAACCTATTTCTGATTGTAGCTATAACTTCTGTCTACTGCTAGCTTATAGTCGGCTTAAAGCTACCACCACTGAAAAATCTAAACCTTGGTAAATGTAAGCATTTATCTAATATATCATAAATATGCATGAGCAAGAGACATGCATCTTTTCATCAAAAAATGACAAATATGCTTTGTTATCAACATCTGCAGCATCCGGCTTTGAGTAGCCAGCTACAGCCAGGCAGTTGCGTTTATTGGCAGGTAGTATAGTATATTGTTTAATTTTGTTGAGGTTCAATTTTAGAGGATGTTTTTAATGAAAATAATTGTAAAGTTCTCTACTACATGGCCAAATGTGCCACGTGCGTTTTCCATGAGAAGGATAAACGCATGGAAAACGCATGGTTTTAGCCGAATTATAATCTGGTGAAATCCATGCGTTTTTCATGCGTTTATCCAAACCAATGAAACACGCATGTGCCATTTTAGACACGCAGTGGTTAATTAGGTTAAAATTAATTATTGTGGCTGATTGAAAGTTAAGAATTTATGAGGTATGACACTATAAAGTAATTTTAATTAACTTTCATGTTTTCAGTTAACTTTTCATCCAGTCAGTGATTCTAACCACTGGCGTCTCCGACCAGCGCCGTCGTCTACGATGTATAAATGAAGTACTCTGTAATGTTCATGATATTGTTAATGTTCTGGCAAATCCTGACACTACCTCATCACGTTTAATTACAAGGCATGCACTTGAGTCATTAAACAAGTTATATTTGCAATTGTAAGGCTTATATAAAGTGTTAGTGCTAATCTGGGACTTCTGTTGATTAGATATGGTAACTTCATGTAGGTTTTCCCAGGTAACAAGTGCTCCCAGGTAACATGTTGTGCCTGGAAATACCTAAATATCCAATGTTTGAGGTCCAAGCAGCAGTGTACACTTGACCGGACAAAAATACAAAACAAACACAGAAAAAGAAACGGGCAAAGAAATAAGAAGGACAGAAAAACAAATGTTCACTTTTCTTATTGGCTTGAGTGAGAGTTGGTGTATTTGGAGTTGGGTTGTTTGGCCTGGAGCAGCAGTTCTTCTGGCTTGTATTTACAGTTATCCATCCCAAGTACAAGCCTCACAAACATAACAGATGGAAACGGATCATTTGGAGTGCATTACAAACAGTAATGGCGACAGGAGGTTACAGACTATCTCCGTCACCATTTGCCAAACACAGATAGCTGCACCGACTGCTGTTGATTAGATAAAAGTGACTGTCCGTCTTTCATTATTGCGTTTTTCATTCATGGTCAAATACCTGTTGCTTTCTGTGGTTGTGCGTGCCCCTTAAAGTCCAGGTAAGGGCATCTTTGGGGTTCCTTACAGCAAAAGAAGAAACAACACTTGGGTGAAGACTTGAAGTCTCAATTCTCACTGGGTCTGAAGCTAAAGGCCCTTTCACACATAGCCGGATCAGACGCCGGAGCGTCCCGGAGGACAACTCCGGAATACTCCCGCATACTCCGGGGAAAGCCGTGTAGACATCGTGTTCATGTCCGGGATTGTCCGGCATTGTCCGTCATTGTCCGGGGTGCTCCTGGACCACCTTGGGACTCCGGGGGAAAAAATTAAACATGTTTAATTTTTCATGCCGGAGTTCCCGGAGTAATTTAATCCGTGTAGATCCGTGTAGATCCGTGCAGATCCGTATAGACTCCCAATATACTCCGCCGATCTCCGGGAATCTCCGTATTGACTCCGGCATATCTCCGGCTACATCCGGGCATGAATATTTCGCCGCCATTAATGCCGGAGAGTACAAGGAGCAACACGGTTCCACACGAAGGAACACAGGGTAAAGACCGGTGATATCCGCGAAGGCACCGTGAAAATCCGGTTCACTCCGCACTCTAAACGGGACAGTCGTGTTAGCTCCTTGTTGAGACCGTATTGACATCGTGTACACATCGCCAAACATTTATTTTTTGTTGACATTTAACAGCTCTTTGATCCCGGAACCCCCCGGAGGTAATAAAATGTTACTCCGGGACGCTCCGGCGTCTGATCCGGCTATGTGTGAAAGGGCCTTAAGCTTATACGACCAGCTGCCAGAGCCAGACATACTGATGAGATGATAAGGCTTGGAATCCAACCATGTTGCACATTTACCCCATGGGTGGGGACTTGTACTTGCCTCAGCATCGACACCATGTACAAGGCACCTCCTAATGTAACGTCTCATGCGATCGACATCCAGCTTGGATGTAGCTCATGAAGAGTGCCTGAACCTCAATGGCCAACAGGGTGAACTGCACAATATCTAGCTCTCCTATACCACAGTACAGTACTTCTAAATGTCACTAATTATAAAACTCACTTATTCACTGTTCTTGTATGAAGTTTTTCACCTTAGAGTCATGATACTAAGGTAAGCAACTATACTGCAACAGTTTTTCGGCTGGATAACAATACACTTTAGGTGTGCTACGGTACAAGGTCCACCAGTCCATTCTGTACGAGTGTTTGTGAACATAACCTTGATGTATGCTGCCATATTTCTTCACTGATATTTCTCATTTTGAGGATCATATACTGTACTGTATGAGGCCTTGAATACCTCGGTAGCAGGAGGCAAACCAAGGGACAATATCTGACCAAAGGACAATAACAGAAGTAGTGTTTTTTTATAACTACCGATGCCATTCATTCTTTCATTCATTCATTGTATTGCCCGTTCCAAAGCTATTGGCATAGGGGTGGGTGGGTGGATTAGGGCTTTGTGTCCTGTATTTCTGCACTTGATGGGCTAATTAGGACAGGCAGGGACAATGGCAATGAGATGATGGATGAAACAGCCATCCAACTTAGGCTCGACCGGGAATTGAATCCGGGACTTAGTGGTTAGAAGCCCAGCACGCTACCACTGAGCTAAGCTCCCACTCCTATTGCAATGAGTTTGTGTGGTAAACATGGCATTTAAATATATTCTGTTCAATCAAATCACATTCACAACAACAGACAGAATCCTGCCTAAACTGAGGTTCTGGATATGATGTCTGCATTTGTGTGAAAAAGTTTGTTTGAGTCTAAATATGGCATCACTTGATCCTAATCCTATGCATTGGACCAAACTTGTAAGAGATGTGGGTGTTGTATACACAGGCATTGTGGTTATCCATCAGTCTAGGCTGCATACATTGAATTTGTGAATATAGTGATATTGTAATATAATGTGTAGACATTCTTGACAAATTGTACACATCGAAATTTGTATGCAATTCACTGTTTGATATTAATTTGTATATCCCTTTCTTACCAATGTAATTTTTTTCTTCTGGTATCAGAACACACGTTGTTACAGAGAGGTGTCATTATCAGTTAGAAAGTTTTGGTCAATTTGATAAAGATTTTCGTGCCTTTTACGATGCTCAAACTCTGATTATTACAGCCAATTGACAGACTTGGGAAACTAAACTCCAGAGGACGTCATGTAGATCTAGATCTCTCATTGGCTGAGAAACTGCCTTAAGCCACTGTCACACGGGCCGGTTTTGCCGTAGTGAACCCGTAGTATTACATAATAGTTATGTAACAGTTTGGCGACAGGTTCTGGCAGCATAGCACAACCGGCTACCGGGGCCGGGTTTCCCGGCTTGGCCAAGGGTCCCACGGGTGCCTGCCGGGTATCCCCGGGTGCCCCTTTTGGGGCCGCCAGCTTGGAGCCGGGAGGCGATTTCCGCAACTATTGCGTAATACTACGGGTTCACTACGGCAAAACCGGCTAGTGTGACAGTGGCTTTAGCCAATAGGAGTCCTTCATTCACATGACGTCCTGTGGTGTTTAGTTTCCAACTCTATGAAATTGGCTGCAAACTGTCTGCAATTACACCCAGAGTCAAGATTCAGGACGGATTTATTTGCCTTCATACATAATCACATGAAACAATAAAACTTTCCTATTTTCAGTGGATGAAAGGCCAGGAGGAACACTCTAGAGCCGTCCTGGGTTTCCAATGATCCAAGCAAATCATTACGAAAGATAATGGTATATTATTTGATTATCATAAATGAAGATGTTTGGAAGGGCGTTGCTAAGATTGTTTATAGAAATCAAGCATGAATTGTAAGAAGGAAATCACTGAGCCCATGTTGTTTTTGATGACATTCACATGCTACACCACAACTGAGCATTTTTAAGTGGCTCTCCTTCCCACAATCGAGTGTGATGAATCACAATTATCTTGTATCATTTAATACTTGAATTTGAAGCAAGGCTTGGTCATGTAAATGAAATTCACATGCAACTTTAGCTAAGCATTTTCTAAGGTCATCTATGAGTAGGAGTCATTATATTTTCAATAAGTATTATTCAATCAGAGAAAGAAAAAAAGAATCCCGGGGGAATTGGCAGTCACAAAAAAGCATGCCATAAGAAGGGCAAGAAGAATCCTGGGAATTGATAGATAACACAAAGTCAGGACAAGAAGAAGAAAGTTTGGTTAGCAGGGATTTATTTTAACTTTTATGTTTTATGTGGCAATTTATAATTGGACAACTTGTGTCATATTTACTGATAAGGTGTGGATTTTAGTCTTGATATTAATTGGACCTGCTGTTAGAAACTGTAGGCAATCTAAGTCTAATGCTATTTTTAACAATGTCTACTGTGGTGATTTCTGTAGTTATTTGCGTTGCTTTTATCATATTCATGTACTTCAGATTGTCGAATATATATTGAACATTGGAAGTAGGCTGGAATCTTGTTTTGTAATTTGTAGATAAGTTTTAGTTCTTGCAATTTCTGGATATCATTCACAGTTAGTAGTTCAGACATTTTGAAAAGAGGCCTAGTGTTAACACTATATTCAGCGTTCACAGCTAAACATACCTCTTTCTTCTGCAGTCCAATTAATCTGATTACACTTGCTCCCCAGACAAGAAAGCCATAATTTAAGTATGGAAAAATTAAAGGATTATACATTATAACTAGAATGGTTGAGGGTAAAACTTGCTTCAATTTAGACATAACACCAAGAGTACGAGACACCTCATTAAATACTTTTTGAAATGTGAAGCTTGTTAAAATTAGAGTTTATATCTATACCTAGGTAATTAATTTTATCTACAAATTCCAAATTGACACCATCCATCTGAATTTCAATCTCTAAAACTTGTGGTTTTCTTTGTGTGCTTTGAAAGAGCATTGCTTTTGTTTTATTACCATTTATTGAAAGTGTATTGGATTTAAACCATAGATATATCTTTCTTCATCATTATTTATATTTCTTTCTAATCCTCCTTTGTCATTTCCAAAAGCCTCAAGTACCACAAATAGGGAAGTATCGTCCGCATAAATCACTGGCCTGAACATACTACAGGCCTGTATTAGGTTATTCAAATAAATGATGAAAAACAAGGGTCTTAAAATGGACAAACTGCTATATAGTCCAAACACATAATAGGCCATCCTTCATGCACATTTGTAGCTTAATTTTAGTTTTTATATCGTTTATTGGTACCCTGCTGTATACATACACCTCAATATGGCTGACCACTAAATAATGGGCCCATGCTCAAGTATCGTGGGTGAAGCGAAGTCACGTCAACGCGTTACACATTAATTCTCACTTTTTTCCATGGTAACACTTTTTGTTTTGGTATAAATATCAGTCAAACTGGAAGAGTGTGAAGATCTGATATCGACCTCCCATCACGTGATATCGGAAACTGGAGAGCCACTTCCGGTCCTGCTTGACAACCAATGATTCCATGGCAACCAAGTCTCGGTTGGTACTTCGCAAATATGGCTGACACAAATATTTCACAACTTTCCACTCAACAAACTTTTTATCCTTTTTTATCCTTCATAATTGTTTCCTAGTCACGCTTAATTTTACATTAATGTTCTACCGACCTAACTGATCTTCTATTTATCTTCATGAATGTCATTACTTTCGTCATACTATAGTAAGTAAAACTCACCAGGTATTTTTTCATCAGACAAGATCAAATTCCGAGTTTTTTGCCATTTGGCTTCCTGAGAAATGTTGATAACGATACTATGGATTGTATTGCCTAGTCTGATTCTTAGTCACCTTATATGACTGGCTGCTGCAGGCAGATGTTAAGATGATAAGGCTTGGAGTCCACACCATGTTATAAATTTTACCAAATCGGTAGGGTCTTGTTCTTGTCCCAGCACAGACTTAATGCAAGGTCCTGCCAAATTAACAGTAGCTCATCAAGAGTGCCAGGCTGGAATTCAAACGCGGGACCTTCACTAGGCTACACTGCTACCGATTATATAGATGTTTTGTATACATCTTAATATACCATTATTGTCAAATCCAATCATATGATTGCAAATTAAAATCTATGTATCTATGTATCCGCGTGATGTCCCGCAAAAGTACACCATTCAGTTTCCACGGGGGTCGTAATTTTATTCTGTAAGAACACTTAAGCGTTCCATAATAAGACATTTTAGTTTAAAATAGCTTTTAATTGCTAAACTTTCTACGCTTTAAAATTATTTAGACATTTTATGTAATTTGAGTAATCCAAATTTAAATATCCTGATTTTAATCCTCTACTTTATCTTTACTATTGTAAAGCGCAATAGAATGTTCTTAAGAATAATAAATAATAATAACACAGAATTCCCCCTTTACATTTTTGCTGCTTTACAGCAACACTAGTAATAAACTATCAGCTGTTTATTGTCCCTAACGACCTGGGAAAATGTGTTTATTTCTCTTGAGCTTATTGCACTGGCAGATGGTCACTTCAGAGGTGGCTTTCTGGTGGGCAGAAACTAACAAACCCTTGTTTATCACAATATTACAATGGAACCTGGCCATCATGACACTCATGATACAAATCTATTTGTGTTTATGATAGGGTTGTTCTGTATTTAATAAACAAGGTCATATTTACAGCAAAATTGTGAGAATATGATACAAGGTAAGTTACAGTAATATTACACAGTAATTTTAGGATTAATTAGCATCTGCAAGATAACAATTTGATTTTGTTGTTGTAGGAATGAGCAATGTAAAGATTAATTTATTTGTCTTTTATCCATTTTTCTTAATTTATTTACACATTTTTTCTGTTTAAGGATCAGACAAAAGTAGGTGGGATAAACAATGGAATTGTTTTATCATACTACCATGGGGTGTGACAAATTATCTTTTATCCACCTAATTCTGTCAAGGTTTCTGGTATCACTAAGAGCCATGTAATACTTCATATAAATCACCGTGGATAAGCGTTATCTGAAGGGAAGTAGGAAAGAAATAGATACTCCATCTACATTCTACATTAATTATAGTGGTTTATCATGAAATAATGCATACCAGAATTTTGCGTAATTAGATGACCCAATGAAAACAAACAATTGATATGACAGTCGGGATCTTGAATCAAAATTAATTTGAATATGATCTTTTATGGCAAGTGTTACAATACCTGTGAGAAAAGACATGGCTTAACTTGTAAACTGATGGTGTTCATTAACCTTTTAAATATTTACAACATATAAATCATATATCAGCAATATGGCATTTCTTCCTAAGCACATACAATGACAATCTCGATCGGTCCAGGCAAACTAAAAATTTAATCGAGGGCTAAGAAAATTATCAATTACATTAGGGAGTTAAGTCAGACTTTCTGCAAACTGCTTCCATAAATCAACAAAATTAATACTTCTTTTCTTGAATTGTATCACTATAGATTGATTCTCAATTGATTGAAACTCTGATGTTGTCATTGCATATGATTTGAAGTATATTTAAAGGCCTATCAGTGTTTCTGAAAGACCTCGAATTCCCAGATTCATGTACACTCTAAAGCTTCATAAATTCACGAATATTCAATTTGATAGCCAAATTTGGATAGTAGCTTAGGGCCTTTTCTAGATGAAATATCATGCACGCATCCCAACGTTTAAAGCAAGAATATTCTTAGAAAATAATAGATATCTGGTAACGTGTGAAGAATGCCAGCATCACAGATTAAAAAAATTATTTTCACTTTTTTTCCTTATTATCTTGTATTATGCTTTCATTACTTTTCGTATTCAATCAAACTAAATTTTCATTTCTGTAATATGCTCCTTCCCTAAACAGCTAAAGCGGCATGCAACTTTTCTATCAATAAACAATGAATAAACCAGATGAATGATGAAGATGGAGAAGGTCCATTCTAAGGTTCATTTGATTGGTTAATGTACCTGTAACAAGCATATATATTGAAGATAAATCTCATGATGTACGCATTTAGTGGATTTTGTAAGAATCTTGGGATGGGATGCCACGCGGTTAAGGCCTGCTATCTCCAAGTTACCGTTGTGGATTTGAATCCCCACCATGGCATCGAGGAGCTGGGCAGATCCTTCTGTAACCATTGCCTCACCAATGGGTACATGGCATTAGGCACCCACAGAGATGGCACTGGTGTGAGTTCCTAAGCCCCTACAGTTAACCTCGTCTTTAAGGCCGAATACCTCCCCGCCCCTGTGGATTGGCCTGCCCAGGGTGTAATTGTGAAGTCTTTTAACCCTGCACTGTGTTTCCATATTATAATCGAATACATTTACATTTTAAATTCATCTTGAATGTACATGCTGTACTCCATCCTTATTTGTGTAGATGGCTTTTGTTGCATGTGTAATAAGACAAAAAAAGTTAACGTCCACAACTTTCCAACCGTCTAACGCTCCAACTAGATGACCTTAAAGTGTAGAGGAGAAACATTTCATGAATGGTTAAATGCAATTTGGTGCGGATTTAATAAAAGGGGAATATTGTATGGCGTAACCTGACCCTACATGAGCTTTAATTCTTCTATGAGATATGACACACAGTGGGCATTTTTAGGGATTCGCGACAGTCAACTGTCCGTTTCATTTAGGGCCCGCATCACTCTGCAGCAAAAACAAGCACAAAAGTAGCAAAGTTAAAGGATATACACTGAGAGAAATAATGTGCCACTAAACACGTGTCACTATGAAACACAATTTGGAGAGGGATTAGCTGTTAACCTTATTGATGTTTGCAAGTGTAAGTTAACAAAGTCAATGTCTAGCTAAAGATAGACAGATAGATAGATAGATCGATAGATCGATAGATCGATAGATAGATAGATAAATAGATTGATTGATAGATTGATTGATAGATTGATTGATTGATAAATAGATCGATAGATAGATCGTTAGATAGTTGATGGATAGATAGATAGATAGATAGATAGATAGATAGATAGATAAATAGATAGACAGACAGACAGACAGATAGGTAACCAACTAAAATGTTGGTTATCTCCCTCCTCAATGCTGCCTTACTTTTCTTGCATAATAACAGCAATAAAATAAATCAAACAATCAAACAAATTAGTAAATATACCTTATGGAATATATGTTAGGTATATTCCTCAGAGTCATATCACATGTCTCAATGCAACTGGTCTGAAGCTTTGCCGGCTTACGTGACACAGGTAATGATGAGATGATAAGGCTTGGAGTTCACAAGGTTATGCTTACCTAATGGGTGGGACGTTTTACTTGTCTCCGCATTGACACCGAGTACAAGGCTCCACCAATTCAATATCTTAAATTGGTGGAGCCTTGTATTCATGCGACCAACATGCAGCTGAGATGTTGCGCATTCAGAGTGATAAATTCTATAAATTCAGCTAACATAATTAAGATGCAGTTATCCATGGTTGCCAAATTCTGGCTTTCGTATTCATGTATTTCGTCTATCCCTGGTAAATATGGCTAAAAGGAACGCATAAAAACTGTCATTAATCAATTCTTGTTATGCCCTTGAAACGGTTTATTGTATCACAACTGATAACAGCACCCAACAATTTGTTCACCCAAAAAATTAGGCACTGACATCATACACACATTATGCACATTATTGTTTATGTCTTCATAGCAATTAATCTTGGTTAATGGGGCATAAAACACAATGCAATCTCACTGATTCCCGAAAGGCAATTTTCATGAGTTTTAGGGAAAGCTTGCTGAAAAGAGTGTAATTGGGTGAATCGTCTACATTTCAATGGTTGGCCTTTAAATTATTTCCCTGACCATATCAATAACATAATAAAAAAAATTTGAAATTTAGATTCCAGACTAAGGCTATAGTTTAATGACGTTTTCAACAATATTTCATTCATACCAAGTGACTCTGCATGCAATGGCCGGTACTGGGTTTTTATTCATAGGTGGGGTACTCTCCATTGAGCAGGCAGGCATCACTGGAGGCCAGGGTCGTGCCATAAAACCATGGCGTACATGAGGGTAATATATTCGCAATGTCTAGGAGTGGGACGTTGCAACAGTATATCTGGTCAATGCTCTCGCTCCGGAGCAAGAGGTCCTGGGTTCGGATAGGGTCCTGTTTTTCTGCACCTGATGGGCTAGGAAAGGCAGGGACCATGGCAATGAGATGATGGATGAAACAGCCATCCAACTTAGGCTTGACCAGGAATCGAACCTGTGACCCACTGGTTGGAAGCTCAGCGGACTACCTCTGACAATGACACAGTTTTTATTTACTCTTATATAACATATTACAGTATTTTCAATATATAAATTAATGATTTTATATTACTGAGCTGGGCCCCACCCCAGGTTTGATAGATAAACTCTTCTTTGAGCCCCATTATACTAGCGGTCAAAAGAAGCAAATTTCTCCCTTTTAATTTTCCAGTTGCGGAGTCACCATAAGAAAGAATTGATGTCAACAAGAAAGAAGTTCCGTCAAGTACAAATCAAGGTTAACCGGCCAATGATCATGAAGCCCCACTAACAGAATGTAAAAATTTATCTGTTAATCACATATCTAAATGTACGATATGATACAATACTATTTGCAACAAAAAATCTGTTCTTAATAATAAAGGCTCTAGAAGTTAATGTTAGTTCCATAAGCTTATTTATTTCTTGTAGCGGTATCTGTAAGCTGCACTTGATGATATGGCTAATCAGCATGGAGGTCATGCATTCCTCTTCATATTTATTACATTGATTGCCTCACAATAATTGCTTGTAGAAGGAACAATAAAGTAATTAATAATAACCAATGATAACCATCAAGCCTCATAAACATCAAAGCCTAAACAGGAAGTCCTGCAAGCAAATGATACGGACTGATGCATTTTACTAATTGTCAAAACATGGTCCACATTGAAATGATAGCAAAGTGGTGGTTGATTGAGCTAGTTTGAAACAATTGTTTCAGAAGCATTTAATAACTAGTGCTAAAGCCAGTAATGTGTTGCATAAATTTAGTTGTAGTTTAATTCAGCAAAAAGAAAAAGAAAAAATGAAAACCCACTTAACTGGTTGTGTCAACACAAACATTTTCAAGGAAATCTTTGCAACAACAAAATTGAATATAATTCGGTGAAACCAGTGGAAGATCAAACTTCTTTTTTTTTCTTTTTTTGCAGGATAATTTAACAATACAAGCAAAATTTCAACATAATAAACAATCGGAAATATATAAAAATTTACAGATTAATATAACGATGCCTGCATGATTACACCCAAAATAAAAGCAGAAGCTTGTTAATTGGTGTCATCAGTTTTTGTGTGCAGAAGAGAATATTTAGTTTATTGACCTTAAACTTCATATAGAAATGTTGTCACAAACCATGTGTGTATGAATTGATGAAGTTATAGCAGTACTTTTGGCTTTTTTCTCTCTTTCTTATTTTCCCTTCAACATTCCGTGCAAGTTACAACTTGGTCAGTCACAGAACAAGTTATGAAAGCATGTTTTTGTCCTGCACTTTGTTCCTAGTGATACCAATATGCATTGCTTTGTCAGCCAGTTGTGGTGTTTGCTTAGGAACCAATGAGAGTTTTTTATCTTTATAGCAAGTCGTGGGCTAGTAGGGTAAATATGGCCTTATTCCTATTAGTCCACAACGAGGCATTGCTTAATCTTTGCTTGATGGGTGCAATATTCCTCAATAACAATAATTGCACTGGGCACATTCGCCTTCATTCCAAAGGGTGGGGGTTGTAGTGCACTGGGCTTCCAACAACAGGGTCTCGGGTTTGATTCCCGGTCGGGTCTAAGTTGGATGGCTGTTTCATCCTTCATCTCATTGTCATAGTCCCTGCCTGTCCAAATTTGCCCAATAAGTGCTGAAGGACGTAAAGCCCTAATTGATCCAACCTTCATTCCATACCAGGACGTTGCATGGCATTCAATTCAGTTTATTAATGGAACGATGACACAAAATTACACATAAACAGGGATTGCTGCCTAGGCACCAGTGGCTTATTGCACCTCCCATTACAAAAAAATGTGTTAATTTACCAACAGTCTATTGGAAATAAATTTAAATGAAAATTAAATGACAGTAGTAGTAATAAATAATTGTTTTCCCCTTAAATTCTTTCTCAGTGATGACCACGTGTCGTCAGTACACAGTATGTTTATATGTCTGGGTCTAAAGCGGCATTCACACTGTCAAGGATAAAAGACCTGCAAGTGACCAAGGATGGCAAAAATGGATATACTAGCTCATTTGTGGCTCTGGTAATCATGTATAAATTCTTTCCATGAGCATACGTGGGGCAGTCATAGATCACTCAGCGGACGTCCGTCAACTGCTCACTGAACGTTCGCGTCAAGCATCCGTAAGACTTCCTTGAGGTATTCGTGAGGCATCCGTGAGGCACTCGTAGATCACCCGTGCAAGTGGTTCAAGGATGGGCAAGGATGGCCACGGATGGCTACGGAC
Source organism: Alitta virens (assembly GCA_932294295.1). Lineage (NCBI taxonomy): Eukaryota > Metazoa > Annelida > Polychaeta > Phyllodocida > Nereididae > Alitta > Alitta virens. Next base: position 40,076,321 of record OW028574.1, on the reverse strand, counting down.
ATACATAGAACGTACATGGAACACTTGCCGAGTGAATCCCGAGCGAGTTATGTAACTAATGTAAACAATTCACTCGTAGAACGTCCGCCAAATAAACATGTTTAAAAATGTTTGCCCTCTCCACGGATGGTAACGTATGATTTTGAGGGACTACGACCATATTATGGATTAGCGCGAGTGAGATGATAAGGCTTGGTGTCCACATCGTGATATGCATTTAACCCATGGATGGGGTATTCTACTTGCCTCAGCACAGTAGTATCAGTATTTGATTGATTTGCCATTTCCCAGCTTTGTCACATATAAAAAAATTTAAAACTTAGACCAGAAGAAAACTTTAGAACCTAGGTTTGAGTGTATGACTGTTTTCAAAGATTTTGTTTTAAATTCACTTACTTGATTGAAAATGCATATATGAAAAAAAAAAAACGAAAAAGAAACAAGCCTGTTCTATACTATTACTTGGTGCCTATTTCATAGTGTAACAAATAATGTCAATTTCTATAATTCAAATTCATTTACAAACAAACAAATAAATTTAAATTAACCAAGCACCAGAACACTATACTGGACGCACACAACAGCATACTTTTAAAATAGTCTGTAAGAGAGGATGTCAAATCATACTTTTAAATTAGTTTTGGTTCCATATTATCTAATACTCAGCATCACTTTCATAGTTTCTGACTCCTATTGGCTATTACCCACACACCTGGCATATCTTGTGCCTTACAAGTTTAAGAAATGACAAATGATATTACATTTAGAATTCCAATTTTATATTTGCACAGGTGATAATGCATTTATAATGAAACCGAAAATAAGTATAATAAACCTAAACTGTTTACTAATGAAGTTTTATTAAGAGAGATGAATGCGTGTAACTATCACATCAGCCACCCATGGAGATGGCTGCATTTAATTTCAAATGGATGTTGACCTAAGAAAATATATTATACAGACATAAGAAAAAGCTGCATTTTCTTTTCACAAAGAAATTCACACAGTGTACTCAATTAGTAATTTTCCCAAAATCAGTGTCAAAGACTGGTTTTCCCAAAGAGCTTAGTATCATATAGAAAGATCCCTTATTTAAATTAATGCCGCATGTAGTTTTTGGGTAATATTATTTTGTACTGAACATTGAAGAGCACAAAATGAAGAAAGGTCTTACCCCAACTTTCCACTACATAACACTTGTCATTGATTATCACAAAGACCAGAAGCTAGTTGTTTCTTTCAGATAAGTAGAAACAATTCGCTAGATAGTAAGAAATTACCTGAGTAAAGATCAGTAACTTATATTTTTCTTCAGTGTTATATAAGACTCTGATTTAAATATTCTGAATTTCATTGAACTTTAATAAATAATGTGTTTGTGACATAATTGCTTTGTTTTTATTTATTTGATTGTGCTTTTCAAACATGTAGAAAATTATCATATTGAACGTACATGATTACGTACAAGATAAGCTTTCTCTGGTAAATAATCATACCTACTGTACATGGGTTGAAAAATAGTCAATGCCTAGCTAGACTAGAACTTGAAATTACACCAAAATCGTGTTAGTTCAATGGATGAGCAATGGATGTGCAGAAACTTTCTGTCACCACTTTATCAGGGCCTAGCTCAGTGGTAGCGTGCTGGGCTTCCAACCACTGATCGAGTCCCAGGTTCAAGTCCTCGTCGAGCCTAAGTTGGATGGCTGTTGCATCCATCATATCATTGCCATGGTCCCTGCCTGTCCTAATTAGCCCATCAGATGCAAAAATACAGGACATGAAGCCCTAATCCACCCACCCATCACCATTTTATCACTTCATGTAGAAAAACATGGATTCATTTCAGATAACACCCCTGATGTTTATCTACAGAAAAAAGAAAAATATACTCACAGCTCTGTAACATTGCGGGGTATGCCAATATTCAGGATTTCGGTGATGTTGTTGCCTTTGCATTCGGCCAAAGAGGATGTCTCAGTCATGCAGCATTGGCAGAATCCACAGGTAAACGCCCCATGGCATCCTCGTATCTGGAAACTGATCTGGGCTTGGGATTGTTGAGCAGGTGGGGTAAGCCCAGATTCAGGGGGACGGACAGACACCCCTGGGGTGCAGATATCCAACACCAACAAGAACAGGAGGGTAACACTAGTCCTGGGTCTGTGGCTGCTGCCAGCTTCTGCTTGTTTCACAAAGCTCATGTTACTATGTTTTAGGGTGCAGCAACTTTTAATACGTCCTAATAGTGTTTTGGAAATCAGTATAGTACTTGAGAAGTAAACAGCCGGCTATCATAGCCCCCTGGGTGTTCCTAAGCTCCTCGAATGACAGAGTCAAGTTCCCACACACAAACAGTGGGCAATGAGAATAGCACTAAGTTGCTCGTTACTACAGCTGTTTCCTAATCAACGTAAATTCAAGAATCAGTAATAAATGGTACCAATGGTATGTTGCAGAGAATTGTCTCCACCAAAGACCTGATAAGTTATTGACAGGTAGCTAAACCTAACAGTAAGTCTTTGTTCTATGCCAATTTAGTGTCATGTTGTCTTAATGTGCAATTCTCAGGATACAGTCTTCTGCAATATCTTCCAAGATACTAAACGTATATATATTAATCTAATCTTATGGTAAGACAGAAGATAGTCACTCACATTGGGACATCAATAAACCTCTGATGTGTGGACATAAATCCTCAACAGCTCGACACTAATCCTACTTTAAGTGATGTTCCATCGTTCATCACCCATTTGCCAGGGTGTGCAAAAATGCTCTGCAGTCCTGGCTCAGTCAGTGGCCATGATAAGGATATGCCAACTTGCCCAAGCAACTTTTTGCCCCGTGTGCCACTCGCCTATTATGATAGCATCAGTGACGGTTGCTGCTGTTGCTGCTTCTGATGCTGCTGTTGTTGTAGCTTTCACAATGGCAGTTTACTCTTACATGCGTTCATGGGCCACAGTGCCGCCCCTTGCAATACACAGCGAAAGGGGCTTAGTAGATCTACAGCTTTTTTGTTTCAGAACATTGAGAATGGGTGTCATATCCTTAACTTTCATTAAACGTGTTAAAAAAAAGACCTTTTAACTCATGCTTAAAAGTTTTGGATGGATTAAATGGGCATCAATATTAAGGAGAAGAATAAAATGTGACACACATATAGCTTAAAGAAAAATGGAATGCACAAAATTGAGAGATCTCAGATAATGAGTCTATATCTCAATTCGTAAAGAAAATGTGCTACTTTTAGCTTTGCTGCAATTTAAGAAACACATGCAGTTGTGAGCAGTGATGTCTTGTAGCAGGTGTGGGTCAATAAACTGTTGATGGCTGAGATATTTATTTATTTTTTTATTTTTTAGGTTGTCTCAGTGTATATCTCTCTAAATGAGAACTGTTTTCTTAATTAATGAAAATACAAGTTTGCCAGACATATCCTGTGAACAATCTGAAGACGTTTAGGAAAATGGGGCATGTAGTCCATTTGCCAAGATGGTTAGTTAGTTAGTTAGTGTTATTGTTTAACGCCTCATCAGCACCTGAGTGGGCTATGTAGAGGCTCTCTAGGGTAAGATTGATTATCTATAGTTGGTAGTAAAAACCAGAAGCATGTAAAAAATCTATAATTGTCTGCGTTGGATAGCTGGAGCAGCTTGTGCAATGCGCACTGTCCTGTTTTAGCCACTGGGGATAGAGGACTTCACCCCAAGTGTTTCCACCCTCGCCGCGTGGAGGCCCAGGACCTTCGAGGGCTTGCCAAGATGGTGTACCCAAGAATGTTCTATAGTACAAGGTTTTTTGGTGGATTCCAATTCATATGGGTCCAGTGAACATTTCCAGCTTGGTTGCCCACTTGGCAACCTTGGGCATTGTTTACTATATGAAAATTAAGGCTGCCATTACCATAATTTCCGTTTGCTACAATTGCCAACTAAAGAAGGTATTATGAAAATCGTGGTGTCTAAACCCATGTTTTTATGGTCAAGGAAAGTGATTAAGGCATTTCCAGGTTTGTACAAGTTGGAAATTGATAGCTATAAAACACTAGTTTATTTACTATTTAATTTTTATTTATGGACTCTATGATTTTATCAATATACTGCATTGAATTTCATGCTCATGGCCTCCCTTAAATAATATATTGTTGTCTGTGTGGGAGAATGTTAAGTATATACTGTAAATGATACATAATATATGTTATACAGAAAGTTATAGGCGTACAACTACTTAATTCAAGGCACAAATTACAACAGAATCATACATGTACAATAATGTGTATGTATACAAATAAAGAAGAAAAATTCCATTTTGAGCAGTTGTAATCTATGGCAAATAAACATTAATTGTAGTATAACAACAATGTTTTATTTGCCGGTGAACAAGTCTGTGTGAACATGACCAAAAGCTTTAGGTGAGTCTTCTCTCCAACATTGTAGTGTACAATAACCTTACATTTAGTTGTATTATAGATGAAAGGCACAAGGAATAATGGTCCATGCATTCCATGAATAGGTTTTTTAAATGTTATAATGTGACGACAATAGTTAACTGCTCCTCAGTCATCTTTTGTATTGCCATTTTGTCATTTACTAGTTGACTATGCTCATTTACTAGTTGACTATGCTCATTCTGCCAACTGCCATGACCGTAATTGCTATTAGCATTTTGAATGATACAAAGAATGGGTGTAGAGAATACAGCAAATGCTCAATACATGTGTCAAGTGCCTAATTGCCTAAATTGGGGTTCTTTGACTTGTCATTTCGTTCAAAGATGTCCCAGTAATATGACATTGTCTTGATTGTCATTCACAATCACAAAAAGATGTCATTGATTTCATTAATTAAAAACTATGTATTTTATTGTAATTACCAGGCAATGATTATATTTGTATATATATATTAGCTAGATATTCTATATTATATAATAAGCATATAAATCTATCTGTCTCTCTAAACTATCTGTCTATCTACATATCCGATTTTCGTCAAATAAAGACTGAATTATTCAGGGAAATGTGTAGAATTTATATAATAGTTAAGGTGGGGAAAAATATTGAGGTATACTAGGCACAAACAAGAATATTCTTGTTAATAAAGTTAGTAATACCTCATAGAGTATAGATATGTAGATAGACAGATAGTTATAAGATCTTCACCTAATAATATGTTACTATCAATAATTCATTGATTCGTAATCAATAAAAAACGAAAATAAAACAATGTTTGTTGGCTTGTTGCCAATACAATTCCGACTTGATAAAGATGTCTATGGAGCTATAACAACTATCTATAGATAGATATACTCTAGTTTAGAGTAATCATTTTAGATATTTATTTCATTTTATATAAATTATCAATATTTCGTTCTTGTTGTTGTTTCTGAAAATAATCCAACTGGAATTAAAAATGATATTGCATGTTCCATCCAAGATCAAAACAATCTCCCTCTTTAATATGCATAATAAACAGGAATCAGTTGAAATTCAGAATTTCAATTAATGCTTGTGATCAATGATGAAAAAGCATGATTTACCCCATTCTTTGTATTATTCAAAATGCTAATAGCAATTGACATAACGGTCAAGGCAGATTGCTATTACATATATAGGTTAATTGACTTTACAAAACCAAAGGAAAAGTCCTTCCCATTGGCCAGTTGGCAGAATGAGTAGAAATTAATTGCAATAAAGCTCATCCAAACAATGTATATATAATGGTCAAAACTATTGACCACACCATTCAAGTCATAAGCATACACAGAGCACCTTGCCGCCGCCAGAGAACTGCCTTCTCAGGCGAATATCTCGCTTAATATTTGGTCTATTTTCAATCTGAAATTCTGTGTGGAATAAGTATGAACTCTACTATAATTCAATATTTATTTGACGAAAATCGGATTAATAATAATGGAGCAGCAGCCGCCGCCAGACAACCGCCTTCTCAGACGAATATCTCGCTTAATATTTGGTCTATCTTCAATCCGAAAACACCTATGGAGTCAGTATGAATTGTACTACAATCCAGTCTTTATTTGAAACAGTCAGGGCGCGGACGTCTGCGAGAGCACCACTGTTCCGCCAACCTAGCTATCTTCTCAGACGAATAACTCGCTTAATATTTGGTATATTTTCGATCCAAAAACACGTATGGAATCAGTATGAACTATACTACAATCCATTCTTATTTGACGAAAATCGGAATAATATTAGGGGAGCAGCAGCCTTTTAAAGTATACTCCTGGAAGCCGTCGAGTTACTCCTACTACCCGCCGGCTTACTCCTACGCCCGTAGAACCCGGCGGGTAACCCGTAGAACCCGGCGGGTCACCTGTAGAACCTGGCGGGTGCTGCCCCGCCCCTTTTTGCCGCCAGAATCCGTTGCCAACCCGGCGGAAAAAGCTGTTACATAACCGTTACGTCACTCTACGGGTTCACTACGCTAAAACAGCCCAGTGTGAAAGTAGCTTTAAGCCCCCTCTCACATACCTGGTTTTGCCGTAGTGAAGCCGTAGTATGGCTCCAAGCCGACGGCAATTCTCGGCGATACTCGTCGAGTCTCTCCTCGGACTCGGGCCCAAACCGGGATTCTCGGGCCCGGCAGCATTGAATTCCCGTGGCAAAATCGCGGGTGTCCAAAAGTAAACAATAAACCCTGGAGGCCATCGAGTCACCCCTGGAGGCCGTCGAGTCACCCCTGGAGGCCGTCGAGTCACCCCTGGAGGCCGTCGAGTCACCCCTGGAGGCCGTCGAGTCACTCGACGACTTGGACGGGTTTCCCGTCGCTAATTTTAGGCGTAGTGAACACGACGGCTTGTTCAGGGCTAGTACGAGTAACTCGACGAGTAGTAGGAGTAACTCGACAGCTTCCAGGAGTCACCCGCCGAGTTGTAGGAGTAATTCGCCGACTGCTACCAGCATCAGCAAGTAGAAGGGTTGTATATACTTTAAAAGGCTGCTGCTCCCCTAATAATAGTCCGATTTTCGTCAAATAAAGACAGAATTGTAGTATAGTTCATACTGATTCTATACATGTTTTAAATTTACCAAATATTAAGCGAGATATTCGTCTGGGAAGGCAGGTAGGCGGCAAACACTGGTGCTCCCTCAAGCGTCCACGCCCAGAGAGTATCAATGCAGGCAGAGCTGAGCGCTTCTTTAAAAGACTGCTGCTCCCCTAATATTAGGCCGATTTTCGTTAAATAAAACTGAATTGAAGCATAGTTCATAGTGACCCGTAGAACCCGCTGAGTGATCCGTAGAACCCGCTGAGTCACCCGCTGAGTCACCCGCCGAGTCACCCGCCGAGTCACCAGCCGAGTCACCCATAGAACCCTTTTTGCCGCCAGAATCTGTCGCCAACCCGGCGAAAAAAGCTGTTGCATAACCGTTACGTCATGCTACGGCTTCAATACGGCAAAACCGGGTATGTGAGAGAGGGGCTTTAAGCCCCTGTCACACGGGCCGGTTGTGCCGTAGTGAACCCGTAGTATTACGTAATAGTTGCGGAAATCGCTACCCGGCTCCAAGCCGGCGGCCCCAATACGGCCACCCTACAACTCGGCGAGTAACCGTAGAACCGGCCGAGTCACCCGTAGAACCCGCCGAGTCACCCGTAGAACCCGCCGAGGCACCCGTGGAACCCGCCCCTTTTTAATGCCGGAACCTGCCGCCAAACCAGCGGAAAGAGCTGTTACATAACCGTTACGTCACTCTACGGGTTCACTACGGCACAACCGGCCCGTGTGACAGGGGCTTAATTAGTTCCTGAGATCTTGGTGGAAATGAAAATGTTGGTAATGGTGACCTTAATTTGCATTTAGTAAACAGTGCCCAAGGTTGCCAAGTGGGCAATCAAGTTGGAATAGTTCATTGGACCCATATGGATGAGAATCCGCCAAAAAACCTTGTATTATAGAACATTCTTGGGTTCTCAATAGAATAGATAGGAGTGGCAAATGGACTAGTTTAATTAAAAAAAGCTATATTACCACTTATGATGTGTAATTTTAGAACCAATATGTTAACCAAGCACGCACCACATGTTTCTTTTTGGAATTCGGCTGTTGACTGCATGTAGTTGAAATTTACAGGGCCAAATTGGTGAAGTGCCATGGCCTGTTGTGTTCACTATCTTCTAAAACAAGCTTTTGCTGGCGTTGACGAGTATAAGTATGAATTTACACACGATCCGACCAGTCAGTGAGCCAACAGAAAAACTGATCCTGAAAAGTTTAGCAGAACACACCTGATCATACAGCTAAAGTAACGAATTTATTTGTTTTAGCTTGGTCTTACATACGCGCACACTACTTAAAACAATAAGTCTACAATATGAATTCCTGGATAAATAGAGGCCAAGACGTAAATAGAAGTGGATAAATAGGAAGAAGAAATTAACTTCCGGGAGAATAGATGAAAACAAGGAGCACGATTGAACTTGGTGATGCAAAAATGGGTAAGAAAACAACCTGTGAGACAGTCATTTCTATTGACATTGCGATGAAGCAACACAGAGTATTATTTGTCAGCAACTAACTTTTTGGCAAATGAAAATACAAAATAGTAATGTCTGACATGTACACATACGTTGATATCAGGTTCATTGGAGTGCAATTGGCCAACTTCAGGCCAACACATTGGCAATGCAAGGAACACGAGAGGTTTTATTAGATATATATATATATATTATTCGACAGCTTCATGTCATTCATATGTGTCACAATGTAAACAGAAAATACAAAGTAAATGACATACAATAACAATTAAAGAATAATAGAAAAGTAGTAAATAAAACTAGGTATTAGAGTATAAGATTGATCCAAGTTAGTTTTCTTACTTGTAAAAGATAAATTATTTATTCAATTGCCTCTGCCATTTGATCACATATGATACTACACTTGTTAGGCACTGATCATAGATACAATAATGTTTAGTTGAACAAACCATGTAATATTAGACCGATATGGACCAAACAGCAGCCTGGTGGCCTAGTGGTTAAGACATTAGGTAACACATTAGCCGGTTCTGTTGAAGGTCCTAGGTTCAATCCCAGTCTGGGCATTCTTTAGGAGCTACACCTGAGCTTGGAGACGGTAAATTGGTGCGCCTTAGTACTTGGTGTCTATGCATAGGCAACTCAAAGACCCCACCCATAGGGTAAATGTGTAAGATGGTGTAAAAGTAAATCTTGATTCATATTATTTAACAGAGTCTGAACTGATTACAGAGTCTGAACTGATTTCACAATTACATCCTTGACAGGATGATCTACAGTCTTTCTCAAATTCCTGGGGAGTATTTAGCCTTGAACACGGGGATTAACCTCAGGGGCTTTAGATCTCACACCAGTGCCATACCTTTGGGTGCCTAATGCCAAGTACCCATTAAACCTGCGGATATCATTTGAAACCTTAACCACTAGTGTGAACTCTCAGTCTTATCTCATCATTATATCTGTCCTGGCAACTGGTTTTACAGTGGTTTGCAAAAGCATTCATCTCCCATGGATTTTACAGGCCAATATATCAGCTATAATTCTATACAGAACGAAAATGGTACATGTGATGATCAAACTTTTTTTTTTAACATAATAACCATAATTTGTAAATTTTAAAGTAATTTTGCAACTTCTACTTCATGGTACATAATTTGTCCAAATATGAACTCATATTATAAAAGGATCAATATTTTCATTGTTCCTCTAGATTTTTGTCAGATTATTTTTTCAGGAAAAATATTTTATATAAAATACAATGGAGGTAGAAGAATGAATTAGTAAAAAAATGCATCAAAATTACATTTTATTGGTCAAAAGCCAATCTTCAGTTCTTGTGCTTGGAAATTTACAGTGTCTAATAATTAGTCCATGAAAAACCAAAAGTGAAAGTTTCTGCCAAAAGTAGTGAAAATTTTAGCAATTTTATTAAAATTACATCACATCGTAAGGTCACTTTAATTCAAAAAGTGCGGATGATATTCCTTCAGAAAAAAAGAAGAAGCTTGATCAACATTAGTTATGAGAATATAGAAAATAGCGTGCTTCTACCCTAGAACGACATGTATATATATGAGTTTGCATGTGCAAAGATTATCTAATATTATATAACTGTTGGAAAGTGGCTTTAAAATTTGCAAAATATGATGTATTGTCACCTCCATGAAAATGTTGATGCTATCATGTGCCATTTTTTACCCTGTGTAGAATTATAGTTGACATATTTACATGCAAACTAAAGGGGGATGAATAGTTTTGCAACCCACTGTTCAAGCTGATTAATTTAAGGAAAAGATAATACATCAATAGATCTGATGTCTAATCTAAGAGATGATTATTGGTAAGAAATGTTTATTAACTGGTCAGCATATATACTTTATAGCCACCATAGTTGTGTGCGGTGATAGGCATTGAATTATAATGCCTTGGGTCTATAACCCTAGTGGTTAATATTGATTTCTCAAATGTTTGGTCAGCAGTGATTGATAGCCGGACCAAAAAGACGTGCTTGTTTGTTCATGACATCATAGATAATGCATTGCTATAGATATTCACCCACACTCTCCTACAACCAAGTTTAAAAATGACAAGAGTCACTAGACTGGCAAAAAAGTGCAGCTTCTGAAAGTTACTTCAACAGGAACACACAAAGATACACTAATGTTACACCCATCAACATGAAGATATTGATCGTGTTCTCAAATATTAGGTCATTTTCAATATAACAAAGGCCTCACCATGGGGTGTGATATGAGATAAACCCTAGGCAACTAGATTCTATAGCAGGGGGTGTAATGTACACACCCCAGTCCCAGTTGACAACTATTTAAATGTATGTGTGCCAATGAAATTACTGAGGGTTTTCTCCGTCTAAATCACTATATAAATATAACTATAAAGGTACATGATCGTGTCCACTCTACACTTATCAAACAAATTAAATTTACATTCACTGTAGAGACTAACTTTATTGTCAATTTAAGTATAATTTATCATTGGCTGCAGAGGGCTACTGGGGGCAAACGTAGTGATGAGATGAAAAGGCAAAATCAACACAACATTGCTATTACATAATTATATATACAAATATTTTTTTCACACACAATGTTAATAAACATGTATTTGGTGTAATATCACAGTTTAATTAAAAGCATAAATTCAACATTTATAAAACCACGTTAATCTGTACATCAAAAATTTAAAGTACATAAAATTTCAACGTGGCTAAAACCATCCAATAAAACAAACCATCAAGTCAATATTTCAGTTCCTAAATTTGGTGCGTTACTGGAATACTGAAATTTAGCTCTAGTTATAACATTTAAATTAGCACCAATAATAGTATTTGCAGCACAGATAGATCTTTTGGCTAAATACTTGACTTTTACATCGTCAGTTTATATATAGTACATTCTATATATATACAGGTACATACAAGTTAAACTAAGCAAACCTACGATTAGGTCATCATAATAGCAAACGTGTAACTATTATTGCATTGTCATAGCAACCATCTATTTATAGCATTGTCAGCATATTTACCCAATGTAAAGCACTTCTACGCAGACACCGCTTGAAAAATTAACTGATTACACAACGAGGCTATCATTAACCTACAATCGTACATTTTCCCATGCGTTAAAATGGCTAATATTTAATGACAATGTTCATTAAAAGTTGTGATAATAGATTGGTTCACTCTATTGCGCCAAAATGTTTTCCAGACAGTTTTATGTTTGACCGATCACATCATGTGACTACGTTGAATAGAAAAGATAGTGAGGACAGCTGCAAAATTTCATCTTACATTGTATTTCAGTATGAATGTTGCATGAAAAAGTATAACTGCAGTACGTATTGAGTAGTCTCAATACCAAAAGGTTTCATGTATTAGAATATGTTAATTTATCCAACTATTAATTATACTACCTAAAGCCAGAACCAAAGAAATCGACAATGTATTATGGACTCGCTGATTTCAGTGAATGTTGACACTTAAAGATCAATTACCTTACCTTACCTTACCTTACCTTACCTTACCTTACCTTACCTTATCTTATCTTATCTTACCTTACCTTACCTAGCCCAATCCCTAGCTTTGCCTTACTTTACCTATTAGGTAATTTTGTTGTTTATTTAGTTATCTATTCGTTTATTTATTTATCATTTTATTAACATATTAAACCACTTGGCTCTAGATTTCGCTCTGTTAACTTCACCATCACTACCTGAATAAAATTGATACTTTGCAATGCAGGGTAAGAATCTGCAGGGTTAGTTAGTTTGCCCCTCAGTCTGTTTTTGTAGCAGACACAGTATCCCCTGGAACTTTGCCAACAACTGCAGTCAAGCCTAAGCTGCTTGTATAATGAAAACTTTAAACTTTTTTAAATTAAATGTATATATATTAAAAATTGTATATTAAAGTAAATGTATTTCCATAAATTCCACTAAAAAAAATCAATAGTAATGCATTGCCCGACTCGTATTTTGTTATGTACTAAAATTACACAAGGTCAGTGTAAGGAGGTTTTCAATCAATCAATCGTGCAATCAATCGTGCAATCAATCATGCAATCAATCTTGCAATCAATCGTGCAATCAATATCGTGCAATCAATGTGTAAACGTGCAAATTCACGTTCGCAAGTTGTCTCCACCAGCTTGTTCAAGCAGTTGAGTCCTATATAGTGTTCATTAGACAGCATCTGAGTGGTGAGGTCTTAAGGACCAGATCATTAACAATTTAGATGTGATATCCAGAATGATGTGGTTCAGACTTTTCTCCATCTTTGGAAAGAAATTTTTTTGCAATTCGGAACTAGAAAATCTCATCGTGAAAAGAAAATGTATTGGCCATGTAGCATATAAAACCGACTGATTAACATGGGGAAGATTGCAGATTGATAAGTTTTTAACAGATTTTACAATGATGGAGTATCATGAAATAATTTTATACACTGCAACATTGGCCTATCTATATTAGTGTACATGGCTCACAATGTAATCAGTTATCAGAAACATAAAGGAAGAGCAATTAACAGATCCAATTTTTGCTGTTTCACTCGAGAAACAGTGAGCTTAATATCTACTCACACCATTTCATTCCTTTGAAAACTAATGTGATTTGAACCGGTAACTATTACCAGTGTTGCAGTGGAGGACTCATTGCAGCAATTTGCAGGATTCTGACCCTGATTGACCAGCATGAGCGACACACCCGCAACAGGCCACACAAGAAAATTTTGAAAAATATAAATTGATATCTATCTACCTGTGAAGAATGCCAGCCTCACAGAATAAGACACTAGATCTGTAAACAAAATAGTTTTTCTGGGCCATGAAAATTGAATGATGGAGATAAAGAAGGTAGGACATAAAAATGTATTTTTAATATTATACAGTTAATTTCATAAAATACGGTCGACTGTAGAGATCTGTACCTGGCTTCGGTCTAAACATGCTGAAGCCAGCTGCTTCAGTCCACTTCTAAAGCTAATAATCACAAGATAAATATAAACTTTGGTTATGTAAGAAATTAATCCAATATATCATAAATATGTACTTTTGGGTCCAGTTTTGAATAGCTAACTACGTCAGCTTTGTCTTGCTTCAATTTGACGGGCCGACTTTAATGAAACTAACTGTATGATCATAACTTGTGAACAAGTAAAGCTCTCTTCAAAAGAGTTCTAAAGATGAGCAATGCCATACTAATAGTATTTTCACATTGATGACATTATGAACTGACAACTTGTAGTGCATACCAGCCTTTATATAACTTTGTACATCTGCATAAAGTGTGTCTTTGTAGTAGAGTCACCTTTTCAGTAATGTTAAGAGTGAAGCCACAAAGATATCATCTTAAATATTTGGGAAATGAACTTAAAGAAGGGGCTACATATATTATGTTAATTATGGCCTGCTGCTCCAAATGAGTAGTTGCTATGTGTGCTGAGACACATTAGTTACTGATTCAAATCACATTAGTTTTCATAGGAATGAAAATGTAAATATTAAGCTTTTGTTAAGAATCATAACCGTTGCTAGGCAGTTTTACATTATCTGATTATGGAGCCCCAACAGGTATTTGTAAAAGACCTCCTACAAAGAGGTGTCTCTCTCAGAGGTTCCAAATGGGTTTCCACTTCTATGTTAACTATCTTTTCAATAGTCACAGCTGATACCCCGAACAGAAAAGGGCCTCACTGGGTGCATTTTGACAATTTTTGGAACAGACTCTTAAACACAGTATAGTCGTCCCTACAGGAAAGCCTCTCTTATGGAGAAAATGTTCTATAGGCTGAGACTCGCCTATAAAAAGAACATAATTTCATCTAAGCTCCAAGTTCACAGAATCTATTAAACTGGGGAGTGACAAATATATATAACAAAATGAACTAAATAGGTACAGCAGCATTTCAGTTTTAGTAATATCCTGTGAAGATTTAACAAGAACAATTGAGTTGCCACTCTCCCTTACCTGATTACTAGGCTTTTTATTTGGCTTCCCAGGTTATTTCATGCGACAGAAAAGAGACACAACTCATTAATATTCATACTGTATTACACAGTGATGCATTGTGGGTATTCCCGTTGACCCAGTTTAGAAGGCGCATAAGCCGTATAATGTAATCACAAGAAAAACTCTGAACAGATAATGCAAGATACACTTGAACTATCACATTAAAGTCCCTTCCACTTGATTAATAAAATTATCTACATTTTTGTATATGATCCACATTTTGGGTATGTGAGTTCCATCTAATAAATTTCATGAAAACACTTATAGTCAAATATGTAATTGAATGCTTTACCTGCAGAATCAGGTGTGGACAATTGCAAGTCAGACCGCATGGAACCAGCAATTATTCTGAACAAGGTTTAAAACTTGCACAACTGTCAAAAGCTGCTCCCCTACACAATGATTTGTAAACAATTCCTTGTCTGTTTTTATCAAATACACTACTTTTAATTACAGACTTCAAGATATTAAGTTTTGAACCTCATATCATCCATATATCATTTTGAGAAACTCCTCAGTCCAAGGTTTCCTTTTTTTTTAATTCATACAGAAGAGTGCAATGAAGTGGAGTCCAGTTGAATTTTACATTATGCTTGCAAAGTCACAATTGTTTTGTTGAAAAACCAATTATAGGCAATCATTAGTCTGTTGAGACTGTAGTCAAGGCGAACTGTGATAGTCACAAGACAATGTTGGCGCTTGGCAGTAATATGTAGTTTTCGTGATAATATAATTGGAGCAAAAATAATACATGTACATGACAAGAAACAGGTATCTGAAGAGAAGCCTTCTGACCTTCTTCAAATGAGATCATGCACGTAGACCAAAGCAGATAAGGCTAAAATGTCCATTCCATCAAAAGTAGGAACTTTTGATTAATGTCATCCAGATATGTGTTCACCTTAGAACTGAGGTTCGTATACGGCATTCCCACATATGACAACCCAAAAATGGCTTTATGTAAGTTGATATCCTATTAGTCATTCAAGAAAAATACTCCTGAGTCCAGACCTGTCTTGGTTAAGTCCTAAACACGGGATGGGAAGCGCCATCTCCTGGCATAAAAGGCACTAACATGGTGGAGTTGAGTCCTATAGTAGAGGTTTATGAAAAGTGCTTTTCAGTTCTAACAAAGATCTTAAAGAATATGTTAAACTTCATACCCGTGAGATAGACTTCAGCCAGATCGAGAACCCATATATACTGCTTAATTCAATGACTAATTTTCATTCACATTATAAAATGCTTGGTTTTTTTGCAATAATAATTGAATGGAAATAATCAGAAAATTCAGAAAGTATAGAAATGAAAGACGTTTAATTAGAATTTCTTATCTGATAAATATATATGCAATTAAAATGTTGCTCACCCTCTTAGTTGCACGTATGTTGATGAAATGAAAAAAGTGACAAAAGTGTCTAAGTTCCATCATGGCTCATATAATGAAATACAACAGATTCAATTACAAACTGATTGATCATTACATCTTTGAATACATAATACTAATTTGATAACATCACACTGTTACATACACATCGATACACGTTGTCACGAAATGTCCATAATAAGTCCATTGTTAACATATTATTGTCCCACGCCATTGCATTTTGCTGGGCCCTTCGTGCGCATAACTTGCAGGCCTAATCAGAGAGCTTAATTGTAAGGAATATATAATTTCTTTTCTTCTTCTTTTTTTACAGGGTATTTCTACAGTTGTTTGGAAAACGAGACATATCTCAAGACTGAACACATGATGCGGCATGTCTGGGTTTCTGGGTTTCCCAACGCCATATTTCAGTTTGACCTCATGGAGTTTCTACTTGGAGAACTACTTGGAGATATTGTTCTGAGCTTTTGTTCTAAAACTATATAAAATCTACAACATGCTGAAGCTAACAGATTTATTCCCCATTATCATTCTAGCACACTTCTATTCTCACATGTCAATCAGTCAATACCGACCAGAGTCATAACATTATAGTCCTTCCCCATTATACTAACCTGCAAAAGTTACTTAATTACAAAATTGGATGTATTTGGAACAACATAAAAGCAATAACAATGACATTAAAATATGTTTGTAAATCAATTAAAGTCACTTTATTAGCCGATATGAGTTTCACTGTACTAGGATAAATTGATTTATGTGCACTCATGTCCAACATGGACTAATCTCATATCTGCAGTGGTTGACCGCCCTCTTTTTCCCCATTCATAGGCAACAGCAAACGGGGTGCCTTACTACTACTTTTTAGTTACTAGGCATCCTTGCCATTTTTTATTATATCATGTTTATACTATGTATTTCTTCTATGTATATGTATGTCTTATGGCAAAAATAAATTATCTATCTATCTATCATCATAGGCATTTAAATTTAAAGGCATCTCAACAGTTTGAACTAATTGGTTATAAAAGTTTGAGATGTATATTTACAGACAAGAGTTCCCAATCCCAAAGCTATCCATCCAAAGACCACACAACTGCTCAATTTCTTCAAACAATTTATTTTCTCCTGTACAGTTTAACATGCGGTCACAAAAAAAAAGTTTTAAATTCAACTTGAAGTATCTACTGCCTGAAACATTATTAGTACAATTTATTTGTCTCTTCATCTTTTCCAACCTCAGAAAGTTAGGCTAAAAGGGCGCCACCAAGTTAACATCCGTCAAGGCCACCACAGATGATAGCATTTCGCTGGACTTCAGACAGAGGGAACAGCTTCGGTTGTAACCTATGCCATGTGTGTGACATTTCCCCAGGATGTCAAGGATCTTGGCACCTGCTTCCCCAAGTTCAAGTCGATCCTGGAATTGAGAGGATTGTTGCGACGAGATAATCTTTTCCAACAACTGTGTTTGCTTTTCTGCTTGCTGTTGGAGTGACGACAGTGCCTCTTTCAGATGAACTGTATGGTAAGAATTGTAAGACCTTAGCAGCTTCAATTCCTCACATATCAGGTTATTTAGAATTGGGGAGGCGGTGGCAGTTGATTCTACACGGCCCTTCTCATCTTCATAGTTGATTTCAGGATGTTCTGTGTCATATTGTGACACATCAACAAGAGGAACCACCTCTACAGTAGGAGTTGATGATGAACTCATTGCATGGATTTCATTCCTGGAAGTTGTACTGGTGATACTGGACGAAGATGAAACTGAATGTGTTGGGGTCAATTGCATCACTGGTGAAAGGGGTTCCTGAAATAGTTCATTCTGAACAGGAGTCCTTGAAGTGGTTTCTATCTTCACTCTCTTATTATTCAACTCAGCTTCAGACTTAGCTGCAGGACGTTTAAAATCAAACTTGAAATTTTGTGCGGGGTGCTCCTGCGGTTGTACCCTCTCCTCCTCCGATTCCTCAATTTCAATAGAATTGTCAGAGGGATGTCGATGATATGGGTTGCTCTTTGGGCAATCCTTCCCTTTTATACCTTTGCCGATATCCTGGATGTGTGTCTCAGACAACGTATGATGATCATAGTACTCTTTTAAGGTCGACCCAAACCAATTACATTGTTTGAACCTACACTTGTATGGCTTCTCTTCGGCTTCCATGTGGGTGTAAAAATGGCGCTCCGCCTCCCATTTCCTACTGAACTCCCTGGCACACTCTGAACAGCGATACTTCATCTCTGAAAGTATAGTCAATTTGCTGAAGTTAGTCAGCTTCTAGATAGCTGATCCACTTTGATGTATCCAATTACAAGTTTTCATCTATTCAAAAATATAAAAGCTCGGTATGTCCTTTGCTGTGAAGCTAACCAACATAATTATTATCACTTGCCTTTTAATTACTAAGTATGGGCCTTCAAAAGGTACAACTTTGGCTTAAACCTGAAAGTATTTTCTCGTTCTTCAGAGAAACGGGTTCCCCATTTATTAGAATTATGAGATTGTAAAGAGACTTTCATAATCTCAGGGTTGCTTTCTTATTTTGCACCAGTTTGTGTGTTGTTTCCATGTTAGCCTTAAACTGACTGACGAAGTCACCATAACTGGCAGATTTAGAGTTGGGTTTAGTAAGTGCCATAGGTAAGACAAAAGCCTTGTTCACAGGCTGTTAATCACGTATGAATTATTTTGACGAGCGTTCACGGGTCATCCGTCGACCGCTGTATAAGAGCATTACCCGGGCATCCGCCAAGTGTCCCACGAGCTGTACAAGAGTGAAAACGAGCGGATGTCGAGTATACACGAATGGACAGCCTCCCCTGGGTACCCGCGAGTGAGCACAAGTGCCCGCGAATCGCCATGGACATCCATAGATCACTCCCAAACCGCTCACCAAGTGATTCCCGTAAAAAGATAAACAATTTTACCCCTTTATCTTTTTATAACAGTTTTTCGTCACTCCGCTCTCCCTACTCTGTCCTCTTGAATAAGTTGAATATATATAATGCGCTGGTGCTTTCTTTTTAAATTATGGTCTAATAATTTTGGGTTGGCAATCTAGCAAATCATTAATAACTATAAAAGTTATTACAATGCCCACACATCGGTACTATTTAAAAAGCTAAAATTATTAAATACCTATCTGCACTGCATGCTTACTTATTATAATCAAATGTAAAATATACTGGTAACATTTTATTTCTGTTTGATCTACCACAGTATCTAGACAAATCTAATGGAATATCTATAAACAACCTTAAACTTGCACAGTAAAATGACCGAATACCTTGTGACTCAGGCCAAAAAAGCTATATTTGCGCTACAAGGTGACACTTAGCAGTCATGAGGATGTATAACTTCCAAACTATCTTTAAAAATGTTTGACACCTATATACTACCAATCTTAAGCCACTGTCACACGGGCCGGTTTTGCCGTAGTGAACCCGTAGTATTACGTAATAGTTATGTAACAGCTCTTTCCGCCGGTTTGGCGATAGGTTCTGGCAGCAAAAAGGGGCGGGGCAGCACCCGCCGGGCGCTACGGGTTACCCGCCGGGTCACCCGCCGGGTCACCCGCCGGGTTACCCGCCGGCTTCCAGGGGTTACCCGCCGGCTTCCACGGGTGCCTCGGCGGGTTCTACGGGTGACTCGGCGGGTTCTACGGGTGACTCGGCAGGTTGTAGGAGTAAGCCGGCGAGTAGTAGGAGTAACTCACAGCTTCCAGTAGTATACTTTAAAAGGCTGCTGCTCCCCTAATATTAGTCCGATTTTCGTTAAATAAGAACAAAATTGTAGGATAATTTTCACTGATTCCATACCTGTTTTCGGATCGAAAATAGACCAAATATTAAGCGAGATATTCGTCTGAGAAGGCGGTTGTCTGGTGGCGGCTGCTGCTCCTTTAATATTAAAACGATTTGCGTCAAATAAATATTGAATTATAGAAGAGTTCATACTTATTCCACACAGAATTTCAGATTGAAAATAGACCAAATATTAAGCGTGATATTCGTCTGAGAAGGCAGCATGGTGCTCTGTGTATGTTCATGACTTGAATGGTGTGGTCAATATTTTTTACCATTATATATACATTGTTTGGATGAGCTTTATTGCAATTAATTTCTACTCATTCTGCCAAATGGGAAGGACTTTTCCTTTGGTTTTGTAAAGTCAATTAACCTATATATGTCAATTGCTATTAGCATTTTGAATAATACAAAGAATGGGGTAAGTCATGCTTTTTCATCATTGATCACAAGCATTAATTGAAATTCTGAATTTCAACTGATTCCTGTTTATTATGCATATTAAAGAGGGAGATTGTTTTGATCATGGATGGAACATGCAATATCAATATTAATTCCAGTTGGATTATTTTTAGAAACAACAACGAAATATTGATAATTTATATAAAATGAAATAAATATCTAAAATGATTACTCTAAACTAGAGTATATCTATCTATAGATAGTTGTTATAGCTCCATAGACTTCTTTATCAAGTCGGAATTTTATTGGCAACAAGCAAACTAACATTGTTTTATTTTCATTTTTTATTGATTACGAATCAATGAATTATTGATAGTAATATATTATTAGGTTAAGATCTTATAACTATCTGTCTATCTACATATCTATACTCTATAAGGTATTACTAACTTTATTAACAAGAATATTCTTGTTTGTGCCTAGTATACTCCATTAATTTTCCCCACCTTTAACTATTATATAAATTCTACACATTTCCCTGAATAATTCAGTCTTTATTTCACGAAAATCGGATATGTAGATAGACAGATAGTTTAGAGAGACAGATAGATTTATATGCTTATTATATAATATAGAATATCTAGCTTAATATTTGGTCCATATAAGTACATAAAATATAGCAAATAAAATCACAGATCAAATCACAAATACTAATTACAATATCAATATTAGATTTAAATTTTACAAAAATATACACAAATACTGATCAAAATAATAATTTATTATCACAATAAGATTCAAATTAACACAAAAAGATAAGAATGTTCACATGTATAAAAAAAATACCAATATACAAATATAATCATTGCCTGGTAATTACAATAGAATACATTGTTTTTAATTAATGAAAGCAATTACATATTTTTGTAATTGTGAATGACAATCAAGACAATGTCATATTACTGTGTCATCCTTGAACAAACTATGAAATGACAGGTCAAAGAACCCCAATTTAGGCAATTAGGCAATTGACACATATATTGAGCATTTGCTGTATTCTCTACACCCATTCTTTGTATCATTCAAAATGCTAATAGCAATTGACATAACGGTCATGGCAGTTGGCAGAATGAGTAGAAATGAATTGCAATAAAGCTCATCCAAACAATGTATATATATCATGGTCAAAAATATTGACCACACCATTCAAGTCATGACCATACACAGAGCACCTGGCCACTGCCAGAGAACTGCATTCTCAGATGAATATCTCGCTTAATATTTGGTCTATTTTCAATCCGAAAACATGATGGAATCAGTATGAACTATGCTACAATACAGTTTTAATTTTACGAAAATCGGACTAATATTAGGGGAGCAGCAGCATTTTAAAGAAGCGCTCAGCCCTTCCTGCATTGATATAGTCAGGGCGCAGATGTCTGCGAGAGCACCACTGTTTGCCTCCGCCAACTTAGCTACCTTCTCAGACGAATATCTCGCTTAATATTTGGTCTATTTTCAATCCGAAAACAGGTATGGAATCAGTATGATTTATACTACAATTCAGTCCTGATTTGACGAAAATCGGATTAATATAAATGGAGCAGCAGCCACCGCAAGACAACTGCCTTCTCAGACAAATATCTCGCTTTTTTAATCCGAAAATACGTATGGAATCAGTATGAGCTATACTGCCATTCAGTCTTTATTTGAGGAAAATCGGACTAATATTAGGGGAGCAGCAACCTTTTAAAATATATACAACCCCCCTCCCTGCCTACGCTGACGCTGGTAGCAAAAAGCCGGCGGGTTACCCGTGAAAGCCGCCGGGTTACCCGTGAAAGCTGCCGGGTTACCCGTGAAAGCCGCCGGGTTACCCGTAGAACCCCTCAACAAGCCGCCGGGGTGAAATTAGGGCCGGATAATTCGCCGGGTTCTACGGGCCACCCGCCAGC
Source organism: Alitta virens (assembly GCA_932294295.1). Taxonomy (NCBI): domain Eukaryota; kingdom Metazoa; phylum Annelida; class Polychaeta; order Phyllodocida; family Nereididae; genus Alitta; species Alitta virens. The sequence continues at coordinate 40,054,242 of OW028574.1, read as the reverse complement.
TTTCACGGGTCACCCGCCGGCTTACACGGGTATTTTTTTTGTTTTTTTCACCCGTGAGATTTCTACGGTTGTGCCATGCAAGCATGGCACAACCGGCTACCGGGGCCGGGTTTCGCGGCTTGGCCAAGGGTCCCACGGGTGCTTGCCGGGTATCCATGGGTGGCCGTATTGGGGCCGCCGGCTTGGAGCCGGGTAGCGATTTCCGCAACTATTACGTAATACTACGGCTTCACTACGGCAAAACCGGCCCGTGTGACAGTGGCTTTAGAATACAATAGTGAAATGTGGGCTGGCGAGAAACCCATAAATGATAGAAAAGTTACAACTGGGATATCTTAAGAATATGTTAGGGGTAAGAAAACAAACATCAACTCTGGCTGTATTTGGTGAGACAGGTAGATTTCCACTACATGTTAGACAAAAAGTAAGAATGATAAATTATTGGACAAAATTGTGAGAAATTTCCAGATGATAAATTACTGAAGAGATGCCTTAATATTCAAAAAGATCTTCATACACGTAGTAGAAGTAGCTGGTTTGGCAGAGTGACCAACATATTGAATACGTGTGGTATAATCTTCAATGACAATAGTCACAACAATCTTCACAATATCTACAGAACCGTTTAAACTCACTCTTTACCAAAAACAGCAAGAACAAATATTTGCAGAAATTAACAATACGACACAGCAACCTAAGCTAAGAACTTACAAACACATTAAAACTGACTATAGATTAGAACCTTATCTACTTCTTAACATGAATAGGAAAACATGCAGTAAGATAGCTAGATTTAGAATCAGTTCACATAACCTCCGTATAGAAACAGGAAGACATGAAAAACCTAAAATACCATCTGAGGATAGAACCAGTTTAAAATGTAATCTGAATGAAGTTGAAGATGAAAAACACTGTCTTGTGACCTGTCCAAGCTACTCTTTTATTTCGAGAAAATCTAAATATGATAGCAAGGAAATATATTGGTAACTGAGGTGCTGATAAACCTAGGTAAATTTCTTTTACAAGCTGATGTTTAAACAATGCCTTCATCCATCTCCAAAAACTGCACAGTCATATATATTGAACTTTAAAACTGCCTAAATGTACTGCCATGATGAAAACTCTTTGTGATTTTGTTTTCTAGAAGTGAAGTCAGATATACCATGTAGTCACTAGAGAAGGAGGGGAAAGATCTGTTATCACACACGTGCATCTATATTTTTAATTGCCATAAAATTAGTTCCGAGGCTAAGCTGGCCCAGAGAGCTGTTGTTTTAGTAGCCATTTAATTTCATGCAGGGTCCCTTTGATGCTCTATGTTCGTCTAGCTGTCTCAGCAGCCAAATCCACCCCCTCCTTTAGAGGGGTTTTCAAATCTTGCGGTCCTAGCAGACTTTAAGAGCCTCACTTCCAATTCAAGGATTTTCCAATGGATCTTTTAGTTTTGTCCACATTTTGTGCGCAATACCTTGATCATCCCATGGTGATCAATTGCAAAGTTTCCAGTGAAAATCCGTCCAGAATTAAGCTAATTACGGCATTTTAGGCAAGTGATAACTGCAATATGGCTATGTCAGGTCTGTTTTACCTGGCTCTATTTAGCCTGAACAATCCAGGCCGGTTGTCGGGCTAGGCTCTATTCAATTTGCTCTATCTTAAAATCGCTTTAAATAGCATCCAAGAGAAAACATGTACTTGAAAGAGCAACGTTTTGGCTACATGCCAATATTTATTTTATTAATGTGGGCTTGAGTTATGTTAATTTAAAAAGTCATTGTCTGTCAATTAAATGCACTTCTATCAGGCTGAACTTTGCTTTATAAATTCATGTTTCATTATTTATAATTTTATTGATTTTAATCTATATGTCAGACAAGACATAATAGAATGTGTTATAACATAAATATACATAAAATGTTTGAACAAACCATGGAAAACTATAGTTAAATAGATACATTTGGTTCCTTGCAGTCACCAAATTAAATTATTATCATGTCCTGATGCATATTCATATCTATAATACTCAGGGGAAACATCTCATTTTCCCTTCACCTCACACTGTTTAGATATTGTAGGAACTAAATAGAAGACTAATTAGTTTATTCCTATTATTGGTTATATTATTGATATATTCTGATCTTTATGATCTGCCATGAGTGTGTATCTATTGTACATGAGCTTCTTTGTTTATTTATTTGATACAATATGTTGTATTATTGAATCATTTTAACAGAATGAGAAGGAGAACAATGTTGTGAATACAATCTAGTTATAAACATGAGAGCACATGGGTGCTATTTATAATACATTTTGGAATCCCCCTATTTATTAGGCCAATCAGCACACAGTTATTCAGGGTTTAAACCCCAGGAATGTTTATCAGCTGGGGTCATAAAGACTGGCACCAGATTAAATGATCATTAAAAGAGCATCGTGACATACATAGAACGCAATAAAATCTCAGCTTTCCCCTCCTTCTCTAGTGACTCCATGGATAGTCTTTGTTAATATATACATATATACTTCCTATTAATTAATATATAATTAGCTCTATTTTGAAGTAAAATCATTCTGTAAATAGTTATATCGTACACATTATATAGGAATGTATTTTGTTGAACATGTTAATATGTATTATATATGTAAAATATAACTGTGTTTATGATACAAGCTGTATGAATGAAAGATTCAGATTGGATTTTATAAGGAGTGGATAAACAGCTAAACTAATGTTAACTTTTATTTAAAATATCTAATTTGGTGGCTGGAACCATCTGTAACTCATGAATTCCATGAAATTTTCTACCAAGGGCAAAAAAATTAATTTTCATTTACACATTAATAACTATGTTAGCTTGATTCCTTGTTATATGTACTAATAAAATTCACTTTCAACGTCTAAAAAATTTCACAAAAAATTTTGGGGACACATTCTTCTGAGACACCTTGAGACACCTGGAATTCTGCACAGCATTTGTTTGTTCCGTCCTAGCATATTTGGTACCAAAATGAAGCATTTTTTCTCTTTAATCCATCTGTGCTTAAAATTGTCATCTCTGAGTGCTGTTACGGACGCGATTAATCATTTGAATGGAATGTTTATATCACTTGGGACAGCATGTGATTCCGTCACGCTGACTTCATTTAAGTTATCATAACTTCTTTTTCTTAAATGACAGCACCATCCAAGCTTGCATTTTGCCATGATGCATGGTGTAATTTATATTTAGTTTGTGGAATCAAAGATATTTCAAATTTCAATGCTTAATTTCTGTGTGACGGAATCACACGTGAGGGAATCACATCTGAATTTGACCTTTTGATGTTGAAATTATATTGCAACATATTGTTTTGTTGTTTGTTGAAGAAATTACTAAAAATTAAAATTTTATTTTGTTATGATATATCTTAATATTTGGGCTTATAGTGAGAATAAATTAAATGCACCTTTGGAATTTATATAATCAATATAACCTATTCATTTTCAGAATGAGTCTCTCCAAGTCTGCTGCAGAAAGGCAGCGTGAGCGCCGACGAAAGCTACGAGAGGACCCAGAAATGTATGCACTATACCTGGAACTAGACAGACAGCGGAAAAAAGAAAAGAGACAGTCATTCAGCCTCATGGAAAAAAGAAAAGAGACAGTCATTCAGCCCCATGGAACTTAAAAAGGCCAAAGAAAAGCAAAGAAAAGCTACAAAGAAATGGAGGCAAAACAAGAGGGATGTTGCAGCCACTGTGCGTGGTCAAACTGAAGCTGAAAGGAATGATGTTGCATACAAAAATGCGGGAACTTTCCAAAAGGCAAAGTACAAGGTGCTAAATGCCCTGCCTGCTAGCCCAAGAAAACAGAAGGCAGTTGTAGGAAAATTGGCTGAGGAAATCCTTGGCATCAATGTTACCCCCAAGACACCTTCAGCAAGAGCCATGACTCAAGAAAATCAAGAAAAGGTGAAGACCTTCTTTGAACGGGACACCACTTCTCGATTAATGCCCGGTAAAGCTGACGTATAGTCAGTTAGAATAGGAGGAGAAAAGGTCCTAAAATGCAAAAAAGAAACATGCTGATGTCCATTGCTGAGGCATATGCCTAGTTTGATGCTGAAAATCCTGGTGTATGCAGAGTTGCCAAGTTTGCGGAATTGCGTCCAGCGCATGTTCTCCTGTTTGCTGAGACACCACAGAATGTATGCGGATGTGTGTACCACAAAAACGTGTTCCTGCTACTTGAGGCACTGAACAGAAAGCACCCTACCATATTCATGCCATATGAACGAGTTAGTTAGTTAGTTAGTGTTATTGTTTAACGCCTCATCAGCACCTGAGTGGGCTATGTAGAGGCTCTCTAGGGTAAGATTGATTATCTATAGTTGGTAGTAGAAACCAGAAGCATGTAAAAAATCAATAATTGTCAGCGTTGGATAGCTGGAGCTTGAGATTCTTAGCCGAGCATGTTTTGTTTCTGATGCTAAATCTTTTCAACAAGTGTTGGTGTCAGCATCTCCAAATATTAGGTGCACAGAGGTCAATGGTGATCTGATTAAACAAACATGCAGTGAGCTGAATGTGGACCAATTATGGGAGAAATTAAGTGCAATGCCAGGGACACTGAACACCCATTATGTCAAACCCATTGATGGAGGAATCGAGGTCAAATTCTTCAACATTGCCACTGTCCACAAAGTTCATCAGGTGGATTTGGATCAATCTGAAAATGATGACACAGCAATCCCAATGGCTGTAGAGCTGGCCGAATCATTAGGCATTCCAGTCCATGATCCTGAACCCGAGCCTGAACCCGAACCTGAACCTGAAGTGTCCAAGAAGCAACCCACTCGCCAGAAAAGGTGTAAAAAGGTTACTAAAAGGCAAAACAAATCTCAAAAAGAGGACAGCTGTGCCTTGTGTGATTGGAAGTATGGAGATATTGGAGATCCAAAGACACATGAAGAGTGGATTCTGTGCACAGGAAAATGTGGTTGGTACTTCCATCTCTCTTGTGCAGAAGTAAGCGGTGTTCTGGATGACGATGAATCTTTCACCTGCCAAGAATGCATGTGAATGTGACTTTCATTGTGGGGACTCAAGACTGAAGAAATGTTTTTTATTCTCATGATCAATATAATTGACTCAAGTTTTGTGAAGGTACTTGAAAATTTCACTGCAATTTAAACATGGTTGATATTTTCATCCATTAAATCAATTTGTATAATTTTGTAATAAATTTGCATAATTTTGTGGACTTACACAATTTGCGTTGTTCTTCATAATAATTATGTGCTCCAATTGACCTACATCAATAGGTTCAACTAAAGCAAATATATATTTGCTCTGCACATGTTTTTTTTAATATCTGGTATCCTGTAGACATGGACTACATTCTATGTGGTATCTCAATAGACGGTCTAGTTTCTTGGAAAAACTTAAACAAAAATAACTGAGGTTTAAAACCTCATATTGTACAAAAAATTAAATATGCTCAAAGATAAATTATCAAAATGTTATTTTGAAATTCAGATATGCAGATATGCATTATGCATCATTGCTGATTGTGATTCCGTCACAACAGATAGAGTAGAATGTAGCCAACACTCCGTGACTACCAGGAACTTGATTTTTCACATATTGTTCATGGTAAAGTGCCACTATGGAATGAAAACATGTTTGACATTCTCTGATGCTCATGTAAGCTAAAAATAGTGATTATAGCCACGGTACACTGAAAGGAATTCCAAACTGAAGTGATTCCGTCACACTACATTTGATCATCAGTTTCTTGTGTCACCTCATAGTTAGTTAGTATTATGGTTTAACGCCTCATCAGCACCTGAGTGGGCTATGTAGAGGCTCTCTAGGGTAAGATTGATTATCTATAGTTGGTAGTAGAAACCAGAAGCATGTAAAAAATCAATTATTGTCTGCGTTGGATAGCTGGAGCAGCTTGTGCAACGCGCACTGTCCTGTTTTAGCCACTGGGGATAGAGGACTTCACCCCAAGTGTTTCCACCCTCGCCGCGTGGAGGCCCAGGACCTTCGAGGGCCTGTGTCACCTCATAATACATTTTAATTTTCCAATATCATTCTTAAGCTTCATATGTAGGCTGCATGAGAAAGTTTTTGGAATGAGCTTCTATTCACTAGTTTTTTTACAATTTTTATTCATTTATGTCACAACCAAAACTGTGATTCCGTCACATGGAATTCATGTACTATAGCCTTTGTTGTATTCCCTATTTTTTGTTTTCTGATTGCTTTTATTTATTTTTATTTTTTGTACTGTGACATATATGTCTTGTCTGACATCTTCCATCAATAAAAATGATATATATACTAATGCTTAAGAAGCAGAGACTTAAATTGCCGATTCACTGCATGAAAATGATGATTGTAAATAAATAACAGCGTGTCAGGGTTGGTAACAGTGTGTGCACTCATTATTTTTCAGTATTGGATAGATTCAGACATGTCTCAAAACCACGTGCAAAATTGCTTTCAAGTTTAATCACAGGACTACTGTATGCTGTGATTAAGTTGTAATGGCAATTAGTACCACATGAAGGGAAAATTAAGTTGTTAATTGCAATTAGCCGATGATTGTAATCCGCGGCAGTGAGTTAACTCGGAGCGGCGGCGGTGAGTTAACTCGGAGCGGCGGCGGTGGGTTAACTCTGCTGGCGGTGGGCTGACTCATACAGGCGGTGACTACTAAATATGGGTGGTGAGCTGACTACCCTAGCGGGCGGTGAGTTGGCAGAAGCGGTGAGTTGACTAGTATCAGGTTAACTCACTGCCAATGCCAACTCACCACTCACTGCCAGTAGTCAACTCACCGCCCGCCGTAGTCAGGTCACCGCCTGTTTTTATCGACGGTGACTTGACTAGAAAAAGCAAAGTCAAGTCACCACCCTAAAAACGTAAAATGTTAGTTTATTGCAATAGGTAAGATTCCCGAAATGACGTCACTTTTGCGCATGCGCGAAGCGTTGGCCGCATCATGCCTTTTTAGTAATTTTTTTTAATAAGTCCGTCAATTTTCATCTGATTTTGGCGGTGAGCGGTGAGTTAACTCAAGGTGGCGGCGGTGAGTTAACTCTGCCGGCGGTGGGCTGACTCATACAGGCGGTGACTACTAAATATGGGTGGTGAGCTGACTACCCTAGCGGGCGGTGAGTTGGCAGAAGCGGTGAGTTGACTGGTAGGACCATGCAGTTTGGTTTAATTAGGCCAACGTGTCATTTGGCCAATGATAGACAACCTCACAATGGATTTACCTGCCATTAGTAGGCCAGATTAATATTAGGCCGACAATGGGCTAACCAAACAGTGGGACATTGGGAGGACGTTGGGCCACTCAGACAATGGGCTGACTTTGGGCTGACATTTGGCCAATGTCAGGCTGGGCTTACAGTCCAATCAAACAATCAGCCAACATTGAGCTAACATTAGGCCAACTAGATAGTTGAGCTGACATGGCATTCGACCAATTGTGGGCCTGTGTGTTAATTAGGCTTCATTTATTGTAATAATACCATAGAACTAGGGTTGTACACCGGTTCTCGATATACCATATGTACATGGCCAAGTGCGTTTTCCATGCATTTGGATAAACGCATGGTTTTTGCTTCATTATAATTAGCTAAAAACCATGCGATTTCCATGCGTTTATCCTACTCATGGAAAATGCACGTGACACATTTGGCCATGTATACCCGGTACATGACATTGCATTGGAACCTTCTTGCATATCCAGCACTGGGGAGATTTTTTAATTATTATGTATTATGCTCTTAACAAATACAAGTGGGTGCCAACCCATAGAAATTTAATATTTTTAAAAGCAAATATGTTAGCTAGTATAGTTGTCCACTGAAAATGCCGTATTCTGCCATGATTTCTATGCTATATTTACATGTTTCAGATGTTTTAATAGTCAAAACTCTACTTATCGGCGTGCTTGCGGTACAACGATAGGGGTATTGATAATCGTAATTGATAATAATATATGTAAACGATATGTAGAACGGCGTTTTTGGGCAACAACACATGTGCTACCCAGATGTTTTGTCAAATTGAGTGCTTTCAAAACGAAAATATAAAGATTTGTTCATAAAATTGAATAAGTGAGATCGTAAACTCCGCGCCGCCATCTTGTGTCCTCAGAGGTCAAAGGTCAAGTGGGATAAACAAAGCCACGTGGGCCACAGCAGCAATGCTATGAGTGCTTGTTTGTCACGTTTTTTGGAACTTTTGGAGATCAAATAGGGGCCTATGCAAGTTATCACACGACAATAGCTCTCTATATTTACAATTTAGGTAGATATGTCTGATTAAAGTTTAAAATAAAAAGTCATTTTCCCCAGGCCTGCTAAATGTGATGTTCATGTATACATGGTTATCTTAATTTGATCATGTCAATGAGTTGGGTTGCTAGTGTATATTTTTGTGTAGGCCTACGTTTTCTGAAAGGGTAAACTATTATGCATACATGCATGAATTTTGTTGTCTTTTTAATGCATCCATTGAAAAGAATTTTTGTAATTTATCAAGGTGTGGATGGCTGGACATTACGTTTATGAATCTGATGGAAAGGACCATCTGATCTCAACAATATGACTAAAAAATTTGCAATAAATGCCCTCCCCCCCCCCCCCCCTTTGTACTTAATAAGAAAATGGTATAATTTTCAGTGATGTTATACTGTGGACATTAACTTCAAAATGCCCAAGACACACGCTTTGTGCATTTGTTGGTGGTCACAATGGATATACAGATGAGAAAAGTGGCAGGAACAATTCTGTGTTTCACATGCCCATGAATCTGTTGTATTTCATAAAAGTTAACACTAAACAACCATTTAATTTCTCACTTCTATAAAAAGCCTTAAATTTGTAAAATTTTATTTCTATTTAGGCCAACAACGTAAGTACATCTTATGTACTTTGGCTTAATCATTTTATTTTATTTTATTGTGTGCCACACTTATTTGATCTTTAACTTCTCAGATTCTTTCAAATGGGTCAGTCGAAAATCCCCAAATAAAATACATTGAATGTTGGGCATAATGCTTGGAACATCCATTCTCTATTTTTCTTTCAGCAAAATATATTTTCACAACTATTATTGCTGATGTTTCGACATAATTTCAGCAAACTATATGCTAGAGTACATGTAATTATATAATTTCTTTGATAATACATTATAAAAGGAAATTTTCCTTCATCATTGTTCATATATAATGTTGAGTTTGGGATTCTCTTTTGTAAGATGAACAGTGAACAGGCAGAGCAAGTTTATCTAAACTTTAAACGTGTATTGGAAAATGTTAGTTTATACAACATTAAATTGTAAGCATGAATTATTGACATCAATTGATCAGTAATATTTGTTAAACTTAAAAAATTACAACACTAAAATGGCAAAAATTGCTGTTTTTCCACCGTTAATGTTGTAATTAAATCAAAACGGCTCAATTGATTTGTCTCAATTTTTCAGAGAATGCTCCAGCTTCTACCAAATATGAAATAGATGTACATAAGAACTGTACAATCTGTATTAAAGTGTAGTGTAATTGTATTTCATGAGAGACTGAATATGACATGCTGATTTACTATGCAGGTCGTTTTTAAACCTCCAAAATCCATCAGTTAAATATACAAACAAATCGTATTTGACAAAATACGATTTAATATATGCACCATACATATAGTTGAATACATTAGAAGTATGAGTTTCAATTACTGAAACCACAAAATACAATATACACTGTAATGAGAATTGTTTGCTCTGAAAAAGTGTGGGGGAATCCTTGTTTTTCCAAATAATATACATTGTAAGGATACAAAAAGTGTGAAAAAGTGAAAAATATTTTGTCCCCTTACCTCCACCCTGTACTTAGGCCCATGTACGTATACACATTCAAAAATGTATTTCCACATTATGATTTATTGGATCCATGTATTTAGCCGCTAAAGTTTTGTATGACAGTGTAAGATCTGGATTAATTTAGTTATCATTCCTCACTTAAAAAAAAAAACATTATAATAAATGTTGTTATTGTCATACTTGGCAGCATATATACTTCCATAAACTACAATTACACTATACAATTCTCCTTTGGGGAGAATGACAACAGCATGATCATTGACTGGATTCCAATTAATAAGGCCCATTTGTTGACCAGCTGCTACGTATGTTAATTTCAACAAACTTTGTAGCAACAAAATCTCAGAAGTATGTACGCCACGCTAGGGGTGCGGCAATAATGGGGGTCTGTTTATCCCACTTGACCTTTGACCTCTGAGTTCACAGCATGACCACAGGAGTTTACGATCTGGCTTATAGTCTCCTTCGATTATTTTAGGTTATATATTATGCTATTTCATGTATTGTTGCTCCAAAGAAGGATTTGTACATATATTGGTATATTTATGTAACTTTTACTATTATTTTTTTTTTTTATATATAGTTACTAAAATAGACAATATAACTGGATATACAATCTGTACATATGTACTCAGTATTAATATTCTATGGTGCACTGATTCTTGCTCATTGCCCTGATGGTGCCTTGTTTTATTCATATGCTTATAGTTGTACATAATTATCATATAGATGTTTTTAATATGTAACTAAATTATGTTCATGTAGATTTTTCTTTTATTTTACTTTATCATTATATATACATATGTATATTTTTTATCCTTGTATTTTATTTTTTCATGACACGTATCCTTTTGATGCTCTGCGGTCAAAAATTTTTATATATATATTATAATAAATTTAATTGGTTCTAATTGATATCGTTTAACGATACGTATCCGAACTTTATAATCAATAATGTTTGAAACTGTTCTATTAGCTGTTTTCTACACTCGGGTCTTGTTTACATGGATGAGCTAAAATATAAAAATCTGATATACAATGATAAAATAAGACAAAAGCAATCGATGTTTCCTTACCCAGGCTGCACTGCACATATACATATTATACATGGGGTAAATTAAACGTTGAATAGCACTTAATCAGTGGGATAGCAGCACCCATAGCTACTATTAGCATGGATACAAGAGTACTCTTGTCTCCATGCTATTAGCTAGCTAGGATTTTGTTTCAGAGGCGAATGAGCCGAACTCCCCCCCCCCCCTCCCCATATTACCAATTGTTTTGCAAAAACAAATGTTTGAGAGGTATACCAGTTTGGCCCTCCCAGTCGCTACGCCACTGGAACATATTAAATTGACTTGCCTCACATTAAACTAGATTTATTTATACACTATATGAACCAAATTTTGTGATTCAAAAAATTCTAAACTTAACCATGGTAACAAATTATATACAAGATTAAGTGCATCCATGAAAAACACTAACTTCATATAAGGTATTAGGTCTTGAAATATAGTTACCATAAGCAAACGAGGCATGCTGAAAAGCCAAAACTTATATACCTTATAACTTGATATTCAAAGTGTGCTGTAACTTCAGCTTAGCTGGTTCCACAGCGTGCATGCACTGGCCTAATGTCACTAGGTGGGACAGGACGAATTAGGCTAGATAGAGCAGAGAAAAACAAAGAAGGGGGGGGGGGGGGCGGTTACTTTGTATATTTTGGAGTGGAACCTACAATTTACAACTACATATATACATTTTTTAAATGATTTTTCCAATACAAAGGGATTTTTATGTAGAAAGGTGTGCTTTGGGCCTATTGAAATATATAATTTATGGCGCCTTAAATTCCCAACAACATCGACAGATAGACATCTACAGACAGCCAGACCACAGGGTTTCTTACACCTAAATTCTCTTTCTATATATACATTGAACAACTGTATAATTAGTGTGGTATAACTATAATAGCTTTTATTTAAATTAGAGACTAAATATGATTTAAAGGCTTCAGATTGTGTCTTTTTTTTAAACTGAGTTTAACTATAGGTACTTACTTACATACTTACATACTGACTTAGTAATACTTACTTACTTACTTACTTACTTAATTATTTAATTACTTACTTGAAAAGTTGGGTGGTAATGAAACCTTATAAAAGGGTAAGCTCGGTCTCTCTGGCTATATATGGAGTGTGACCTCCCCAAAAGGCAACAGCCCACAAGTGATGCAAGCTAACCCAGACCAGACTCACAAGGCAAGGGGGGGGGGGGGGTTGGAGGAGGGGGGTGGAATGATTACAATAAATATACATTTTTTAGTTTCCATAATTTTAATAGCATAAGTAATACGAAAGATTCCATTATATATAAATGATGCATTATTCTATAAAAAAATATATAAAAAAGGTTTAAACATTTTTAATTGACAGCTCGAGATCACATGAAAATAATACAGTAACATGGCATTGCACTATTTGAGAAATAGCTAGTGAATTATAATATATCATGTATAGTGTAAAGTGTATATTTTTCACAATTAAGTGACTCCGTGATAAAATAATTATAGTTAATCCTAGGAATATATTCCTAGGTTTATCCATGGAGACAATCTTGTCTCCATGGTTAATCACACCCCTAGCTGCCATGCACAATGTCATTTGATTTATGATCTCGGCTCTGATCCAAGATCTCGGTCTGCGATAAACCCTCCCAGACACGGGGTCACCAGGGTTAGCCCACTAATAATGGAGCCACCCCCTCCCCCACCTCTTAAAGATTTTAAGTTTAGGGGCAGATCCAGAAAAGTGTTCACAGGGGGGGGGGGGGGGTTGAAAAATTAATGTACTGGCGTGGACTGCTGACTTTAAATTTTAAATCTATCGTCCAAGGGGGGTAGGGCAGTTGCAACCTCCCACCCCCTTCCCCCCTGAATCCGCCACTGGAGTTTAAGTGTAAACAACTGACGTGTTGAGCATAACAAGAAAAGTCTTTAGTGTTGTAAGGGGCAGTATCCCTAAATTGGGCTTAATTCATATACAGAGCTAAACAGCAATGAAGAGTAGAAAGACAAACTTATTCTTCTGGTTAAATCTGGTCATTTGTCACACTCTGGTGACAGCTTTATCACCCTTAACACTTAAGGTCCTGTTACACATTAGAGCTCTATTTATCCAAGATTGGAGCAGATATAACAGAGCACTGCTGGGAGAAGGTAAATATAGGAATTGGAAAATTACAATAATACGTAATTACATATATATATAATTTTTATTGAAAATCTCAATATCATGATACATGTGTCAAAACAACAAAAACAAACTACAAAACATTCACTACACATACTACATAGGTTATGACTACAGAAGAATATACAAAAGATGAAAATTATGGAAAACCAGCTTTTTTCTAAGGGGTTCTTATCTTTAATGATGGCAAAGTTGTCATATATAAGTAAATAATGCATTGCTTATTAAATGTGACACCTTGAATACAATACAAGTGAACACCAGAACAACTCACCTTAAATATTCTATGTTTTTTGCCTGGCCATTATCATATGATGCTTGCACTATTTTGGACCATGAGTGGTCTTAATGGTGAGGTTCACTATAAATAAGATGGGACACTTCAAAATATGCAATGAAACATATTTTTGAAGTATATTAAATTGATATGCTTCGTCTAATCGTCTTCTACTTTGTCTTTATGGCATAGGGCTAGTTTCTAACTGCAATGGCTTCAAGTACGCATGCAACACCACGCTCGGCTTCCAACCACTGGGTCTCAGGTTTGATTCTGGGTTGAGCCCAAGTTGCATGGCTGTTTCATCCTTCATCTCACTGCCATGGTCCATGCCTGTCCTAATAGTGGATTTTCACAGAAAGTTCTCTGTATTTCCACCAGGTAGCTAAAACAGAATACTGCAATTCTATTGGCTGAAAAAGTTCCCGCCCTTGACTGTGATTGGCTGAAGCAAAGTGCATCCAAGCAGCAGTATTTTTAGTGCATTTTAATGTATATTTGACACTTTATCATTTAGTTGATTTTTGTTATTTTTCTGAGAAAGTTATATTTAAACCACTTACCCACCACGCATGCATCAAACTCAGACGGCTCGTTTTCTTGGTCTAGAAGGGTATTGTTACATAATAGCAGCAGAAGCAGCACACACACAAGAAACTCAAAATGTATAGGTCAACAATGGAATCACCTTAAAATAATTAAAACAAATCAATATTAAACCACTTTAACAAATAAATGATAATTCTAACTCACAGTCCTTCAAAACAAAATAAGAGTCCTTTTGTGGGGTACTATAATGTGTTTTTCTAATGTGTTGATCCTGTGGTCTCGCAAGTGTTCCACAGTCCTTAGAGGGTAACCTCTTGATTTATTCACTTGACTCAAGGCCAAGGGTAAAACTGATCTCAATACATTACAATACAGCAGTTTTAGAGCGAGCATGGACAGTTCAGGGATGAAAGAGACAGTTCAGAAAGATTGTAAAGTAATTGACCAACTTTTCTGGCCTTGTCATTGAATACTTGCCTGTGCTATACAAGTCATTGGAGGCAGAAGATACAGAAATAGCATTACAACTGTACAGAAAAGGGGTAAACTTTGGTCAAAAGAGGTGAAAACAAATTTATTGCCAAGATGTTTAATTGGTTATTTCAGTCTTATCAAATTTTTCAATCTGTCTGAAAAGTCGTTCTGAGGATGCTGTAAGTGCATGCATGATACCATGGTTGCCATGCAGCCTGCATGCTTAAGGCTATAATTAATATGCATGCCATTGTTACATGACATTACAAGTATATTCTAAATGTAGCCTTAAATGCAAGATATATTCAATCTTGGCTTCTTCTACATTTATAATGTATAGCTAAGTTATTATACATAAAAGAATAAACAAAAGTAACCTAACTTATAAGTAATGCACATAATAATTATGAGTAGTATAAGTAATATACTTAATATAAGTGATAAGTATGCCATTGTGTGAACAAAAGCAGTTATGTAATATTACACTGACTTTAACTATCAACAATCAAGGACAATTACTGCAATGCACTATTATAAACAATAGACTACATATGACAAGTAATTCCCCGAAAGGGGAGGATTGCTCTGGTAAATGAAAGCAGTGGCAACAGCAGGTGTAAAATTGAAACATGTAGTTCATGCTAAAATAGCAGAAAACGGTAGCAACAGCAAGCTAATTTTCAATAAACCAAATGCAGTAATAGCAGACAATGGATTTTCTGTATAAAAGTTAAATTGCATGTTTGTTGGAGAATCACATCTGCAGGGGTACGCAATTGCAATACACTGACATTAAATTCTGAGCAATTCAGCGTCAGTCTTGATTGCTATTGACATTTTATAAACCATCACCTTAAATTTTGGTCCGATTTTCAAAAAAAATGAACTGGACCTGACAGAGAAACAAACAAGGTTGACATAATTGTTTTCAATTTAACAATGACTAATTGAGAGTTAATCACTCAGAGAAATCAGGGAATAAGTGCAACATTCTCAGCTTAATGTACTTTTGCAGAGCAATTATCAGATGAGTTCAGTCTTGTAATAGAAATTATATTAAAATTGCATTAAAAATGATTAAATTACATGCATTCACCCTTGGCACACCTACGTACAGTGGCATGCTCTCAACAAAGCTCAAGTGCAATTAAACCATTTATACTAGTGCAATGGTCAATGCCATAATTAGGAACAACTAGCGATTGCACTTCTGGAAAATGTTTCCCGCCATTTTTGCTGCTCAAGCCACAGGCCTAAATTACTGATCTAACAACTTCAGTGTACAATAAATTTGCTCCCTGTTATTTACCCAGTGTACCCAGTTGGGATAACTGGCCATCTACATGCTTAGTGCTTTGCCATAAATGAAATCTTTGCTGAAAGATCTGAAGCTAGCAACCTCGCAGAGTGTGGGCTTCCCCCTAGATCAGCAAACACATGTGTTATTGGACTAGCTTCCCCCATGGGAGGGATTCCATTGATGACGTTATATGTAGGTCTTGCGCAATCGTGAGACTAGGTAAAAATCGAAGGATGCAACGTTTTTAGGGCGGCATTACAAGCCAGAAAAAAAAATCCTGAATTTACCCAGTTCCCTCATTTCAAAATGGCTGCCCGGACGTATCCCAGCATTCCAGATTGTAGTATGGGGGGGGGGGGGGGATGGGGGGACGACTTATAATCAATTTTATCGTATACCAACTGAAACTATGCCACTTAAGCCACTATTTCACATAGCCGAGTGACGAAGCAGAGTAATGACGATCGCTGGAAAGCAATCAATCGGCTTCACTCTTGGTCAGATTTTATAAAATCTACTTTTTTTAACTGCTACCCCCTTGTACAGGTGGTCCCTCGATAGCGGCACCTAAATGCCTTAGAGGGTTCTCCTCCACTAAATAATTTTTATTTTTATGTTGATTATGTATGATTGTTAAATATATTGGTGAATAAAATGATTGATTGATTGATTGTACATATGCCTTCAGTTTACAGGAAAATACCTGCGTACGCTGTTTGCTTTATCTAGACACATTCAAACAAGGTGAATGAAATATGTTTTTCTGAGTTCTGTGTAAATTACCTTCAAGCCATACTTTCATTAAATTTTAGGCATGGTCAATCAATCAATTATAGTTTTTAAGATCTCAGTACACAACTACCTCGCCTACTAGGACTTGGCCAGAGCTGCTCTTTAGCTCAACTGTTAGCCTTAAACTACAAATTAAATTAAGTGCATATGTATTAATTGTCACACTTATTAGGTATAACTATCCTTTCTAGTTGTCTAGTATTAATCTATTAATCTCTTCTTTGTTAATTACCCAATTAGTAATCCTGAATTTTAATGTCAATGACAGGTGGAAATTAAGATTAGGTGATTGTGGATATTTGTAGCATATGTATTAAACATGTTTAATAGTGTAACACCATTCATTGAATTTTAAGTCCAGGCTAGAAAAATACTTAACTCCAGACAACCGGTGCAAAGTATGGTCTACTGATGGTACGCTATTATCGTCCCTGGAAGTCATATATATATATAATTTTATATTCATGTCAGACAAGACATGTTATAAGTACCACCAAAAAAAAAAACAGCAATCAGGAAAGAATCAAAAATAAGAAATACAACAAGTCTCCAACAAGACTAGTTAGGTTACAGAGGGTTCCAGTCACCAAATTTAAGTATTTACAAAGAAGTTAACATTATTAGTTTAGATCATCCATTCTTTACAAAATAAAATCAAAATCATTTATACATACATCTTTTATCATGAACAGAAAGTTATATTTTACATATATACTACATATTAACGTGTTTATCAAGATACAGTCCTTATATTATGTGTAAGATATACCTATTTACAGAATCATTTGACTTCAAAATACAGTTCAATATATTAATAGAAAGTATAATATTTACAGAATTATTCGACTTCACTTTTAGAAAAGCAAGATCTTACAGAGTTTTATCATGGCAGTTCATTAAGGCAGTTTAGAAATGCCAGTTTTCCAGTTCGGGATATATATATTTGCTGGGAAACCTCACTAAGACAAAAAAGTTGTCGCTGGCATGAGGTTTAGTAACAGGCCAGTCAGTATTGTGTGATTAACTGAAGTTCAATGACAATCCTAGGCATAGAAAGCTAGATAGGGAGCACTTAGCACTAGGTGTATGGAGGAACAAGAAGAAGACAATTGGGACTGAAAGAGGAGTAGCAGGCTGGAAGGAAAGCATCAGTGGCCCAATCCTCAACCAGACTGCATAAAAGCAAACAAAAACTGATCTTTATCTATATCATTTCTGAGAATCAATGGAAAGCTGCATCTGGTAAACGAGTTTGCAAAAAGAACATTGTGAACACCTATAAATAGTACACCTATAAATAGTCAATAAAGCGTTGTATGGGTATAGGGTAGTTGAAGTTAATGACATTTTAACCTATTAAGATCATTAACATCTGACTATGGTAGATATAACTATGGTTAGTGTACAGGAAAATAATAAGTAGAGAAAGATAACATCATACATCTGAAGTTTCATCAGCAAACATTTCATATAGGATGGGATGGGTGTTCCTGGCATTGCATTCATTTCATAACCCAACAGGAACAAGAAGTATTGCTATATAGAGCAAGATATTGCTCCTTACTAAACATGCAAGGCTCAATAATCTGTCTCACACCTGTAGCATTAGTAAATATTTCTTTCAGCCAGGTGCCATATGGTATTTTAGATCTGGCTGGCAGCATTTGATATGTGCATGTCTGGTTATGATCAGCAAAAAGCTTTAGGGTAGTATTCAGGTCGTGTTCCACCACATCATCACGAACTGATGAATAATCACCAGTGGGGTATCTGAGAACCATGGTTCAGATACTGATCTGCACTAAGGTCTTTATCATCAGAGCTGGAATTTGCCACACTCAGATCTTGATCTTCAGAGTTGGGACTTGCCTGAGGTATTTTTAGGATCACCAGCTGAAGCATAATCAGGTGCCATCTCAACATTTGGGAGGGAGGACCACTGGGGTCCACCCAAGCAGTTAGTGAAAGAACCATAACATAATTTGTATTAACATTATTGTTGTGTATAAAATGTTTAAGTTCAACAAAGATAGAGCTTTGCTTACTGAGAGAGTGTGACCTCTTTGTTTATTGTCTTGACCAATGTAAAGATCAGAACTGACTCAAAAACACTTGTGTATGACATTAAGTAAAAGTTACAATTTACCCTAGCCAAATTGGCTAAATTTCTATTGGTTATTTTTCATGGTATTACTTTGCATAGTCTTTCATTGGATATTACATTCTGTGTTCTTACATGCATGATGCTATGGTTGCATGCTTCCATGCTTAAGACCTTAAGTTAAGGCACATGATTCTTAACTAACACTTCATGCATGTTCTAACCTTATACAATCCTTAAATGTAAGTTCTATTTAATGTCAGTTCCTTCTGAGTTCAATGTACTATATAACTTAAGCATATATGAATATAGTGTTTAAGCTTTTATACATAAGTATATAAATCATTTACATGACATTAATAATATAAGTAATATAAGTATATGAATTATCTCGATACTTATACGATTAGAAGTGCATATATAACACATAACTAATGTTAAGTACTCATAAATACCATAAGTAATATAAGTAATATATAACACATATGATTAGCCTATGTGGCATAATAACATGCAAGTAATACATTATAAATGCAGTGAATTTGTATTTATATTAAAATCGCAATAAAAAAAAATACATGACATTATGTTGTCTAAAATAAAACGATACAAATTTCACATTATTCTGGTCATTATCATGTCAGCAAACAACCATGAATGAAATTTGGATGTAATTTGTAAAATTTTCCAGCTTAATAGCAATTTATTGGATTTAAAGCATATGTTGCCAAGAAAATAAAAAAATGTCATAGTTTAAATGTTACCAGTTTACAGTAACAGGCTAACAACAAATATACTGTGTATTATATACAATAATGCTAACTCATCTCTGTGTTGATTGCAATGTACAAATTGTAAATTGTTTCAAATGCATGAAGAGGGGCTAAATCTTAAAGTTCCCTCCAATATATTCTGTGTTTTTATTTTGCAATGAAGTGTGAACCACTTCTTACTAATTTTTCAGGAACGGTCCTTGACAGCAGCATTTCTCACAAACTATTTAAGGACCCTTGAATGGTTGGATTTTTACTCTGGTTTTTTCTAAGTGCCTATGGTGCCAACATAGCACCTTTCTATGTTATGTTGATGACATGCTAACTTGAGAGGTCGATCATTTCTGGACTTGGTAGGGCTAGGTAGAGAGCGCATGGTGCAGGAGAGCTAGGTATACGGAGAGCCAGACAGGTACCACAGGAGTGCTACCAATTTAGGTGGAGAGAGCCAGACAATGAGTATTGTAGAGTCCTGTGTTGGCCACTGGGGTTTGAGATCTTCAACCACAGTGTTGCCACCCCTGCCACGAGGATGCCTAGGACTTTTAAGGGCATTTCATCGTAAAGTTGTGAATAATTTATTTTATTTTAAATATTCTTTAAATACTAATGAAATACAATAAAAAAGGGGAAAAGTTCATTATAATTTTAGACAAATATTTTTGGGTCGGGAACTGACGTTTGCTGAGAGTTGGCTCATTATGTGGTCACAGTTTTTATGGACTTTTACACCCATTTGAATTTCTATTTATTTGTAATTTATTCTATGTATGCATTGAAAGTAAACATGCCACCTGTTGTCAAGTCATTAGGCCAATATCAACCATCAATTGTGTGCCATGTGTTCCTCTACAATAACAATTTTTTACAAATTGATCGCAAGGTGCATGGACTTCAAAAGCAGTTTCTTTGGTAGAGACAGAATTCTTTTGGTAGAGGCATTTAAAAATGAGAGGTACCTGTTTGAGGGTAGCTGGCCTTGTGGCCGGATGTATCCTAGCTCCTGTATCCATGGCAATCTTTGCAATGAACGTCTATATAGATGATGTCCGGATTGTCTTTGCAGTGAATCAGAAACAAGGTATGTATAATGCATTTAAAATCTGTGACTTGTAAAGTGCTGATCAATGAGATGAAGTTAATCACTGTGAAATTGTACACATATTGATTGTCACTCCCTTCTTTTTACAATGTAGTTTTGTAATATGTGTTGTAACTGTTTGGAGAAAAACAATTCATTTGGTTCACAGAAAACCAAACCTGAGTCAGAATGAATACGACTAGTGTGTCCAGTAAGCTGGACTAACTTTCTTGGTCATCTAGATTACACTGCGAGTCACTCCTGACCACAACTTAAGTCTAGTTTTGACGTCACACATAATTACTACCATTTCCTGGAAAGGAACTTTCTATGAAGGCAACACCTGGCCTGAGGCAGCATTGAACACAATAAGAGAGAAGAAATCACCACTCACACAGAAACATGTCAAAACACTATGACTATGTCCACTAATACATGAAGTAGAATTTCATGATACATGGTTGCCTCAAGGTGATGGGTGGGTGGGTGATTAGGGCTTTACGTCCTGTATTTCTGCACCAGTTGGGCTAATTTAGGACAGGCAGGGATGAGATGAAGGATGAAACAGCCATCCAACTTAAGTTGCCTCAAGGTGAATTCCAGTGTGTGATGCCTTACTAGGCATGATAAGCATGGCTTGGTGATTTTATGAACCAAAATGCACAAGAGTGTGGACCTGATCATGTACACACTGAACTACCTGCAAGTTCAGATGACATATTGGGGATGATTCTGGAGGGGAACGTGAAAATGTAGAAATAACTCACCCAGACAAAGAGCAGCCCCAACCAATTATGAAAAAAGCATAGTTCATTTTCTTCTTTATCTTACTGAGACATAAGTTTCCCAATCTGCACGGAATGTTATAGACCATGAGCTAATTAGGTTATTGAAGTTGAATAATGAACAGTATTTTTCCAATTTCGACAACTCGAATATGAAAATGTTTGTATCATTATTAAAAGGTAAAGACTAATTTCAGTACTTAAAGTACAATACCAAGGGCTCAAATATAATTATAACAGTGTTTCTATTGAAGGATAAAGCTTATAAACACAAACTTTCAATACTACACTAAACTTTTTAAAAGACAAAATTCTCACCTACAGCTTCAGACAATTTTCCAAAATTACTAAAAACCATTTCCTGGAGTCATACAGCGATATATGTATAATAAGAAATTGCTTTATCTGCCAAACATAATTTGTCCTTAACACATTCTATAGTTATTTGAGCACCAGTACATAATCACCCTCATCCCATTTCCTCCATTTCATATCACTCATCTCATCTCCCATTTCATTGGTGGCCCTTCATAAGCACTAGCTCTGCTGGCTTGAGGGGTCTCCATCATAATTGCATCTTCTCATTTCATTTATATATTCTAAAATGTATTATTTATAAATTATGAAAATAAATTGATCTAAATCTAATCTAAATCTTATATATCCGTCATTCTAGACACGCTCCATCTAGACACACTCAAAATGTCTAACAATTTGGCTGTTTTGATTAATATCCATTCACATTACCTTTTTGCAGTGGAAATGATGGTGTCCGCAACTATTCTGGGTGGCTGTTTTGCCTTGCCGGCAGGGTACATCCTGAATCGCATTGGACCCACAAGGACCTTCATAATGACTGCCATATTGAGCACCATTTCAAACCTGCTTCTCTTCTCTGCTGTATACTCAACTTCATTTTACCACAACCATTTCTGGCTCATCATCGTGTACTCATTGCTATTTGGTAAGCGTCTGAAACAATTATTGAATCTGTTGTCTTGGTGATATCATTGTAGTCATTACAGTGGCCAAGGGTTGTTAAAAATGTATGTGATACTCCAGAAAAATCCTTAATATTATACTTAACGATGTGTTAACCTGAAAAGTCATTCACACCTGGGCAGGTAGGGAGAGCTAGACGGGCATAACTGAAGTGTACATTGTGCAGAGCCCTGTGTTGCCACTGAGGTTTGAGGTCTTCACCCATAATGTACCATCCTTGCCATGAGGAGCCCAGGACTTTCATGGGCTTGACTGAATATCTTTATTATAGTCACAAGGATACATAAATTTAAACATTAGCTTAAACATAACAAATCACTAGAATCTCAAGCCCACGCTGGCTTATGAGTGACTAAATACAATTTTATGTTTACATATAAAGACGCTTGGTGTTACTACATATATATAGCTTCTTAGCTAGAGCAGACATTCTATGAAATGAATATCATCAAATAGTTTAATTACACCCTCGCACGCCATTCAGCCACCCTCGATCGAATGCCAGTCATAACAGTTTAATTGTCCAGTTTCATCAAATAAGGTTCTAATATGTCAACATTTCGTAAGCCCAACCATGTGTTCTTACACTTTTTTCCCCAAGATGTCCACTGGTGGACGAAGGGCTCTATTCTGTGAATCGCCCTACTTCTTAATAATTGAGATACTTATTAGTGGGACTGCTAAATGTTTGTAACTCTCTACCACACTTAATATCCGATTACCTCCTAAAGAGAACTTTAAACTTAGTTTTAGCCATTGAGGGTTTTCTGAAATTAATCACATTAGATTTCTTTGGATTGTATTTCAGCCTTCATTTTCTACTCCAATTCCCAACAACATCCATTACAGATTGCAACTCTTCCTCTGTTTTTCTAAAGACTAAATGCCTTCAGACTAAGCTAAAACAGACATTTTCTTGTCATTCCTTCATTCCCACATCCATGTTCTTGATCTCATTGATCATATCAATAATATAAATCTCAAACAGAGTTGGGGAGAGAACATCACCTTGTTTCACTCCACCACATCATCATATATATTCTTTACGCTAATGTAGAACTTTCCCGGTATTGATACCGACTTTTAACAGCTTATACATCAGGTCTCAATAAACACTACCAAAAGCATTTGCATCAATAAAGCATACATAGGTAGATTTTTTGGCTTGTATCTAGCGTCTTAAAACAGTTGTAAGACTATGCAAATGTTCTATACACGATCTTTGGGGTCTGAAACCATTTTGCTCCTCAGCATAAATATCAGGTTCTTCCATAGCATTGAGCAGTCTGTTGTTTAAAACACCAGTGTGTATTTTGTATATTATTGACAAAAGGGAGATCCTTCTGTAAGGATCAGTCATTGAGCTCTTTGGGAACTTTGTTAAAAAAAATTAAGTAATAATGAAAAAAAGTTTTTTTTTCAAAGCTTTATATGGTATACCTACCACCATCACTGATTTACCAGATTTCTAATTACCCTTTTGCAATTCTGCCTTAGAGATTTCATTGTCAGTCTTACTCCAGTCAATTTTAGATGATATTGCTGTACGCCATGCCCCCGTTGTAGTTGAACCAGTTGTGTTTTTCTGTTACAAAGGTATATCATGCAGCTCCATGATCATCTGCAATCTGGTCACTAATGTTCTCAACTTCAGTAGCAGACATGGAGGGAAAGTGAATGGGCTCCTTGGAGGCATGTCAATGTGTGGTTTACCAGTCCTAACCATCATCTACACAAAATGCTTTGCACCAAGACATGATCTGGGAGGTTACTGGCTCATGCTTGCTCTCGTTTGTTGCATCACTTGCTTGTTGGGGGCGCTGCTGGTCAGAGATTACAGTCACCTGGTGGATGAATGTGATACATCTGAAAAGATCAGTTTAAAGTCCTCGGCCAAGAAAGATCTGCTCATGACACAAGATATCTATGGAATTCCATTACTGAAACGATTCGACTTCCATTTGCTCTGCTGGTCTCATGTTTTGGGCGGCACAATTCAACAAATGCTTATTATAAACATGGTGGTGATTCTTCATTCTTACAGACTGGCTTTCTTGGAAATACCTCTTCTAATTCTTATGCCTCTGACTTCTGGTGCAACCAAAATTATTGTCGGAATTATATCTGACCTTTTCATTAGGACTATTCCTAGAATGTTATTTATTAGCATAACAACCTGGGGCCAGGCTCTTACCATCTTCCTTATGTCAACATTGGGTGAATCAGCTCCAGTAACTGTCACATGTTTCTTGATAGTGCACATAGCCAATGCATTGTATTACTCTTTATCCCCAGTATATTTTAGTGAGATATTTGGTAAAAAATACTTTGGAATCAATTGGGGTGGCATTTTATTGGGCATTGGTCTGTTTGACATTCCTCTTCTTTACTTATTTGGTTATTTCTATGACCATAAGATAGAGCCTGGTCAGAATAATTGCACTGGTACCTCATGTTTTATTATGGTTCTGTTGTGCAGTGGAGTTGTGTCAACAATTTGCGCTGTCTTCGTGACTATTGCGGTGCATCGCGAACTACAATGGCGAAGGACATCCTCTTCTTGATATGAAGATTCACACATTGCATTTTTTATTGCCATTATGTGCTTTAATCTATTGTGTAATGTACAGTTTGATTAATAAATTACTCTTTTTGCACAAATGTGTTGGTAGTTTTCTCAAAAAAACAAAGCGTTTCACCTACACTGTCCTTCATAATAATTTATAAGGCTAAAAAGAAAGCCATCCTCACCACATTGAAAAGTTTTTTTTTTGGAAAGTTAGCAATACTGTATTCACAATTTTTTGCACATATGATCTAAGTATAGTGCATTTGACCAGTATGGCATCACAAAACTGCCCATTGTCCACATTGGACAATGTGACATCATCACAATTGTATTGAGGATTATGTCATAATGGTCAAATGCACTGTAACAGAGGCCATCTGTACCAATGGCTGAGGTGTGAATTATATATATATATATATATAGTCATAATACCTAAAAAAATCACTTGGGGAAAAATAATAGAAACTGAATGACATTATAGTCGTAAGGGGCCTAGCTCAGTGGTAGGGCACTGGGCTTCCAACCACTGGGTCCCGGTTCAATTCCTGGTCAAGCCTATGTTGGATGGCTATTTCATCCTTCGTCTCATTGCCATGGTCCCTACCTGTCCTAACTAGCCCATTGGTGCAGAAATGCAGGACGTGAAGCCCTAATCCACCACCACCACATTATAGTCGTAAGTTCATGCTGAGTAAGAATATATGTTCATGCTGATTTCCAATAAATGTAAACTCTGGGTCGATGACCCGGACCAAATTTGATGACCCCGAGTGTAGATACAAACCACTAAATCTGTTCAATTATAATCTCTAATTTCGATGTTGTTTAAATTAATGTTTAATTTTTATTTTTACATTCATATGATAAGTTTCAATAGTTAAAACTTGCAAAGTATCCTCAGCTATACGTGCGATGTAAATGTATGCAAAATGTATGCATAAAAAGTATATATTAGGTCTACATTGTAAAATCGTTGTGTTAATGAGTCTTTGCACAACAGGGAGTCACACAAACCAAATGGTAGTAATTGTTGGTGAAAATAGCATTAAATTTTGTACAAAATATAAACAAGTTTCGCCAATTATCTTTAGACGACTGAACCTAAGCCACATTAAAAACAGGTGTGAAAAGTAGGGAAAAGTCAGATGTCTTGCACTGCATTGCATTGTGTTACTGTCTGAAGTTCATGATGTGATTTAAGTGGTGCGGAAAGAAAAACATGAAACCATTCACTTAGTCTTCCCTTCACAAATGGATCATTGTACTCCACATTTGTTCATTATTGCAGTTCCTTACCATGCTAATAATGTAAAATTCAAAAATCAATGCTTCATCTATAAATCAGTGACCATCTTCCAGCATCCTTATCTCTTCCGATTTCTCCTCATTCACCTCCACCTCAGCTGGCTTCGCCCACGGTTGAATGTCTCCTCGACCGAAAATTATGAAAACGATGTTCCCAAGGAAGGACAACCCTGCAGCCAGATAAAAGGCATTCCTCCACTCTCCTTGCGTGCCCTGGACAAAAAATAATGAAATGATACACCAAAATCGTATGTATTAGAATACCCAAAGAGTTGAACGTCCTCAGCTGATTTGGTATTTACTCACATTAGGCACCATGGCACTAGTCACAATTGGAGCTATGATTCCTGCAACAGTTCCTATTGTGTTCCCTACTCCCATGATTGCGCCAGTATATCTGAAATGATACTTCGTGAGTCGTGAAACCCTCTATGAGAAAACACTAGCATACTTCATGGTATTCAGGATTTTTACCTGGGTGCTACATCTATTCCACTCACAATATGTCCACTTCTGCCGAAACCCGATGCTCCGACAGCGATGGTCAGACAGGCAACAGCAGCTATAAAATGGCTGTCTAAGAAACCGATCACAATCACTAAGATTGCTGGGATCAGTGACTCTGGAATGGGCAAATCAGCTTATGTAAAAAAACAAAAAACAGAAAACAGTCCGATGAATGTTAAAATAAGAATTATACGTGAATTCACTTACGACATGTCACCATAATCTTGCGAACTACTGTCATCGATAAATAGTTCCTGAACAGGAAGTCAGCCAACCACGAAGCAAAGAGCGTCATGATAAAATTGGCAACATAAGGCAACGAAGTCAGTAGGCCATTCTGAAAGATTTAACACTGGTAAGTGGAAATTAGTATTTGAATCAGCTCATAAATGAAAGCTTTTCTTTCTTCATGCTTTGTAAATAAGGAGCCCACCGTCTTCATGTCCCTTTTGTAGACATCATTGATGAAAGTTGGCAAGAGAGTCAATGCTGTGTACCACAACCAATGGTAGGTGAAGTCGACCGTCCAGATGGCATAGAGTGCAGGAGAGGTCAACATGGACTGCCAAGGAACTTTGCCTTTCTGAAAGAGCAACCAAAGCCCTGATATAGATGTCATTCTTGTATGGGTGATATGTATATGTAGCCTATAGGCTAGCTGTGTATTCAGTACTTAGGACATAAAGGATGTCACTAGCCTTGCGTGCCGTGTGCAATAATGGCGGCCCCCAGCATTATGGCGGGGAGTTCAAACTGAACTTCTAATTGGCTAAAAATCACAAAATTAGACTTTTAGATACTGTATTCACGGCAATATATTATTTTACATCTAATTCAACTTTCAAAATTAACATACAAATTTCTATTAGTTCCCCTTTAAGGGTCGAGACAACCAAAGAAGATTAGCAAGAATCGCCACTCCCTATACTTAAAATTGTAACAGTTGCTGCCCAGTTCGAAGTTCTGTCAATTTGATACTTACAATACATCAAAACAACATTTCCACATGGCTATAATGATGGTTTCAATTAATAACAAGCAAAATGGAACAGCCTATTTGCCAATTTTCAACATTAACAAACTCTTAAGATCTGAATGCTACAATGTCCAATGTCATAATCGGCCAGTATGATGTAATTTAATTGCCGGAAATTGTTCTGTGTTTGTGACGTCATTGAATTAGTTAACAATCCACCTACACCCCAGGATGCCTAGCGTGTCCTGATTACGACAGTGCGGGATTTGTTTAATTTGTGGAGACAAGCAATGCATTGTCGTGCCCTCTGCAAGCATCATTGTTAACTAAAGCTTTGTAATGTCACAATACTGCCAGCCAAATGACTCGCCGTTCATTAACAATGCGAGTGTAAGTAAGACTGATCGTGCTGTTTACATCTTATAAATTATTTTGCTTATATTAAGTCATCTTGAAAGCGCATCTAACTAAAGTCAAACAACATCAGCCTAGCCCTGCATTCAGCATCACTTCAGATGGAGCAGTGGTGGTGGATTAGGGCTTTACGTCCTGTATTTCTGCACCTGATGGGCTAATTATGACAGGTAGGGACCATGGCAATGAGATGAAGGATGAAACAGCCATCCAACATAGGCTCGACCGGGAATTGAACCTTGGACCTAGTGGTTGGAAGCCCAGCGCGCAACCACTGAGCTAGGCCCCCACCATCAGATGGAGCAGTATTAATGACACCAGCATTTGTGTGATGAGCCTTTTCTGTTAAGTAAATCTAGGCCATTTTTCTGAAAAAAAATTGTTATGCTGCTGGTTCAGAAAAAACTGAGTAAAGAAAAAAAACTTCTGGTAATTGCCATTAAAAGAAAACCTTTCAGCAAACTACACTTTAAAAAAACTGCATTTTTTTTTGTGCTTTCTAATTCATTTCCTCCTTAGCCAAATTTCAAAATGTTGTGCTTCTAATGGGGGGGGGGGGATTTAATACCAATTAAATTCGTATACCAGCTCAAAATGTGCCACTTGGCCAGATTTAACAAAAAAAAATCGTGCTCATAAGTTTTCAGGAGAGTGCGTATGCATATATGCAGTTTGTTTAATTTGTACACACAATTCACATGGGTGAATAAAATGTATTTATTGTCCTGAATATATTTAGAAATTAATTAATGACTTGCATGTGATTCAGTAACTCTTTTTCCTGCATTTTTTGTAAATTTGTAATGTTGTATACTATATGTGAGACTATCATATTGAAATAATAGTTTACAGATGTTTACACTAAACCGTATAAATTCCATTATGGGTTGTGTCTTGTGTACAACATTGATGGACCACTGAAAGTTACTTTTGCATTGATCAAATGCAATAGTAACTTTCAATGGCCCATCAATTTAATTGATACCTAACCATATAGGACGTCAAATCAACATTGACTGATCAATACTGAAACAATAGCAGTAACAAATGTTGAACCAACAATGGCAACTCAACATTGTATCAATGTTTATGGGCAAACATTGATCCAATGCTGACCTGGCAACATTGACACAAT
Organism: Alitta virens; assembly: GCA_932294295.1. Lineage (NCBI taxonomy): Eukaryota > Metazoa > Annelida > Polychaeta > Phyllodocida > Nereididae > Alitta > Alitta virens. The sequence goes on along the minus strand of OW028574.1, from coordinate 40,025,068 downwards.
GCCGATTGGCAAGCATTAAATAAACATAGGCAAATCAACATTTGATCCATTTGCAATTTGAACTATGATTCAATGCATAACCTGAGCATTGAATCAATGTAATTTAACTATTGATTTGCCCACTTGGGTGTCAGGCCCGCCCATCCGCCTGCCCACCCACAGACGGACATGAATTTTTCCAAGTGATAACAATAACCCTCTTCGAACTTCATACACTGAGGATTAAAAACTGTACTTTTCTTTCGTAATTAGAGTAGTATAAGACACCAAACAACCAAAAAAACTCAATAAATAGGCCCAATGGTGTATAAGTTAGTTTTATCCCTAAGAGTTAACCATAAGCTGCTAACCTGATCTCCTTGAAGATCTTCCCAAGTGTAGCATGTGATGAAGTCAGTCTCCTCCTTACTGACAAACCGGTGCCCTGATGGTGTGTCAGATACAAAGACAAACCACACTACTAACCAGACGCATCCGACACAAGCTGAAAGAAAGTTAGTGATGATTTATAATACTTATAATACAACTGTTTCTCCATTATAGTGAGATTCTTAAATCATTTCAATCTGCTAATCTTACCATACACATAAAATATAGAGGGCCAACCACCCGCAAAGCCATCTTTGCAAAGAATCCCTGCAGACAAAAAGCCAATGATGCTTCCCAAACTGGCCCCTGAAATCAAATGAAAACTATGGATAATTAGTGCTGCCTTTGTACCCTATTATGCACTGCTCGCTTGTCATTAAACCTGCTTGGATTGTGAGCTAATGTGTAGTACACTATAGTAGGATTCAAAATCAATGTCCAAGGTTTTTTTATTATTAGTCATATCAATAAATGGCGCAGAACAGTACAAATTGGACAGAAATTATGGCAAAAAGTCATACCCCAATATTATTAAAAACTCTTTTTTGTAAGCTTTCTATATCTTCCATTGTAATTAATGCAGCTTCTTTGTAACCGTAACAAATGGCCATAATGGTAACAAGATGACAAAAACAAAATTGCCTTTTTAAGATGGGGCACTTTAAGCCAATTTCATTGACTTGGAAACCAATCTCATATATATATATATATATATATATATATATATATATATATAATTTCATTCATGCACATGTAAATTCATGGAATATGCAATAAAAATAAGCAAGAAAAGTTAAAGGATGTTAAAACAATAAGCCAATGATGCTTCCCAATAAAACATGTATTATTAGAAACTAAACACCAGAGGACGTAATGTGAATCCAGGACTCTTATTAGTTGAGGGACTGACTTAACCAATGGGATTCCTGGATTCACATGACGTCATCTGGAGTTTAGCTTCCAAGACTATGAGATTGGTTCCAAGTCTATGAAATTGGTACAGAGAGCGGTCTTTACGACTTAGAAAGTTTGGGTTTGATTTATTAGTAACATTTCTGTGTTTACTAATCCAAGCCTTTTCATGATAAAATATGGCCTTGGGTTTTTGATAATCTGAGAGGACTTGGAAGATGACTTTTATGATAATCATCCACACCTGATGCACTGAGTGCTGAGAACCTGCTCCTTTCATCAGGAGGTGCCCAAGCTGCAACAATTGCCTGTTGACTGGGATAGTACACACCCTGGATCATCAAAATACAATAAATACAGCAACTCAGCATATGTTCCTTAAACATATGTTCCATTATTTTCAAACAAATTACTCACACATGCGAGTCCCTTAATGATCTGGACGACTACTAAAAAACCCCAGCCCCATCTGGCAGCTGGAGGGCTCAGGAAGGAGACGAGAACTGTGATTAAACCACCAGAGAAGATCAACCACTTTGGACTGGCCCTGAATAAAAGCATTGAACACACTAGGAAGGCTACTTTGCCATTCAGAGTATATACTTGTTAGATAACTTTATTTTATCTACTATAATTTCACCTCAAGTGTTAAGAACTTAAGACCAGGGCAACCAAATTCAGGTCAATCATTGTCTTGTGACAGGGATTGATTATCATATCCACCAGTGTTCACACCAACAGTTTACATTTGAACCTTGCTTTAGTGATTTTCACACTCCATTTCAGGACAAAAAATACACAACTCACAAAAAGTTTGGGATATTTTAAAATTTCTCTGAAGTTCCTTAAAATTTTCATAACTGCTTCAGATTAACTTAAAATTACCTTCTATGACTTAAGTGTGTGTCCCATTGTTTGTTGTTACTGCATAACAGAGTGCGCATTAACAAGTAAACATTAACAGCAGTAAAGGTCCCAGCAATTGCCTGTGCTGGTTCATTGGCAATTCAGTGTGTTAAAAAATGTGTTGACTATCTACAGATCTCAGAATCTACGGTTAGAATTCCATCATGTCTACAAAGGGTTCAATTACAGATGAGTTACATGGTTTAGCTGATGATAAAGAAAGGGAAGCCCTATGTCAGAAATTGAAGACAAGCAGATCAAGCTATGCTGGTTGGGTAACGCGTTCCCTGGGCCAAGTTGATAAGTTCTGCGAACGTTCGCCGCACTTGTCACTACTCTACCCTCTACTTGACAGAATAGTAGGCCAATTGAAGAAATTACAGTCATATTATGATCAGTACCTTTCTGCCATGACAGAAGATGAAGATATAGATTCAGTGGAGGAGTGGATGGTTAATTACCTTGATAATGCAACTGAGCAGTTAAGCACGTTAGAAGATAAGATTTCTAAGCTTGCCAGCTCAACTAAACTCAGACCCACCATTCAGCCCTCCTCAGCGACTAAATTTACCGGAATTTGACCTCGGAAGTTTCAGGTTTTGCTGTATCGGGTCCTGTAGATTCAGCTTCAAGCATCACTTCAGTGATTACCCCTCCTTCAAATGCTGACTCAGTGGTGCTGCCTTCTTCTACTAGTAATGTGCTTCTTCCTCTGTACAAGACACAAGCCGTGTGACTACATCTGTTGCAGTATCGTCACCTGTTATAAGTGGACAGATGCCAATCACCCTGCATCAATGACCTCAGTCAGTGCTTCTGTACCACTTAATCCTGATGCATGGCAGTCTGTCCCCAGGAATCTCACGGAGTCGGCCATCTCTGCCAGTTACAGCGATGTCAGTCGTCCAGTGGATGCCTGGATCAATGACTTGGTACCTGGATTAGAAACTTCTTCACCATTAACCCTCAGTTCCTCAACAGACTTGTATCTCACTATAGCAAGGTTAGAACTGGATAGAGATCTGCCTAAGGTTGAACGTCCTCTCTTCGATGGTTCCCCACTTGTTTGGCCAAGATTTGTAGAGCAGTTCTTTATTTATGTTCACTCCCGAAGTGGCTTGAATGACGCCAGAAGAATTGAAATTCTGCAATCTCATGTGAAGGGAGAAGCAAAGAAGCTAATACAAGGTTTGGGATACAGCAGTCGTAACTACGCACAATGTCTCAAGGAATTGAAATTTGCATTTGGCCACAAGGTTGCCATAGCTAAAGCATACATCAATGCAATAATGTCTGGAGGAACCATTCCATCTGGAGATGCTTCTGCTCTTCGTGGTTTCTACATCTCAGTCCTCGACTGTATTTCAACACTTCAGCAAATGCACTACACTGGAGAGCTGAACAGCTGTGATGTGTGCTGCTGCGTGCTTCAAAGCATATTCCGAATGACAAACGGAACAAGTGGAATGACTTTATCTGTAATGTCTGCCAATCTCAGGAGCCTACTCTTCTCGATCTCCAAAGATGGTTGAAGGACAATGTGGAGTCTGAATTCTGTCCATACGCAATCCCTGCTCATCCTCAGAAGACGTATGATCAAGGTCAACAGCAGAATTCTCGAAACATTCCAGTTCATTATTCCACAGTGAATACAACCACTGCTAGTGGTGAGAAAGACAATTCAAAGGAAAGGACAATGTCATGTTCTCTGTGTTCAGGAACTCATCATGTCTCAAGGTATAAAGAGTATTTGGGTAAGCTTCCAGAGGATAGATATGTGTTTGTGATGTCCAATCATCTGTGCTTGAATTGTTTGTATCCTAGGCATAGAGTAGCAAATTATACTTCAAAACATGTTTGTAAAGAATCAGGTTGTGGTAAAAAAACATCATACAACTCTTCATCGCAAAAATCAAAACAATGTAGAAGTGTGTGTGTGTGTGTTATTGTTTAACGCCTCATCAGCACCTTAGTGGGCTATGTAGAGGCTCTCTAGGTTAAGATTGATTATCTATATTTGGTAGTAGAAACCAGAAGCATGTAAAAAATCAATAATTGTCTGCGTTGGATATCTGGTAAAGAGATGTTGTAAGGTAGTAGCTTGAAACAAAGGTCTTCTAATGCGTTGTAAGCAGGTGCAATCTAGTAAAATATGTTTTATTGTTAGGGGGCACCGACAACTCTGGCATACCGGTGCCGGTTCATTGACTAAAAGGTGTAAATGCGTAAGTCTTGAATGTCCTATGAGGCATCTGTGATATATGCCTTGATCTTTGGGAGTATTGAACCTACTAGGTATTTTATTTTGAATGCAAGGTAAGATTGAATGCAACTTGTTGTAATTACATTCATTCCATTGTCTTTGCCAGCAAGACATGATAAAAGATTGTATAGTCATTTTAAAATCAGTGTATGGGATATTAAAATCAGTTATCTCTTTTGTAAGAGCCCTTTTTGCTGCCAGGTCTGCTTTTTCATTCCCTTCAATGCCAGCGTGTCCAGGAATCCAGCAGAATACAATGTCTTTGTATTCGTGAAGATGGAAATACTTAATAAGAACATCTAAGATCCCAGGGTTATCAAGTTGTTTATTTTGGATTGCTTGAAGAGCAGATTTGGAATCGGAACAGATAACATAATTATTTGATTCTGGGTCCTCGATGTATTTTAAGGCAAGGTAAATAGCCGTTAATTCTGCAGTGTATATTGAGTAGTGGTCTGGAAGACGACATTCAGCTATAACGGTTTTATGAGAGGTGACTGCACAGCCTACTCGTCTTTCCATTTTTGAGCCATCTGTGTATAAAAATTTGTACGATTCATATTTAAACCTTATAGTATAAAATAAGTTTTGATAGTCTACAGGATTGGTTTCGCTTTTCTTAAGCTCTGCTAAGTCCAGCATAACGTTAGAGACTGGGAGAATCCATGGCGGAGTTGGCGGTACTTCCGTCTCGGTAATGATTGTAGTATCAATTTTTGCAGCCTCAAGATAGAATTTCATCCATAATCCCAGTGGTCGAATGGCTTTTGAACGAGATTCATAATGATGCATGTACTTTGGATGAAATATTACCTCATATGTTGGATTTGTTGGAGTTGATGCTACTTTTAGTATGTATTGCATGGACAACTTGATACGATGAAGGGAGAGTGGAGGTTCCCCTGCCAGTACATATAAGCTCTCTACAGGAGATGTACGAAAAGCTCTTAAGCTTAGTCGCAACCCTTGATGATGAACAGAATTCAGGCATTTTAGATAAGATGGTCTGGCAGAGCAATATACCACAGAACCATAATCAAGTCGAGAACGAGTAATTGCACGATAGAGACGAAGGAGGACCATTGTGTCCCCACCCCAATTATATTTGCTCACTACTTTAAGGAGGTTCATTGATTTCAGGCACTTTGCTTTCAGTGCTTTGATATGCGGAATGAAAGACAATTTGGAGTCAAGAAGTACACCCAAAAATTTTGTTTCATTCACCATTTTTATTTGACAGTTATCGATTATTAGTGATGGATCTGGATGGTTTGATTGTAAGTAACAGAAAGGCATGCAAACGGTCTTCTGTTTAGAGAACTTGAAGCCATTTTCGAGTGACCATTTGTGAATCCTATTCAAATTTAATTGCAGTTGTCATTCTATAGTTGGCATATATCTGGAACGATATGCAATGAGGAAATCGTCAACATATAGGTATGACATAAGATTTTCTGAGATGGAATTTACTATACTGTTGATTTTGACGTTAAAGAGGGTGGGCGAGAGAATACTACCCTGAGGGACCCCATTCTCCTGAGAGTAGGAGCTTGACATCGTTGAACCCACTCGGACCTTAAAGAAGCGATCCTGTTGGAAAGATCAAGGCGTCCTCGAAGCCCTAAGTCGTGGGATCTTTCATTATTCCATATTTCCATGTAGTGTCATAGGCTTTTTTTAGGTCAAAGAATATGGCTACTACGTGTTCTCTGTTTATAAAGGAAGCATGTCTAACATAGGTTTCCAGTCTGACTAAATGATCTAATGTGCTCCTGTGATGGCGAAATCCAGATTGGAACTCTGTAATAAGCTGGTTGGACTCCAAGAACCAAACCAGTCTATCAGTAACAATTCGTTCCATTGTCTTACATAGACAACTGGTTAAGGCTATTGGTCGATAATTCATAGGATCACTATAATGATCCTTCCCAGGCTTGGGAATTGGGATGACCGTGGCTTGTTTCCAGAGGGATGGAAGACATCCCTTCTCCCAAATTTGATTGAAGATATACACCGAGTGCCAAGTTATTAGGCAGCACCTACTTTTTCTTGTTACTCGCTTAATTTTGCACATAAATTCATACAACTTTCACATAATGTGCACTAATTTGACCTAAACGTGATGGCCAAAACATTTCTGCCTTAAATTTGATTGTAATTTTACAATAATTAAAATACTATATTCAGGCGTGCCAAGTAGCATCAGTTTACATCAATATTGAGGTGAAACAAAATTAGATATTATAACAAAAACAGTTTTATTTGATGATGTGAACAAGATTATATCACAATATAACAATTACATTACAATTTTAACAATTTAACAACATTTCACAAATATTAATATTTATTAGTTCTCATCCTAATAACCAATGTAGGAACCCTTTTTCTGTATGGCAGAAAGAAGTCTATTGTGCATATTTTGGTCAATTTTGCAATGTCATTTGATTTGAATGTTGCAGCAGCTTTCTGGAGAGCCTGCCACAGTGATTCTTTGGATTTGTATTGTTTGCCATTGGCATATAGCTTCCTCTTCAATGCTGACCAGAAATTTTCAATGCAATTTAGGTCAGGGGAACAGGCTGGCCACTCCATAAGGCGTTCACCTGAGATTCCTTTAGATTCCAACCACCCCCGGAGAACCTGGATGAATGTGATGGTGCATTGTCATGCATGAAGATGAAACTTTTACGAAAGGCTGCTGACTTTCTCCTAAGCCAAGGCACCAGATTCTCCTCCAGGAAGTTACAAAATGCCTCTGAGTTCATCTTAACTCCATCTTTCACTCTAAATGGGCCAACAAGTTCACTGTTGATTATGCCAGCCCATATCCTCACACCTCCACCTCCTTGTTGTCACCTGATTCTAACTGGTGCCTCAGTGCCTCTCTGGACCCAACCACGAGCCCATCCATCAGGGCCATCCAGGGTTCCTCGCATCTCGTCGGTCCACAGCACCTTGCTAAAATCTGTCTTCATATATTTGCGGGACCATTCCAACCTCTGTTCCTTATGCTTCTTATTGATAGGAGGTCTTGTCTTCACTTTTTTCACTTTTCCAATGCCTCGGAGGATGCGGCATCTTGGGGATTTTGGCACATCATCTAGTCCTGCAGCTTCAAAAATTTCAGCTGATGAGGATAGGGGTTTCCTGGCCATTTCTAGTTTGACAGATGTCACATCCCTTGGTGTCAGCTTTCTCAGAGGTGCTTGGTGGCGCTTCTTTCTACCTGCTCCACCTTTCAAAACAAACTCAATAGTGTGGCGGTCTCTCCCTAATTTTCTTGCAATTTCTAAATATGTATGACCTTTACCAAGTAGTCTAACTACTTTGGACCTCTCAGTGTCAGATAAGTCTTTTTTATGCCCCATAGCAGTATTTCTAGTGTCTGCACACTACAAAGCAATACCTGCCTAATAACCTGGCACGCCTGATTTTCATGGCTGGATGATTTATTAATTAGACAAACACGTCTAGGTCAATTAGTGCATATTATTAAAGTTGTATGAATTTATGTGCAAAATTAAGCGAGTAACAAAAAAAAGTAGGTGCCGCCTAATAACTTGGCACTCGGTGTAGAGTAATATTTTTAAAGAGGATTGAGGTAGGTGTTTTAAGATTTGATAATGTAAATTATTAGGGCCTGTTGCAGAGTCAGTCGCTTTTGAGATGGCCTTCTGAAGTTCTTCTAAGGTGATGTATGAGTTATAATCTTCGCTGTTATCAGACTGTACACTTAAGCCCCGTTCCCACATAGCCGAGTTTGTCGTAGTCAACTCGTAGTATTACGTAACAGCCAAAATTTGAGGAGTTGGCGACTAATTCTGGAAGGAAAAAGTGACTCGCCGGGTACCAAGAGTGACTCGGCGGGTTACTCGCAGAGTTACTCGGCGGGTGACTCGCCGAGTTGTAGGAGTGACTCGCCGGGTTAAGTAAGGTAGCTACGACAGCGGCGGGAAAGTCGCCGAGTCACCCGTCGAATGATAGGCTGACGCCAGCCTACCTGCATTCTCAGACGCATATCTCGCTTAATATTTGGTCTATTTTCGATCTGAAAAGACTTGTGGAATTAGTATGAACTATGCTACAATTCAATCTTGATTTAACGAAAATCTGACTAATATTAAGGGAGCAGTAGCTTTTTAAAGAAGCGCTCAGCTTTCTGCATTAATACAGTCTGGGCGCGGACGCCTCAGGGAGCACCAGTATAAGTACATTAAAGATAGCAAATAAAATCACAGATAAAATCGCAAATACTAATTACAATATCAATATTAGATTTAAATTTTAAAAAAATATACACAAATTTATACTGATCATAATATCACAATAAGATTCAAATTAACACAAAAAGATAATAATGTTATACAAATATAATCATTGCCTGGTAATTACAATAAAATATATTGCTTTTAATTAATGAAAGCAATTACATATTTTTGTAATTGTGAATGACAATCAAGACAATGTCATATTACTGTGTCATCTTTGAAAAAACCATGAAATGACAGGTCAAAGAACCCCAATTTAGGCAATTAGGCAATTGACACATGTATTGAGCATTTGCTGTATTCTCTACACCCATTCTTTGTATCATTCAAAATGCTAATAGCAATTGACATAACAGTCATGGCAGTTGGCAGAATGAGTAGAAATGAATTGCAATAAAGCTCATCCAAACAATGTATATAAAATGGTAAAAAATATTGACCACACCATTCAGGTCAGGGCCATACACAGAGCACCTTGCCGCCGCCAGACTACCTGCCTTCTCAGACGAATATCTCGCTTAATATTTGGTCTATTTTCAATCTGAAAATCTGTGTGGAATTAGTATGAACTTAACTATAATTCAATATTTATTTGACGAAAATCGGACTAATATTAGGGGAGCAGCATTCTTTTAAAGTAGCGCTCAGCCTTACCTGAATTGATACAGTCCGGGCACGGACGTCTGCGAGAGCACCACTGTTTGCCTCCGCCAACCTAGCTGCCTTCTCAGACGAATATCTCGCTTAATATTTGGTCTATTTTCAATCCAAAAAGAGTCACTATGAATAATACTACAAAACAATTTTTATTTGACGAAAATCGGACTAATATTAGAGGAGCAGCGGCCTTTTAAATTATATACGACCCCCTACGCTAATGATGCATGTACTAAAGGTAGAACTCGGCGAGTTTCTCCTACAACTCGCCGAGTTACTCCTCGCACTCCTGAACATCCCGCCGAGTGTAATACGAGTGAAATTAGCGCCGAGTAACTCGCCGAGTTCGAGGAGTTACTCGACGAGTTAGAGGAGTTACTCGCCGAGTACCAGGAGTCACTCGCCGAGTTCGACGAGTCATGACCGAGTTTTTGAAACTCCTTGAAAATCCGCCGAGTGTGCCATGCAGCGCGGCATACTCGGCTATCGGCTCCAAATCTCACGAGTTGGCTACGAGTCCCAGGAGTTACTCGCCGAGTATCTCCCGAGTGCGAGGAGTAGTCGCAGAGTTTAGTACGTATTGGGCCCGAGAGACGTGTTACATAATACTACGAGTTGACTACGAGAAACTCGGCTATGTGGGAACGGGGCTTTACGGTTAATCTCTCAGCTTGAGCCTTATAACATTGGAATTCTCTTGTATAGTTCTCTGACGAGGAGTTGTACGCAAACTGTACTCCTAACCCGTTTGATATTTGTTCTGGTGAGGAGAGATGTTCTCCATTCATTTCTAGAATGCTTACATGTGAAGCTAGGTTCTTTCCTTCAATTTTCTTAATCATTTTCCAGACTTTATTGCTAGGAGTTCTTTCAGTGAGTCTGGAGACATAGTCTCTCTAGCAACTACGTTTTTTTTTCTGACAATTCGACATGCTTTGGCTTTCAGGCACTTAAAATTATTCAGATTACTAATGGTCGGCTGTGATTTAAAAATTCTTAGGGCTCTCTTACAGTTTTTAATAGCCTCTCTTACCTCGTCTTCAAACCAGGGTCTTGCACTACGTTTAGAATTATTTTTTGTCATCGGTATTGTTTTATTGGCTATATCAGTAATATCATCAGTAAAAACTTCAACCAGACTATTACAATTTCTATAATGTGACATGGTAATTGTTTCTAAGCAGTGCTTTTTGAAGGAGGTCCAATCTGCTTTATGCAACTCACAGAATCCAGCAGATGCTGCTACTCGTGGTCTACCAGCTCAAGAACTCTCTGATGGCAGTCCTTGGTTCTATTCCTGACACTAAAAGAAGAGCACTGGCCTGATCCTCCAACTGTGGGAGTCCCAAAAGAGGAGGATTAAAATCTAAGGAAACCAGCAGTGAATATCATTCAAGGAGAACAGTCAAGCGATTTGATGATGAAGATACACATTGAGAGGCTTATTCATCCAGAACACTATTCGTCTTGGCAGAAATTGAAGAGATACATAGCATGGGTGAATTGGGCGGTGACAAACTTTCTTTCTAATTGTTCTCGTTTCAAGAGTCCTGCAGTCAAAGATAAGAAATTGTTGCTCTCTGAACTTTGAAATTTGTCTCTTGAGAATAGCTCAGTTGGATGGGTTTACTCGTGATTATGTTGACTTGAGTAGTGGATTAGTTGTAAATCATGACAGTCATATCAAATCCCTTGATCCCTACTTTGACCCTAGCCAGAACCGACCTACATTGCATTAGATGCAATGTGGGGTCAGAATGACTTGCATAAAAATTCGTCGAATTTGATATTTTTTACATAGTTTTTTCAACAAACACGTTAGCATACCTTATTTCGTCGTATGTACAGGAGGACTGCTCTGTTTACTATTGTGTCGCACTCAGATATGGTTGATTTCTTCCAATTTTAATAAATTTCTGTGCCATTTTCGACTTGATAATCCATCTGGTCCTGAACAGCTGATTGCAATGGTGCGTAAAAGGTTTTGACCAGTCAAATGTTGGTTGATGGCTAAGAAGATTATCCGTGATTGTTTCGATTGTTGACGTAGAACTTCTCTTCCTGCTATTCCTTTTATGGCAGATTTACCTTCTCAACGTGTTGCTGAATTCACTAGACCCTTTCAGTTCACTGGCATAGATTATTTCGTTCCATTATTAGTCAAGAGGGCTAGAAGTCGCATCAAAAGATGGGGATATTTGTTTTGTCTTGTCACTCGAGCAGTGCATTTGGAACTAGCTGACTCTTTAGACACTGATGATTTTATCTTGGTACTTCGCTGTTTCATTAGCAGAAGAGGTAAACCTCAAGAAATATTCAGTGATAATGGTACACATTTTTTTGAAGCAAATAGATAATTGTGTGAGTGTCTAGAAGGTTTAAACCAAGACAAGGTTCATGACTTCTGCTTCAATCAGCAATTAAATGGAATTTCATACCCCCCAAATGCCCCACACTTTGGTGGACCTTGGAAAAGTTTGGTAAAATCTGCAAAAAGGGCTTTGAAAACTGTACTGAAAGAAAATTGTGTATCTGAATCTGTTTTGAGAACCACTTAAGCGGAAGTGGAAAGTGTGATAAACAGTAGACCATTAACCCACAATAGCTCAGACCCTAATGATTTGTCTGCTCTGACTCCAAATCATTTCTTGCATGCAGGCAATTAGCTGCTGTCAAGTTACTACTCAGTCTGTTGAAACCTAATTGCTATTTAGTCAAACTAGTAATGTTAGTCATGACATACATGTCACTTGTGCACAATACAAAATTATATTCATGATAGATTATCTATGTTGCAAATAATTATTTATAAACTGCCTTAATATGCATCTTAAAATAATAAGTACTTGAAGTACTTTAAAGGTACTTGCAAGTAATTTGGCTTCAAGTACAAGTCCAAGTATTTATTTTGAACAGCTTCGAGTCCAAGTACAAGTACTTGGTACTTAAGTCCAAGTACTCAGTCCAAGTACAGTACTTGACCCCAAGCCTGCTTGCATGGTGTATATTCAGCAGTTGTACCACCCGATAAAATTCTTCCTAAGGAAATTGACAGCAGGAAAAGATGGAGGCAATCTCAAGTGTTGTCTGATCATGTGTGGCACAAGTGGTTACGTGCATATTTTCCATCATTGAATGTCCGCCATAATGGCCTAAAGAGCAGCGTGATCATGTAGGTGATTTGATCTTGCTTGTTGATGACAATCGTCCAAGAGGACAATGGTTACTTGGTAGAGTTGAAGAGGTTATGCCAAGCAAAGACGGTGGAATCCGTACTGTTACAGTTAAAACTGCCAAAGGTTCTTATATAAGACCAACTGCAAAATTTTGCTTACTCGAAGAGTCTAAATGATTCTTATTTGTTTGAGAACTGTAAGTCCTCAAGAGGGTGCTGTAAGATACTGTGGTGAATTTATGTTTTGTAATTGTATTATAATTGATATAATCTGCATGTTAATTGCATGCTATTGTTTGCATTTTCTGCTAAAATGTTATACGTCAAAATTAAACTCGTTAAGATTGGATCTTGGTTGTCCGTTGCAACATGGTGTGCACTGAAGTGGCACAAGGTGTCAAATGTAGAGCTAGGCTTAACATCAAATCTCATTTCACCTCATGTATGCTAAATTTGTCTGATATGAAATACATGCAATTATAAGTAGTTTTCTATATATTTGTGTGCAATTACAATACCATAAATTATCCTCAGTTAAAGTCAGTTTAATTAGATTCATATACATTATATTAGGTTTCCACAATAAGATGTATCTGAAAGATTCTGATAGATTCTAATTATTTGTTTTGTTTCATTCATTGTAGCTAACCACTATCACTACTACTATCCCTATCATGATGCCATATGAATAAACACCAAAGAAAGCAATTCAGTGTGTTAGAAAATGTGTTGACTATCTACAGATCACAGAATCTACACCTATGATATTGCAATTGCATGCATGTTGGTCAGTTTTTTTCTCCCATTTGTCTCTGTCGGTCAACCACACTTACAGTCATGATAACTTCCCTAGATAAATAAACTCAAGAAAAATTGCAGTAAAACAAAGAACTAGGTTAGTTAGTTAGTGTTATTGTTTAACGCCTCATCAGCACCTGAGTGGGCTATGTAGAGGCTCTCTAGGGTAAGATTGATTATCTATAGTTGGTAGTAGAAACCAGAAGCATGTAAAAAATCAATAATTTTCTGCATTGGATAGCTGGAGCAGCTTGTGCAATGCGCACTGTCCTGTATTACCCACTGGGGATAGAGGAATTCACCCCAAGTGTTTCCACCCTCGCCGCGTGGAGGCCCAGGACCTTCGAGGGCCAAAGCAAAAAACTAAACCGAGATCAAAATGGTTTAAAGCAAAGAACTAAACCAAGATCAAAATGGTTTAAAGTGTCCAAAAAAGTTTGGCCACGTGTCAGATTACTGCCGAATGGAGCCAACAACATCATTAATCTGGTCATCAAACCTCTGTTTGAGCAACATAAGCCTTACTTCATCTTCTTGGATGAAAATTCCCCAGGTCATCAAATTTGCATCCTCACTGCATGGCTATAGGAGGCTGGAATACCTCAGATTGAGTGGCCTGCACTCTCCTCTTGACTTCAATTCCATAAAAATTATATTGGGTTAGCCGGAAATCAGTCTGTAAAACGTTTATTAAATACACACAAACTTTGTTTTACACATAACGCGTTCCTGAGATTTTTTTGGAGTGAGGAAGCCAATTTTATGTTGTTCTCAAATTCGGCCAAAAAGTCAAATATCCTAACTTATTGTGAGTAGTGTATAATTGCCTTTGCATACTTACAAACTGAACTAGACTGCATTTCATTTCATTTTGGCTACAAAACCATTTAAAAAGCAAGTTACCTTGTCATGAATTAGCACAAGATTATTTACACAGCAAGGCTGTCACAATGGGAAGATTTTACTATAGTTCCTACCTTTGCATTCCAAGGAGCCATCCTGCAGGAATCTGGGTAAGGAGGTAACCAATAAAAAAGGCACTAAGAATGAAGCCTCTGGTTGTCCGACTCCAATTAAATTCACCCTGCACCAAAAAATTAGATTGGGTGAGATGGTAACATTAAGAAACGCAAGATGAAGGCGCGCGGAATGAGATGCATGAACGGTGGAGTGAGGTTGGAAATATGGGTAAATGATGTTTAACGAATCATATAACAATGTTATGTTGGGTCATAGGTTTGTTGGTGGGAAATACAATCGTCAAGTGGAAAGCACTATCATGGAACTATCAGCAATGAGCTGATGGATGAAACAGCCATCAAACTTAGGCTTGACCGGGAATTGAATCCAGGACCCAGTGGTTGGTAGCCCAGCACGCTAACACTGAACTAGGCCCCAACCCAGATAGATTATATGGGATGGGGATGAAATGAGAAGGACAGAGAAATGACTAAATGAAATCAAATATTATATATGATGCACAATGACACACTAGATAAACCTACCTCCTGATTTTCCGGTATATTAGAGGTTTCATTGAGAGTCGTGTTGGCAGAACAACAATCATTGGTCATACAGACAACAGCAAAACTGATGTTGACGCGGTTCATGTACAAAGCCAAGGCACCAAAGCATTGGAAGAGGGCAATCAGGAAACGCCATGATGGTAAAAACCTCACTGTGAAAAATAAATAAAAATAGACGCATGAGGGTGTGAAAAGTGTGTGGCAGGCATGACGTATGCTTTCAAACTGACGAACATAGACAAACTCATGAGATACACTATCCAAGATTTAGGAAATGACTGAAAACATAAATTTTGGACAATTTTATTATTATTTTTTTAAATGCGGGAAATCAATCTATCAATCCTTATTTCCTGATCGTCATGTGATCGTCATGTGATTACCTTCAATTCACAGGTTCATTACAGGTCAAAGAAAACAAAAACTATTAAATTGAACATATGACAGCAGAGAAAATTAGATAACCAGATATCTTAGTTTGAGTTCTGAGACCACCAGTCATCACTCATGCTATTGTCTGTGTTCTAATGTGTTACAGAAAATAGAGATCTAATCATCCACACTGTCATGTTTAGTACAGACGATAAAAATGGTATCAGTTACATGTGGAGGACCTATATTGAGTCTCGGAATAATCAAATGACATATCAATAATGAAATGTCCCTTACCAAGGTGTCTAAATTGTGTGGGTTTTCCAAACTTCTGGACGACAATGTACATCACACGTATTAATTTAAGCCGTAGAAGAACGTGATGCCTAATTTTAAGGTGAAATTTAATCTGAGAAGTAATGTCAAATGTTGAGGATTCTAAATTATTGTGATATCAATTAAGCTTTCTTTGTGTTAATGTAACTGGATTTGGCACATGCTAAATTGACTCATTCCCTATAAATCTACCACATCCATTTACCTATTGTCCAACCAACATGGGCTATGCGCCAGTTCATCAGAACTCCAGTGCTACAATGTACATGCGTCCTTGTATAATGACATTATTCTATTGGAACGTCTCTAAGATATTTATCTTGCAAAATGCTTATCATATTTAGTTTTTTCCCCCATTTTGTTTTATTACTGAGCAACAGCACCACTTGTAGACTGGGAGTGCCAATGTGAAAAATAACATGCTCAAATAAAATGGTTAGATTCCCAGGCGAAGCACCAATAGCCACACGGTAGACGAACCATATTCTTAGTTATTTCTAGGTATTGAACTGCATCTACAATGCCAACTACAATGCATACATACGTGTACATGCAAAACATAAATTATTGTCACCTTTAGATATGGCCTCATTTTTCTCCATAGCAAAACTATATATCCTTGCTACACAACAAACCAATCCTGATGTAATCCCAAGCTTTTCAGTGTTGTCGGTCACTATCGCCCCCCCCCCCCCTCCTAAGTCTGCTCAACATCTTATCACTTAGTCATTGTATTGTGTTCATGTTGTCCTTGATGTGTATATTAAATCACAACTAAGTGGTTTTATATTCCCCCTTTGTTTTCTCTTTTTTTTTTCTTCTCTTTTTTTTGGCAACAGTATTTTATCATTTAACAACCACATAAATGCTCATGTCAGTCCATGCAATTCAGCACATTTTAACATGTCTCAATATAATTTAAGCATAATTTCACAAATTTAGAAGCACATGGCCTGTCAATGGTTACATTTTCCCACGCAAGAATCCATGTAACAAGGCCAAAGGGTCACTTCGCTTGCATCCAAGGTGATCATCAGAACAGGGTTTGTACACTGATCACTTTGACCGAGATCATAGGCACTCTTCGTGAGTTACATTCCAGTTAAATTGGAGGTGCCCTGCACACGGTGTCTATGCTGAGGCAAGTAAAAGACCCCAGCCGTGGGGTAGATGTGTAACATGCTGTGGACTCCAAGCCTTATCATCTTATCATTACCTCTGCCTCTGGCAGCTGGTCATATTAGCTTCAGAACCAGTAGCATTGAGAGATTTGAAACACAGACATAGCCATTTGATTATAAGGAAACTATACTATATTATAGTGCAAGTAGTATATTTATACATTATAACCTCGCCAGGAAAATTGGCTGGTCTCAAGGGTGAGGTGCTACAATGGTGAAGGTCCAGCTTCATCTAAACTTGTGGTCTTAATGATAAGGTAGCCTCATTGAAGGGGTTCAAAAGTATTTACGAAAATTGATGAGGAAGTTATCATTCAAAGCTGCATTTTTATTAACATTCTAAGACTTTTTTACGTATTCAATTACAAATTGTACTAGTCATTTGGACTAACATGCGATGGCTAGTGAAATATCTGATATATTTAGCAGTGTGTTTAGCAGTAATTTTTTTATAGTATCAGTAGTTGATTTGAGGAGGGGGGGGGCTAGGGGGTTTAAACCCTTCCCCCCTTGACCTAGTACATATATATTAATAAAAAAAAATTATTGTAAACCCCCCGACCTCCGTGAATTTTTTTTTTCGGATCCGCCCCTGAGAATCATACTTTTAATATATTTATAGTTTTATAGACCGTATACTGATTCTTTCATAGGCAAAGGTATCCGGTTATTTAATGTTAATGTTTATACACAAATCTTAAAAGTTTATATTGTATGGAATTTAGGAACTATACAACAATAGTTACTGGATTGTTGGGTTGCTGATTTGCATCAAATCTATGGTATTTAAATTAATTGTAGATTATTATGCAACTGATAATTATGAAATTGATAATTATAATCAAAAAATTTAGACTGGGTTGCTGAGAGTAAAATTAAGAGACTGGGTGAGAGAGATGAGGCTTGAAGAGAAACATTTCAGGGCTGCCATTGCAAGGTATGAGATGATATTATTAAAATAAAGGATGAAACAAATTTCAAGATGTAGATATATGTTTTTCTGTAAAATTTCACAAATGTAGGGGGTCATACTCTCATTGATATGAGGGTTTGAAGGAGTAACGAATTTTCATATTTTCCCCTTAATATAAAATTATATATCATTAATGTTTATGAAACCCCCAAAAAGTATCTCTACATTATTTCAGACATAACATGACAAATTTGTTTATGTATTTATGCACAGTAGTGTGTGTGATTCTGGTCGGTAAATGGAAACATTTTTTCTTTTCTTTTTTCAAAATTTTGTAAAATACAGCCGAGATATGTCAATGTGAACGAGTAAAAGGTACAACTAGGCTATATAGAGTAATATCATATGACATTTTGTTAGAGTAAATGCATTAGAGTTCTGCTCCAGAACACAATTTAACACAAATTTTAGTATTTTTCCCGTTTTTCCATTCATATGAAAAAAAGCGTAAAATGGATGTCAAAATGAAGTTTGAAAAGTTGGAACACTATAATATAATTTAGATATGTTATTAACAACATTTCACTCATGTAGGGTAAAGTTTCTTTGATATGGAGATAAGAAAAGTAAGATTTTTCCCTAGTTTTCCCTTATCTTATTAATTATCTGGTATTTAAAGCCATGAGATCCCCAAATGGCACTACTGCGCATTAGTGTCAGAGTTCTGCCCTGAAAAGGAAAAAAATAATTTTATATTTTTTTCCAAATTTTGTAAAACATAGCCAACATATGTCAATGTGACTATCAAAAGGCACCACTGGGCCATATTGTAAAGTGCAGCCCCTGGCAGCCACTTATTATATGTCAGTTAGAGTTATATGACAGGTGCATTGATTGTATGCTCCTCATTACACTTGCCCTAGGCAAAGGATATATGTCAGTTAGAGTTATATGACAGGTGCATTGATTGTATGCTCCTCATTACACTTGCCCTAGGCAAAGGATATATGTCAGTTAGAGTTATATGACAGGTGCATTGATTGTATGCTCCTCATTACACTTGCCCTAGGCAAAGGATGCATACACAGGTCAGGCACAATTATCAGTTACACTCCTCGTTACACTTGCCCCAGGCAAAGGATTTACATACAGCATTGATTGTGTGCACTCCTCATTGCACTTGCCTTAAGCAAAGGATGTTTGTATTGTACAGGCACATGTCAGGTGCAATATTGTTTGCTCTTAATTACACCTGCCCTATGCAGGCCTCTGCTCATGTGTGACTTAAATGCAGTTGTTATGTGTTCTCATCATTTCCATGTGCGAGTCACTGCTCTGCTCACATGTGTCAGTATTTTCTTATTATTCATATTTAGCTTTATGTTAAGTTAGCCTGCTGCAAGGAAGATTGATTATATTATTAACATTGATTATATTATTAACATTGATTATATTGTCAGTATTGATTATATTATTAATGTTGATTATATTATTAGTATTGATTACATTATTAATTGATTGACTATATTATTAATTGATTGATTAGGTCACTAGTTGATAATATTGATCACATTATCAATTGATTGACTGTATCATTAATTGATTGATTAAGTCATTGATTGATTGATTGTATTATTCATTCTGTTTTTCATATTGATTTATTTGTCAGTATTGTGTGAGTGCATTGCCCTGTTAAGATGCCTTACTGTTGAGTCCTAAATTGTGGGAGGAGCTAGCTAACTTTCCCTCCAAAACTTTCCCTCCAAAACTGCTGACCAAGCCAAAGTTGACACTCAGCACAATAGCCCATTGTGACTTGAGCTATAAATAGCCTCAGCACAATGCAGAGCACTGCAGGGGGTCCACTTTTGCTCCATATTGTCTTAGCTTCACTAATCCCTGCCAGATCTCAACCAAAGATGCTGGTAGCAACCCTGTTTGGGGGAGGTATCACTTCATGACTTGTATTTTAATACTTATACCTGTGCACCAATAAAAATATCAGTCTCTTTCTGTCAGCTGAGGAAGCAAAACTACACTTGTGTTAATACTTGTACACTTTGGACTCTACACATATTGTGCTACTGCACTTTGGACTCTACACTTACTAGAACTGGAGGAACTTGACTTGTTTCATGCTGAGATGAGACTCAGTTGAAAGTCTACATTGGACAGTCACTCTGACTCTTGGACTGCAATGCCATTAAACTGGAGTCTTAATGGATGGACTTTTACAATATGGAGCATTGCTGTACGAAATTTTGTTAGGGTGGGTGCATTAGTGTTGGAGTTCTACTCCAGAAACGAAAGTGTTATGCCCGCCCACCTGCCCGTTGGACGGACATTGATGATAACAATACCCCTCTTTGAAAAGACATAACAATGGGAACTTGGCCAAAAAACATTATGGACATCATGACCGTGTTGGGTCAAATGCCTATCTTTTACCAAACATAGGTGCATAGTGGACACAGACACGGAATTATTTAATTTCTTCAAGCTGACACAATGTGACCACACCTCCCAGTATGCTGTCTATCTTCTTGCAATAGTCACGCAATTTGCTTCTGTGTTTGAGAATGTAATTGACAAATGAATATTCACTTACAAGAAAATGACAGATCTCCTGACAACTGCACGGAGCCTGAGGGTGGAAATGTGTCAATGCCCGGTGACTTCCGTAACGGCGAAATATAAGAACACATAGGGAATGCTACATATAAAAAAGCAGATTTTTTTTTTTTAAGTAAAGATAACACATTCCAAACAGGATGAGGTTCACTGCAAGATTGATTGTCTTCTTGCTTCTTGGACAAAGCATTCGTTGGTTACATGGCCAGAGCAACACTCAGGTCATATTTAGTGAAAATGCAGAAACGGATACAAATACAGCAACATTGGAAAATACACAAAAAGAGCCAAAAGAACAAATAACTCAAACTACAGCAACAGCCAATGAGGATTCTACACAGAATCCTACAGAAACTTCTTCAGAGGTCACGGCAGACATTTCCTTGATGGTCTCAGCGAACAGCACAGATCTCCAACAAGAGATAGCAACACGACCACCAGGACCTCTGCCCACCCAGAAGCCACGTGTGCCTACACGTTATGCCCTGATGACCTTCGAAGAGGCAAACCGGTATGTCAGATTCCGCGACAAGATTGGC
The DNA here is from genome assembly GCA_932294295.1 of Alitta virens. Classification (NCBI taxonomy): domain Eukaryota; kingdom Metazoa; phylum Annelida; class Polychaeta; order Phyllodocida; family Nereididae; genus Alitta; species Alitta virens. Next base: position 40,004,219 of record OW028574.1, on the reverse strand, counting down.
TTAACTGTTATTACTGTGAGTCTGATTGCAGGCCTCCCAGGAGGGTTACTCAACATTCTTGTCTGGTCACAGCGAGAGATGAGAGGCAGATCCACCACAGTTTACTTTCTGGCTCTGTCCTGTGCTGATTTCTTATACATGCTAAGCGCCTGCATCAATGAACTCAAGTCTACAGAACTGACCAAGTATGAGTGGTTCCGCGCATTCCACAACAAGATCAACATCCCGATGGCTTACGTCTACTTCTCTTCATCCTACCTCAGCATCTTAATAACGGTTGCCATGACGATCGAGCGCTTCATTGCGACTGCTTTACCCCTCAAAGCGGCTGTGCTCTGTACCAGGCGAAAGGCCATCGTAACCTGTATATTATTAGCGATCGCAGTATTTGGCTATAATTTAGCAGTAATTTTTATGTTCAGATCAAGGATTTTTTATGATGTGTTTAAACAACGTTTGAATCTGGTCTACACCCTAACTCCCCTAGCACTCAACAACAAGACTTTTAACAGTGCCTACAAATACATCAACCTCTTTTTGAAGCTGATCATTCCTTTCGTCCTTCTGGCAGTCTTCAACACGCTCATTGTTGTAGCCCTGCGCAGATCCCGACGCAAGCGTGTAAGCATGACAACACAGCAGACAGAGGATAGTAACCGGGAGGATGCCATAACCAAGATGCTAGTGGCCCTCGTCCTCTCCTACCTTATCCTCACACTTCCCATTGTTGTAGCAAATGTCCTTTCCGCTCTGCTCCATGTCAGGTTTGCCTTTTCATACCAAGGTGGCATTCTCACCTCCATCTCTGAAACCATCTTCATGTTGAATCCCATGATTAACTTCTTCTTATTTGGAGCACTCAACTCCAAGTTTAGAAATGGTCTTCGAAGACTATGTGGTAAGAAGAAGAGACGACTGACTCGCAACATGTCTTACCCATGCATCACTAACAGGTCAGACCTGTCAAGGTCAGCAATGTCATCTAGTCAGACAGCTGCGAGTAAAAAAGAATAACTCTAAACCGCTCAGGGCAAAACTGTACAGGCTACAGACTAATATTACTGTGGTTACTAATAACTTAAATATTAAAGATTTTCTTGGCAAAAGACTGCTTTTATGGTCCAGTGGCGGCCACCAATATTCTATAATGGAAGACTTTTATCCATAACTGTATCATATGATACAATTTAGGACTTATGTCAATTATGATATTATTTTATTTTATATGATAATGGACACATTTTACAGTCAGTAAAGACCTTGCATATATATAAAAACTTATGACATAAACCTACTTCTGCTCCTGTTTGTTTGTCACATTGAACGAGTTTACATATTACGTTAATATTGTCTTCACATCTGGCTATTTCACTTCAATGGGTTTAGAAGAAATATATTGATAGTTATTTTTAATGATGGTAAAATGACAAACCTCTTCCAATAACAGTTTTCTTCCAAACAATATTAGTCAGCCCAAAGAGTCAATATCGTTTGCAATGGAATGTTTGTGACGAACAAATCATTCATTCAGAAGGATACAGATGACTTTGAACACAGCTGACTAACTTGTGATATTTAAACTATCATTTTACACACCATTAAAGCTCACAAATATCTTGTTTTTATAACTTCCAAGACTGATAGCGTTGCTGACAGTTTGCAACTGCCCAATGTGTAGCAATGTGTCACAACAAAACGGTATGAAATCTCACACCTGCACAGTGTCTTTCCTGTGAGATTCAGTAGCAGCTATATTCCATCAGATAACACGATTTAGTACTTTTTACTCCAAATGCTAAAGGTAAGTACGGATTTATATCTTATTTTTGATGTCCTTGGTCACTAGTTTCTCTTAATCATGATAGTTTATAAGACAATGGTCTGAAATCTGTAAGTGATGAATCAACTGTCATTAGCCTAATTAAGCAAAGTAGAGATTTATGTAGCAGGAGTGGTTTACACTTACACAAATTAGTTTGCAATTCCAGAGATGTGCTCCAGTCATTACCCAAAGAAGAACAAGCCGCAGCATTTACCAAGCTAGATCTGTAATGTGACCCATTACCAATTGAGCGAACGCAAGGAGAATAGTGGTGTGTTGAGTCAGATTCTCTGAACTTCAGGATCTGTGCGAGTGACAAACCTTTCACAAGAAGTGGCGTATTGAGCATTGTCTGTTACATGTTTGGCCCACTTGGCCTAATCGCTCCAGTTGTCCTGCAAGGTAAGCACATACTAAGAACAATGGAATCAAAGGTTACAACGACTGACTTGTTTAGAGTCACTGAAGGTGAACCGATGTTTCAAATCTTCTGTAACAGACAATGTGATTTGCACTTCATAGTTTTGCAGATGACAGCACCTTTGGTTATGGATAATGTACATACCTACGATTGGTTGACAGTGAAGGAAGGGTGAATTGCAGTTGGCAATGAAAGCTTTTACAGTGCCGAGGTTAGAGCTAACTTCAGGAGTACTTGCAGCAGAAGTCAGCCAGATGGTCTACACTCTACAATGAACTTGAATACCCTGATATCAAGCGCTTCTACTGGACAGATAGCCGCATTGTACTGGGATTCATTTCAAATGATGCAAGACGCTTCAATGTCTACGTTGCCAACCACGTACAGCAGATTAGAGACATATCCAGTCCTCATCAGTGGCATCATGTCGGTACAGACCACAATTTCTGTGGAGTAGGGCTGCATCCAAATGATGTCTCCGAGTCTTATGAGATGGATGACGAAAGCCCAGAGATCAAGAAAGCCACATGCTTTGTAACTGAAAATATTTGGCCAGTCAAATTCTCTAGTTGGAGTAAGGTGAAGCAAATAACTGCTATATGCATCAGATTTATTATGAATTTGAAGCCAAAGCAGAGATGCCCAGTGTCAAGTTTCAGATTTGGTTTCTGCAGAAGTTTGGATTCTTCAAGCTCAAATGGATGGTTTTGCAGAAGATGTACAGCTGTTGTCTTCAGGCCGGGAGTGTCTCAAACCAGCAAATTCTACAAGTTGGACCCATTCATTAAGGAAGGTATAGTTCGTGTTGGTGGCCGTCTTAAGACCCAGGCAAACTGCCATATGAAATTAAACATCCTGCAATATTGCCAAAAGCTAATCCTTATACCAGTCTCTTAGTGCAACAATGCCATGAGAAAACTGGCCACCCAGGCAAAGACTTACAATCAAAGAAGTTAAAAGTCATGGATTTTGGGTTCAAGGTTTGAGTGGATTCATATCAGGTCTCATCTACAAGTGTGTAGTATGTCGAAAACATCACCAGTAGTCCAATGGATCAGAAGATGAATGATCTGCCCATGGATAGGCTGGATGACAGTCTAGTTTTTAGTCCCGTTGGTGCAGATTGTTTTGGACCTTTTTCCATGCATGAGTGTCGCAAAGAATTAAAAAAGGTATGGCATCCTATTCCCATGTCTTGCTTCAAGTATATGTGTGTGTGTGTGTGTGTGCGTGTGTGCGTGCGTGCGTGCATGTGATTAGGGCTTTACGTCCTTTATTTCTGCACCAGTTGGGCTAATTAGGACAGGCAGAGACCATGGCAATGAGACGAAGGATGAAACAGCCATCCAACTTAGGCTCGACCGAGAATCGAACCCCACACCCAGCGGTTGGAAGCCCAGAGCGCCACCTCTGAGCTAGGCTATCAATGCTTTGTTGTCACTTGAAGGTCATCAGTTATATGATGAAGGTCTTCGCACACTGCTTCCCGAAGCTGCAAACATTGTGAACAGTAGACTTCTCAATCAAGATTCTTTGAAGGACCCAACTTCCCTACAGTCAATCACACCCAACCACCTTCTTACTATGAAGGCCAGTGTGGTACTGCCACCTCCTGGTAAGTTTGTCAGCCCAGATACATTTAGTAAAAAGCGGTGGCGCAGTGTTCAGTACCTTGCAAATTGCTTCTAGGAACGTTGGCAAGATCCAAATGGTATGTAATAAAGTGAAATTTGTGTGTTGGTGATGTTGTCATTGTAAAAGACAATGACATACCTCAGTGTCAGTGGCCACATAGAAGAATTGTGTTGGTTCATCCCAGTGCTGATGGTTTGGTACGAAAAGTCACAATTAGGTGATCCAGCTTGTCCAACAAGGGACAAAGATCAAAACCTCTGAAACAAACTGAGAGGCCAATTCATAAGTTGTCCTTTTATTAGAAAAGCTCTATAAAGTGTCTTTACCAATACTCCTCGCATAGTAGTCTCACCTTATGCCTGACAACTAACCTTTACCTTACATGCAGAGACACTTTTAGATACAAGGACATTCTTCAAACGTAAAGATATAATATTATGCTGCTTCACTTTTTTCCCAATGCTACCTTCTGTTTTAATAATTGTCTATTACTGTATTGACTAAAAGTCATGTAATAGTCGAGCTCAATTACATGGTTTGTTGATGTCAAGATGAGTGTACTGAAATTCAGACTTGGTTGCCATGGCACCACTTTTGTCAACTGCATCCCCCAGATTCAAAATCTACAGGACATACCGAATCCAACGATGTATAGATTGTTCATCCACCTTTCAGGGTGAGCTAAACTGCCAATGTTGCTCCTTCGCTCCTGGACTAAGGGTTAAGGATTTTGAAATTTCCTTTTCCACCAGGATTCTGGTAGGGAAAACTCTTTATTGTCCCATGTGATTAAGTTTTGTAGATTCATGTTGGGAGTGGAGGGTACAGTCAAACCTTTTTTCTAGTACATGTACTTAATTACCACATTCCAATCAGCCATTCTTGCCCTGCCGGACTTGGACCAGATTTGTCTCCTGTCATCAAAGGTCCCATTTTTCAGGGACCTATATTAAATACAGACTTAATTTGACTGACCAGACACACTGTAACCATGATATATAGGTATAATTTCAGAAATTTTTTTTTAACACTCTTTGTTATGACTAAGTGCCAGCCCCACATTTTTGCTGCTACAATGGTGTATTGTGTCATTAGAAAGCACTTTGTATGGGCTTAAAATATACAGTATACTGCATAAGTGAGTACACACCTCTTGCAAGGTTGGTTTTTCAGCCTCAGCTCAGAAAATATAAGAGATACAAGGAATTTGCTGCAACAAAATCTTTATCTAACAACAAAAAACCATTTCACAAATTATAATCACAATTGGTTAGATCAACAGTTCATATTATATAAATGGTTTAAAATAAAGACAAAGCAAAAATGAGTACACAGTAACATAAAGTAAAGGTAAGTATAGTGTCTTAGTATTTAGTGTGTCCACCCTTGTTTCTCAGCACTGCATCAATCCTCCTAGGCATTGAATGGACAAGTTCAAGGCATACTGAAGCATCAATCTTCCTCCATTCCTCAAGGATGACCTCTTTCAAGGCATTGATACTTTTGGGCCTGTGTTGCTCCACTTTCCTTTTCAAAACACCCCACAGGTGCTCTATTGTGTTCAGATCTGGAGACATGCTAGGCCAATCCAGTTTCTTCACCTTGTGTTTTGTCAGGAACTCAGTGGTGAACTTTGAAGTATGTTTTGGGTCATTGTCTTGTTGAAATATGGCCCCACGACCAAGGGCATGGAGGGAAGGTAGCATCTTTTCCTTGAGAATATGGCAATACATATTAGAATCCATAATGCCATCAATGAAATGGAGTTCTCCAACACCTGCAGAGCTCATACAACCCCATAAGAGGACACTGCCACCACCATGCTTCACTGTGGGTACCATGCACTTTTCATTGTACTCATCACCTGGACGTCTCCAAACCCACTGGATGCCATCAGACCCAAACTGGTTGATTTTGGTCTCATCAGACCACAGGACTTTATTCCAAAAGTTTACATCCTTGCTCTGGTTTGTTGTAGCAAAAGCCATGCGATCCTGCTTGTGTCTTGGCTGGAGCAAGGGCTTCCTTCGAGGTTAGTAGCCATACAGTCCCATTCTATGCACTGTGCGCCTTATCGTATAGGTGGACACAGTCACCCCAACTTAACTTTCAAGAGCTTTTGCAAGCTCCACAGTACTTGCTTTTCTGTTTTTTTTCCAAGGATCTCCCCAGTTGTCGCTCATCCCTTGGAGTCAACTTCCTGGGACGACCTGACCGCTTCATGTTTAGCACCTCTCCATTTTTCTTGAATCTCTGAATCACTTTAGCCACTGTGTTTCGGCTTATTTCCAAAGCATTGCTTATTTTCTGGTAACTGTGCCCCTTCTTATGCAGTGTGACTATTCTTTTCCTTATTTGACAAGAAATCTCAGTCCCATGTGGTGCCATTGTTGTCATATCACTTTGAAGATGACTGTTTAAGGTAATTTGATCTATTATACAACTTAAGGGTCTCTTAATTCAGATTAATTGGGTGGAACGCTTCATCAAACATCTCTTATTAAGTATTTGATAAACTGTAAACTTTAATCTGGTTAAATAGCAACATGATAAATTGTTATTTTTGGTGTGTACTCAGTTTTGCACTGACTGTATTATAAACTATTACATAATATGAACTGTTGATATAAGCAATTGTGATCATTCTTTGCGAAACAGTTATATGTTGCCAGACAAAGATTTTGCTGCAGCAAATTCACTGTATTTCTAATATTTTGTGAGCTGAGGCTGAATAACCCACCTTGCAAGGGGTGTGTACTCACTTATGCAGTATACTGTATGTATAGTATATATTGAGTATCTATGGAAATAGGTTGCCAGGGTAACCAGTTTATATTGGTATCTATTGAAACTGGTTGCCAGGGCAACAAAGTTTGAATTTCCAAACAACTGCACAGGTTTAGACAAAAGCCATTTTGCAGAATGGACAGACTTAATTTAACTGACCAGGAATTATTATATTTTGATGGTCATGTGACCTCTGAGGTCACATGAACAGGTCAATGAGGATCCTTGGTCGAATTGTGCTTTGTCTCCAACAACTTTTTTTATGAATTTCAGCACGAGCCCCACACCTGTGGAGCTACAACCAAGTATATGGTGTCATTGGAAACCATTTTGTACAGGCTTTACTTTTTATGATACTATATTTGGGCAACAAAGTTTTTGTAATTTATTTGGGTCTTCATGGAAACTGGTTGCCAGATCCCTTGACCTTGTGTTGTGAAGTTTGATATGAGTCACTGCAAAATGGCTTTTTTCTAAACCCGTGCAGTTGGAAATTTAAACTTTGTTTCCATGATACCCATATAAACTACACATATAATTTAAGCCCATACACAACGCTTTCTAATGACACCAAGTACACCTTTGTAGCACCAAAAATGTGGGGTCACATCGACAAATTGTCACATGAAATATTGAAAAAAGGGACATTATTTGCAGTTTGACCTAGGATCCTCCTTGACCTGGTCATGTGACCTCTGACATCAGTTGTTTGAAAATTCGAACTTTGCTGCCCTGGCAACCCGTTTCCATAGATACACATACACAAAATACACCATTGTAGCACCAAAAAGTGGGCCTGGCACTTTAAGTCATAAAGATTGTTGAAAAAAATGACCACATGACCATAAAAATATATACCATGGGTACAATGTGTCAGGTCAGTCAAATTAAGTCCCATAGGCATAGCATAGGTCCCTGAAAAATAGGGTTTGTTGATGTTGATTTTAACAATAAATTTATCATTTATTCAATGAATCGCATGCAAAATGCTTTTTGGCTGCATCTTTAGATTACTTTGATGGTACTTCAAAATCCTTAACCATTAGTATTCTCACTCATTTGTATATCAATATATCATGTGCATTGGATGACATTCAGATGGTTTTGGCAGCATCTTTTAATGTTTAATTGAGACCTTCATCACAATCAGAACCAAATACAGCCCTTTCAAGAAGGTTCACATCCCTCACAAGTCCATCCAAAGTGAGAGCACAGAGCTGTGTCTCCAATAATAATTATTTTATAAAACAAAATCTCCGACACACACATCAAAAATATTTTATTTTCACACTGTACTTCCTTGCCACAATAAAAAATACATTGTGATCTTTGCTTCAGTAGTAAAATTATGCCATACAAAGGAACTCATGCAGTAGTTTCATGTCTAACTTCTTGATATCTAAGTCCCTTCATTGTTTGGAATGAGTAATATAGGAGTATGTGGCTCATAACCACAGTGATCAGTGGAAGTTAAGCAGGTGATTGTAAAGCATAGCTCATGAAACATTAGTTCAACAAAACACAGAGGCTTTCCGTAGGAGAGACAGAGAGATCTGTATATACTACAGTGGCGTATTGCATCCAATGATCATGTCAGTCGTGTCATGGAAACCATTTAGCATCTTTCTCTGCCAGCTGCAGCAGGATGGAATCGATGTCTTCTGAGAAACGGTCTTGGAAGGACCTCACCATGCCCTCTGGTCCGTTGTCATACTCTACTAGTTCCACTGTGTCTCCCTTCACAGCAGTGGTACACTGGATGAAAGTTTTACGAGATAACTTCCTGTCCAGAACAATTGGTCGCAATGACAAGAAATGAGGCTCTTCATTGTCTGTGACAGCTGAATAGTGCTCATACATGGCTTTTCCTTTCTTCAGATCTGCTGTAGATTTGTACAACTACAACATCAAGAATAAAAGGCATTAAAAAGCTTGTCTAGAAAATATACCTCACCTGCTTGTATTTTCACTCAAATATCTTAAATCATCAGAACTTCAGTATAATTATGTTAAGGTTTTTAAATGGTACCATCCTATCATGGTGACCTCACAAGTTAAAGTAACTAAAACGCTAAGTCAATTTTTGCTGGCCAGCTCCTGGAATATAAAGGTCAAACGACCCATACTGATCTGATTGATGCAATTTCACATACCTGGAGCTTCTTAAGGAATTCCCCAATAGCTTTCTTGCCCACTGTGCTGATCTTGGTTCTGTCCAGGTTCATGATAAGATCGGGCTTCCCATCATCTCCTGTGCATTTCTCTATGGCAACCAAACCCTCTCCAGCCTCCAACAGCACCCGCAGGATGACAAAACGTGCCTGCATGTGCGCCTGCAATTCAATCAACAAAGAAATATAATCAAAAGTCAAATAAAAAGAAATGCAAAATGCTCACCAAATATGCACACGTTTATGACAAGTTTTATTTTCAAAGATAGTTCATTAGATATATTTCATACTGGCAACACACCTGTTTCACAATATATTGTTATGTCTCAATGCCTCAATACTACTTGCTTGATTCTTAGTCAGCATATCTGACCAGCTGCCAGAGGCAGATGTAATGAGATGACAAGTCTACACCATATTTTAGACTATCAGGGTAAAACAATTCATCCATTTACATGACAACTTCCTGGCCATAATGATTCTGAGTGCACTGACCTGTCGCCATGTTTGTGTCTCGGGAGTGTAGTATTCCAAACTAAGCAAACCAGCGCGCACCATATTCAACCAGTTGATATAGATGATGTCATCTGCGTCACCACCTTCGTGACCAAATATTCTGGAAGAGCGAGTGGTTTCTGTTAAAATTTACACTTTGTATCTATTGTTGAATTAACAAGACACGTTCACATTTTTGCACAAATCAATTAGAAAATACCTGAGGATTTCAGCGGAAAGACAGAGGTAGATCCCAACACATTCTGCCCGACACTCTTCATATGTAGAACTTATTGCAGCAAACTTGCCATCCCAGGTCTCCTTATCTTCATACCAGGAGGTTATCTGCAAGTAATTGGAAAGAATTTGAAAATGGATTTTATGTTATGAATCATAATGCTCTACAAGCAAAGAGGTAAAATCCCTCCATGACTCACCTTCTGACCAGTTTCCAAGTGGTGAACGTTGTTTAGGTCAAAGTTGAAACTTCCATCAGCATTCTGTAATTCAAGAGACACTTTAAAGGTCAAGTTGGAAGACAAACTTCATCATTCAGGGACTGATAAACAGATTGGTCCCTTGTAAAATGCTCATAGTATGATAGTCACAGTTAGCAGTCACCAACCAGGCTTTGATAAAAAATAACGGTAAAGAAAACTGAATCCCCGGAGTCGGAGCTGCCCCTCTTAGAGGCAAAAATCTTCTCTTCGTGAATTGTCAATATCAGTTGGCAATAATTTACCAAAGGTCATTTGTGTCCTTCCTCCACAAGAGGATGGCTACTCCATCTAAGTAAGGTGAAGTTAGAGGCATCTCTGCTAAATATTTGAACTTCGAACAATACACAGATTGTGTCCTGAATTAATTTTAACATCAATTTATCCATAAATCAATCAGTCACCTTGATGAAGAGCTTTCCACTGCCATGACCCAACAGCTCATGCAAGCCAACCTGAACTTCAAACGAAGGCGCCTTTAGTTTGCTGTACAGAACCTACAAAATAAATGAAAAGAAAATGCAATTCACATGGTCTTGTTACAACATCTGACAGACATATCACTCATCTAATGCACTGTTTTCACCCACCTTGTCCTCCTCTGATAGAAATGTGATCTTTGAGTCCTTGTATCCAGCTGCCAAGACATTGCCCAATGAGACATTTTTGAAACCCTGAGACTGACGAATGTCATCATCTGCAAAACAAATAACAGAGCTCTGGAATTCTCACAGCAAGTCTAGTTCACCTCAGCATTATTATTCTGTCTCATCATCTTATCCAAGGTGGGGGCCTAGCTCAGTGTCCTATGTTTGATGGCTGTTTCATCCTTCATCTCATTGCCAGGGTCCCAGCCTGTCCTAATTACCCGATCAGGTGCAAAAATACAGGAGGTTAAGCCCTCATCCACCCATCATCTTATCCAGCATGGCAGCTGTGCTAACTTGCAGAGGCCCTCCTCAGTGTCCTCACTTGTATAAAATCATTCTCATGTCTCAAGGATATTGGTCTGCTACAAACATGTCTAGGGGTCCTTTTCTTACAGGAAGCATTTATCTGTAGTATAACAATACCAAAAGAAATGTTCAAAATTAACACCTTTCTACTTACAGTTTGGAATGTTGATACCCGCTGGAATTCCACTGTTTGCAAATGTCAGCACATCCAAAGAGGTGAAATCCGGACGCAAAAATCTGTCCTTTTCATAAGAAGATGGCCAAGGCAACAAGGGAAGAAAGTGTTCTGCATTGTCCACCAACTTCGCAAATTTTGCACTCATTTCCTTGTTTACCATGGCTACAAAACCTGTAATTAAATCCGTATTCCTGTCATTACCAAGAGGAAAATCATTCACAAATTGGTGTTTTTGTTTTTCTTGAACCAGGTGAGGACTTTTTACCTTCAAATTCCCCACGGACTCCAAAGGGATCTCGGTACGACTCAATGAATCCAATATAGCTGCAATTCAGCATAATCATTCTCATGGCCCTTATCTACATAACATTAAGAAAATGTACTTAAAACATAACGCACAACAACAGCACTTTGGAGATTTGCTTACGTTTCTATGATGGGGCCTTTGTTTGCAATCCAGTGCCTGGATCCCTCCTTATGTGCTTCAATGGATCCTTCATTAAAACTGCGCATGTATTCCTCAAGCATCTTCCTCTCTGCTTCATTCGCAGCATGATCCTGAAAGACAAAAGATGATGATTACTTTCTGCTTCAACATCAAACTGAAGCACTTCAATCAAAGCTTAAATGTATCAATGCTACCGGGTCAGACACTTCATTTGCATAAGCCATCTGTGGAATTCGTCAGGGTTAGTGAATAGCATCCCTTGTGAAGGTGATGTCATAATCATCACAATCGCCTGTGACGTCATTGTTATTTTTATTTGCGACGCCATTTTTCTACACGATTGATAAATTGTAAAACTAGACCGGACGGCACTCATGACAGAGGGGTTGGAGAAACTAATTATAATTGATAATCACAGGAATAGTGGAGGGAAATGGAGCAAAATTGTTTATATGATTAGAGAATAGCATTTAACTTAGAACTACAAGACATATTTTCTGAAGATGAATACTAATATATAGTGTCACCTCCGTATATCGTGGACCTTAGGAGACATAGTATCACAACAACAGAGGTTCTCTAATTAGCGCGGTACATCTGCCACGCGCCCCCTCGTGCAGTTTTGTGTCGTGTTCGCTCAGCTAGATCGATCGCAATTTCACTTGCCTATGGCCTGTTATGCAATAGCAATTAGGGTCATGAGCTGATGGAAGTTCTTGTTTTTGTAATGAGTCATTTGGAGCCTAAATTAGCAATAAACCACGCACTAGCAATAAATCTTGCATTTACATGGCTATTCAAGTACTAGATAATAGAGTACAAATCTACAGTAAAACAATGTATGTAGGCTTTATGTAGGCTTATACTTTCTGAATATTTGAGAACCCCCCTGTCAAAAACAATCCCTGAACAGGCTGACATTGGTTTAATAACACTTTACCCTCTGTATTACAGTTTGCCTCAATCTTTCGATTGAATAACCCTTACCTTTGCTTTTCCCAAATTTTCAGCCAATCTCTGCATTAATGATGCATAATCGCCTCGTGTCACCTTAAATGTCACAGTCTTCTCCTGAGAAGTGAATTCATGTGTTCCAAATAGAGCCCCGTCACCAGATTCATCTGAAATAAAGAACATTGCATCCAATCTGAGGGTCAACATCAAGACATCTCATTTTAGCTATTGATTACATTGGGGAGCTGACTGAGCTGAGCATACCAGCTGTGACAGAAGATGCTAATCTGATCTCATACACGACCTTCCCTCCCTCTTCTGTCTTGAACAGTCTGGTGTTGTAGGCACTTAGGTTCTGCAAATTCACAACATAAGTTCAACCAATGGCGTATTACTCATAAAAACAAAACCTATCAATTCACTAAGTCTTGTTTTATATTAAGCACTAACCTTCTTGTTCATAAATTCCTGAGCAATTTCAGCATCACTTTTAACACAGTTGTCTGAGAAATATGTTGAAATACCCTGCAAAAGGCAAGAAGTAAAACATTCGCAAGTTAAGAGTACAATAAAGCACATAGCAAACTGAATCAGAATGTTTTATGGTCAGATAACTTCGCATATAAATTATTTTAATCGTATTTACTAATATTAGTATATCAAAATTACACATGTGAAGGTAAGACAAATACTTGTCGCTATCAGGGAGTCACCCTCAGAAGGCATGGAACCAACACACTTTACAGATCAATAATAAAAGATGAACTAATATCAGGGTTTCCTACTCATTTCTCCAATTCAAATTCAAGGTTTTTTCCAGGCTGCCAAACCTAATTTTCAAGGCATAAAAAACCTGATGTGAAATATAATTTCTAGATTTGTTTCTGAATAATTCAATCTTTATTTGACGAAAATCGGACAAATATTAAAGGCATAGCAGCCTTTTGAAGATAGATAGTCAAATCGCCAATAGAGCCAAAAACGATCGTTTTAACATATCCCTAAAGAGGGCGCAACGAACAGCGCTGCTGGCGAAAATTACAAAAACCATTTTCCCGGTAAATTCCAGGGTTTCTCACTTCTCTGCAATTTCAAGGCTTTTCCCGACCAGTAAAGCGTTATTACGTAATTCCCGGTTTTTCCTGGATTCCCGGTAGGCGTGGGAACCCTGTAATATGATAATCTAGAGGTATTTAATATTAAGTTTGACGATTTTTATGATGAAGAACTCCTTGACTAAAGGTATGTCACTTACAGTGTTTCCCAGGCCAAACTGTAGCTGCCGAGATTCCAATGAACAAATGCGAGGAGAGACTTTGTCCCAGATAGCTCCAATTTCCTTCGGGTTTTCTTTGTAAGCAGCACTCAGTTTGACGATCTTCTCAAACTCCTCCAAAGTAATGCCCGGGATGATCTTTGTGTCTCCGAAAGACTTGTAATTCCCAAGATTTCCATAGAACCCAGCCACATAGATCATGAAAGCCTGTATTAAAAGGAATAGGGAGACATAAATTATGTCAATTCTTAATGAAAACTTTCATTCACACATTAAGACTGGTTAATTTAGCCAAATCAAAGTAGCACAATCCAAGTATTATTTACCAGGTAGAAGCATTTCTCATTTGCTAGTACAACATGGCAATTCTCATATATACTGGTATCGATATGGCAACACTAGCAAACATCCAAAGTTTGAGACCTCTGTTATTTATCAAAAGACAATACCCTTCTATTTAACATTTTTAGTTGCATTTTTTATTTTACATTACAGATAAAGTCTTACATTCAGCAATGCATATTTTGCTAAATCACCTTAAAATGGTCTTCTGTCAGTCCACCAGCCAAGACTGCCTTTTCAACGTCGGACACCGACTGCTTTCTGAATAGTTTTTGCAACAAAACAAAAATGGTGGGTGACTCAGGGGATGTTTGAAAGAGACATGCAAGCGCCCCATTCCAAGAAGCCTGGCCAAGGTAGTGAGCGTAAAGTCTTTCCTTGGGAGTCAAAGCCTCAAACGCAGCTCGGCACTCCAGCAGAATGATTTCCACATCCAGGGGCAGAATGTAGTGAGCTGGATTGACTGTCGACATGGCTTCTCTCTGAAGAGAGAACAAGTCAAGAACTGAACAATACACTACAAAATGGGTCTACAGTCATCTCGTCAATAGGTCAAGTCGTCAATTGGTAAAGTCGTCAAAAGCCCTGGTAAATTCGTCAAAAGCCTTGGTAAAGTCGTCAAAAGCCCTGGTCAAGTGGTCAAAAGTAGACTTGACCTTTTGAAGATGCCTGTTTTGACATAATTACCCTGTAGTTATTAATTGCAATGAGGGAGAATTGACAGTGGTCGAAATTTCCCGGCACTCCGGCGCTTTTGAGCCGGTAAAATGTATAAAAGCGCCAGGGATTGTCCAGTCCGGCAGGTTGATTGCCGGCCCCTGAAATGTCCAATGCGGTTACTATTTTGTAAATTTAATAAACAGAAAAAGTAGGTTTGGGACATTTTTCGTACGTTTCAGAAATCGGGAGTTTTGCGAGTCGGACGTTATGGGTTTGGGACATTTCGGTTTTCAGACGTTTTGACTAGATAGTCTTTTTGACGAGTTAACCAGGTTTATTGACGAGTTAACTAGTTAACCTATTTTTATTTTTAAACTATCCAGAAGGTGTCACTGGTGAATTACTAATTCTGGATAGTGACCACATTCTGTGGAACAT
Organism: Alitta virens; assembly: GCA_932294295.1. Classification (NCBI taxonomy): domain Eukaryota; kingdom Metazoa; phylum Annelida; class Polychaeta; order Phyllodocida; family Nereididae; genus Alitta; species Alitta virens. Next base: position 39,989,139 of record OW028574.1, on the reverse strand, counting down.
AGAGAGATCGACCACTGGGATCCAAATATGTAAGCTTGCCAAGGCAAACAACGTGGTAGGCTCATTTGTACGATAATGAAGTTATAAATATAAGATAATAAATACCGATTATTAAGATAATTTCATGAATACTACGGAGAGAAAATAGTGAAATTTACTGCGGATTTGCAACTTGTGCGGAACCTGTTGTTTACTTTCTTAGTTTCTATATCCCTCGTGCCGAAATGAAAAGCTGTATGCAAAAGCTCATCAGAACTGATTTTATTTTTTTTTTAGCTTATTTTTCAATTTTGGCAATTACCTCATCTCTGTTGACAACTCGAGCCGAACTTTTTTGCACAATTGATCGAAAGGTTTCCTGAGCTCTACTGTGTACTGCTGAGCTCAATCCCTGATAAGTTATATCATTTGAAAAATTCTGAATCAAATCAGCTTTTCTGAATTTCTCTCCTCCGACAATATCCTGATCCTTCTGGATAACATTTTTTATTTTTGGCAATTTAATTTATACATTCATTTATTGTAAGATGTAATACCAATATGTGTCATACTGTCAATGGGCAGAACAACATTAAGCCTAGGGTATCCACTCAATATTGAAAATGAAATTCCCTGTATTTTCCCTGCTGTACATGTACCAAATTTTTCCCTGATATTTTATGTGACTGTTTGTTGCTTATGACGGCCTCCAGCCACCCCAAATAGCCATACCTTCACCTCCATGTAGCATAATTGTGAGTTTAATTGATTGTGATATTCACAAGTTAAATGGTCCATTTGACACTGATTGAAAATATGCCATAATCATGATAATGCAATAATATAAAAGTCAAACAAATTTTTGAAGATGCATGCACTAGAAATCACCAGTAGCTATACACAGTGTACTTTCTATCTCTGTTTTGCCTATATTGCTATATATGCAAGATTTACACACTCTGCTCATTTTCAGTATTTTCCATACTCAAAATATATTCCCTGTATTTTCCATGCAGGAAATTATTTTGCCAATTTCCCTGTCCAGTGGATACCCTGAAGCCGGCCGGTTTTTTGGGGTTTTTTTTAACGAGGAACCGGTTGTCACAACTACCGCCATCAGTGGCCAACTTCTAGCACACTCTTGCTACTTTGAGCTACAACAATCAACGCTAAAATCTCAAGCGGTCTCAAACCTTATTCTAATCTCACCTTTCGACTTCAAACCTCAACGAAATTCCACAGAACCAGCGTTCTCTAGTCAACCTTTGGTTTTCCACGTTGGTGTCGTTGTTGTTGCTGTAATACGGCAGGAGGCGCTGACGTATGAAAATCTAGGCAAAGAATAATTAAATTCACTCAGAAATACTCCTAGCACTCCAGCATTTCCTGGAGTAATAAATAAATACATCATCTAAATGCTTTGGATATATATTATGGATGTGAATAATTATATAATTGAGACGGGATTGAATGAGTCAGTGATCCCCTTCTGTAAAACCTAGTGAGGCCATGTTGCTAAGCCTTAATTTTCTTTCATATCAGTGATTCAGCATTAATTAATAAACCTGTAGTGCTACACGATTACATTCTAAAGGGGTTCTTACATAGCCTTTCCGGAGAAGCCGTATTGCTGTCTATTGCTGTCGTAGAATTATGTTTTGACGACTTCACCACGGTTGTTGCAAAAAGGGGCGGTGCTTCAGGCGACGGTTAAGTTGGCAGCAGTGAGGTGTGAATCAGACACCCAGCGGATCACACGTAGGATACATACCAAACCCAACGGATTATGCCCGGTCTGATGCCGGGTGAGCCACGATTAAATCACGTTTATGACAGGAGACTCCACGGCATCTACGTACGACCCGCAGGTTTGTACGTGTGAGGGGCGTATTGAATCATTGTGTCACGTGTCAATCACATCTGTGAGGGTTACAAGGAACGACCCGGCGAGTTAACTACATGAACTATGTGTACTACGTTTGAAGGCTGGCTGTCACGGTGGAGGGGGCAGATGTGAATATATAAGTGGCTGCTTAATTGTCTGTAGCCTTCATTCTGCTCCTCGTTACCACAGAGGAAGGACCATGGCACATGCAGTAGACCAACCAACAGCCATTGTATAATTGGCTCAGGCCAGCTTGGAATTAAATGTACAACTATAGCAACTATTGCAGAGGTTATTATGCACGATGAACAGTCCAGAAGAGCTGCAGAAAGCAGTCATTAAGTATATTTGTTAAGAGAAGGAGAAAGAAGAGATTTTGGGTGAGGCAATGGCTCTTGCAAAGACCTCAGATAGGCCAATACAAACGCTTGATGAATGAACTATTGATGGAGGATTGAACCCACTACAAGAACTTCGTGAGAATGCAGTCAACCATGTTCCAAGAGTTGCTTGCCAAAGTTGGGCCTAGAATTACCAAGCAAGACACCTTCTGGAGGAAAGTTTTGGAGCCAGGACTCAGGATTGCCATCACCCTGATCGAGGTATTTGGCAACTATAGCAACAGCTACAAGTCATTGATGTATGGCTTCAGCAGTTTGTTCAGAGTGGCCCACAACACCATCAGCAACATCATTCCTGAAGTGTGTGAAGCCATCATAGCCGAGGATGCCATCTCCTGTCCAACAACACCAGAAGAGTGGAGATTAGTTGCACAGCTGTTTGATACAAGATGAAACTTTTCCCATTGTATTGGTGCCATAGATGGGAAGCATGTGGCCATTATAGGTGTCCTCCCAGAGGAGGTTCACGTACTCTACTATAACTACAAGGGCTTCCATTACATTGTACTCATGCTCTTGTGAATACAGACTACAATTTCATCTATGTGGATTGTGGAGCAAATGGTTCTGGATCTGATGGAGGAGTTTTTGCTGCTACAACCCTGAGGGAAGCTCTAGAAGATGGGACCATTGGATTACCTCCACCTGAACCTATTGCTGGTGGTGACAGACCTGCACCATACTTCATCGTTGGGGATGATGCCTTCCCTTTGAGAACCTGGCTGATGAAACCACTGCCTCTGCGCAACATGACCAAACAGCAGAGGATCTACAATTACTGACTCTCCAGAGCCAGAAGAATTGTGGAGAATGCCTTTGGTATCCTGGCATCAAGGTTTAGGTGTCTGCTAACCACTATGTCCCAGAAAACCAAGACTGTGAAATCTTTAGTCCTTGCATGCTGCTGCCTCCACAACCTCATGAGAATCATCCGACAACCCAGAACAACATGCTTGACCACGAAGATCCAGTCACCCATCAGGTCAATCCTGGGGCTTAGCGGGAAGCTGGAGAAATTGCTGAAATGCCACCACATAGGATCGGAGGGAACTATGCTACCCAGAGTGCCAAGTTGAAACGACTGTACTTGGTGGACTATGTCAACTCAGAGGAAAGAAGTGTCCCATGGCAAGACAATATGATTTGAGAAGCTTCGGGACCTGTGCCTTCATTTTCATTGGGTGTCTTCTCTGCTGTACCTTCTCCAGTTGTGCCTGGTTCTTCTTCCTTGAACCCTCCTTGCTGTTCGCCAGTGACAACCTTCCTGCCAGGTCGACTTCGCTCAACATGAGCCAGCTGATTAACTTGTCCTTCCGTATGACTCAGATGTCTTCGAAGAAGTAATCACCTTATCCGTTCCTGTTCCAGTAGATGTTCCAGTAGAAAAGACAAGAAAACTCAATAAAAATTATCCTCCCAAGAGAGCACACCATGTACACATCTCAATAATGGTAGGTACCTGCAGACTGGAACGTGGCAACTGAAGAAGAAGCTCCTGCAGGCTGTAAAGAAGCTGAAGCAGATGGCTGTGTAGACATTGTATGCAAGGTAGTTGATTGTTTCTCAGGAGTAGCCTGCTGGAACTGAGTGAACGTCGGCTGAAACATCTGGGCCTGCTGCTGCTGCAGATGGAGCTGCTGCTGCTGAATAATCAACTGCTGCTGTTGCTGCTGCTGCTTGTTCCTCCTGACTTACGTCTTCAGCGGCAGGAAGAATGCATTAGCTGGGCTTCGACGTCGTCATACGTGTCCAAGTCCAACCTCAAGACACTCAGAATATAATATTATGTAGTCAGTCATCAAGCGGATTCTCAGGGTCTTTGGATCTGCAGGAGGAGGAGGCTGTGTGATGGCTTTGATGTGTTGGTCAATCCTTGCAGCTGTCTGCTGAGCAGTCTGGACTATGTCAGCTAATTTGGAGCTTGATGCAGAAGAATGATCACCAGTATTCTTCCTCTTCTTGAAGGGACCACCCTTGGTTGTTGCTTGGAAGACTGGACTTGGCTCGATGTCAACTTCTTCAACTTCTTCCAGTTCTCCGGCCTAGAATCTGGCTGCCTACACTGTAGCTGTCATCAAAGTCGTCCCCGAACCAAGAACAACCGCCAAAATCGACGGATGTTTTGCTCATGTTCAAAACTTCCGTAGAAAACCTCGCGGGTGATTGTTTATAGTTAGCAAGCGTAGTGAAGCCGTCGTTGCCGTAGAGGCACTCGTGGCATATGCCAAGTCACATGTGAGACACTCATAGAAGCTGGCGGGTTAACCGTCGCACACGTGGGTGTCAAGACCCGGCGGGAGAGGTACATGTGCGAAGATTAAACCGTTGGCTTCTACGTGTGCACTCAAGTGTACCATGGATAAGTAACTGGTTTAGTACGTATAGAAAAATCAATAACTACGTACGCTACATGTGACTCACGTGTGCCACAAGTAAGAGTAGGCTCCTACATTTTGTCTCCCTGTTCAGTCAGAGTTATACTGGCTCTGGCCAAGTCATGTGACCTTGCCATTCACGTTTCTGAAGTTTTAAGGGCCATGGCAACAATGGTGTGAATGGTTGCTAGCTTTATCTTGCAAGCACTGTTGTTAGGGGAGGTCATATGACCCACAGGCACGGTTGCTATGCAGCTGCTATGGTGCCACAGGACCTAAGTCCATTCAGCCTCTTTCTGATGGCGGTCATATTGGTAGCAAGCATGTGCTCACTTTGACGGAAAGTTGGAGGTAAAATAGAGGAATAGAGTGTGCAAATAAAGAGTTGTAATGGTGACAGTTAGTTTGAACCGGAGAAGATCGAAAGAATGAGGTAGGCTATGGTAAGATCGAGGCCAAGCGGCGGCGTGCATTGACGCGCAAATTCGAAGTTACTCACTTATATATATTATAGATATATTTAGTCCCCATAGACTAAGTACAAAAATCCCTGTGAACTGCATGAGCACTGCAGTGGTCGTATGCGTTTTTATTCACAGCCAATTTTGCACACTTGACGCCATGTTGCACCGCATGGCCCGGGCGATTTCGGGCACATGAACCAATTGAGTCAAACAAATTGATCCGGGGCAAACCGTGTCACACCGGTCTATCCAAAATGTAGTAGGCGCACACCTGATTTTATTTAGCTTTGATTAGACAACTTGAGATTCTAAATTGAAAATGTTGTATCACAGTATCAGAACAGTTTTTCACAAGTAGATATATATTGGTTTAATACTTTTTTACAAATAGGGTGGTTACTCTTTGGAATAGCATACATTCGTTACTCTCCTTAAACATGAATATAAACATTGCAAGGTCTTGATTTAGCAAACTAATTGTATAAATCATTAACAGTTGTAAAATTGCGGCAGTATGGGGGTGGCGAATCTCAGTGTCGTGGCGAAATCCTGTAAAATTGTATTTGATGCGAACCATTGAAGAACGGATTGAACCGCTGGCGCCCTCTGGAATTTTCTTTCAGTTTGTGGTGCCCTCTGACGGCCATTGCACCGGGCAGCTCACCAAGGAACGAAACGTGGACTGATTGCCTGCATTTTCATGGAAATTTTAACATTTCGTAGGGGTGCACTGTGCATGGAACAGGTAAATCTGCTTAATATTACATTGAATGCTTCCAAATTGTGTGTATTGATGGCAATGTGCCAATGCCCTGTCCATGCACCCTCACCAGCATAACATGATTTTAACTTAAGAAAAGGCCCAGGCCAAGGGCTGGCAAGAATATCACATAGACTAGTGCATACTATGCAAGCTTATATACATGATTACTGAATATATATACTAACATAAGTTTCAGGCACTTCTACTTCTAGGAGTAAATAAATTATTTTAATTGTTTCCAGGGAGAATGTGACATTGATAGCCTATGCAGAGGATGGATGCATTACATGTTGGTGAACCAGATGTGGAATTGTAAGTCCACATTCCTAAAGCTCCTAAAGATGTTTTAATTTATAATCTAAATTATCTGTTAAATAAGGTAAAATTTACATACTTTAATATATTTATAAATACCTAAGTATACCTACTGTATTTCTTATCACAATTTTTTGTGTTTTGACAGAATTTGTTAGCATATTTAAAACATAACTTAATTTTTTTTTCAGGAATCATTGAAGCTCTCCCGGAGAACTGAGTGGTGTTGATAAGGGCAAAGTGATCAGGACTTATAATCAGCCAGAGATGGACAAGAAGAATTTGAACAACAGTATCCGCAATCCTGTGTCACACACCCAGTCAGGTGCAGGTCCACCAAATTTGCCACATGGTAATGGATATAATGGGACGAAAGGCACAAGCGACAGTAGCTATGGGATGGCATCATCGATGCCAGTCGCATTTGGTGAACCTGCCATGCATAGACAAATGCTTGATGCATACATGAGAAATGACATGCTTGCACTATGCAATAATCCCTACATGTTCTCCAGACCATACAATTTTGCTGAGTGGATGGGTATGCAACAGATGTATGACAACTACATTGAGTTTTTAAATTATATTGGTGAATCTCGTGCTCCATGGTCACACAGCCGTACAATCAAAATGCAGTCGGTTCAAACACAAACCCCAGTTCATGAGTTCAGGTCTGCCATGATTCAAACTGATGGTGCGGACCTTCACTGTCTTTCAACCGTTGAAACTGCTGATTATCCTGAAATAGGTCTGAAATCTTCTGCACTGGGACCAGACAATGTCAAAAAAATTTGTGCCTGTCCAGCTCCAGAATTGCCTCAAAAGCGTGAACTTAAAGTGTTAACAGATGATGAAGAAACGGGTGCATGTAGTGGCAGTGGAACACCTGTTCTTGCAAAAGGTACTACTGACCAATGTCAAAGCAAAGAACGAGCAGTTGACGAAGAAACTGCTGGAAACAAAGCAACATTCTTGGACAACAATGACCTAATCATGCCAGTTCCACGGAGCCGAGGTAGAGGACGGACACCACCTAACAGTAATGACACCCAACATGACTCTGTCCCTGGCCACCATGCAAAGAATTCTCATGCTGCAGCACATTTCGAAGAAACCCTTCCTGGATCTCATAATGAAAAGCCTTCCACAGTTCCTCGCAGTCGTGGAAGGGGCCAGCCACACAATCTGAAGTTAGTTATTTCAAGTGGGCCTCCATCACAAAATTTCAATAATAACGCACTAGATATCTCAAGTGGTACTTGCAACTCACTAGAAGCTAGAGGAAATCCTGGCAGTCCAAGCTTAAGGACAGGGGTAGCTACATCTCCGACAGTATCAGTGCCACCAGGGTTTGAAGCAAAACCAGTGTCACCCCCAACTACATTCAATCTCAACATACCCCCAGTCTCTCCAATAGGATTGCTTCCCATTGGACATAACTTAAATTTAGCTATGGGCTCCCCTTCATACCAGCAAAACCTAAACACATGTCCAACTGATGCGAGCGAAACAAGAAAGCCAGCTGTTAGTGCACCACCTGGATTTTCTGCAAGTAGTCGATCTCCAATCAACACCTGGCAAAAAGACTTGGATTTGAGAGATGTGGCTCATTACAAACAGGAAAAGAAAGTATTTAATGTGGCAGAAAAACCAAATGAACATGATCTGCATAAAGATAAAATGAAATTTCCAGTATTCAGCAAAATATACAAAGCGAAGAAAACATCAATTCAGAATTACCTTCGCGCAAGTCTTGCAGATAGCAAGAAAAGAAGAAGAATGCCACGCCCAACAATTTTGGAGAAAATTGAAGAAAAAAATGAAGAAGAATCACTGCCTGATGAAGACACAGAATTGAACTCCAAGTTTGTAGAAGGAAAGACAGAAGTGAAAACAGGTCAGGAAGTCAACATTAAGGCTAATGATTCACAGTTTAACAAGACGTACACTCAAACCACTGCAGAGTATTTTGTTCATAAGCCTTCTGGAAACCCTTACCCAAAGATAAGAGGACCAAGAAAACATGAAACAAATTTTATGGAGAAAAGTGACAGCATCAGACCACAGCATATGGGAAGCTCTCCACCAAAGGCGTTTGCGAGACAGCCCAACAACCTGGGCAAATGCTCTCCAATGAGAAATAAGGTGCCACAAATGCCAAATGATCCATTTGCAAAATCTGACAGCTTTGATTCTGTAAAGAATCTTGATCGGAAACAACTAACTGAAGGGAAAATCTCACAGGAAACAATGCGAAATACAGAAACCTGGGATGATGCAGAGACTGATGTTTACGTCCCTTGCAAGTGGTACAACAAGCAACTGTTTCCTATATTTAAGGCCACAGGAAAAGGCCCGCATGAGATTAACTCAAATTTTGGTTGAAAACATGCTCATTCAGCTGATAAAGGAACTATGAACAGTTTTCCTTCAACTTACATTTGTTAAATTAGCATAACTGCTCAGGAGTAAGTAGCTTTAGGTTTTGTTTTTATTGTTGAACTCACTTGAACACTTTTGGTTGATTGTTATATTTTGCAGTATTCTGCATAATACATAACATATTTATTTCATTTAATTTATTTCTTATTTTGTATAGTTTCTGTGTTATTACTGTCAAGTTCGTTAAAACTAGAAATAATATTGAAGTTCTTTTTGTCCTCTTCGAGTAGCTTAGCATTTCCTTCTCTTGTAACTATGAAAGCTTTCATGCCAGCTTCAGTAGCAGCTTTTGCTTCTGAAAAGCCAAGAAGGATATTCTTAGATTACTCATACATGTATATTACTGTTATCTTTTTTACAATACCTGAATACGGTGAATTTGTGATTCAGTGGATGTTGAACTTACCTGCTGGGATGTCGGTCAAGAACAACACCTCAGATGAATTACAGTTTATTTCCTTCAGTATTTTCATGTAGCTTTCTTTTTCTCTCTTGGGTCCAACCTTTGTGTCAAAATGACCTGAGAGATACTGAAAAGCAAAATCAAAAGCACAATGTTTATTAACTTTAAGAGGTTTTTTTGTATGTTGTTGTTGAAGGTTTAACTAAGTCATACATACACTTGATGTGTATTACATAAGTGTTTGTAATAGTGTACTTTTATTGCCAAAGCAAAAGTGGATTTTGACCTAAAAAGGTATTGAAATACTTATATACATGATATATATATGTGTGCTGGAATTTTACAACAGCATCATGGTCGCTCATGGTATAGGATGTATTCTGGCTGGGACAAATTTTGTTTCTGTTGTGCTTTAAATAATTATGGAGCATATCATTGACAGCCAGACATGAACTAAAAAGATTCCTTTTTGTAACTTAAGGCAAGTTTCCTCACATGAGTATTTGTAAAAACGTTTTTTGCGGGTTACATACACAACAGCTTACTTTGCTAGAATTTTATGAGGTTCTGTATTTGCAAAGTTGATTAAATTATAAGAGCTCTTGTTCTAGTTGAATTGTTTTTTTGTTTTTTTTAAAGGTGTGATTATATAGATATATATTTAATATATAATATATACTGAAATTAATACTGGCGGTCTCACAGCTTGCCCAGAGAACAGAATTATATTCAATATCTGTACATCATTGCCATGTACTATATAAGTGTTATGTGGACTGAGACTGAGAACCATATATTGATCTGGACATGCATACATATATATATATATATATATATGCAACTGACTGAATTCAGAATAGCTTAATGGCTAGCATTTACCTTTGTTAGGTCTCCATGTTCAGAATGGCAAAAGAGTAGTTTTTGTGCCTCAACGCTGCCAGAGGAGTAAATATATGCTTTTTTACCATCGGATATCCATGCTTTCAAAAAATCTACTGCATCCTGGAAGACTCTAGGAAGAAAAATAGACAATGTTGAGATGAGCAGGTATACGTGGCATATAACTCCAAATGTGCAGATAGAAAAATAGTTTACTATATAATACATTTAGTTGAGATGTAGTTTTGCATTAACCTACCTTCCTTTGACTTCACCAGAACTGTATGCATGACGCCAGATGTGACCTTGCAGTTGTTTCAGGGCAGTTGTTTTACGATCTGATTGCATTTGCCATGTTACATTGTCTACAGTGGCTTGTACAACTGCTTCTTTGTTGTCATCTGCCAATGTTGGAATCTCAGGAACATCCTCCAATTTTGCTTTTTTGTCATCTGTAATCTGTGAAAAAGATTTATAGCATGTTTTTAATTGGTCAATTTATATTTTGAAGCAGTGTAAAGTATTGAAATTTTAAGGATGATATTGTACCTGTTCTTGCAATGCCTTTATGTCATCATTGCATTCCTGTTCACCAATGTGGGTCTCCAAATAGCTTTTCAAGTTCTTCTTAACATAACCGAACAGTACATCCTGTAAACCAATTGAGATACAACATTCTTTTTTTATTTAAATGCTTCAGTTATTATGCCACCAAGTTATATAGATGAAAGCTTTAGATCAGTACATCGATAAACTCTGAACAGCTAATTAACCAATATACATAAAAACCTACAGTGACAAATGTAATTGGAGTTGTAGTCCCTTCAATATCCAACAATAACACCTTTATGTCACTCTGTACATCTTCAGCTTCGGATATTGACCTTTTCTCTCCTTTCTCGGCCATGACAGCCCAGTTACACCAAACACTGCAAAAGAAATAAACTTATAGTATTGATTTAATGCAGGGCCTGCGAATTAATTCAGAAAATAGGACTTGTTATAGCTAAGTGGGCGGGCCAATTTATTAAGGCCTAATAGCCACACTTCATGACTTGACCTTTAGCTCTCAGATCTTCTCAGGGCAATTAAGTCACTCAATATTAAAAATAGAATTAATTATATACACATTAATTGTAACTTTATCTCAGTGCATCTCATCATCATATATGGTCATTCCACAGAAACGGTGCACATTTGGATTTCAAGTGATATTGTACCTGTACCAAAAAAGTGAAATTTTCATTCTTTCAAAAATCCAAAATTATGAATTTTTATACATTTAATTCCATGTTGTAACATGACAAAAAAACATTTTCATCTTTTATTTAAATTGGTTGGTCATGTGATCTCTTATGTCAGCCATTACGGTAACAGGGACAGTAACAGGATTGACATTTAGTGAAACTTTATGCAATATATATCTGAAAGGGAAATGCAGGTAATATTACTGAAGTTTCCATTTCCATTTTGTATAAAGGAGTATTTTCAGATGTATGATAAAGTTTCCTCAAAAACTTGGTAACAGGAATAACACGCATTAAGTCTCCCCCTGCCAATACAAACTCTTTTCTTTAAATAGGCCCTACAAAAATATTATTCGAAATGTGTAAGATAGACATCCTGAAGTCCCCCATATCAGTGCTTTCATATCTTGAAAAGTGCACAAACCTAACAATTTTTGTTTTCATCTCACGGCATTTTAATACCATATTGTAACAGGATTCTGTTGACAAACTTAAACCAATGGATAATGTTACTGGAACTGCAAAATATTTTACAATTTTCTTCGCCAGTTGAAAACTCAACTCCTGATCAGCTATATCAGCTGATCAGGAGTTGAATTTTGTGAATATCATAAATGATTTTTAACTTTTTTTAACATTTATTTGGCAGGGTGAAGAGATTATATAAAATGAGGTGTGGGACGTACATGCCCTTTTGCCTTTTAGCAAAAAGGGCCACAATATCAGTTGAAAGAGCTCCTGCAAAAATTTTGAGTGTGTGTTTATCACATTGGTCTGCCCATCCTCTTACATTAATATTATTAAAACTATTTAGAATGTTATAATCACATTTAAAAGTTGAGGGACAGGGATGCAAAGTTCCAGGAATGACCATATGTGATATCATATAACGGTGGAATTTAAGGTTAAAAAAATTAATAATATATTTATAAGTATAAAATGTGAATCTATTTACCGAAGATTGCGAGTTATAAAGCACAGGCCTTTTTAATTTACGAACCCGACTGTCCATAGATACATTAAAATAAATAAAACCCTGACCCCTGACTGTCCATATAGCCATATTATAGGTACATTAAAATAGTACCGAACACAAAAATAAAAGGTATAGAACTAAGTCTACTTTTCCTTTCTATCTAGCAGTTATAATATACCTTAATTGCACATGCTGCAGTATTACAGAGCCTATCCATCATATAATAATCAACATTGAACACAGGCTGACACTGACAGCACGGTGAGGCGGGAAGAGAGGGGACTGCTTATTAACAATGACCGGTCCTCCACCCAATTGCATGCTGGGATAAGCTGCCCTTCTCCTCCTTTTAGAAGCTGTAAAAGGTAGGTTTGCGGTAAATTGCACAGCCACCAGGTAGAATTCACTATGGGGTACTTATTTATTATATACCAGGAACACCTGAGATGCTAAAAGGGTTAAAAAAAACTCATAATAGAGGAAGAACCTTGTGCTGCCGGCAACGCAAGCGTATGAACATCCGGGCACCTGCTAATGCTAAGAGTTTCCGAAAGGTGGCGGACGACCTAAATTCCTCTATTGTGCTCTACTAGAGAGCGCGGCTGGTTTGCTTCTTGAGGAAGGCTCCATTCATATCCATTTGTTTCATACAAATTGTAAGTAACTCTAGAACTTTTAGAAACACCAAGAAACTCTCAGAAATTGACGTAACAATCTTGAAGAGTGTTTTCGTTGTTGAAGATTTTGGAAGGTAAAACGCACAGCATCGTGTCGAAGTTGAAGACGGGGGAGGGGGCTGTGGTTTGTTTACGTTCGTTCTGGGGGGAAACTTCACCGGCACGTGGCTTCAGTAGGATGTAAACAACATCAAGACGTGTGATTGGAAGTGTATTGTCATTATATTACTTCAGGGTTGTACTACTTTCAATTGGCCTTGTTTCATCAAACGGCCTCGAACCACCGTTGACGTATGCTGACTCGGTCATTGTTGTCATGAGGGGAGGGGGTTGATGATTAAAATATTTGAAATTAAATTTTCATATTTCTGGATTATCAGCTCTTGGCGACAATTATATTGAAACAGTAATGCGTCTGTCATTGTCGTTGATGTCAATGAATGCAATGGTGAATTATAAGTCCATTGGCATTGTTACAAAAAAGGAAATAGATAAAATTTTACCCTGTCAGTGCCAATGTGTTTTTAATTTTTTTTTAGGTTAAATTTATATACTAATTATTAGTGCCAAATAGCCTGGGTACTTATATTGCACTTTAATCAACAGCTTAAAGGATATACATTCCAGTGTGTATACTTAGGTGCCCTCCATTTTAATGAATTACCCGGGGTTATTTTAGATGGTATGTAATGGATCTACTGAGTCCATGGCACATCAACACTTCGTTATGTCTATGGCTCATTTGGTCTGAAGCTTAGCCAGTTTGTATGACCAGCTGTCAGAGGCACATATAATGATGAGATAATAAGCTTAGGTTATGAGTCCACAGCATGTATACAACAGTCATTCCACTCAGTCTGCACATTGAATGCACTAGCCCAGTGCATCATCAACTGCAGCCTGCAATTCTTGGACACCAGCCTTGAAAATTGAGCTGAAGAAATTCCTATATATCTGTTAAATAACACCATTAATTGCAATTTTAGTTGTATTGCACATAGAAGGCCTTTGGGGGGGGGGGGGGGGGGGGGGGCTGAAGTCAAGGGACCTGGCAGGCATTAGCCTGACAGGCAATGGTGTGGCACTATTGTCCGCGTCCACTCTTTGTATTTTAGTTCCCCATTATGAAAGGTAGATTTAATTGTGGAGAAGTGTACTTTTGTTTTTATCATAATCTAACAGTAACCTCCCAGCAGATGTTCAATGTTCTGTTTATTTGACACGCAGGTTTCATGAGTCAGTTATGAAACGATACGGAACAAGAGGCAAGGAGGATGGGAAGCCTCTGAAGACTGACAGCAAAGTTTCTGCAGTGAACAGAAGGTCTACAAGAGGCAAAGCATCCACGAATGGAGAAAGTGATGAAGAGGATGATGAAAACAGTTCACAAACCTCAAAAGAAGCCCTGGGAAAAAGAAAAACTCAGGATGGACTAAAACCTGACTCATTCTACAAAAAGTCCAAAACCCAAGACAAACCTGAACCCAAGTATGTTTAACATGCATTAAGTAAATGACTATCAGATCTTTATGTTTTCGCTGAACCCTGACAATTTAGCAGATTAGGGTTTTATCCTTGCTCTAATAACGGCTTGGTTTTGATGTTTTCACATCTGCTTAATAGCTTCAAAACTGTATGTTGTGTACTTTAACTTGCTCTGTGTGTGTGTACATTAACCTGCTCGAAGTGTCACTTGTATAGAAAGGTCACCTACCTTAAACGGCCACTTCTTAATCCTCCAGACTGAGTTTTGGTTCTTTTACCCCTCTATTAAACGTTAAACAGTCACCAATGTCTATAGTCAGCAGCCTAATATTTTCGGGGGTTGATCAAAACGGCCTCATTCATTACGGCCAACATACTAAGATGGCCAATCACCAAGTACCATGATCTTGGGTCTTGCCCTGAATGTTAAAACTTAGAGTTATCCAAGGCTTAAATAAATAACTTACCTGACACTTTATGTAGACAATAAAGTGCATGTTGGCTCAGCAAAAATTTGGTGTTGCTTAATTACCCTCAGGTACAGCATCAGTAACCAAACATGACATTCAAATATGAACCATAAAAGCAACAACAACCAAAACATTATTAAATAAATTCGTAAATTCCTTCCTTTTTATTTTGCATAATATAATCAAGTGTCATAGATTGGAATAGGCTCTTGATGAATAAATAAGGACATCACAATCAAGACTTTCAAATTGTTTTATGTCCCATTACTTGTTGAATTATATAACTAGCAATTGTGGAAATAAATTATTCAGCTGATTATTTTCAATGAGGTTATCGTATTTAACACCAATTCCCTTTTTACTCTTTTATGAAAATTGTCGTCATATATATATGATTTTAATTTTATTGGTTGGCTATACATAATCAAGCATAATTGCAATTATTTTGTTGTCACTTGTTGTCAGCCTTTAATTTATAATCATTGGCAATTGCAATAAAACACCAAAATAATGTATAACATGGCGCAAGTGAAATGCCAAATAAGAGAAATGAATATATACTTATACAATATGTGTGATATTTTTTATTTTTAATACAAATATTTTATTCATGATTTTGGTCCACAACATGACTTGAAATATTGCTGGTCATTAAATACTACATTTATAGGCTAGTGTTGTGTACCGGTTCACGATATATCGTTAAAACCAGTAAATTCTAAATGATACAGAAACCGGTGTTGTGCTGCCGTACAAATCGATATAATATCGCCAATTTGAATTGCTTATGTCTCCGGCAAGGGCCGACATTTCGTAATTGAAAAGAACAGGTTAATAGTGGTTTCTCTCTAGCAATTCATTGAAGTTCAGAAATATTGTTAATTGTAATTGGGGAAGCCACTTGGGGATATGGGGGAGTTGATTGAAATCAGTACAGACTCTACCAATGCCTTGAAAAAGGTGTGAAGTGTGGAGTGTAATTAGCATGTAATGATTAGCCATCACAACTAGATAAATTTTAAAGGAAATTTATCTGTTTATAGATGATGGGTGCATAGATGTATATTTTGTACAGGTTGTTACATTCTCTCAATAAAACTTTTCATTAAAAAAAAAAAAAAAAGCAATTATAAACAGCAACAATGCTGCCAGCCCATATTGAGCCTAAACAAACTTCATTTTGCTCAAAATTTACAAAAATGTTGCATTTCTCATTTATAATTTGGTAAGCCAACATCAATTTATGTATCGCGATGTGTATCGGTTCAAGATATCGATGATACGTATCATATCGCTTCGCTGTAATGATACACAACACTATTATAGGCCTTTAATACAAAATCTATGGGTACCGTCCTGGTAATTGGTCATTTTGGATAGTTGGCCATCATGGGAGGTGGCCGTTTGGCCGTCATGGGGAGTAGCCATTATGGTAGTTGGCCATTTTGACCCTACTCAATATTTTCATCCCATGCAGCCTACCTTACCTGCAGTAAGTGGCTGATTCAGTGTTATTTGACACAGCAAAGATGAGTTTATAGGTGTAAAAGAACAAAGTCTCATTCATCTTGTATATATTGCCGAAATTTAACAATGAAAGTTTGACTGTATACATGCACATTTGCAATTGTGTTTAAAATCTTATGATTGTTTTATTATTATTGTTACCTGTGATGTTTATAGAGGTGTATTATTTCTGTTTTAATTTAAAGGTCTAAAATTAATGCAGCAAATGAGAAAAAGGACAGTCGAAGTTCAATGAATGTTGTTAATGGCAAAACTCCGACCAGAAGTACCAGAAACAGCAAGACAGATTCTCAGAAGGATGATAAAGTGAGCAACAACCAAGACAAGGCACCTTCAGAAAGATCGAAGCGACAAAGTTTGAGAGGAGAAAATGACAAAAAAGGCAGCACACCTTCAAGCAAAAACGAAAGCAGTTCCAAAACTGATAATCAAGGCAATAAGACTGACAGGGCATCAACCAGGAGCAATGGTGCTAGTTCTGCAGCAGCAGCAGTAGAGGTGGAGTCGGATGGCAGCGAATCAGACTCTGTTCAGGAAATTAGCGATACAGGCGAAGATTCAGATGAGGAGTCGGAGGAGAGTATCCAAGAAATTGATGTTAATTCAGATGAGGAGGAAGATGATGAGATTGTCCTTGGAAAGTCCCAGCAGAGCAAGAAGGACTTGGAGGCTGCAATTTTCAGTCTGGAAAAAGAGTATGAGAAAAAAATACAGAAAAAGGTACGTCTGCAATTTAAAGATTTGCAAAAGAAATGAAAATAATGTTTGCATCAAGTATTTTCTGACCTTTCTTATCCAGGATGAAGAAATACAGCGCCTAAAACATGACTTGCAGTGGAAGGTAAATTTTAAAGTCTTTTTAAGAATAAGATTATTATTATTTTTTTTTTTTAGATATGCTGCAAAGCATTTGATTTATTATTCTTTTAATATTACAGGATGAGCAAATATCTGGAATTAATGCATTAGCTGCAAAGAATTTGGACCTTGAAAGTCGTCTCAATCAAATATTGTCTGATTCTAAGGTAAGTGCTGTAATGAAAGCAAGTGATCCTTTTTCGTTACTTTTTGTTTTGGCCTCAAATTTGTTCAATATGAAATTTAATTATCAATAAAATTGAAATATTTTCTTTCGATTGATTTTAGTGTTATGAAGCTGAGGTTAGCAAGTTTAAGGCTGAAAAGGTGCCCAAAAGTAAAGAAGGAAAGGAATCGGAGCCTGCGAAAAGCAGCAAAAAAGAGGAAGACCAGCCACAATCCAAAAAGGACAAGAAAGAAGCCAAGGAAAAGTCATCAAAAGGTATTTGTCTTCCCTTTCCCTAATCTCTACTCTTCTTTATTGCAAATTGTGATATATGAGAATGGGAATGTGTATTTGATAGAGTTTCAGCAGAAATTCAGCCTAATATCAACACGAAACCTCTTTGGTGCTGTTTAATACAGCTGTGTTATCACACAAGTCAGAGGGTTATAACATTAAATTTTGATTACTTCTTTCTATACGTGAAGATAAGAACGAAACTCCGAAGAGGAAACGAAAAGGTGATGGTGAAAAAGTCGAAGAGGGGAGAAGGAAAAGCAAAAGAGGGAAGAAGAAAGATGATGAAGAAGAAGAAAAGGGAGAAGATATAGATGCTCTGTTTGTTAGCGATGATGAAGATGATGATGTTATTGAAATAACGCAAGAAGAAACAAAGACAAAGGACCCAGAAGAACCAAAAGAAAAGACAAAAGAAAAGCCGAAAGAGAAAGAAAAGGAAAAAGTGACAAAATCAGATGAAGCCAATGATGATGATGATGTTGATGATGATGAGGATGATGATGACAAACACAAAGGCAGAAGAGACATCAGAAAGTTAATGTCAACTAAAAAGTTATCAGATGAGACTGTTCAAGCTGCCAAGGAAGAAAAGGAAAGAAGAGAGAGAGTTAAGAAACTAAGGGAACTGGTATGTTTATAATTTTACTTTAATTGTAGTACTACAGCATTCCATGAGATGTAGCTGCAGTGTTCCCATTTCCCAACATTATAATTTTAATTTAGAAATATTTATAATATGTTAATCATGTAACATTGCTAGTTGTAATGATTTTTTGCAGAGAGCAGTTTCAAAAATCATAGCTATATTATTATGAGTCATATCAGAAAACTTTCTCTAATTACAATTGCATAATTACAAATGTTAAATGTTGTTCTCAGCATATCAGGGTGGATGAAAAGGTTGTGAAAAACAAAGCCCCAGTGACATCGAAACTGGTATTAGCGACAAAGAATAATGATATGAAAACTCCACTTGTTACTGTCCACAACAAGCTTATTCGAAAACTGAAACCTCATCAAGTTGATGGTCAGTGATTTTCATATTTGTTGCTTTACTCGAAATTCAGCTTCAACTGTAATGATTTTACTTAGTTTTGTTCCTTCTGTATTTTATTTACAGCTGTGGAGTTTCTGTGGGATAATGTTATCGAGTCTATGGACAACTTTAAAGCAAAGAAGGACAGTGGCGGAAATGGATGCATTCTTGCCCATTGCATGGGTCTTGGGAAGACTCTGTCTGTATGTCATCTATTTTAAATGTCAGGGTTGGGTGCATTTGCATTTGAAAATGTTGCATTTGCATTTAAGTGTTTTGGTTCAAATCACAAATGAAATTTGTTTCAATTACTTTTTTTTTCGCTGATGATTAATATCTGTCTTGCAGGTCATCACATTTGTCCACACCTTGATGACTCATAAGTGCATTGGCTTCAAGACCTGTTTGGTAGTTGCTCCCTTGAATACTGTCCTCAACTGGAAACAAGAATTGAACAAATGGTTGGACAAGAAGGAAAGATTACAGGTATTGATACATTTTTTTCATTGCCCCAATAGCTGACTGGGAATCTTGATAATAACACAAGCAGCCATTCAAATGTTGTTTTATGATGTCAGCTAAATGAGACGCCTTCTAATCAATGACCTGATTGTTCGAGTACGTCATTAAACAATGGTTTGGACCGTTTTGCTGCTGGCTTTCTCTGTTAGTTATAAGTCCCCATATTATAACAAAGTCCTTAAAGAGTTGTCCATTTAGTCATAATCATGTACCTACTGACTTTAACTATATTTTCAATATTCTTTGCCTGTCCTTGTAGGTTTATGAATTGGTCAGCTGCAAAAATAACCACCAGAGAGCTGAAGAACTGCAACAGTGGATGAAAAAGGGCGGTGTAATGATTATGGGTTATCAGATCTTCCGAATACTGGTCACCAGTAATACTCGCAGCAAGAAGAAGAAGCAAATCTTTGATCAAAGTCTACAGGATCCAGGTATGAACAATCCATCGAGTATTTAGATCCTTGTTCAACATTGCGCCCATATTTATTCTTGTAGAAACAATTTTGTTACATTTTCTATTCTTCCAGGTCCTGATGTTGTCGTGTGTGATGAAGGTCACATGTTGAAGAATGATGCATCTCTAGTTGCCAAGTGTATGAACAAGGTTAAGACTCCCCGAAGAATCGTGTTGACAGGAACGCCAGTACAGAACAATCTTACTGAATGTGAGTGCACAAGACATGATGAAACAATAGAAATGAATCATAGGTTAATTGTGTGTTGACATCATGAATTGTTTTTTTGTGTTTGTGTTGACTTTAGACCACTGTATGGTGGACTTTGTGAAACCAAATTTGCTGGGAACAAGGAGAGAATTCAACAATCGTTTTGTGAATCCTATCACAAATGGTCAACATGCGGATTCTACAGGTAATGATGTGAAGCTTATGAAGCGAAGAGCCCATGTGTTGCACGAGATGCTGTCAGGTTGTGTGCAGGTAATAACCAGTAATATTTTTAAAATTTATTATATTTTAGTTCAGCTATGATAAATAATATGAGCACAATATTTAACATGAACACGGTATTATTTTATGCTAAAGATAATTTGAAATACTTTTTTTTGCTCAACAGCGACGTGACTATTCTGCCCTGGTGAAATTCCTGCCTCCCAAGGAAGAGTACGTGATCTCAGTGCGCCTAAGTCCATTACAGATGGACCTCTACAAGAAGTATCTAGAACGCCTATGCAGTCCTACTGATCCTAGCAAGAATCTCGCTGGTGCTAGTCTGTTCTCTGACTACCAACAACTTATGCGTGTGTGGACCCACCCTTGGGTGCTCCGTATGAACGAGATCAGGGAAGAGAAAAGGGTAATTGCTTGTTTCTTAGCGTGTAATTTTTAGTGTGACAATGCAAATATGCAGCTTATTATATGTGTTGGTTTTGATATTTATAAATTCTTTTTTACATGACATATTGGTTATTGTTGTTTTTGGCAGTGTTTAGTGAAAAAATGTTATCAACCGAAGGTGATGTGGTTTGCTACGTTGTTACTTTGATTATAGACTAATCTTTGACTTTTGGTTATGTTGCCATGGTTGTGAGTTCCAGTTGCTACTTAGAATTCAAGTCAAGTTTTTGTTTGAAGATATTTTATGATGGGCCTCTTTTTACTGAGTGAAATTCTGCAACCTTTTAAGAATAGTGTAATCACATCATTATGACCATGTGGTTATTTTCAGTCACAATACGATGAGGAGGAAGATGAACTGGAATCAGAATTTGACACAGAATCTGAGGATGACACCACGACCAGTGCCTCCACAACCGATGATGAAGATGCAAAAGGTGCTAAGAGCAAAAAAGATAAGGATGCTGCAGGCAAGAAGACAAATGACAAAAAAGATCGAAAAGTTGCTGAGGAGAAAGAGTATAATGATGATGACAGTGATGTTGTCCAGCTTGATATCACTCCCAGAAGGTCAAGTCGACGAGGAAAGACAGATGACAAGTGAGTCTGCTCAGTACTTAGACAATGTACTTGATATTATTGTCATATAGTAAAGATCCCTACAGCAACCACTTCATCTACTAGCCACCTGGGTAGCCGGAAATTCCCTTTCGCTCATTTGGTTAGGGCATTGGTTTTTGAGTTGCTATATAACGTTATGATCTGTTGTTTTCATTTGAAGTGAAGTGTATTCTCGTTTTTCATTTGGGAGTCGCTGTACCAAATTACATGATACATATATATAAATTTGGTCTTATTATTTCAGAAATGCTGAGCAAAGCAACAACAAAGAGGCTGGGAAAGCAGGCAAAAAAGGCAATGAGAAGGCTGGTGAGAAAGATGAAAAATCAACGAAAAAATCAGACAAGGAGGCAAAGGATGAAAATGGTGATGGCCAAGCAAGAAAGAGTAAAGTTGTGGCTGGGGAAGTAATCAAGAACTGGAAATCTGCATCTCGCAAAAAGGATGATGGTGAGTGAAGGTTGTGTAAGTTATCATGGTTATGTGATCATGGTTAGTGTTGGTGAGAATATCTCTGTGAACTTGCGTTATGTTTTTGTGTAGGTGATCCCAATGGTGAGGATAGCAATCAGAAAAAGAAAGAGGAGAGTTGGTGGGCCAGCATGTTGAACGAAGAGCAGCAAAAAAAATGTCTGGAGCTGTCTGGAAAACTGGTGCTCATGTTCGAGATTCTACGGATGGCACAGACTTTCGGTGACAAAGTGTAAGTTTTATCTATTAGCCTCCAGTAAAATTTTTCAGATTTCGACAATTTTAGGATTATTCAATATTGGTTTAATTAAATGTTCACGGATAGATGAAATTTCTTTATAGGCTTATATTTAGCCAGAGTTTACTGTCCCTTGATCTAATAGAAGATTTCCTGTCATACAAAAATGAGGAATACCAAGAATCCAAGTCAAAGAAAGGTCCCAAGAAGGTTAGTTGATAATGCTTTTTCGTGTCTTCTACCGGAAGTTTCTTCAAGCATTTTCTATGGAAGTGTCTCAAGCACTACTAATATTTGTATTTTTACCACAGAAAACTCTGAGCAGCTGGGAGAAAGAGGAGGACTATGTGAGAATGGATGGATCAACTGCAGCAAGTAACAGAAAACGGCTCACTGAAGAGTTCAATAATCCTGAAAATACTAGGTAAAAAGATAGGCCTAATCAATTAGATCATCAAGTAATTTTGAACTGATGTAATTCTATTACAAAATGTACTTTAGTCAAATAATAAATTGATGTTTCGTTGTTTTTAGGCTGCGATTATTTTTGATATCAACACGAGCTGGAGGTCTAGGAATCAATCTTGACTCAGCGAACAGAGTGATTATCTTTGATGCGTCTTGGAATCCATCTCATGATGTCCAGTCAATATTTCGGGTTTATCGCTTCGGCCAAGAAAAACCAGTTTATGTGTACAGATTTTTGGCACAGGTGAGAATGAATTGAAATTGGATTCTTTCAGTATTTTGTAAAGCTTGTTGTAGACTCATCATAAACATAATCATTTCTTATAATATTTGCAGGGCACTATGGAAGAGAAAATATATGAGCGACAAGTGACCAAAGAGACTCTTTCTCAAAGGGTAATTGATGAGAATCAAATAGACAGACACTTCACTGCCTCAGATTTGCAAGAGCTCTATTTATTTAAGCCTGCTAGGTTAGATGACCCAGAGGAGAGCAAACGTCCTACACCAAAACTACCAAAGGTATTGTATTAGAATGTCACGCATGTCTTTCCGAAACAAAACTGCCCATGTGCCATGTTGTAGCTGTAGAGCTCTGTCTTTTCAATATTTGCCGTTTGTATTGCCAGCTTGCGCTGACATATTTTGTGATGCAATTGCTTGATTGTTCTGCAGGATTTGATTCTGACGGAATTGTTGGCAAACCAGAAAGACTGGATTGTGGGCTATCACGAGCATGATTCTCTGTTAGAGAAAAGACCTGAGGAAGACTTGTCGGAGGATGAGCGAAGGAAAGCATGGGAAGAATACGAGAGAGACAAACAAGGTCTATACAGCTCTTACAGAAGCGTTGTACCTAACCCTGCCTTTAGCACCAATATTTTTGGCAACAGACCTCTTCCGCTTCATACTCAGTTTCCAACAGTATTCCGTCCAATCAGAAGTGGCCCACCACTAATGCCAGGTAATTTCTCTCATATATTATGAAAACTTGTCTGTTGATGACTATGTGCGTGCCATTACTATGTAAAATCCTATGAATATAAAATTATGTTTGCAGGGCCTAGCACAGCACCGGTCATACCCTTCACTGCTCCAAATCTCAATCCAGTAGCTGGAAATCTAGGATTTCAAGTGTCACAGCTTCCAAGAGTTGTGCAAGAGATTCTCAAATATGTAAGTTGTCTTTCAAGACTGCATTAAAATAAAATTTATGTATAAATAGTTGCACCCCATGCTTAATGAAGTATGCTGGATCTTTCAGAACCCTAACATCAGTCCTACTGAACTACAAGACAGACTTCAAGCGTTCCTGGGTATGCATGCCAGATACACAGTTCCTGGATTTGCAGTGGTGAGTTGAAGAATAATTATTGTGTTTACTTATGAAAGCTGTGTTGTAAGTAATAATTTACAAGCCCTGGAAAATATTCCTAGTGGGTATCTACTAGTGATTCATTATGCTGAGTGGCACATGGTACTTCAACTGCAAGTTGAAGAAAAAAAATTTGAGTTTTAAACATTCTGTCTGCATGGGTTTACAGAGTGGCAATGGCTCATCGGGCCAAGGAAACCCAATTAAGATACAAGTGAAATATATGCCAAAGGTAAACTTGCAAAGAAGAAATTTGAAGTATGTTAAGATTGTGTTTTGGTTGTTTACAATTGTAAAAATTCATATTTACAGTTAAATGTTCTCATTCCATTAACCACTTCTCAAACTAATCTGTTCAAATGATGAGTTGGTGAAATCTGAGCAAGGCTAGACTTATTATGCACAGGGCCTGTGTGTGATGCCCTTCAGCTATTTTTCACTTTAGTAGCTGTTTGAAGGAGCCCTATGGCTGGGCCCAAGTCAATGCTGCAGTACCTAGCTAGTGTTTTAATAGTCGACCATTTAGGTTAGAATTAACCAGTAAGTTATGTGATATTGATCTTATCATTTCTGTACTCTACACTATAGTGCAGAAAATTTAGCATGTTTTTATGATGAAAAGGTGGACCCCAATTAATTGGCTTAATTTTTTTGTTTTAGCCGATGGGCTCAACCATAACAGCAACAGGTGCTGCACCATTGCTGAGCACAAGCCTTCTCGGGAACCCTCCCATTGCGAACATCAGGCCAGCAACGACCCTCCCTTTCCTTCTGCCCGCTCCTGCCGTACCCCCAAGCATTCAGCCTTCCAGGCTGCCATTACCAGGGAAGGTCCCAGCCAATAAATGAACTAATGCAATAAATAAAAACTGTTAAAGAGTGTTTGCCATATTTGTACAGAGACTGTATGGTTTAGATATTTCTACTTGCTTGTACAGAAATGTAGCATTTTATAAAACCAGTACTTTCTGATGAATGAGAAGTTTAGCAAAATACATCCTTGTGAAATGTAAATATCAGTGCTATAGTATTTTCATAATATAGGCTCCAGTGTAAACTTGGGATAGAGTTCTTGAATAGTACACACTGCACAGAGCATCTGTAAATAGTTTTTGAAAAATTTATTACTGTATGGTTGTATAAATGAATAATGTTTCGGTGGAAATACATAGAAAACTATTAATAATGTAATATATTTTATACACTTTGTAAAAGTTAGGTAAAATACAGATACAGTAAATACAGTAAATACAGTGCAATGTAATATTTTATTTATTGAAAAATGGAGAATGTACCTTAGTGTGAGTCATGTACATTATTTAACTTTGAAGTTGATGCCTAGCATCAAGAAATTTTTTTTGGTGTATATTTGTTCTGTTGTATGGTTTGTGTTAACCATGTTAAATTTTTTACACCGACTGGTTACAGTCACATAATGTGGTTCAGTATCTGTAAAGACAACTCGAGACTCAGCATGTGTATGGCACATGATTTAATGGTTTTATTTTCATCATCATACTACAACTGATGAATAAATTTCATAAACAAATATTCTAAGTTGTTCTACATTCCAAAATTAACTGGTCCATTCGCTACTGATAATCAACTAAAACATCACAGTATGGTTGACAGATTAAAAACAGAAACAGCACCTCAACCACAAGTCACATTGTAAAATATTACCTACAATGCTGATTGGGAATGATAACGAATCAGATCTCAATTTGACAGAAGGACTAGACTAATATCACTGCACTGTGCGAGGAATTACAGCACCGAAGGGTGTGATGGGACTAGAATTTTCCAGTTCAACTGCGGTCACTAAACATTCGCATGCTGCTTCAAATTCGGTCAGAGACTGCAAGGTTGTGCCAAGGTGAAACCTGCAAAATAATGAAATGGCGTAGACTTAAATTGCTGCTATGGAATGTATGATGTTCTTGAGATGTCAAGAGTTTCCTGTTTTTTCTTGGATCCAAATTAATGACTGGAGAAAACTATATCAGTCCTCTCTGACACTAGGTGACAGAACTCCTCAATAATAGGTAGGGTACAACCTTGCCCGAGCTACTGAGATGTTCACTTTCGCACAGTTTTATATTTTCGTTTATTCATTGTGGACGCTAGTTCACAGTCAGAGGACAAACCCTATGTTGAGTTGGGCTCAACTGAAATTGTGTGTCGCGGGGGTTTTGGCATAATTTAAAGACCTGCTAATGCCAAAATCAAAGAGTCGCGTGATGAAAATACTACTGTATACCGAATTTCATTGTCTAGTATTTTGCAACCGTATCATTCTGGTTAACAATATATATGTTAGATATGTAACTTTTTAAATAGATAAGATATATAGTGATGCCAGTGTTAGGAAAAGTACTTGGCGATTTTGCCCCCATTTTTGATAAGATTCACACCAACTCGGCCTATGCAGTGTCCTCTGACTGTGAACTAGCGTCCACAATGAATAATAAAATAACGGCGTTTAAGTGAACAGCAGATCACTTGGGCAAGGTACAGCCATAGGCTTTTACAACTGGTCGTGTTACAGACATGGATTTATGCATTATCACTGACCTGAAACTTAGCCCATCATGGCTCAATTACATGTGCTGGCATAGACCACCACTTTAATGTTATGCAACTGACATCAAACTGAGATGTAGTGCATGAAGAGTGCCTGGGCCAGGGATCAAACCTAGGACCTTTAGAGGAGCCAGCAAGTGTACTAACAGGCTGATGCCTTATTCTCATTCATGAAGACAGAATTATATTTCATGTACTCACCATGACTTAGCGGAAGTTGGATCAGCGTTTACAGCATCTCGTAATACTTTCTCTGAGAGGTGATTATTCCCCAGCTGATGCAAAATAGTGCCCTACAAAACACGCAACTTATTCAGTACAATGGGCTAGTAAACATTTAAAAGACAAGGGATTCTATGTAAAGTTGCACCATTAATAAATTGGTAAAAGTACCAAAAATGTGTCTTACCAGATGTTGCAGGCTCTTGACATGTGTTGGATGTATTGATATGGCATTCTCATAGCTCTGCTTTGCTTCATATAATTCATTCTTCTTCTCATGCATCCTTCCCTTCTGTAAGATAATTTCCATTGTGTCTTACTCTGGTTCCAGATAATTATCAAAATGAAAAATACTTCAAGACATCAAAGTTTATGTGAATAACAAATAGTTTACCATGTATGACACCATGTGTGAAACAGGAGAAATAGCACCAGCTTCATGAATACAGGCCTGGGCCTCTTCAAGTCTGTTTAATTCTAGATAGAGCTCCCCTGATGAAGGAAAAAAATGTACATGTATGTACACATGATCAAATATCTAGAGCATCATTGCCCAGGCTAACATCATGAGATGTTGTCTTGGGCCACAATTAGTGAAATACCATGCCACAATTTTGATTGTAATACATTCATATTTGGCTATAACAACAAAATTGCATAGACGAAAATGCTTTTATTCAGCATACAGAGCTATCACATATGATTGAAGATCATTACATAGTATACTTACCAAGATGGAGCCATATTTGAGCCTGCAGTGCCCATGTTTGGTTAGGTCCTTGTTTTGGATGAACACTGCTGTTCATGGACGATGCCATCTCTGACAAGGCATGTTCTACTCTTGATGCTGCCAAAGATTCTGCTCGGATGGAATCTATAAGAAAAGTCATACAATTAAATTATTAATGACCCAATTTTAAATTTCTTTTCAGCCTTTTATTTTTGAGAAAGAGTAATGACGTGCAAAAATTTAAAGTTTAGGTAAACAGTGCAAATTGACATTCAAATTTGGTGATGTAGACTAAGACCACTTTGATCCGGTCATTAATGGGGAACCAGAGGACCACCAGAAGTCACTGACATCACCGCAGATACATTTGTGAAGGATGTCATTTAGCAACATACTTTGCATAACAATGGTAAATGACATCTTTATCGACATCTTTATCGAATGATATCTGTTTTGCAAACCGAATTTGATAACTTAATGATGAATAAAGTAACTGTTATCTGTTTTGGTTGCAGCAGTCTCTTGTTAGTCAATAGTTCCCCATTAAATACAGGCCTGGATTGTCACAATACTATAGATCTAGCTCAAAATCAGCACTTAAAGAGATGTGAATTTCCAATAAATTTTAGCATTTCAATACTGCTCATGATACACAATACAGCAGGTTATTAAAAAAATATACATAGTTCAGTACCAACAGACCATCCTTGTTGGGACTAAACCAGCACCACATCAATACACAGAATGCTGGACCAGTGGACCATTTAATGTGGACAAAGTCTGCATCACTATTAGCAATAAAACTGCAGGCAACCCATGCAAAAGGTAACTTGAAAAAAAAAGGTGGTTAGATGAATGATGTAACCATATCTACTGAAACCTTTTGTAATGCACAGCAGTAGGGCTGCTAAAAAACACCTTGATGATATACCCGCTAACCTTCAATACACCAATCTTCATTTAATCCCTTATATGTGCATAAGCTATTAAAGCTTGGGCTTGGATTAACAAACCATTAAATTATCTACCTACAGTCTTACACTACCTTTAATAGTAAAGCCAAACGAAGTATCTCCATAACCTATGTCAAATATACCATGAACAATTCTGCCATCCAAAACCATTTAAATTGGGAAAAAAGCATTCAACTTCAGTATCCAAAGAATAAATGGTCACCAACTTTTGTAAAAATTTAGAAAAATATTAAACATTAATTGCAAAGCACGCCAATTAACCTGGATAGTCTCGTTTAGTTCCAGTTGGTTCTGAAATTAAATATCCAGTTAAGCAATTTTCAAAAGCTGTTAAATTTATCCAAGACATGCATGTAAACATCATATTATACAATGGAGAGACAGCTTCACAAGCACATTAATTAAAAATCATGCTGTTTTTCATACTCAAGAAAAACTAATGTACTTACTTGAGTCTCTGTCACTGAGATCTGATAAGTGAAATTGTGCAAGACTTCTCTGATCTGCAGTAAATTTATCTATTAATCCAGTCCCCCTTTGTTCACTGAAATAATAACAAGACAATACACCAAATCATTAAAAGATAGAATGCAAATTGCTGTTTAGTGTTTGTGAAATCTTGAGTGATCTCTTCTAGCACACACTGCAAGTAAAGAAAGAGGATAACACAATTCAACCTAAACTATGACTCTTCAATCCAAAGCTGCCAAGGCAGTAACTAAACATTTGTTAGTAGCTGTTAGTAGATCAATGTTTCAAATCAGTCACTCATATTTCTACCTATCAGTCAGTTGCCATACAGTTCTTCGTTGAATCAGCCAGACAACTGCTGCATCCATACTCTAACCCCAGGTCAATATTCAGCGTTTAGCAACACATTTACAGTAGAACTCGACTTGAAAACGTAACTCCAGATGACACCATGTGACCCCAAGACTCTCATTTGGATTTACATGACACATTCTGGAGTTTTGTTTCCTTTTCTTTGATGTAAGTGCTACAGACAGTAGAGTTTAAGAGCTAATCAAGTACATTGTACTATCGCATCACACCCCAATGAAGTGAAGAAGTGGTTTTCCATACTAACAAGTAACTGTCTTATCCGCTAGACCAACACATGAAACTGTGCTGAACTATATAACAAATAATAAGCCTGGGGGATTGTTTTGACTCCAACATGTGGAAGCCTCTGAAACCTCTACAAGTAGTCAGTTTTCTTTCAATTATCAATTATCATGATTATTATCACTCTGACTCTATCTTAAAAGGGACAAACCACTAAAGACATTACCCAACAAGCCAATTCTTCCCATAGCCTAAGGCACTGTAGAAATACCCAGGAAAGAGAAATAAGGCAATGAATTTCAAAATAAATTTGAAAAAAAAAAACAAGAGTTGCATAAGTCCCATCCCTAGCAAATACAAAGAAATGCAGTTAATTGATCAGTGAAGGATTAGCTTTGTATTACAAACAAAAACACTAATAGCATCAGCAAGGCAACTCAACGTGAAGTTTCTTCTTCAAGTAAAGATCAGTTTAACCTCTATTTCAAACCCACTACCTGTTAGGTATCTTCAGAGAGAAACGTCTTTTGTCTTGCTGAGGAACCGATTGGTCAAAAAATGCAGCTGTTGGGTCTAGAATAGTTGCTGCAGAAGAACTGAAGATAATATTTATATTACGCTCTAACAATTACTGCTACTTTGGAAATACTGTTTCTTGTGCAGCTATACATCTAGCAATCCCATTGCTATAATATGACAAAAATTTAAATATTATTACGCTATAATATGGCAAATGTATTCCAGGAATAACTTACTTTTCCAATGCTTTCTCATAACTGTCTTTCCAAAGGGTCAACATCTGTTTACATGTGTGCAGGGCCTCCTCTGTACCATGGACGACTTCTTCAAGTTTGCATTTTGTAAACATCAGGCTGCAAACCAGGTATAAAATAAGATAATTTCAAGTGAAAGTTCTGCAACATTAAAGCCATAACATGGTGTCTGATTCACCATGTCATGACTATTGGAGGTCATGACACATAACAAGTAAACAAGGAACAACATTTTTTGCTAAATCAACTGTACAAGTCTTTACCAGGATTATTGCTCCTTTTGTCATGGATACCCAGGGCTGTTGCATATACAAAAGAGGGGGTGGACCTGGAAATTTTCAGATATCAGTTTTCCCCAGACCCCAGTCCCCTCCGGATATCTGAAAAAACTTCAGGTCCGCCCCCCCCCCCTTTTTTTTTAAATGGAACAGTCCCCATTCAGACAGAGCAATATATTTAAAGTACCAGTTGCAGAACTTACTTAAAGTTACTAGGATATTCTTGGACAGTTGCATCTATTAATTTCAGGGCATCCTCATATTGCTTTTGAGATGAGAGAAGTAGTGTAAGTAGATGCAGGGAGTGGATGTGGTCGCTTCTTAAGTGCAGTGCTCTACGTACGTGTTTGAGGGCCTCAGGAATCTGTAAAAACAAGAATTTAATTTCTGGACTCTCAGTAATAGTATCACATATCAGAATTACACATCAGTTATTGAATAATATACATTTATACAAACCTGTCTTAAAATTGCAAGTTGCATTGCTACATGGAATTCTGCAAGATGGTCATTTTGGTCAATCTCTGTAGCTCTGCAAATGATGTTGAATACCATTCATTTAAATTATAATTACAGTCTATAAAGCAATTAAATGACTGAGCATGAGAATAGACTTACTGGCAGAACGCATCTAATGCTTCACGCTGAAACCTTTGGCGATCAACTTTGAGTTTGGCCTCATCGGCTTTTGCAGCACAACCTATTCCCAACAGTATGTATGACTTGGCCAATAATGGATTTTGCTCGCCAAGATCAACAGCATTTTGTGCATATATTATTCCTTGGTCAGGCTGCAAAATAAATCAGAACAAAATTTAGTGACACACAAAAATCTTTAAATACCGGAGTCTCCATTCTTAAATGGCACAGAATGTTAAGCTGTGAAATTACCAAATGCAAGTGGTCAAAGCAAAGTCTGGCAGCAAGCAAGTACACCACTGGGTTCCTTTGTTCTATTCTGATACATTCTTTGAGAACAGCAAGAGCTCGACTGTACTTCTCTGCAGCCACAAGTGACAAAGCGAATTGGTACCAAATGTGGAATTCTTCAAACGAAAACTTCATTGCTCTATCAAATGTCTGCAAAGGTAAACCAACAATAAATGTGATAAAGAGACTTATAGGTAAATACTTAGCGAAAGTAACATAGTCAATTGAACATCTCGGGAAAGTTGGAGCTACGCAACTATACCAACCTCACTCAGCATTGTGAACTGCATTCTATGAACCAATGCAATAGTTAACAGATCGTAAACTGCAAGAGTGTTATTAAATGCATGAACTCTCATCTCTGTGTGCTCAGGACTACGACTCAAGATTGCATCTCTAGTTGCCATGGATTCTGATATCAGCAGACACAACAAGGCTTCTTCACTGCGGCTTTTAGGAGAGAATAAACTACAAAGAAGAAAATGTGATTCCCCAATAAAACAAATTTTATAATTAGGAACAACAAATACCCAAAATACAACCTTAATTTTCATTTTTACAAACCTTTCTCCTATATAGGTCCTTGGTTTAAGTTGCGATAAGCCTTCTGAAGAATTTGAGGGTTCAAGTGGTACATGCTCATAAGTCACATCACACACACCACGCAGAAGTACCTCAGCAAGTTGACGTGCCAATGTCTATGAGGTAATCATAAACGTGAGTGTAAAAAATTTGGAAAAAAAACAACAACAAAAACTCAGAACTAATGCATAATAAATTTTTTAAATTATGACAACACACAGCATGTGCCATTAGTAATGTCCCACCTGTCTTAGTCCCTGCACAGATCTGGTTTCAACAGCACTCAGTAATTCTCTAAATCTCCCTATGCCTTTTGATAATTGTCTACAACAAAACAATGATGAACATCAATTACATTTGTACTGTTACCAACAAAGTTGAAGGAAAGATAACTGAAACATACCCATTTCTAATATACATAATTGGGGATCTCTGAATAGCAGTTTCAACCATGGGTCCAACTCCCATAGTAATGGTATCTGTACCCGCCCAAAATCCAGAGGACTGAAGGCTGGAGGATGTAGGTGTTCCTCGTCCTCTGTCAAGCAGATCTTGCAATTGTAAGAAGGACAGGTCTCCTGCTTTTTCAAAGCATTGCAATATTAGGTCTTCATGTTCTGCTTGTTTGTATCGACTTGATGAGCTGGCAGGCACTTTTTCTAAACATAATCCTGTAATCAATTTAAAAGAACTTCTGTTTCACTCTGTTGGAGAATTACATGATGTACATTTAAACACCTGCACCTCATGAATTTGAATCAGTAAATATATAAGAACCTTTAATTGCATAGCTTTCTGCAACAATTCGCATTCTTCGGTTGGAAACATTTTCCATATTCAGGTTGTCAACATCAACTTCTTGATATTTTGAGAGTGCACCAGCATAATCTCCCATAACAAAAAGCAGTTTGGCAGTGAGCAGTTGAATTTCTTGACGCAGCCCCGCCTGATATCATATGGTAAAAAAAAAAAATCACCATTATGTAAGGCATACAACAGCACACATTTAAAATTTAATGCCAATGAACTGTAGTTGTTTGATCAGCTGTTCATCCAGGTTTGTTGTGTATTTTGCTCAAAAAGGTGTCAGAATGAAAAACCAAGATATTCATTTACATTCCAAATTTCAAGTAATTTAAAGGTTTTCACTGTTCTAGTTGTATTAATGACTACTTTACAACACATTTTGATTGTTACAAAACCTATCAATCTTTGTAACCCTGGCAATGATATAGTCACAGGGTTTTATACTCCATGGGCACTGCATCTCAAATTTTTATTACTATAAATCCTCTAAAACTATTTACAGTCTATTATTTCAAAGTAAAAACATTCTGCACCAGGCATGATCTTTCAGTTTTTTAACAGCAAAGAAATATACCCTAGATTCTCTCATGAGAGCTTCTTGGAAATCTTGCCGAGCTTCTAAAAGCTGGGTCCTGGCTTTTTTTGTGTTCTCTTCATTAGGAGGGTTTTCTTGAATGAATCTTTCCAGTTTGCTCTCTCCCATAACAATCCTGCAAAGGCCATCTGCAAAGCATAACATCTACATCAATCTATGTTTAAAAAAACGTATACATCTAGGTTATGATCAGGACCCACTACATATATTAAACACTGCCAGCAAAAGCTGTTTCACCTGGTGAAACTTCACATGCAACTTTTAACATTAACAAATTTCCAAAATGATGTCATTCGCTTCTTAAATACAATTGAGTTTTAGTGACAAATAAGCCCATTTGGGCTGGGTCCATGTGGTGTGATATTTCTTTGTTTATGTATTTCTATTGGACTTGTCAATAAAGATTTTCTTATCGTATTGTATCGTCATAATGGACAACCAAAACAGTGACACATGTATGTCAAGCAAAATGGCAATACTGTAATGTAAAAACCACAACAAATCAACACACTATGTTGTGCCTGTGACAGCTTTGACACGGGTGGTGGATGAAACAGCTACACACGAAAATGGATACAGCCAAAACGTCAACAACCATAAAGTCGACAGCGAAAAACGTCTACACCAATATTGGGGACATAACCAAAACGTCAACAAGGTTTATTAAGCCTTAACCAAAATGTCAACATGCTTTTTCACTACTTAACCATATTGTCTACAGTGCCTTTTCCCGCTGACCATGATACCAAAACGGCTACTGCCATATAGACCAAAAAATCAACAGACCAAAACTGGTCGAACCATCAATGACGTGCGATCGTGGCTTCTCCTTGTGATCGTAGCTTCACTTTGTTTTATGAAAGTGTAGCCGTTTTGGTGTATGAAAATGTTTAGCCGTTTTGGTGTATGAAAGTGTAGCCGTTTTGGTGTATGAAAGTGTAGTTGTTTTGGACATAGCTTGTAGCCATTTTAGACATAGCCTGTAGCCGTTTTGGCATAACCATGTTGATGTTTTGGTCATCTGTTCATTTGGGATTTTTGGTTGTAGCCGTTTTGGGGATGTCATTAAATTTTGTAGCCATTTTTGGCTGTAGCCGTTTTCGCGTGTAGCCGTTTTGACTGACATTCCTTTGACACATCCCCCCTCTCCTCCCCTTGCGAGGCAAATGCTTGGCCGCAGACATTCCCAGTGATTTTGGCACCCGCCTAAAGTGCTTATTTTGACAGCTGCAGCATGCCCATCATTCGCCGACTGGCCGTTATATATGGACCATCTCTAGGGTGTCAACGATTTTGGATAATTCAACATTTTATTTATAAAGTGAGATCAACACTGACAGAACTGTTATAATATAAGATACAATTTTGACACACCTGTCCTACCCCTTTTCTCGTACATATATGCCAGAACAGCAGGCGCAGGCATATATCAGTCCCACGGCCCCATTAATTATTTTATACTCAAGAAACAGAGAATTGTCAAAATGCGGACTTTATATAATAAACTATATATAGACTAGCTTAGACTATACTGTAGTCTACTACTACTAGTCAATAGTAGAAAATCTACATTCCAGGATCATACTGTACAAGCACTGCCTAATTTAGCCATTGATTGGGTGAGGACACTCGAGAAACGACACGGTTTACCTAGAGTTTGACTTTTGCTGGAGATCTGACGGGTAAGGTCCAGTGCCTTGGCCCAGTTGCCCTCGGAGCGGCATTTTTCTATTTCAGATTCTAGGCGAGCGACCTTACTTTTCGCTGCCATTCTGTCAATAAACATACATAGCCTCTAAACAATCTAATTTGTATAATCAAATTATCATTCATCATTATCAGCTATAAAGTATATGTTACTGCTCTATATTATTAAATGTATTCTATTAGTATGTATTGAACAGTATCGGCTTTATGTAAAATATATTTATTTTGAGCAGAGGCTAAGGTCCGTCTGCACCGGCACGTGTAAGCCCCTTTCCGGTTGTGCTCCGCCATCTGACTCGACGCAGGTAATGAGCTGCCGGTGAAAAAACTGACATTATTAACTTCTTAAACTTAAGATTTGGTATTATTTGGGTGTGGGGTATTCCTAATGAAGTGAATGATGGATAGTTGGTTTGATTTTGTTTGTTAGGCGTGCGAGTAGACTTCAATTTTAATACCAACAGGTTGACTCTCCCGCATGTTTTGACAGTTCTCACATGTTCAGAACTTGTGGAGGCTGACAGTATACTTAATAACTAACGAATGACATGTTCTGAGAACTGTTTGAGTAAACAAATCCGGTAGTGCAAACTGAAACTTGCTTTAACAGTACTGTATAACTGAGTATGCAGAGCTGAACAGCTCTTTACTGTCTTCAGCATGTCTGGTCTGTATACGTTACTATGCATAGCATAGATCTCATGAGTCATAGTTTTTTTGCACAAAAAATATGCATTTTTAATTAGAAGGGTCTTTGTATGTTATGAGGAATGTCCAATATCAAGATGTTCATTGAATGTCTGGTAATAGGACTGGGTGCATTTCTGCTTTAGACTAAGTTTAGTAATATTAGTGCTTGAAATAAGTTGGCCATGGTCAGTTATTTTACATTAATTTTTTTACTGATAATTCATTGTTTGGTAGCACAGATTGGCAATGTTATATCTGTTCTCTTCCATCGCTTGGCTGGACTGATTTTGCCACATTGCTCTCTTCAGTAGTTTGCTAATTAATACCCTTAATACCGGGATTTTCACTCTCCATTGCAGGAGGCGAATACTGTGACATAATTCCGGTCTAAGCTTTAACACAGTAGCAATGGGGCACAGACAAAAACATTGCTGTCAGTTGTTCATATCTGAACTATTTTTTTCAAGTTATACTGTATCTGAGAGCATAGTTATATTGTGGCCCATGCTTTCCTCTCAACCATAACTCAATCAACGCATGTAAACATTGGCCAGACTCCAGTATTGGTGAGCGGAATACTGAATCGGCAATGAAAGTAGGTCAACTACTGCGCCCGTGGAATTTAACGTGGCGGCCAACAAAATGGTTCTTTAAAAATAGCAGAATCTGGCGTTATTTAGGTCTGTTAAGCATGGATTGTCGCTGTTTTGGACTCGAATGGTTGATAGAAACTGATACACACTGTTAAATTCTCTGCTCCCCCACCAGGATAGTTGTTCCGTCTGAAATCTGGCAGACCCTCGGCCAGCACCCCTAGTGGTGTAATGCTGCAAAGACTGGAGAGGGTCTGTGTAGGAGACTAGCTTGGCTATGTTGAGTTCTCAAGCATTGAATTGTGTCTGAGGTGGCAACAAAATAAATTTAAGAACAAAAATGGTGTTGATGCAGTGATGACAACTTAGGACACTTATGAAAGTGCCATGATTTGAAACAAAGCGTTACCATTACCTGAGCATCTCAAGCACCATTGTATCTATCAAACTATTTGTTGAAATAAGTTAAAAAATCTGCTGCTAGGAAGTTGTTAACTTGGTTTGAGAACAGGACTTCATGTTGGCAATTACAGCTTCAGCACAGAGTCGGCCAATTTCATGTTGATCCATAATTTTATTAGATTTCATGAAATTTGAAGACCCCTTAATGGTATTTTGTCTCTCCGCCGATATTTATTATCAGGCACAGGCCGCACAGTTATTGATGTGAGCCCTAAAGTTAAAAATTTATGATTGAATAAATTCCGAGCTAGAAGAGTTGCACAGGGGAAGAATACGGTTTTCAGCATGATATTTATAAACATAATTTCCTAGGCTTGAGTGATTTGAAAAGTTCCCCAGTTTATTATCAAAATTATTGAAAAAATTAATGGATGCAATGATGACACATCTTAGGACACTTATGAAAAGTCCATGATTTGGAAAAAAAAGCGTTACCATTACCTGAGCATCTACGGTCTACCCCTTTACATTAAATTTTTTGCTTTAAGAAGTCAAGTGTTGAAAGATAAATAAAAATGTTCAATCACATGCATTAGATTACAGGTTTGATAGAATTGAAGAATGCTGCTCAAAATGTGAATCGGCCAATTTCATGGTGATTCAACATTTTGTAAGCCCGAATTGTTTTTTGTCTCTCAGCTGATATTCATTATGAGGCACAGGCAAGGAATGTGCACCTTGCTTTTTTTTTTTTAACAACTAAAGTTATAATTACATGATTAAATAAATTCCTAGCTAGAAGGGTTGCACAGGGGAAGGATACGGTTTTCAGCATGATATTTATAAACATAATTTCCTGGGCTTGCTTAAAAGAAAAGTTCCGCAGTTTGTTATCAAAATTATTGAAAAATGAATGGATGCTACGATGACATCTTAGGACACTTATGAAATCCATGATTTAAAAAAAAGCGTTACCATTACCTGAGCATCTACGGTCTACCCCTTTACATTAAATTTTTTGCTTTAAGAAGTCAACAAGTGTAGAAAGATAATAAAAATGTTCAATCGCCTGCTTCAGATTACAGGTTTGATTGAATTGTCGAATGCTGCACAAAATAATTTTGATGTATTTCCTCTTCCCTCATGAAATATTTATTGGACTAATAAGCTTCCAGATTGTTGTAGATTAATTGTTCGGCTTATTTGTAATTTGAATGATGCTATGATGACATCTTAGGACACTTATGAAGGATTAGTGATCTGAGAAATTGCGTTACCATTTACTGAGCATTCATTCAAACAATTCTAAATAACATTATTCTTTGGTTGGTTATGTATGGTACAGTAGATATGACATTGCACTGATTTGTTTCAATTATTTTCAGAGGTGGACCAAACATGCAGATCTTTGTCAAGACCCTTACGGGTAAAACTATTACCCTTGAGGTAAGAAAGAGTTCTAAGTCCAAATACATTTCAAGCACTACATACATGGTTATGGTTATAATTTGATGTGTTATTTTATCTTGCTCTTTAATTCTTTGCTGACAGGTTGAACCCTCAGATACCATCGAAAATGTGAAAGCTAAAATTCAGGATAAGGAAGGTAAGTTGCACAAGATGTGATCATCAGTTTTCACATGTTTGCCTTAAAAATTATGGACCTGTGTTAATAAATTTTTAACTGTCAGTAATACTATGATGTTTAATGAATTTTCCAATTTACTGTTGTTGTGGGTATTCCATAGCAGATCTTCAGCCATGCAAGTTGTCACGTTTTAAGAACTTCGCGCTCCATTGGGCTATAAGATGGAAATGGTGCATCTGGAGACTTCTTTAATAATTGCACAATAGGGGTTGTTTCATTTGCTTGTTTTTGTTTCGTGTTACCAGGAATTCCTCCTGATCAGCAGCGTCTTATCTTCGCTGGCAAGCAGTTGGAAGATGGAAGAACCTTGAGTGATTACAACATCCAGAAGGAATCCACCCTCCACTTGGTACTCCGTCTGCGTGGTGGAGCCAAGAAGAGGAAAAAGAAGAACTACACCACTCCCAAAAAGAACAAGCACAAGAAAAAGAAGGTCAAATTGGCTGTGCTGAAATACTACAAGGTAACCTGATGTGATGCATTAAAATTATTCTGCTGACCAATGAGTGGATCAAATGAAATTATATGGAGAATAAAAGTAAAAATACATTATTTGTTCCCTAAAAAATATTCAGAATTTATTTTCAGAGGTTAAATTTTTTATTTTTTTTGTAATATTCCTGAAAAAAAGTATTTTCTTTATATGAAAAAGGCCTTTTAAAATCTATGGTAGGAAACTGGATCTTGTGTGATCAGTGCAATGGCAAGTGGTTTAGTTGAAAATTGTAAAACAATGAAATTTCTGGTTTTACAGGTTGACGAAAATGGCAAGATCACCCGTCTGCGCAGGGAGTGCCCCAACGAGGACTGTGGAGCTGGTGTCTTCATGGCGTCCCACTTCGATAGACAGTACTGTGGCAAATGCTGTCTTACATATGTGTATAATAAGCCTGAGGATAAGTGATTCTGCTTCACTGTAAAATTTCTTCATGAATTAAAAAAAAAATCCTACCATTGACTTTGTCTTATCAGATTTATGATAAATTCCCCATAAGTTATCACACTTTCTTGGGTTATTTTTAAGATTAGTTGTGTGGAGATTCTTGCATTGATACTTGCCATCTCATTGATTGCCATGCAGGTACCCATGGTGCAAATCCTGCTTTGGAATGTTTCTTTTTTAAATATTGGTATCTAGGGGTCATCCTTTCACTTAATGCCA
This sequence comes from Alitta virens, assembly GCA_932294295.1. Classification (NCBI taxonomy): domain Eukaryota; kingdom Metazoa; phylum Annelida; class Polychaeta; order Phyllodocida; family Nereididae; genus Alitta; species Alitta virens. The sequence continues at coordinate 39,949,700 of OW028574.1, read as the reverse complement.
TATTTGCTCTCAGCAATGTCAATTTGTAAAAAGTATTTTTTAACCAGCAATGGTTCAATGACACAGCCGCGCAATTAATTACGAAATTGTTTTAAGTATTTACTATGTTCAGGAGTTAACATTGCAAACATTAGGCGTATATAATTAAATTTTCATTAACCTGGTAAACTTAATTGATAAATCAAATAGTAAGAATTTATTATGTATCTTTTTATATAAGTTCTATATGCCTTTTGTTTTTAGAAATTATATTGTTGATTTTTGGGATAATTTAATCATTGGCTGTTCAGGAGTTGACAACTAGGCCATGTATGCACCAGTGCCCCTGGTTGCGAATTATATGCACCAGTGCCCCTCCCCCTGGTGGCGAATTTTAATTAATTGGATGTTCAGGCAATTTCTGCCGAAAGACTGCGTAGCACCGGTCTGATAACTCACGCGAAGCATCAAGGGATAACGTAAAAAATGATCGTTGAATAAGCGTCGCAACGCCGTTACAACGCTTGTTCAGTGCTTTTCACGAAAATAGTACCTTCTGCAGTAGGTGGAATTCCATGGTAAAGTTGTTCAATTTCACGACGTTAGTAGAGTTAAAGTCAAAAGAATTCGTCTGAATTAATTTTACAGTGAGTGGCTTCTTGGAAGAAAAGAATAAGGCGTAGTAATCGCACTACTTTGTATGCAGACGACGCGCGGAAGCATTTCCCTCCCCGATTCTGGGGGAGCGGCAAATCCACTAGTAGCACTACATGTAAAATTTCATCACCTGGATTCATTGCTTCTAGTTTGCCCATTATTATTGGCACGCAGTGCCACTTACGTAGCTTGTAGGAGGCGTTTTCGCGTAATGCGTCCGGTTTGCCATTTTGCGAGCGGCAAATTTGAACTTCCATGTTAATCCAATGGGGCCCGTTCGGCGGAAGGCTCAAGCGTGTATAAAGCACATATGCACTCAAAGTACGGACCTGTCGGCGTTACCAAACGGTTGTGTAGAGCTTCATAGTCTTCGGCACTGATTCCTGGGCTTATCTATCCAGTATATTTCTCAAAATCTTCATTTTGTGTGCATGCTGGCCGCTCGTTCATCTTAGTGTATCTCCGCCAAAGCCACCACTAAACGCCAGGTGTCGCCACTGTGTTATGCTGAAGTGTCCAGTGTCGCCCTCTCGTGTTTGAATCTTATCATGATTGCTCAGCTTGTTCGTGTATTTTGTCAAAAACAGCCCGACTTTGGAGGTCGCTCTAGCATATACTTTTACACAATTGGTTTAGTGGTCAATTACGAAAGGTAGATTTTTGTGCTGCAATCGGATTTTACGTAGGCCAACCCCATCTCGAGTTACGGGCGTTTGTTTGACGCTATCGCGCTACTGCATGAGTGTTTTCTGTTATTTTGTTATTTTGAGGGTAAAGTTCCAGAACTAGCACATATAGTATAGTTTTATTTTATGAAAATGAGTGTTATTCCCAGTAGTTGTCCCATATATCATATATATGCAAGAACTAACCATCAAATCAATTTCGTTTTTACCACCAGGGGGCCAGATGCAGTGAAACTGTTGATTCAGATAATATGATTCTCTTAAGCTGCTAGGGCTCTAAAAAAAACTGTTTAAAAATTTGTATATGCATCACCACTATATCTCTCGCCACTTTTGATATTATCATGCCCCCTCCCCCATGTATTTCACCAAAATTTATGCTACTGAAGTACTTGGGAGTTACTTCTTTCTCACATACTATTAATACTAAATTATAAGGATAAGGATTTTAATTAGTTTTTTTTTTTTTCATGGTATGATTATATGAAATAAAAATTTAGCTAAGTAATTTCTTTTGACAATTGCAGTATTATATATTCTAGCAATGAAACAAACGTGATCTACAGAAATTTATTGTACATGATAGTGACTTGAGATAATAAACAAAAGAGGCTGTTAAATCATTTTTTAACTGTAAACAATTGTACAATAAATCCAGAGACAGCGGAAAAGTAAGCATGCATACTGACATTTTGCACCATTTTCCACACCTGTAAAAAATAATTATAGACAGCAATTCATTATTAATTTTCTGCAATAGAATCAGTAGGTCTATAGCTTTAACCTGGGCATAGTAGTTATAATTTTGGAGTAACCCCGTTGTTCACATGATTGCATGGTGTCTGAATTGATGGTAAATTCTTTGCAAGCTAGAAAATATATACATTAACAGGATATATTAATCATCTGAACCATTCAATGTTGACTTTTAGTCATTTACATGTGCATATATTATCTTTAAATACTATAAATATATAATATTAAAATCAAATGTTCAATTAGATTTAATTTAGACGGGTTAAAATTTTAAGTTAATATATTGATATGAGAATGGTCATTTAAATTCTTGTGAGCTATGCTGCACAGTTTAATGATGAATGAAACACAGAATAATGGAATGATCATCTCAATTAGTTTATTGCTCTGAGACTAATATAAACAATTAAGGTTAGTGAAATATGTGCATTCTAATATATTTGATGCAAAATTGCATATTCATCCATCTGTATGAATTTTTTTCATTTATATCTTTCATTGACATGAATATCTAGACAGATTCATGTGTCAATTAATTAATCATAAATATTTCTAGATTAAACCTCATATTACCACAATATTGCTATAGTTCTATTAATTTATGTAATGGCTTCATGATTCTGTGTATCATAGAGCATTCACTTAATGTATAAAATATCATACATCCCCTTTCAATAAATTTGACGGACAATTTTTGCTCTTAACGCAACATTTGATAAATCAGGCAATATTGTTATTACCTATATTTAAAGCCTATTATCAAGTTAATAAGGTTGGCCAGCAATATCATTGTGTTGCACATAGAAAAAGCTTTCAAATGATGTATTTTATGCCAAGAATGGTCCGTTCATCAGGACAGACTGATGATTTTTCCTCGGTAACGTACAAACTTGATCAAGCAGCTTGTTGTGTACTTACCTGCATTGAAAACCTACTATAGAATTAATTACAAGGAAATAATTATAGCAAGTTTTCTTTTTGTATTACACTTGAAATAAGCTTTCAAATGATGTATTATATGTATATATATATTGCTTGAAAATTGGGTTCATAAATGTGATTTTTTCCTTTTGGCGACTCGAAAACGCGTCGATTTTCGTGAATTTACCAAATTGGGCTCTGCAGCCATGTTCAATACAATATAGTTTTGGAAAATAACTGTATTTCCAACATTATATAACCTTTTCTTGTAGTAATCATTGGGTATTTGAAAAATAGTGACTATGAATGTTACCACAATTATACTTTTTGCGCGATAGAATTTCAAACTTGTGCATTCTGAGGAACACCTGTGTGACACGCGTCAAAATAAACTAAGTCCAACGCTCCAAAGAAGCACTTTTGAGGCTTTGTAAAATATTAATAAGATCAATTTTAAATCTTTTAACTACATTTTCATAAAGAACTATGTTACTTTTTAATGTATCTTAAATATAATAAAGATATACTGCATATTTCTCATTTTATAGCCCTTCAAACATGCTTCTTCAGAACATCTGATCGAAGACACGTAGCGGAGTCGGAAAAATAGCCATTTTTGACGCTATAAAATGGCTATAGACGTCTAACTTCGCCAATAATTAAGATATTTTCATAAATAAAACAGATATAGAAACCTCTTCTCAAGCTCTTTCAGATGAGCTTATTCTAGTAATGAAATTCAAAAATTCAAAATTTGGTTTGACCACCCTAGTTATGTGCTCCGTTCGTCGTGGTCAGCAAACGTTCGCCTTGATAAGGTCAACTGTCAAATGGTACCTACGGCAAATTTTGCAGTTTCGAGAGCAAATGGATGACGTTCTGCCTTTTATTTAATGTATAACTGCGTGCCAATTTGCACATTTCTATGTGCTCTAGTTATGCATAATTATCAAAATTTAGCATTTGATACAAAAAGAGTGTTAAAAAGAGTGGTATGTAAATTGAAACAGTTTCATGCAGATATTGCATTTATATATATGTTCTGGAGTTAACATCTTTCATCATATTTGTAGTAAAACCGTGATGGCTTGAAAATACAATGGTCGAGAATTGTAACGCACAAATGGAACTGGACTCAAAAAAATTTAATTCAAAGGAGCTAGTCAAATAGACATCCATGGAGGATTTAGATTCAAAGGAGCTAGTCAAATAGACATCCATGGAGGATTTAGATTCAAAGGAGCTAGTCAAATAGACATCCATGGAGGATTTAGATTCAAAGGAGCTAGTCAAATAGACATCCATGGAGGATTTAGATTCAAAGGAGCTAGTCAAATAGACATCCATGGAGGATTTAGATTCAAAGGAGCTAGTCAAATAGACATCCATGGAGGATTTAGATAAATTTGGTTGACATTGGCTGGACTGTCAACTCCAGAACGCCTGGAACTAATCTAGCCTGCCATGTCATGAATGAAAAAAATAGCTATTTAATAAAAAATTATGGATATATAGTGTGAAACAATTAAAAAAATTCGATTACTTGTAAGTCTTACCAGGATGATAATTCATGAAATTCTTTGTTTTTTCATGAGAAGTGTCCAGAACTCCAGAACTTAGAACTGGAGTTGACTGTTCTGCAGTTGACAAAAATAAATTTTTAATGAAAAGTACACCAGCTGAAAGCACCAAAAGCCTTTCTTTCCATTCGAACAGGAGCTGTATTCAGGGATGATTTGAAATAGGCCACGCGAGTGACTATAGCCACTGACACAAAATCATCTTTGGTAACTTTGTGTGAGCTCCTGCTCGCAGAATTTGATCAATGGTTCATATAAACAGTTATACCAAGCTTTGAATAAGGAAGAATTCAATTGCAATCTAAAGTCTAGCTTATAAAAGATGGGTTTTCCTTTTGAAGTTAGATTGCAAGACAGTCAAAAGTAGTTCTGCAACCCCTTCATCGAAACAACTCACGCTGACCCGAACTTTCGTGTGAGCGAGTAAATGCTCACACAAAATCACATTTGCCTGAGCTCTGCGTGAACACTTACATCAAATTTCAATCCCTTTGTATTGCGAGATGACAATTTACCAAACAGGATCTGTCTTCAATGAAATTTAGACTTTCAAAACGGAGTTCTGGAGTTGACATACAATAAAAATACTCTTGCTACTTAAACAATTTAGTGAAGTTTCAACAAAATCAAAGGCAGATCAATATCTAGTTTCCTCGCCTTCAGGCTTCAGCTGTCTGCTTGTGTCAATTAATTGAAGCTGCTGATGACATCATCACCAAATATTTCTTTGAAAAGACACAAGGGGGCCAAATGCAATAAAAGTTCCAGAGTTGACAAGAAATTTTGAAAACCAGCTACACGTCTTTAAAACTTGAAAAAATAAAAGGTTTTACACAATAAAAAAAAGTGCTTCTCAGGATAGAGAGTTCATGTGCATACTTAATTACTCAATCTGTTTCTTAATGTTTTAGTGGAAGAAAAAAAATAGAATAATGAAGGAGAAAGATGCCAACCAGGAAACAGTTACACCTCCAAATCAGTGTATTTATTTTTCGTGAATTGATAGGGTCAATAAAACTATGTTATAGGGTTGGTAGTAATTAATAAGTTACATATCCTATGAAAATTTAACTGGAATATTTAATTTTTTTTCCTTTCTCCTGGTATGGTTACTGCAGTATGATGCTAATTGAGAGAATGACCCCACTGCATCTGTTGTGGCAGCAGACACGGGCACTATCGATGAAGGGTGCTTCATTTGGCTGGTCATTTGACCCATGGATGTTTATCCCAAACAGGAAAGGTCCCAATAGGGCAGGAAGGCTGGCTCCTAACTAAGCTGGCTAGTCATTCACCATGGAGGTAGCTCTAATTAGCTCCAGCCCTGGGGAGGCTGGCCCCATCACCTGGAAGGTTTGGCTCAGGGAGGAAGATGGGCCCCTTCATCAGAGTTTGGTGTCTGAAAGCTGGTCCCTGCACCAAGATAGTTTGGGAGTATAAATTGGGAACAGTTAAGAAGGGCCAAGTAAGATTGGCCTCATCACCTAACCAAGCAAGCATGGCCCTCATATATGCATTCACATCTGAGTTCGCAGAATGAGGGCCATGCAGCTGTCTTTATACTTTTTCATAGGATTATATGTGCACGCAGTTTCACAGCCTTGTACTCTTCACCAAGATCTTGTAATAGTAATAATACTTAATAAACTTATACAGGGTGCGCCATAAAAACTTGCACAAGCAGCTACTGCTACCTCTTTTGTTATTACCTCAATTGACTGTAATCGCATGCAGCTGCAATCATACACACGAAAGTAATAATATTCCTAAATTATGTTTATAGATATATTTTCGTTTTTCCTCAAGGATTATAGATAATATGGATCTAAATATAGCACATGCACACTTATCACACCTTCGGGTGATTTTCACCTCGGCTTTTGCAATATAAGCATTAGATTATGTCACTGATCATACAGATGTGTTACAGACACCTTTCTTGACCTTTGCCGCCAAAAATAGGGCAAATAGATTCATTTTTAATAAGAAGGTAGAGCATTGACACTTTTGAGGTGGAAAGTGCCATTTTGGATTTTGGTAAATTTTCTGTCTTTTCTGTCTAATTAAATGGCCAATCCTCCTGAAAATCATGTGATTATTTCGAGATAAGTTGTAAATTCAAAAAGTCCCTCTGGAATGCCATTATATTTCTCTGTTTTAATTTCATGACCTTGCTGAATCAAAACTGGAACCAACCTTCTTATCATCTAATACCTTGATATATATATGCACATATAAAAAACATTGAAGGAGGATTCTGTTCAAATATGATATTTTCTATGGCTTCAGAGGTGTAGTAACTAGGAAATATCTAATTTGTAAACTTTCTGCAACTAGAGACACCATGCAAGCAGACAGAAATTTGACTTCTGTGATGTGTATCACTCGGAACAAGCCCTGCAGCATAAACTCTCTCAATAATTCAAATACTGATATTTTCTAACATTATAAGATCAAAAATATCACAATGACCAATTGCTTATACCCCTAACTAAATGTGGCAAAACTTTAAAAGACTTCATAAGCATTTGAGTAACCTAGAGCAATCCCGAAAGTAGAGATGCCTTGTGCAAGTTTTTATGGTGCACCCTGTATAGCGCCTGTTTCAGATTGAAATCTGCTCACTGGCGCTTGGAACCATATAGAGAGCTATCATTCATAGCAAATTCTGAATAAATGAGTTTTAGTTTTCTTTTAAAAGTGTCACTGGTACGGCTCAGTTTGATGTCTTCTGTAGATTATTCCACAGGTTAGGTGCTATAGCTGAAAAAGCCCTGTCTCCAATTCTGTTCCTAGACTGGGCAATGATCAGCAGATCTCTGTCATTGAGAAATATATGATGGTGCCTCCTCATTAAGCGCTTTTCAAGCCTTGGCTGGGACCTGCCTAAGCGGTAAACGTGACAGGCAGGTAGGCTCTATCGTTCGCAGATGGTTGATGGGCCTAGCACTGAGTTTTCTGAATGGCTGTGCTATTTTATAGACCGGGATGTACCTTCCGTTCCATGGGCATACCATAACAAAGCCTAGGATGTGCACGTAAGCTACCAGGAGGAATCCCTCCCGGAAAATGGCAGCACCTACCTGTGTTCTGCGTCAGCTAGACGCAGTGGGCCAGTGAATTTCCAAGTCATGCTCAGTTCTAAGTTAATAATCAATTCTCGAGTTAATGGGCAAACAGTGCAACTTTTTCTTATGTGTGCAATTCGAATCAGACTAGCTGCAGAGTTTTCGGTATTTTATTCAAATATTTCTGGTTGATACCATAGTCATAGAGGAGAGCATTCTATAGATAGTCAAGATGCGGTGTTATCAGGGGGTGTGCTGCAGTTTTGTACAAGCTAGGCCTACTTCTTCATCCTTACTGAAATCAGGTCTACATTCGAAGATTCTCGATTCATCGATATACAGCTGACAACCCTAAATTTTAATCGGTCAGGCATAGACATCGAGCAGTAGCTGTAACATTTTCACTAGTATTAATTGGCACTGCAGTCTGCAATGACGAAGCCCTGGCCATCATCATTCTCATTATATCCTGCATAGTCCTGCCATAAGTAAGTAAGTAAAAACATTTATTTATTGTCGGATAAAATGTACAAAGTATAAAACATAAGCGCAAGCGCTTTTTGCCGACATAAAACAACAAAAACAAAGATAATAACAAAAGATCATGCAAAAATTAAGTTGATAATATAGGATCATTATTAAAATCACAATGTAACTTAAAACGTATAATGGAAATATAGAGGTAAGCATTACTTAAAATCACATAAAACACATAAACCACATAGACAATTTGGTACCCAATTTCTGACGAAGTCTTTAAAGTCAATAATGTTGTCAAAATCTCTTGTTAAATTTAGGCTGTTAAAATACATAGCGCCACGATGTTGTAAAGATTTAAAACCATATCTTACTGTATTAAAAGTTTTGTCTTCAAGTGTATATATATCTCATATCATAAGGTGAATTTTGTACTTTAAAAATGTCTGAGTCTATAGGTGGCATCATATCATTTCTTATCTTGAATACTGCTAGCAATAGCTCCCTTATTCTTGTTAAATACAAAGATGATTTATTACATTTTCTTAATAGCATAAGATATGTTGATTCAAAATCTAAATAGACATATCGTAGGGCTCTTTCATAAAGCTTTTCCATTTTTCTGCTATCAGTTACATTACAAAAATGATAGAGTGTTGAACAATAACTGAAATTTGATAAGACAAAAGCTTCAAGAATCTTCATTTTACATGGCACACTTAGTTTCTTTGACAATCTCCCAAGAGCACTTACTTGCCTAGCACATTTCACAGTTATTTCCTTTATATGTTGATTGAAATTTAGTTGATCATCTATATAAACACATAGTAGTTTGACACAGTTTTCTGTTTGAATAACATTTCCATCAAAACAAAACATAATATCACACTTTTGCCTGCTAAAAACAATAGACTGAAACTTTGATGGATTTGCTTCCATGTGATTTAACCTAAACCATTCTAGAGCACAGTGAGAAGCATTTTCTAATTTACTTTTTACAATAGATGGATCTTTATGAAAATAGGCTAAAGAATTGTCATCTGCATAATTGTATATGTGACATTTACCTTTCAACATCATTACAAGATCATTAAGAAAAATATTGAACAAAACTGGTCCAGTCAGTGACCCCTGGGGGACACCCCTTTCCACATGCAACCATTCACTTTTACAGGCTCCAAACCTTACTCTCTGTTTTCTATAAGATAGATAACTTCTGATGAAATTACAACTTTAATGATCAGCACCATATGCAGCTAATTTAGCAATTGAGCATCCTCCCCATGCCTCGCCATGCCATTTCTTTAGAATTAACTAATTTGGAAACATTGTAGTCATCGCGTTAGCTGAGGACCTCTGTGGGGAGGATCGACCTTAGAAGTTATAGGACCCTGGTATGCAGAGTGCTGACATCTGGTACATGATATTCCAAACAACAACCTTGCGCTGACACCTAGCAATTATTTTAGCGGTGCTCCGGACGGGCCTCCGGCTCGATATGTGACGTGGATCAGCTGAAGAGATAAACAGCAAGAGTACGGTCAGCTGGTTTTGTCATTGAACAGCGGTCCTCTATGGTTTCGTTTAAATCCCCACATATGCCGGATTTTCCTCACAGCCAATCCGGTGTAAAGTCGTGTAGGTTCTGTCGACTGCATTCATTGGCTGTGCCAAATGATAGATACTTTTGTTGAAAGGTTATATTTATCTACAGTTTTATCATTGTTGAAGCTATGAAACCAATAAATTCCCATTCGCTTTTGTGATAAAATTAAAAAAAATTGAATTCAGTAATCTAAGTGCCAATGAAAACTTACTTCAAAGAGAAAACCCGTGTTTTATCGATTACAATTTTGGGGAGGATGCTCGCCAATGATAACGGAACTCAGCCAATCAGAAAGCAGCACACAAGAGCTGTAGGCGTGTCCTGTAGACGACCATAATGTGAGACACGTCGCTCGTATCCAGTGAACCTCGCGTAAATTCAGATTATTCGGTGTTACGGCGACGTCAGAAACAGGATCATTCTTCATTAGGTCTTCCAACTGAACAAAATACGATTTTGTAAGTGTCACTTGTCTGTATGTTTTAATCAGTTAGTAACTGACCTGAAACTTGTGAAAGCCAACCTCGTAGCACACTGCACCGGCCGGTTTGTCTGGTTGTGACATTTCCACACGTTGCAATTCGCACAGGCTTCTCAATGAGCATGGAGATTGGAAAGAGAGCGAGGTTGTGAAGTGATGAGTTAATTGAAACACATACACTTGCCTCAGTAACAAGCAGTCCTACAAGTTTAATCAGAAAGTAAATACAATTGTAATTTATTTTGATACTGTGTCCATGACAAAATATGGTGATTCAGGAATGGGGGGGGGGGGGGGGGGGTATTGACTTAAAATGATCCCATATGGATGTATACAGAATGTTGCATGCTTCTGACTATTATTCTAAAGGTCTTAACTATGACAAACTGTAAGTACCACATTTATTTTCATGTTGTTTGGTAAAGCAGAATGTAATACAGAACAGAATAATTAATGACTACTATTTTTAACTTTAATTGTATCTCGTTTCAGGTTGAAAGGAACTTTTTACCAAATTTACTAAGAAAAACCAGTCAAAATGGAGGATACAAGTATGGATGCACAGACTATGCTGATAGTGGTGGTGATATTCATCATTTCAGCGATCATTTTGTACTTGATGTCAGTGTATGGTTTCCGAGAAAAGAGTTATGATGAAGTATTGATGGAACAACAGAAGAGGATGGCTGAGGAGGATAAGGATACCTCAAAGAAGGATAAGAAAGACAAGAAAAAGAAGGTGGTTAAAAAGACAGTGAAAAGGGTAACGACAACCACTACAGTTCAGGAAGATCAAGAAAAGAAGGATGCCGAAGTGACGAAGATGGTGCAGTTGGAGATTGATGCTGAGATCATCGGCACACAATCAGCTGCACCTGATGGTAAAAAGTCTCACGTTCGTCCTGAAAACATCCCCAAGAAAAACCGAGAGAAGGAAAAAGAGAAAGCCAAGTCCATCCTGACCAACAAGGATGAGAAGAGTGTGGTGAAGGAAACGACTGTCGTGAGGGAGATCATCCACACAGGACCTGTGCCAAAAGATGAGCTGGAGCTGCGTCACGAGCAAGTGCAGCCTGCTGCTGAACCAGCCCCCGCTCCAGAGCAGAGCAACAAGAAGAAGAGAGACAAGCGTGCTGCTAAGGAAGAAGCTAAGAAACAAGAGGAGGAAAAAGCAGAAATGGTGAAGGAGACCGTTGTTGTCCAAGAGAAAGTGGACATTCAAGAGACAGTCCCTGTCAGGAGTGAGCCACCCAAGAAGAAACAGAAGGAAAGGACACCCCCCACCAAGGCCGCTGGAGGTGAGTGTCAATTGCTGAAAGTCATGTGCATGATGTACTTTAAATAGTTTTTGTTGCTCCCAATTAGTGGATGTCATGTTTGAACAGTTTGCCACTGACAGTGTTAGTATCAATCATTCATATAATTATGTAGTACCACATGAAATTTAGGGATTTCAATAAATGGGCAGATGCTGTGAAGTGAGGGTTTTGGGTGTAAGTCATTCATACTGTATTACAGTATCATCCTTTGTGAAGACTACATTTAACAAAATAGGGATGTCCATATTGCTAGTTTGATTACAATACACATGCAAATGTACGGGGCTGTGACGTATTCAGGATCAATATACATATCACTGTGTATGGCATGTGCATTTGTTATGTGCATAACTTATCATTTCTGTTTGGTCCAAAAAGCACACAGGTTGGCCAGCCTTTGACCAATCTGTGTGTACTTCTGTGTACTCAGGAGATCAGAGGTTTGCTATCTTTGATTATGAAACACTAATCCCTTGCATAGAGTTAGAGCATGAAAATGTGCAGAATAGTATTTACCAAGATTTTCTGAGAAAGAATGAGTAATGTGAGTGGGCATTCCACTCACGACTTGAAGTTGACCCAGATGCTGACCTCTGACATGTTTAAATGTCCATGGCAGGTTGTTTATATTTCACGATTTAGGGGTTGCATCTTGTTGGACTGTTCTATCCTGAAGGAATGCTAAAGAAGTTCAGAAGAACAGTTGAACTAGGTTCAAGGCTTAGCCATTTAGCTCCTTCTACATTGTTCTATTTCCTTATTTCCGGAAAATGAGGTGTTGGAGATTACTTGTGAACATGTATGTATACAAGAACAATGCCACGCACTATTTCATAGTTATATAATCATACACTACAGTTCATCTTCTGTAGGATTGTGTGCTATTAAACTTCACAATTCCTTCACTGTTACTACTGTTAACAAAATTGTGTATTTGATGCTAATTTGTAATCTTCTACCGATTGATCGTTCACTGCACTTAGGGATGCAAAGGCTGGGAAAGTTTCCGGGAATTCTTGAAGTTCTTGCCGCATCTTGCAGCGTTTCTTGTTCTTGTTACGATATTTCTAAACATTCAGATGTACTCTGAGGAAATAAAGGTCTGCTGAAAGCCTGAAACATAATTTAGCATGTTTAGACTGTAATAGACATACATCTGTGATATTATTTCCATCATTTAGCAGTAATATTCCAATATAATTTCCTTATATTCCTGTAAATTCCCATAAATTCTCAATTTTCCCGAAAATTTCCGCTGTGAAAATTTTACATCCCTAACTGCACTGCTGTGAGTGTTTCTTCTGTGATCAATAGTGCAAATCTGAATTTGAAGTATATTGCTTCATTGCTCAGTATAACATATTTCATTTAAATCTATATGTGGCTATGTTTAGAAAAAGTGATACATGTATTATTTGTGATATGTTGAACTGTGCCAGCCAGGTGCATTTCATCGATCGGAATGTATGTATGAGAATAGTAATAGGTATTTATTATATAGTGCCCAGGTTTCATAAGTATTGGGAATGGCTCAGTCATTTTATGGTCCCTTTATGCACCGCTTGTCACTGTGTATGTGCCAGAAGTGAAGAATATAACTGAGTGTACACATCACTGCTTCTAACACAATATTTTCCTGGGTCTGGAAAAACAAGCCTGGGGAGAGAATCTTTGGGTCATGTAGATTGAGCTATTTCTGGAATATCTCGAGGTGTGATAGGAAATTAAAATCAGAACTGATGTAGTTTCAAATATAATTTGTTTGTTGCATGAGTTTATGGCCTCAGGTGATTTGTTTGCTTGTTTCGTTTCCTGAACAATAATTGAATCTTATTGCCTTTGCCTGCCTTCGGGGGTTGCTGCCAGATGTTTGCATGCACTTTGTGACCTTAGTCTTTGATAATGTACTGGCTTTTTGAAATCTTGCAAATTGGCAGTTGCTCCTTTCAGCTCCCTGGTCTTGGAACTATTTATTACATACAAACATTGCTCTAGGCTAGCAGACAATGAAACATGTAGTACTTACTGTTTCAGGAAATAGGCTGGTCAACAGCTGCTTTGATAGAGTGACTGGGTCAGCAACTCAATCTCATCAAATATTGTTTTTTGACAGGTGTCTCATTATCTGATTACCATGATTACCTATACCCTCTGAAGTGTAATATACATACTGTACTGCTGTACTGGTATCATAGCATTTATTCTAATATTGTCGTGGGTGGGCAGAATGATAAATGGCTAATGCATTGTGTTCTTCACCTGACCATGCAAAAGAAACATCCGTTTTACTGAAGGGCTTTTAAAACTGAAAACCTAGAAAATTAGTAGAGGACAAGACTCACAAGAAATGCACGGAGTCCTTATGATTGACAGCTTCGTGACCTGGCACCTTCTTACCTTTGTTGTCCATGTGATTGTCTGCCTTTGAAGTGTAATTATTGCCTATTTTCATTTCTTGTGAGGGACACTGAGATTGCATGCATTTCTATAAATATGGGGGTCTCATGTCATGGGCGACTTTCCTTGTGTTGTTCCTCTACATTGCGCAGACAGTGAGCAGTTGTGATTCAGACAAATAGTAGCAGACAATTCGGTGCACTGTCAAATGATGGCATGTGCACTGGCAGCAAGGCAGACTGGTTATCAAATTATATTGTGTGCAAAGCCAAATCCCCTGAGGGCAATATTGCTGTAAGATTTCGGTGGGTGAACTAGAGCATGATGCAATCTCGATTCTTGAATCATGATCATGATGATTTATACTCCTCCAAGTGCTGTATTTTATAGTTCACTGTTTCTTACATTTCATTCAGATTCACTGTTTGGCACTGTCATTCTTGAGAAGTTTACAACTCTGATGTCAGGTTTTTATTGCCATCTGATTGAAAAATGCATACTTTTTTTCTTTTTGTGAATTGTTAGTTGTCTCGTGTGATCAATCATCTGCAAACTGACAGCCATGGTGTTTTGATCACATTTAAGATGGGTATTTTTTGGAGAAGAAACAAATTGACTTTTTTGGAGAAGAAACAAATTGACTTCTGAACATATTTAACTAGATCTAGGTTAGATGTCAGGTTAGATGTCAGGTTGTAACCAACCACCTGGTTACTGATTATGATCTGTTCGATATACCATAGATAAGTAATGATCCATAATATCCTTTGTTACTGCAGTGTGGCAGAAGTCTTTTCGGTTTTGTCATCTGTGCATTGAAGTGAGAATGTAACCTATGTTCACGTTGATAATGCCAGCTTGATTAGCAAATGATAAGCTGCCAAAACCATGTGGTTCTATTTTTAAGTCTGAAAGTAACTATATGATGGTGTTCGTTTTCATTGCATCTAAATGGCTTGTATTATAGTGCACTTCTCAGGTTCAGATATGACAGTTTTTTTTAGCACAATTAGTGTTTGGCAACTGTTTGCAAATGGCTGTGTGTAACATTTTATTCAGGTTTTTGTTGAGTAAGAAGAAAAGGATTGTTGGTTCATGAATAAATTGAATGTGTAGCATTATGCAGCTTAAGAATAAAGACAGTGCTGCATAAGTTGAGCTGGCATTGAGGTTATGCTATAGGTATTTTATATAATCTGTGGGAGCCCTTTCAAATTCCTTAGCACTATTTAAGGGTGT
Source organism: Alitta virens (assembly GCA_932294295.1). Classification (NCBI taxonomy): domain Eukaryota; kingdom Metazoa; phylum Annelida; class Polychaeta; order Phyllodocida; family Nereididae; genus Alitta; species Alitta virens. The sequence continues at coordinate 39,934,534 of OW028574.1, read as the reverse complement.
TTTGCAGGGCTCTGTGAGCACAGGGAGCTGCAAAGTACGAGGGGTGTGTGTTTGACTGTTTGCTTGCATTGTTGTCCCTCTGAGGCTCAGTAGGTATTGTGTATACATTACTCAAGTCTCCTGTGTGGCATGACTCTGCTCCCATACTGACGTATGAACATGACTGCACAGACTTTTTGCACCCCTCTGCTCTCATTGTTGTTTGGTTTTTCTGCAGCACAGTGACTTGGCTCAACGGCAGCCCAGAGCCTCAGCCAGCAAGTGGGTTGTTGGGCTCCCATGTTGAATTGGCCCAAGTGCCTGCTAGGAGGTCATGTGCCACTAAGCATAGAACATAGAATGGTCAAGTGGCTGAATTCTAGCACTCACAGCCTTGTGCTGTTCCATCATCACTGAAACAATGTAAAATGTTAATTGATATGTCCTAAGTCTTGAACACTAATTCAGGATACAGCTCTGTTGTTTACTTATGTGATGTGCCCGCATATTTGTCTTATGTAGCCAGCCAGCTGTATGAATATATATACGATCATGTACTCCACTCTGTTGTTTTCTGCTCTTTACACCTGCCCGCTAGCTTTTGATTCCATTTTGACACTGTTCTGGGCACATACCTGTGAAAACGTTCTGCAGTACCCTATCCTATGCCAACCATTTTCTGTTTTTGAAATTTTACGTCTGAATCTGTTAGGTTATATCTCAGTCATTTACCTTATACACTCCTCTTTTAGTGATTGTGCATGAATCCAAAGTTTTGCTCACCACTCACAGGTGTGTACACTTAATTGTAAATTGTGTGCCAGGCCAAGAATGACGTAACTGTGATTTCATGTACATGGGAAAAAAAGGTCAAACTTGTGTGAAACTTGTACACATACTTCGAAAATTTTGTCAGGCTGTGAACAAACACAATCATAAAGTTGTTTGGCTACATACTGTTGACCAAGAAGACTGACAGCTGTAATTGACACCAGCCAGCAATGTGGTTAATTTTCTGTAAAATTGTCATGCAGGCAGCCAGAAGGTGCATATAAATGTCTTGTAACAGTCATGCGTGTCCTGAAGACTAGTCTAGGGAAGCCAAAGAAAGTCTGCTTAATTTTGACTAAAGTTATTACTTGACAATACTTGTACTGAGTGACATACATCACTAGCTTTTTTGTGATTTAATTTCTTGCTGACTTTTTTTTAATACAAAGATGTAGGACATAGTCATGTAACTCTGTCACGCGTTTGGTCATTCAACTGTTACAAAAACATCATGTATGGCAACATGATTTCCTTAGGCATAGCCAAAATGTTTTTGTGCGTAATTCAGCAAGTTAAATCATCTTTATGATGATATAAACATCAATAATTGTCGAGTGTTAGTCCATCATGTCATAAGAATTTACTATGATTGAAAATAATAGTTGTTGATAATGCATTTGTTAGCAAATAAAGATAATGTGGCAGGCTTACTTTGAACTACCAACAATAGATTTCCTTAAAGAGGACAGTTAAATAAGACTTATCTGTGATCTCTTTGATATTGTTCTCCCATTGGTTTATATTTTAAGGATTTCCGATCAACAAATTTCTGTTTACGTATATAATGTGTATTCAATGCATAAAATAATGTCCTATCTTAGTGTTGGGACTCATACATGCAAAATTGGTGTCAATGTGACTGTCTCAAGAAACAGTCTTAGTTACCAAGAAAATTGATGCTGCAAACTGTATCTTATGTTTTGGAAGACATCAATAAAATGTAGATTTCTCAAAGTACTATTCTACTTGGCCATTTTGAAAGTGTCTACTGTCTAGACTCCAGCACTTATCAATTGATTAGATTTAATTATATAAGAAAAACATTATTTTAAGCATTGAGCAACCATGTTTTCAGGATAAAATATTGTAACATTATTACCCTAGTCTAATGCAACTGTCATTGCTCTATAGTCATGAGAATGATTGCATATGGTCAACAATGATTAAAGGCAAGCTTTCTGACACCTGTACTGATAGGCTGTATAAATTAAGCGTGGGGATATATATTTGTGCAGCCCTGTAGCTATTTAGTGACTAGCTTTAGTAATCTTACTGTGTTGCTCAATTTATGACACACTGCTTGCACTTTTCTCATACATGTATTTGTAATCTATGCCCTGACCTTTTTGACTTGAAGAAAAAAGTAATAAGCATTGGACAACAAGGTCGATTTATAATTTTTTAAAAATTTCTATTTTATTTCAGATAATTCTCTCCCTGGTGCCAGTAATGATTCTGACGATAAGGTAATACAATTCTTTATTTATTACACTTTGAACCAACTTACTTCCCTAATGTATAGTTTAATCGTTAATGTTCAAAAGGAATACTTAAAAAAAAAAAGAAACTAAGTGTTCCATGACCCAAGAATCTCTGATCCTAAGTTTATCTTTGACCTGTGATTATTCTTTTTCCACTGTTATCTTTTACACTGAAATGTAGTTGACATGAAAGGTGACGTGATAATTGCAAAGCCTATGTATACACTCGAGGCTAGATGGTAATTTTTCCTTGCAAGTCTAATCCTGTGCCATCACTGCCATGGAATGTACTATTAAACCACAATATTTGCTCTGAGAAAATCATCCTAAACATTAGTTTATGCAAACATACTACAACATGTACAAAATGTTTATTGTAATTTCTAGAGGAAATGGCCACATAGGACACTCTTATGTAAATGTATTAGGTACATGTAATTTTATTCGTTATATCTGTAACTGGACGTCTGCCATGATACTGCATGTCTTAACAGGATTATTGATTGGGGTGACATATGCTCGATACTTATGTTGCATAAAGAGAAAGTTACAGTGTGTACTTAAAATTGTTATATGATATTATTTTTATTTATTTTTGCATCTTCAGAAAAGCAAACAAGGTGACCCTGGTGTTCTGATAAAAAAACAGCTTGAAGAAAAGGAGCGAGCACTATCTGAAGGTACAGATTTATTATTTAAGCCTCGTCAAGACACACTTGAAATATTTTCCTTTTATGATGAATATCACGTTCACTGGAGCGCTTGAGAAATAGAGTGACTCGAGCTGTGAATGATACAGGTGCCAAGGTGTATTGTGTACATTAACAAGATTAATGACCTTGGAATATACAGACCACCATGATATGCATGATTGCTCTGCTTCTATGTAGACGCTGTAGACCTTTAATGAAGGTTTTCATGACCTAGATCTCTTTAGATTTGACAGGGAGGTACTCGCTGAATGCTCACTTAGCAGTTCAACAGTGCCAGTGTAGTAATTGAATGTAAACTTAAACATATTCTGTTGGCTACACGCAAGGACTTGCACCATGCTTTAAATTTTTCTCTCATTTTAATAAAAGTTGTCAAAGGCTGTCTTGCCACATGCTGGGTGGTGTGACATTGGTCTACAATTTGATTTGCCAACGTCACCATGTGCACTAACTCTAAATTGTATTTTAAATATTGAAAGGGGGCAAAAGAGAAGTACTATGAAAGGGGTAGTAGTCTTTACACTTTGGGCTATGATATAGTTGACCTCATATTAAAGAAAAGAAAAAACAAAAGACAAATCCTGTTTATGTGAATGTATAATTAGATGTCTGTTGCTAAAATTGCAACATCACACACTTCTAGCATTTGGAAAGATTATATGGATAAGTACAGAGAAAAACATACAAAAAACAGAATAGCCATCCTGTTTGTACTTGCGTGTCCCATATCACTAATTCATATGTCACGTAAACAACTCAGTACATTAAGTCACCCTATAACAGTAGAACATAGCGTGATTTTAGATAAAAAGTTTGCAAGCATTTCTATTGTTTTAGCATGTCCTATTTAATTAATGTCCATAGTGAAAACAAAAAAAATCATGTCAAGCTGAATTATGCAAAAATTTTAGTTTGCAGAGAAGCCATCATAAATAAGATATTTCAGTAATATTATGAATTGCTGCTCAAATAACTTAAACAAGTCATGGGACACATGTGAAATATGAACCTGTGCATTTGTGCAATAATGTCTATGGGACTCGGGGATGCAGAGACTGGTTATCTGGTTGTGCAAGACAATCAAAAGTGGGCTCGGAATACCAAATGAGCTGACAAGGTTGTACTGCTAGACAACCAAATTGACACATATGCCAGTTGCAGTTACGCCTCTCAGTGAATGGAGATCACACTAGTTCTTAAATTCAAATAAACGCTTAATGTCTTAACATGCTTAATAAGTCCATGATACCAAACTTTGAAATCTTCAGTGCTCAACCACAAGTAGAGGCGGAGAACCAATATTTTTGAAGCAGATTGTCCACTGGATAACCAGTTGGAACAACCCTATATGTACCCCTGACCTGTGATTTAGACTGGCTACCTATATTTGGAAAGAGCATGCTTGTTTTTTTCTGTCAATTTATCTCGCACATCTCTTTCTACAGAGCAACAAGCATGCCTGGGAGCCAAGATGAAGCTGAAAGAAGTCCACCAGGAACTGACAAACGAGAGGAACCGGTACATGATACTGGATGCTCAGTCCAAGCAGAACTTACAGAAGCAGGTGGGTTGTCTTTAATCGTGTATGTCAATGCTGGAATAAAATGCTTATCTGAAGAGAAGTGTGCATAAAATTAAGAAATAATAAAATCTATTCACACCTCAGCCGTTTGCAAATTTGACCTGTTTCAGTGCGTTTGACCATTATTACATAATCGTCAAATCATTTGTGATGATTTCATAATGACCATTAATGGGTTGATGTGCTGTCATACTGGTCAACTGCACTAAAATGAGGTCATGTGTGCAAATACTTAGGTGTGCTTGCAGTCTTTGTTTGCCTGAATTTTAGGGCTCTACACTGGTTTGGTAATTATCGGTCATACCAGTAACGAGTTACGATAAAAGAACCGGTATTCGACGTGTGATTTTCGATATTATATCGGTATACCGTATAATATGTTCTTCTGTCCCTAAGATGCAAAATATTAACCGATTTCTTTTCACTTAATAGCTACGATCGTCATGATAATCAGTGACAACCGCCATATTGAAAACTTTGTGTGATGTGCTGGGATTGGTCAAAATTAGCAATCTTTAAAAATAACAGCCAATCAGTGATTATCTTGCTTGGACCTATTGCCTAGCATAAAACGCCTGCATGACAAATTATTTAGTAAAAACACAGCTGGGAATGTAACAAATTTACTATGAATGTGTACCGACTAAACATATCGTGTATATCAAATGAGTGTATCGATGATGCATATCGTATCGTTTGGATCAAACTATATGCAGGCCTACTGAATTTGGCAGCCGTATGACATATAAATGTGTATTCTTGCTTTTTCAGAATGAAGAGATACAGGCACTGCATGCTCGTATGCAACAAACTCACGAACAGCACCATGCCGAAGTGAACGCTATGAAGTACCAGCTGGAACAGATTGGAGGTCAACGTGGTAACGAAGGTGCCGTGCACAGGATTCAGCGTCTGGAACAGGAAAACAAGCAACTGCAAGAGGCTGTGGGTGCTGCTCAGGTGGCCGCTCGCAACTCTATTGAAGCCACTGCTATGCAACAGCAACTCAAGATTCTACAGGATGAACTTCAGAAGAACGTCAACAAACTCACCATGGCAGAAAATGCTCGTGATAAGTTGGACATCCGTCTGAAGAAGTCGGAAGCTGCTCAGGTAAGGGTTTCTTTAATGACTATTAAGTGATTTGATCTTACCATAATTTATTGTCATTGTGAATTAACTTAACGATGAAAAGTGTGTTGTAGAATCCATTAGCGCCGTTGACATCTATGCAGTGTATACCTTGTGTGTGCATAATACTATTCACTTTATTTATTTCAAACATATCTATCAAGATATTCATGTGATGCTCAGGTTTGATTGGTAGTTAACAATCAACAATCAATGTCTATTATAACTTTGTACATTTAAACACTTGCAGAAGGATACAGAGACTATTTGCAAGAAGCGTTTGGGTGAGATGAATGAAGCCCTCAAGCACTTGGAGAACAAGAACAAGACAATGTCCTATGAATTGGATGCTGCCACTGGAACCCTAGCCAAGCGTGATAATGAACTGGGTGCATTGCGCAACCAGATGAAGGACATGGAAAAAGTGGCTTCCTCTCAAAACGAAAACATCATTCGCAACCTGGAAAACAAACTGAGTGTGAGTGTCATTTAGATAGATACTTTATTTTGATGGAAATAGGTACGAAAATTATAAAGTAAGACATTTACATGATATTAACTATGCATTGTAAGATATTGTAAATATGAGTCCATCAGGAAACCACCTGAGCATTTGCTGTAATGGTGGCACCTTCAATAAAAAGAAAGAAAATTAAATTAAGATTAAACGTTTGTCTCTAAGTTATTTTGTCTGTGTCCTCAATTATGTAGGGTTTGTTTTCATCATCATCCTTTCCTAATGCTGAGGGTTTTGAATGTTTACAGGAGACTGAAAACCAAAGAGCTATGTTGGACAACCAGCTGAGGAATGTGCAGCAGAAATTGGATGAGGTTGAAAAAAGGTCAGGACATAAGGATGATGAATTGAAGGTTAGTAAATTTTGATTAACTTATTGCTGGCTTTCAACTAGCTTTAAGGGAGATTTTAATGTGTTTTCTTTCCTTGTTGGAAGGAAAGGAGGAGCATTTAAGACATGCCCAACATTCTTTTCAGTAGTGCAGCAGTAATCAAGTTTTTAGTACCGTATGATGTCTGTTTCCATGGACTTTGCTGCTTATTTTAATGGTCTTTAATTGTTGTTTGTTGAACCAAATCATTTGTTACAGATGCTGAAGAACAAGAATGCTGCTTTGAATGAGGAACTGAAGAGCAGCCGACAGAGGACATCTGGAGAAGGACAGGAAGCTGCTGTTGTGCGGGAAGAACCATGTGGACAAGTCCAGGCCCAGAAAACGACTTCCGACTCAAACAACATGTAAGATTGTTTCTGCCATTCTTCATCAGTATGTGTAGGCAAATATTTAGCAAAGCTGTTTCTTTAAATTTCTGCTTGTTCGTGTGGATCTAGGTCTTAATGAATTTTTTTAATGTTAACTATATTGAGTAATGATGTTTTTTGTTTTTAGTATTAAGGAAAAGGAAGCAGCCCTGGCCAACTTGGAGCAAGAGTTGAAAAAGGTACAGAATGATAGGGAATCGATGGCTAACAAGATGACATTGGAGTTGCAGAAGTTGCAGACAGAGAGGGATCATTTGCAGTCATCTGGCAGGATGACTGAAGATGCTGTTAAAAAGTTACAGGATCAAATGAACAAAATGCAATCAGAAAAAGAATCCGTAGTTATCCAACTTCAGAAGATCCAGCAGGAGAAGGAAACATTGTCAGTCCAGTTACTAGCTGCCAGCAAAGACCAAGGAACTGCTGTTACTAAACTACAAGAAGAGATCAATAAACTGCAATCTGAAAAGTCTGCTCTCGTTGGCCGGCTTGAGTCAGAGCTGCAATTAGTGAAGAAGGAAAAGGATGAATTGTCTAGCAAACTTCAGGCATCATCAAAAGGCCAAGATTCTGCTGCTGCTCAATTTCAAGATGATGTCAAGAGATTAAATGCTGATTTAGAGAAACAGAGACAGAAGAATAATGTGAGTATTTTTGAAAATATATATTGTTGCAAACAAACAATCGTAGTATAGTGTATTATTGTATAACATATATATATCACACCTTATAGCTGAGTTAGGTACTTGTCAGGCTCCTTGGCATTGGATAAATTAGATTGAGGTTAAATGTGGGTATTAAATCTCTGCATTGCTATGTGGCTTGTCTAGGTAATGCTGTCTGCTTTGAATGTGTTGTCCAAACTTTCAGGTTACTGGTATATTAATGTTACTTTCACTTAGGCATTTCAATTAACCACAGATTCAATTAGTATGGAGAATTTGAATCACATTGGCTGGTTAATCAGGAATAACTATACCTTAGAATTAGACTAACTGTTCCATCTGTCCAGGTCATGGTACAGTTTATTAAATGCCCTAAATGATTTCAAGTCTATCATCATTTTAGTGCCTTGTTGGTGATAATATAAGCCCATTGGTATTTCGGATTTAAGCAGAGCTGGGGGTGAACAGTAAGGCACTGTCTGCTGTAATTCCATGGTCTGCTAATTGGTCTGTGGCTGAAAACCATTAGCTATGACCCCCAAAAGAGAATCTGAGTGTGTTCGATAAGGTATATTAGTTTTTTTGTCAATGATCTGGTTAAAAAGGAAAATTATGTATTGCCTGGGTTTACCTGAAATTATACACTGTAAAAGAGAGATAATTATTTTGAGTGGCACACTAGCATACCCTGGGCTTCGAACAAAGGTTTGCATTGGTTTGGAATTGCACTGCCTCAGATAACAGCATGTTATGTGATAACCCGGGATCAGTCATTTGCTTGACCCCATGAAGTGCATGCACTCAAGTGCAATGTGTGTGTAATTAGGCAATTATTATTGTCCAGTGTCATTGTCAGGATTGTCTTGAGATGGTGTGTTAATAATTCAAGATACTAGATGGGGTAATTAATAAGGATTTGATCTGGTAATTTGTCCTCTGTCTCTCCATATAATGAGATTAACAGTATTACCTTTTGCGTTAAAATTAGACCTGCTTTAGGCTTGTAGTGATAACTGGTCGTTGCTTTTGGGAGTCCATCATTCCTATCTCGAAAGAGAATCTGTGAAGCTGTAATTAAAGACTTGGATGAGCTAGTAGACTCTGGGCTGATCTAGCTTTCCTTATTTCATGGTTGTTAACCAGGCTCTGAGGGAGAAAAATTGGAAAGCCATGGATGCGTTATCTAAAGCCGAGAAAATGGCCGAGACCTCCACAGAACTGAAGTCCTCTCTTGCTAACAAAGAATCTGAAATTGACCGCTTGAAGACTTTGATCAAACAAAATGTAAGCCACATTCCATTTGTGAATGTCTTGTGTTAAATTTGCTTCAGCCTCCTGGGTACTCCAAATTGCTTAATTTCTTCAGCTGTAGTAGAATTAGATCTTAACGTATTGTCCGTGTTGCATGCTTTATTTCTTGATGGCTTTGGGTGTGTTTTTCCTTTTTTTTTTTTTTTTTTTCAATATTTAGGATTTATGAGCTTTTTAAAAAAATTTGCATTATCCCAGGATAGGCATAATGCTATCAATATATCAAATTTTGATGTTGTAAAGCTGTTGTTTATGAGAAAGATTATCTCCGTTACTATTGCAAAATGAATATTGTGTGATAAAGCCATATATTGTGTGAGAACACTGTTTGCAAATGGGAAAGAATATGAGTGGATGATCAGGTAAGTAAGTATTAATGTGTCCTTGAATCTGAACACATTATTTTGAAAATTTGCTGTATTGCTGAGAAAATGTTTAATGTGTGTGTTGTGAATGAGAACAGCTGATTGAATGTGAGATATCAGTCACCCTTATCCTATTGTTGTTTGGTATCATTACATTCTGTTGCTTTTGATTGTATGCAATATTTGTGTTACGGTGGTCCGTATCTCGAGTTGTCACAAAATTCGATTAAATGGAAAATAACTTTGCAGGAAGACAACACAAAACTTCAGCAGAAAGAGGAACAGTTGAAAGAATTGCAATTGCAAGTGTTCAGCAGAGATGACCAGCTGACCACTGTCAAGCAGCAGTTACAGCAGTTGCAGACCAGTTATGATGTAAGGACTGCATGCTGCCTGCTTAAACCACCCCACAACTTAATAATACCTCTTGTTTCCACCATGCTTCAATCTGTGTGCAAGAAAATATACCAAAAGAGTGCATGTGTGTGCAGCCACCCAGAAAAGCTTATTCCATTTTCTGTATACTCGTTTGATATTATAATGCTTTTGCTGACTTAATTAAGGACATGATGCTTATTGTGTGCTTAGACTCGTAAAACAAACAAAGCTTTGCATGATATTTTTTGGCTTTCACAAAACTCGATGCGTAATATATTTTTTGTACACAGACTCGAGGTGTGTCTACTAATATATTAATATAAGCTTTCATATATTTCAGTGACCAGTAAGACTATTCTTAAGATTTGATCAATCGTAATTCACTAGCTGTTTGAATAGCAGATGAGTGGTGTGCTTGTGAATGTTGTGTAATATACTATAGTATAGGAACGCAGTAATATGATGCTAAAAATACCATTTGATGAAGTTATGAATAACGTCCTGCTTTATTTAATGGGAAGTGTGAGGTCTGTGTTCATTGATCAGGGGTTAGGCAGACTGCCATTGCGGTCAGTTAATCATTGAGAATTAGGATTAGTTTATTTATTGATGGGATTGGAGCACATGGTAAATCAACAAAAGGGGTGACCGTCAGCTTAAATTTGAATTTGTGACCAATCCGTCAATAACATATGGTAGAGTGCAACTGATGATGTGGCAGCCTGACAGATGTAGTTGAATAGCCCACTCATATTAGGGTGAAATTGATGACGTCCGACTGACGTTTAAATGTGTGTTGCTATCGCTGAGTGTATTTTAAGGATGCTGTATGAATGAAACAGCTGTTTTCACAATTTTAGCTTTGGTATAGGCCATGACATCCCATGTGTGATTGCCTGTTGCTTGAACTATTGAATAGTTTCATAAAACATTTGCTAGAATAAACCATCACCACTCTAACTTACTCTGCTTTTCCATTAAGGTGGTTTGCCTCTAATCTGCAACTGTTGCGCACCTAATCCTGTTTTGCCAATGTTGATATGTTATCAGAATGACTTGAAAATCCTTTCTACTAACCTTACGTATTGCACTATAATCATACTGTGACTGAAATAAGCTAACATAGGTCATTAAATTATAATTAACCAAAAATTATTTGTAAACTTGAAGTATATATCTAATACAAACAGGTATAGGATGTGAATTCTTTTATATGTTTAATGTTTTTCTGAGAACCGTTATGCTTCTCAATTTTGGCTGGTGATTTTCTTGCAAAATGATATTTTATTCAAACACAGAAACATTGTTAAATCTCGTAAATACAATATTGATGGGCTATTTGCTCAGCTGAACCAATATGCTTGATGTATAGTGGCTATTGTACATAAAAATATAATCTAACTTTTCATGTCAATATTGACTGATTTATGTCTCTTGGGTCCTGAAGGAACACCAAAGCAAGAGTGTCAGTCAAGATGGAGTGGACAGTGGTCAGCCAAATGACCAGCAAGTCGTTGACTTCCTGGCACAAATTGAGGCACTGCGAACGGAGAATGCTGTAAGCATGTATTGCTTGTGATATAAGATAATAATGATGAAAAACCCAACCACTCAAAAATAACACCTTTTCATTACTAGTGTTATTTTTATGACAAGTTGTGCTAGTCTCCTAATTAACCATTTTCTGGTTAGATCCTGTTTTGCACCGTAGAGTTAGTAATCCACTGGTCTTGTTATCGTTATATCTTAAGTTTAGTTTAATCAACTTGAGTTAGTAGGTGTAGTTGTCTTGTGTGTGTGTGTTTTGATTTGTTACACCTTGCATGGTTTTCAGACCCTCAAATCAAGGTCAACTCCCAGACCTAAACGCCAAAAGCAACAAGCTAGACCAGAGTACACGACAACTGTTGCTCCCTCAGCCACTGTTGAGATGCCAGTTGGAGATGGCAACTCAGGATTAGTTAAGAAACTGCATGACAAAGAACAAGATTTAGTCAAGAAATTGACAGATATGGTTGGACACGAGAGTTCTGATAATGTAGATGAGGCAGAGATGCGTGCTCTTCACAAAGCTGAGCGAAATGTAGTCTGGGAACTTGCAGACGCAATGGAACAGGAACTGGAGGCGGAGGATCCTCTCATGACCCCAGAGGTGAAAGAGCTGCACGATCAAGAACACAAGTTGATTTGGGAATTAGCAAACACTGTGCAGGAGGAAGAAGCTCTGGAAGGAAGCACAGATGCGCCACAAGACCATGAACTGAAGAAACTTCACGATAAAGAGCATGACCAGATTTGGAAACTGGCTGACATGTTTGAAAAGGAAAAAGCATTGAAGTCCAGTGGGAAAGGTGGTGCAAAAGAAAATGCTCAGGACAGACCCACACCCAGTTCCAAAAAAACAGAAAATCTTGAGAAAGAACTCAAAGCCTTGCGAGATCAAGAGAAAGATCTGCAAAAGAGAGAGGAAGCAGTTAAAGAGAAACAGAATGAATATGAAACTAAGTACAAAGAGTATTTGGAGAAGGAAAAGGTTTTGCAGAAGTCATTACAAGATCTTGAGAATCAGACGAAGATTCTAGAAGATAAATCAAAACAAGTGGAAGAGAAAGTTCAGAAAGAATCTGTAACAGAAGTCTCAGCTGTGCCTGAAGGAAAGAAAGACAAGAAGTTGAAAGGATTGAAGAAGAAAGAGGAGTCATTGGCATCAAAAGAGAAAGAATATGATGCAAAGGTAAAGGAACTGGCAGAAAAGGAAGCTGAAATTAGCAATACTCGAGAATGTCTTGAAAAGGAATATGCAGAGAAAAAGAAAGAAATGATTGAAAAAGAACAGGAGGTTGAAGAGAGGTTTAAGGAGCTTAAAGGAAAAGAGGCAGAGGTCAAGGCTGCTAGAGAGAAGGTTCAACAGAGTTCTAAAACGGAATCAGAGGATGTGGAGAGGGTGAAGCAAGAACTGTTGCAGATGAAAGATTTGCTGGATTCCAAGCAGCAAGATCTAGAACAGGCAAAGAAGGATCTAGGAAGGAAGGTTGATGGTGCCTCCAAAGTTCATGAGCAGTCTCAGAAATTATCCAAGGATGTGGAGTTCAAGTCCAAAGATTTGCAGGTAAAAATGCAAGAAATGGAAACAAAATCAACTGTGGTAGAGCTAAGATCACAAGAAATAAAGAAACAAAGAGAAGAGTTAGACCAACTGTCACAGGAGTTGAAGGATAAAGCCAAAAAACTTAAGGCCCAAGAACATAGTATTCATTCAAGAGAGAAAGATGTAGACAGGAAATTGGCAGAAATTGAGGGGAAATCAAAGAGTATTGAAATGAGGGAAGTTGAAATATCAGAAGAACACACAGCTTTCTTAAAAACAGAAACCCAACTTCTGCAAAGAGAACAACAATTAGTCAAAAAAACAATGCAAGCTGAAGAAGAGAATCAAGTAAGATCAGTTCTGTAGTTCACCTGCTTTGGCTTGATGAAACTTCAAAGGTTAAGCCTTGCATCTCTAGCTTTAACAATATAAGCTACTAAAATACATAGTGTAATAAATGCACATAAGCTGCGAATGACCATTTTACTGATACTTACACTATACGTGTAGGTAGAAAATAATAAGATATTCCTCTAAAATGCACTTTAATACTCCTCTAAAAACACTAACTAATATAACTAATGCTAACATAGAATTAAATGGACTTCCAAGTCCTGTGTACTAAACCTAAAAAAGCCGACTTAAAGATAACTTTTTTATGATTATCGAACTAATTTTGCCGATGTATTTGATTTAAAGTTTTGAAATTAAAAAACACAATATCGTTGCATGGTTTATACGCTTGATGAACCTGATTTTTGTGTTGGGAAACAGAGAGTGGAAGCTCAAGTAGCGTCTGCAAACACAGAAGCAAGCAACACAATTCAGGATCTGACCAAACAGGTTGAACAATTGCGTTCACAACTGACAGAAAGAAACTCTGCCATTGATAACATGCAACAACAGTATAACAAGGTTAGCGCAACAGTTGCAGATTTTGATGCATCATTTTAGAAGATGGGAGTTACTCTTAAATTTTGAGCAAGAGTTGATTTTTGGGTTTAAAGTAGTTATTTTTATAAAAGATTGCTTTATCAACAAATGATACATGACCAAGGTATACAAAAGACCTTTATGAATACAAACTTTAAAGGACACATACAGGTTACTGTTGAATGATTAAATTCAGACAGTACTTAGAACATGATTACGTGGTGCATTTTCTGTAATTGTGTAATGATGAATTTATTTTATTTTGTTTTGATGTTTGGTTTATTTTTTTTTTTTTTATCGGTGTTGGTTTTAATTCTTTTTGTCTTTTATTTTATTTTTTCTGGCAATAGGACTATCAGCAGAAAACTGTGGAATTGGAACAACAAAATGTCACCTTGAGTTCGAGATTGAATGAGGCCCAGGCTGAGTTTGCGCAAACGCAACAGCAGTTAGAGGCTGAGGTGAACAGACTCAGAGCCGAGGCTGCTGTAAGAGTTTTACTGTAGTATAGTATAATAGCAATGATTATGTTATATTCTATCATGAAATCTGAAGGCTGCTGATTTTGGTTTTATGTAAATTTGGTTTCTTCATGTAGGCGTCAGAATCAAAACCACAATCTAGTCCTGCAGACTTGGAAAGGATCCAGGCCTTAGAAAAAGACCTCTCACAACGAGACTCTTCCATCTCTGAGCTGCGTTCTCAGTTAGATTCTGTTAATTCACAACTCTCCGTAAGAAACTGTTTTATGTTCAGTTTGGTTGCACTTAAAAGTTGGCTTCGAGTTGCATGACTGAATAGTTCGCCTGCTAATCATCAGTAGTTAAACTAAGTTGGTTTGCTGTGTTCAAGTTGGTTTTCAACATCACAAATGATTTCAGCAATACATATAATGTATTTCAAGGAATCTTCCATGCAGACTCTGCAATGAAACACAAACACACATTCACACAAGTTGCTTGTTTCAGGGCTTGATCTAACCCGCAGATCCGCTGTTTATTACTAATTAATTGACCTTCCTATTGCACCTGTTAGTTGTTCAGGTTAAGCTCTCTTGTGTGACTCGCATGCTCATGCTTCCGTTTATTGTTTGGATGGTTTAGGACTTGAAGAAGAAAGGTCCTGTAAGCAATGGCACCCACGAGTCCTTGGAAGTGGTGTCCCAGCTCAAGGACCAGCTGGCAGAGAAGCGAAACCAGCTGTCCCAGCTGCAAGATCAGCAGGAGGAATTGCTGGAACAACTCCTAAAACTTAAAAACATTAACGATGTAAGACTAATGCTTGATCATCCAGGGATTAAGGATATGTGGCAAAGAATGACTGGGATTTCCAAGCCTGTGCATGAATCTCAGTTGTGTAAATAAGCTTGCACCTTTCTTGCTTGCTGGTGATAAGTAGTTCCATGTGTTCCAATTAAGGATTTACCTTATTGACTGTCATATGCTCAAAGAAAACAATATACATTACAATCACTGACCCTGTAACAAACATAACTTCAATACATTCAAGCATCACAATTGATACTTCTTAGACTTAACAGTTTTGGCAGATCACTGGAGTAAGACTGGGTGATATCATTTCAGGAATTGCTTAAAAACCAGCAGAGAAATGAAGAGAGCCAGGCCAGCGCTGCTAAATCCATGCAAGAACTTGCTCAGATCAAAAATGACTTCAATGCTCGTCTAGCTGAGTTTGAGATGACGAAACAAGAATTAGAGATTGTCAGGAAGGAGAACCATGTAAGCCACCATTCCCGAGTGACCCCTATTTTTTTACTCTAATTAGACAAGTCTCATCTCCTGCTAAATACTGTCATAGCGTCCCTAGTGTAGTTGGTGGTGGGGATTGTTAACCAGCGTTGAATTGTCAGAATTGTTTTAAGAAGGAAATTCTCGCCTATGTATGTAATGCACTCATGCTTAGTCGGCAGTGTCAGTTAAGTCTGGGACTAGGCCTACAATGAATTATATCTGGGAAATATAGAGCTTTCACCTACTCTGTGATTGTGAACAGTTTTGGGTATGATAAAACTGCAATAATGTGTAATAGGTGCTTCTTAAAATATGCTTTCCTTATTAGGGTGCTTTTCCTTCATTGATTGAGAATCACTTGCAAAGATTTTGGTGCTTGCTGTTTGTTAAGACTAAGGGCTTTAGAATCATCATGAATGGTAAAATAATTATCGGGGCTGCTATTGGAACTGTATTTGAAATTTAGGCCGAGTGCAAACTCAGTAAAGAAGTATTTGACATTTGACTCGGTAAAGTATTTGTCATTAATTGTTCTTAAACTGTAATATTTATAGCTATGATGCATTCATGCATTCATATGACTAACTTCGCTGAGTATCTATAGTAGATTAACATAGTGTAAAGTAGAAGTGTATAGAACCAAGTGTAACTAATTAGGGCTGCAGCGAAATGCTAAACCATCATGTGTGCTCACATGTAGGACTTGAGGCTGGGCTGTGAAAAGGCCACGAGGGCACTGACTAAGGCCGAGAAGTCGGCTGAGGAGATAGCCCAGATCCAGAAGGAACTGACCAGCAAGGTTTCGGAGGTGCATACCTTGAGGGCCTCTCTGGAGCACAAGGACAAACTGATCCATGTAAGGATCTTGTCGCTATGCACATCCTCTTGTTTTTATTTCCTACTTGCTTTAAGTCTCATTGTCATGTTGGGTTTTGTTGAGCAAGTCTTCTCTGTTCATTGAAAACTTACATTATGCCCAAGGGTTCTCATTTTTGTCTTTGTCTTAACTTGTGATGTCCTACTTGATGAACGTCTTCATCATGAAAGTGCATGTCTCCATACATGTGCATTGGTTAATATCGTTCTCCTGTTGAGTCTTTAATTTGTTGGATTTCTACACATTTACCTTTTAATTTCGGAGCACTTTGCATGTTAAGTTTTATAATAAATCTATTGCTATGTTGTGGTTGTTAAGATTTTTGTGTGTGATAATTATGTTCACTGACATAAAATTTCCCTTCACCTTTCATAGGCTTTCAAGGCTGAAAAGTCATCAGCCAGTAGCCAAGAGCAAATGAACGGCAGCAGGTCGGAGATTAGAGACATCAAAGGAGTCACTGTTGTCACTCGGGTTGAAGAGAAGTCTACGTTCGACGTCAGTCGCATCCTTGCAGACAAGGATGCTCTTCATGCCGAGCTGCAGGTCCTTCGCAGCATCCTGTCCTCCAAGGAAAAACAGCTTGAAGTAGGAACCATAAATATTGTGCATGTCCCGCTTTTGCTGCCTAACACGTAAACTTTCCATTTCAGTGGAAAGGGAGCATAATGCTGTATTTATTTGTGTGTATTGTACTAATTTTAGTGTCTTATTGCAGATTGTACATACATGCTTCAGTCTTTCTATACATTGTGCTTACACTGTATATATATTCATTCCTGGTTTTATCAAGATGAATTTGCTGATGTTGTCACAGCAGTAACTTCATTGTGCCTTTTAAGATTGTCTGTCTATATCTGCAGCATTATCATTAATATCATTCACACTGTCTTTAGTGGTGTCTTCTCTTTTTTAAAAACTTCACATGGTTGAAGGTTTTTTGCTGTATTTTCTGCCTCTGGTCTCTAGTGGTTTTTTGCTCTTGTATTGGGTATTTTGTTTGCATGGATCATGCAACTGCAATTCGTATATCAAAGAATTGCACGCTGCACTACAAATAATCTTTCTAACTTATATTATTACTATTAGAGTTAAACTTGAGACATAATGTCATTAAATGGTTAATGTGATTTGATAACAGCTGAGTAGTGACATTACTAAGTTTAGTATCATAACTGCTGTTTTTGTGTTTATAAGTGAAGTTTTAACTTTGAATTGCATTGTTGATTGGATATGGATTGGTATGTTACTAATTAATTTGAGAAAGTTCCTTGAGTGTAGCTGCATGTGCATTTTCATGACAGGAATTCAAAGACAAGTATGGCGAATTGGAATCAACGGACACGCACACAGAAGTCCACAGACACACCACGACCACTCACTACGTGCAGGGCAAGACAGTGTCAATGCGTGACCTTGAACTCTTGCGCAAACAGCTGCATGCCCGCGAATTGCACATTAAATCTCTACAGGACCAGATTGGGCAGTTGAAGGATGACAAGCGTGTAAGGCTGCCTGCTAATACTGCTCATGTTCAAGACATTTTCTTTTATGATTTTGCAACAAGAGACCACAAGACCACCATTGTGTTCTGTAGCGAGTTTGTCATGTCACGTTTTGTTGTGTCAGTTTTTGTCTCGTTTTGTTGTGTCCAGTGATGTTCTGTGTCATCCCTTGTGGTCGTCCTGCTTCTGTGTCGCTTTATTTATATGGGGCTTTTTCTATATGACCCGTTGGTTGTTACTCCCTGTAGTGATTGAGATGTGAGTGCATGATGTATACTTATTATTTCAGGTTGATAGTTTACCCAAACAAGACACACAAATTGACAGTGAATTAGTTTGAGAACATATCATTGCGTTTCGTTAATAGCCTTAAATTTGAAACAGAAATAGGTGCTAAAATTGCCTCAGTCTTCGCTTGAGAGATTCAGATGCTAATTAAGATAAGACAATTGCTTTCAAGGCAATGCTTCAAAATTATATTCTCTACTTTGTGATTGTGCGATATATGCTCGCTATCTTTAGGTGCTCATTGATTAAGAATTAGGGTATAGTGCAGTATAGCAGACCCAAATGTATGCCCATATTTGGCGTCTATGAAATATAAAAAAATATTTGCGTAGCACAGCGGGGGATGGGGGCAGTAGCCCCCAATTAAAATAACAAAAAGCAATGCCTTGTCTTGAAAATGAAAAGAACGGTCGTTTTTTGTGACGTCATTCATTGAATTCAGGGGTGTGACGTCATAGGCATGTCAAAAACGCTTGCTAAATAGGGTAATAAATTTGGGTCCGCTATACTGTACTTTTTCCAAGAATTATTCGAAGTGTAGCTTTATATGCAGGCTTAGAATTAGATTTAAGACGTATCAAACTACTTTTTTTTTTTCAGTTTAAATTTTAAAAATTCTTATTGATTTGATAAACGTTTAAGATATTATATTAATGTAGAATTGAATCGAAAAACATTAATGTGATAAAAAAAAAATTCTGTTTCTAAAGTCGTATTAAATACTGATTTATAGTTTAATCAGTATATCCTGAAAAGGCAACTTAAAGGTATTAGTATATTGCTGTTGTAGGAGTTGCGAGAGCAGTATGCATTGATGCAAGATTCGCTGAGTAATATACAGTCATTCAGGCTGCGCTGGAATAGCATGGAGGAGGAGCTCAATTCTCGGGTCTCTCAAATTATCGACCTCCAAAAGGACCTGCAGGCCCACCACTTAGAGAATGCAGTATGATTTAATGTGTCTTTAATATGTTCTTTAACATATTACCTACAGTTGTGGATAGTGCAGTTCACTTGCCATTATCGGACTGGTCAGTTACTGTGTGATCTGGGACCCGTAAATAATGCATAACATCACTACAGCTGAATTATTGTGTATTGGTGACGTCATGCTTTTTGCTAAATATTACCTCCGTGTCCTAGGTTATACGTGAACTGATCAGCCCTGTATTTCCTGGTATATCTGCCGTGAAGTACTTCGTGTCAGGATTAGTACATGTGTAGGATCTAACTTCAGAGTGTTCACTAAAACATGTCTGTGTTCATTGACGATTCATAATGTTTTTCGCATGAATGTGAAATGCATGCAAATAGCTACCACTAACAAAATGTGATAAATAAATATAACCCTTAGACAGAAGACTAAATATTTATGACGTCTCATATATCCTGTCCTGAAGTATATTGTAAGCTTCATTGGTTTGATGTTTTTGTATCATCATCTTGTATATATATAAATATATAATCAGTTGGTGTTTCAGTGTAAGCCAGATCTGTGTTTATAACCTAAAACATAACCCAATTAGGTCTGTGTTTAGCTATCATGAACATTTGGTGGTCTAGGGGTTTCAATGATGCAGCCTCAGTTCTTTAATAGATGATTGAAGATTTAAAGTGTAATAGTTAAACAAGAAAAAAGTATCAGCATAGAAATGTCATGGACTCATGGGTTAAAACATTTCAAGATGAATGAATTTAAATTCTCTAAATTTTGTACAAACTAAAAGCATGTGAATTAAGCAGTTTAAAATAACCATGGTAACAGCATGGAGTGAGCTTCTTTGTTTTGGGTTCATTCTGGTCTATGTGTCGTCCGACAGGAGTTCCAGGAGAAGATAGTTCAGCATCAGATCGAGTTGCATTCAGCTACAGGAGAGGTCCAGGACTCCCTTCTGGAGAACCTGGCATTTAAAACAACAGAAATTGACAAACTGAGAGAGATTGTCAAAGAGTACTGGATCGTCAACAATGTAAGAGTTTATTCTTTGGCTGTAGGACTAAATAATATACTAGTAGATATAGCTCTGCACCTGGGACTTGCAATCAAAGGCACTCGTATGAAATGTAGATCAGGTCATCATGTGCATGCATAATGATTACTACTGATAATTAACTGCATCTGCCTTCAGATTTCTAATTATTTTGACATAAAAAATAATCTTGAGCATGTAGACACTAAAACTTAAAAAGAACTGGTGCGCTAAAGTATGCTTTTTAACTATACTAAATGGTGATACATCATGATTGTGACATGAGATGGTTGGGATAGTGTGGTTGGCTGAATGCTGAACATAATTGTAGCGGCTGTGTATGTAGTGTGTGTTGCTGGAGAAACTGGTTGTATTACACCGTTGTGGTTGTGAATGTGATCAGCTGTTAGTGTGCTTGAATGATGAAACTGAACTTGATTAGGCGCAAGGTTGGTGATGAGTGGAGAGAATTGGCTTGATGATGTTAACAATGCCAAACAGTAGTTTTTATGATTGGTTTGCTGAACATTAATGGGGAGCCTGGTAACTGCCTACAGGAACTGCGGGACCGCCTATCTGTGTACGAAGACAGCGAGGCTGATGACGGCAGTGTGGTCAGCTCCTTGTCCTCTTCCACCCGGCGCTCGACTCGTTCACGGGACTCGCAAGCGGAGATGGTGGGCGACTTGCAGAAGCAGCTGGCGTCCAAAGCATCGCAGCTTAGCAAGTTGTCCGAGGAGGTGGTCGCCATCAAACGTGAAGCTGAAGTAAGATGTCAGGCTGCCCTTCCATGTTGCTTGGCTTCCATCTCTCTGCTTATTGTTCCCTTGTCCTCTGTCAGGGTCACCTTCAACAAGTTGCCCGTCCTCCTTGCCTCTCCTTTTGTAATAACTGACCCACTTTTTAACTAACCCCATGCAAATATGTGTAATCTATGATCATTTCCCTGGTTAGGTATTTTGATTACAAGTGTATGAATCACTGATAATCACACATGCATTCCTGTATATACCAGCCCACCTTTTTGAGTAAGTCCCTTTGCAGCTTTGCAAACACCTCCCACACATGGCCACAGATGCCCTCCAGTAGTTTCTCAAACTGCTTGGGTCACACTGTTATGTCTGGTCATAGACTTCAATGCTTCGTCAGCTTTCTTATGTGATGGGTTGTGTTTCGTTTCCTCCCACTTGTTCTGTTCAGTTGAGGTGTCAGGGATTCCTGTATCTATCCTGTGTCAATTACATTTTGCCAGCAATATTTACAGCAGTGCAAGTTTAGTTAGATTTTTTAAGTTGTCATTTACTCAAGCTTTGTATAGTGGAATTGTGCTGCTAAACCTCAAAAATTTTGAAATTGACTAATATTGTATGAAATGGCAAATTTTCTCACATGAAACTGTTTGCTTGATTTGTTACTGCTTCACTTGAAATTTATCATTTCAGATTATGGCACGCTTACACTAATTTGCTGTTTTTCTCATTTTCAGGGTTGTGTTTTCTCATATTTTTTACTGAATAGATGTAAAGACAATTATGCACTGCTTTTTGCATTTTTATGATTTCACGATCTGTGTGTGATAACTATGAAATCAGTTTGCTCATGTGTGTGGAATTTTTCTGTATTTTACTTGCATATCAAAGCTGTGTGTTTTAAGCACCTAAAAACACTCAAGAATTTGTCTTAATTTTTAATTCCAGGACCTAAGAGAGAAAAACTCTAAAGCCATGGACACCATGTTAAAACCCAGCAAAGGCCAGTCTTCTGATTCTAAGGTGATTACAATTTAGAACAATTTTAAATAATTGTCCGTATGTGCAGGATTTTGTGCAATTGCTTTACAACAAGTCAACAATTTAATATCATGGTCTATCAGCTATAATATCTAGGAGAATCATTCTATTGTGAGATTAAAGAAAATACCTAGGCCTTCATTCTTGATTTCAGAGCGACACTTCTTCAGATAAGCAACAGAGGGCGACACGAGAGTTGTTGCAAAGATTGTTCCCTCACGTCTCTGTTAAATCTAGTTTGGTAAGTCATTCTCTCAAGTTATTTGTAACATCATGAAAAAGACCCAGTTGTAATGGAAATGATTGTTCTTGGTGTTTTATTGATTGTATTTTGCATTCACAAATATAGGGTCACAATGAATGGATGTCTGCATTTGAAAGAGAAGCATCCAAATATCATGCATCACAATCAGCATCTAATGTAAGTTATCTCATGTGAAATTGTATTTAAGTGTTTCAGGTCTTAATTGTTTTATAACTGCAAGTCATTTTTGTGTCATTCGTGTTAACCTTAATTTGAAACTTTTTCACAAACACTATCACTGAAGATTTGACTTTTTGATTTTAAGTTTGACTGCTCAGATTATTTTAGAATCTCATCCTTTCTAAGATAGATTGCCAATTTCTGAAACTCATTTGTGAAAGGACTGAATGAAAATTTAAGCCAAAACTTTTTCAGCAATCGTCAGATATTGACTCCCAATTAGAAGAATATAGAGAGAATCAAGGAAAACTTCAAGCGCAAGTCCAGCACTATAAAAATGTCTTAGGTGAAACAGTAAGTGTGTTGGTGTTGTAAAACACTTCCAAAACAAGTCCAAAAATGAGCTGCACTGTACCTGATTTTTGTGTGGTATTTATATTGGAAGGTATTTTAGAGCGCTTGTCAATTTTGTCACAATGTTACTTAATTACAGGAGGGCATATTAAATAAGCTACAAAGTAGTGTAGAGAATGAAGAGACCAAGTGGCAGCAGCGCGTAAAGACTGCAGAAGATGATGCTAGTAAGGTAAGTGTGTCAGTTTTGCGTCTATGTATGATGGAAGTCAGATATTATTAGGACTTATTAGGACATGATACTTTCTTGCAGATTAAAAGTGTGCGAAGCATTAATGTCAGTTCATCTGGTTTTTTTTAAGGCAAAAGAAGAAATTAATCGATTAAAATCAGAACTTGATCAAAGAGGACCAGTGCCGAAGGTGAGACTATTCAATTATTCATAGCTTAATTTTCAACAACTTTTATTTCTTTGTGACTTTACAATGCATCATAACAATTTAGATTTATGATGCATTTTGTACCTTTTAGCCTTTTTATTTTACCTTTTGATTGTTGCTGCTATTGCATTTTGTAAATTTTGCATTTTCTGCTTGCTTTTTCTATCCACTTTTGCAATCATTGACAATTTCCTATTAGAATTCATACAACCATGATTCCGTGCATGAAGACATTCCATCAGCTATTCCCGTGCAACAGGTAAAACAACAAACCTAATCCAATACTTGCTTACAAAATGACTGGTCCATGGAAAGTAAGAGTAGAGAATGCTCCAAGTATTGTTAGTGGCCCAGTTATCCAGGACTGCTTGAAAATTGTATTTTCATTTTCAGTCATTCTCATAAAAAATGAAACAGAGACATACTCACAACCATTAATTGCAATATTTTAATATTTTGTTCTGCTCCTTCCCAATGTGACATTATGTCCTGAGTTAATCTGACTGTACAACTTAAAGAACTTCTGTGATACAGTTTTTCAAAAAGTGTCCTTACTTTGACACTGGTTGCCATGACATGACACCATACATGGATTTAGCCTGGTTGAGCTGGTGGGCAGTGGTGCTGCCCCCCCCCCCCCCCCCCCACCCATCATCTGCAATTTTTGGATCCACCTCTTGTACAACCATTTGGTGTCACTTTACTGGTCTTACTTTCCATGAATGTCTTCCTTACACCCAAAAAAACAAATGACAAATACAAAATTATCACAAACCCTGAACAAAACTGAATACTTTTGACAAATCTGTGGTGGCTGGGTTATTTCATTCATTGCGAATACCAGAGACTTAATACTTGAGAACTCGCTGCAGGAGGTAGACAACTTGAAGCTGGAATTGGAGGAGGAGAGACGGAGCAAAAAAGAACTTGCCAAAGCAAATGTAAAGCTGAATGGCATGCTAAGAGTGGGACAGGACGCCCTGCGAGCCGAGCAGGACTCTGTCTCCAAGTTGCAGGCTGAGTTGGCCAACCGAGGCAAGGTAGTTAAAAAGACTTAGGACCAAAAAAACTTAAGAAACCATGCATACTGTTAAAACTAAATTTATGAAAACTAAAGCATATAAGTTACAAGCACCAAGGCAAATTAAGAGCTATTCAAAACTGCTAAGTGCATAATATATAGTTCTAGGTTTAGCCCAATTCATAATTATAACCCAGCAATAGATAGGTAAGCAATATGCATACTTGAATGTAACCTAGTTTCATTGCAAGCATTCACCATCAGAGAAGGGCGTTACTATGTCACTGGTTGACTATGTGCATGAGCTAGGATATTACAGCCAAATTCATAGACTTGGAAACTATTCTCATAGAGTTAGAAGCTCAGAGGACGTCATGTGAATTAAGGACTGTCATGCAAGGCAGTCCTTCAACCAATAAGATTGCATGATGTCCTCTGGGAGTTTAGCTGCCAACTCGATTAGACTTGTTTGGTTCCAAGTCTATGAATTTGGCTGTAATCTATGTTATCTTAATATAACATGAACTTGTAGAAATTGTCAAGGAGCCCTTTATGATATCATAGTTGCATATTACTGTATAATTTAAACACCTATTGTTAAAAAAGAATGCCCTGCATGTTGGCGTGGATAAGATAAAAGCTATGTCAAAAACATCTTTGGTAATTAGGATCATAGACTTCAAGAAACCAGCTGAGATTTTAATGCATTTATTTGTATGATGTAGGTATACCAACATTAAGCAATAAATTTGTAAGCTAGAAGTGAAATTCTGACAATACCCACAAATGTCTGAGAATGGTTATTAATGTTGGACTTCTTAGTCTGCCGATCCAAGCATGTGCATGCAAACTTTCAGATCTTGCATCATTTCCAAGAACACCAATTCCAGTTATATGCTTTTGAAAATGCCAGTTTGACCATAGGGTTACTGTAGCACTATGGTTAGGCAGCTTTCAAACGTAAATGGCACATAAAGGTCGCCCCCCCCCCCCTCATTATTTTGCACCAATAACATTGAATAAAATTATCATAGATAATAGTAATTTAATATTAGGGTAATGATAAGTATTGATATTCTGTGAAATCATATTCTTGTAAATGTATTATAAAAATCGCCGATTTTGATATGTAGGTTAAAACCATGAGGTAAAATGTATAAGGCTGGCTCTATAAAATTTATCATTTTGCCTGGTAACCCCTTTGTGAGATGACATAAACTTAAAAAAAAATAAAAAAATTTAAATTAAAGACACATTAAGTTGTAATTCCCAGAATGAGACAGCTGATTGGCTGACTACTGAGTTGGTTATTGAAAACTGGTTGTTTTTGTAGGGTATGGCAAATGGAACAGGTCCCGTTTCAGAAATTAAGGAGGTGAGGTTTGACAAAATTTGGATGATATTGAAACGGTCTATAAATTTAGGATTAAGGTGATCGGCAAAAAGTAGCATTTTTCTACTCGTACCAATATTTAATCTTCAAATGTCCTGTTCTCCTTCCAGTTGAGAGATGAACTTTCTCAAACTAAAAAACAATTGGATCGCGAGGTTTTCGCTAATAAGCAACTTTCGCAAAAATTGGTATGTAGTTCAGTCTTAAGAGGTTCATGGCCTATTTATTTGAGTAGCTTGAATCATGGAATATTTATTTGTGTAAACCACTGCAGATACAGAACGTTATGTCAGTTTCTGATAGCGGGACTTGTTTGGTTTCTAAAACCTGTGGTGATTGGTATAAAGGTAGATCTATAAAAATAAGATAATTGAGAAATTGTAAATAATCCTTGTTTGACCATAAGATTGACTGAAATAACTACAGTACTTAACATAAACTGTCAGTAAGCATTTTCTTTGAACTCCAGTTAACACAGATGCAATGTTTCTTCTAGGAATCTCTGGGTATTCCATGGATAACTCCGAAATAAGTAGGCAATGTCTATTGCAATAGTTACTGAGAGCTGTAGTTAGATTTTAATTAACCCCAGCCTAACAAGCTGACACTGCTATTGTGATGGAACCTGTACCTGCTTACTCACATTGGTATGATTACAGGAACTGTGTGGTAAAGATCAAATATCAATACATTGCCAAAGATGTTTTAATGAAACTTGGAAGCAGCTAGCTCAATTGCGTGACTGTCAAAAGCCTTTTTGTTTGGTAATATGCATTCAAACACCGTCGAGTATCAAGTGAACCTTTCTGGACTAGGTTCTTTTGCCTGTTAATGTATACTGCGAGGTATTCAGAAAGGAAACCATGCACACTCCACAGTTTATGTAATCATACCAACAAAGGCATGCTTGCTGCCCACTTAAACCTTATTAATGGATTTTAAAGATTTTGTTATGTTTATATATGTTTGTTTTGGCAGGCACCCAGGCGTGGGTCGCTTTTTCGAGGTATCGCGTAAATTGTTTACATTTAGGATTCATTGTTACACTGGATCACATGGTGTTCTCATTGATCAGTTTATTTTCCCTTTAATTTTCCTCTCCATGTTTGATTGGTTGCTGATAAAATAACGTAAATCGTTCCCACCAAGAGAATTTGTTGGCAAAGAATAATCAGCCCCCCCCCCCCCCCCCCTGAAATATGAAATATGATTGGAACTGTCCCAAACTGTATCCCCTCTTGCTATGTTATACCATCGTTGTGAAGACCAATATTATATCTCTGCCTGCCAAACTTGTCAATAGAATTTAGACTCAGGTCATATAATTTATATGTTGTGTCCAAAATTAACTTAGTGACAGGTATTGAAAGGTGTTTATTACAAGAAAATAAGTCGGCTGTTTGTTTTTGCTTTCACTGATATGTTGTTAATATATTGTTGTCATTGCATATTTTATTAAGTGGAAATATGTTGTTTCACGTGTGCAGTGTTTGCTTGTTAAGCATTGTGGCTACACTGTGTTTTGTCATTGACATCAAGATTGCTAATGTCTGAGCAATCTATTGCTCAACCCTAGGATTATGTAGGCCTAACTTCAAGTTAAGAATTGGCACTGGTAATGTCTTCGACCTATCAAGGGATTGATCACGTCCTGGCCATTTTAATAATAGATTATTGACTTGATTGCAAATGATATTTAATAGATAACTTTCAGTTAATCCGTTGAGACATTCCCAATGTAGTTGTCCCTTTTCTCCTAAACAAAACTCATAAACTATTTTAAGAACCTGTTACAGTCCGATGCATGAATATTTAAAACTTGTAATGGCTCAGGTTACCATGGTTATTGCATCCTCCATTTTGTGTTGTTGCAAAGTTGTCATGGTAATATTTTGGTCAGTGGTAAAATTTTTGAATGGGTATTTTACCATTCCGGTGATATGGTGTATATATATTTGGATCTTATAAGCAGGGTATTTCAATCGCTTTGTAATAAAATGTCTCATTTTGATAACTTTGAAATTCCTGAGGATTCTGTTATGATATATTCAGTCCGGTTTATGCTAATGCGGCATGTTTCTTGTGTATTTCAGGCTGCCTCGGCAAGCACAAACGGTGAGGGCACATCTGTATGATGCATGATGAACGCCAGTGACGACGCTGGTTGCGATTACCTGTGATCAACTGCAACTTGACCCAGCCAAGCCGGTCCACAACTTGCGTCTGTCTCCAATCATAGATGTCATCAAAATTGTCGTATCATTTTAAACTTGTCCCGCGTTCACTGCGGGGCTTGATTACACTTGCAGATGTAATCATTGTGATATGTCTCAATTAAAATGTTATTTTAGGGAAATTTAATGATTTATTCTAGTAAATGTCATTCCTACAGTTTTTCTCTGCCAGTAAAAATCATTTAGTTGATATTGTTGGCTGTGTTTGGCATAAATAGCTATTCTAATATCAATAACCAATATCTAATAGCATAGTCTCAATTTAACCCTGTACTCGCTATGTAATCATCATTTCGTCAATTTTACTATGTATGTAATTTTTTAGTTTCGTGTTTTGTTCTTTGGTGAAAGAGGCAATTAGTTTTTCATGCTGGTTCATACTGACTGGTGGCTTATTGTTAAAAAATGGCAGTATTTTATTCATGCAGTGCTCTGTTTTACACTTCTGTGTAGCTCTCCATTTAGTTAAATCATTAGTATAATTTATGTGTGACATTTATTTTTTCGTTATGAGTACTGGTGAAGGGAAACTAATTCTTTGGCTTCTATATGTTAAAATTGGTTGTATATGAAAATAATATATATTATTGTAGTAGAATTTGTTTACTGAGATTACTACTTAATACTAATGCAGGATTTATTCATGAAGTCATTGTTTTGAGTGCAATATTCTTATTGATGCTAGAGTCTGTGTGCGAATCTTACCATAAGAAAATTTAATTCTTGAATCAAATATTATTGCTGTATTCATAAAATATTTCTTGTATGATAAAAATCATGACAAAAAATTGCGGAGTCTTGATCATGATGCCTTAGAAAGGCTACTTGAAAAGAGTGACATTAAATGTCATTTAGCAATTACCAATTTGGCGTAACTTATTCATGCTCGTTAACTTGCTGTCTATAATCACTATATCAATATTTACTTAGAATTGCTACTGTTGCTATAAAACAAAACAGCTCTTTATTCTGTTATTGCTAGAATCTTATGTGTTATTGGACAAAATGCTTGCGCATTCAGTACAGTGTGTTTCATTTACAAATATATTATGTTGGATCACATCAGTTTGTGTCACTTCATTCACTTGAGAAATGCGATCAATGGTTGTACAATGTGCCGTCACCTTGTTCGTTGGAAATCATGTCACTTAACTGTGTGTAGATGCAGAGAATAATTAATAAATATAATGGTTTGGTTGGTCAACACCATCACCAGAAGCAAATCTAATGTCTTTTTTCGTTTATGTAATCGAATGGGAGCTAATAGCCTCTTTGTAGTTAAGGCTTGGTGTCCCAATTACTCCATGCTGACCAGGCTTCAGTCTTTCTCTTCTGTGAATGCATAACTTGGAAGAAGTCAAAAGGCATGAAGATGTGGCATTTAATGTTCACCATCCAATAGTTATCAGTGAACCACTAATGGCTTTTCTGAACAGGATTATCACTGGGCATACCATGTGAAATAATCCACAATGATGTAGCCAAATCCCAGTGGCTGCAAATTGCAATACGCCAGCTTATGACTGCTGCCAGAAAATCGTGCTTAAATATGCATCAGACCTGTAGTGTTGCATGCGCTTTTTAACGAGAACAATCTCAAAGTGCATGGTAACACTGGCCTACAGTGGAATGCATCTTACACCAGCTTTCAATTGGTGACCCACCAAATCATAATAGCTGCAGGCTTATGGGTCCCTTTCATTTGGGAGTCTGGATCTTATGATTACAGTATATTTTATTAAATTTTCTTATATTACCAAATGGAATTCAACTAGTCCAGTGCCAAACTTATACAAGAAAATTCTAGTCATTTATTCCTGAGGCAATTACAGCTTCAATTACAATTGAGCCATGGACCTATGTCAGGCATTTCTATGCACAGTTGTCAAATGTAAAAACAATTCCATTGTAAAATGACCAATTAAGTTATCTTAGTCTTCTACAGTCTGGATCGAACCTTCGAGACTCCAACTTGGTGTCTGGATCAAATTAATTCTTAAAATAAACTTATTACCTGACAAAGACAAGCGAGTGAAAGACACACCAGTTGATTTATTTACATGACACAAAACTTATTTACAAGAATGACAATATGTAATTTCCTCATTCAGTCCATCGATGAGCACATGATGGTAAAGTGCAAACATAATAAAGCCTCATGCCCTCCTGAAAATGAAATTTAAAACTTTGCGTCAACAGGATAATTACAAAAATCATACAAATCTCTAAAATATTAGCAGCAGTGCTTACCTCAGCACGTCTTGTCTGTGACTGGAAAAATACAGCTTCCTTGTGCCCACACTCCGGACAGGGATGCTCCTCAGTTCTCGGCAGTGTTGGGTCAGCAATTACATCAGCAATAATTTGTGTCAGTTCGCTGAAATAACAAAGTATATATATATCAGACAAGTCTCTGCAAAATAGCTAATTTTTGCAGCCATGAATCTCTTTATCACACAATACACTCAAGCTGGGTATATTTTTCTTTGAACTGCACACCAAATAAGTTAAATTTTCACACACATTTTGTTTCATCAACGATGCAGTTGACAAACTGGTCTAAGTGTGTTCTTATAGAATATCCACAAGTCTCCACTGAATGTGGGAATCAAATTGGTTATTCAGCCAAAGAAAACTTTTTTTTCTGATTTCCCTTCCTTTTTATTATTATTATTTTTTTTAGCGTTTACAACTCACACACTCCAGAAAGCGGAGTGTACTAACACTGCCCTGATTTTAATATGATTGTATGGTTATTTCTTAAACTGTCATGGATCATATACGCACATTTGATCAATAAACTTATACCACTTATGGCTACACAAGATGTATGAAAAAATAAGGTGCAATCTATCAACCAAGAGCTATCAACCAAGAAGTGCACGCAATTGACTCGATGCCTGCACCATCTTGTAGGGACTCCCTGGACTACAGGAAGTAAAATTAGAATTAGGTTTTCAAAACACTATTTTATTGTGTTGTACTGGTTAATCAGTTTATAGACCAAAAAGCTGTCAACTTGTGGCTCCATGTGTCTTCATTTTATCCAGATGTAATGACACTTGAAGCCACAAGTTACATATATGCAGCAAGATACTAACATCTTACGTCAGTGATTGCCAGCTAAAATTTAGCATACAAAGCTTACCTATCTCATGATTCATAGCCACACAACACAAAACTATTTTAAGTTTACAAAATTAATAGACTATTATTATTTTTTTCATCACACAAAAAAATATAAAACAATAATAATGTATTTATAACTATTTTATAAAAAAGAGAGGATAAAAAAGGGACTACCTAGTATAAAAAGTACTTACTCAATTTCATGCTCAATCTTGTTGACATAAATGCATGGGTTGTCTGCTTCTTGTTGATAATCACAATTTCTGCACTGAAGAAAAGAAGAAGCACCTAAATAATACTTTTTATTTTATTTTATATAGATTGAAAAGCTCAAATTACTTCATTTCGCTTCTACAGTTTGTAAAAGACTGATTTTATAATAATTAATATTAACATACAAGCAATTATATATTGTCAGGGTTCAAGGGGGGCGTGGGGACTCCAGGGGGGGATCTAATCCCCCCATTTAAAAACTGTTTGACTATTGACACTGGAATGGATGTCAATAACAAAAATTGCATAAAGTCACTGCATGCAGCTAAAATGTTACCATAGTTACAGCCACAGCATTCGCAGTGTCAATAGTCAAAACTACCTATATGGTAGTGTCAATCCTGACAAATTCATATTATGCATTTTATTAACATTGCCAATAGCAAGATACAATTTGAAAGCCTTGTCAATTGGATATTGTGCGCCCTGGAGTACCTCACCCAAGTGTCCGCGAATTCATGTTGGACACCGGATTTTACCAGCAAAAAAATGTGTTGTCCAACAGCAGCTAATGTAAACATCTGACAAATTGTCTGCCTATTTAAATAAGCTTACTGGCCAAAGTGTTGAGTGGAAGGGGCATTGCAGGTTTTATTTCATTTTTATTGGTTAATATGTCAATGATTGACAAATTTTGTAAAAAAAATTGTGGTAATAGTCTACAATGTAACCAACCAAAATGTAGCAACAATACACAATGTAGCCAGAAATAATCACCCCGACATAAACAATTTCTGAAAATTTAGCAGGAACTGCTATCACCTACAATGCCTCATTGCTAATATGACAGGTGTCTGAAGGCAGATGTAATAATGAGATGATAAAATTTGGACTCCACACCATGGTACACATTAACCCTATGGGTGGGGTCTCTCACTTGCCTCAGCATAGACAGGACACACAGGCCTTTCTTATTATTTTTTTTACAATATATTTTTTATGTCGAGTATATTAACCTAGGTTTGATAAAATAATTGTAAATGTTTCTGTCAGACAAGAGCTGACAAGGCACTCCAATGACATGAAATAATTTTGTGTTCGACACTTTGTCTGACAATTGAAAAAATATTCGCGGGGACTGCCCCACCCCCTTCCTCCACACCACCATACAAAAAATCCTGAAGGACACCCTGCATATTTCTTATATATCTAAACTAGTACTCACAGAATATAACAGGATTCGATTCTCTTTGTCCTCTTTGGGGTACAACATGTTATTGCTGAAACAAGATAAATAAAAGTATCACAATACAATGTTTATTTTCGCCATAAGATTCATCTGCAATGAAATAAAATTCAGTGTGAGAAATTCACCAGCATCAGAGAGGTCAACAACCACCTGGTTCTGGCCACAATCTATAAATCTAGAATAAACACCATAACAATCAGCAAAACTACTGTTTTTTTTTTTAATATCAATGTCATTGTCAAAGACGGCCAGTGACCTGGGCCTCTGGCTCTGGCATATCCCAGATGAACATGACACGCGTCAGAATGCTAAAAACCCTATTGGAAAAACTAGTTTAGATTTCATTTGCTTGCCTCTGATTTTGAGTGCGTGTTCTATTGAGTATTGGGCTGCGGGTGTATTGATGTTACTACTAATATTAATAATAGGCTAGGCATTAGACAATCTCATTACCATTCTTGACAAAATTTGATTCCCACAAATCCTGGACCCTTCTTCTCTGTTTCTTGTGGGTATATTTCTTCTTCAAAGTCCATTTTGTATCGATATTCGTCTTAATATACGCAGAGAAATCAAGAACTCTTGCGAGCGATAATGCGTAGACCACAATAAAACATGTGTAGTTGCAAACTTAATTAAGCGTTTCAACTTTATCCCCGAATAAATCGACAGATGGCGCTAGCTTACAAGTACAGTACGCCCCCGCACGGCTATGAAATAAATAGAAACCTCGCCCAGGTGGAAATGCTGGATTGAGAACTGAGGTGCTCTGCAAAATGGACAAGAAGTACGATATTGTAGTGTTTGGGGCAACTGGCTTCACTGGCCAGTTTGTTGTTGAAGAGATTGCTAGGACTATAGAAGAAGAAAAAGGACTGACATGGGCCATTGCAGGCAGAAACATGCAGAAATTGCAAGCAGTTTTGAGAGAGGCTGCCAAGCAGACTGGTGAGCTTTGCACATCAAAGACTATCTCAACTTATCTCACTAAATCTATATATCGTGGCATGCATGCATGCATGCATGCATGCTTAACCTTTGCTTAGTATTAGAACAATGGTCAGTTTGGTGACTTCAAATGATGATCTGTAGTTAATTAAAAAAAAAAAAAAGTAACTTTAATTATTTTTGCATACTATAACTAAGTCTAGAGATATGTATGCCAATATGCTTGTAACAATTAGTAATTGTTGAAATTATTAATTGAGTTGTAGTAGTTCTGATAAATTGCATAATTCTTTGGAAGATAGTCAAATGAGGCAATAGGGAAGTAGTCTTCATGATTCTAATTCGCCTTTTTTTTTTAAAGGGGGGAGGGGGTTTGAATATTGGTCAGAGCAGGCCTATTGATCTCTATTGACAGCAAAATGCATGTGCCAAAAAGATTGGTTCACATATTACAGCTGCAGGGGGTTTCTCTGACATGACTATATATATATATATATATATATATATATAGGACATGCAGAGCTTAACACGCAGAGATCATTCTGGAAGAGCAAAAATTATCATGATGACAGACCTGGACATTGCACCCTGTCCGGCTAGTTTATTCAATACAAAAAACTGTACAAATAAGCTTATCATAATAACATTATAAGAAATCTTTAACTTGTGTATGTAAATGTACAGTACAAAGTGTATTAGCTGAGCTTGGCTAATATAAGCAAGATGTCACCATAGTGATGTCACCCTGATTAACTGAACAGGTACACCATTGCATATATGTATTTGATTACAATGATTAGCATTAAGGCAATTTCTTATTACAGGCAAAGATCTAGATGAACTGCCAATTATCATAGCTGATGTCAAGTCACCGGAGTCACTCTTGGAAATGGCTAAACAATCCCAGCTTGTCCTGAACTGTGTGGGCCCTGTAAGTGGCATGCATATATTTGCATTGAGAATACTAGCGTGTTGCCTTTATATGTGTGTGGTGTTGTTTATTCAGCTATAGATATAGTTGTCTAACCCAAAACTTTACTCCTATGTGAAAATAAATTTTTTATGCATCATTAGGAACTGAAAAACATACCTTGTAATTCAGCATTTTAAGTGAAATATAGTATTGTGAAAATGAAAGACATTTTCCTATTTTGAAGTTGTTGCAAATGTAAAACCCCTTGTCAAAGGTTAGATGTGCAATGTTTGTCATGCTTGTATAGGTAATTGCATGTAGTATATATATATATATATATACATAGAAATAAGCTTTAGAATAGCTCTTTAGTAAGATGTATTTATCATTGACCTGTTGCAGTACCGTTTCTTTGGCGACAAGGTGATAGAAGCTTGTGTCGAGGGCAAAGCTCATCACATTGACATCAGTGGGGAACCAGGTGTAAGTTCTGTAGTCTTGTCTGTAATATTAGTTTTTATACTGGAAAATTATCACAACTTTAGGCTGCTTTATATTTTCTTCCATTTCCTTTCATTGGAATGAACAGTTCAACTTCACGGTGTAGCTTCTCATTCAGGATTATTTTGAAGTATTTATAAATTAGCAGCAATCATGCCATCTTGAATATTGTAGTTTTTGGAGAATGCACAACTTAAATACCACAACAAAGCCAAAGAAAATTCCATCTACATTGTGGGATCATGTGGTTTTGACAGCATTCCAGCTGACATGGGTGTACTCTACACCAGAGACAAGTTTGATGGTACTTCAATTTACCTTTTGGTCCGTTTTGCCAATTTTGCTTTTTCCTTATATCTGTTTTTGATAATGGGGTCATATGTTTGCGTGCAGGTGACTTGAATGATGTGGAAGGTTTCGTTGGATTCGAAAGTGGGCCTGCTGTGAGTAGCATTCTTTTTTAACTGCTTTTTTTTAATGTCAATTCACAAAATAAATAATTTTGACTTAAATATATTTTATTTGTTAATGTAGGGAGCAAAGGTAAACTTTGGTACTTGGCAGTCAGCCATTTATGGGTTTGCTTATCTGAAAGAAACCGTTGCCATTAGGAAATCTCTCTTCACCACAAAACTGCCAAAGCCACAGCACAGACTGACTAAAAGGTACCAGTGTAATCTCTACCTTATAAGTTGATATTACAACTTAGTCTAAATAGACTAGATGCTTGATCCTTTATCAATCTGAACATCAGCTAAGCCCACAGAGCAAAAGGTCTGAACAAATTAAAATAAGCAAAAATCATGGTATTGGAGCAAGCAACTGTATATCTGGCAGTATCTGCACATGTATGTACAACTACCAGAATACAACATGGCAATCACTCTGTGTTTAATAATGTGATGCAACTTCAAATCGAGCAATTTAAATTTTTTAAATAACTATTTTGTTTACCAAAAAGTTCTAAATTATTGGGTACGGTGATTTACTTACTTTTGGGGCCAATATATCAATGACATCTCACAGACGCTTCATTAGATGTTCATATATTGTACAAAGTGACTTTATGTTTTCATGGCATAATGCACTCTCGAACTTCCCCTGTGTCATATCATTTACCTATAATTGTTTCACTTGGAATTGCATAGTGTCATCTATCACTGACCAACTTTTTTGGCATGCATTTGTGTATTGTAGGAGACCCCTGCACTTTCAGGATGCGGTGAAGAACTGGTGCTTACCATTCCTTGGGAGTGACAAATCTGTTGTGAACAGAAGTCAGAGGTACCTCTATGAAGTGGAAAAGAGCAAGCCTGTGAGAATATATCGCAATATATTGTCGATTTTACAAAATTTGAAGTTGTAACATTGCCCTTCCTTTTATCCATATGAAACTATGGTGGAGATTAAAATTTGGGCGCTATTTATTTCAGATCCAGTTCAATGCCTACTTGAGAATGTCTTCTCTCTTTGTTTCCATCATGACTGCATTCATGGCAATCATTTTTGGTTTGATGGCCAGTTTCAGCTTTGGAAGGACACTGTTGGAAAAAGTATGCAACAATCAACATGATTATTATAACTTAGTAACCCATATTGACGCAAAAAAAATTGGAAAATGTGCATTATAGCCGACCGAGATTTATGACCATATTCAGCGGCCTCATTGCCATGAATATGACGTCAAATGCTTTAATTCAGTATATGATGTCACAAACTAATGACGGCGGTTTTCATGATTATTGTAAAACCCTTAATTTTTTTCTTTTTCTTGGGGCCCCAAACCCCCACTGCTCTACACCAAAAGTAATTGTGCTCGAACTTCATACTTGGTAAAATAATTTATAAATTTCATATTTCATGGACGTCAAATATGGGCATACATCTGAGTTCCTTATACTGCACTAAACCCAAGAAATTAAACAGCAAATTAAGGCTTTTGTCCCTAAATTTGATGTTTCTTTTCCTAGTTTCCTGGTTTCTTCTCCTTTGGCACATTCTCATTTGAGGGACCAACTCGCAAACAGGTATGAGTGGTTTTGTAGCGATTGCCATTTCTTTCATGTAACTGCATTGTTGTGTGTGAGTTTGTATTTTATTGAGAGGATATTTTGTTTGTTTCATCTGTCAGATTGAAGGAAGTGCCTTCTCGTACACATTTGTTGGCCGAGGCTATCCAACAAAGACAGCGAGCGTTGAAGAAGAACATAAGGATGAACCGACCAGGAAAATTGTCACCAAGATAAATGGACCAGGTGAAGAAATAGTTCATATTTATTGCCTTAAATTATTATGCTCATTATGTCGCTCCGCTTTGGCAGGTAATTATATGCAATGTTCAATAATTCGATGTCTTCTTTTAGTATAACAAATGTGTTATATGAAGTGGGTGGGTGGGTGATTAGGGCTTTACGTCCTGTATTATATGAAGTAAATACAACAGAATTATATAATATAATGTTTGATTCGCAGAGCCTGGATACATTGCGACACCAATCTGCATGGTACAAGCTGGTTATGCGGTGCTCAAGGAATCAAATAAACTACCTCCTAAGTAAGTGATATAGTTTATTTAAATATTTGAATGTCAGGTTTACGAAGATGTACTATCTTTATTGTAAATATGCTTTAGTGCTGCCATATTTCATTGCATAGCTGTTGAATTATGTCGTAGATGTCTATCATATACATCCCAATTCTTAACGAATGCTTGGAATTGTGAATTTCAGGGGAGGAGTTTATCCACCAGGGGCAGCCTTTGCCAAGACCACCCTGATTGAACGCCTGGACAAACACAATGTCAAGTTTTCTGTGAGTGAAAGTTAGGGCATGTATCAACAGAGAACTTCGTGGATGCAAATTAATATGTATTAATGCTTTACACTGCAACCAGTGACTTTTTGTAGAATATCATTTGCATTTTTTATGGCAAAATATACCCAAAAGGCTTTTCAGATGTACCAGGGCATGACTTGATTGTGTATTTTGTCAAGAGTCCATCCAAATATCTGATGTAATACTACTAAGGGTAATTTGTTAAATCTCTATCTGTGATCAAATAATTCTTTCTATTGTCTTTTCAATTGTATAAGTTAATAGTTCCGAGCAAAATAAAAGCCATGAAAACGTCCGCTTTCATTTTGTAGCATAATTTGGGTGTCCATGAACATTTTATGGTTTAATTTCACTAGCGTACTGCAAACGCATATGCGGCATAAGATGAGCCACCAGGGGCGCTAAGGTAATGGCAACCGCAGCGCCCTCTAAATCACTGTTAACATGGCAAATTGGGTGTTGCAGGGACATTCAGTATTTTGCATGACCTTGATGTGTTCCAGCCACATTTGAAAGTAAAGAATGAGCTGAGAACTCTGCATTTAAGCTTGTATGCTTGTCTGCTATTTTTTAATCAGAACGTCAGTGCAGCTATTGGTCACATGAACCTTTACACCTGACCTGACAAATTGAAAGCTTGAGGCCAAACAGTTTGAAATTTCATCTGAAATAAGGAAGGAAAAGCTTTTTTGCCCTACATAATAGGCCATATCATTGGAGCTTATTCTCCTGGCATGCACCTAAGAGCTTTGTACTCTATATTTTGTTTATAATAATAGGCCTATATTAACCGACCTATCGCCCACAGGCCACGATGCACTGCTTTGAGTGAGCAAAAGCAACCAGAGAAGACTGCAAAAATAGTCAGTGAAGCTGGTTTGGCAGGGCTTGCTGTGGGAGAATGCTCATATGTAATAATTTGGATTCAAGCAGTTCAACCGGTGTGTAGTCAACCCGGTGACTAAGTTACCAGTCTGTGACAATGGTTTTGGTGATACACAATTGATAACCCAGCGACACACGGCAGTTGGGCCATTGGAAGTTCTGCTGCTTATTGCCAGTCCCATCAAGACAAATTTTTGTCATTTACTATTAACATTGTATCTACAGTGATCTTTTCAAGTCACCGAGTTGGTAGATGTCAGGTCAGCCGTCACCAGGCTGACTGGCAATCAGTTCAAACACCCTAAAAAGGGCGGCACAGAAAGCCAACTCAAAAATTGCCTGCTTCAGGGTTTTCCTAAGTCAGACTCTGCTCGATTGCCATCAGCTATAAATTGCTGCTCATACTGCCGGAGATGGAACTGTACCAAGATTTCATGATGAACAGAGCTATGGCTACCTATTACAGTTAACAGACCTTATTCTAAATTTTCATTTAATATACTTTCAGGTCAAAAGCATATTGAAGTAAACACAATTCCATTAATTATATGTACATACAATTTATTTGCATTATACCTATATTCACAGATGCATACATAACGCATTTACACAGATGCATACATAACACATTTTCAATACATTCATTTGCAAATAATAAATTTGCTTGCTTTCATGTGGAATAAACAAAATATTATACAAACCATGATCAAATTGATATCCATAATGTACAAAAGATAAAGTTCAGAATGTCTTTTTTGGATGTTCCAGATTTTGATTACTTTCCCTGTGCTAAGGGATTTCTCAAAACCAAGATAACAGAGTCTCCTCTCAAAAACATTTTTGAAATATATCTGTCCTTGTTTACTGGTTTTGACTTCTTTTTCCCTTTGCCAGTTCGGGGTACTTCTGTCCACATTTCCTTTACGTTTTCCAAGACCATGTTGCAGTGTCTGAGAAAAAAATAACCATCATTAGGACATTTAAAAAAATTTAACAGATTTTTTTATTTCTTCAAAATTACAACACGCATCAGTGGTTCCTTAAATCATCACAAAGGATCAGTAAAACTATCAAATTTTCAATCATTTACACACAATATGAAGAGATTAATTCACATCGCTAATTCGATAGATCATCTGTAGTGAGAAGTTCCCCTGATATCATTTCACACCTCGCGCTATGCCTCTTAATGCCAACTTCATCCAACAAGCTTTGCAGGGCAAAGCTGATGTCGCAGTTGAAGGTAGCCCCTTAGTTGCCACCGCTGCTTGGCCCAAAGTCAAAATGATATCAGGGGAGTGTCATAATCAACTAAGCAGCAGTCACCTGTCAAAGGCCTTCACACGGCCTAGAAGCTTTTTGTTGTTTCTGCAGTTGATGAGAACTTGCGTGTTGTTCTTCACAGACTGTGTGAGAACAGACAAAGGACCTGTGTTGAATTCTTCTTGTTCCCTCTGAGCCAACTCCTCAGGAGTCATCTCACTCTTCGGTTTCTGCATAAGCGCTCTAATAAAAAAAGAGAGGCAAACTTCACATACTGGCAATCTCACCAGCAAATTTAACCGGCACACTGGAAATCTTGCGGTATACCACATTTTATATCGACCGCGACCAGAAAGCTTCGGTGGTTCCTTAGACAATATCATTTTATGAATCAGTCAGAGATATGCATCATCAGCAATCTGGATACTCTTGTTCAATCATCAAGTGATACTCTTGTTCAATCAATTATCATCAATTTATTTAGCTTTGGTAAAGATTTAGAGAAGCCCAAGCTGAAACCCATTGTCACTTATAGCTATATTATCGCCCACAAAAGAATACGCAAAAACATTAACATGCACCATTTAGCTGAGCCGTACATAGCATATAATTGCTTGCAACTACTTTGGGTGATACCCATAGCAATGGGATAATTCTGACCGAATATATCGGTCAAAACACACGCAGCTGAGCGGCTCTAAGCGTCAGTCTTACGAACAGAATACCGGTCGATTTATCACAAATAATTTGCAAGAACTATGGGTGGCTGGCTCAAAATACACAGTCGGCTATTAGGCCATTATAGCAGATGTCTAACTAAATACTTACGACATTGTTATGAGTGTTGATTGACCAGATTTCGACGGATTTTTCTACCACAATCCCCTCTCAACGCTTTGCCGGCGTTTTTCTGCCTTCAGTGCGCATGCGCTGTTTATTGTTGATTGCACAAAGGCGCCCTCTGTCGTTTTACGTGGGAAGCTTGCGGGAGGTGACATCAATTTGCTGAATATAAAATATTAGGTATTTTATATTTTACGTGTAGTAAATCATTTCATGGTTAGCTCTTTTAAATATTTAAGTGGAGTGAATATTTTAAAGTATTGGTTATGACTATCTTGAGTATTTCCGTATAGCGCGGGCATTTTTCAATTGAATCGATGAGCCTCTGGGCGATAATATGGATTTTATTTGTCCACGTACTGTGGTGACGTGGATTGCATTGATTGCAGCATCCTAACCCTGGTACCCCTTGATGCTCCTTTGAGATAGTTGCATAGTGCTTAGTCTGGCACCGTAAGCAAAGTGATGAGCTGACTTTGACTTTGCGGGCTTGAGCATCATCTTTACAGGTCACTCACTGCATGTACATTAGAATTTAGATAAAAGTAATTAAAATCATTAATTAGTATAGTGGAATAGTATTGACATGAGTTGGCATTTAAAATATGTTGCATTGTTGTCAGACTGAGAAATAAGTATTTAAAAATAATATGTGGAGATGCCATGGCACAGAGATCATATGTGACATTGTTCACTCAGTGTCAAAAGTTATGTCTAATTATATGATAGTGTGTGATGTACTTAACACTGTATAATTGCAATTAGCACAGTGTAGTATGATTATAAATACAGAGTTAGACATCAGAAAAAATTCAGATTACTTCTAGTCTGCTGCTAGGTACACAGGAATTAACTGATTGCATAATTTAAGTTTACATTGTAATAATTATTTTATTGTCAAGTGATTAGGAGTTACTAAAGTAAAGTCTATTTAGTCTGGTGATCTTTGCAGGCATACAGATAATTGTAATTTCAGCATATTGTAAAATTGCTCCAAGTGTGTAAACAAGTATATATATTTCATTGTATGTTAAGCTTCACAATCTGTTTGCACATGGAAGAGTTGTAAAGGGATTTCACAACTACGCAGTTTTCTCTTACTTCAGAGAGGAAGAAAAATGGCAACTTCAAGGATAAAGACAATTGCAGAAGGCATTTGCAAGCACTTCACCCAGGAAGCTTGCCAACAACTTAACTGTCAATTCAACCATCTTCCAGCTGCAACAAAATTCTGGGACACCCACTGTCATCTTGACAGACTACAAGTGCACAACAAAGTGTATTACAAGGACATAGAATTTCCACCAAATTTTGCTGGTTTGATCACCAATTTCATAGACCCTCATTTGTTCAAAATGATGTCGAGCATTTTGAAAGAAGACAATGTATATGGAACGGTGGGTTACCATCCGCAACATGCTGGGAAGTCTAAGGCAAATTGGAGGGATGAGCTAATATCTTTGCTCAGTCACCCTAAAGTTGTTGCTGTTGGAGAAACTGGCTTAGATGCCAAGCATGCAAGCCACACTCCATTAAAGAAGCAAGTACCAGTTTATCGGATGCAGTTAGAATTAGCAAGGGACCTCAAGAAACCTCTGGTGCTCCACTGTCGTGATGAGCATCAGCAAATGTTGGAAATCGCAAAAGAAATCCTTCCGGATGATCAGCGAATTCATCTACATTGCTTCACAGGCAACCAAGATCAAGCTGATGAATGGATCCAGGCATTTCCTAATCTCAAGATTGGGGTTACAAATCTTATCACCAACAAAAGCATGGAAGACCTACGACAAGCTATCAAGACAATTCCGATACAGCATATCCTCCTAGAGACTGATGCACCATACATGTTTCCTAAGAACCTAGGAAAATCTTATCCTTACAAGTTTACGCATCCTGGAATGTCCTTAAATTCAGCTGTAGAGATTGCAAAACTAAAAGACTTATCTGTGGTTGAAGTTATTGATATGACAACAGAAAATTGTCATCAGACTTATGGACTGTGATATTAACTATTTATATTATTTAATTTATGGAAACAATCATTTTTAATGAGCTCTTTATGCCTATACAATTCACAATTTTATCTTTTACACTATTTATATCAATTATACCATATTATTTAATGAAATTTATTGTTCTTTATGAATATTATTGTTAAAATTTATCTGATGAAGCTTTGCCATCATTATGTTTCAGTCAATTTGATATCATGCATGAAATTGCACACATGCATGTCTTTTAAGAAGTGATCTATTCTAATTTTTCTATTTCTAATTTTTTGTGGAAGAGTGTACCTTTAGAGTTGTGTACTATCTCAGTCAAACTTAGCAAAATGTACTGTGTACATCTTAAAACAGCAACAAAAATATCTTTAATTGCAATATCTGTGTGATATGTGGTTGCTATGTAGCCCAGTTTGCAACAAATGATGAACTTTCCCTATGTACTGTGTTTAGAGGGTGATGAATTAAAGTAGTTGTGATTTTTGTTAATGATATATTGAGTGAATGATTGTTTAGATTACTCACAAGAGTGTGTGTATGTTGGTTTGAAAATTGACCAATAAAGAAGTATATGCCTCAAATGCCTCTTGAAATTTATGCAGTGAGTGACCTTTATGAGCAAGTGTGTTTTGAATGAGTAAAAAATGAGTGGGTAACCTGCCTGGGTTCATTTAGTATTTATATATCCGTTGTGGTTCTTTTTTTTTCTAAGACAGAGATCCTTGCTATTTGAGAGAGATGCCAAAGTCTTGAAATTCCACTGGTGAAATGTGAAGTTAATTTGAAGCCAGTTAGCAACTGAATGACACCAATCTGCAAACCATATATATGCCTCTCTAATCTGAATGCATTGGATGAAATTACCAACATATCGGAGATTGGAACTTGATTGTAGTGGTGTCACACACATACTATCAGCAAATATTAAAACTGGGCTGCGCATACATCTGGGAAATTCCTTGAACCCAAAAGTTGTCCTTATTTTTAGTTGGCTACTGGACAGTTTGGGTTGTATGC
The DNA here is from genome assembly GCA_932294295.1 of Alitta virens. NCBI lineage: Eukaryota > Metazoa > Annelida > Polychaeta > Phyllodocida > Nereididae > Alitta > Alitta virens. The sequence continues at coordinate 39,890,948 of OW028574.1, read as the reverse complement.
AGGATTTCACCCCATATTAAGCTGTAGCCTCACCATGTATAATTTTTTTAGATTGTGCAAAAAAAATAAGATTCTGACAATTGCATTCATGTGACATTAAACCTTCCGGTGAGCATTTAATATGGCGAGATCCTATGCCTACAGTGTCTGTCCTAGGAGTTTAAACCCCAGAGTGTTGCAGTGTCTCATTGTTTATGGTAGGGGTTATTGAAACTTTTACGACACTCCATAGCTTATGCATACATACAGGGGCTAGTTCTTATAATGCTTACAATGACCTGTTTTGTACTTCCAGATTAACCATGAATCTGTCTCAGTGGATATGCAGCCTTGCCATGGTAGTGGCTTCTATTCAAATTGCCTCTTCTGTCGAAGATGACAAAAAAAATGACAAAAAGGCCAAAAAGTTGCAAATTGGAGTGAAGAAGAGGGTCGACCCCGAACTGTGTACTATAAAGTCTCGCAAGGGTGACACACTTAATATGCACTATACAGTGAGTTGCCACTGTCAACCCTTTCTTCATTACTGCTCTCTTGATTATTAAAATCATGCTTTAGGCACTGACATGTTCTTGCTAAATTTGCATCAAATGATTTGATTAAAATTACAGGGAAAACTGGAAGACGGGACTGAGTTTGACAGTAGCATTCCACGAGGATCCCCATTTGTTTTCACCTTGGGAACAGGACAGGTCATAAAAGGATGGGACCAGGGTCTTCTTGGGTAAGCACTCTGTTATCTTGCAGTTCGAGAAATTTTCATGATTTATGGTACACAATTTCACATTGCTTTTATTTTCATTCATGCTTTCTTATATGCTGTTGACAGTATGTGTGAAGGTGAGAAAAGGAAACTAGTTATACCATCCGATATGGGATATGGTGACAGAGGTGCCCCTCCCAAGATTCCAGGTATGTTTATTTTACTACCCATCAACAGCAGAAAATGGTACTTGAAGCACACTAGACCATTTGTGCCACTTTTGTTATATTCCATATACACGTACACCAGCAGAACTGATGACATTCTGTTCATTATATGGAGAATTTGAACACTGGTATTTACTGAAAACAATATATTACTTTGTTAAACCCAGTCTGTTTTTATCAGATCAATTATAGTCTTATTTTGTTTTCCTTCAGGTGGAGCCACTTTAGTGTTCGAAGTAGAACTCCTTAAGATTGAAAGGAAGGAGGAGCTCTAGTGAAGTCATTCCATCAAATAGTAATTGCAGTAACACTACAAAATGCACTCAATTTTTTGTTCAATGCTAAAAATTCCACCTATTTCATTCACCTCACCAACACACGCCTCTCTGCAATTTGAGTTCACTGTACGAGTTTGGTTATATTTTCAGAAAAAAAATAAATTATAAAATAAGAATGCAGTGTTCGATTTATTAATTTCAAATCACATCACAAAATAAATGGTAGCTTATACAAAGTAGATTGGGATGAATGCTATTCACGCCATCAATGCTGTTAAAAACTCACAACAGTTTCTTAAATGTAAAAACATTAAGCATTTACTTTAGGAAACCTTATCAAACTTTACGTACATCCACGTAGGTGGTCAATAGCCTGAAATACCAACCAAACCTTAAACTATTTCTTAGCTCATAATACAAAAACTACCTACATGTATTGGTTGCTTTAACTTATAGCAATTTGTACTAAATATCAGGAATATGGATTTGGCATTATCTGTTGCAATCATCACACAGAAGTTTCTGAAGTTTTGTGTGATTCAGGATAATATATATATGTACAATTGACAATTTTACTTTTCAAGTTGAATCTTATGCTGCTAAAACTACATAGTATGAACAAACCTAATATGAAATTATTATCCTCAGCCCTTAATGGTTACAAATATTCATTTCTTGCAGAAATGAGGTTCAAAACAGCACAATATCTGAGCCACAACATAACTCCATGTAAATTACTTGCGTGACCCTCAATTTGAAAATGGTGTTAAGGATATGTCTAAAATAGCGTAGTAGTATATTGGAACACCACTAAATATTTACAAGATATTCATCCTTGATAGTAAATATGTCACTGCATATATATTATCAGATTGAAATGTGCTAACCAAGTATACTGGCAGACATAAAACTGAGACAAATGGCATATTGCAATTCCGTTACCCGTAGGCCGATGATGGTGATAGAAAACCAGAGACACCAGACCAGATTTTTACGTATATTTCATTATGATATGGGTTAACATCAAGTCAAATAAAGTTCCTATGGTTCCATTGACAAAAGATTATGTGCTGCCTTCACATTAATATTGGTTCACACTTTTCAATAAAACATTCTTGCTAATTATGTCAGTGCTTATAAAAACCTAAATTACCAGAGATGAATAAAACATAATTGCAAAAAAATTAAATAAATTTAGAATTCAATCAGGTACACACAGGAAGCAAACGTCAGTCTGGCCCAACTTGAAACCTTTTTTAAGTATTAATATCCTGCAACTATACATGAAAGATTAATGAACTACACATGAATATTTTAAACTAATCAGCCAAAAATAAGATAATGATAAGAGCAATTGGTGAAAGGAATCAAGTCAAGAGTCAGAATCAATCCGTTTTAATGAAGTGCCTATGTGTTTTTTTGGGCTGACCATCTTATCCCGAGCATCCTGACGACCTTTTTCCTTGTGGTCAAAAATGCAGTTATGCTGTTCAGGCAAACGATGCAGCTGGCAGAAAATATAATCTGAAAAGCAAAACAAGACAAGAGACACCGAGTTAGTTGAGTCTAAAGTTGGTACATGATGAGAAAGAACAGGCAGGCCTACAAGCCGTTACAGCTATTTTATTTATTCCCAGTGAAATCTTAAAAAATATCCATCTCAGTTCTATAGGTGCGTGGTAACAACCTACACTTAGTTCGGAAGTTACAACATCAATACTTAGCCGTGTCAGATGTAGTTTGTTACTCAATGAAGACAAAAGACGCGTTTCAGGAAATTTACTCACCACATCTACATCTGCCAATTTCCCTAATGGCAAGTTCTAGTTTACAATTGCATACAAAACAACGCTTTTTATTCTTCTGCTTGGGGAGCTCAGTAGCTGTGTCACCATCTTCTGATGCAACTTCGCTTATGTCCCTGAAATAATCACGAGTCATTTCATACCAGCCTACACATCCTTGAGTTTTCGCCATTATTTTTTTTTGGTAAAAAATCAATTGATTACAATTGACTATATATATCTCAAGACTCAAAGCAGTTTAAATTTAATATTTAGCATGTATTAGATCATGATGTGTGAACATACCATAATACCACAATAGACCCATGCATTATATGAGTCGCTAACCCCACTATGCTTCAGAGAAAGCAATGCATCAAATGTTCTTCTGGGACCAATTACCTTTTGGTTGGCGGACTAGGCTCTTTTCCATTGGAGACCTCCATGTCCTCTTCTTTAGTTGCATCTCCATCTTGAGTCTTTTTATCAGTCTGGCTGGATGCTGAGGCAGCCTCTGTTGAGCCATTGCCTTCTGACACACTACTGGAAGCACCTGAAACATAAACAATGAAATCAGCTCCTGCTACCTCTATATTAAATATGTTGAAGCTGTTCCATTTAAAGTGTGCCAACATGGCATTTATGAGTAATAATCAGACAGGTAGATCGGCCACTAATTTGGCAGTGTCTTGCATAGGGTGTTAAAGCCTTTGATGGTATAGATGCTAAGGCAGTACCCCATAACCAGTACCATCCAAGCATCTATATATGCTGCAGCAAACATGCCTCAGCCCACCCCTTTAGGCTAAAAATAGAAGGGAGTTTTGAAACAAGCTCGGGGTACAGTGTGGGATTTCACAGGATCAACACTGCACTGATAAAGCATATGTTGAATTTCAAGAACCAAGGTTATGGGGTACTGGCTTAGGTAATTAAACAAATGAAAATCTACAAAATGGTGCAAATTCTGGCCTTATAATGTCATTGTTATCTCTGCCTGTAGAAGCCAGGAAAGCAAGCTAACCAAGTTACATACCAAGGGAAGGACACTTCATCATTACTGAAGAAACTATTTGATATGTCAAAAGGAATGTAATAATGCATCCTAAGCTACAACAGATACCATGTCATTACATTATACTTTTGTTTTATTCCATATTTTGACAAAGATATCGCAACTAGCTGGCAGCATTCATACCTGAAGATAATTGAGTTGTGGAGGGAAAGGAGGTGGAATCAGGTTTTTCATCACTTTTTTCTGGCTTGACTGCATCCAGAACTTTGCTCAGTGAGCTTGTTGTTATTGCAGGTTTGCCATCAGTTCCTTTGCTTGCAGCTGAGGAGCTACTCTTAGTCTGGCGTTCTGAAAAGATTCAAGGTTTTTTAATTTTTTAATTTAAATGAAGCAATGATTGATTAACAGACAAATGTTTATTAAGGGATAAATAAAATAAAAAATTGACTAACCTTTAAAGCATTTGGAGCACAGTCCTTGTGTCTGGATTGATCTATTAGAAAAATATATTTAAAAAAGTAAATATTAATCACAGAGCAGTTAAAATACAAAAACACAACAAACCCAGTCTCCTACGCAGACCCTCTCCTGTCATTGCAATGTTATTCCGATAGGAGGGCGATAGCCCTGAGGGTCTGCCAGATTTCGGACGCAGCAACGATCCCCATGGTGGAGTAAGGAATTTAAGTTTTTATCAACAATTAGTTAAAAATTGCAACAATATAAACTTAACAATCCACAATAATGGCAGATTTGGCGACATTTAAAGAACTACTTTATTCGCCGCTATGTTGATTCAACCAGCGCAGTAATTGACCTACTTTCATGCCTATCTAGCAATCAGGCACATTGATAGCCATGGGATAGATATATTTGGTTTAATGACATTGTGTGACTTCTTGATTTAGTCTTGTGCAATTTCAACTAGAATAATGTTTGGCATGTATTTAATTTTAAAGCATGAACAGCTCACCATATGTCATATGGTACTTCATAAGTATGGTTGGTACGTGCCTATAGTATAGGCCTAACAATGGGCTGCAATGTAATGCATGATTGATGGGTAAAGCCTATACATTCTGGGGAAACATTTGATTCAATTGATCTAAACTCTACACACAAAAAGTAGGATGATAGGATGTACCTGAACAACAAAAGTCTTAATATAAGCTACAAAGACAATGAGACCATTGTGTACATGAACACATGTAGACTGAACAGTGAACAATACAATCAATGGGACATTCCAAAATTTAAATGCCCATCAATATGCATCATTCATACTATTCATTAAAAACGTGGTTGAAATACCAACAAATCGGTATCAAACAGAAATCAAACTTTAGGGAAGGACAAATTGTATCACATATATGTGAATGAATTATTCAAAATACTTAGAAAGTAGGAAAACAGGTCTGGTTAGAACGAAAAAGCAAAACAGTTGACTCACTGTGTCAATCTATGACACTTCAGTGACTTGACATTTCGTTGGGGTTTTGAAGTGTCATACTGTTCAAAATACAAACCCAAGTGACCACACTTACCCCCAGAATCCACAAGGACACATTGGCGGCTGATTTCCGGAGTCGGCCATAGTTTAAGTTAACATTATAGAGCGAAATGTCAAAGATTTTCCCCAAACATTTTGACTGAAGACGTGAAAACAAGGAAAATGGCAGTCTATCTCAGAACGAGGCTGCTATTCAGAGGTCGGGTCAAATTTTCTAGGTCAAGGCCACATCATCTGTCAAATTGAAGGCGGGAGATCCAGACTGCTGCAGGCTGCAGCAGTGGTAGCAGTGGCAGCATCAATGCAGCATCTGAATTTATGTGCAAAAAAAATTTAAGTGGAGTACGTACTACGTAAATCAAAAATATACGTACAAGTTGCAACTCTGTCAACAGGGGGCGTGCAGAATGCAAGCAGACAATGCCACATGCAGTACTTGGTTGCCACTGGCAGCATCTTGGCAACCTGTGGCTCATTTCGGAAAGTGGCTGTTACAGTATTATGTTATTTGTGCAAGGTATATTATACAAAATTCATGCAATAGTACTGGCATAAATAGTTTTGTGACAAACTTCATGCATTGAATGATTTATATGCAAAATTTAAAAGTAGTAATGCCTAATTATAAATCTTATGAAACATGAATTTTTTTTCCCATTTCTTACATTCATGAATTTTTATTTTATAGTGATATATGTATTGTATTAATATTGACTTTTCGTAAATACGAAAACTTTTGGTAATTATTTGATGTTAATGGTAATTTTTCGTGACCATTTTTTTAAATTGTATAATTATAGTAAGTATTGTCAAAATTTATGATTTTGTATATATCATTTATATGGTCTCATATTTTAGGTTAAACAGGCATTAGAAAAAAAGATATATAATATGGCATCAGAATGCCTTGGCAATTTTGGTGTCTACAGGGATGTGTGGAGAGAGCTATCTTCAAACCAAAACAAAGACACGGTTTGGGTAACCAAACGTTACACACCCATTGACCTACGATCAACAGCACCTGTTCCAAGACACAAATTAATATCTGCAGATTACAGAACTCTGCCGGCCCCAGCAGACCACTGGCTCCCTTCTCTTGGTGGATCAGCAATGTATCGAGATACTAGACAGAGTCAAATGTACCCCTCTCACCCCAGCACAAGAAGCGAGGAGTGGTCTACTCTACGTGAAATGCTACCTTCACGAGGTTTCTCAGGCAGAGTGCACCCTGCTAACTGGGGTACAGGCAACACCCCTCCACCAAGCATGTCTGGATACATGCCTAGAAGATTTGCTCATCTTAACAGTCCAATGACAAGGTAATACTGCACTGTACAACTGAGAAGTGCCAGACTTCCTATCTGGGTTATCTATAGCCACTATATTTGTATTAATTCAAATGCCCAACTTGTATTAATTATATCTGACAATTGGAAGACTATTAACTGCATAAAATTATTTTGGTCTATGTGTCAGACAGTTATCCTTTTTATAAAAATAGCAGACATTACGATAGCTGCATGCCGGTCTAGAATTTGACAAACAATTTCCTGTTGGCTGGAAACCTTAGCAAAAGCATCATGTTCATGATCATGGAGAATCACAACAAATTTTCAGAAAACCTGATAAATATGTTAATCAGTATGAAATTTGCAATTCTCAGCTTTTATTTTTTAATTTTTTACACAGGTATGTGGATGACATGCACTTGACGAACAGACTTTTCAATTTGCATTAATTCCACAACACTGATGTTAGATGTTTGATTGTGACAAAAAGTAGGTTATATTATTAAGGCAAGGCATTGGATTGAGCAGAACTTGCATCACAGCGTTCTTTTTTTCACTCCAGCATTAAAAAGTCAACTCAAATCTGTGTAAAAATCTGTATTTATTCACCTTGAAAATATAAATGTATCATAGTAATAACAGGTCTTAATTATACTTATAATGTTTTCTCTGTTGTGACATCTTAATAAATAGCAACAATCTCAATTTCGTTTTGTTTGAAACTATTTTTTGCTTACACTGCCATGTATTTTCACAGTACATTTTAAAGACATACAGGAATTACAGTGTACATTCAATTGAATGGCCATTTGATAAGACAGTCCCTGTTTCTGGCTGGAGGCATTAATTAATATAGGCCTATAATATAGATTTATAGCAATGCGCAGATACAAGGGACTTCACTTGCTGATGTTTTGCGTAATATGCTGGAAATGGCGACAATGATGCAGATAATTAATATGCAAAGAAGAACGTAATAAATGCTTTGCAAATAACTGAAATTAGTTTACAAGTACTTGATATATAGCATTACAGTGGTTAATATTGTTCACCTCATTTAAAAAGCAGCAGGAATTACCCTGTCATACACAACTGTTTGACAAACAACTATGATATAAGAAAATATGATGCATTCATAACAACACTAATCACTCTTTAGCAATTAAATTTGACCTTTCCCAGATTTCGCCAAGTCAAGCGATGATGGACGTTTTTCTGAGAAGAAGGTTCGCAGTACAAGAAGTTGCCCACATCCAGTAATTATGATAAATATAGTCTGTCCGATACTCCACCACAGAACTCTGGTGTTGATTGATTCGGCCATGAAACGACCTTTGGCCTCATTCAGACGATATTCTGTCTGGTGGTAGATCACTTTCCTTGATGACCTGAAATGATGATAAATTGCATCATCAGCTGACTGGCTCATATATAAACACTCATTTTAATCTAAAAGTAGAACCTCAGCATGAAGATCATTCGATCCTTGGTCAAACTTAATTTACAGGTCTTAAAGGGTAGGTGGTCTTGATTGTGAAATAAATTACCATTGGGTCTACATTGTAACGGTCATTATGGTAAAATGGTCTTAATAATGAGGTGGACTGATTTCTTGAAGCATTTTAAACAAACTGTTACATGCATTTTTGAAAAAAAAAAAACCTAATGGAGGCTACCTAATACACTTACCAAGACCACCTCAATTGTGAGAGCAATTTGTTGGGTACATGTACCAAAACTTAAAACAATGTCTAATAGTTAGAAACAGGACCACCATGATAATAGCGATTCCCAAGGTGGCCTTAATTGTGGGGTGCCACTGTATATTTCTGAATTTTTTTTATTAATGTAAATCTGCAACACAATAATTAACAGTTTTTTCCAAATGATTTCTTACTTACTGGTAAACGTTTTCCATAGAATTTTCTAGCAAAGTATTGGCAATGGGTCGCTTGTCTCCGCTCCTTACTCTAAGTGTCTCTCTGTCGACCGGTAAGAGATTAAAGTAGATTATCTGGAAATTAAAATCATTATATAAGAAATATTGCAGTCAATCCCTTTTTCATTAGCTTTCATTGCAGGTATGTTAAACTGTAGTTAGTGATATATACATATAAATATAATGATGCAAATTTTTTTTTTTAGAAATAGCAACAAGAGATTACACTGAATAGTACAATAGAGCATTGAAATTAACCACACCTTTTTAAAAACATCTACCACAATTACATTAGCTTCATTAATAAAAGTTGGAAATACCTTGTGCGTAAAAGTAGAAAACTCATTGCTGAAGCAAAAAGTGTACGTTCCTATTGATGTTTCGAAGACAGCTAAATCTGACTGTTTCTTTATTTCCTTGTAAAGAATCTTTCCATTTGGTGATTCCACTGAAACATCTACATCTTTATTGCCTCCCTTCAGTACACTGAACTCAAGTCTATAAGTTTTGGCTTCAACAAAGTCCTCATAGAAACAAATGCGTTCATTATCAGGCAGTTCAAAACGCAGTCCAATGACTACATCAGTGAGAGCTGTGAGTATGAGCAGCAGCCTCCGCAACATGTTTCACTGATGGCTAAAATGAAAATGATGAGTTGGGAGAAGCCACGTTGTGCCCAGCTGGCAACAGCTGCCTCCCCCCTCTACTCCCCATCCAAACCATTGATCTGTGAAATTTAGGATACATTTAATCAATGACATACTCTTTTTCACCCAGCTGTTCATAAGTAGGTAAAATATAGTGTAATATTTGCCAGCAATGTGTATAATTGTCCTCTTACCGCACAACTGCATGGCAGATGTAACGGTGAGAAAAACAATAGGCTATATAAAACCCACTGAAAAAGTTTGTAGAGGAATTGCTTCACACTTTGCAATATACATGGTTTAATGCATGGTTTAATGATAAAATCAACTCATACCGTGATTACTATATATCTCTGTTTATCCATTGTCTTTGATATTATGATAAGGATTACAATTTTCTTCTTTGAGATTATTGAAAATACTCATTTGGTATATAAATTTGCTAATTGCGCTTCAGATTACCAAACTCAAACATGTTTGGCAGATCAATAAGTAGCATTGATTTTCATATACTCATTAACTCCACTTTGCAACATCTTGATCCCACCTGTGACTGTTTTGACTGTTGAGGTTATTTTACTTCTGCTGATTTCTTAACTGACACATATTACCTAATTCCTTGTTCTATCAGTTGTAATAATTTTGGACTAGAATATCAGTGAGAAAAATATTAACTCAAACATATTAATTAACAATTTAAATGTTCCATACAAGTAAAAAAAAAAACAATCATCAAAAAATTATAAGCACAAGAATCAACTAAGTTTCATCCTGGGTGATTCCCTAGTATACGTTAGTGAAGTCTTTTGGGAGTCTACCCTCAAAAACTTTAGAACTTTTACCAGTTTGTCAATCATGAAGTTTATTTTTGACCTCATGCACAAATTTAAATCTTGCACCAGCAGGCCAATGCCAAGGCTGCAGTGAACTTCAGGACTCCCATTGGTTAAGGCAGTACCTCAACCACGAGCACTTGAATTTTTTTTGCAGCCAGGTTACTTATTTATATTGTATCATGTATATCAGCTGGTACCAATATAAATGGAAGTGGTCGTGCCCTCAACCAATAAGAGCCCTGGACTCGCATGACGTTCTCTGCTTCCAAATTAATGACACAAGTATCTTTTTATCAGGAAAGGACCCACTTAAATTGAAACAAAAAGCATAGCATTGTTTTGAGACTAGTCTATGAATTTGGCTGTAATGTAATCTATCACTGAAATGGCCGCATACCACTGCTAACATGTGCACAAAACAATGTACACATTTCAGTCAGATGGGAAGAAGGAGAATGTGACAATCTCCATTTGAAGCAAGAAAATAAAAGTAACTAGATTTGATCCACACAAACAGCAATAGCACCATAAACAATGCCCATCAATTGCTCTAGAGATAGCAGCCTAGGTTACTTGTGACAAAGACCACTGTTCACTCCATGCCAGATTGAGTTTGATAAATTACAGAACAGTTAATAAAATACATAAAATAATATTTCCTTTAATAAACTGCCTAAAATCTACACTGTACATTCAAAATCATGTACTTGAAATTTGATTTAACTTTCTCTTCAAGACTGGGTGAAGATATCGAAGCTGAAAAAAATTAAAGAAACATTCTGAATATTTAAAAAAGTTATTTAAAAACACATAAAAAATGTGTAGAGCGTCATCTGTTTGCCGTGATCCACAGATTAACGTGATAATAGTCTCACTATTATCAGCATTTCTGTATGGTGCTGCCACCTGTCATTTTGTACAAAAGACCAACTCTCTATTGTAGCAAATCAAATGAACAATATTTTGAAACATGGATCACAGGAAACTGACGACTCAGTCTAATATCAAAGAGGAAGAAGAAATTACCAACCTCAGAATATGCCTTTGTGACATCTTTCACTTCGTCACAGATATGACTAGGTGGCCTGTATAGGGTCGACATGTGAATGGTGTTGAAACATTGCCACAAGCATTTAAATGTGGCTTTCTGACATGTAATATTAAGTGGATCTGTAAGGAGACACATCAAAGGCCTAATTAAAATCAGAGCAACTGTAGTTTAAAAAGGTCTTTAACAAATATTTTTACAGGGAATATTAATATTAACCCATTGTTGATGGCTTATTTAATACTAATATATATTAACAAAGATTTTACACAGAATATTTTCAAAATTTTTGATAATGTTTCTTTACTAAATATTTTTAAATATCAGTATCAAATAATTACCTGCACAATCCTTCTCAAGAACAGGTAAAGCGTCTTGCAGCGCAACCACACAGTTGCGAATTTGATCAGAGACCTCCTCACATTTCGACAACGAACCACAACTCTGTAAACAGAAAAAAACTATTATTAAGAATAAAAAATATTACAAAATATTAAAGTTCTCATTTTGTTGTTGTTGAGAAGATGAGAATGTTTGATAGTTACATCACCAGATATTATAAATTGATATGAAGTTTATGCCATCACAATAAATTTTCACAAATAAGTGACTTGTGTTTGTCAATCAATGCGCACACTACTTCTGTATAAATATCATTATTTTTTACATGATCAAACAAACATCAAAGGAAAGGAGACTTGCCGGTTCAGTCTGCCAAAAGATGCGACTGAGACACATTGGGAATCTATTAGGGGATAAATCCTCGCTGACTCTTTGATAACCGGTGTGTGTTTCTCACTGTTTGACAACAGAATTTCTCCCTTAGTTAGTTAGTTAGTTAAAGATAGATAGATAGTTCTCTTCTTGCTGCTAACGAGGGTTGACTGATGGGGTGAGAGAGATGAGGAGTCCATCCATGTTACACATTTACCCCATGGTTGGGATCTTTTACTTGCCTAAGCATAGACACTGAGTACAAGGGACCGCCAATTTAACATCTCATCTGAACAACATCCAGCTGGGATGTTGCTCATGAAAGGTGCCTGGGCCCGGGATTGAACCTAAGTCCTTCAGAGGAGCAGGCAAGCGTTTTTCAACAAGACCAACCACCTGAGTATTTGGCTAAATCTGTAAGTTACCAGCAGTCCAAACAATGCATATCAGACAGACAATTAAACAAATATGACCTTGAGGTTATCCAACTCCAACTGCATTACTACAAGATCTTCTTGATACGGATTCACATCTTCAGGTTCAAATAGGTCATCCACTCTGAATTCATAACACAAAGGAAACTGCATAACACCCGAAAGGTAAAAAATTATACTTTCTTTTAATATATATATATAATCTTTATAATATTATTAAAATATATTATTAGGCCTATGTCTTTTTAATTTTGAAGCACTCACAGTTTATTGCTGTCATCTTTAATAGCAGCATTCAAGTCAGCCATATTTCCCAGTGTCTTCTTTAGGATGAAAAGCTGATCAAACGTCAGACTTTCCAAAATGAATCCTCGCACCAGTATCTGTAAAAAAAGAAAGGTGTCACTATATTTACATTAAGTTTTATGGTAGCTTCCTCTGAACAGTACAGTATTGAGAAGTATCAATTGCACTTTCAGTGTTAAAAACCTGAGTAAGAACAACAACTAATTTTACCTCCAGTGCTAAATTTGGGTGAAGTGATTTATGACCCTCATCACTGATGAAGAGTTGCACTCTAGCTGCCTGTTCTCTGATGTCTATGTTTTCATCCATTAATAACTTGCAGGTACTGGTATATATGCTGAAGATAAAAAGACAATCCATTCTTGTATTTCTAAATTACTATCCTGTTTTCTCCAATGAACCTAAACATAATGATTAAAAACATACAATTTTTGGTATATAACACTTACTTCCAGTATATTAATTTCTTCTTCTCAACCTTCCAGTTCCCACAACTCATTGATACATGGGGGCTAACAATTGTCAGAGCTACGGCAGTTTGTTGTCTGACCACATCAGCCTTCAGAGGACTACTGCATTCTGAAAGAAGTTCTGTCCAACTTTCCATTTGCCCCCAACTCCTAAAACAGTAACAACATGATGAGCATTATTGCCACATGTCATTTCATGGCACTTTTTAGATGAATAATTATGAATTTGCATTGCACATACGTGTCATCCTGTAAATATTCCTTGGCTAATACAGCTGACAAACCCACAGAAAGAGCTGATGAATAACTGTTTACTTCTCTTGTTATGAACTTCATGAGACAAGGCCATAGTAGGTTTCTTTTGCTTATGGTGAGGTAAATGCTATGTGCCTCATAAATGGACATGATCAGTTTTAAAGCTCCACAGAGGACCTTGAATGGCAGGCTGTCTTTGCACACCATTTCGATCAGATTTTCCTGTAATCAAAACAATCGCGATCTGTACTCAACTGTCATTACTTGCACAAAGCCTTTTTGATAGGCTAGTATTAAAAAGAGGCAGCTTACCATAATTTCTCTCCAGTCCACCCGATTTGATACTTTTTGAGACAGAAATGAGAGTGCACTTAGTTTCACATCCACATCTTTGTGTTGCAAAAAACACCCAACTCTGTCCGTAAGATCTTTTGCTGGGCTATTGGTCAACCACCAGTCAACCAAAAATCTGAGATACTGATCCATACCAGGCTGCAAAGAGTAACATGGATTTTAAGCATTTAGTTAAGATAAAGTCAGTGTACCCATCAGATGTAAATTTTCATGATGCATGATAATATCTGCAAGAGTTATGAATAGCAAGTCTCAAGTGATGCGAAATGCATAAACACAATGCATTTCTCAATTACCTGAACAGTTTTTGAATTGCTTGATACTCCCAGGATATGTGAAGTTTCATTTTCCAAACACTTGGTAATTTCATGATTCAGAGGTAGTCCCAGCTTGTCAAAAAGCAACATGGCTGTTCTGATATAGGTCAACCTAACCAGGGCACACGGATTCTTTTCTGACTGCATCAGCCACATCCTCTCCACAAATGCATCCTTGACTTCTTCTGACAATTGGCTGAAACATGCAAATGAGTGTTGTGAATTATTATATTGTTTTAGTGCTGCTGGTCTGACGCTTATCTGGACAATTAGTATACTGCTATCGTCCACTTGGCATAAGGTCATAGTGTTTGCAAAATGGAATGACATATGGGCCTCTCACCTTTCCTGTTGAGACTGCAAGAGTTTGGTCATATGCAGCAATGATCCATGAATGTCATTGAAGCTACAATGCTTTGGACTGGCAGGAATATCAATCACTATTTCTTTAATGACTTGCACAACTTCCTCTTTTGGTACCAGTGGCAGAATAGCCTGAGCTGACATTTCTCTGACTGCCAGAATGGGACTGTTCCTCAGTGAAGCAACAACAGCCTTCAATTCTTTCAGACTGCAACAGAGTAAAACACATTAACCAGAAGATAGCGTGTTGTGTTGTCTTGATGGAACTGGTCATAAGCTTTGTCATGACCCACTGCCAAGAAATTTGTTTATTTTGCAATACAAAATTTTTCCTTTTTGTCAGAAAAATGTGAACAAGGAGACTTCACTAATATTACACGGGTCATAATAATGAGGTGATGACACTTGGACCGCGTCACACATTTCTCCCATAGGCGAGGTTTTTTTGGGATTTTTTTTTTTCATAGTACCAAGTATAAGGCAATACTAATTCTATGTCTCCTGCATTTGACTTTGAAGTAAGATGCAACTCATAAAAAGTGTCCTGGTTTAGATTCAAATCCAGGACCTTCAGTGGAGTTGATTAGGGCCTAGCCCCAACAGTGGCGTCTCCGATGGCTTTTGAGCTAGTTATGGCCTTACCCAAATGACCACTCAACTAAATCTCAATACTAATACAATTGTCAATTTCACAAACAAACTTAGTTTTACCTTTCAGAGAGCTGTTGTGGCCCAGCACTCAGTTTTGTGAGAATCGTGAAGATGGGGAATAGACTTGGATGCAACTGCAATCCTGGTTGTTTGTGCTGAACTCCTGCTTGCCTCATTTGTTCCATAACAAATTCTTCCATATTTGGAAAATGGGTAAAGAATTCTTGGACTGTTTGTGTTATGAGGCTGTCATCTTTTGTCCGTTTTTGTCCTAACATTCTTTGGAGTAAAGTTTCTGAAAATTAGTTACACATGTGGTCACCCAACATTTCACCAGAAACTTTGCGACATTTATCAAACAAATGCAATATATATATATACCAGTATCCAGCTAAAATCCAAGATTGATGAACTCAATTATCATATCTAATTGAATACTTTTAATAACCTACCATATAACTGAATGGCCCCATTTCTAACTGCCCAATGTGATGAAGAGAAGCATAGGATAGTAGCAACAGCAGCAGTTCCCAGATGCTGCATGTTTGATATAGAGACAGACGATTCTCTGAACACTGCCTGAAGGACATTGAGAGCATGCACCTGTGGCAGATCCTTGTTCTCATCAAGATGTTCCTCAACTGGACTGGCAATCACTTCTATTAATGTTTCTACTGCATACTTCAACAGAGAAGTCTGTAAGAATGAAAGTAAATCTCTCAAAAGAATTCACACAATATCTTTGGTTTAATCATGTAAAAATTTCATAATCAACTAAATCAAGTAATACTTTATAATCACCTGTTTAGTTTTGCTTTCGGCAGTAACTATACTTTGAACTATCAAAGGTAAGCCAGCTGACCTTCTTGTAATTGAAGCTGCGCTGTTACAGCCTTTCACCTGATCAATCACCTGCAGAGAAATTGCGACACTTCTTTAAAATCATACTACTGCTAAAAGTATCAGAACATCGAAGGGGGAAAATTGTGGTGCTACGCAGAAACCTAATTTTAATGACAGCTCAAAGGCACATACATGGATAGCTTTAGCAGCAGGGATAGAACTATTTTCATTTGTCTAAATGCAGCTCCTTAAAACAGTCAAAGTAACATGGCTCTGAAGTGGCCATATGTAACATGTTCAAAATAGCAAGGGTGACTGAAAATCCTGAATTAAAACAATAACATTTGTCTCTAATCACACAAACTCACCTTGTTAAGTAGCATCCGTGGTATACTTGTAAGTTCTTTTACTGATGAGAATAGAAGTTGAGAGCAATATTTTGTAAACCCAGCATTGCATCCTTCGATTGCACCCTGCAATTAGAAAAAACTAGATCTGAGATGATTAGATCACTTGTGTCAAAAATAGATAAATGTTACAAATGAAATAGAGACAACTGATCATTCATTCAATAACGGAATAAATTGGCTATATAATCACCACTTACTCTGTGTCTGCATTGAGTAAGAACTCTGTAATACAAATTTCCTATTTCTTCAATGTCTTGATAATCCATAACTACTGTTTCTGTGGGGCATTCAATAGCCACATCCACTAAGTGACAGAATAACATGCTGATCTCCTGAAATCAATATCAATATATAATATATTTAACATAAAATATTTATAAACTTAATGTATCAGGGTGTCAATGTAAATTTTGTCTTCAAATATTGTTATCTCAGTGAACCACTAGGTTCAGACTCAAACAACACAAGAATGATTTTGCATCCATGTATGTCTAATATAAGCGAAGGTTCCACCCAGCATGGAACAATTTTCACCTTTATATTGACCCAGCACCAAGTGGCAATGATCTGATAATTTGCAGACATGACTGGGTCGTCTTTTTGAGGTTGACCTGCAAGACTCTCCAAAACCGCAGCCTGAATGCTCACTCCCATTTGCTCGAATGATGGTGCTGTGTCTGAAAGAGCAAATAAAATCAATCTGTTATAGAAATCGAAATAGTTTCATTTGTCTTGATTCAGAACCTGGAGGGTCCCTGGAAACTGATTGTGAATAGTGCATGTGAATGGGCGCACAAAACACCCAGCCACTTTTGACCAATGGTCTTCGACTGAGAAGTGCTCAATTTAATTTCAAAGGCCAAAAACCACAAAAAAAATCTGATATTTTAATGCTTTTTCTGAAGCAATCTCAATCAAGAGTGTCACAATGTAGGCAACCTTCAAATTCTGTATAATTAAATTATAAAACCAAGAGCAGTCAACTTGCAGTCATTTGCCCTGAAGAAGCAATAGTGTAAACAACCTTAAGATGAGATTTCCAATGTTTATTTTAATTTTCCTACTGTAACACAATACATGCCAGCATTCCACTTATAGTCCAACACTATCAGTTGATCACTACTTTGTGGATATACCTGAAATGTTTTTTACCTTCACCATGTAGTCGCCCACCCAAGACATACAAGCACATATCCAGCAAACCCACCAGCAATGACCTGAGCTTTGCAAAGAGAGCACGCCAACTTTCTGTTTGTGGAATCTGGATATCACACTCACTCAGACATCTCCTCAATCCTTGTACAATACCTGAAAAGAATTAAACAAAATCAGCTGCAGTCTCACGTTAATAAGAACAGAGATAAATGCAAGGCGATCAAAGTTGAATTGTTGTATTTTCCACATACCCAATAATTTGACCACCATAGTGCCAAAAAAGGAGTTTTAAGTGTACTAAATATTATGTTGTAAAGGTGGCTACTCAATGGCAGAAATGCATTTTATTTAGAGGAGTCGTCTTCACACTCTTGTATCATCAAAACTGTGCCAGAATGTTGTTGTGTGTGAGCGTGCATGTGTGTATTCATAGTGTGGAATAACATTTGTGTAAAGGGGCGTTCACACTGTCTCGCATAAGACCTACGACTATGTATGACCACGGATGGCAAAAATGGACTATAAGTGCTCACTTGTGGGTCTGTTAATCACATATAAATGCTTTCCACGAGCATACCTGAGGCAGTCGTAGATCGCAATTTCAACACAAATTCACATACCATGAGCAGGTTTAGTCTGAGCAGCTGCTAATATGTTGTCTTTTGCAGATAGTAAGCATTTTCCAAGTAATGAAGTGAGCTGTGAGATATAATGTAAACTTGCTTCTCGACCATCTTTATGCTTGGATATTTCCACTGCCCTGTTGTCAGAATTCATTGTCAAACAGTAGTCATTGTCCTTGACGTACCTACAAAGTTTTGAGATGAGGAAATGTAGTTCATCTGATTTTATTTAAATTATATTTGAACTTTGATAAAGGATATATATAAATATATTTATATACAGCCTTTAAATAAAAATAATTGTCATGCCACAAAAATTGATACATACTTGCAGAATATCAACTTCATAATTAGAGCTCCTGCTTCACTTTGATAGGGCTTTGGAGACAAACTTAACTCTAGCCCAGTTTGAGTGATGCTGGCTATTGAGGTCTCCTCAGTTGCCATGGGCAAAGGCCACGGAAAATACCGCAAGAGTAGATCTGCAGCCATTTCTCTGATCTGCAAAATAAGAAAAAACATACACAACATTGTGGGCTTGCAATACACAATGACCTCTATAGGTATTGTTCCGTCTCAGTGCTTTGCATTGACCTAAACTTTATACAATCAGTTGCCAGAGGCAGACATAATGATGGCATGATAATGCTTCGAGTCCACATTGGACTCCACACCATGTTACACATTTACCCAATTGGTGGCACGTTGGGAGTCTTTTATAAAATGCTTACCTCATCAGTTCCATGAAATATGCAGGCCAGCAGTATGTAGCTACTTTCTTCATTGAAGAAATTCAGTAGCTCAAACTTATTTGCAAATGATAGAAGGTGCCCAACAGCTGCTGTTAAAGAAAACAATCTTTTATAAGTTGCAAGTTTATTCATCAAGCCGCACAATATACTGTTGAAGGACTGCATAAAGCAAAAAGTAACCAAAGCACTTCAATTTACCTGGTGTTGTTCCCTTTTTCTGATGCCTGCCTGGTTGATAAGTGAAAGTGTCCAAAATAACATTTATCCAATCAAGACTTGACTTCAAACGCTGGAAACTTGTGGTCAAATGTAGACTGTAAATGCTGATATCCCAAACAGCTTGTACAAACTCTGCATTTGAGATACACAGATTAGTACATGATGTAGTTCTTGCAAAAAGACGACAACAGGTGCTGCCATTAACCCGACGTAAATTATAGCACCCAAGCAAAATTTGCTCTATTTTTTACTTACGCAAAGTAGGCAACAGTCCAGCAGGTAGTTGATCAACAGGTATGTCCTCTTTGTGGGATTGCATGGACCTCAAATAAGCCAGGCAGCTGTCTCTTGCTCTCACCAAAAGTTTTCGCAAACAACCTTGCAATTGATGCCTGAACGGTGCATTGTCCATGTTCATGTTCAACGGCAGAAACTTTTCTAATGCCTCAAGCTCCCAGGGGACCAAAGGTTCTATAAAAACGCAATTAAATTTCATGCTCAGAAATCAAATTCTCTAAGAGTAGCGTAAGGTCCCACAAGAGTAGACACATATAACCTGAACATACTGAAGACAAATTGATGATTCCTATAGACTTACCAGATTTTTTATTTGTTATGCAGATCAGACTGAATCCATCCATTCGCAACTTGTCATCAGGATGACTCAGAGCTTCATATAACTTGTCCAGTGGCTGTGAAAAAAGAAGGAAAATAAATACTGTGGGGTAACATAGTTTGTCTGCCATGAATTTCAATAACTAGAAAATGTATAATAATTTGATCCAGTTTTGAAATATATTAAAATACCAAACTATAATTTGATCCAGTTTTAAGACATACAGTACATACCACATTTGCGACGAGTTGCTGGTTGCGTGCACATTTATACAGAGAAATAAATGCTTGCAGGTTAAGTCCTTCATCATCCTGAGAAGATGGTATTTTATCAATGTTCTCCAGCAGTAGTTTGTAGGCACTTGGCAGAGTTTTCAGTGTCCAGGGTAACCAAAACATGTTGACATTCTGCCTGATTAGACTACAAAGAAATATCATTTCAGAAAATACTGTGCAATATAAAAAGAATAATTCATTTTCCGAAAGTATACAAAATGACATATATATACTATATACAACTTACAAGTCATGAAACACATTCAAAAACTACACAGAAAAAAAACTACATAGCAGTTTTCCTCGGCAATTGCATTGAAAGAGATAAGCCAATCATACCTATTGCTATTTGTAAGTCCAAGGAGAAATGGAGACGTACAGAACTTCAAAAACATTCGTTCAACGTCTTCAGCATGCTGGTTTTGCAGACTGAAAATTTTTAAGGTGTAAAATAATCAACATGTAACAACTAGACACATATAAAGCAATATTACTGAATTGATTTACAACAACAGTAACTTACACTATGGTTTGAATTATTGCCTTGAGCAAATCTGTGGCGCAAGGAGACAAGTAGTTGGTTCCCATACATTCAAGCAACCGCAGGAACAAATCAGGGTTCATTTGGAAAAACTGCAGAATAGAAGAGAATGGTTTAAACAAGGTTTTTCATGTACAGAAATTGTGACGGAATAGTTTTATGGGAAGTGTACAGTTAAAATCTATTACTTACATGTTCAAGTGGAACCAAAGGGAGAACAGCCGCCGCAATTTTGTGTTTTCCTTTCACATGCCAAGTCATATGAGCGATCTGCGACAAGACATCCTTCACAAGATGTTGACATGGATCACCAACAGCAATGCAATCTCCAGCTGACGTAACAACATTCTCAACACTGTTTCCCACAGCTGAAGACATTTCCTCACTTGCTGAGTTCAAGCACTTTATGAGAATACTGAAGATGTTTATGATTATTTGATTCACTCCTTCAACCGGGCTGTCTAAATTAGTCCATACAAGTGACATGGTTTCCTTAACAACTTGAGACACTGAAGAGCAAAACAACGCACCACATTCGCTGTTTGAACTCGATGAACACACTTTGTTATACCATTGTTGCATCAACAGAAAGGCTTGATACTGGTGCACATCATAGCAAAGTCTATTAATGTTGGTGAATAACCATAAAGCTAAGCATGAAGAGTCACTTTGTAACTTCTCACAGAGAATGTCCTCCTTTGCGCAAGCTAAGATTCCACTCAGAAATGCTATTTCTGCCAGTGTGGTGTCGGACAAACTATCATCAGCTTCCAGAACCAAGCTTCTGCAAATGACCTGTGATTCATTCTTTCCTGTCAAATGAGGAAACAAATTTTACCATCTTAATATCTGCAAATCAGATTCATGTATCTTCTTGAATAGAAAACTGATATGAATAGCAATTCAAACACACTTACTGATCCAAGATAATATATTGACAATACACTTTGCTCTTAACTGTAAGTTCAGATTCAGACTCAGGAAAAATGCAACAGCAGTCCCTGATAACAATGTGCACTCATTTTCCAAAACCTGAAGCAAACAAAGAAATATGAAAGTTTAATTTTTGCAATAAATTTACTATTCCAAAATCTTTTCAATTCTGAACAAACAAAACCAACCTGAGTTTTCATAATTGTTAACAAACATTGAAGGATTTCTGCCATAGCATCTGGATGTTCGTTTTGTTGAGAGGAGTGCCTGTTAGTGTTTGGGTCCCACCAAGATGCATCCGCAACATTTTGTAGAAGTTGGAAACATTGGAGATTTACCTGCGCAGTACATTTAAATGCCTCTATTAACTTTTACATGAAAATACCTTTTTTGCTGCAAATATAATAAGCTGGGTGACAATACAGTCAAATTTAAATACCACACAACAAAAAGAGTATTTTAAATTTCTTGGCTTTTTATGATAATTACCTTTATTAGCATTTGTGCCAGGGTCTGCTCAGAAACAGTTGGATTCTGTAAATTCATGAGCTCCCTGAGCTTTCCCTGTACTCCATTTGATCCAAGAAACTCGACTAACTTTTCTGATACCAGCCTTCGACAAGATTCACAACTTACAAGCAATGCTGACCCTGAAAGAGTTGTCAATTTTAATACCTCAAAATAAGTTAATCACCCATTGACTCTTTGTGGATGTTATAATGTAAACATACATTTGCTGATTGTTGAAAGATCCAAGTTTTGCTTTTGCCATGACCACATAAAAGACTTCAGCTCTTCCACGATGACATCAGAGTATCCAGTTTCCAGACAACTGATCAGCTAAAAATAAAAAGTAGTGTGTTCACTCCAAAAGTGTGACTTCCATTTTGAACACCACTTATTATTATCACTTTACAACTCAATGTTTGATCAACTCAGAATAGTCAAAGTCAATCATCGATCATCTCAGAATTGTCAAACTCAGTGTTCATTCAAATCAGAATAATCAGACTCAATGTTTGACTAGCTAAATTTTGAGGATGGCTGAAGAGCCCATCAAAGTTGGCAGATGGCCAATATTGAATAGCTGTCCGGACATTAATAGATCATTATGTAACAATAGTGATGACATCACAAGGCCCATTGTTAAATCATTGAAACAATTGTGATGATGTCACAATTTCCAACACAACTCTCATTGTCAAAAAGCTAGAAAATGATAATAATAATAATAACACCATTGTCATTCGTGCACTATGCTGTTTGAGTGGCCCTAGCTTGATGTCCAGCAGCCCTCGGGTTTGCCAAGCAGCCCTTGGTTCACTCGTACTGCTTTGCTAGCCCTTGGGCTGCTGGACATCAGCTCGGGCCAGTCAAACAGCATTGGAATATAGAAGTAATGAAATTCTACTCACGACAGTTATCTTATTGGCAATTATCATTTACCTTAATCAGCTTCTTGACCAGTTTGGCATCCCAACCCATTTTCCATAACAATCTAACGGTAGATCTGCCAAGTGCATCAAGGAAAGTTCCTCTTGCTCCTTCCGCCTTAACATATTTTTGAACTTCAGTTTGAAGAGCTGTCAGCACTTCATCAGACTCATTGGAGAAACTGAAATTAAATAAATAATCAATATATTTTTCGGGTATTGATCTGTAATAAATGAGTACCATATTTTACAAGCCAGGTCTAAAAAAATAAAGACGCCCATGTCGTTTAGAATTAGAGGCCAGATGTAGTGTAACCATGAAATATATCTTTACATATAACTCTACTTAAAACTGAATCTCTTACAAATAACTATATACTTATAACTACAAAATATAGCTCTTAATCGAGCTCTCATTTTGAGGCCACTAGATCACTAAAATGTAATTAACAAGTTCTAATCAAATATGGTAGTTTCAGGAATTCAGTTGTTACCAGCCGTTACAGTAAAGTGAATATATAGCTTATAAACAATAAACCATTGAACACCTTCTGTCAGTTCTGTGAAATAGCAGACTGCAAGAGGACATGAAATGTTTGTGTATTGTTTTCTCGAGATCATTCCCCTTTTCGTCAGCAGCCACATCTTCCAGAAGCTGTGTTACGGTCCTCTCATTCATCTTCACTCAGATCTCACAAGAAGTCACTCTTGTGTTCGCTATTCAAGTAAAATTCATTGCAAGTGCCATGTGGTCCATGTTGTTGTGTTTCGCTGAATGTCTGTAAGGTGGCGTGGTTGATTATCCGGCAGATGGCGCGCCAAGTAACATAGGCTGCATTATCGGCCGGAAAGTAGATTCTGTGCAGTTTTGATAGGTGAGGAATGTCAGGTATTTAATGTGATTTACTCATTGATTGGATCTTCTGTGGCTCAATACCAATTTGCTATCTTGTGGACATTCATGAAGGTAGGAACATTTCATTTTCAACTGTTGTGTTTTTCTTTGTGACTGTTGACAGTGTTGCAAAGTTGTTAGCGGAGTTCGGAGAGCTACTCCCCAAAACTCTTGCCAGGTCTTGAACTGGCGTCAAGATGTTTATTCAGTCAGTTCAGTCAACCGTGAACTTTTGCTTAACCAAATGTCTCAATGAATCCGTGCAGTGAAAGCAACATGTTGAGTTTGATCTTTCAAACTTACAAAATTCTGAAAAGTTCTTTGAAAGTTGTCATTGAAGTTGGGGAGCCCGGGGCCGGGAGGCGGGGCATTTAATTTCAGCATTTTGTCACGCAATATTATACTGCAGTGATAATTGTCCAAATATAGAGTATACATCCGAGTGCTTACACAAATTAACAAAGCCTTCAAAGGAAAATAAAAGCGTTAATTTAATGACTTATGACATGTCTGAAATATTGTAAATAGTAAATAGAAATAAATGTTTTAATGAAAGTGGTTAATTTACACATGATTATTAGATCATTTAATTTCCTAGAGTTACCACTCACACGTCCCCCCCCCCCCCTCCTTGTCGTGATATTGTTTTGGCAGGCTTGTACTAAATATAACTTTAATATACAAATTGTAATTCTTGTTAATAAAACATTTGCATATATATATATATATAAGTCGAGACCTTTTGACAGTGAGTACTGAGTAGTTGCAACAGGTTTGTTATCATTTGAAAACATACCACTGTACAATTTAAATAATGACTATTAAAAAGTGTCATCACTTATTAGGTGACACACATGGTTCGCATTTTTGACGTTCATTTGAACTCTTAACTTAAGTAATGTGTAAGTTTATATATATTGGGAAAGTGCAAAGGAAGAAAACAAAGAAAGTGTACATGTATGTTCAATGTTATGGATTGTAACGGGATAGTCAAGACCAAGTTAATTAAGGCATGATATGGAACCATGTTGATGTACGATAAAATGCCATAGGCCTACTAGTCGAATTTGTTTCGACGACGAAAAAGAAAAAAAGTTTAAGATCACTGTCACGATTAGGGAAATTTTCCCATATGCAGGATAGACTGTGGTCCAGTTGAATATTAAAGGGACAAGTGGTTTATATCACCCAGATAAGGCACCTTTGCTTGGGTGGTTTACATAAGAACAGACGATCATTTGCATGAATTCAGTGGATAACCACAGAGACTCAAAAGACCTGCTATTATTAAGTACAGTTTCAGCCTGTCATTCCTTGTCTGATCTGTGAATGCCGAGGAGCGGTTGCCTGCAGTGATTCGCTCGCACATCGCCGGCTCCTCCCGTGTTTTTCTTCTCTTTGATGGATGCGAGTTTGGAATGGTGGAATTCCTGGAGCTAGGCTGGGACCTGGTACGCAGATAAGACCTTCTTCAGCGGCCAAGCAGTTTTTGCCCTCTAGTCCTTCTGCATAATTCAGCTCATCCCATTGAGAAGTCCGTGAGCTCAAGTGCCCTCCACTTGTCAGCCAGCAGCAGCAGCAGGGCCGAGCATCATTTTGAGAGAACAACAACACTTGGTTGAGATGAGAGGGCCTGGGCCTACATGGCAATAGATGTGAGGCATTCCTTTCTTTGTAAATATAATCTTCTCTCACTAAGCTCCCAAAGAAGGGCCACGCAAGAATTCAAGGGTCAAGGTTGCTGTTAATAGAAAAATTAAGAAAAAAGCTAACCCCTCCCAAACACCTATTCTGTTGCCAGTAAATCACACAGATTAATAGGTGGGGAACTTTGTTGGTTTAGATTTCTCCTGCGATTTTGTGGATTCTTAAGCAAGTTATGACATTATTCAGTCGTGTTGATTGTTATGTTTGTGTTCATCAGACATAGACCAATTTATTGCAATCATTGCCTACACATCAACATAGAAAGTAGCTTTATCAGCCTTAAGCTGCCTTACAATATTTGACATTGTTTGTATTTAATCCATCCCAACCTTGTTAATGAATACACCTATACGATGTATTTATGTCAGGGTATGGAGCCCCCCAGTTCTTGTGGCTTCAATAACGGGGGTGCCGAAGGGCAGACGAAAAGTTTTACCTTATTACGTCATGGACGTAAAATCTGTTGCCCTGCCCCTTTCTTCTGGCACCACTAACCTTAATTGCGAGGTGTCTATACCAGTGAGAACTAGTGAGTATCTGTAAGGTCATAGAAACAATTTAAGTGTACCTGAAATCCTGAATGATACAAAAGGTATGATTTATATGTGTTTGGCCGTTTATGAAGAAGCCTTAAAAGAGGTTGTTATATTGATTGGTACCTTCCTTTGTTTAAATTTTATAACCTCGTTGGTCTATCGTGGTATTTATAACTTGTTTGTCTATTATGGTATGATTGGTCCCGTTTATGAATCACTGTTGTAGAATGCAGTAGTAACTTTGAGTAGGTTAGATTACAGGTTTATTTTTAGCAGTGTTGCATGATTTCTGATATGCAAAGAGTGTCTTTGTCAGGAAAGTATATTTGATCAGGTTGTGCCATGTTAGTGGAATTGCAAAAACGGGGCGTCTGCAGGAAGGACACGGAACTGATTTATATTTGCAGTTTCACAAACAGGAATTGCAAGTAAAGGGGGTTGATATGCTGTTCTTTTTTATGCCCTCTCAACCCCCAACAAAAAGGTCTAACACCCCCCACCTCAAAAGTCATGTGACACGATTTAAGCCTTCCTGTAGGCTAGTGGAAGGGTGCAGGAATGAACCCCAAGGCGGGGGGGGGGGGGGGTATATGTACCCAGAAAGCCAAATTTGGGTCAGGGTGGGTAAAAGGAAGGAATGAGGGGTGCGTAGTACGTCGGATCGCACGTGCTGTGAACATTCCTTGTGTTCACTCGACCGTGACAGCCATCCCAAACATCTTCTACCTCATTTTGGAAGCTGGGATTCACTACAACTCTTGCTTTGGACTTGCATTCGGGTTACTCTGGCAGATTAGCTGGAATTTAAGATTGTATGAACAGGACCTGAGACTGAGTCTTTGGAATTTTTACATGGAACTGGTAATCCGCCAGTATGCAGTATGGGTAAAATTCTTGAGCCGCTTGGCCAGCTCACATGTGGAATGCACTGATAAGGGAGTTTCTAACCAGCGATAACTAGACTCACTCAGTATTCACAAGTCATTCATAAAGCTCCTCTGTCTCAACGAGGATTTATTCGAGAGATTACCACAAGAGGCGTTCGGGATTATTATAAGTAATGGTCGTTGGGTAAGTCACTTACAAGTATAATATAGAAGAGCCTAGTTAATGAACATTATAAACAACATATTTCAACATGTATTGGTTGTTTATTGTTGTCTATATTTTACATGTTAAATTGAAGTCCATTGTTTAAAAACGTTTAGTTCATGCATGGATTCACTATAGTGACTCCATGGTTCATGAAAGTTTGACTGCTGTCTAATGTAAGGGCATATATATTATCATTATTATGTGTGTAGTTTTAACATATTTAAGAACCATTTTCTGAAATGATGAAGGACAGACTTTTTGCAATTTTCTCAAGTACGATCTGCGAACTTATGTCAAAATTAGATTTTTGAAGGGCAGGTCTATTCGGCCATAATTGAAGTCCACCACATACCTACATGAGAAAATGTAGCTAGTGTCAGTGGAATGTATAACACTGATTGGCACTGAATGTTGATGTGGGGATGAAATATGTTATTCTGTCATGTTGGACAGTCATAAAAGTCATGGTTAAGAATTGTTTACTTTTCAAAAGTGAAGACATGTCAGTTGGCATGTGCCATGGGTCTTAAGAATGTCATTAAATATTGAAGTAGGCTGGAAGCGAGAGTTTTTATGGAGATATGAAATGAGTTGAGCTGAGTGGAGGTAGGCAGGACACGTGCTTAGGGCCTCTTAGGGCCTCTTAGGGCCTCTTGGGGCCTCTTGGGGCCAGTGCTGATGACCTGGGTCCCCTAAAAGGAAAGAGGGACCTCCCGGGGCATGAGAAGGGCATACAGAGAGGGGACCTCGGTGGCAACCAAGGCCCCATGGCGTGTAGTGTCGGGGTTGGCCTCCCTCCAGCCTGCTCTCTGCACATGGCACATACTTGGCATAACTAGCATTCTCTGGACTGAGTGAGAGAGAGTTGGGGGGAGGGGGGTCCTAAGCATAGCCCGTTGTGTGACCTACTTGTATGTACGTCCTCTGTGTCTAGTCATATAGCCGTGAAATGGATACCTACTGCATTTTCTAGCCTCTGTCTACTCCCATGTCTGCAATTGTTTATCAAGTCTTCTCAGTTGCCATAGTGATATTAATTTATACTGGGGAATGATACTGTGATGGACTAAGGACAATCCAAGAGGAATGTGTACTCTGCTATTTCAGTTGTGCATGTTGTAGGGTCGTTGCTGACCAAAGCTTGCAGGTTAGTGCAGTACATTATTGCATGTTATAGTTTGGAGTAAATATTTGCAGCAATGACACTTAAAAGTTTTATCAAAGATATTTGGTTTTATATTCTCTGCGTTGTTACATTCATCTGAACAGTGAATAAGCATTCGAGATTTCTGTCCATAGGGCAAAATGCATTGGTCATGGTTTGCTGTGTGTTTTGTATGTTCTGTGTTGGTAAAGATTTCCAGTATGTTATGAAAGTCCATATTTGTGTTTGAAAGAACTTGTCCTTTTCGCCCAAGTGGCCTGGAACACGTTTTGCACCCAGAGTCACCCTGCCCAGGAATTCAAACAAATGCGAGTTGAAAAGAACCGACGCTCTGTAAATGTAGATGGAGAAACAGATGTAGACGCGCATGTCTTTAAAGTCTTTTTGCCACGGAATGTTGTTGAAATGTATATATTTTTTTGTACAAACTATCAATATATCAGAAGGCAGACATGACAACGTACATGTAATGCGTGTCAAAGATCTGGTGTGATGTTGTATTTGGTGGTCGATAGGAATGTTATTTTGGCTAACTTTTTATTTTTGAATTGCATGCAGAGAAATTGATTGAATTACTTTTTGATGGATAATAAATTGTGTTTGCTGCCTAATTATATATTTCACCAAATTTCTAAGACCTAGATAGTGCCCATAACTCTTGAATTGTCAATGTTATAGTGCATTTTTCACAAGAGAAGATCTTCTCTTTAGTATACAGACAGAGAACTGGACAAAGGAGAAACCCAGACAAAGATAGACACAGGGAAGTGCATGCCTTCGTGTCTACAATACCTCCATGGTGTCTACTGCATCTTGGCCGTGGAAAATGATCACCATTAACACGCACACTGCACTGCATAGCATAGCATAGCATATTGCATAGCAGAGCACCCTGCATAGCACAGCACAGTGCACAGCCCTGCATAGCAACACTGACATTTTGTGATTGTGTGATAGCAGCTAATGCCAGCTATAGACTTGCAACTACTGCTAGAACATGTGGACCATGACATTAGCACATGAGACCTGGGGAGACCAATTCTCACACTTTAAGTGGATCTGACCTTTTTTTCCCCTTTGCTCAATATTTTAGGGTGTTCAGGCAGCCCACTACCCGACTTTGTACTCAGTCGAAAAGAACCAAGGAAAAAATTCTTTTGGGGAAAAAAGTGATTCTGTAGCATAGCATGATGTTGTTCATTTATGAGATATATTTTCCTTATTTTCTATTTCTTGCTATTTGGTAAAAGAAGTGCTAGAAAGGCCTGCATGAAATGCACTCCATGCTTGGTGAGGTTTAAAAGGACTGAGCTGGCCAAGAGTCGTTGACCTGTGACAGACTCAGAAGTACTGTCTGCCCTTGCCTGTATAAATAACCTTTTTTCTCCAGGACAGTTTTTGATACCATGGGTTAAATTCTGGCCACTTGGGATCCACCGACTGTGAAATAAATTCACGACTTCAGCTGAATGTCAAACCACCAGATCATCAAATTCTAGAAAGTCAAAAAAATTTCATTCTTGTTTACTTCTTGAGAAACTGCACATTGTCAATCCCTGTTGCTTTAGCTATATTCAATTATTATTCTTATGGAGAAAGATCTGACCATAGATGTAGTAGACCTAGTTAATGTTCAATATTATCACCAAACACAATATTTTATTAGTGTCTTCTTTGACATTTTTCATTTATATGGAGAGCAGAGCGATGATGAAAATTGACGATTATGCATCTATTTATTTTTTGGGTTAACCTGTGTAAAAAAGTACTAAAAATACATTTTGTTGACCTTTGGTATATTAAACTGATTACGTATGAATATTTGGAATTCCACAATAATGTGATCCCGTTGTTAGGTTGACACAATGATGTCATGCTGATGTTGCATAAAAACCATTAAGTGCCAGCATCGTGCTGTGCTAATTATCAAGGTGGTCAGCATTTTAATTTCCGGCCAAATTCTGCAAATTAACATGAGTGTCAGGTGTCATCATCCTGGCTGTTTTCAATGTAATTTAGGGGCATGCAATTCATATGACATACACACACGATGAAGGATATGGTGAAATTGCTAATTTGGTGGAATTCTCATATAGATAGTTAGATAGATGGATGGATAGATAGATAGATAGATAGATAGATAGATAGATAGATAGATAGATAGATAGATAAATAGGTAGAGGTAAATAGAGGTAGAGAGAGGATAGAGGTAGATAGGTAAATAGACAGAGGAAGATAGATTGGTAGATGTATAATTGCTTCGACATGGGCAAAGGTAATGATGAGATGATTTGCTCAACGCCCATACACTATGTGATTAATCGAGTTAGATACTCCTGTTGAGTTTTGACAGTAAAAAAGCTTCTCTTTGTCCACTATGTCAGATGATTTCAATAAACAAAAGATAGTGATTTCAACCAATGCTGACCATGAGCTTTGACTCGAAATGTTCACTGAGTGCAATACTTCTGAACATGACCATATCAGAGGTCCAGCTTGATGAGATGTGGAGGAATGTGAGAAAATTAAGAGGTATTTGACCTCCCCTCCCCCCCCCCCTCCACCATTTTTTGTTGCTATACTATCAATATGGTGGCACTCCAGCACCTTTCCTGGGTGTATGGTGGCTATTAGTGCACTGGAATGCCCCCTAGTTTACTGGACATCAGGAATGTCAGAACACCCCCCCCCCCCCCCGCCAACCCATTATGCTTTTCTGAATAGTTGCATTGTCCTTATAAATTATCCTTATCAGTCTTGATAATCACTGAAGAATCCTTCCTAAACAAGATAACAGCCATTGAGTTGAATTTATCAAAGCAAGGATGGTCTTTTATGTTATGGTCGTTCGTTTGGTTTGTTGCAATAGTTACCATGGTAACCTAACTCTTTTTACGATGGCAGAATGTATTTTTCATGATTTGTGATCGTAATTTTGCATTTCCACTGCTGTTGTGAATTCTAAATTTGATAATGATGTGAAAATGTTGTGCAACGATTAGCGTGAATAATGCAGCAAAATCTGTTAATTTGAGACACTATATTGCTTCAGAGTGTATAAAATCGGGTTTTACTGATTGTTTAGAATGAATAAAGTTTTGTATGCACACGGATGAAAATTAAAGTGGCTATCTCACAGTGCATTTGAGCTATTGTTGTCCAATCTTTTTAAACTAAACAACTGTGACTTAATATGTTTGGGAAGGAATGTAGAAAATAAAAACCATGACCAAAGTCGGTAATTCTAGAAGAAGCTCTCAACGTGATATCATTTTGAGGACCGTCTTTTATTGTGTGGTAAAAAAAAAAGTGTTTATGGTAAAAATTTTGAGTAAATCAGTATTCAGGAAGTGTTCCAATTTTGTGCATGGCCTGGAATTCTCACCCAGGAAAGATACTGGTGTGGGAGTTCTTAGATGTCTTTATATAATTTAGATACAGCTGAATCTTCGTGGTGGCTTCCATGCATTGCAGCAACATCATGAGCTACCATGCAAACATGGCCATTGATGTGATTGGTATCACATGTTTGTGTGCAATGCTCAGGGCTGGGGTGGGGCAAGAGGAATGTATGGTATGCAAGGGGGGCATTTCCCCCCCCCCCCCACCCAGGGGTCACGCTGTGGTCAGTATATGGGGCTGACCACTGACCACAACTCCCTGCGGGGGGACATTTGGTCTGCATCAGGACCCACTGGCCGTATCATCACATCATGATAGTTTTAGATTGATAGTAACAATCACTGTTGACTTGACTACTCGCCTTTAAGTAAATAGTTAAATAAATACATGTGTTAATTGATTTGAGTACGAGTGTGTTGACAGCACTTCTGTTCTTTCAATCAGAATGTTAAACCAGACTATCGTGGGTTGATTGACGAACCAAACGTTTTATCTAAGTTAGAAATATCGTGCATGTGGTTATATATCAGGATTCAGGAGTATATTATTTAGCATAATATGTGTCATACATTTTTTAACCTCAGAATAGTCTAAATAAATAAGGGGCATTGGGGAGCATATATTATATTTGATTAAAATATTGTATCCCAGCGTACTGTACCAGGGATTAATTAGACCAGTGTTGTCGACAAAGTTTTTCATAGTGTAAAATATTGCCATCATATATTGTTATTTTCACTCCCTCCCTCATCCAGTGACCACTACCAAAGGGCATCCAATGGAATGTGTGGGATCCTGACCTTCTTGCCTCCCATGCTGAGTTAAGCCAAGCTTAGCAGGGCCTGGGGCACCATGGTGCACCATCTTCAAGGCTGCCCAGCATCAGGAGCATCTTCCCAGGGAGAGGTCAGCTCTCTCTCTCATCCCATGCCATCGCACATTCCTGTATTATATCGCAGGCATTCACACACCCATGGCCCATGGTCTACAACTTAGCATTGCTTAGTCTTGTAAACAACCGTCACTCACACTGCACTCTCCACTCATTAGACAAGGTTACAAATAGCTAGAATTCTTCAGTTCTGTCTTCTTCGGTATGTTTGCTAACAAATAGCAAAATATGTGTTTCTCACGATTCAACAAATGCCTCAATGCAAATCCTGCTTTCCTATGAAATATCGTTTTCACAAAAAACATATTTGCAAAGTTTTACAACAAACACTATGTTACAGTAAAGTAAATAGTTAGAGGTGTGTATGGGGTCTGCCAAGTATTGTGTAATATAATAGGGCATTGTCAGTGTGCATTGCATTGTATACAAGGTTTGTGTACATGTATGTATGTGTACATTAGAGATTGATTGAAATACAGACGCCCTATGTTGTATAGCTTGTTTCTCTGATAATTCAAATGAAGTGGAGATGAAGACAGTATCTGTCATCGATAACTGACCATTGGCTACTTCTATCATGGTCATTTTGCATGTGGTGAGTGTCTTGTGTCTTGTGCACTGACATCTTGATGCCTCAACACTTAGTGTTCATTTGATGGTGTTGCTATGTACTGAGACACTTCGAGTCTTCAGCTAATCAAGTTATCATGGGTTTCATCTGTTCATTGGTTTCAGACTTTCCACAGTGTTACCTGTGTTGACAAGTAAAATACTTCCAGCTGTAGTTATATTGAAGCACCACTTTCAATTTGTATATAAGTTGCAATTATTATATTCAGGATTCTTAGGTCGAATATGAAGTTAAGAACCTTGCATTGCAACATAGTCTCTTGAGTTCACAAAATACTAAAATTAATCACATTTCAGTTTTGTAAATATAGTGCTGTCACTGAATAATCCTGGTCTCATGAGTATGCTATTTGCTGGACAGAAAGGTCATGGATGTACCTCATAGTAAAACTATGCAATACATCATCTTTTCACTTACAGTAAGCAATTATTTCTGTCCTCTGTAGGAACTGGATGATAGACAGCAATATTTTCATAGTCATAATTTAATGGTAAGTAAATTTGAAATTAAATGATCAAAAAGATATCTACCAAAGGTATGCCCCGGATGGGCTGCAATAGTTGTTGTAAGTGTTTTAGGAATGAATCACATCAGCATTGGTATAAGTAAAAGCAATGAAAAATACCTTTTCTTATTAATTGAATAAAATATCTAATGACTAAATTAACAGAGGTCTAAAAGCAAAAGGCATGCACATTCTTATTTGATATTTTAGTATAGTTTTAGTCACGTAATAGCCTTTGTGCTAGTGTTTATTATTATTTTATTGTGACTTTAAATAAAGATTTTTTATAATTTATATGTTTTTTAAAAATTACATTTGGGGGCCTTCAGTCATGGTGTTTCGTTATTTCTTCTAAAAGGTCTATTAATAAGACTATTATCATTTCTGATTTAAAGTTCAACACTACTCTAAAGTACATCTATCCATAATAGGTACATGTAGTCTACATCTATACATTGTGTATATAACCCCAAGGTTGAAGACATTAGAAAAGCCACATTCCATCAGGTGTTTAGCCTAAAATACAGTGGACAGAGGACACTGGCCCCAGGGGCTCTCTCTTTCACATTTTTTTTTTCTCTCTCTCTCACTCTCTCTCTTCTAAGTGTTGTCAAAACAACAGTTAGGTTGCAGTCCTCCTGATAGCTGCTGATAGTTCATGTTAACCCATCTACATATTGATGTTGGCAGGGCTTTCTTGAAGCATATGGAATGCACAGTTATAAATATCACAATATGCTGCTGCGCAGCCCCTGTTAGCCATAGAATGGTATGCCCTATAATCACATTATAATGTTGGTGGGTAGTGTACATCATCATTCAAGCAAATTAATTCAACTTCATTATACAAGCAGCTTGTCAACTGGACTGACTCGACATGGGTAGCATTACGTACCATGGGTTAAATA
This sequence comes from Alitta virens, assembly GCA_932294295.1. Classification (NCBI taxonomy): domain Eukaryota; kingdom Metazoa; phylum Annelida; class Polychaeta; order Phyllodocida; family Nereididae; genus Alitta; species Alitta virens. Next base: position 39,856,272 of record OW028574.1, on the reverse strand, counting down.
TTCTGGACAGCAAGAATTTAGTTCCTGATCCCCAAATATATTAGGAGCAGTTTTATAACACACAATATATAGCAGCTGTAGTCAGTGTTTACTGAGATTGATGAAGAAAATTATCATTTATTTCCACCTATGTTGGGTTGAAAATAACGAGATATTGATATTATAATAAAGAAATTTTTAATAGATGGTAACTTTATAACATGATGCACTGTTTTTTTTAAACAGGTTCACAATTCATGAGATCTTTATAGATCTCTTATATGTGACAATTCAGTATCTTGGATGGAAACTTAAGAAAGACAAACTACTGTTTGAAAAGTGAAAATGAATACTGCAAAAAACTTTGAAGATAACATTTTGAGAACTTAGGGGGGAAAAAATTAGCAGAGAGGCGAAATATGATATTGATGTATGACTTCGGACATTGGATGAAAACAGAATTGATAAGCAAGGACAAATAAAAATGGTCTACAATCATGTTTTGTTCCCATCTTGCTCTTTGTGTTTCAGTTTCACAGTCATTTGAGATCCACAAACTATGTGGTTGTATCAACCTTGTTTAGTCCAAGTATCAACTTAGGTCTATGAGGAACTGAGAAGTCCATGTTTAAGAATGTGCGAAGTAAATGTGTTCAGTTGTCTCAAAAGTCCCCCATTTGCTCCTGGTGCTTTTTATGCAGCCTGTGAATGTTTTTGCATTCCTACATTCCAGTTGAATGACTAGGTACTGTACAAATAGTCCTGAGACTCCTGACTGCTGTTTACTCGAATGCCCACAGCTTGAGATGTTGTAATAACTGATTCACTGATTCACATTGACTTCTAGGCTTTACATTTTATGCTTCCTAAAGTCTTCATCATGCTTCGTATGCACCTTCAAAATTGTTCTAAAAACATTTCAAAGTTTATTTAAGTTTTTTCTGTTTAATATCCATTTCACAATGAGTGGCAAAAATCCTTTATACATACAAACCGACAGGAAATGAACATCAAATGAACACAAAACTGTCGCGATTACAACAAATTGTTAAATTATGTCTGCATGAAAATGTCTCTGTCGAGATCAAAATTAAAAAGCTGAAAGTGTCGCATTGTGTATTTACTTTCAGAAAAGGAAATTAATGTATTGTGTAACCTGGATATTTCCTTTACAGAGGAAAATGAAGTGCATAAAAAGAAAGAATATCAGTGTAGTATCAAGGCCATACTGTACAAGTTATTCAGACAGTCCACAAGGGGGGTTTTTCATGTTTTTGGGCCCAACTGCAAATGTACCCTAGTACACACATGCAAATTGCTTGGTGTCTGGGCTTTAATTGTGACTTTTTTGGCATAAACTGTAACCTGAACCAAATGAGTACATGGCAACTACATGTAGTGCCTGGAATGGCCTGCTCAGTGTCTTTATTCTGGTTCGTAATACAGGAGAGAATGATTTTGTCTGTTTTGGGTAGAGGGTGTTTCAATAAGTTGGTACAACTTTTGTTCTGCGTGCATGGGGTGAATGAGTACTTGGGAATTTAGTATTAATAACTATTTAGCCTTTTACTTTGGCCTTTTTGGCCCCTATTCCATTTCATGTGCTGTCTGACGGCTATCATGACATTCTGGTAATATTGGTTCTGCATGCCTTTGTCCTGCTGCCGTTTACCATGCATTTAGAATGTTTAGTGCATTCACTGTCTTTTGTGAACATGATTGTGGACATGGATCATTTGGGGGTAAATGTGCAGATACATGACATTACATGATCAGGGACAATTTCTGAGAATTGTTTACATCAACTAAGTGACATTTGTACACAAGTTTTTGTTGTTCACCGAGACGATTAAAAAGTGCCTTACAAGCAGTCATTATGTGATGCCCTTTGAGATAAAGGATTGTTTCATATTTTGTTTGACATTTATGCTTTTGTAATCCAGACTTAATCAGTGGTAATTGGCATGAATCAGTATTATTTTTGGTGATCTGTCTATTTGCCTACACTTGCAATAATTTGTATGATGATACCATTTATGACGTACTGTTTCAATGTTGTTATGGCTGCAAACAATAGAAATAAAGGAGAACCTCAGCTCAAGAACATCTCGCTTATATGGACAACTCTCTGTTAAGGTCAAATAATTTAGACCCTATGGTCTAAATCTTACCCATTTTGCTTGGTAAAGTTATAAGCTGCTAAGTGGTGAAGTTGCCTCTTGATTAGTAGGCCTATAGGACAATTAGACCTGAAACGTTTGTTAAAGCAGGGAATAACATGCACACATGTATTACTCATAATATATTACTGTAAATGAACACCATGTTAGCATGCTTGAAGGGTCAGGTTGGTCAGTGCTCAAATGACCATCCTGTTTCAGGAGAAATGCTGCTTCATACTTTGCATTTTAGGACAATGACTGTCTCATTTTGTAATTTGTAGCAAATTGTCACTGTAATTGGATGAAACAAATAAACAAGTGTGTGCAATTACTTTGTGAATGACTCCATTTAAGATATCATTGTTTCTATTCCACATATTCATTCTTGTTCATGTTCAGCAGTGTTCAATTGTTGAGTGCAGCAAATAGATCTTTTAAGTGTGATTGGCTTCATGTTGCATTGTCAGTGTATGGAGTTCGTGATCTCATTAAGTGATTTACCTCAAATAAGTAGCATTATGGTTTTTTTTTCATGTCTGGATCTACTTTTTGGTCCGTCATTTGCTTTTACGTTGCAAAACAGTTTATAATCAAGTAAAAGCTAAATTTATTGTCATGCAGTTGAACTTACATGTATGTGATGTACATTTAGTTTCATTAAAAAACGGCCCGTCAAATTGAACCTAGACAAAGCTGTAATTGCTGGCTACTAAAAACCAGATCTAAAAGTACATATAGATGATATATTAGATTAATTTCTTACATTTACCAAGGTTCATATTTATCTGGTGATAGATGTAAGCCGATTATTAGCTATAGAAGTGGACAGAAGCAGCTGGCTTTAGCTAGTTAGACCACAGCCAGGTATAGGTCGCTACAGACAGCTAGAGTCGACCGTATTTTATGAAACTAACTGTACTCTACCTTGTTTCAGTTGGTGGTACCTGTTTAGTCCAAGGTGGTAGACGCGGTGACATTGATTCTCGCCACGACATCGCCACTCTAAACAAACTATAACAAACACATCTAGCTGGCTCTAAGATGCCGATAAAAGTGTTAGAACATTGTTAAATGATGTCAACAATGGTCAAGATTTAAGTTTTATGACGAATTATGAAGTTGCAAGGTGTGTAGTTTGGTTGTTGTGGGGGTTGGCGAATTTCGATGTGGCGAAGTTCAATGTCGCTGAGTGTACACCATTGAGCAACATTGCCAGTTCATGTGTGAATAGCATAATATAAACCTATAGTTTTGATGAAATCATGCATAATATCAATAACATGATCTTTGCTGTTCTTTTCAGACTGACCTACCCAGGGCATGGGAAAAGCTGGGCGATGCGAGGGTCGGTTCGATCATCAGTGTCGACTGGCCCGAGCGGAGCCGGTGGACTGTCTCGTCGCTTCGTAAGAGTCATACTGCTTAACAGGGAACAACTGGATATTCCTGTTGAGGTAAGTTTAATGATTATTTCAAAAATAAATAATTTTGCCTTATTTTTGAGGAAAAATTGACTGGGCAACAGGTTACAGTGCAAAAATTGAACCTGGGATACATTTACGGATTGACAATTATCACCCAATGAAAATATACACAAAGTATTCATTCACCGGGTGACAAAAGGTCTCATTTAAATAGAGAATGTCGCCCAGTTAGTATGTTAAAAAAATGCTCCGATTGATTGAATGTTTGTCAAAGCATGTGGGAACTCTACTAGTAAGACAAGAATGTAACCTAGGTCTCTGAAGGGGAAATTATATACGTGTATGTGTCTGATATCGTTCGAGTCATGGCTTTCGCAGGGTATATTTAAGTATGACTGAAATTGAAAACATCATTTGTGTAGAATACTATATATTATTGCCATGATGTTCTCATATCCAGACTGTTTGACATCAAGTGAATCTTGCATACAACTTTAACTTAGCGGTACAAACTTTGGGCATACACATCTGTCTCATTGTGTGAGCAAACTGCTTTCATGCTGCATAGATTCTATATACCTGAGATGAATTATGTAATGCAAAAAGTAAATGTGTATGTGGAACACAAAGAGGCGATATACATGTAATAGTTGGGAAGTTGCATGTAGCTCTAGGTGAATTGCAGACCTTCAGTATATTGTCTATACTGCAATATGTATTATCTCAGCTAGCATTCTGTCTAAGTTGGTAGAAATTGCCCAGAATGATCCTTGTGCACCATGTGCACCTGGGTGAAGTAGTTAATGACAATGATGTGAGATATTTGCTTAGAGTGCTGACTGAGCCAAGTAGAATGTCGAAAAGCAAAAATGCCATCACATAAAAAGTTTTCGGTAAGAAAAAGTAGGGGCATGAAAAAGCAGTTTGAAAGATAGGTGAAACGCTCTTCAGACATCTTTCTCACAGCTCAGAAAATGTGCTGTCATTCAGCAAAACCTTTTTACCCCAGCATTTCTTTCACGAGTTGTCATAATATGAATTGCTCAAAAACTGCAACAAATTGTGGTGTAAATCTGTCTGGCAATTTTACTCCAAGCGATATCCATTGAAGAGCTTTAGAATAGAAAGTAATTCAGCAAATGGAATAAAGGTAGCCTGTCTGATTTCCCTCTTCAGAGTCTTCACCATTTTCACAATAAAGAGCCATTGAACGGTTTAGGTTTTACCTGGGTTGCTGTTTTGCCTTAAATTAAGAATGGGTCTGACATGCATCCATCTGTTGTTTAGGACCAAAAGACCATTTCAGAAGATTAGTAAGGTGTGTCCAGTGTCAACAACTGTCCCTGTAAGAATCAATACTTTGTGTTACTAATTCTGGCCAATCACATCTATGTCAAGGTCTACGGCTATCAGACATGATTATTGATTGAACTTGCTAATAATATTGTTACTCGGACATAACTTTTCACAAGTTAGACATTTTGAATAAAATGATGATTGAAGGCCATAATGAAGTAAATGAACCAATTGATCAGTTGGATATTTTTCTCTGAAATGATTAGGAAGTTCTCTTTCATATAATACTGATTTAGTGATTCCACCACACAGAAAAAGGAGCAGAAATCTAGTGAGGAGTGATGGGGATGGTATAAGTATAGAACATTTTCTGATAATGACCTTCCATTGGGCTGCCTCTTTCTCCCTCTCCCACACTTGACTGTGGGCATAGATCACAGGATGGCAGGCTGACATTTTAATGATAGTCCAGCATTCCTTGGCTTGGTGTTGAGGTCCCCTAATAACAGCACTCTGCCTGCACACCGCATAACATCGTGATCTACGGTATGTCAAGCTTAATGGAACCAGCCTTAGTAAATACATGTAGGGCATGAAAGAGAATCATAGGTCTCCCCTGTGTGTTTGTGAGTTATAATGCAGATAGCACAAGGTTAAGAATCTTAAGATGAGGGTGGATTCATATGGGGAACCCAGCCCCTCGTGGTAATGTGATGGTATCAAGGTGTACATAACTGAACCATCAAAAATGTTCGCTGGAATTACACAATATGAGTTGCTGCTTCATAAATGTGTCAGGGTAGTTTGTTGGATGTTTGAATGGTAGTATATAAATAATACACTGGTCTGATTTAGCAGGTGAGCATGGTATGAGAATATGGAGATAGCTATTTGCCAGTGGAATACGTCTCAATATACTCTTAGTATATTTGCTTGAAAAGAGATTGGTCTTAGTTGGATACCAGTTGTTCAATCTCCTTGATAAAATAAGTTGTACTATAAAATTTTTAACAGGTTTTAACTTTGAAATGCCTTGAAATCTAAGCTATTAAACGCTATGTGTAGGGTAGGAAGTGGTCAGGGTTCAAAGTATATTTACTGGGAGCTTGTGTTAACAAAATATGGTTAATGCAGAGAATTGTTACCAAATTAAACAAGTTTCAAAATAATATATTGGATATATTGTAACCTTTAATATATTTTGGATTTTTCAATAAAGTTGGACAGTCTGATGCTATTGCCAAGGAATTTTTTTGACTAACATTACTGAGTAACTTCCTACAATTCCCACATTGGGTGCCATGTGATGTATTCGAAGTTCTATTGGAAGGAAGCTCCTGTGGTGTGCCTCATGTTCCCATGAATACATTATCATTCCCTCTGCATGGTCCAATCTTGCCTTGGCTAACCAACTAAAATTCTTCTGCCTGGAAACCAACTTTTCAGTTTCTTTAGTACATGTACTTTTAATTTTTTTTTCTCTGGAAAGAGGAGCAATAATGACCTTGGCTGACATTGACATTGCTCCCCTGCAGTCTAGACAGGATAACGAGGTGCCATGAGAAGTCCTTCCATCAGCAGAATCCCAGGCATCCTCATGTTCAGCCGGTGTCTGAGCCACTTTTTATCTTTCTCTCTTTTCCCCCCAACAGCTAGGTTTTTTAGAGCCATGTTTTCCTGCTGCTAAGACCTGTAAGAACTGCAGAGGCATTAGCCATGCAAATGATGTCATAAGTCATACTAAAAGGTCCTAAATTCTGCTAATGCTGGTTGAGTAGCGAGGAAAGCTCATTTATAAATATGTGCAGTGCAGTGATGTTGAAGAGTTAAGACTGGTAAAAATGTTCTTGAATCTTGATGCTAGCATTCTTCTCTAAACAAATAACATGTTAAAGAATGATAAGAGTAAGTCTGGCATCACTTGAAACGGAATTACCAGATTTAACTGTTGTGTCATGCATGATATGAGGGAAAGGATATATATATATATATATATATATATATATATATATATATATATACTCAAAATGTATTTTGTTGTGATATCAAAAAGTATTGTAAGTCAGTCGCGTCAAATCTTTTGAGGTTTGGATGTTGTTTTGAGACAGGTAAACTTCGTATTTTTTAACCGTGTATTTCTGAAATTATGCAGAATATGCAGGCGATAGACCATAAGCCAAGTGAATGCAGATTTTTAGAAAAGTGAGAGAGGAGAAAAAGTTGGAGTGATGTCAGTTATTGTTGTGGAGTTGTAAAGAGTTAACCTCTAGTGTTGAGTTGAGTTTGGCTGAGTGAACCTTGAGTCTTTGCATGAGTGAATGAGCAAGATGAAGAGAGTTTAAAGTCTTAACAGGCGCTGCTTGTCTGCTGTAATGAAGACAAAGGTCTACCTCCCAAATGGATACACGTTTGTCTGAATTACTTGGACCAGGTATATAACACCACTTGGCAGGATGGGTGTCAGACAGATGGGCTCAATATGGATACGATTTTTCATGGGTTTTTCTGTGCTTGCCACTCCAGCAAAGGTACATTTCCTGGGTGGTGCTAGCATGCCATGCCTAGATTTGGAACATGCATTCATGAAACACTCAAGCAGTGCTTGAAGTTAATTTAACAGTTGTTTGATTTATTTTGCATTTTGTAAATGACAACTGCAATGAAACTATTGCTCTTATATCACTCAGTTCTTATACATTGTAGAGATAAATAAAAAGCTGATATCTAGTAGATCTGCAAGTGAAGTTTCTACAATGATCTATGAAATATATAGGATGCTTCTATTCTGCCATTCTGCACATATCCCACAAAACTATTCTTAATCGCTTTTGACAAATCTTGCAAGTTTCAAGTTTGAGGCATGTGCATTGGTAACATGACATTTGGTAAAGATTAACTGAAACAAGTCGAGGCTTAGGGATGGAGCTTTGTCTTGATTACACGAGACAAGTGGATGTTGCTTTTCTCCAGGGTGGTCCCTGGACCTTACCATCAGTTCCAGGTGATGCTGCCCACCTGGACCCCCCCCCCCGCCCCTCCCCCGCCTGCCTCTGCTTCCGATGATGCAAGTGATGCCATTCTTACGTAACAGGAAGTGAGTGCCCAGTTGTTAATTTTCTGTCTTCACCGACATGGCGTTAATACGATAGGCCTACTCTTTCGATTTGTCTCTGATTTCATAGACAACGTGTACTCACAAAGTGGTGGTAACTGATTGCCTTTATTTGTGGTGCCTTGTACTCGGTGTCTATGCTGGTGCAAGTAAAAGACCCCACCCATGGGTTGAAAATGTGACATGGTGTCCATGGAATTCAAGCCTTATCATCTCATCGTAACGTCTGCCTCTGGCAGCTGGTTAGGAAGCTGACGAAGCTTCTGTGTTCAGAGCAGTAGCAGTGAGACATTCACAGTCAGCCTGACTTGGTCTAGTTCCAGTCGCACTTTCATCCGTACATGGTCAGATTTAATTTTATGCATGTCGATCACATTAGATCACAGGAATTTTTAATCAGAATTTTAGGTGTCGATATTAAGAAACTGTTTGATGGCACACAGTTTATAGTTTGACAGTCGGAGTTAACCTTGACCTTGTACTACAGCCTTTGTGGCTACACTGGCTAGTGAGTGACCTTCTAGGGAACCAGGTGAGGCAAAGAACACCTTGAAGGCTTCAGTTACCCATATCCTGAGGCGAAGTTGGAAGTCAGTTTGACAGCAAAAAGTATAGTGAAAACTGTGGTTTTCAATGGTTGTGTTTTACTCAGTATGCAGAGAATGGGGTTGAAGCATCTCCCATTGGAATTCTGAATTGAAAAGCATGTTCCTCATCATTCCCATCCTCATCCTGGGTGGTCCTGCAGCAGCAGCAGAGCCAGAATTTAAGGTGCTGCCACCTTGTGGTGATCTGGTGAGAATGTGGATGGGCATTTGGCATGGAACACAGGTGGTCCGCCCTTGCATACCTGCATGCATGTGTTTTGTTCATCACTGAATCGCAAATACTATTCTGGGTTCATTTGATTTATCAGGGGCCCCGGGGAGGTCATTGTACAAAAAGAAAGGAGAAAGGAAAATATACTTGTTGTGTCAGGTTCTAGCTGTTACTGCACATTTGACTGATTGGCAGTCGGCAAGTCAACACAAATATTTGCAAATGAATGATATACATGTGGTGGGGCTTTCCTGTAGGCTGAGCTCGTCCAAACCACAAAGAAATTCGCATTTATCAATTCTGGAAAGGTAAACTTTGGCAAACGTTGTATTTCCTTATGACAGAGTGTTCTGTGAAACTTTATTGATATTGTCAATATCAGATATATTGTCCATGATTTCTTTGGTCTCTTTCACAATTAGTAATGTTCTTCTTCTTTTTTCAAATGGTCTGCTTCATACAATTTAAATATTGCCATGAAACTTGTGCAGTCATAGTCCACAGACTATAATAACACTGCAAGTGAATGACCTGTGACTTTTTTGTTCGTGGCACCATGACCTAATTTGCATGCATGTGATGCTTTGTGTTAATGGTCACTTCCTGCAACTACAAAGAATGACCATTAGCCTCAGATGATTAAGGCAATATTTTTCACGACCTATCAGTCTGCTACTTAAAGCTGTTTTATAAATGTGGAAATCATGCAAATGTTGTCAACTTGCAAATATTTGAAATGATGAATTACAATTGTTCAGTGCCTGGAGGGTTTCTCCATTAGCCTTTACACTTTCTTTGAAACGTATTATAAATTACTAAGTGCCTGATGAAAAGAACTGCTAGTCATTTGGTCAGACATAACTATATGATTGTTGTTTTTGTTTTTTTGTTTTCTTAAACTCACATTAATAGTATTTGAAGGTGCTCTTCCCATTTATAAAGATTTATCTAATGTGGTTTAAAAAAAGTTAAGATCTCTATTACGAAACTGAAACAAAGTAGTACATAATGAAGCAGTCACTTAGTGCTTTGTAAACAAGGTACATTGATTCTCCAAAATTACAAATTCACCACCTTAATTGGTACATTGACAGTCATGAAATTTGGTGAAAGTCATGATTTATCTTTGTTGGTCATAAGTTGTGAGCAGATTTTAATAAAAAAGATAGGTTTTTTTTATATCTGATCATGTCATTTTATGTAATTGTAAAGGGCTTAATATTTATAGACAATGCAATGAGAAATGGTTCATTAAAATATATATATATATATATATATATATATATATATATAAATATATATATATTTAAACTGTCAATTGCATTAGAGGTCGTTTACAGCTATTATTGGATATGAAATACTTTCGTGGGATGTTCGTGTTATGATGGGTTTATATATTCAGCAATAACTGTTAGGAATGTTATAAATCCACAAAACATTGTAGAGAATTTAGACATTGAGAGCAAAACAGCTATAGCCTTAACCTTTGCCAATTTACTGCAAGTTGTATGAAAGAAGATTTCCAATTATCTTGATACATTCACACCCCTATGATTCACGGGTTGCTCAATGCTTTCTTACACAACTTGACAAGCTCAGAGGGTAATTTCCAATTTTGAAGAGCTTTGTATATGAAATGTCCATGCTTGGGTGTCCATGTGAGCAAAAGGGAGCTGAGCAGATATAATTTTAGCAGTTTGGGGTAAAAGAGGTCAAGGCTGTGACTTCCACTTGGGGAATTTTCGTATTCAAATCAAGTTGGACTGCCAATACACGCAACTTATATTATACCTGAGTCTGAAACATTGTCATTAACATGTACAGCTATATTATGACTTAAGAGTTAAGAACTTATTTTTGCTACATACCTACATGGATATCAAGACTGTTAGTCTCTAACTAGATCCTCATTGTAAAAAAAAAAAGCAAAAAGCATAAAAAAAGCACTTAATTACTCCCCTTTACGTAAGTTTACCAATCACAGTGAACGCTATCCTACACTGGTGGTGTGTATATACATATACTTGCCCCCCCCCCCCCCCCCCCTACTCCCTTCGCATTGTCTGCAAAGATATGCTTCTGAAGGGCTACCGGATCGGTTGGGAAAAAAGGGGGAAGGGGACAGTGCACTGGGGTCGACGAGCCATGCGTGTGTGATGCGCTCTGATTGCAGGGGGGGGGGGGGGGGGGGGTAGATGTGCCAGGGGAATGCCCTTGTCAATCATTGCAGGGAGGGTGACATACTTGACCAGGTCCCATGAACTTGAGGAATTTGTAAGGAATGACTAGCAAAGGGACCATTTCACTTTACAAAATCCTGCTCAGCTGGCTGCCTGTAGGTCGATATGTAACGAATGCTGAGAACTCCCATAATGCTCAAATGCTTTGTCGAAGTTATGTTGAGAAAGGCATGTTTGTCATAACTTGTAGAGTTGGCCAGAGATCAGTGTTTAGTCTCAAGTGCATTGCCCTCGATCCCATGCAGCCTTACTAAGAGCATGGAGGTATTAATACCTCCATGCTAAGAGCCACGTAGTCTCATAATGCAAAGATTCCAAAGAATGTGCTTTTTTACAAAGTTAGATGATATTTCAGAGGTTTAAGTGATTATTTTTAGGGGACATTATCATTCGTGTAAGCTGCTGGGTTTTGCCTTTCGACTGCATGTTAACATGTTAATTGAACATGACATTCTCTTCGCTTCACTCTTGGTCCATATAAATTGGCTTGGATATGGATGATACCTTCAATGCCATAGTATCATTAGTATGTCAAATTAGAACAGAAAAAAAGAGGAAGCCATTGTTGATTTTTACAGAAGGTTCTCTGTATTTCCACCAGGTGGCTACGACAGAATACCGCAATTCTATTGGCTGAAAAAGTTCCCGCTCTTGACTCCGATTGGCTGAAGCAAAGTGCATCCTAGCAGCAGTATTTTTAGTGCATTTTAATGTATATTTGACATCTTATCATTAAGTTGATTTCTGTTATTTCCCACAGAAAATTATATTTATGGAATCAGTTAGGTATGACCTACTGTGACTGAAAAGCAAAACGAGTAATAAGAGGAGAGGAAAGACTTATGTCTTGCTGAATTCAGGGCTGCTCAGTCAAAAAACTCTTTTAGATCTTGATCATGTCATCAACCCAAATACAGCTATAGAAGTCAAGATGTCAAATCCAAGTTACTAGCAGCATACAACGTTCGAGAATAGCCCCAGTAGTGATTGAGTAGAAGCACTTAATACGTTTATGATCATTAAATTTGGACATGTAGATGGCTGGAGGAGACATTCCTGGCTCAAATTCCTCTCTCTTGTCAAGGTCAGCTTTGTTAATTCTCACATAACTTAGAAGGTATGCCAAAATGTATTGGTGAAAGAGCTGACCAACCAAGCAGAAAAAAAATCACACTGCCATGATATTTAATTGGAATGTTGGCAAGTGTTTCTAGGGGGTAAGGTATGGGCGAGGCTTTTATTTACAAACCGCTAGGGACGTTCAGTGGAGGTACAGCGTACTCCAGGTTGACAAGTACATTCTTTTTTAGTCAATAAAAAATAAAAAAAGAAGCAGAAGACGAGGATCTTAGTACATCAAATGTAAATACTACGAAATGCAAACTTTGACTTTCATTAGCAATAGGGCATATATAGACTGTATCATGAATTGTATAACCATAGCAGAAGTCATTTTATTTACATGTAACATCTTGGAGTTTTTGTTTTCTAATGAGCTTATTCATGCAGTCAAATATTTCTATTTAGAATACGACTTAACTTGCCCTATTCACGAAGATGTTAATGATACCTCTCATTTTGGAAGTATAATATGAGCACAAAAACACTTAAAAATTCATCCGCATACCGTATTTACTTGAATAAATACCCCCCTCCCTTGAATAGAAGCCCAGGATAGCTGCCCTCCCAAAAAATAAAGGCCTCCCTCAAATAGAACCCCCCCCCCCCCCTCACTACATGAAATTGACGTTTTTCATATTTATTTTCTTACATTTGTGCATTTCTTGGTGTCCCTCATTAACCCTAAAATAATAGAAGCCCACCACGAATAGAGGCCCACTTCAAATAAAGGCCCTGCTGAGATGGCTTCTAAAGATAATTGTAGGGAGGGCTTTTATTCGAGTAAATACGGTATTTGCAGAGAACATAAAATTTACATAAGTTTCAAACCTAAAGTCAAACAAGAGTTTACAAGACTATACTGCAGCATATATATAGCTACAAGGCCTCAGAGAAGTATCCAAGATCCATACCAATTATACAGTTATCTTGTATACTATAGGACTAGTAGTCTAGTTAGTAGTAAGCTGTAGTAAAGGTATTGAGTGGTTTTCCCCAATCTTTAAGAGAAAGTTAGCTGCAAACATGTCTTGGGAGCTTTTGGTCTTCTTTAGTGAAGTGACTGTCATGCTTGGGAAGAAACATGCGTGTCATTTTGGTAGCCCGACAGAGGTATGGTGAATGATGACATTTCACTCCAAATGGAGGAGACCACAACATTCCTATGCTGTTTTTATGCACCCCAGTGACGACCTTTTTCTTTACTCTGTACTGTGGGAAAAACTCTCCAGTCTAGATCATTAATTCTAAAGAGCAAGAATATAGGGCTCCATCAAGGCTACAGAACTCTCACTTTGATTTTAAAGGTTAATAAGAAAGCAAGAAATCAATGGTGACCTTCAATATTTCTTTTTTCTATCTAAAGTATAATTTTTAGGAAAGAAGGTCGTTGAATTGTTAATTGTCTGTAGGATAAGATATAAAAACACCTTTTTTGGTAGACGAAAGCAGAACGAAAAAGAATGTACAGGTATTTTAATCTCGCCGTTGCTTTAATGGAAAATACTAGCTAAACGGGGGCAATGTATGCAGCCTCTTCCCTTTGAAAATCTCTTTTTAAGTTTGCATTGAAAAGAGAGAGAAAAAAGAGCACCTATTCAAGTACGCCTGTTCTCTCTAGCCTTGAAATAACTGGAGCACATCTTACACATGCAAGCTACACATACTAGGTCAATCTAATTCCTCTGTCACTTAATGTTGGCTGGTGTTACTGTATATTGCAGCAATAAATCATTATCAGTTGATTGGCTTCGAGGAATTTCACATGGTCTACCTAAAGATTAATGGTCTGATATTCAGCTCAAGCTATTCTATTTCTGAAAAAAAAAGAGAAGCCTGCTATGCCTATGTCAAAGAGCTGCAAACCAGACAAAATCGCTTTACTAATTGTATAGTTGCCTGACAAGTGTGAACTTGGCTAGTCTTGCAGTAGATACAGAAACTAGAACATGTTATAAATATTGTTGTATTTGAAAAAAATATGGGGTTTTTCCAAACATGAAAAGCTTATTACTTGATGAAAAGTTACTCTTTAATTCTTATTTGTAGGGCATGCCAGTGTTGTAAATGTAAATTGTCTTTAGAGTAAGTTCATACTTGACATTTCATTTCAGGCGAAGTCCAAGGCAAGAGAGGTTTTCAATCAAGTTTGCAGCAAGCTTGGTTTACGAGAGGTGGAATACTTTGGTCTTGCCCAATTCATAGGTATGTTGCTGTATTTGCTTAACCTTAGCAGCAGATCAGTCTGTGTCATGGTTGTAGAGAAAAACTTCTGGCTTACATTAAATTCTCCCCATGAAATGTTAACTGCGGAAATATTAATACAAGTTTTCTTGTGAATCACAAAAAGTGTAGCTGTAAAGTTGAAAACTAATTCTGATAATTCATCGTTTTATGCTTATTAATTATTAATTATTTGCAGATGGGGAACATCGTTTCACAGATCTAGATGGCAAAATTCAGAAATTAAATGCAAAAGGATGGAAACAAAATCAGGTGAGAATTGTCTAATGCCCCTGTTTACTGTCAAACCCATTTATAATGAGTAAGGTTCTGAGGAAAGTCGGTTTATAAGGAGGTCATTGACTGATGTTTTTTTGGTTGTCTTTACCAGACCCGCATGTAGTTTCTCTAGTTATAACAAACACATTATGACAGTCCCTAATAGTTGGCTTTAAGTAGGTCTTACTGTAGTTCCCAGAATAATCAGTAATAGTAATCTGAAAGTGACTAGGATGATCGGAATCCTTTACAGAATTTTAATTCTTAAAACAGGAAGCAGTATGTTTGAGATGATTATCATTGTCTAACTATCCCCTTTATTTATTGTTCCCCCTAGCAGAGTGCGATAGTGCAGATTAGAACGTAAACATTTTCATGGTTTACATGCAGGAATGTGCTTTATCATCGTGACCCTCTGCTCTGGAATGTTAAGAGCAATTATATTATCTTTATCGATAAGAAGAAAGACTTTGATAGCGGCATATCATGGGTATGCTGATGACTTTAGCACAATAACCATTATGTAATCTTTATGGCAACATGATTGTTGCTCAGCATTTATTGTACCTGATATCTCTCTCGGAACCCATGATTTGTTGACTGTGATGAGATAAATCTGAGCTGAAGTGACCTTTTTATTGACTAATTCAGTGGTAGCAGTGTCTTGATCAATTAATCCATTTTTTTTTTTTTCAAATTAAGACTTCTAAGTGCACCTCTGCAGGAAATTGAATTCAGTATAATTTATGAATGATTGTAAACCAACTGCAGTACAACATATTAGTGATGGAAAGTGATGTTTATATCTTTTGCAGTAATTAAAGTAACTGAAATCTTTATTAACAGAATTAATCTCATTTAATGTGTCCTTAACTTCATTTCAGTCGGATGGCTCTCCTGTGATAACATTCTATTTTCGAGTCCAATTTTATGTGGACCATGTTATGGTCCTGAGGTAAGTAACAAAATATCGACCTATTACTCTGAAATTTTATTAGCCTATAAAGCCAGGCATCTTTATTTAAACACCCCTCATCTGAATTGTAGTAATCCTAGAGTAACACCATGACAACTATTATTACTTCAGTCTAATTTCATTGTCCTGTCTGTCGAAGTCAAAAACATTTTTATTTTGTAAGGAAAAATGTTTCGTCACAGTGGCTTGGTCCTTGTTAGACAGTAATAGTGAGGGTCTGACAACGGTATTGTGCAAATAACTGTCTCTCAAGTTGATAACTGTCTGTCAAGTTGTTACCAACTCAGGTTATTGCTCCCGTAACTCAAATACTGTACAGTTAGTTTCATAAAATACGGTCGACTCTATACAGCTGTAGCAATTTATTTCTGGCTGTAACTATAACTGGCTAAAGCCAGCTGCTTCTGTCTATTCCTATCCTACAGTTGGCTTACTGAAAAAATATAACTTTGGCAAATGTAAGCAATGTATCTAATATGTCACTAATATGTACTTTTAGATCCGGCTTTGAGTAGCCAGCTATAGCCAGACAGTTCTTGTTCTTGTTGCTTTGTATAGCAGAAGTTGTCTAGCATTGTCTAGGTTCAATTTGACAGGCCGTTTTTAATGAAACTAACTGTAGGATAATTAAGTGTGCATTTATTGCAATGTTGTACTTGCTTGATACATACTGTACATTAATCTCATATTTGCAACAACATGTTACTTTTGCAGAGAACGGATAACTCGGCAACTGTACTACCTGCAACTTAAAGATAACTTGTTACACTTCAACCAATTATGTACAGAAGAGAAGTGTTTCCTCCTGGCAGGCTATGCCCTCCAGGCAGACCATGGCACGTTCAACCCTGCCATGGAAGAAAACCAGTATTTTGACCCTCGAGAGTACTTCCCTGCATGGGTATGTATTTTTTATTTTTCAGTGACACGAACAGTAATACGTTTGATCTTGACATGTTGTCTTCATAATACAACAATTGGCTTTTTGGATACAAGTTGTTTGCAGTTGACAAATAGAAATGATGTGAATAATCATATTTTGTACAGGCAAATGAATTCTCAAGTACATTGTGTATAAAACGCTGTTTAATCATAAAATCCTATTGGAATCATAACATTGTTCCAAGTTTGTGAAAAAGCTACATTTAGTGAATATTGATCCATTTAAGGTGATAAACAAACGTGGTGATGACTACATTCGGAAGAGCATGCCTTCGTTCCACAGGGGGCTGGGCAACCTGTCCAGAGTGGAGGCGCAGATGCGATTTATTAAAGACATCTCTTCCCCACCAACATCACACAATATCCACTTCTACCAACTGAAAAAACGGAAAACGGATCCAATGGGAACTGCCTTCCTTGGCATATGCCCAAAGGGCATTGAAATATATGATGTAAGTTTATATAGTACTTGATGATTGAATGTTTGTCAGTGAATTACATTCAAGTTAAGAAGTACTATTTGCTATTATTTCATTTGCAGAAGTTGAACAATTTCAAAAGTGTGCTATCCACCTTCTTATGGCCTGATATTGGAAAATTGTACTATGAGGTAAGAATTTAACAAGATTTTGAACTTGTAGGATTACTGTCTTAGATATTTTGTGTGTAATGTTTTAAATTCATGTCACCTTATTTACAGAAAAAGAAGTTCGAGATCCGAAATCAGCAAAACCAAAAGTACACGTTTTACACAGGGTCTGATGATCGATCAAAGTATTTACTGTGGTTGTGTCGACACACTCATATGTTCCAAATGACATTACAACCAAAACTCGCGGAGATAAAACATTTGGAAGAGGTTGACAAGCGCCAGTTCAAGGAGTCGTACATTTACTCAGACGTGAATGACTTGGCACGAGAGCATGAAACCAGCAGAGGAAGGAAGGTCCCGACAAGTTTCCACAAAGCTAACGGACTAACACCTTCAACATCTGGCATGACACTTGAGACACAGAGAGTGTCTTTATATTCGAACACTAGTTCAAACACAACATCAGGAATTGTCAGTGACAAAATGTACAGTTTTGATGAGAGTGAAGGTAAGAAAATGTTTTTTTAATGATGGCCAAAAATATTCATTTTCTATAGCAAATATTTAATATTCATCTTAATGTATGCCAATTAAATGAAGATTGCTCTTTTATCTTAAATGTATTTTGAAGTTCCTATACATTCATCCACAGATGACAGAAGTATTAGAGAAATCATGATAGACTCACCACCTGTGCCTGGGGTTGGCAGCTTTCGTAGCCAAGCCTTGAATGCATCTAGTATTTTGTCAACCAGTTTTAAAACCCCTGTTGGAAGCAGCCACTCAGATAGCTTCAGAAGTGCTAAGGAAAGTCTCACAAGTTTCCAGAGTCCCATGTTGAAGTCGACGCCTATCCATTCTGCCTCAAGTAAGTCCGTGATGAATATACAGCTGTATCTGCAATTTTAAATATGACTCAAAATGCAAAAAAGTATGGTTTCAGACTAATTGTTTTTGTGTATTTATAGGTCTTCTACAGGGCACACCAACAGGCTCAATGGGATCAGGCAGTCAACATGCCCTGTTCACCACCTCATCCCCAGGCAATAGTTCCAAACGAGCATCAGTATCTCGCAGCAGCAGCAACACTAGCCAGAGGTCAGCTCGCTTGACCATCAGCCCAGTGGCCATTGCAGAGACGATTACACCGATGACCAGTCTGGTGCCTGCTGAGGTACAAATGGTGACTGATCGAGGTCCTGCCATACAAATACAAAGAGGCCAACCTGCCCATTTCTCTCAGATGGCCAGTCCCATACCAGTCACCAATTTGCCGCGTCCCTCTGAACCTCTCGCACAGCCAAATCCAGAGTTAGTCCCACTACAGACATTGCCTGTCCCGGCAGATGTGCAAATACAGAGGGTCAACCTAGCCCCTATCATGACTGTGAGCAGTGTTCGACTGCAGAACAATACCACACCAAGCCTACTCACTGCTCCTGCAAATGCAAACCAAGTTCTTCCAAGTGCAACAAACAAGAACATTATGTCTCCATCACATCCAGGCTATGTGAATTATAAACCTCCACAGACATCTGTCCCTGCAGTGCCAATACCAGGTGTCGCTATGGTAACTGCTGCTGTACCCACTCAATATTCCCATGCACAAATTTCTGCTGTGCCAAACATTAACAGCGCAGTTACCCAAGCTGTATTCAGTGGCAGTTACTATGGCCTGGCTGGACACACGGCCATGCTGCCTTCTGCGACCCAACCGATGATTGCCAGTGCCCAACCATTGCAATATGAACTACATTCGCATTCATTGCCAGTGCCCAGACCACTTAATGACCATGCCTCAGCAATGGGACTGCCACGTGGAGGAGAGCAGTTCAGTGTAGTTGTGGACGTTCATGCCCCACCGACCCCCACATCGCTCACTGTTTTGCCCCCAACTACCCCCTCACCTAATAACTCTGCCGAGTCATCTGTTTATGCAACCCCGGTTTATCAGCCATTTAATAATTCATACCAACCAGCTATGTTTCGAGACTCATCACCAGGTGACAACGATTCTCCGCCAGCATACCAGCCACCACCCCCACCTACCCAACCACTGGTACAGTCCACTGTAAATGAAGTCCCCAGTTACCAGCTGTCTGTTCCTGCAACTTTCAAACCTCAAGCGCTTCCAGTCACTAGCTACACCGTACCTGTGACCAGTCCGTCATACCAAGCAGTAGAGGGAACCAGTGCTGCTTCCAGCCCTCCAACTTCAACAAATGGAAACAAACTCTCTGTGCAGTCTCCAGAGTCAAAGCAAGTGCGTCACAATAGCTGGGGACAGTATGAAAAGGTTAGTGTGAAAAAGACTTTATTTAATTTACAAAGTTAAATTTAGCATTAGTAGTTCTTACTTAAACTTGTAATTAACGATATATACTTCTGGATTTTAGCTTCACGGTGACAATACCAGACGAGCCAGGAATCGACGTCACAAGACTTGCCCGGTTCATGATATCAAGCCAGATGTGGTAGAAGAGCTGCGTGGTCTGACAAACAAGAATCTGTCTCTGCCTCTTCTCACAGCTCTGTTTAATGACACTTCTCTAAAGACTTGTGAGAAGGACTGCAATTGCGGCGACGCATCTCACCACGAGGATGACAAATCCAAACGATTGTCTGTGAATCTGAGTCCCAATAACACTCTCCTCAATGAACCAGGCACCATGGTGAGGCCAATGAGTTGGCATTCAGACACCTTCAACCTTGACCAGCAACTCTCTGTCTTCAATACGCTGCACATTGATGATGGTCAGCGGAAAGACCCTGACTATCAAAACTTGCCACCAGTGCTGAGCAGTGGACAGACCTCCATTGGGTTCCGGAACAGTAACACCTCCCACATGATCAACGGGGTTGGACATTCATCCACTGTGAGTTTGCCGGGAAACCTGCCAGCCCTGTCTATGGTACCTCGCAAAATCAGCAGTGGGGGACACAGTCCTAACAGTACTGAGACAATACATCAGCATGCCACTCTTGGCATAGCTTAATTAGTCTCATATTCTCTGGTAAACTGGCAGGCTGTAAGATTTGCAGGACTGCAGTTTTGTGCTTAGCCATGGAGCTAATCCCTTCAGTGCAATATGAATTGTACTTTCAACTGTTATCCATTTATTCATTCTTGTAAATAAGGCTTGTAAGTTAATTTCACTCACTGGTGTTTGCTTAATTCCAATTCCAATTATAACTCGTCTTCAATCGTTAATGGAGATTGTTTTGTTTACTTTTGTGGAATTTTATTATGTATTTTGCTGTGGCTAGAATTTAGTCTTCCAAAACCTGAACAATAACTACCGTTCTCGTGTGCCGTTACATTTTGATACAGACTTATAGCGCCTGTTTGGGGTTGTGTGCAATGTCAATGAAGACTAGCCTATACTCACTCCATTATTCAGTATGTACTGCAGAATTATTTGAATGCAGTTGGTTGTAACATTCTCTTTAAGTTTCAATGTAACTGTTTGCAACGGATTGTATTTCATATGTTACTAATAGACTAATATCACAGACTAAGTGCCTCAGATTGGTGCTGAAGCAATTATTTTGAGTCTAACGCATTTAATGAATTTAGATAATGCTCTGTTTATGAGCCAGAAGTTGTGTGGAGACATATTAACTAGAGTTGTTTTGGTTAGATTGATTTGATACTTGCAAATTTTGTTTTAAGACAGCTTTCTCTAGATGTCCTCACTGTATTTGCAAACTTAGAGATTCATGAAATTATGAGATAAAAGAATTTTCAAAACCAAAAGTAGCCACCTCACAGTAAACATATTTTATAAATTCAGACAGAACCTTTACTGTTATGTTGAATTATATGTCCCATATTTTAGGGTTTTCAATGGATATAATGTTTGTATTTGATTAAGTTTTAATATGGACTAGGAAGCCTCATGGAAATGTTGAAATTACATCAGTGTGTCATTGAGTGTTTGATCCTTTTTAGACTTTTGAAAATACTGTATTGCTTTTTAAGAAATTTGTAGCACATACTTGTGATTTAAGCAATTTTATTTGCAGTTAAAGGAAATTCTCAGGGTGAAATTTAGTATTTGAATGAAATTTGTTGTTCAGTGAAAGAAGTTTTAATCATTGTTTGTTGCAAGTGACAGGAATAGAGAGATTGATTTAGTGTGTTGTATTACAAGAATTCCGGAAAGTTAACATGGTTGTTTATTGCATATCATATTCATACATGCCATTACGTTCTGCACGTGTTAAATTATAAAACTTGGCTGTGGAAAAATTCCTTATTTTTGCTTTGGTAAAGTGTTAATATAAATATCAAGTATTATCTTGGCCCTCGGTGATCACCGCTGACAGTCTGCTGTGTTGTATGCACCAACAGGTGCATTTCGAAGTTTGTGCAATGACTTGCAAATTTACATATGTCTAATATCTGTAATAAATATGAACAGATGCAGCATTGCAAGATCACTTTAGATTTGTTAAAAGTGATGAACAGACATCCATCAATGTTCAGCAGTAAGGATGCGTCATTCGTGCACTACTTGTGTGGAATGACCACGTAATCGTCCTCCGAGGAGTGTCAGCCTTGTGAAAATGTGACATTAAGGAGTGTTTACTGCCACATCCTTTGTGTTACTTTCATTTGATAAGTTTTATGCAAAATGTATCACTTTCTTTTCGCCCTTGCAAAGATTTCAAGGGATTAAATTCACAAGGCTACTTTCATTACAAAATTCATAATTTGTGAACTAAGAAAATGAAGTCTTCCTTTGTATTTTTGTATTAATTCCTTCACTTTTATTACTATGCAGTGTTTATCTGCACTTTGATACTGAAGTACTGACAATGTGTTAGCCAAAATATTAAACCCATATCAATGTTTGTGATAAAAATAATTGGTTAAAATGTGATTACTACAGATATTTTTATACATCTTCAACCCATTGTATTGTTCATTCTATTATCTTGTCTTACATTAATTCATAATCTCATTAATGCTCAATTGTATCATTAAATAAAAGTAACAACATGCATTTTATACCTGTTTATTGGTTTGTACATTATGATCAGTTGAAATAAAATAATTTGGTCATGATCATTTGGTGTATTATTGATTTTGAATGAGTAGTTTTTTTAAAATACATATTGTCACAAATCCTGAGTTGACAAGTCCAATAACTTTGTCTAAAGTCTGAGAGAAACCTTGGAGATTTTTAACATCACAAAGTATTCTTGTTCCAGAAAAATTAAGTCTTCAGATCTATAAAGTTACTAAAGTTGTACATTATAAATAATACACTTGAACAAATTTCCCCTTATCATTTCAAGGAATGAGCAGTTACACAATTCAAATCTTTCAGACATTTGGCACACTAATATTGCATATAATTTTATTGAAATTCACAGCTCCACATTAGAAAATACCAAAAATATACTTGAAAAATAAATGTTTAACTTTGATTTAGATCAACAAGGCACAGAAATAACAGATCCACACATGCTACTGGTTGGATGGAATGTACAAGCATCAGTTGCTTTTGTACATGAATGGAAAACTTCTATAAATGTTAAAAGGCTCTCAATAATGACATAATTTGAAGTTGAGTAGCACCGAGTAAAGCCGGACCAAATGATACACATCCAGTCTCTTTACATAATCATTTTGGTAAAGAAGCCAAGAATGCTTGACCCTTTAAAAGTTCAATTTTATTCATTTTCATTTCTCCTTGAAAAACATTTTTATTGTCCAGAATGACTGCCATGGATCCTGAAACAAATGACCAGTCAAACTCTTCTTCTCTGTACGGGCCAAAATATCCCATGTAATAAATTCTGTCTCTGGTGCGGAAGTATCGCTCTAATATAATTTGGTCTTTGCTTAGACGATGGAATTTGTAGCCTTTCTCTTGTCGTAATTTACCGTTTTCCCCGATCTCTTGACCAGCTGACCTCAAGCTTTGCTTCTCCTGAAATATAGCAAAATATTGGCATCACAAAAGAAAAAGATACGCCCAATCAATACTGGTTGCTTGAAATTCTGTAATAAGACTCAACACAACTTAGTGATGAATTCAAGAATCCACATTGTTTCAGATTATTTCAATGAGCACATTCAAATGGATCATTTGGATATGTTTATCAACATGTTCTAGTGCAGTAAAAGGCATCAATGTATACCTGCTTGAATCCTACAGCAGTCTTGAACAACTCCAGGAAAGTGACATCTAAGAGACTGCCAGTCTTAAATGGTAAGGGAGGAGAAGATGCCAATTGCCACTTCATGATATGAGGTCGACCATCTGTCCGTGGAGTGGCTTGTGGGTCCTGTGAAAGGAAAACATAATTTGTTATTTCACACTGCAGAATTATATGCGACAAAAAGTACACAAATTATGATACCACATGCATTTTGTGACACCCTGTACCAATTCCCTAAATAATGGTCTTGAGCAATAATTGTTGTATTTTTATGCCAAATCCAATCATTGAATTAAACATTTATTATTAGGTAATGGGTTATCATAAATGATTAGTGAATAAATGTTCTAAATAATGGCTATTATTGATGCTTGTCAGTTGTGATTGTTTATGTGTTTGTAACAGTTTGGCTCATAGACATGGTATTCATGCATCATGATTCTACCTGTGTCACATTAACACATGCTTGATTGACCATGTAGGTTAGATTCATTAAGAATCATGGGAAATTAACAACTTCATGTATTTAAAATTCTACTGGTTGTCATTCACAATCAAGCAGCCTTTCGGCAAGGTATGGCCATTTTTGGGTTTGATTACAGAGATGTATTAAGAAGGTATGTGAGTTACTCTTTTGCATAAGCTATGCTTATGAACTTGTATATTCAGATAGCCTATATATGCATTAAATTACCTAAATTATTGAAATAGTGTATTTAGTCAGTTTATTTAATTACTTTATCAGGTGTGTGATGAATTGATTGAGACAAGCCTGGCAGAGTGTCATGTTAAAGCCAGATGCTGCACAAGTTGTGAGTTTATATTCTATTATTATGCATATATGTCCTAACATTTACAGAATATAACTTATCAATTATATAATGTCAAAATATATATTCTATATATATATTGCCAACTTTGGCTTTTTAGTGCAATTTTATTATTTTACATGCGTCTTCATTTTTTGTATTCAGATTCACCAACAACACACTTTTTGTGTGAATAAAAGCATCAATAATAGCCAACATTAGTTGTATTATCAAAAAACTCGGCATTCTCGCCAACAATAATCATAACTCATCTGCCTATAACAGATCAAAAATGACTTACTTGTCCAATTTCTTGGCCACTTATAAAGCTGACAGTGCCAGGAAGAGTGAGCAAGAACAATTCCACAGCAGACCAGTATTCAGGTGATACGTTTGTCATGTTGAGCCAATGCCAGCAAACCCAGGGTCCATGTCGTTCTTCTTGAATCCACAACTTTTGTTCCAGTTGCGTGCTAAAATAAGACATTTTTAACTGTGTTATTATTACCCATAATCCCACCTTATAACATCAAGAATCGTCAACTCATCATAGAAAATTAGCTGACATGTGGACATGCAACTTGCATTGATCAATTTGTGATTCTATTACCTTAAGTCAAGCGTACTGTTTTCCTTCTTCAAAATCAAAGGTGTGTCAACCAAGTGAACTTTGTCCAAAATGTACTTCATTGAGTTTGGACTTCTCCTCTTCAGCTTTTCCACATAGTTGTATGGAATCATAAGAATCCTTTTCTGACCATTCCCACTGTCAGACATGAAAGAACACAAATTTGATTAGTCTGCCTACATAGATTTCTGATAAATAAGTGTAAATAACCACAAAATATACAAAGCCATGCTGTTTTTATAAATGTATTCTATGCCACCTGTGTAATTGTATGAATTGCAGAAGTGCAATGTAATAGCCAATACTTGCAATAGCTTGTGATGTGACTTACAATAATGGAGTGACATCATGAGATTATACAAGTGAACCATTGTTTAATGATGTCACATCCTACAAATTTGATATTTTATTACAGTAGTACAGAGTATTCATATGATTATAGCTGTGTACTTTTTGGTCTGTAGAAATGAATTTTAAATATATATGATATAGATGATATAATATAGATCTTTTGTGACGTTGACATGTCGGTCAAATTCATTCATTCACATTAGGGTTCGATCACAAAATTCAAAAGTGAAAATTTAAATGTTACCTGATTTCACATAACAATTAATGCAATAGGAGAATATTACCCTGGCAACTGATTGAATTACAATGTAAAATGTTTAAGTTCAGTCTCGATATTCTGTTTATAAATGCACTACTTCAGTGTCAAGCAACATCAATACCTGTGTGTGTCAAATATTGGTTTCCAGTTATCCAACATGGTCACCACATCTCCATCCTTAAGATTATACAGTTTGTCCAAACCATTCAGGTAAATGCCATCGACCCCTCTTTTGAACCAGAAGTCAACGACCTTCTGGAACTCTTCTTGTACCTGGACATGAAAAAAAATAGTAAGGTATTATTCCAGAGCGATTTGTTTTTATGGAGTATTTATCAAATTAATGTAATTTTCCCTACCCTCCGGTTGCCCCAGTCCAAAATAGGCCGATTTGCAGCTTTGTCTGCATAGTAGTATTGGTTTCGTAAATCATCTTTAAACCAATTTTCACGGTCAGGGCCAGGCTGCAAAAGAATGGAATACTGGTGAATTAAAATACCATAATGCCACATTTATATAACCACATAACGTTGTATAAATATTCTAAAATCATCATGTTAAGTTCAATGGAGGACAAGCACAGCTTTTAAAAATCTGATGAGAAAATATGACCGACTAAGGTGAATTAATATTCATTGCTATACATTATGAAAGCTGAAAATAAAATGAATGGCCTTTTTTAGCAGTCAAAAAGTCTAAAGTAATGTGCAATTGAGAGCAGCCTTACCAGATCTCGCCAGATGTACAGATTAGTGTAGATATTTCCAGCTGCCTCACTCTGTGCTCTGCTGTTAACGAACCACTCATGTTGATCAGATGTGCTGAAGGGATCAATTTCCACCATGATCTTCACATTCCTCTTCTGTAGTTCTCCCATCAGACCAACAAAATCTTCCATAGTTCCCATCCGTTTGTCAATTCCAGTAAAACTGGTAGTCAAGGAAAAGTCATAACCTGGTGCTATAGCTGGTAGGAAGTGTTTCAGTAAAACTATGCCAACACCAAGTTGAAGTGTTATATATGGGTAGGTATGCACCAAACCAATGATGTCTCCAATATCATCTCTGTGCAGGGCATCACGGAACTCAACAACATCAATCCGGTACATAACGGACCCTTGCCACCACTCAAAGTCAGCATCACAGTTCAACCTGGACTGAACAGTCAGACCAATCACAGCTGCCAACAAAGCGATCATGACAGCCATCAGCAGCAACAGACAACTGAAGCGAATGACCGGCCAGTTCCATTCCTCAAAGTCATACCCTCGGCTGACAATCAAGTGACGTATGGAATGATCTGTGTTGACACTGGTTGTTGACCTGGATTTCTTAGAATAAGCCCCTGGATCACCGATGACAAACTTGCCAGAGGATCCAATCACTGAGCCCACAGGGTATTGGTAGCCCCCGAGCACCATTGTAGCCGTTGAAGTTGTACTGTGCTGGGAAAGACGACTTGCATCAAGGTCTACCCCATTGCCGCTCGTTGGACGAGACGATGAGATGCTTTGGGTCTGAGCGGGACGAGACGCTGTGATGCTTTGGGTCTGACTGACCGGACGAGATCCTGACACACTCATTTTTCAAGGCGTTGAGTTACAAAACTATTTAAAAGATAATATATTAAGAGGACTTCATACTATTTTACTAGACTTATGTATATTAATCTTACTATTTATCAATATATAATTTTATATCAAAATTTTATATTATAATTTTCCATATATCTACTGTATACCACTCATTCCATAGAAACGGCAAAAATGGCATGTCCCACACCTCATTTTATATCTCTTTACCGCAATTAATGAATGTAAGTTAAAATCATTTATAATATTCACACAGATATATATATAATCAGGAGAAATTGAATTTTCAACTGGTGAATAAAATTGTGAAATATTTGCAGTTCCAATAACATTCTCCATTTGTTTAAGTTTGTCCACAAATCAATGTCCCTCCTGTACCATGCTATTAAAATTCCACTAGTTGAAAAACAAAAATGTTTAGGTTTGTGCACTTTTTAAGGGATGAAAGAGCACTGGGACTTCAGGCCAATATCAGGGGGTGACTTTTATATCCGTCATTCCTGTTACCAATTAAGTTTATGAGGAAACTATTTATCATAATTGCATTAACTTTATAATAAAAGCAATTCTGAATGTACTCCATGATACAAAATGGAATGGAAACTTGAGTGAAATTACTACCATTTCCCTTTCAGATATTGCACAAAAAACAATAAATCAAAGTTAATTAAAACTACTTCTCCGAGTCATCTGAGTAAATCAATGGAATCTTCTAAGACTTTTTTTCCTAGGGGGGGGGGGGGGGATTTATATCATTATGCTTTACTGAGTAATAAGCAATAAACTCTAAAATATTAATTACACACCTGAGCTTACCTGCCTGATGTTTGTACACAACTGTGGTGACCTCGATTTGCATGGTTGACTGGCAGATATGGGTCACATTATAAGGCGGAGAAATATTCCGGTTTTGTACTACATGTATGTATGAGCCTGAACCATATATTATTACGTCAATTTTAA
Source organism: Alitta virens (assembly GCA_932294295.1). Lineage (NCBI taxonomy): Eukaryota > Metazoa > Annelida > Polychaeta > Phyllodocida > Nereididae > Alitta > Alitta virens. The sequence goes on along the minus strand of OW028574.1, from coordinate 39,828,334 downwards.
TGGCTGTCATTCACAACACCTGAAAGTGAAAGTCCCGGATGGCTTATAGATATATATCTATGTATGTTATATTTGCACTAATAAGTAATAGTCCGCACAATCCCGTCGACCGCATTTTATTTCTGGAATCCCCGGATGTTGTGTACGCAACAACGAAAGTCGGTCGGCTTGGGAAATCTTGTTGATTGATCATCACTCAGCGAAAATATGTCAAGTCCGTCGCAGAAAGCAAAGGTTCTGGATGAACTGCTGCAGTTCTTAGCAGATCCATTCTTCCAGATCCCCGTCAGGACATTTATGGACGAGAAATGCTTGAGTAAGCTCCGGATTCATTTTGTTTTCACGGCAATCTTGAGATCAAAATCTGTCACAACTTGTGGATAGGATATAATTATGGCTTCATTTATGATCGATAAACGTTCAAAAAGTATAGAAATTTTAACACCTATACTTTTTACCATTTTCAGTTTTCGACCCAGGTATGGAAGCAGGAGAGGAACACAAAGAAATTTTCCATCAATATAAGAAAATGGTTAGCAGCTTCACAAGTTAAATTTGTATAAGTATAATTATAACTTGATTAAGACTTGTGTCAAGTTGTGACTGTTGTTAATGTTATGTACAATTTCAATGTGTCTTTAATTGTGCTTATTTCGCGATGTTTTGTAATTTAGCAATAACAAAAAAAATTGTGCTAAGCCTAGCTATTTCTATCTTGTGGTGTGAAAACACATGCAGAATAATAATAATATTTATATAATTAATGATATTGTTATTTATTGTTGAAATTGTTTTTGTCGTATTCGCAGGTTGACGCTCTCCTTGAAAGTTTTTGTGCTGACAGTGGGATAACAGTTCAAGAAGCAGTTGTGGGTATTTCAAAGATGAACTCTATCGCAGATATTCGAGCCATTTATCAGGTAGGAAATAATCCAATATTAGATCCATCAAGACATTGTCATGCCATGTCCATTTAAATTTTTATTATGCATGGTTCTTATTTTCAGTTGGTATTCGAGCAAGTTCTGGCAGCTGATGATTTTCAAATATTTTACCAAGTCATGGTGAAACGAAACATTATGATTCAAGAACAGGTTCTGCTGATGATAATAGCTGCCACAGGAAGCATTCCAGATTCACTTTTGCCAGAGGGACACAAAGCAGAGGGCCCTGCAGCATCAAGGGGTCCCTGTGCACCAAGCAAAGATGACCAGGAGGAGGAGGAAATACTTAAGGAAGTCATGAGGTAAATAAATGAGTCTTTATCAAGTGTCTTCTAAATAATCGTACAAAAAATGTATGGTCATTAACATCAAAGCCAATATATTGTCATTCCAGGAGATCAAAAGCAGAACATGAAATGATGATGGCCAGACAGAAGGAGGATGAGGTCGCTATCCAGAAGACTGTAGAAATTTCCAAACAAGAAGTTAGTTTTTTGAAGAGAGAACGAACCTTGCTGGAACAGGTATGCATATATTTTGGACTGACTATTTGTATGGATGAAGGAAAGAGGCAAAATTATAGCAAAGGATTCAATGAACAATGAACAATGTGATTACTGTTATTGCAGGATATAGGAAAGATGACAATTGAGGATAAACCCAAAGCCCCAGTAAGTATTACCTTATCAATATTATGTTAGATGTATGAATTGAAACTGTAAACTTGTCTGCAATGCTACATGTATTTTTATTAAAGCGCAGCCACATATAAAATAAATGCATCATTTTGTGTTTTCTTGTGCAGGAGCAGCCTTCAGCTAAACCAAAAGCACAAGCATTATCGGCCCCAGCCAGCTTACCCCCAGTGACAACCCAGAAGTACATGACAAGTGCGGATGCTGCCATGGCCTGGATGCAATCGGCCAAGGATGAAGCTGATGTCAATGAAGGCACTGTCGCTGCTCGAACTGCAATGGCTGTTTGTATAACGCTTAATATATGTAGCCAATCCACACAACTCTGGCATAGAGCTCTGGTGAATTTGGGAAATATAAACAGTGCAGTTCATACACAGTAGCAGTAGTTTTTCGGAAGGAGGGAACTGATTTTGCAAACAAACCTTCCCTTGATGCTACTACATGTATTGCTAAGTGTTTTAAAACAAGTGTACTCAATTTTTCAACAGGCTAGCCTATCCAAGTTGTCCCAGAGTGAACTGGAGGAAAGACAGAAGTTCTTGAAATCTCAACGAGACCGTCTTTTAGCAATGAAAAAAGAAGCCAGAGAAAAAGAGCTCAAACAAGCAGAAAAGGCACAATCAGGGCGCCCACAGTCAGCACAAGCAGCAAGGTTTGCCATGAAAGAACAGACAGAAGCCGAGGCCAAAGCAAGTGCAGCAGAACAAGAAAAGTTGGCCATGAGAAAAGCGATAGCAGCCAAGCTTCGACAGGAAGTCATTGGAAACCAGCATTAGTCTGCAAATAGTATCCTGATCTACTTGTTCAAAAGGTTGAAAATTGTGTGTTGATTTTAAAAACCAGCTTAGACCATAATAAATGTGCTGATGTAAACCATTGACAGCAGAGCCTCACAATCAAGACCACTTCTTTGGGTCCCAATGGATAAAAGATCATAATGTTTTATTGTGGGGAAGACGCTTCCCCTTCCTACCCTACATGTCTAGGCTTCCGCTAAACGTTCGCCACAGTCCACTTGGCGAAATTTATGTAACTAACTAAATTAAATGCTTGTGTGGCGAAAATCGGTCAAACTTAGTGGTGAAAATGCCTATGAGCCAAGCAATCTGATTGGTTCTCAGAATGGTGTCATCATTGTATTATGCAAGCTGCTTCAAATAATAGTGGCTAAACTGTCTCTCTTGTGGCTAAAAAATTTGGACTGCTTTAGCCACAGTGGCTGAAATTAATTTAGAGGAAGCCTAGCATGTAATTCAGAAACTCAATTTATTTTGAAATTGTTCAATGCACATTTAAGGAAAGCCTTGCCGAAATGTTAAAACCTCCAGAAAAACCTGAATTGTTCAAATGTATCAAGATTAGATCACCTCGATATGAAGACAGTTTCAGTGATTTCCCAAAGAGTGGTCTCAACCGTGGGGTTCTGCGAATGTTCTTATTGGCAGATGTTGCATTTCTCAATGTAAAGCCAGTTTATATTGCCATGCTAGAGTGAGACTTACCAAGTTTCTTTTAAGTGATGCACTAAATCAAACCTGTAGCACGAACATGACACACCTGATGATATATTAAAGATCCACAATGTTTTATATAACTTTATTCACCACCTGGGTTGTGCATTATGCGCCTGAGCAGCTGAGGTCATTGTCTGTGGAATCTGACTTCGTAAACATTGGTCACTAAGCTTTCACATTCTATTTAGTTTAAGAGTGTTTCAAACCCTATATGGGAATTGTGCCGTGATTGTTAGCAGGCTAGTCAATCATATTTTTGGCTTTGTCAGTGTTTTTTGTCTGTTTTCCAATGGATTTTTACTTAAAATCTGTGATGTCTTATTTGCAACTAAATGCACAAAAATTAGGCTTGAAAAAGTAGCAATCTTTAGGCAGTGCAATATTGGTAGCATGCAAGGTTTTTGACGAGGAGTAACTTTCAATTAGCCTTACCAGGGCTAATGAGAGAGTTACACTATTTTTCAACAATATGAGTAGTGTAGAAAATTCTATATTTAAAGATACCCTGTGATTTTCTTCGTCCGTCCATGTCATATGTGATATCTTATTATGAAAACTTAGCCGTCCATGCACTATATGTGTAACTTTTTGTATAGATATTTTTTTTATTTTGCTGCCAGCTTCGACAATGCTGTATCATTTCAGATAAAAAAAACATTCCTTATATCAATGTGATAGAAATTTCGAGTAAATTATTGTTTTACACATTTTCATTTCTACTTCTACACTGATGGTGGAATAAAAAATAACAACATGATTTGAGTTGTTTTTTCAAAAACGATGGATTACTGATCCTTCCATGTTCAATGCATTTGTCTCAATTTGTCTGAAAAATGCTCAGTCATGTTCATCAGTACTCAGATTTAGTGACACAGCCTAATCTAAAACCTGTTCAGAATTGATCAAGAACACAACTTTGTGTATGATCACATGCCTTGGATGAACCTATATTTGACAAATGCTACTGAGAATTCCAATAGTCTTTCAAAAATCACAGAATTTTGAGGAAAGAAATACTCATAAGAAGCAGATATGTACAGTTGGAATCAGAATTATTCAACCCTTCTGGAATTTGCATATTGCACAGGACATAAATGACAAATGTGATAATGTGCTTTGTTTTGCTAATTTTAATAGTGTTTTGCAACAGCTATGTTATGTTACATAACCAGTACACATTAACTCCCACACACGCCATTTTTGGGTAGGGTGTTGCTATAGTCTGTAATCCAACTTTCTATTCAAACTTTCATTTCTAGTCCTTACCTGGTTATTCACGATGAAAATATTGCAATATCATTGCAAATTTTTCACCAGCCAGCTGCTGTAACTCTAACACATGCCATTTTAATTATTTCTGGATAAAATGTTTGACAGGGTAAATTTCAGGAAATTTAGAAAATCTGCTAAAAATCTAGTGCAATGAAGAAAATATTAACTATATCACAACCCTACCCTAAAATATGAATCTATAAGACTTTGTATGTGCATAACAGCTGAAAAACAGCTTTTTATATAGTCCATTACTTCCAAGAAAATTGTGATGATGACATGTGTCATTTATGTCCTGTGCAGAATTTTAGTTGACATATTGTACATGCAAAGTCCATAGGGTAATTCTGCTGCCAACTGTACTTGTTTCGTCATGTAATTTTGCATCACAGATATAACCAAAACAACAACAAAAAAACCCTGCTCTAAATTGCTCAGATTGTGCTAACAGATAGACAGCTAAAAACCCCTGTTCAGGTTTCTTAGGCCTCTGCTAATCTGTCCCTGATTTTTCGATTTGATAATTTTTGGAAATGTACTGGCATATTCAACTGAATTTTGCAAACAAACCAATGCTTTCGACTTTTAGGGATACCTTGAACATGTACGGTGATATCAGGTATGCCTTTAGAAGTGCTAAGTAACTATCCTATTGACTGTCCAGCAGTAGAGAAAAATCCATGTGTAGTTGGAGGTCAAAGTGGAAATGTGACCTTGAGTATAAGTGGAATTTTAAATATATTTTTCCTTGTTTTTTAAATATATTTCCTTATTTAATTTTAATAGATAAATGCATAACTTTGTAAAAAATTAATATAACCCCCAGTGATAATGCAAAAGGAGGGATCTTCCTATTATACGATTTTTGCCAACTATAGTTCCAATAATACATCCTAGACCTGGAAAATTTTCTTCAATCAAAAAAACAGACGGTATTTTATTTTTTCTCATCAAAAGTAGGACACTTGGGCTTGTATTCAAGAATGGGGTTTTATTATTACATATATATCTCATGGTTATGAGCAGGGGGGGGGGGGGGGCAACCCACAACTTTGATTCCCCCTGTAAACAAGATAAAGATGAAAAATCTGCGCCAATGAAATACTTTGATTATGAGATAAGTAGACTGGTGTGGATATCAATATCATTGGCAATCTCCCACCAATAGGACTAGTACCTTCATTATAAGCAATGAATTTGACAGATAAACTGACCAGAAATTATGTGATTTTGACCTTGAAAACATCATAACGGCGGTCCACATGCTGCATGCACATCTCCAACATTATACAATTGACAGGCCTGTAAGAGCCATGGTAACCCAATAAGATTTAGTTTAATTCAGTCAATTGTAAACGTTAAAGGTCAATCTGTGCAGTATTGTCCTTCAAGCTACATCTGAATTTATATATATATATATATGTATAATGTTATTAATCCGCTGATTAATCTATCATGGAAAGAACATACAAACACGTCATAGGCCATGATCGATTTAATATGACATGAGGATAAGATAACAGATTTCCACTGAGGAAGTGATATGTTGTATCTTGACTCAACTGTACAAATTAGTGATAGTCTAACCAAACGAAAATGCACAGTAACTAGGATGCATTTTTGATATTAGGGAATAAATCTTTTTGGGAAAATAACATGCAAAAATTCTTCAGGACTGTTTATTGCCACAGGTGGTGACAGTGATTGACACTATTGTCTCCTGTCTGCATAACTAGCCAATAAGCTCCAGGGACCGTGTTAGCCAAGTCCCCCGCAGTCCGGATGCGGCCTGGCACTCTTCATGAGCTGCTGGATGTCTTATAAATTAGCTGCTTAGCCCAAATTACCTACTTCGGCACTCGATCTATAATAATAACCTAGAATATATATATATATATATATATATATATATATGTGTATATATATATATATATATATATATATATATATATAGTACAGGCCGCGGCGAAAATTCGTTTTAGCTTAAGTTGTGAAATCGGTAATTTCTATGCCTGTGCCTGAGGCAAGTAAAAGACCCCACTCATGGGGTAAATATGTAACATGGTTTGGACTCCAGTATGAATACTACCTTACTATCTCAACATTACATCTGCCTTTGGCAGCTGGTCATTATACAGTTATACAATGGTTACATGTGAGACATAACATTTGAGTGTGTACATATCTCATGTCTCACAATGTAACCATTTTGTAATTGTTTTGTACCACTGATTCACTGAACCCCATCCAAGTGTCAATAAAATCTTGATTTATATTTATTACATTTTCCCAAGAAAGATTCACTGAAAAAATAGTGTTCCGTCTATAATTCATCTAATCGATTGATACAGAGATCACTAGATTAAGACCTTAGTTTTCAAAAGTTATTGGATTTTAAAAATTGGATGAAAAGTGACAAAGTTATTAAACATATTAGCAAGTCAGATCTCTACAATTGCCTGCAGTCGCTGAATTCCTGATGTCTAGCGCGACGCTGGAGAGTGATGCTTCAGGTCACGCCCACTTTCTGCCAGCCTACCAATCGTAGCGCGGCATAGCTCATTTAATAACTGTTGTACATAAGGATTTGTACAACGGCGTAAATAATGCTAAATTTCCCCGGTGAGTGGTACAAATAAGTTGATTAAGCTTCAGATCAACCCAGTAGCATTGAGACATTGACATTCTTATGCCCTGTTATCTGGTTGGACAGATATAGGCCTACTAGTTAATCCAAGGTCCAACTGGACCTTCCCAACCAGATCACTTTTCAGCCAATTAGTGTCCAATTGAAAAAAGGAACTTTATTACTGAGATAGGCCTATATCAGCAAATAAACCAGTCATGTTCACTAAAAATATCGCAGAGATCGAATGCCCATGAATCAGTGAGTGATGTATCAGTTCCGTGTATTTATATTATCTATGTGGGCCGCGTAATATTATTGTTATACATTGTTCCTGGGGACGTCATACCAGGATATAGTACATGTATACATGGAGCATCGTCTGACAGAGTCACTGAAGCGTGACCACCTGCATTTTACCCTCAACTGATTGCCCAAACACAGGTGTACACAGGTGTACACAGGTGACACAACGACCAGGGGAGAATTGGCGACTGACACAGCTTCTTTCTTGAGATTTCCAATTTTGACCAACACGGAAGCGCTCGAAGACATTTAAGGATCGCTACCAGACGATCTTAAGTGAGTGATCAGTTATACGTCACGAACGTCTTCCATGACGCAAGGAGACGACATGATGACGTCAAAAAACAGCGAATTCCTTAACAACCAAATCAAGTGTGTGGTGGTTGGAGATGGAGGGGTTGGAAAAACATGTATGTTGGTCAGTTATGCCACCAACAAATTTCCTAAGGAACATGTGCCCACAGTCTTCGATAATTACGCAGGTGAGACCTAGGCTATTACTCATGTAAGATAACTCGTGTAGGTATATGTACACAAAACTTACAAGGACCCTTAAAATGTATTACAAGAGTGACATCTCATTTTGTCTTTCACTGAATTACGTAAATCTTGTGTGCCTTAATTATATGCATGTATTTGCTTGGTTGTCCTTAAGAAATCATAACAGCTCTAACAGTATAATCTACGATCCACTTAAGTTAATGAGTCACAGAAAGTTACAGTTACACACGCATGTACATGTATATAAGAGAATCATCAAAGATAGCGTACATGTTTATATTGGAAGATACGATTATATTTTTTACGATGTATTATGAGCCCTGTCGGTCATTAAACATATAGTAATTAAGGTTGTAAGGTTGCTACCGGGGGGGGGGGTAATTAAGGTTGTAAGGTTGCTACCGGGGGGGGGGGGGGATCCCCAATGCCCCCCCCCCCCCTGGATCCTCCAGTGATTTTGAAGTAAATAAAGATAGATAGGTTAAGTGCTTAGTATCAGGGTTGCTCAATATTGTACCTATTTCATGATATGTCGCAGTTACGACATTCTATACACTAAACATGTACACAAGTATAGAATCTATATTATGCACTTTCATATGTTGCATGTTTAACATATTTAACCCTGAAGGCTATTACATCTTTTCTGGCTCAGTAACTCCCATTTTAACAGTTTCTTCTGTAAGTACTATGATATAAGATTGCGTTTGTGGCTCATGACACTGTTCCTTTCTTTTCAGTGTCTGTTACTGTAGGAAATTACAAATACCACGTAGGGCTATTTGACACTGCTGGACAGGTAAGAAAAATTAATTACTGAAATTCCACGTAGGGCTATTTGACACTGCTGGACAGGTAAGAAAAATTAATTACTGAAATTACCCGTATACCCCATTAAAAAAAATCCATTGCTTGGGGATGTGAAGCTGACGTAATGGTTTCGTTCAGAACATAAATGAAGTTTTTTCAAATATATAATTTGTAATAACAATTTGATAATTTGTAATTCAAGCGGTAATACCAGGGCTCTCCAGATGCCTTAATGATCAACAAAATTATAAACCAATGAAATAATGGACTGGCTTGGAATGAATTGGATTGGATTAGCATCAATCAATCAATCAATCCATCCATCAATCAATCAATCAATCAATACTAGTCCATATAAAACACATCGTAGTACAGGCTTCATGCACTCATAGACTCAAATTCCAATAGAAAAAGAGAGATAAAAATAAACCATGACATCCATATTCAAATATCTCTCCAAGAACTTTTATGTTGACCAGGATAACACGATATATTGACATCATGCCCGATAGCAGAATTACCTCATATACATGCACCGAAATATTATACATTATAGGCTGATTTGTTGCTTGTATCAGGGACTTTCATTATAAATATCTAGGAATATTCCAAGCTTATATTATATCCAAATGGCCATGTAAATACAATAGGCTTGTTAACTGCCACACCAATTTGCCCACTTAAATACCATGTTATCTATTCTTGAATGTACATCTTCTTATTTAATTTCAATTGAAATACCTAAATGTCTTAATATCTATATACCTTAATTTCGTAATATCTGTTAATAAGTTTGAAATTTATGGCAGCAATTTTCATTTTCTGCCAGTTATATTATGTAAATTAAATACTGTATGCAAATAATGTAGATATAAATTCAAAGTTCTGTGAGACATATTTCAAAATTAGGTCGATGTAAATGCATGATACATTAGCTTACAATGGGTTGTTTATTGAAATTGGTGCAGTTGTTTAATGAAGATTAACAGACCATAGGATGCAGATGCAGTGGGATTAAAGCAATTAGGCAATAAACACAATAGGGGTGGCAAACACACCTAGGGGTGCATTTTAATTTCTGCCGAATCTTTGACTTTGAAGTTGTCTTTTTGTTTTTATTCATGCCGGTTTTTCCATTTTAGCATTTATCCTTTCTTTATAGCCATTTTAATATTTTAGATGTTGCTTGTGCCTCTGCCCCAAATACAAGCTTGTAATATTTTATCTCCTTTTTCAATTCATCTTTTTTTGTTTATTTCCATTATGAAGTGTGTTGGTTCCTATTTAATTGGGCTGGCTTCCTGTCAGCGGTATATTCTATGTTTTAGGGAGTCTCCCCTCTACAGAAATTACTATCATAAATTATGTTTCTTTGTAAAACTGTTGAATTCCAATACAATAAATGGTTTCTGAATTCTGAGTTATAATTGGTTTAAGCTGCCCACTCAGACTCCCGACTATTTCTGTGTATTGGGAGACTCCCATATCGATCCTTAATTTGGATCCAGGGTTGCATCAATTGAAAGCAATCAAGGATGTGTCATTAGCAGAACAAGGAAGCTTCATCAATAACACAGATCGACTATTTGTTTTAGTAGGTTCAACTCCAATCATTATGTCTCGTTGTTTTCACCATGTTCTGATTGAAAACATGAAACCCTCGAGGTCATGATTCTAGTAAGTGGAAACAATAGTATAGAAACTGTGGTACAATATATATCTGAAAACTGCATCCTACTTGATTTCAGGCAGATTATGAATCTATCTATGATATTATATTTCACTATGGACCAATAAAGTTAATATGATAATGCAGTGTGCATAAGAGGCCACAGGAGGTGTGATTTACTAAAATTATACTTTGATGCCATTTTCATACATGTGGGTAATGTCACGTACTTGCTTAATTGGGCTAACTTTATTTAATGGGACCATAAAAGCAAGTGTATAAGCAGCAATGCTTAAATTATAGTATTTTTCTTGAAATTGGTGGTTAAATAATGCATTTAAGTTACAAAACGGTTTATACCTGCATGGAAAACATATTTGTAAACTATGGAGTTGAGATTTTACCCTCTTTTCTATTGCCAATCAATGAAGCAGATGAGAAATTAAAACTACCAACATTTACTTCATTTTTTTTTCAAATGAGCTAGCTAGCTAGGAGACGCAAGTATTTTTCGGTCATCAAAAATTGCATTTGTCATAATAAATGCAATTCCTAGGCCTGTAGGAATGAGCCAAAGTGTCAGATTTAAAGTGAAATTAACCAAAAGCAATTATCACAAATAGCAATCTGTTACATAACAGTCAAGGGAACCAAAATCGCGCTGGTTCCGGTTGAGCGAACATGTCGTTTTCCAGCGCACGATAATAATTAAACTAACGTACTTGCACATGTTTGCCTCACAGTGGGGGCGGCGCCAAAGGCAATTCTCTGTGACGTCATCATTACAAGTTTGTTGTGACTTTTTGGCCTATTTTTCATCGTGGCGCATCATGACCTCATTATGACTGCGCATTGATTTCTACGTTCATTAATTAGGACAACAAAGTTCCGATCCGGTCATTTGAGAATAGCACGTCAGTAGATTTTATTTTTGGCCAATCTCTAGTCATAAAAGCCCTACGGGCGGCCCCTATGGGGCCGCTCTTGCGGCCTACTATTGAAACTACCAGAAATTCATTCTGTGATGGGACTTTCATTATTATTTTTTTACGTGTTTATGAATCAATCAGTCAGTCAGTCAATCAATCAATCAGTCAGTCAGTCAGTCAGTCAATCAATCAATCAATCAATCTATCAATCTATCAATCTATCTATCTATCTATCTATCTATCCTTGTAACAGCTTCTGACTCTTAGCACTTATCGATAGTATTATATAGCAATTGTGTACTATATACGGTACATAACATTTAGTTGAAATACATTAAAATCATTGAAAATTTTTGGAATTTTTAAGTTTACATGATACTTGCCCAGGGGGGGTTGGAACAGATTGGCGGCGCCACTGTCGCCAGTGTGGTAGCCCTTGACAACCCATGTTAATCCAATGGGAACTTTAAAAATTCGTCATAAATCACAGAAGCAACAGATTGGTCTCAAACCTAGTGAACTTGTAGTTAGGACCCTAATCTATCTCCCTAACAAAAAGCGCCCAAAAGCGCCCCACGTTTTGTTAGCGAAAATTGGCGTTTCTTACGTCACTTTGAAGGCAATGAGAAGCTGGAAAATGGCTAAAATTAGCACCTAATCGGTGACGTCATAAGGCTACAGTATTATGACGTCACTATGATAAATCACAGCCACAACGCTGAATACAACTTGCAAGCATACTAAAGCCGAAATAAATGCAATAAATTAATTTTAAAAATATAAAAAATTACAATATACATATATATTATAGCCTAATTCCATGCCCTATTCACGAAAGAAGTGGGTAAGATTTTTCAGTGATACAATGTACAATACAAGGGAGGATTGAGATGTTGCCACTTCGATGATCAAAGGGCAAATGATTGTTGGTGACGTCATAAATTTGCTAAAGACGGTGGCGCCGCCAATCTGTTCCAACCCCCCCTGATACTTGCCATTGAAATCATCCTGTTGAGTGAATTAATAATGAAGGGTGACACTCGCACAAAATGAACTATTTCAATTCTAAAAATGTAATAAACATAGGCTGCGCTGCAGGAAACCCTTAGCGAGCGAACGAAAACAGCAACATAATGCTCATTAGTTTTCCTGGCCACATTTTTCGCACTCAGCCGGTATGCTATCTTAATTATTAGTCTTTGTCTAATAGCAGGATAAATTATACCAATAGTCTATTTATAGTAGTAGTATTAAACTTAAAACGTGGCTAGAACAAACGAGGTTCACATTTAAAAAAGGTAGGGTCACATAAACTAAAAGTAGGAAAATTTATATCACTGGTCTATTACTAATACGACTTTAAACTTTTACAAAATTTCTTATACCAATTATGGCACTGTTCATTTGGGTAAAATATTGGAATTATCAGGCTAACTGTGATGATAGATTGATAGATAGATAGATTAGATAGATTAGATAGATAGATAGACTGACTGACTGATTGATTGACTGATGGATTGACTGACTGATTGATTTATATATGGTTAAATCGACTGCTTGCTAGATTTACAGATTGTTAGATTGATTAACTGATTGCTCTTGAAGGCAACTTTGAAAGTTGAAAATTTTCATAGTAATGTGACATAAAAACCAACACATAACATCGTAATTAAAAGTCTATCTGCTAGAGGATCTAGTGTACATCGGGGTGTACATAAGTAAATAATTACTCTCACTTCCTACTTTCCCCATCCAGTATATCCCAGAAAAGAAGCGATTATCAACACCAGTGCTACCTGTGCAATGCACTTTGCTAAAAATACACTTCAGCAGTGTGTAAGGAAGATTGATTAATCAGCTACATCGTACATCCTAACCAAATTTTGCAATTGTGATGTTGGGATTTTATCGATTTATAAATAAATAACATAATGAGGAAGCAACATTTACACAAAATGACATTACTCGACAGTTAAATCAATAAAAAAATATATATATATGCCAAGTAATATATTCTACACAATAGTTTAGTTCAATGTTGGAACAGCCTCAAATATGTAATTATTCAGTTATTACGGTACAATCTCCTCTTTGTTGCTGTGAGCCAATCAGAGTGCTTCATTGTACTCCAGCATGGGTGTATATTGTACAGTGACAGAGTATATACAGATATACTTAAGACAGCTGCTAAGTATGTTGGATGACTACAGTGTACAGGTGTATGTTGAACTTTGTGGAGAACATAAAACAATGATGGATGGTGTGTCGGCCAATAAAACTTTTCCGAATCCCACAAAACTCAATGTTGGACTCCTAACCATCCACTATTGTGATAGTCTAGGTCCAGACCTGAGACCGATTCGTAGACGAGGGTCTAACGGATATTAAAGCACGACAAGATAGGCGACGAAAGTAGGTCAATCACTACCCCCCCCCCCCCCCCCGTTAATTCTAAATTGGCGGAGAACAAAACAGTTCTTTAAAATTCGTCCAGTAGGACGTTGCATCATTTTATTAAAATAATGTGAATTGTCGATTTGTTTTCTCATGATTAATATTAAGTTATTTATATAGTCAAATTCCTCTTGCTCCCCCGAATTCCTGAAGACCCTCTCCTATGGATAAAACTGATCGAGAATCTTGCATCAAGACTAGTAGTTTCGTTTTAATTGCAGGAGGAGTATGACAGGTTGCGGTTACTAGCCTATCCGGGCACGGATATCTTCCTAGTGTGTTTCTCAATTGTCAACCCAAGCAGTTACAAGAATGTAGAAGCCATGTGGAGACCAGAACTGAACAAGTACTCCACCACGACTCCAATCCTTCTCGTGGGCACCCAAATGGACCTGCGGACAGACCCTGGTGTTATAAGTGTGAGTGTGGCCTATGTTTATCAAAATGATAAAGAAAGTAATAGAGAGATAGATAAAGGGGCTTTTCACAATTTCTAGAAAGTGAAAGTTACTAATTACTGATTTTAATGTATGTGTTATAATTATGTCTATGACACTAGTTTTAATTGACTATTGCCAGCATTTTGTAATGAGTACTTGATATTGGAATACCATTATGAAAAGAGTTTGTGTAATATTAAAGTGACAGTTCACCAAAGGAGCCATGCAGCCATTCTCTTGTCTTCTAATCAATCCTAAAAAGCGTCATCCGTTTGTTTTAGAATTTGGGAAGAACTGAACAGCGACCAGTTTCAACCAAGCAAGGAATGCAAATGGCCAAGAAAATAGGAGCCATTTCTTATGTAGAATGTTCTGCCCTGACTCAAAGGGGACTGAAAGAGGTGTTCGATTTGGCCATCAATACAGTATTAATGCCAAAGAAGTCAAAATCTCTAGGATGCTTCTCTTTCAAAAGAAAAAGAAATATGACTTTGTGACATTGGAATAATTTGTGATAAACTGTAACCACGAAATACAAATGGAGGAATGACATAAGGTCAAGGAAGTCATGCAAGTACCATAGGGTGGTGCAACATGAGCATTGTGACATAAACACACCCGAAACCCGGATGAACATGACATGGACATGCCAAAAAAAAAAGAAAACTGGATTTACGATTATCTTCCTCTTTTTGAATATATGTACATTCAGCTATACTACATTCGAGCCACAACTCAACACGATGCCAACTTCTGCATGCACTTTGCTGCCAAAAATAAAATAGGAAAGCCTGACGATTTTCTCTTATCAGGGATACCATTTTTTCCATTATATTTTATTTTCTCTTTTTTAATATAACTGAAAAAAATATATATTAACCATTTTATCCATAGAAATTTTCATTTCATTAACACTAGTTAATTTTTTATTCTTTTTTTTTATTGCCAAACACACCTGTGATATCTTAGCAGGCGGTCTCTACAAACAAAATATTTGTGAAATATTTATGTGGTAAATATAATGTTTACCTTGATGTTCTATTGTTGCATCAAATTATGTACATCAGTTTTAACCCCGACTTCTTAGCTCAACATCAGACTAACCTGCACTAAACATTTAAGAAGACTGTTTTTCCCGATGTATTTGTTCAAATTTTGTTATATATTTGTGTACATTATATTCATATAATACATTTGCTCATTTATAAGAGTGTTGTGTCTTTATCAATTACCAAATATGGGAATTGTTGTCATACTATTGTGATGATGATTTAACATTCATCTATATCATGATTGCATCAGAGAATAGATGCTTATATTTATTTGACTGGCAAGAAAGAATAAATCACTACTATACAGCGTGAGAATCATGAATAATAAATAGTTATGTCCTATCTCATCGATTGGCACCTTCAGGTGAGGATAAGGCTGGATGTAATCCGTTAGTCTCTCGAATGAAAAATCTAATTCAGCAGAACATGCATGATCTTAGAGCAGAAAGCAACTAAAAGAAGGAAATATGCAGTAGGTCTGACTGTATATCAGTCACTATAAATGACCTCATATAAGGTAACCCTGCAATAAAGACCATATTGGACTTAAACCAAGTGGGGTCTTAATGCAGCGAACGAGGAATTAGGCTAAGACTCCATTATTAACTGATCCACTGCATTTATTCAGGGGCCCCGTTTCATTTCAAAATGTGGGGGGGGGGGGGGGGGACATATTGACCTTTATTCTGGACACCAACAGTCAAATCGTTATGTTGGACAAAAAAAGTGGGGGGGGGGGGGGGGGACTTGTCCCCCTGTCCCCTCCTAAAACGGGGCCCATGCATTTATTAGCTTAGCCACAAAATAGTTTGAAGTGATGAATATCTTCAAAATAATTTGACAATACTACTGCAACATGAATGGGCATTTTGTATTCATAATGCATAGAAAACTGCAACAGGAGTTATTTAGAGATCCAGTTCACTGATCCATGACAGTGCTAGGCAACGCAGCAGATAATCAATGGACCGTGTCTGATGCTGCTGCTGCAGTGTGACAAACTAGCCAGGTGACCTGGAAGGTGTTGCAAACACATGCAAAAGATGTTGGAAGAGCATTTGCAACCAACTGGGCTTAGCATTATCAAACCTGAAGAGACCTAATGTCCCTACACCACACAAAAAGCCTAAAACCACAAAATATTGATCAGCATATCTGGTTGATGAATATTTTATAAAAGAGTTGACTAGCAGTGTTTGAAGAGCAACTGAGCAGTTTAGCACTGACCTGGATACGGATGTTGGAAGTGAAAGCTATTATAAAGGAATTTATTCAATATTCAATTGGAATCATGTTTCTATGGTTACTCAGTGGTGCCTACAAGATTATGCGAGAAGTCAGGGAAGGAAGAAAAGACCCAAACAAACGAAATTCAAAGGATAAACAAAGACGAGTGTCTAAAGTGGACAACAGAAAACTACCGACCAAACACAGAAATAGCACAGGAATACATGAGAGTAATCAGGAATTGCACCAAAATGATGCCATCAAAAAGGGAGCAAAGAAAATGAAAAGAAAGAAACCCCACACATTGGAATTCTCATATGGATGTTGGGCAGTGCTCTTCTTCCCAATCAGTTTAGCCATTCTGTCTGCTTTTGTACCACTAGACCAATACTTCTTGATATTGGACGAGGTGTGGATGAGACAAACGGTGCATAAATTCAAGATAGTATTTCATGAAATTGTGTACAGAGACCCACTAAGTCACTATGACTGGACTAGCCCAAATATTACTAGAAACCAGGAACCCATCGATAAGACCAGCCACTTGACTTCCTTGAATCCAAAAGCCATAGAAATCGACCAGAGAAATGTTGTTCCTGAAGAAATACTCAAAAAGAAGAGCAGGTCAAAAATGAGGTATGAAATAACACTTGTAGTGTTTGATGTACATGTACAAACACGACAGATTCAGGCTGCTAAAAAAACATCCCGCATCACCTTTACGTTAATTGTTTCCAGCATGCTCTGCATTTTCACTATTATCTTTGCGATATATACAAAATGATCATTTCCATTCTCCTTATTTTCAGGGTATACGTCTTAGATGATCTGCTAACCAAATCAGAGTGTGATAAACTTTGCTGGATACACAACAGCCATGTGTGGAGCATGTCCACATATGATCCTATCTTATGTTTTGATTCGGAGAAAACAATGGAGGACTACATGTTGTACTTGCCCAGGAAGAAAACAAGGAACAGTTTAATCCCTGGTAATATTAGCATTTAAGTTGCAACATTTCTTGTCATTAACATTGCCACATCTACGGCTATTGTCTCAGTAGAATTACAAGATGTCACAGCCCATCCACAAATATTAAAAATTACACCCTAAACTGATTGCATAAATGTATGTAGAATCAGTGGAACATACCGTTTCTGGAGTGCATTTGATGGGTAAAACTTAGAAATTTCAATAGATATAACAGGCCCTGACATCCATCAACAACAGCATACTGACTAATTAACTACTTCAGAAAAATAAGACATGAAAGTATTTGGCCAAAATTAACCTGCAACCTATGAAATAGTAACAGAATATTGCCGATTCTAAATTGCAGGCACCTTGTGCATCAATGCCACCATCCCAGGTCTTGCTGGGAAGACCGTCTACACAAGTGAATTCTTTAAAGGCGAGAGTGAGTTCTCCTTAGACCTAGCTGATCGAGTTCAGTCAGCCCTTGGCCTACCTAGATCCCATGGTCAAAGTTTCACTGTAACATCCTTGCCAATAAAACCAGGTAAGTCTAAAAGTTTTCCTGAAATTTGCCTAAGAATGAAATCCAACATTTACACTTCATCACCCTTAGTCATATGGAGCTGAAATTCATTCTGAGCATAATTGAGCCCATCTACATGACTGTATATGAACATTGATGGATTGCTTGATCAGAATTTCACCTCTGAAATGACAGACACTCTGCTTTTTTAGATCCAAAAATACTGAAAAACCAAAAAGGCTGTGCAGAAGAAAGTCAATCAGGCCAACTGAGACGAAGCTTCGCATCTGTCCTTGTGTTCCTGTCAGGAGTGGCCAAGGAAGGTCACATAAGTTTTAAAGGTCAGGGTGCAACTTAATAATTTGAGTGTGGTTGTATTTAAATGTTCCTGTACTTTTTTACAATGTAAAAAGCACTAATCTAAAGATTTCATCATTTTAGACCTTGGCATCAAAATTGAAGCAAAGAAAGGCAGAGCGATAGCATGGACCACACAATCAGAAGAAGGGAACTGTGACAAAGATTCAACCTATGATATAACCCAAATTCAAAATGGAGTCTTGTACACATTGCAGCAGTGGTGAGTTACTATCTTAGTAGCTCTTAGTCACTCAAATGAAAATAGTTTCCAAACCACTTTCTTTGTTTAAACATTGACTGTTAGCCTAGTGCGTTTGTTTTCGAAGGGCAAGTACATGCTTTAAAAAAAAAAGTTTGGGCAACATTCCAAAAGAAAAAAAAGAAGAATGAAAAACCAACATATGAGCCATGAATGTATACCGAACTACGCCATTTGATATTTCCAGGTTTTATCCACATCAGTTTGAAGGCATTGGACAACGCCCTACTGTGCTAGAGGTGCCCTTCAGAAAACCGTCTCAGCCATACATGTTCTGTGATGCAATCAAATGTCAATGGTTTGACAACTGGAATCACTTCATTAACACAAGCTGGTAGCACCCAAATAATGGATTTATTATGCGATGTTGAGTGATTAAAAAATCGCACTGCATTTTATGAACTGTAGCCTAGAGGCTATAATGATAGTGCCATGTACAGTGACTGATTGACATCATTGTGCGTTCCTACAAGTGTGTTTTTTTTTTCCTTTTTTTTTTTTTTCTTTTTGTTACTCCTGGCATTGTATTGCAATTATACCTAACACCATTTTAAACTTCTAAACTTCTCCAGATACTTTGTATGAGAGACTTATTGATGGTTAAACCTTGCATTATAACACCTCTTGTATGATAACCTCTTGATTAAAGCCACCATGCAGTTTGTTAAACTTTGACTTTAGAACGAGTTCAGTTCACCAATAAGAACACTCACAAGGATGAGTGGCTTCAATGAACAGCTTGCAATACCAATTTTTTTATGAATGAGTGCCTTGTACTGATTTAATTGTTTGTGCGTTCGTGGAAAAATAAAATTATACTAGTTAGACAATGTTTTATTTACACATCGCTGATGATCTTCAAGTGACCATCAAAGTAAATGAGCTCATGATACAGGGTACACCACAGTTTTAAAGACTTTTAGAAAGTAATTTCAAATTTAATACTGGGCTACCTAAAATTAACTGAACAACAATCCATCAAAATGAAAATTTATTCAAAAATATTTATTCAGTAGTTAAACAGATCATATACAACATGTATATATATATTCATTAATTAGTGCTGTGTCCAGCACATCACAGTCTCCACATACTAGGAATTCTGTTGGCAATAAGGTTTTGTACAACTTTTATAGAAATTTAAGACAGTAGGTTAGTTTTTGCCAACTTTTTGGATATTCTAACAACAAACGCCGGCCATTAGCAGATTTGTGGGCTTTAATAATGACCAAAATCCAATTTGTTCTGACTGAGAAGTGGTAGATAAGCGACATATCTATCATCCGTTTGGATCCACTCCTGCCAGTCATTATACACAACTTTGTTGGGGGCACTGTACAGCCCAGACAAGAATTGTTGTAAGTTACGATTCAGTGTATAGTTAATAAGTACACAGCTTAATTTGCATTTTGGCAATACTGGCATCATAATAAAATCTGCAATTGTTGAACGCTTTAGTATTGGAATATGAACACTGTATATCAAACTTTTCTTATCAAAAATAAACCTTTAGAAACATGAGACCATTTGAGCTGCACATTGCAAGTATTAAGGATAAGTGATATTTACGTACTTTACTTTGTTGGAAATCAGTGAAAAACAACATTAATCTGCTCATGTAAACTGAAATATGA
Source organism: Alitta virens (assembly GCA_932294295.1). Taxonomy (NCBI): domain Eukaryota; kingdom Metazoa; phylum Annelida; class Polychaeta; order Phyllodocida; family Nereididae; genus Alitta; species Alitta virens. The sequence continues at coordinate 39,808,141 of OW028574.1, read as the reverse complement.
TGGTTGAACCTTTTTATCTCGCATTGTTGTTGAATAGTCAATATTGTTAATACTAAATCTAGTAAAGGTATTATGAACAATTCAGGCAATGGAATGTTTTTTTTTATCTGATATACAACATTTGTTCAAAAAACTACAATGTATATATACTATGACATTACCATTTGCTGGCAAATACATTAGCTCCAGCCCAAACGCATCAAATATAATGATGTATGATCATGTAGCATTATTGCAACAACAACATCTACTCATCAACATCAAATAGTTATTATCTGGACCACCATGAACAAGGTCATTGTTATATCATTGATAGAGAGTCACTTTTACTGTCTGGTAAGTCTAGCCATTATTTGCCAATACTGAGTAATTACTGACTGAATACATTTACTTGCAAAAGAACTCATAATATGTGACAGTAGCAAAAGATAAAGCCTCCTGTTTATAAATACTGAAAAAAAAAAAATTCTATATGATATCTGCACTAAATTCTTTCGAAGCACACACACACACACACACACACACAAAAAAAACACCAAAGTTCCAATAACACTGATACTTACATGAACAGAAACTCTGGTAAATGATTCACATTCATTGTTTTAGGTTATAGACTGGGACTGAGTTGACTAATCTGAATTACTTTAACTTATGACATAGTCATAGGTGGCAGTAAGTTGACTGCTGAGAATTTTCAATGAGAATTAAAAAAAATTGTATGGCAAAAAATTTTGATTCAACTGAATTTTGAACAAAACGTTGGTCCACTAGGCGACAAGGACTTGTTCAATGGTCAGAATTCAACAATACTGAAGTTGACCTTGCTTTCAGATAGGAACAGCTGCAGTGCCAATAGCATTTACCCATTGACAAAACAGGTACTCACATCCTGATTTCACACTTCAACCTATAGTCTACCTCTGCTATTCTATTACTCTCAACTTTATCGAACATACAACTTCAAAAGCCTGAGTATTCATCAATGCAGTCTTACACTAAAACAATTTGGAGGACTGATTTTAATAACCACTCACACTGGAAAATATAACTTATTCAAAACAGTTTGGTAAGCCTGCAACCAATTCTCTTTCTATGAATTTCAAGGTTAGTCACAACAACCTCCACTTTGTCTCCTAACTCCAGTGTTGGTTTGCCATGTAAAAGGTGGTGCGGCATCTGACTAGTGTGAATAAGAGCATCTTGTCCTACCCCAATGTCCACAAACGCCCCAAAGTGAGTGCTGTTGACGACCTTGCCTGTCAGCATCGTTCCCATCTTTAGATCTTCCATTGAGGTGAGACCAGCCTTAAACAATGGCTTCTCAAATTCTACCAAAATATAAAAAATTCATTTAGTATTCACAATGAATTCATTCAGTAATCTGTCTGATAATTGTAATACATGTATATACAGCTTAAACAAAAATTTCAATTATGATCCAAGTATTATAAGCAGATTTTATAGACTTGGAAAATAAACTAAAATTGGAATGATACATTCAATGTTTTACATTGGCTGAGGGACTGCTTTAGCCAATGAGGAATTTACATGGCATCCCATGTAGTTTACTTTCCAAGTCTATGCAATTTGGTGTAATTATTACCTTGACGCATATCATGATCCATCGACTGAGTAAGGCCATCTAGTATGAGCTTCATTGTGGGAACACCAACTGCTAGTTCATTGGCTTCTTTTCCGATATCTGCATATGAAGGAGAAGCAATGAACTCATTTTTTTCATGCTACAGTCAAAATGACACTTTCAACACATTCAGCAAGGTAACTCCATTACACAAAGGTAACTCACCACTTGAAGTTATGTGTCTGCTCACACACTGAATCACAGTTTGCTGTCCAACTTGGCTAACATCGCAGTTCAGCTTATTTAGAAATCTGAAATCAACAAAAACTGAAGCTGTGAAATACCAAAAAACCATTGAAATCAACTCACAAATGCACCATTTCTCCCACACTTAAATTACTTGTAATTTTTTTTATATATATATCTTAATTTTTCAGGTCTGTCATTTTGGTCATAGTAGTACTTTACAGTTGTGATTAGGTGTGAACTGAAATAGCAAACAACTGTAGTTTCTATCCTCTGAATAGCCCCTTTATCAAGAAGATGAATAACTATTTTTTCTCAAAGAACAAATAAACTGCAAATGGAAACTTTCCTTGTTCTTGAATATGATCAAAACATGTCAACAATTCCTTTAAAATTCCCCAGCTTTCATCAGGAATTTTTGCTCCTCTAAATTTCCACAAATTGGGCACTTCATTCATTACCTTTCTGCAGCAGCGTATGACTCAGGATGGATACAGGTTGTGTCGAGTGCATTTTGACTTTTGCTCGCATTTGCTTTCTTCTTCTTAGCAGCAGGGCCAGCATTTCCTTCTGCTTTTCTTTTAATCCCAGCTGATGACTGACTTGTAGATGCTGAGGGGTCTTTCACTACACTACAATATAATAATTACAATGGTAAATTAAAAGATTATCAACTGTGAAAATATTGTACTAAAAGCATCATCAAGTAGTAGTAAATACTAATTTGACAACAGTGATTTTTTTTCCTGGTTTAATTTCCTGTAAAGACTTTATTTCATATACTTTAAAATTTTGCAGTTCACTGTCCTTACTTATCATCAGGTCTTGATCCAGGTAGAATCCTGACAAACCCAGCGCACTGCTCGAAAGTCTTTGGTCCCAGTCCTTTCACTTCTTTGAGCTGTTCCCTGTTCACAAATCCACCATTCTTTTCCCTCCACTCAATGACTTTTTTGGCCTTCAACACATTCATCCCTGCTATTCTCCTATTTGAAACAAGTGATACCATTTGTTCATTATCATGAAACAAGTTGTTCAAACAACATACTGTAATTAAATATATAAGTTCAATTTGTAATTACCTCAGCAGAGAATGGCCACAAACATTAAGGTCAACTCCAACAAATGAGACGCACACCTCAACCACACCATCAAGGGCTGATTTCATCATAGTTTCAGGAATGTCATGCTGCAATACAAGCAATTATCATTAACATATAATACATATATCTGATTTTTTTTTTTTTTGCACTAACACAAACTGTTGTTTTTAATGTTAAAATCAAATTCATGGTAAAAAAAGCCGCAAGGCATTGCTATAACAAACCTGATACATTCCCACTCCGACATGTTTGGGTTCAATTTTAACAAGCTCAGCGAGAGGATCTTGTAATCGCCGTGCAATTGACACTGAAATGAAGAGTAAGCCAATTAGCGGAGACAATTCTAAGACTAAAACCCTTCTTTTTTTTCCAAATTACAATCAACATCTTACCAGCTCCACGCAAAGAAACATCCATGTCTGGAAATTCCTTTATTGCTTCTTCTGATGCACTGTAGATGGACGCACCACATTCACTCACAATGCTGAAGACAAGCAAGAAATGGTTGTCAGCTTTGAAAGGAGAGAAACCTTTTTAATGGATGATGGTGACTAGAAGAGGGAGGGCTAAATGTAACAAGTTACCCACCAATACAGCACATTTAAAGGGGCAAATCTTCTATTCTTGATCATATCAGAGAAGACTTGCTCAGTTTCTCTGCAAGCAGTTCCATTTCCAATTGCTATGGTCTCACACCTAGAAATAACAGAACAAACTATGTATACCAATATTGATGCATGCAGGGCTCACATATAGTGCGAGATATCACGAAAGTTGCAACTAGCTTTAGAAACCCTCTTTTTAAATTAAAGTAAAATTCTTACCTATGCTTCCTGACAACATCAACTATCTTGCCACACTCCCTTTGAGCGCTGCCTGGATTTGTATGCAAGTAAAATATCCCAGTGTCCAGCACCTGACCTGCAAATACCAAAGTATAGTCTTTTGTGACCTCTACATGTCGATAAAATTCAATCATTCCAACAAGTCCTTACAATTGACCCTTCGCTAAAAGTGACATGTGTTTGACATCATGATGTGTTTTCACAGACTAGCACTTGTTTTGAACATCTATATTAAATAAAAAGTACCAAGATTCACGTACCAGCGTGGGAGGTGACAGCATACTTGCACCCATTTCTAAAACCAGGATCCACCCCAAGGACCACCTTGCCTCGAACAGGAGGGGTCAAGAGTAGTCGCTTCAAATTTGAGGCAAACACCTCAACTGATGCCTTCTCAGCTTGCTTAGTGAGATCACCCCTGAGAAATATGTAGATTTAGACTATAACATGACACCAAAACCAACTTATTCTAACTATGCCAATTATGAAATCAATTAATACAAACCTGATTTGCCTAACCATAAAAGGTTCCACAAGACGCTTGAAAGAATCTTCAAAACTATCCATGAGCAATTTTCCAATGGGAGGGGGTGCACTTCGGTTGATGTACCTATTTCCAAAATAACCGGACAGCTGACCTTTCAACTGATTAGGGAAGACCACCTTGACAGACAAGACTTTTAGGTTTTCCCCTCGGTTTATTGCCATGACCTAAATTTAAAAATAAAATACCCAAAATAAAACCTATTACCAGATAGATGAAATGAATGTCATGACTAATTTCCTATTCCATTACTAATGTCAGTACAATACATACCTGGTGAGGTTTGACATACTTGATTGGATTAGAGAATTTGAAGTAGTTTTCAAACTTAGATTCATCCAGAACCCTCTTATCATGCACTTTCTTGTTATCTTTTACATTCTTATCCTTGCTTTCTTTAGAGGTTTTTGCTTTCGTACTTTCCAGAATGATATATGAAGTTTTTAACCTGCAATGGTAAAAACACCTTGGGCTAAGCAATTTAAACGGGGATTTCTTGAGAGTTAGATCAGGATGGGTGGGTGGAATAAGCTTTACGTCCTGTATTTATGCACCTGATGGGCTAATTAGGATAAACAGGGACCATGGCAATGAGATGAACCCAGAACCCAGTGGATGGAAGCCAAGTGTGCTACCACTGAGCTAGGCCCCACCCCTGAGAGTTAGAATAGTCAGAGAAAGTACCAGTGAAAATTATATCAAAATTCTCTATCAAATTAGTTCTTCACTTAAAAAGATAGCGTGAGTAAGATAAGATAGATAACATTTTATTTAAAGTCGGAGGTGATATAATAAAACAAATGAGTGTTGCACAGATTTAAACAACATGTGTAACATTGTGTTATTGTGAGGAACAACATAACAACTTTGATGGCAAATGACAAACGCTGTCAATACATTATGTATTAACATTACAATACTAACAGATCTCTGATCCTGTCAAGCACATCTTTGTCCTTGGAAAACATATCAGCAATGATGTGCTGAACACCAGTTGACACTTCTTCCAGGTTGGCCAATCCTGACAAAACAATAAAAAGTCAATACAATGTATAATCAGAAGTACTTCAATGAAACATTTAGGCAACAATTAAACATATATATCATTTACTTAACCATCAAGCACCCATACCTTTCTGGCCAGGCTTGACAGCAGCTGGTAAGTTTGCTTGTAGAGGGTTAGATATCAACGTCAGAGCAAATGGTTCGAGGCCAAGCTTTTTGGCTCTTTCAGCATAGGTGCGTTTACTGCCAGGTTTGAATGGGGCATACTAAAAGGTAGAAATTAAAGTTAGCTCAAGCACTAATTAATGTTACACACACCACATACTTTTAACCACAAGCACAGGTAGCATTTTTTTTTTTTTTATAAACAATGAGAGAGTAGCATCAACAGTGACAAACGCTGTCAATACAATAATCAATGTAAATTTTGATGACTTGACATAAAATGGAAGTCACACACATTATGGTGAACTAAGTTTTTCTGTCCGTCTGTCTGGCTGTCATTTGCAGGCTGTAACACAATGATCCTTACTGTGAGAGGATTATGCTTCAACTTACAATGTGCTCAACTTCTTCTTTGGTTTGTGAGGATTTCAGAGAAACTTCAATGTCCTTAGTTAGCTTGCCTACTTTCTCGATCAGCTTCAGTACACTGCCTATCCTGCTCTTGACTGCCCTGAAAAAGTTTCAGAAAACAAGTTTTAACTTGCAATATTCTTGGCTGTAACAACATAGAAAGAAGTTATTATGTTATGTTGCAGTTTCCCCATTGTAGCTGCCATAAAAACAGCAAGCATTTTAATAATTTTCCACATTGAAGCAGTAAGGGAACATAGCAATACCTCAAATCGTCCCATTGGTCCTTCAGTTTGTGTAGCTTGTCTACTTCCATGTTGTCAGTTTGTTCTTTACGATAACGAGCAATGAATGGAATGGTGTTTTCTTCTTCCAGAAGTTTCACAGTGTTCTTCACAGCCCACTCCTTCAATTCAAGTTCTTTTGTCAGCACAGACACAAGATCCCAAGAAGTGTCGATTAGATCTTTATTTTCAAACTTCATTTTCTTCCCAGATTTTGCTTTAACATCATTTCCACTACTTTTACTTTCTTCTCCATCCTCCATGTCACTTTCACTAAAGTCTGGCAATTTGTTTGCTTTATTCTTGGTGGTTTTTACTCCCTTTTTGGTGACATTTTCTTTCTTGATCTCAACTTTCACATCTTCTACCTTGACGCCTTCTTGCGTCACTTCACTCTTTATGTTCATTGTCATCTCGTTCTCTTGCTTTACTTCAGCCTTGATAATTGGCTTTTTAACTTTTTCTTGCTTCACTTTAGCTTTTCTAACTGGCTTCTTATCCCCGCTTTCCTTCGCATCTTCCACTTTTATATCTAGCTTTTTGTCAGTACACGTACTGTCTCCACACTCCTTTTTAACTGCTCCTTTCTTTTTGGCAGCAACACTCTTCTTTTTCACTTGCACTTTCAGTTTCTTCACTGGTGAGCCACTCTCCTCATCAGAATCAGACGCCTTGTAGTTATCATCATCATTATCACTGCTGTTCTGCTTTTTGGCAAAACTGCCTATCTCCCAGTCATCATCACTTTCCTCATCAAAGTAGGAAACCTTGGCTTTTGATGTTCGTGCAATTCTCTCACGCTTCACCCTGGTGTTATCCTCACTTTGAGAGAAATCCATTCTTGCTGAGCACTCTGAGCTCGAGGTTCCCTCAGATCTCCAATGTCAAAATGTATCTCATCAAGATATCTGCAAAGAAATGACACAACATTGTGAAAATAAAGTTAGAAGTTGCAGCAATAAAACCACAAACTATACGGCCACTGTAACATGTTGTCAATGGTGACGTCATAGTCAGGCGTTTTAATCATTCAATATTTGGTGAAAAAAAATTTCATTTGAAAAACTTAAATCTGAGGTTGGATACTCCAACCTTGGAGAAATTAGACCAGAAGGGGTACATCAAATCACTGTCTCGCCAGAAGTGCAATGACTAAAGGATCCGACCCTAATTGCGAGGCAATTGTGCAACAATAAGCATAAAATATACAAATTATTACATATTAATCTGTTTTCACGCATATTTATTTATTTTTTACAATATGATGTTAGTAAGACAACAACCTCATGGATAATACACTGAAATTTGAATTCACTGGAATTAGTAGTTGTTGAGAAATAGCTATATTAATGCCAATGCATTGAGTGGTGTTTATCTTAATATTTAGTAGAAATACCACAGCAAGCCGTGAATATTGATTACACATCATTTTACTGGCCAGAATTTTTACTTGCATATTAGCATAATTTAAATGTGTGGATATTTGTGGCTTTTATGTAATGACAGTATGAAAAAAAATCTGTCACCTTTACTTTTCTTCGATTGTTTACACCAAAAAGGGCTTTTATGTGGGAATAAAATAAATACCTATATATATAGAAGCATATCTGCTTAGGAGAGTGAGCAGGAGATTCAACTCTTAGAGTCACTCCCTCCCCCCCAACCAGCGCAATGCTGATTGTAAATGAAAGGGCTTTTATTGCCTTGCTTAATATGAGGATTTAAACTCCATGAAAACCTGTGAAATATGAATAGATACAGACTTTCATTAGAGCATGCTCATGTTGCAAATTCTATGCAAATTCCTGGTCTAATTTCTCAAAGCTCCAAAAATTCGAATTTCAATGTTGCCCAGTGAAAAAAATTAAGCACTGAAAAAATTTCTCTCCTTGCCACATTGGACATTGTTGGATTAAATGAAATTTTTTTAGCCTCATAATAGAGTCATATGGAAGCGAAAGTATCACCAATAGTCACTAGCACAGAGTAATAATACCTGGCACCAATTAAGATAAGTATTGTTGATGAAATCATCTATCAGTGATGTCATTTGTACAAAATGATGACATCATCTTCATGTGCTTTAATTGGTGGCAGCCCGATTTTAACTTTTGACCATGCATTTTTAACGGGTGGCGGACGAAACGGCTACACACGAGCACGTCAACACCCAAAACAGCTACACGACTATAACCAAAACGTCTACACCAATATTCGGGGACATCACCGAAACTTGTATACATGCTTTTACAGTACTCAACCATAATTTCTACAGTAATTTTCCCCGTTAACACCAAAACGGCCACAGCCAAGCCAAATTACCGAAACTTCTACAAAGCAAAATGTCTAGACCTTGTAAAATAACTGTTAGCTACTGTTGTATTCGGCCCCTTGTTTTCATCATGGAAAGTGTAGACGTTTTGGTGTATAAACATGTGGCCGTTTTGGTGTATGAACGTGTAGCCGTTTCGGACATAGAATTTATAGCTTTTAGCCGTTTTGACATAGCCATATGTTGACGTTTTAGTCATCTGTTCATTGTAGCCGTTCTGGTTGGAGCCCATTTGGGAATACCAAAACATTTTGTAGCCGTTTTCGCGTGTAGCCGTTTTGACTGGCGTTAATTTTTAACTTAAATTCCTTTAAATCAGAAACCTAAATACATCGTCATGATAGTATATCGCCATTATCGGGTATGATATTTATAAATCCTGGTGGGGGGTGGCACCGCTATTTTATTTATTTCTTTATATTTAAAGGGATATGTACACGCTGTACAGATAAAAATACACGTGTGACGTGTCTATAATTATAAACAACCACTCGATCAGCCCTAAATTAAAAAATGTTTAAAACTATATATACATTAATGCTCTCATCTCTATATGTGATTTACCTATCGTCGATGCTGATGTTACAAATCTTCAAATGTATTGAGAAATCGACGAATTTTGAACCAGCTGAGCTTGTTTACAAAATATTTTTCTCGCGCGGCTTGCCTCCCAGAGCAAACAGTGTAAAATCACAGTGTAAACAAAAACAATTGCTACTTTTTGGCATTCATGTATTAAAGATCAAAGTCTATCATAAATTACTTTAAATTTTGGTAACCGTTATTTTACCAAATAGTGTGTATCAATTTTTATTTTCAAGCATCGTTTCCTTAGGCAAGCAAAAGTTGCAGAGGCAGATTTGCGGAACGGAGGAGGGAAGTCACCACTGGTCACATCTTGCAAGGATGGCGCCGATTTCATGGCACCTCAACACCGTAGTGTTTAATTATGGACCTTTGTCTTCCTTGGCACTGTGTTTCTTACTTGCGACTTTATACGTGGGCAGCTTGTATATCATGACTTCAGGAAATAAACGGTAAACACGTTGATTCCTATCCTGGCATTCTCACTCTCAGGATATGGTTTCACTGTTGTTTTTGAGTTTCACACCAGCTCTTGAATGTGTTGAACAGTTTCTATGCAGATGCCACAGTTGAGTTACTTATGTGGCTGCTTTGTCGTGGCCTGTCATTTTATGGACATGGATCCATAACTTGGCATAGCCTGATAGTTATTGTGATAAATTTAAATGCATGTTGTAGTTCTACAATTTTAGTGGTTACACACAAAATTAGTGTCCCCGACTCCTAACGATCAGGGTAATTGAGTGAAAATGCACCATAATTAGTTGATGTGAGAGATCGAGACCTCAAAATCTCATTTCCATGGCAGTGAGTTACCCTGGATAAATTGCGCAATAATCGCCTCGCCTTATATAGTGAGTCATGGTTTAAAAGTAGCCTTCTTGTCATTTTTGATCAATTAAAATTTTCCTTATTTTTCAGAAGAGATCATCATGACACCATCAAACAACGATTCATCAGAATTGCCATCGTTTGTGTTCTGGTACTGCCTTTCCTTTCATTCCTTAGCACTAACTCCAGCAGTGTATGGGTAAGCATCCCCACTCTACAGCTTTCATGCATGTAATTTACAGTAAACGTTCATAAATGTGGGTTATGTTGCTTGCATCTGAGCTTTTAATTATCATTTTACTTTACAGGCTAGAAATATTTTTGTCTGGGTTGGCGTTAAACCAACTGGGTTTATCTTTGCCAGCATTTTACCTTTTATTTTGACAATGGTAAGTTGAGCATTTGCAAAGAGTGTGTTAATCCATTTATTACTTTTAAGTTATTTTAAAATGTATATTAAAAAAATGGACTGACTTTCATGCTGTTGTATTTAATTTGCAGATGCTGTTTATGGGACCTTTATATCTACACTACCTGGATGGTGTATTCATTCTTTACAAAGGTAGAAAATAATAATACAAATTCATTTGTAATAAGAAATTTTCTTTCTAGAAGTTTATGGCTATAACTTGTCTTTTTTTATCATTAAAATTGTCAAGTATACATTTAAGTTTCTATAGGTATGTGCAATGCTTTCTTTTAGACATAAGACATTGAAACAACAGCCTGAATTGTGTAACATAAATATTCATTTTACAGATGCTAATTATTGGATGTCCAATTTGAAAAACCTTATTTGGGTGAGGAACCACATTGTGGTAAGTTGAATATATTGTAAAAATATGTATATAAATTCATTTAACCAAGCATTATATTATGTAAATCAAATCAAAGTGCATAAAAACTGACAAAGTAATAAATGGCACTTAATAAGTATATTAATCTTTATTGGGAGTGGCAATTGTATTGCTCAGGTGCCTTTTGTGGAGGAATTCTTCTTCCGAGCCTGCATGCTGCCATTGTTGGTAGCACCATTTGGGGAGGACACAGCTGTCTATATTTGTCCACTCTTCTTTGGTTTGGGTATATATCAAATTTACTACAGGTTACCCATTCTTTTTCTAATGTGCATGGAGTGGCAAGTAGAGTAAGATTTAACTAGCATCTATTGAGAGGTGCTTATTAGTTCAAACTCACCTCTAGAATTTAGCAAGATAGATAACATGCAACAGCAATTTCACATTGGTTTGCATCATAGACCTAACCTTATGTAAAATGTGTTAAGGCGGGACCATGAAACATTTCACTTATTAATTGTCCCTTCATTTTCCTCTGTGTCTCATTTTACACTCTACATGTGATTATGAATTCTCCAGTATAAAATTTGATCATTTGTTGATAATGTTTTCTAATTGTGGTAATTTCACTCTGCCCACCCAAATGTCTTATCTGTTTAATATTCTTTGTTGTAATTTTAGTGCATTGTTTGACTTGAAAATTGTGGTCAGGCATTACAAAATTTAGTAGCTTTTCTCAAAGGTGAAGAACGGTGATGTCAATATTTTATTTTATTAATCTTTATTGCAGACACACACACATACATTAGGTACAATATAGGGGGGTCCATATCCTTCTAATAACTACCTAACTACTGAGTATTATTGTATGGCACTGTAAAAACGAATTCACAAAACAACAGTACGAAGCAACTCAACTGCTCGTCCAATACAAATATGACAATGTCTTCTAATGTAAGAATGCCAAAAGGCGTCACTACTAATAACATTCATAATAATACTATTTTTATTCATCAATTAATTTTTGGAGCCCTGAGGCTGAGGATGAAATTAGGACAAGGTCATCAGCGTACATGAGATGGTCAATAATTATATCACCAATTGTACATCCAGTTTGCTGTCGATTAAGTATAATATTGAGATCATCCATATGATGAGCAAATGCAATGGTGACCCATGTCCTAATTTAAGCCTTCTGTGTACTGCAGGGGCTCTTTTAGGGCAATGCAAGCAAAAAAAAAATCTTGATTTGTTCCTGCAGACAAGTTCTTGTGAATTTTTTTCTCTCACATGTCAGGAATATTAAACAATATGGAGAAATGGAAAAATTGCAGTATATGACCATATTTAATGAGCCTCTTTGCCAGACCTATGAGTATGATGTAAAAGTGCTTGAAATCTATTTATGACGTCACAAACTAATGTAGTTATGACAGCGGTTTTCAAATTCACGGTAAAGCCAGAGTTTATTTTTTCTAGGGGGCTATCACCCCCAAACCCCTGCTATTCTACACCAAATGTTATTTTAATTGTGCTAGAACTTTAAACTTGTGAAATATTTGATAAAAATTTAATTTTTAATGGAAGCCCAATATGGGCATAGATTTGGGTCCGCTTTACTGCACTAAACCCAGAGAAATGTTAATAGGTTGCAAGAATGAATTTTGAATGACAGGAATGTCTATATTGTCACATTAAAATCATCTGATCTATTATAATAACCCTGTGTGACTGATGTGAGTCCGGTGTGTATGATGTTTGCAGGCCCCTATCAGTGAGGAGTTCATGTTTCGTGCCTGCATGCTGCCTTTGCTTGTGCCAAGTTTCGGAGAATCCTGGGCTGTGTTTCTGTGCCCTCTATCCTTTGGAGTTGGTAAGCAGAGTGCTTCCTTACTAAATCTAACCTTTGTTGAATTTTATTTGCGTTCAGTCTAATTATTCATTATTTCATTATGTATTTAATTTGCTGTATATTTTTAATTTAAGCTTACTAGTTATAAAACTTTTTTGCAGTTTCCTTTTATTTAAAGTTTTATAGAATTTCTTAGTTTACTTTTACTTACAAAAGTTATTTATTTCACCAATATATTCGTTTGACCTGTGATAATTTTACAAGAAAGCGGTTAAATTTAATCTGAACTGCTGAAGTCAGGTTTTTTATCTCATTGTCTTCACTTATCTTTGTAGCTCATTTTCACCACCTAAAAGAAAAGGTGAAGGAGGGAAATGACTTCAAATCTGCTCTTATGCAGTCATGTAAGTGACTAGTTTGATTTTAAACTTATAAGAAATTACTTTAGATTTTAGTTTGAATGATATGATCATCAGGTTATGTGATTTTGATTTTTCTCTTTTTAAATTTTTTTCAGTGTTCCAATTCTGCTATACAACAATTTTTGGTGCCTATTCTGCGTTCCTTTTCCTCAGAACTGGTCATGTGATGGCCCCCATAGTCGCTCATGCATTTTGCAATCACATGGGTTTCCCAAACTTCCAAGAAGTTCTAGCATACAAGCCTCCAACGCGTCACCATATCATTGTTGCATTTGGTTTGGGTCTGTTTCTGTGGTACGTCTGTCTCTACCCTTTGACAGAACCCTGGATCTATGGCAATGATCTGTATTATCAAACAGTATAAAAGATGCATCAGTTATTATAGCTAAATTGTGAAGTTGTGATGTGCTTTTGTTGCCAAATGAAGTTTAATATTCCACTTTTTGTTATGGGTATATAATGGATGTATACATTTATTTTTTAGTTTCAAAAATGCCTTTGCATGGCTGTTATCATGTAAATTTTGTGCTGTGAATTATACTTGCTACAACATAATGGATAAATGTTGGCATAACTGAATTTTAAATTTGGGTTGCAAGTGATTAGCCTCACTTCATCTGCCAGACTGACAGAGCTAGACTACTTCTAAATTGCTACTGTAGACTTCAATACTATGCAGTTCAATGTGCAATAATGTCATAACAGTTAAAAGAGGTAACTGCTCCAAGTTGGCCTAAGCATGCGAAGTATTCATCTATCATACAATGTACTAGTCTGAGCATAAAAGATTCAAATATAGGAGTCAGGGATGTATGCCACTTAATGGTCTAATATGGTAGCAGGTAATTTTACATCTAATTCTAAAATACACAAGTTTTATGTGTTGTGTCATAGTGAAGACTTTATATGTAGCCTCTCAATTCTTTACTGAATATTTTTATGTACAACAAATGCGTGTAGATTGAACCTAGTTCCGCTATAGAAATTCTGGAATGATATGAATGCTCTGTGCTGGTCACAAAATGTTCTCTTATAGTTCAGCTTTTTTTAAATGCGGGATTGTGCCTTTTGTAAAGTTGCTCTTATGAATTGATTAGATGTAAATAATTTTTACTTCATCATGCCGGTTGTGTCTCAGCAAAAGCAAGCCAATTATTTTATTATCTGGTATTTAATGCCAACTTATTTTAAACAGAGAATTTGTTCAAGATGACCACGCCTTAATTTTGTAGGTAAAATGATGTACATATTAATGACTCATTAACATGAAATTTAGAGTGAATAGTTTGAAGGTTTCTGTTCTGGGTCCAAAAAACAATATGCTGCTACAGGATTTTATAAGTGAACTTTTCTTAGATTTAACAAAAAAGTTATACCATGTAGTTTCTCTACAAACTTTTACGTAGTTGTTCTGACTATTCATATATCCTTTTTAGTCACTTGCTTACAAGTGTTATCTAGATCATTTTTAGAGCAGCTATAATCATATCATACCAGGGCTGTTCCAGCTTTTAAAGTGTGGGGTGGGGGCAGACCGGATAGTTTTTGAAAAGTGGGGGGTTCTCCAAAGAGAAAAAGAGGAGGAGGGGGGTGGTTGATCAGTATTTTCTTAATATCTTCCTAATGTAGAAAAAAAATAGGGGGTCTGTCAAAAAACAAAAAAAATCCTCACCACACTTATAAAATGGAACAGCCCTGATTGCATTGTATTTGACTTCGGTTTAGAGAACTTTTATTTCATTGATCTGATTACATTGTACTGATGTTTTGTTTTAACAAACGTAACATATCACTTTAATATGTCATAATGCAATGCTTGAAAGATCTCTGCTCCGCACAAAATGTATAATTGCCTTTTGCATGGCAGTAAACTCCCATTCATTTCAGGTCAGCCAGCTCACATCAATTTTGAAAGGGTCAATATTTTGAGTAAATGGTACTTATATATATTTATGTACATTTTAATACCTCTGTATAAGTGAATACTCTCGGTAATAAATTATTTGTTGGTTCTTACTTCTTATGTGTATATTCTTATTCGGGACAGTCAGCCATACCATGGAAATCATAAGTTAGCATTGCACCTAAATAGCACTACCTCTAGGAGACTTAATCTCACTGGCTGCCCAATACTATATCAAGTTACCGTTTTGTGAAGTCAATGGAGGCATCACAAAGTGCCCCCTTGAAAAGTTTTTTTTTTCTCTTTACTAACAGGGAGTGAATTTAAGTGAATCCTCGTTCTGCTCCTAACTCACACTGAATCACTGAAGTATTTTCCGTCTAGGTAAACCCTTATGGCTTTCATGACAAAAACAGACCAGCTAAGACAATGCTGTGGCGTTGATGGAGTAGTAGTTCCTGTACTGAATAGGTGGACAATCAGAGGCCTCTATAAAGATAGACGTTTGGAGCTGCATTTAGGGTCAAGAAACTGCGCCAATTTGAGGAAACTCCCAATTTATAAATTATTTCTCAAAAGGGCTTTTATTTCTAAAAATCCAGACAGTATTGCCAATCCTTGAAAATATTAGTTCATTTCCAGACCATGCTGGAGCCCTACACTTGCTCCCCGAACTGTGGCTGAACTGCAATGGCATTTAGCACTACACTAATCTGACCCAATGCAATGAAGTGGTCGTAATGATAGGAAGCTTCAATGGGTTTCTCTGTCAAAATTCTGTTACAGTTCATGGAAAATCTCCATCGAGTCATGATGACTAAAATCTGATTAGTTTTCAATTATATTTTTATTTCGAGTGCAGTATATGGACAATATTTACATAACTTATAATTTACAATTAAGGAGCTCTTGGAGCTTAAATTCTGTTACAGTACAACTTCAATTTGATTGACTGCAACATTTTTAAAAGAAGACTAAAATGACCTATTGTTTTGAAGCTACTAAAATGACTAGATACATGATGAATAACAAGATTCATTTTCTCCAAAACCAGAACTTCTAGAGTCATAACAACATACAGCACATACTGAGTTATTAAGGCAATAACAGGGCCCTGCTTATACCATGGTACCATGATAAAACACTCCTATCCCTTGCAGTGTTGTAACAATTTGTTGAATTTCTTCTTTTTTACGATACATTATTGCCAGTCTGACATAATTATCATGGTTGTTATTGAAGTATAATACTATTACACCACCAGTCTATAAAGAACGGGATTCCATCTATACCAAGAGTTACGGACAGTGCCATCTCTCTTACATAATTTTTGCTATCTTACAATCTTAACTTTCTCTATGCAAAATATGCAAATGCGATCTTTGAACCCTCTTTTCTAGGCAGGTGTAACTGGTACTAACAACTGTCAGATGTCCAAAAAGTGTACCTTTCAGGTATTACAGTAACTTTAATGAAGCAATATGGGGTGCCAATGGTGCACAAGTACATTTTTATATTTGCGCAAATGGCAATCCCTGCAATTGTATAGTGCTGCCAGCTAAATCTGGTTAGAACTGCAATATGTGATGGTGATGGGTATAATATGGACCATATGAGCATCATTTGCATATTCGTACCATAATAAGTTGATCATATGGCTGTATTGCCAAAGTTGTATATAATATATCTTATAATCAGCCTTAATGTAGTGATGGCGTAGCCTTAATTCATCCCTTCCCGTCATAAAAATCATCAAAACAGCTGAGTATATAATAGTCCTTTTAAAAAACACAATATCACATGATACTATAATGTAAGAAAATCAGAAGCTGGTCTGAGTTTGCACCAGGTATGGACCTTTACAAGGTTAAATGAACAGTGCAATGGCATCAACAGAATATAAATTATGAGTGACTTGATATAACATTTGATATATCACAACAAACCCTCAGTAAAATTTCCAATTTCATTCTTTGGGCTTGAGTTTGTGGGCTTCTGCAAGGTGACGCCTCTGCCTCTCCGGGGTTCCATTGGCATCGGTTGCCGCTAAGGTTGTGGATGATCCAACGAACAAGGGACGATGCGTGTAGGGAAAGAGGGCGCTGAGTAAGGATGGTGAAGGACTAATACTGGGGGTAGTCGTGCATGAGTTTGTCAAGTCACACAGATCCAATTGTTCCATCAGTTCCCGTGGTGACGGAGAACCTCCATGTCCTCCTCCCGTGGCTGAAAAGAAATATGGTATCAGTCTGACATCCTACAATCACAGTCATCGGCCAAAAATTTTAATCATTGACCACAGTGGAACACAATAATAATAATAAGATATTTATTTTTGTAGCAACTTGTACAGTTGGATTTAAAAACAATAAAAGAGAAAGTAGCACACTCCATAAAGACCCAGCTAAATGTTCAGCTGCCCATGATGACCTGACCTCATTTTGCATGAAAAGGCAAGTGTTTTTCCTGAAGCCTGTGCCTGTCCCCGTTTACATCCATGACCGTTTCTAGCCAATCAGAGGCTATTTCCTGGGCAGCTGAGTGTTCCAAAGTCTTGTGGAGTGATCTACCTTCTTATTAATTAGTATACGTACTACGTATTTCAATGAATATATTGGTCATCCAACACCTGTGCTACAATACAGATAATTTGTTGAATAATGAGATACATCAGTTCATCTTGCATTAGAAATATGCAACTGCTTTGCAACTTTGGCCATTTTTATTGATTATTAATTGGCAAACTGACAGTTTAGAGTAATGGCAGTCTCTCCACTGCAATATATAGTAACAATATTCATCATTAATGAAATAAGTTTAAATATTGTTGGGCAAATTCTGCTTAATCAGTTCTTGCCTGTTAAATGCCACTCAGAGCATGCTTCATGCATTAAGGGCCAGACATGGTTCAGTTATACAATGTAGATACTATGCAGCCAGGAAACAAACATAGTAGAAGCCTGATTGTGATCTCCTTGCAACAATTTATCCTTGCAACACAGTCATCTGAGTCATGCATGTATTACATTTTGCAAGCCATATCAGAAGTGTTGATAAACAAGAACTGGACCCATTGTGTGAGGTAGTCAAGGCTTAGTACAATATTTGCTATTGATGATGTCGGTTTTCCCTCTGTAGTCAGATTTTAACAATTTTTCTACAAGAAATGAATGACGTACAGTTTCTGATCAGCCAGTCATGAAGGATGATAAAAATTGCAGCGCATGCAGGATGACGCTTGTCTGTTTGTATGGATGCCTGGGTTGCTGTTTTGCCAGAACATTTCAACATTGGGACTATTACCCTATCAAGTAAACATTTTCATCCCTTTATGTAGTTAAATTTATTTTGATCCTTTGGATCCAAAATCTAATTTATACAAGAATGTGACTGTCTTATGTAACCATTGTTTGTCTTAGTGCATTTTAGTTCATTCTATTGAGCTTAATTGTTGATAGTTAAAGTCTGTGTAATATTACATAACTGCTTTTGTTCAGACAATGGAATACAACAGGCCTTTGTTTATGCGCAATGCACACAACAGATTGTTTATGTTGTTTGACCTCATTTGAATGGCAACAAAAGTTCTTTATAATGACTATGTACAAAATAATTCTGTAAAATTCTTGAATCTCAAGACTTTTCTCAAAATATTAAATTAGTCATGACATAATTTTGGATGTTTCTTAGGGGCCAAGTATAAATAGGGGACACTGGAAACAGTCAGGGACACATTAGATCTGAAGTTCCTGGAAAACATTACACATTACTGTATTACTGGTGAGTCAATACCACTGATTTAATATCATTAAAGAGACATTTGTCCGAGAATATTAGGAGCCATCGAAATACTACCAAGGACTGTATTACTAACTTTATCAAGGACTGTGGAATACCATCAGCATAAGAAAACATCAGATCACAGTACCCCAAAACAAAGGACTCTATCATTTAAAGACTGCAAGTTAGAATATTTATTTGTTTCATGTACATTGATTTATATTAATTTGTGTTGCTGTTTTAAGGTTATTAAATTGTTAAACTGTAAATTTGTCTTTGTTTTGCCTATTGCTGCTGTTTTCACGAAAAAATACATTTGGCATACAAGTGTTACAACATGATGGTAACACCCTGTACAGTATACAAACCAAATTCAGTGAAAATTCGATAATCCAAGCTTCAGAAGTTCTGAATATAAAAGGTTCTGAATCACAACCCTTTTTTAGTATGATCCATAATAAATGTCTTCTTGTTTTTTGGTCATATTTTCTTATGAAAGGAGTGGAGCAGCACAGTATGGACAGAAATGTTACTAATAAATCAAATCGTAACTTCTAACTCATAAAAACCCCTCTCTGGGCCAATTAACTTTCAGTTTGCTATCTTTCCAATTGTAATTTTTTTGCATTTATGTCAGCATTATGGTCACAGAGTAGCAGCTGAAATTACAATGGAGAATACAGTAAGTATATATTTTCACAGATGTGTTTATCACCTAAACAGTTGGGATTCGACTTGTTAACATTTCAATCCATATTGTGCTGTTCCTGGCCATTTTTGGAAAAATATGACAAAGTCAAGTGGACATTTATACTGAATCTTACTATAGGGTCACCTTTTAGAACATGAAACAAATTTGGTAAAGATAGCATTTACCCATCATAGGGTAATTACCTGAACAACCATAAACATTTCAGAACCCCAACTATAAAAAACATCCCCAATTTATGTTCTTCACTCATAGAAGTTGCCATTCTCACAATGAAATATACCCCGAGACTAAGTTTCTTCCCTGTTAGACAAAACAGACAAGCAAAAAATGCATAGTACAAGAGGCACAATCTTTCTTATTGAGCTGTATGAGTCTTATGATGCAATATATTTTAGTCACAATGTTCCATCACAGCCTCTCTAAGATCAAACTCACTATTAGTGAACCCATCAGTCAGTTACCTTACAAGGTATTTTAGCTGCTCTAGCTTTTAGTAGGAGCATACATTAGCATAGGTAGTAAGCACTAATTCAGGACTTTATTGGCACTCAAACCTTCAGAGTGTCCAAGCCACTGGCCCCAACTGATTGTAGGAGCCGAAGAGAGAGCAAGATGGACTAGCACTCTGTGTGGACAGAGGACTGCTCGACTGACAAATGTCACAGCTGGAAATCTGATTGAAGAACTCAGAGGCTGTGGGGCCTCCAAGGAAAAGGCCTGAAAAATCATTTTAATCAAGATAATATTGTTACCATGATAGCTACATGGCAGATGCACAAATAGATAGGTAATGACTCAGTAAATGACTCAGAAAGTGTGTAATTGAATATTACACAATTTGTTCCATGAACATTGCTGCTTGTCTGCCATCAACACGTCTGCAAAAAAAAATGACATGGAGTTCTAAAACTGCTGAAAAGGAACATACCTGAGTCTTCTTTGTTCACTAACTCAAGAGCAGTGGAAAGGTCCCACATCTGAAATAGAAAAAAAAGTAAATATGGAATTTGTGAGGGTGGTTATTTGTCTAGCATTTACAGTCAGTAAAACATGATTATAACTAGAATGCACATGGGATGTGTGGAACTCTGCCGGGTGAAATCAGTAGAAACTGTCGCAATGGCTGATGTTCGGGCACTATCACAAGCTAGAATATCTGAATTGTCATGAGCGAGTGTTTGAAAGTATGAGCGAATAGCATAGACACGCAGGAAGTGAAAATCCACAAACCAAAGGTTGTCAGAACGATGTTCCGATCCACTGAAAGTGCCTTTAATACATTATTTGACATCACACACTCAAAATCTTTGACTGGCTGTATTACAACAAAAGTATTCATCCCACCCATGGAGTTTGCAGGCCAGTATATCAGCTATAATTCTATACAGGTCAAAAATAGTACATGCGATAATCAAAAATTGTTTTGGAGGTGATATTAAACTTACCATATTTTGTAAATTTTAAAACCATTTTGCAATTGTTATGTATTGCCGGCAAGGGTAATAAATTTCCACATATAGAGAAAGAACAAACTTCACTTATCCATTTACCTGAATACTGCCTTCTGAGTGTCCTGTAAAAATGTACCGCCGAGGTCGAGAACCCATTCTGCTGGACCCCTCACATTCATGGACACAGAAAGAGGTCATGTCGCTCCCATCCTCTGACTGAATTATGCACACTCTATGGGTAAAGAAAGCAAAATTACATAATTCTGACATTTAATGTACTAACAAGCAAGCCCACAATCAGCTGTAATAATGGCGCACTACTACAGTGGCTGATTTCTTTTTGTCAAAATAATAAATAAAAACCTTTTTCCAGTTGATGCAAGCCTCACAAAGAGAGTGTCAGTGTCTGGCACAACCTTCTGTATGAATACTTGTTGGTCATCCTTCTCCCCATATGGTCCTTTACATAAAAGAAATCAATTACATACATTTCCACTGGGATATAGAAATCTTAATAAAGTAGGAAAATATTCATAAGAAGAATGCCTCAGAATCCCAAATCAATTACCTATGTCATTGCCAACTTGATAGTGTCCAATAGGTTGCATGTGTTCTAAGGAAACAACCTTGAATGATGCCAAGGGCATGGAGCCTGGTTGAGTGGAAATCATCCCACGGAATCTGGTGACACTCCATGACCTCACATGGTTGTATTCATTGCACACTGAAACAAACATGCTAATGTGCAAAACGGCATACAAATACATTTTCATTAGAACTGTAGCACAATATAAATTTGCAATAACAAAACCAGCATTGAAGTTGACCACCAGCAATGGTCCAGCGTACCTGATATAAGAGTTTTCTCTGACAGCATAACTTTGATAACACTGCTAGTGTGAACTGTGAATGTCTGAAAGAGCTGTGGACCTTGACCAACTGTTTCTGGATGCTGAACTATGACTCGGACCTTCCCAGTATGTGTCCCATAAGCAATTTCTATCCAGTTTCCACTTAGGGCTAAAAATTAAAAGCCATGTTCAAACTCACAGTTATGAACAGTGCATATAATCATGTTTCAAAGAAATGTCCACCATAATGTAATGCATTTTAACTTACTGGTCTTCGGAGTTAGATAAACACTCAGTGCTGTTACCATTTCCCCACCAGGGTCTTTAAATAACTCTGTGACTAAAAGGTCATTATCTTTCATACGTAACGGAAATTTTTGCATGTCTGAAAAATAATAAAGTGCATTGTATTGCAGAAATATTGTCAAATTAAGTCAAAAAATCTTAACAACAAAAAGTACTTACCAATATAATATATGGAACCGTTTTCACAGCCTAATAAGAGGAAAGACCCTGCAGTATCGTAGCTATAGATAGGCACAACATCTTGAATCTGTTGAGATATAGTAAAAATTACATGACTGAGAGAAGTTCAAGGCATTCAGAACCTTGTTTCATAAATCTGCCAATTGTGACGTGAAATGTCCCTACCTGCCAGTTTTGTGTCATTGCATGCCACACGCCAACTTTTCCCACAGGACTCAGAGCCACAAGATGACTTCCTATGAAGAACAAATTCTCCAGATATCCGGTTAAGTTGAAACGCCCTGCATAAGAAACAAATCCCAAGCTACAATGGTATCCAATCTTAATGAACCCCTCTCCTAACAGTTATATGTATAATCAGGCGCCAATAAACATGATAAAATACACTGACTCACCGATCTCTTTATTTTGACCCTCGTCTCCTATTCGCCACAAAATGATGGTCATGCCGGTAGATGCTGCCACCAAACGATTGCATGTCTCGTTTTGTGATGGGCTCCCCATCTTCGCATTCAGTGCTATTCTGTCTATTGCCTCCTCAATGTAATCACTTGTCCACACTCTATTCCAGCCCATTGAATCTTTGAGTCTGCAAAAACATTTTTTAAAATCACCTTTGTGCAATATACGCACATACCTAATGTAAAACACTTCAGAAGTTACTTCAATTTAATGTATGGAACCTACGAAAAATTATAATTAATCTCATACCTATACAAGCAAACAAAATGAGGATAAGCAGCTGCTATCCAGTTGAAATGACCTTTTAAAATGATCACACTAATGGGATTGCAGATGGCTGAAAAAAAAAAAAAAAGCGAAGAAAGAATCGATTATTTGATCATCTACTGCACAACATACACTGTATATACATTCATATCATTTGATTGATTTATTCTCGCAGAAGCAAGAATTTTTCAGTTGTTAAATATTTTTTCTAAATTTCAATCTACAAATAATAGAAGTAAGGCCAAATGAACTAAAGCTATGACAAATACCAGGTATCTTTTTGGAAACTTGAACATCAGGACTGGGTTCTTTACTGCAATTGTCAGGAGGACGGAGTGTGGAAGTGGTGGACGAACATGCTGATGCAGGCACAGAACTAGGCAATGACGACACACCGGTGCTCAATGTGGACAGAGACTGACGACCAAATTCATCAGAGCACAACGACGATGAATGTTGTCTCTGTAATCGTCTGGAATATATTAATGAGGCCATAAGCATTGGAGTCAATGGAGTGTCTCCTGAAGCAGAAAATGCCATTTCCTTCACCGAACCATGAATCTCCCATACCTGGAGCGTTTTCTCTGCAATAAGAAATGTCGCTCCATTAGATTAAACTGTCTTTGTTCCTCGGCCAATTGTTCTTCAACACTTGCGTCAGATGATCTTCGGTTCTCTGCCCCTGGCAAGGGGTAAGGCAAGTAAGGGGGTGGAAGCAATCCATGGAAAAGAATATCCCCACAAGCAGGCTCTTCAAGGGACTCGCACAGGACTAGTCTTCTTACTAAAATGAGAATTGTAACATCAGTAAAATCACAAATTTGCTGTGTCAAAGTAAAATTCTGACTACACAGAAACACTGATTTAATAATAAATATCATACTTACACAAAGGCGTTATTCCATAAAACTCAGCCTCATGTTTTAATGCTTTAATATCAACATTTCTGGAATGATTGATTAAGTACTTTTATATTAGTGTTCAATTACACAAGCTCATTGAAAGAATAATAACTATAGATGACACACTGAAAGTACATAAAATTCAGTAATTTCAAAATACGTGTAGATATATATAATGACACAAAACTTACTTCAGATCTATATCCTTTGTCCTCAGGTAGTTCAATATCTTGGCAAACAGAACAGGGTCCCGGTCAATAAACAGCTGAAAAGCAGACATGGTATATAATAAAGATTTATAACAATTCATACAAGTACTAAGTCTTGGTATATATGTACTGCAGCCTTGCAATTTCAACAAGTTTTAATGCAAGGTTATCTCACCAACAAATTTTATCATTAAACACTAATTTTATCTAATCCTAATAGACTATGCAGAATTTGAGTCAAATTAATATCAAGAGATCTCATACTGCTCCGCTTTCATCACGTAATGTTGAGATTCGTCCACTCAGCATACTGCAAAGAGAAAAGAAATATACAAATTTATTAGGCTATTGTGAATGAATCATTCAACTCCAATCTAGTATGGTCCACTGAGTCATAGATAAGTGCCTTCAGGAAGAAAATCACTTAATTTCCATCACTATAGATAAAAAGATAGATCAATAGTTCAATCAAAAACTTAAAGACTAACTTTTCGAATTAAAAAAAAAAATTTTAGGGCAAAACTTTTCTTCAAAACTATTTTTGCAAAACTACAGTACTGTGATGCCTTGCAAGTACTGAACATGACCTTTGGGACTCATTGGGATAAATAAATCAGTCTGAGTCTGCCAATACTATAGACCAACATATAATGGGTCTCAGAAACTGCAATGACTTCACTAATATTAAAAAATATTGTATACTTGATTTTTTTGTCATATTAGCTATTGCAAGAAAACATTCCCCAGCTCCTCAGTGCAATGATTCATAATTTCTTTATCCCTAACCCCAATTCTGACAGCTTTATGACATCATCAAATCAATGGCCATTGTGACGTCACAATTGTGATTGTAGCTGTTAGTGAAGCTTGTACAGGTGACATGGTTGTTGTGAAAGAGCAGAAGGTATGTTGAAAAAAGGTAAGTTATATATATTATTGAGAAGCCTCATCACATTGGCATTAATTTTGTTTTCAAGATTTACATCAATTTTGTACTGCTCTATGCTTTCTATGAAAAAATATATAAAAATCAAGTATAAATTATGTTTTGAATTCAATACACTTAATTAGGCAATGCCAATGGGCATGATTGGTATTTGGTACGTTATCATATACCTGGAGAAGAAAGAATCAGGCACCCATGTTAGCGTCTGCTTTGAAGTAGAAAATCTGAAATTAAAATTAAGCGTGACAAGTGTAAGATTCACTACACAACTGAGAAGTAAAATGACATGACATGTAAGGAAATTCAAAAATTCTGTTTTATCGCCCATCCACACTCGTCCTAGAGTCGTCATTTAATCTCCATTACCTTGTACCACCGACGTTAAGGTGGACAATGTCACCAACACGGTCAAATGCCGATGCCATGTTGTGACTTGCAATGTCTCAGTCCTCTATGAATTCATTTTGCACTTGGAAACAACTCTTATTTTCAGCACCACAGATCCGTTCCTGTGTTTTGGATGTCAGCGTAAAATGCGGAACAAATCTGAAGCTGTTAGCCGTGAAATGTGGACTATGCGGACCTGCAGACGCAACGCTTGCACAGAGCCTATATATATACACAGGCTCTGCTTGATTCGATAGCAAGTCAGGGAATCAACCATTGCATAACGTGTGAAAAAGACTTTCCCAAAAAATATGACGAGATTGAACCATGTATATATATATTATTATAAAGATCCGATCTTCCAAATATAATAAATAGCATTTTATCTTATATAAAAAGCTCTTATATCATATATTATAATTGTGGAAGCCCCTTTTAGGTTATGACCAAAATAAAAGATTAAATTGTATAAACGAAATACTCAATTGAAAAAAAAAACGAAATACTAAATTGAGACTGAGCCCTGCGACTGGAAGATTTGTCCTCCTGAGGGTAGCAGGTCGTTTCGGCCTAGAACCTGCTTGGCCCCACCAAAACAAGACGAATCGGGCCTGCCAGCTGAGACGGTTCGGCTTTTCAGCTGAGTCCATTCGGCTCCCTATTTATTTGTATGGGGGCCATACCAGTTTCCGTACGCAACATGCGCAAGTGGGAGTGGTGTAGAAACGCAGCCCCCTAAGCTAATTGAAACTAGGTAGGTCCTAATTGTATGCCCTCGGCAAAATCTTGTGAGACACTGTAAGCTCATGTCGGCCAACATTTTGGTTCAATTACGTGTAGTGTTGGCCCAATGTTGTGTTCGTCCTTTATCTGGTCAGCTCAGTGAGCCAGATGTTGACCCAATGTCTGCCTATAGTTTCACATCGGCCCACTAATGACCAAATGGCATGTGAAACCAAAATCAAGTTGGCCCCAGATACCATCCCAAATCGTTTCAATTTCGGCACAATGTCGGTGATGTCAAAAAGATGTTGTAACGATGGCAGCCAATATAGAAACGACGCTGGCCTGATCTGGAATGCTATCTGGGGCCCACTTATACTGATAACATGCTACGTCTGCCCGATGTTAGTCTGACGTTGCCCACATAGGGCCGACGTCAATTTGATGTCAGATGCTATCTGAAATGTCAGTCTGGCTCACTGTTAGAACGGCCCACCTTTGGCCAAATGACAAGTCAGCCTAACATTGGCCATATGTCAGTTCAGTCCACTCTGAGTCAACTACAGGTCTGCCCTTCAACAGATGGGCCCAACATTGGCCAAATGTAATGTCAGACTAAAGTCAGCCTGATGTTGGCCCAATATCAGTTTGGCCCACTTTCAGTCAACAGCAGGCCACTGTTTGCTGAATGACCTGTCGGCGCAAAGCCAAGTCAGCCCAAACTCCAGTTGGCCTAATGACTATAGTACTGTTGATCAAGTGTTGGCCAACTTTGGCCCAATGTGGTCTGGGTTAAAAAAATAACCTGCATCACTTCAATCTTCTGAGAGGCACTATATCTCTGCCCATTATTTGAACATGTAATATCTTATGAAGAAATCTTCTGGATCCAGTTTCCATAATGTAATCCAGATCAATTATTATATACTGCTATACTATACCACCCATTAACTTCAGGCATTTTAACATGAAAATAAAGACCAACATAAGTTATTTGGCCAGTAGCATTTATTATATGTAGACTGGAAGAGTCTTCCAGATCCAGGATCGAGTTATAATATGATCCAGATCACCTCCAAAATTTATTTCCTGAGATAAAAAAAACCCGGAACCCAGAACCTTTTTGGCATAGCATACATATCACTTAATTCTATTTAGGCGGTCAGATCTTTAACATTTTGGCTTTTAATTAGACCATGATAGGTAGGTGCAATGGGGCAGTAATGACTACCCCAAAACTGTTATAACCCATCAGATATATAGCTAACTGCTAGCTAGGTAGCTATGTATCTGATGGGTTATAACAGTTTAGCTAGCTAGATAGATAGAATCTTCTTTTTTTTTTTTCTTTTTTTTTTTCTTTTTTTTTTTGCTGTGAGTAAAACCAATTTTATATCTAAATTAGTTGCACCACTGTTACCAATTAACACATCAACAGTCCCCAGGTTTTGACCACCTCTAGTCAACAACCTCACCCCAAGCTACCCCACATGTGGCCAGAGGTGACCGGATTCTACATATCTTGTGTGTAATTTTCCTGCACCACTAACAGTATATTACAAACCGAATTCGGTAAAGATTTGACCCCTAAATTGAAAGTTATATAATTTACCTCATGAAAGTCACCCTCCTTACAATAAATTGTGTAAGGCGTGACTAACAGCAGACAGGCAAACAGGATTTTATTGCAGACAGCCAAACAGGATTTTATTGCTTCGCTGTGGCAATTTCAATCCTTTTGCAGACCGGTCTTTAACGAAGGTGCTAACACTACAATAGCCCACCTATAGGTTCAAAGGGATGCCGACCCCTGAGGCTATAAGATCAAAGGATCCCTGCAGGTGCCTGCGGCTAATAGGTTCAGATCTTGTGTGCCCCCCGGGCATTAAGTACATGTGCACTGTCATTGAAAAAACGTCATAGCCCTGCGGCTACAGCCAAATGTAAATGGACTGTCACCCCCTCAGGCATTGACATTTAGTGAACATTTAGTTTAATGAAAAACTAAATATCAATAATAATAATAATAATAATAACAATAAGAATACGCCTTATTACTCAATCATTTCAGTTAACATTGAGGCTATGGAGGGTGCAGATGTCTCAGAAGAATTTATACCTGAAGTTATTGTTTCAGATGTAAAAAATGAAAATGCTAGCCATGATCTTCATGATGCAATAATTTCCAGTAATGCAGACATTAGTTCTACTAGGAGCAGTGGTAGTCAGTGGAAGATATTTGGTAGAATTATACCAAAAAATGAAGTGATTTTTATTTGTCAAGTTGTAATTCTCTATATTGTCATCCTCACGTGTATAGTCAATTTGTCTCTTGGTAATGGAGACAGTAATCTTTGGACTGCTCTTTTGTCCTCATCAATGGGAATAATGCTGCCGGCTCCCACCTTGTCCACCAGGAGGAGGAGGAGCTGACTACAGAGCCCTCGAGGCATATAACTCTCATTCTGCCGTGCTATTGGCTAAAGTTCTCAGCAAAAGGACTAGTGGCAGACATATACCCTGCAGCTCTAAGAATACTCTGCAGTCTGTATAAATAAGGTCTCTCTACCATCAGTCAGCATTCACTTGAAGATTTGAAAATATACCTAACTATATACATACACATCCTCAAGGGCTCTCCATTGACAGCATCATCATGACATCCAGCCAACTTAGCACTCAGACTCCTCAAGGATCCAATGGAATGACTGTCCATCTGTCAGAGCACACACGAGTTATTGCTCATTCAGCTCAGCAATACAAGTCAGGCTACGTTACAGTGTCACGCTACAACTGTGACACTTCCAAATGGAGGAATGTCCACATCGCCAAGAAGTCATTTGAAAAGCTGAAGGAGGCCTCTGTTGATCTTTACAACTCACTGAGTATTGGTGAAGCCAGACAAGTCTGTTTGACTAAGAGACAGTTTGTCATGATAACCAAGTTTCAGAGGAGTGATAAGGAACCATTACACTATGTTTCCTTTCTACATCCCAAGACAGAACAGGAAAAACTCACAGATACCAGCGAATGTCATCACAGCAAGACCATTAATCTCTGTAAAGAAGAATACGAAAAATTCCAAACCGCTATGGATAATATTTATCAGGTCATCATTACGCCACCCAAGGATGGAGAGGGAAGCCCTACTAATCTGGAGGAAGCCACAACCATCAGGGCTTATCAGTGGAATGTCCAGGAGCATGGAATGAAGTCTCACACCTTATACCCCAGTCGTAAAGACTGCGAAGACAGCGTCAAGGGCTACATCTCAGGACTCCCCGACCATGAGAAGAATTGTGACTATGACGTGATCGAACTCGACGTACACAGGGCCAGTAAAATGGAAATTTTGGAGCAAGTGTTCTGTAACCAGGTTCTAGACAAAACAGGTCATTCCTGGACTGACTTGATGATAAACTCGCCAACATGCGAAGAGATTGACATTGCTCTCTCAAAAGTGCTTAAAAATGAGGTCTTGCGGATTGCTGAACGAATTGCGGCCGTCCTGAATCATAAACGATTGTATTTCATGAGCGATGTGTATGACATTTTTGTGTATCTCGGCGGTATTGAAAGAACCTGGGAAATTCTGGCAAAATGTGTTGTCTCACCACCAGACCTACAGTCATGTAGACTGATAGATTCTTGTTATCAGAAGGTTGTAAAGAAAACTATGTAGAGTACCCTGTCAGTCTTTTAAATGACTATCATCTTGTATATTAGTCTCTATAAATATATATATATATATATATATAGTCTTGTATAAACTGTAATTGTTTTCTTCATGACACAATAAAAATTAGTTTGAACTCTGATTCTATCTTGTTGTATCATTTTATGCTAAGAAACAGAAAAGGTGCCTGTGAATTTCATTATTGCACCACCGGAAAATACAAATAAAAAATAACACAGCAAATAGAATAAATTTAAAAGCAATGCATTTATTATTATTATTATTATTGATAGAAGTCTGATAATGTCAATACATTAGAGCTCTGTTTACATGCGGAGCTGATTTATTTAATGTCAATTAAAAACACTATTCATTAAAAATAGTCTCAATTCTAGTTTACACGTAAGTCTTCATATGTTACAAGTTATTTTCACAATTCCTGCAACATTCAATAACACAACACAATAGACAAGTTATTGTCACAATTCGTGTAACATTCAATAATACAATGCAATAGACTAGTTAATTTCACAATTCCTGCAACATTCAATAACACAACGCAATAGACAAGTTATTGTCACAATTCGTGTAACATTCAATAATACAACGCAATAGACTAGTTACTTTCGCAATTTCTTGTAACATTCAATAACACAATGCAATATACAAGTTATTGTCACAATTCATGTGACATTCAATAATACAATGCAACAGACAAGTTATTTTCACCATTTCGTGTGACATTCAATAATACAATGTAATAGATAAGTTATTTTCATACGATTATACAAATAAATGCAAATAAACACAGCATTCAATAATGCAATGTACAACATTCCTAAAAAAATAAAAAATACAAAAAGGCAGCAATACTTCGATAGTAAAGAATACAACATACAGACATACATACATACATACATACATACATACATACATACATACATACAGGCTATTTCTACAATGATGGGGGTACAATTGGTGTTCTGTGGAGGCAATTAGAATTTCAGTTAAAAGCCGTAAGGCAGAGTATCATATGTGCCTCGTACTAAGCGTCTCTTGGAGTAAGTCATACGGAATTTCTTAATTTCCTCTCTATTAAAAAGCTTGAATTCATATTTTTTACGTCTTATGTTACTGTATGGTACAGCAACATGAGGTTGTTGGTCTATTGTCAGTGAATGGTTGTCAGGGTCAGCCCAAAACAACACCAGTTCACAAATGCTATCAAAGTTCAAAAGTCTGGCTACTTCATGGTTCAAAGTGAACCCTTTGAGTTTGGTTGTTCGGTCATCATCATTGGTTAAGTAGGCATATGACTTTGGTCCACTACTCACAAAACGAGAGATGAACTGTGTTGCCTTCAATTCATTGGTCCACTGACCAAGATGATCACCCATGTCTGGTGTGTATTGTGAAACATCACCCTCTGTGTATTCATAGACAACACTGTCTGTATCAAAATAGAGCACCCTTCGTCCCAAGTTATGCAAGACATTAAAAAGACGACTCCTTGCATTGGCAGTGGTGAAGGCAGCAACAAAAACATTAACATGAGCCATTTCGGGGAGGAACCCCTCAGTGTGAGCATACTCAACCATGCAGCGATTACTGTCAAGGACATGCATACCCTTGAGTGCGATTGAGGGGTTGACCAGTAGCTTGAAAATATCAGCCCCTGTTTCGGCAAGCTTGTGAGTACGGTGATTGTTGTTTTCACCAAACTTGCCCCAAAAACTGTTCAAGAGCAGTTTATTCATGGCCCTTCTCCCTGAATTGTATGAAATGTTTTCTCAATCTAGTTTGATGCCTTCAACCGCTTCATACTGATCGATATACTCGGTTTTCGCTTCATGCGACATGTCAGAGGAAGGCCAACCCGATGCCTCCTGCTTTCCTTTCAGGAACAAGTTCACATAGTCGGAAAACAGGCCCGGTGTGTTTTGTGTCTTATCGAACTTGGCCGTTTCCTTAAAGTGATAGACCTCAAAGATCTTGATTACCGTGTAGCCTACAGCCAGTGCATCTCGCAGATCAATTGAGGTCCATGTGCCTACTAAGTCTCGTTGGTCGTCAGTGCACATACAGTCCTCCTGACATGAGTTGAGCGCGCACTTTGTACAAAGAGGAAATAACAGTTTCCCACCAGCACGTAGTGGTAGACAGGGATGGTAGAGTCCTCTAGGAGGTCGCACCCTTGCCTGCACTAAGCCAAAGAATTTTTCAATGTCCTGAGGAGGGGCATCAATGATAACCTCAGGAATCCCTACTGGAAAAACATCGTTTTTCAGCACCATAAGGTATAAGGAGCAGATGTCCACATACCCTATCCGTCTCCCTTCACCAGCCTCATGATAGAGTTTAACGGCATTCACACGTCCTCCGTAAAAAGCAGAACGGGGGTCAAGACGCGGAAGTAGCTCACTGTTTGTCTCAATATCCCTCAGCCTCTCATTCCTCTCAAGCATAAGCTTGAATTCGCATTCCCACATAACATGAACTTCAAAGTTCAGCTCTCTTCTCAGATATTTGAGTCTGTCATCCGTTCTCATATATAGAGTTTTCAAACTCTCCCCAGTATGCGGGTGACGGACATTGGCTGGTGTGTTTGGTCCACCGAAACACCTCCTGCAACCATGGTACACACAGCCATGAAATTCCCAGGCAGTCTCTTTCCCGGTTGCTGTGTCACGGTGATAGCCATCGAGTTTCAGCCAGCCATCCTTAGTCTGATTGATCACTCTGTGCTCACCGCCATTTCTAGCATGCTGAATGGACAAATTGCGTCTTTGAGCCTCATACTCGAGCCATATGATAGAGACTCTACTGTGCGTGTCTAGCCCTGCAAAACCGCAAGATGGCATCCGAGCAAAGGGAGTGGAAACGAATTCCATGCTCTTGATGTCCACTGCACAGGGGTCAACAGCTCCTCCATCCTCGGTCATAAGACTCAATTGAGCATTTTGAAGGTGCCCCACCAGCTTAACATTGTCCTGGAGTGTCACACTGTACTTCTCTGTTAGGAACATGTGCCTATACGTGGCCATACAGACACTTGCCAGAGTGTTGTACTGGAAGGGGTCAATGCCAACCAGTTGCGTCACAGTCTCACCTCCTTCTCCTACGTCTACAACCTCCTCTCTCGACGTTATACCTATGAGCCATTCCCTGAAAGCATTGCAACTCTCTTGTAGGATATTGACGTCGTCTTCACAATAAGCCAGTATTTCCTTCTTGAAGTCGAAGACTTTGCCTCTCTGTTCTTTATACCAGGAGGTGAACTCCTCTCGGGCCTTCGACTTCATTCTGTTGACTCTGTAGCAGTATGGGTGGGGCATGGGGCCAACAAAGTCCCACATTTCCTTCTGGTTGAAAAACACTGGAAATGTGCCCTTTTTAACTCCCTGCAGACCAAACACTTTGGGCATCTGAGCCAGAGGGAATGTAAGGAAGTTTAATAAATCGATTATTCTGAACTTCCCCGCATCTATGGCAACAATTTTGCTCCCTCTGTAGATAACTTTGGGGAGCTTTGTCATGCTACAGAAAATGTATTTCGCCATGAAGTAGGCATCATACGCTTGTCCATTGTGGAAGATGAGTGTGTAGCCCTCAAATTCCCTGCTGAACAGAAATTTACAGAAATCAGAGGCTGCATCATCTCCAAAGAAGACCACCGCTCTCCTTCCACAGTCAGGCCCCTTCATACATAAGTCTCGCTCATCGTGACCCCTCGGTGTGTTATCAGACACATTCACTGAGCATTTGGCACACGCAGTACCGCAGTGCGAACAGTGAGGGTTGACCCTGTAGCTTAGACCTATACAGTGGGAGCTCTCCCAGTGTGCAATCAGTAAGTTAGGAAGATGATATTATCCTGTCGGGTCAGCCTCAAAGTCAGCAAAGACATACTTGCAGGACATTACCTTGGGTTTTTGCTGCCTGATGTAACAAAAATGTACACCCGTTACACGCTTCTTGCAAATTTTACACTCTCGGGTACCACATTTGTGTTCCTGTCCTGGTTTATTGTACACACCACACCCTCTGCATCTGTTAGAGCTCGAGCACGTGCCATTTTCCAGATGTCTCTGGTTACATGCCAAAGAGTGCATGAAGCGGTTGCACGTCTGACAACTGTGCTTCTCAACGTCAATGACAGGACATGGCTCTCCTTTACAAGACGAACACTGATCGCAACCTGTATGACCATATCGCGCATCGTACGCTTTCATGCATTTAGAGGAAAAAGCTGACTTTGCGAAAATACAGTGCACCTTTGTTATAGTATGAAAGTGGCCCACAGCTTTTGCATCAAGAGGGTCTCACTGATAGAGTAAATAAGCAGTACGCTGTCTGTGCTCATCACCCACATAGAGAGGTTTAACGCTGGATCCACGGCCGAAAACCACCACACGGGTGTTGACAGCTCTCTCAAAAGAAGGTATGTCTGTGAAAGCAGGCACATAATCAAGATCAAAACCTGCAGCAGTGTGTAGCTTCTGAGCCTCAACTGTCTGTACTTTTTTCTCACTGCGCTGGACACGTCGATACTCGTTGAAGGCAGTCTCATACATTTGCTTGCTAGACTTGGGAATTGCATCAAGATTAGCCTTGGCCACTCCGACAACTATAGCCCTCGCCAAGCATAGATTATCCCTGTTTTTAATTTCACAAATACTTTTCAGTCTGCGTAGGTCGTCCATGTAATTAACACCTGTACTCAGGCCAGCAACAAGGCGATTTCTGATCACACCCACGTGAATTTCCAGTGGCTCATCTAAGAAAAGGTCGTCATCTGACTGCAGTAGACTTTCCATTATATCAATAATTTTAAAAATGGTGAGCTGGTGTAGGGGTATTAAACCTGTGGTATGAGGACTATGAAAGGCCTCATTCTGAATAAAAAACCTGACGAGATCTTGGTTGTTATAACTCTCATGAAGTCGAGTAATAATTGCCTCAAGTACCTCCTCAAGACCCCCCATGATATCTCTAAGATTCACACCAGCCCAATTTACATTGAAATGCACACTATATACTGTCTCCCTTGCTACACCACCATCAAACTCAAAGTCTTTGACATTCCTGACTTCGATGTGCCTGTGGAAATTCACTGCATAATCTGGTCCATCGAAAATCATGTGTGGTTCAATGTCCCTCTCAGCCTCAGCCTCTGCCTCAGCCTCTGCCTCAGCCTCTGCCTCAGCCTCTGCCTCAGCCTCTGCCTCAGCCTCTGCCTCAGCCTCAGCCTCAGCCTCAGCAATCCGCTCAACATTGGCATCCATAGCTATATCGCCTCCTCCTATAATATTCTGCTCATAGAGCATGTCTAGAAATAGCATCTCACGTTGATTTTCCACAAGCGCCTGTCCTTCAACCCTCTGCTCCATGAGTGGCATTTCATTTAAGCTATAAAAATAATGAAAATAATGCTATTAAAGATAAGTACACAGGAAAACAAAAAAAAACTTTCCTATGATTACCATCTTATGGACTTTTTGACTTTTTTTCTACTATAGCATTCGATCATGGAGGATATGGTGTTCAGAAATTAATACAAGATGTTTATATTATCATAAAGTATTTATTTTTTTAAATAATATACAATTACAGCTATGTCTTTTAAAATAATGAAGAATACAAATGAAAACAAAATACTGACTATTTGTCAGGTCAGTCATCAAGATTCAAATCTTTGAGCCAGGAAAAACTCCCTCCTCCTCCTCCTCCTCCTCCTCCTCCTCCTCCTCCTCCTCCTCCTCCTCCTCCTCCTCTACAGCTGCGGCATCAGTACTGGCTGCAGTGGGAGCAGTAGCAGCAGCAGCAGCTGTACTATCGTCATCACTGAGGTCACTGGAATAGAAATAATGTGATTTAAGTAATTATTTTAGTAGTGTGGTTCTATTAACCCTGCTAAATAGGCCCAAAGTATATTTGATGCAGCCACTATTATCCTTACCTATATTGGTCAGGATCAATCATCAATGGTGGTTCCTGTGATACCCCTGATGTACCAGCAACCTCATCATCCGTGACAATGCTGCAAATTAAAGAAAAAAAGTGTTAAAGCCTATATATCAGAAAAAAGCTTTAAACCTATATATCAGAAAAAATTAAAAATAAAGGAATACATTTAAGTACATATATTATGTTAACTTACCCATCCACAATTCTATAGGGAAGAGCTCTCTTTCTCGGCTGTTTAGTTGAGGCATGTCCATTATCGCAAACACTGCGATGTTCATTGATGCAGTCGGGTACATTATCGAAATTTAATACCCTCCTGACTCGAGATCTCACAGGAGGTGTAACAGAGCCATCTGCAGCTGAAGCACTGACTAAGGCTACAGCGGCCGCTACATCAACATAATGACTGTAGATGGGGAGGAAAAAATAAAATGAAAAAGTAATTATTGATAAGCTATTTTTTGTTACAAGGCCAAAAGCAAAAAACAAAACAGCCTCATATGTACGCCTGTATGCATGTATGACTGTATGCATGTTTATTTATTAGCAATTACTCATACCTATTCAGCGCATTGCGTGTTGCTGTCGCCGTCGCTGTCGTTCTAGTTGTTTTAGCATCCATCTTTGACAGGGATACATAGGATGACCGAACTTTTTTGGCTGGAGGCTCATGATCACCTGATAAATTACTCTCAAAACACCTCAGAAAGCTTTCTAGTTTTGTCACTCTTTTCCGGTGATATGAAAGTTGTTGGCTATATCTCTGTTGCAAAAAAGAAAAGAACGATGTGATCAGCTGATTGTACTATGGCATCTCATAACTATATGACCATATGACTATATGACTATATGGCTATAAGCCTATATAACTATATAACTATATAACTATATCCATACCCTCAACATGTCTGCTTCGGCAGAAAGAATATCCTCATCCTTCTCTTTCCACTCCATTTCTTCCTGTTCTTTCACTTCGGGTGACGCAGGACTCGGAGGGGGTGCAGGAGGGGGTGTAGGAGGCCTCTGAGGTGACCACTGCGGTGAAGAAGGGGAGCTGTGAGGAGGAGGGGGAGGAGGAGGAGGAAACCTTTTATTGTTAGCATTTCTACGTCTCACTCTGTGCAAAACAGGCCTCTTCGGAGTTGATGTCAGCAGTGGGCCAGGGCGACGTGTCCTAGGTGGTGTTGGTGCTGGTGGTGGCGTTGGTGCTGGTGCTACAGGTGCTGCTGCTGTTGCTGACAACACAGGTGCTGCTGACACAGGTGCTGCTGACACAGGTGCTGATGACACAGGTGCTGCTGACACAGCTACACGTGCAGCTACAGATGCAGTTGCGGCCACAAGTACAGGCGCTGAGGGAGACTCGAAACCTCGTTCAACCTCCATCGATTCTTCGGGACATACAAGCTGTACTGTTCGACCACCTGCCAGTAAATCCAGCTGACGAATTTCCCTCATCGTCTGTAAAGCTAAGCTATAAAAAAAAATAAAATATAAAAAAGAATAAAGAGTTATACTTTGCGAGTATGTCATCAGTTGTCAGGCATGAGACCAGCCGAGATGAGATGAGATGAGGTGAGATGAGATGAGAAGAGAGCTATCAGTACGTTTCAAAGCAGTCACCTATTCAGCTCATTTAACTCATTCAACTCATTCGGCTAAGTCACTCAGCTAAGTAGTCTCTAACACGAAAAAAGAAAAAAAGAAAAAAAAAGCATGGATAACTGGCATGGAAATCTAATAAGATAAGGAGGAAGAATCTCTTTTTCAATTCGAATCCCCCTCCTCCACAACTATCATTGGACCATCTATGTGCGGGAAAACGGTTCTGACACTTTCTATAGTGAAGAACTCGAGAGCGATGTACACTATACCGCCTGCGAAGATCCTGTACGCGTATGGAGTCTATCAAAAAAAGTATGAAAACCTAGAATCGCTGGTACCTAATTTGTCTCTTCACCACGGCTTACCGGCCAGGGAGTTGATTGAAGAACTGAAAAGCGAAGAGGGCAACAATCTAGTGGTACTGGATGACCTTATGGATGAAATATGCAAGTCGGCTGAAATGTGTTCACTCTTTACGAGAGAAGTCCGCCCACGGGCGCATCTCGGTAATAATGATATCTCAAAACGTCTATCACCAGTCGAGATACTCGACTTTTACCTAGTCGTGAACAACTTGACAAGTACAGGTGACGAGGACATACGTCTAAGTACCTCCATACTACCCGGCGAGACACTAATACTGTACACCCAGAAATAATAATAATAATAATTATAATGAGTGGCAGAGTAAAATCATGCATGGGTTTTCTCGAACTACTGACTAACACGTACAGACTAACACCTGGTTCTACACGTTCTACGCGTTCACTACTACGAGATGCGACGAGTGATCAACTTCTCTGTATAACCGAGGTGATACTTAACACGTTAAAGGGCAACTTGAGGATCTCTAGTGATCCAACACTAGAGCTGACAAAGTTCAAAATAATGCTAAGGAAAGGAGAAGTCTCAATCATCGGAATCATACGAATCATCCGAGTCTGAGTTTTTATTTTGACACCCGGAGTTCGAAGTAGAATGACAACTATGTCTACTGCTACTACTACCACTACTACTACAACTGCGAAACCGGTCATGAAATTTAACAGAAAAGTTTACGTGATTCCTCAGGAAAAATACGACAGGTTGATGGCCACTGTGACAATGATGAAGAATAAGGAGAAGGAGAAGGAGAAGAAAGTAATCGATGAGGAAATAAAAATAAACAAAATTTCGACGAATGAGCCCGGGCGTCTGGCCGCAACCCAGGGGGTTGCGGGCCAGTCGCCCTCCCTTAGCTTGTCGGACGAGGTACAGGAGGTACCTTCCTCTAGTTACGGAGAAGGGTACATGGAGGAAGGGGGCCCGCCGGTTCGCCATGGAAATAAGATGACCACCGGTTTTGCCGGTTCTACCGACACCGTAACTGGAACTGGAACTGGAACTGAGAGAACTGGAACTGAGAGAAATGGAACTGACACCGGTGGTGTTATCATTAACGAAATTAACTCTAAGTTGAGAGACGAGTCGTTGAGGAAAAAGGCTAGGACCATACTGTATCTACTAGCGGGCGCTAAAGCTAAAGCTAGAGCTAAAGCCGGAGATAGCGTCGGTGAAGACCAAAAATATTACGTCGAACTGTTGCTGCAAACTCAGTCCAGTTCTTTTCCCGTGCCCTCTAAACATCATAAGCTGTACTGGCTCATGCTGCGACGAGGTGTACCTCTGTATTTAATTTCAAACGTTAAATTACGTCGAGTATTACATTACATGAAAAACAAATACCAAGTCGAAGAGGAAGAAGGAGAAGGAGGAGAAGGAGGAGGAGGAGGAGGAGGAGGAGGAGGAGGAGGAGGAGGAGGAGGAGGAGGAGGAGGAGGAGGAGTCAGAAAAAAAAGGAGACTAGAGGGAGAGGGAGCTTGGATTAAGGTGCAAACTAAATAACAATGGTTCTACCTCGAGATATAGACGCTTATCTATCTCATCGATTTTATAACCATAGGCTACCAGGAGGCTTCACCAGTACAGCAAAACTGCACTCAGTTATAAAGAGTG
This sequence comes from Alitta virens, assembly GCA_932294295.1. Lineage (NCBI taxonomy): Eukaryota > Metazoa > Annelida > Polychaeta > Phyllodocida > Nereididae > Alitta > Alitta virens. The sequence continues at coordinate 39,768,815 of OW028574.1, read as the reverse complement.
AAGGGAGATACAGCATAAGCTTAGCCCGTATTGAGGACTGGGCTAGGTCTCAAGACATTGTCACATTACACAAGGCGGCTCGCAAAAAGCCTCAAAAATATAGAAGAGTCATAGCTCCTGGTATGAATCACTTATGGGACTGCGATCTAATGGTTTTGACAGGCGAAAGGTTCAAGAGTGCCAATGAAGGTTACGCTTACATCATGATAGTTATAGATGTCTTCTCGAGATACTGCAGGGCCCAACCTGTCAAAACTAAGAGTGCAAGGCACATGAAACACGGGTTTGAAGAAATATTCAAGAGAGCGACAGAGACAGAGACAGCCACAGAGACAGCCACAGAGGCAGTGACGGTGACAGGGGCTGATGGAACTCTAGGGATGCCCAAGTTTATAAGGACTGACAGAGGGACCGAATTCACAAACTCGAGCGTTGGAGATTTACTTAAAGAAAAAGGAGTGAGGCTCATCTTCACAAATACTGAAACCAAGGCGAACTATGCCGAAGCGGCCATCAAAGGATTGAAAAAGAGACTGTTCCAGTACTTCCAATATACCAACAGCTATGCGTATCTGAATGAGCTCCAACACATAGTCGATTCTTACAACAGGACCATTCATTCCAGTATAGGAGTGAGTCCTGGTAGTGTGAATGAGGAAAACGAGCAGTCAATTTGGGACTACCAATATGTGGCTCAGCAAAACACCAAGGACCTAGAGAGGGCCTTCAAGAGGGCCATTTCAATGGCCAAGTACAAGAGACGCAGTCCTTACAAATTCTCATTAGGCCAGAGTGTCAGAGCGTCGTACCACAGGTCAGCAAAGTTTTTTCGATCCTATGACGAGCAGTTCAGAGGAGAAGTGTTCACCATCAGGGACAGGAAATTCTCAGACGGAGTCGCAGTTTATTACCTAAGAGACTACGGAGGAGAAAATGTTGATGGCCCCTTCTATGTTCATGAGCTGACAGCCGTGAAATTTGACCCCGACGTTTTCTTCAAGATCGAAAAAGTGATCAAGAAAAGACTCAGACCTGACGGTGCCGAAGAAAGTCTGGTTAAGTATCAATCGTGGCCGGGTAAATATAACCAGTGGATCCTCACCTCTAACCTGAAGACATTGAAAACCAAGGGACAAAGAAAGAAGAAAAAAAAAAAAAAATAATAAAAAATGTATATCTGTCAAGCGATCAGTCGCTAGAGATAAACCCAGGCAATACTGCGGCTGTGTTCACAGTACAGCTACCGGAGTCATTTACAAGACCTCCTAATGCTGGACTAAGGGGACAGTGGTACTTGGGATTGATCGAGATAACCATGCCCCCAGTAGGTGCTGGAGACAGTAAATGGGATGTCATCTACGTGACTTGCCCTCATGTGGAAGGAGTGGCGCTGGGTGACACGTACAGAGCAGTTCTGAGGTCTATCGCTGTTGGAGAAATAAGACGTCACAACTATACACGTTTTCATTCAGTACTCTATGCACCGCTGAGAGTGAAGGACGTGAGAAATATTTCAATTGAACTGAGAGATTCGGATTGGAACGTGTTACACGACCCTACGACTGAAAGCAGACATTCGACCAAGTGTACTCTAGAGTTAATATGGAGGAGAGATACAAATCACTAGCGTCAATGAATGTTGATCCATGGATAGAGCATTTTAAAAAAACAGCGAGGGACACGAGCATACTGTCAACAAGACCAAGGCCTGTGGTAATACAAAAGCCGCGTAATACAGGTAGTGGTAGCGGTAGTGGCAGTGGCAATGGCAATGGTAAAAACAATGACAGTTTACCCCTAACTATAGTGTCTCCGGTAGGACAGTCTAATGAAATGGCTGAGGCTGATTTACGTATGGAAAGTGATAAAAGGTCGATTGGAAGCTCAGAGCGCTCAGTCAGCCGCAGGGCCACGTCTACTACACAGCCACAGCGAGGGAGAGCTGTGAAAAGAAACTGACTAAACCGAAATCCTCGAACGACAGCAAGAAGAAAAAAATCACCAAGCTCAAGGACATTTTCAGCAACCATGGCATCAGGTGAAAAGGTTCTAGAATCAATCGAGCTAGCGTATGATGATACTCTTAATTTGTTCAGTCTCCCTCTCAGCAACCTAGGAGTGACAGACTTTAAATATTTAACTCATAAACCGATTAACCAATTTTCATCCGAGGGAGATGTGAAATTTCATGTACCAGGGGCTGGCACGGCTTACATTGACATGTCCAGCGTCTACCTAAAGACCAGAGTCAGGATTGCAATGGACAATGGCTCTCTCCTCCCCGAAAGGGGGGCTGTAAAGAAAAAATCAAGGGGTTCAGGGGCTGCAGGAGCTGCAGGAGCTGCAGCTGAAGATGATGATGATGGTGATGATGATGATGATGATGATGATGACTCTGAAGGTGCATGGAGTGTAGGTGTTGTCAATAACTTGGCTCACGCTCTCTGGGATCAAGTGGAAGTACGACTAAATGACAGAGTAGTCACAGGTGGCCAGACTGGTTACAGCTACAAAGCAATAATAAACACACTGCTGGGAGAGGGGGATCTAAATGATGCTCAACTGGAATGCTCTTTGTTCGAGAAGGACACTGCGAGATGTATGGAAGATGTGAGCCTGGTGTCAGGAGGCAATAAGGGATTTAAAAAGAGGGCCTCGCTCATGAGTGGCAGCAAAACTGTTGAGCTAATGTGTAAAGTTGATGTGGATGTCTTTAAAGTGAATAAGTTGCTTTTAAATGGTGTCTCCATGGACATGACTCTTACACCCACCTCCAGCAGCTTCAGACTTCTGAGCTCAAATGTAAACAAGATAGACTATACACTGGAAATTAAGGACACAACACTTATCATGAAGCATGTGACACCATCAAATCTAGTATTACTGAGCCACCAAAAAGTTATGGAAGAAGAAATCTCTCTAGCTAAATATTTCTACACCAGAGAAGATTTACGAAAATTTAACTTGGCAAAGGACACCTCCTCCTATTACATAGAAGATGCCTACAATGGTCGCGTACCCAGCAAGATTGTGATGGGTTTTGTGTCAGGAGAATCGATGAGTGGCAGCCTGACTAAGAATCCTTACAACTTCAGGCCCCATTTAACCCCATAATTCCCGCAACTCCAATTATTCCCGTAACTCCCAACAATTCCTACCAATTCCTGGAAGTCCCTGATAATTCCAATATTTCCTAATAATTCTCAATAAGTCCTCGTGGTTCCCATAATTCCCAATAAGTCCTAGTGGTTCCCATAATTCCCAATAAATCCTTGTGGTTCCCATAATTCCCAATAAGTTCTTGTGGTTCCCATAATTCCCAAAAAGGCCTCTTGGTTCCCATAATTTCCAATAAGTCCTCGTGGTTCCCATAATTCCAATAAGTCCTCTTGGTTCCCATAATTCCCAATAAGTCCTTGTGGTTCTCATAATTCCCAATAAGTCCTCGTGGTTCCCATAATTCCCAATAAGTCCTTGTGGTTCCCATAATTCCCAATAAGTCCTTGTGGTTCCCATAATTCCCAATAAGTCCTTGTGGTTAGGACTGGTTCCTATAGGTCCCTGTTAATACTGATGATGCCCATAATACCTAATAAATCTAGACCATTCATTAACTCCATCTAATTCTTAACCATAATCAATGCATAATTCCTAATACAATCAGACCATCGTTGTAACTCCTCACAAGTTTAATTTTTCCTATAGTCCTGCCAATTTCCATTTTTATATATATATAGTAATTAGGCAGATTCACTGAAATATATATTGCAGCAGTTATTTAAGTATTTGAAGAATGAAAATATGGTGTAACAAGTTAATTAAATTAAACATAGGTTTGATATGAAATAACGTTTATCTCTTAATTTCTAGTGGTATTGACATAGAGATCTTTCAGAGACTGGAAAGGACATCCAGCTGGGCAAATACAGACTCAATGGCTTTATGAATTCTGCCAGCTCATGATCACTTTATGAGTCTTCCAGCTAATGATCGCTTTAATTATTTGTGACTGCTTTTGACTGCAATAACTTCATAAACTATGCCTTTAACCAATAGCAATCATAATAGCTCAAGCTGGCACTACTGAGGTAGACACCTTTGTATTACTGGAGTGTGCTTCAACCAAGCCGTGTTGGTCCCTGGGGTTCTTCGCCCAAAGGGTTGTCAACCTTGCCACAAAGAAGCAAGAAATTCCTATGATGAACATCAAAAATTTTTAAAAAAAATAAGACTACAAGAAGGAATGTACAATTTTATGAACTATATTCAGAATGTCCTCAGGAAGAATTATGTCACTGTTGATATTGTACAGCCAGCAAGTGAAGAAGATGATGCTGATATTCAAGAACTAGAATTTCAAAGGTATATGTATTTCTGATCACTTTAATCTTGACAAAATTTTCTTGACTAGATACAGCTTTGAAAAGTCTTTATTTTGCTTGAAAAAATTAGTTTGGGGTAAAGTGCAGTATAGCGGACCCAAATTTATGCCCATATTTGGCGGCCATTAAAAATGTAATTTTATCAAATATTTCACAAGTTTTAAGTTCTAGCACAATTAAAATAACATTTGGTGTATATAAGCAGGGGTTTGGGGGTGGAGTCCCCAAGAAAAAACGAAAATAAACGCTGTCTTTGCCGTGAAGATGAAACCGCCGTTATAACTACATTAATTTTTGTGACATTTCAAGCATTTTAAGTCATAGGCCAGGCAATGAGGCTTGTTAAATATGGTCATAAATCTGGGTCCGTTATACTGCACTTTTTCCTTAGTTTGCCATATTGCAATACTCTCCATGGCTACTTCTCTGTGACAAGTCAACTTGGCCATAACGATGAATGACATGGCAAAAAAATTATCATTAGATAGATAGGATACCTTAAGTTAATTTGGCTGAATGAAAAAATATTGTTAGGTTTCTGATTTCATAGCCCTCACAAGGTAGGGTCCGTAGGTCAGCCAAAGTTTAAATGTATATAGTTATAATGTATAGTAATGTATTTTAAAAGTTAAAAAAAAAAAAAAAAAAAAAGTTTAGGCAGGGAAATGGAAACAAAAAAGGCATTGCATCTCATTGGAACTTCTTTTACTTGTTACAGCAGAAACTGAGTCTGATTCTGAAGGCATCACCAAGTCATACACCAGACACAGAATGAAACGACGATGAAAATCGAGCATTTATTTATGGTTAATTTTGAGGGCACCCACTCATTATTAGTGAAGACTTGTTTTTGATTCGTTTGCTGTGTCACAATGAGTTTGAGGTAACATTTTCTGCTTCATGTGTTCTTAAGTACTGTGAAGGCTTGAATTTTGACGGATCAAATTGATGCACGCAAACATTTAAAGGCATGAATGGGTACATGGTCAGAAATTGATTACCCTAGATCTGATAAACTGAAGATGTAGAAACATCATGAGCTTAGAATAAGTGTGTTATTACTTTTTTCTTTTTTTCCTCCCTACTAAAAGGATTTATTTAGTTGATCCCCAAGATCGGGCATGTCATCTACTTTTTCTAAATTCAGTTTATGCATCTTGTAGGTTTATAGCTTTTTGTTCTTCATGGCATAAGTGACTTACATGGGGAAGCATTTGGTGGCATTAAATAACATTTTTTATGTGCTGGACCATTGGCGGTGTTGATCCAGTTTTCCTGTAACACTTGATGGTTCTGCATAGAGTTTCCTACTTCATGGTATGTTAGGCATTCATCTGTGAGTAGTGTATTGGTGATACCCTATAAGCTTCTAGTCAGCGATGTCATTGGTGTACACCAAAAACTTGGTACTTATTGGGGCTCCTGATGCCACTGGCACTTCATTCAGAATAAGTCACTCTACCCACTACTACCTGTTGTTGGCGATTGCTTTTGTAATATGAGAGTTTGCTACATGGCCAAATAAGTCACAAGCGTTTCCATGACTTGGATAAACACATGGAAAAACATGGTTTTCATCTAATTATAAGTAGTCTAGGACTTGCTCTGTACATTACATCAAAGTGCAATTTGTGGTTGGTAGACATGATACTATTATATAAAGCAGCTAAGATGCAACTTTTTAATGCATTTATTCGAAAATGCTGGTGCGAATGCAAAATGCTGAATGTCCAACACCGAGGGTTTCTGGTTCAGGTATAGCTTACTTAGGTAATGAACGTACTGTATGTTATAGAGTAGAAAACACCTTTGTGGAACAGTACTTTTAAAAACATGTGTTCATTTATATTCCAAGAAATATTCAGTTGATAAGATACCTATTTGGAGTGATAGGTTTCAGCATAAGGAGCTTCGTATCACACTGACTTCTTCAGCTTGTGTCATTGGATAAAGTTATAGGATGTGAAATACCTCATTGTGAGGTTTTTTAACTGCCTTCTTGTATCTTATTGTGTTGTTTAGTGCATATATTATGCATTGTGAAAATGCCAAAGAACTAGTTGCCAAGAATATAAAAGTGGTGTATAGTGTAAATCAAAATTGATATGTAAACTTTAATTCACTTGTAAGGTAAAAAATTGCACTTGATGAGTCATTGTTGATACATAGAACTATATTTCGTGGAGGTTTAAGCTCCCTTGATGACTCATACAGACATTCATGGCAATGGATAATCCTGTATTCACTGAAGTTTGTCATTGAGGACAAAGTTCAGCTACAGTGACACCACTTGCCTTCTAGTGATAGAAGACTCCTACCTTATGAGTCATCATGGAATAGAAAAGCTGTAATAGGACAAATGGGAGTGTGACTCATCAATTCCGTTTTTAGTAGACTCTAACAGACTTAAGTTTTGTAACTTCTTGTTGCCTGTTCAGGGACTATTTATTTCAATGTAGGCCTATATAAGCAATTAAACTTACTAATCAGTACTCATATAATTTTGTACTGGTCAAGTTATTATTATTGTAATAACATTATGTATTGACACATTGTTAAAAAATACCAGAAGGAATGATAAATGTGCTGCTGACATAATTTGCAAATTTGAACGGTACTTACTGGATGATGTGACAATAAATAATCATATTTTTGTATTAAAATAATATTTATGTACTCTCAAGTGAAAATAATTCTGAATCCACTTTCCTGTATTTCATTTGAGGCTATACTGTTTCAGATTATAATAAATTTTGAACAACAAAATCTTTTCTTGTTTTATTCCAAATCGATTTTGACAAAATAGGGATGTCGCAAATAAGTAATGACTTCAGTTAAGGCCCCTTCACACATAGCCGGATTCGAGACCGGAGAGTCCTGGAGGACAACTCCAGCATACTCCGGGTAATGCCGTATAGACATTGTGTGCATTTCCGGCATTGTCCGGGGCTATCCGGGAACACCGTGGGACTCTGGCAAAAAAAAATCAAACATGTTTAATTTTTCATGTCGGAGGTACCGGAGTAATTTCATCCGTGTTGCTGCGTGTAGACTCTCAGTAGACTCCACCGATCTCCGGGAATCTCCATATTGACTCCGGAATACTTCGTGTGACCTCCGATTAAGTCCGGCGTCAACCGCGCATGAAAATTCCATGTCGGATAGTACAAGGAGCAACGCGGTTCAACACGGGTGAACAAGGAGAGCGGGTTACGGGTCAATTGCTTGACCCCGGTAACCACGTTAGGTCCAAGGTGTCACACTAAGTCAATATGGAGGCCGGAGTGAACAAGGTGTCAACACGGTGTCAAATAGACTGACACGGAGTGAGTATGGATGTTTTCGTATATATGGCACCGCCATCTTGGGAGAAGCATCATTCCGGCGCACGCTGTTCATCGTTGATCATCGAATTAATTGCATTATCGCTCACTTCTTCTGGATTGCTGAACTCTACCAAAGCCTTGGTATTACTGCCATTGCTTTGAATAACCACCATGCCATCTAGGAGAGGAAAAGGGAGGGCTACCAAGAAGACTGTCATGCAAGGGGAAGCTGGACCTGCTGTTGAAGATGCAGGAATTAATACCTCTACAGTTTCAAGACCACAAAGTCCACAAGGCATGCCTGATTTACCTGGGCCAGTTGTACCTGCTGCTGCTGAGGTACCTGCTTCAACTGCAGCTGCTGCAACTCCACCACCACCTACAGCAAAGGCGAAAAGGCACAAAAAAGAACCCCTGAACCTGACAGAAGACCAGGAACAAGATGTGGCTGACTGGTACCGTGCCCAGGAGATGCTATACAACCGGCGGCTTGCACAATACAAGTGGATAGACATAAAATCGCGAATAATCGACCAAAAGGCGAAAGAGCTGTCGTGCACATCCCAGCAGCTGAAGACGTGGACGACTCCATGCGGACATCAGTGGGGAAGCTTACTGATCAAAGCAAGAAGCCTTCTGGTGGGGCCGCCAGAATCCTCACAGACCGGGACAACTGGATAATGGAAATTTTAGGGTATCTGGAGAGGCACATCAAGAGGGTTGACGCTGGGAAACGGAAGAGAAGGTGGGCAGCTTTCCCACAGTTTATCGGCAAAAAGCACATCAACCAGCAACAGAGGTACCACTGAGGATGATGACACTTCTGATGCGGAGGTCATAGTGGATACTTCGGATGATGGTGGCAGAGATTCGGATACTAGCAGGTCCAAGGGTGAGCCTTACAAGGGCAGCAGCAGCAGCAGGAAGGGGGCCCCTCCTCCAACTAAGAAGACGTCAAGACGCCATCACGAGCCTCGTCATCATCATGACTGTGATGCATGCAGCCTTGCAGGTAGTGGAGGTGGATATGCTACACAAGCTGTCACACAAGTAAGTATACTGCTTCAGTTGTCATGATAATCAGGAGAATGTAATTGTAATCTTGTAGTGTAAATTTGTAATTGTAATCTTGCAGTTTAAAGTTGTAGCTTTTCCATAGTAGCAAGTGGTAGCTTTGTTTCTTGGCACTTCCAGTGTTCACTGTATGGTAATGTGTCTTTTTCATTACATTGTCAATAATGCACATGCTGTTGCAGTTGCCATGTGACTTACTCTAATGTTCTGTTCTTTCCTATTTCCCGCCAATCGAAAAGGCCAACGATCTCCAGCGGGATATCCAGACCAAGATGAGTCAGCCGACTGACTCAGCCAGCTTGTCGAACAGGGTTTTCACGGACATGATATACCACGAGGTCATGCAAATGGACACATACACTTGGTCGGGTTACCAGGCCCAAGCGTTGCAGCACCTCATGCAATTCAAGCAGGAGTATCGTCGAAAGCGCCAGTTGCAGCAGCAACAGCAGCAGCAACAGCAACTGCAACAGCAACAGCAGTATCATCCCATATATGTGCCTCATGTCCCTCAGCAGCAGCAGTTCGTCCCTACTACAGGCACTTCGACCGCCCCTGTTAGGCAGATGTTCCCTCGTCATTCTTTCAGCCCTGCTGCCCAGATGTTCGTGCATTCTTCCCTTCGCCCCAAGCGCACATGTCGTCTGCCCCTTTGTCTGTGCCTGCACCGACTCCCACTCCTGAGATATCTTCGACGATCATCAGTCAGGCATGGTTGACCTTCCATGTCACTACTTGATTGCAGCACACCTCAGGATGCTTCTCTCACCAGATACTTGCTGAACACTAGTGTGGGGGGGGGGAATGGTTGGTGGTGATGACCATAACTCCTCCTTTTCGGTGCCCATGCCTCCAACTACCACAACAGAGTAATCTTCACCTGAAAACAAACAATGAACTTTTATTAAAAGCAAGTTTAAACATTTAAAGTTACAGGTTTTTGTAGTTTTAACTTTTATTTTTTACATGTACGTAAACTGTATTGCATACATTTGCATGACAATAATTAAATGCAGTGTCATTAAATGCTGTGTACTTTTTTGTACTTGTGTGCTGCAGATGTCTGAGGTTTCGTAACAATTAAATGTTCCAACTTACATCATTTGTGTTGTTTTCAAATCTTGTCTTGTTGCCAGCTTCTGTGTTGACGTAGTTGACCAAGTATTGCCGCATTTCCTTGCCTGCTCTGCTGGTGTTGCCTCTGTACACATCTCCCATGTCTGGTAGATTGGCATTCTCCCTCCATGCACCTGGGATGATCGCATAGATGTCTGCATTTTCCTGGTCCACAGCATTCACTTGAGCAGTTGGATACTTCAGCCTCAGTAGGTTGTGCAGCACACAGCAAGCAAGAGTTATGGTGCACACTCTGTCAGGACTTTGAGGCATTGTTGTGAGGAGACACCTGAACCTGGCAGCCAAAAGGCATTCTCTACCACCCGTCTAGCTCTAGAAAGTCTGTAGTTGAAGATTCGGTCTTCCATCGTCATGTTCCTGTGAGGCAGAGGCTTCATCATCCAAGTCTGCAGTCCAAAGGCATCATCCCCAACTATGAAGTAAGGCACTGGCTGGTCATCATTCGGCAGGTTGTCTGGGTAATCCAATGTTCCCACTTTCTAGCGCTTCCTTCAATTCTGTCTGACTAAACACTCCAGCATCTGAGCCTGATCCACTGGCACCAATGTCAACATAGAGGAACTTGTATTCAGCATCAACTACAGCCAGTAGGACAATAGAGAAAAATCCTTTGTAGTTGTAGAAAAGGGATCCAGACTTCCTATATAGACATCTGATGGCAAGGTGCTTGCCATCAATGGCGCCGACGCTGTGGGGGAAGTTCCATCTGTTGTAGAATCCATTGGCAACTTCTTTCCAGGCTTCTGGGGTTACAGGACAACGCATCACTTCTGCCGAGTACTCGTCTATGATGGCGTGGCAGACATCGATGACAAGGATAGAAATGGTATTGAAGGCTACCCTGAATCCATACTGCAGAGACATGTAGCTGTTGCCCGTACCCAGGTAGCGCAAGGTAATAGCCAGTTTCAGTCCAGGTTCAAGGGCCCTCCTCCGAAAGGTATCCTGCTTTGTAAACCTAGGTCCTACTCTTGCCAGAACTTCATGAAATAAGTCAGGCTCCATCCTCATGAAATTCTTGAAGCCACCCTCATCTTCTGCAGTCAATTCAGCCATCAGTTTTTCATACTGCCCATAAAGAGGTCTTCTTAGAAGCCAAGGTCGCACCCACATTCGCCTTCTTCTTCTTCTTCGGGCAGCACCAGCATTTTGTAAGAAGTTATCTTCATCAGTTGTTGATGCGGCCCTCTCTGCAGCGTCTTGCAGTTTCTGTTTATCTTGCAGAAGTATATTATTTGCAGCAGTAAGTAGCTGGACTTGCATGTCCAGGTACTTCACATCCAATTTCACCTTGTCGTAGTGTGATAAAGACCTAATAATTATCCATTCTTGTGTAGTAGCAGCAACACCTTTGCAGTAATTAAGGTAGTCTGAAGTGGAATGATGGCCAGTGGAACGCATCCACCTTAAATACAATTTTAGCGCGTTCCGGGAGAAAACAGGTTAACTCCGCAGTAAGATCGTGTACAGATCGTGTATATCCGTGAAGGCCCCGTGAAGGCCCCATGAACATCCGGTTCACTCCGCACTCATCCGGACACCTCCGTGTACCGCCGTGTTTCAACTGTACATATCCGTGTAGCGACCGCATATATCCGTGTAATAGCCGTGTTGCTCCTTGTCGCCAATGTCTTGCCATCGTGTCCACACCGTCAAATTTTTCGTTCGTTGACATTTCCAACTTTTTCGCCTGGACCGCCACATTGAAGAAATTTCATTCTGGGACGCTCCGGTGTCTAATCCAGCTATGTGTGAAGGGGCCTTTAGCCAATGCCATTGGCTTGTATGAAGCCTGGCAACTTAAAATCTCGGGATCAATACCCTACATGCATTACACTTTACGGGGTTAGTGACCCCTGTGTACTAACTAGTAATTGGGTGTTCATGCCAGGCTTGCTAAATCTGAGCCAACAATTGATTGGTTGTATTAAATGTGTGAGCTATATTATTGGCAAATTCACGTTATTGTGTTGAAGATGTATCTGGAATAGAATTAGCTTATTCCCATAAAACCCACGAGTCCGACTATTCCAAGCTCTAGCTCCTTCTAGGTCCCATAGTGGTTTATATTTCCCTTACATCCTTACAAGTTCCGAAAAATCCTACATAATCACCTTAAATCCCATAAGTTCCTGTGGTGTACCACAATTCCCAATAAGCCACTGTAAGTCCAATAATTCCCGTAAGTCCTGAATAATTCTGCAATTCCCTAGAAGCCCTTCTGGGTCCCCATAATTCCCATAAGTCCTGAATAATTCCGCAATTCCTGATAAGCCCTTCTGGGTCCCCATAATTCCCGTAAGTCCTGAATAATTTCGCAATTCCTGATAAGCCCTTCTGAGTCCTCATAATTCCCGTATGTCCTCAATAATTCCACCAAGTCCTAAATAATCTCTGTTAGATCAATAAGTCCCTATGATGCCCAATAAATCCTGCAATTCCTTTACATCCTTAATAACTCCCCTATCTCCATGTGGGTCCCATGAGGTCCTTCAATTCCTGTCTAATTCCAGCATTTCCTGTAAGTCCTCCAAGTCCTTCAATTCCCAAATGGGAGTCCCGCATGGGAATTATGGGGTTAAATGGGGCCTAACTTCAGACACTATGATGTAGCCTACATCAATGTGAGTTTGTCTGTTATGCCTGCACCAACGGGGCCACTAAGCATAGACTTTACCGAAGACAAGTACATACACTGCTACTCAGAGCTTTACAGGGGAAAGACCAATTTCAGCAACGAGGCCAGGATCACCAGAGAGGAATACAAAGATGGTTAAAGCTTATTCGTAATAGACCTGGCTCCACAAAACTATGATGACTTTTATCCTGTGCCAAGAGATGGGTGTGTGAGAATAGAACTCAGATTTAAGTCGCCCCTCCTGGTATCGGCTGTCATGATAACCAAAGTGACATATCCAGGCTTATTTCAGATTGACTACGCTCGCAACATATACCTAACATGAACACTGATCAAATATACAAAATGCTATGGAATGACAAGCCGGCATCATCGTATTTGTTTGCTGTAATACCATGCAATGCTCTGAAATACATCTCATGTTCATGTTCATGTTCATGTTCAGGGGCATGCTCATGTTCATCCTCAAACCTGACAATGACAACTACAATGACAACTACAATGAAAATGCGTGGGTGTTACATCGTGAATTGCAATACAAACTCGTACTTACGTGGTGACATCGGACATTGGATTTTCCTGAGGATTCATGATGACTTTGGCCTGGGGTCGAGTCTGGAGGTTTTTGATGCTGGTGGAGAGAAGACCTACAATGAAGAAGTTTGCATGTTTATGAGACAATTTGAGAGCTGTTCATACAATTACCAGTACCTTTCTAATGCTAATTGTGGTTTTTACACTCTTGCGTACACCTATTACCGAAGTCGGTCATTTAAACCCTCAACTGTTTTAAATAAACTTAAAAGAATTCGTGATGTGAAAGAACATTGTCTGATGCTATACAGTAGTTTAGAAAAGCAATGAGTAATTTTTTCTTATTTTTATTTAATTATACTAAGCTAGTTGACCTTAATTATACCAGAACATGAGAGTAAATGTAATATGCAAGTGTTTAATGTCTTGTATTGTATTGTATTGTATTGTATTGTATTGTATTGTATGGTATGGTATGGTATGGTATTGTATTGTATTGTATTGTATTGTATTGCATTGTATTATGAAGCGTAATAAACGAAGTATACTCAGAAAACTGCTTTTTGGTAATCAAAAAATAAATAAATAAAAATAAAAAATCTGTATTATAATAGCTGCTATGTGTACTAGAGCACGACAGCTGATGACTGAGACACAAGACAGCATATCATTGACGATAGGGACGTCGGCTGTGGTGCCTCACACTAGTGTACCAATTTTTAATCACTCAAAAGATATCTAACTAGTCTACTAACAAGATGACATTAAAGTAGTTAGAACAATTTCGCTTACCTTTTCTTTTTCAGTGCAGGGGAGTAGCTCACTGATGATAGCTGATAGCTCGTAGCCAGGAGCAGAGCAGAGCAGAGCAGAGCAGAGCAGAGCAGAGCAGAGCAGAGCAGAGCAGAGCAGAGCAGAGCAGAGCAGAGTAGAGCAGAATAGAGTAGAATAGAGTAGAATAGAGTAGAATAGAGCTGAGATCCTGAAGATGCGGTGGTTGAAGTATTGCACAGAGCAAAACTCACAGTGATGGAGATGCTACAGTCCTCATGCTTTTTTATACTACTTATTTTGCCTAGGGGGATCTCTGAGGGAGCCATGGGAGGAGGGGGAACTGTGGATGCAAGGGGGGAGGCGTGATGGCATCAGGGGGGTGTACTTTTTCTCAGATGGTCACTTATCACTGATGCAAGCTTGACCTCAAAGGTCACACATGCTGCGTCTTGTGTGACTGGGTTCACTGTCAGCATGGCCCAGTGGTGGTCCTCACTGGCTAAGCATTAGGGTGATTTCATCAATCAACTGTAAATGCGTGAGCTTAATTTCCATAATTGCTGAACAAATGTGTACCTCATCTATTGACTCGAGCATCACAAGCATTTTAGACTCTGACTCAAACCAACACCTATTAGCCCTCATTGTCATAATAGCCTATAAAGGTCTATTGTTTGAGTCAGCTGGTTAAGCAAAAAATTCCCCTGTAATTTGAACTTTAAAATACATTTAACACGTATGAGCTCAAGTGATGTGAAGGGATGTAGAGTCTTATACACTGACTTCTTTTAGTAATAATAATAATAATAATAATAATAATAATAATAAGAAATGGAAATAATGCAATTTAGCGGTATTGTCCTTTTTTAACTAAGAATCCTTGAATAGAGGGTTTCATAAAGTCTGAAGTACTTTAATAGTTAGTGAAATTGACAATAACTGATTTCATAGCGAAATTCGGTACTGATGTTGTACAATACTAAATTTACTAAGGCACAAGTTTTGTGAAGAATTTATCTTTTAATTTCTCTTGCAACTATTTTTTGTTTACCATGTAAATGAAAAATAAAATGACTTATAATTTAACATAACACTATTTCAAAATTTAACAAATTTTCAGTTTATGAGAACTACTACATTCAATCAAGATGATCTATAATTCAACATGCAGAGATAATTTACTGTTTGCTAGCATTTATTGAAACAATTGGTTTTATAATATTCATTTGCTCTGATACAAAACAACAGTAGTCAAAATATACGTGAATATAACTAACAGTTTGAATAGATTATAGCCTCTCTATTGTTTAAGGGGTGGGCTGGAATTGTAAGTCTTTTGTTCTGTTATGTAACCACTGGATTTACCCCCCTCTGTGATGGGGTGTTTTGCAAGTGAAGGGGCTCATACAACACGGATAATTTGAAGAGACAAGACGTTTTGAAATTGACTGTCATAGAAAAAGGAAAACAATGCGTTGGATCTTTCTACTTCTTGCATTGGGTATGCCCCAGATGGATGCATGGATTTGTGGCAATGATGGCCAGTGTCGGTGTACATCATCGGGCGAGGTTATCTGCACAGAGATCAAGACGGCTCCCTACTTCATTGACGACTACAGGCCCGGCAAAAGACTGACCATCAAGACAAGCCCTGACTTCGGAATTGAGAGTCTGGACGACACGATCGGCTTTGACCGCGTACTCATCATGGGTCTAACAAAAGAACAATGTAGACTGGTGGAGAGGGAATTCCCTGATGTCGGCTGCATCACGAAATCACCGTCTTACGAGCCCACTCCTTCGACGATTGGCGGCTACTTTACTGTACCTAACAGCGGCACTTGGTTGCATAAGACTACAGACAGCAAAACGGACAAGGATGGCAATGATGAGCATAAACAGAGAGCTGCAGTAGCATCTGCACAGTTACTGAACGGCATGCTTGCCTGGACTGTGGCTTCGGGATGCATTGGGGCAGTCTTGACAGCGTGCATTTTGGTAAGTCTTGTTAATCTGCATGCTCGAATTAACACGCACGCACGCTGTAATGACCCTCCGATGTTTGCCGTAAGCTGCTGCTTGAAGTGTATGGCAGTTTTTTTGTGCCCCTTTCATTTCTGCGCTAAATTCAGCAAATGTACCAGCTGCTGCTTACACACACTGGAGCAGGGTGTGAGAGGTACTTCGACTACATTCTGAGCTTAATGAGGTGGGTTACTTAATCCCTTTAACTAGTCTCTCAAAACCACCAGGCTTTCAACAGTGCACTGTAAATTCACTCAAATAGTTAAGATTGGCCCCAAAAAATGTACAGTATTACCAGCATTATCTTCACTCAGGAAGTGTTCATGTAGACCAGCACTGGTTTTCTTTAATGTCTGAGTGTGCTGGGTGTCACTTGTGACAGTTACGACTTAAATTAGCTCAAGTCAACCAATTACCCTCATAGCATTGAGACTGTCTTTTGTCTAGTAGCTTAGCATTGGAGTTCAGTGTTACGAAATTGCTCACTATTACTTCTATTCTTTTCAGACAAGAGACTACATTTTTGAACAACTACATGACCTAGCGGTGACCACAGCTCTACGTTTACTAGGTCGTGTAATATTAGTATACATTTGGAATGTGGATCTTCTGCTGGCATATGAAAACGAAAATGAACAAAATGTATTTTTGATGATGCTCGTGAGAATGTCCAGGTGGCTCATAGGAGCTATAGAGATGAGAAACCAGCAAAACGACAACAATAACGACGGCAATAACGACAATGACAACGACAACATCAACAACAACAATGGTAACATCAACAACAACAACATAGGTATCGAGAACGTGGGGCCGGTGATACACCCGCGTGCGCCAGTGCGCCGTCTTAGGCAACCGGCCATCCAGCGGAGAGCTGTCGGTATCTGCCGTAATGGTGATCTAGGCGGGCTGGACTTGAATAACATCTTGCCTGAGCGGTTGAGAAATCGAATAGCTTAAAAGTTTTAGGGCTGTGGTCATGAGACTGGATGGTATTTTGATGGACAGTTTTTTATTTTTCATTTCTTTTTTATTTCATTTTTTTCTGATTGGTTTTGATGTTATATATGTATATACTCAAGGTTTTCTTTATTTTTTATTATTCCCCTTTAATTAGTAACTGACTTTGGATTGAATGTTTGGTTTATTTTTTCATTATTTAACAGTATGAAAGTGCGTAAATATGTATCTTCGGATTGAATGTTTGGTTAATTTTTCATTATTTAACAGCATGAAAGTGTTTAATATGTATGCCGATAAGGATTTTTGTTAATTAACAGCCTTTACTGTTTAGCATTGAATGTTTTGTGTTTTATTTCATTTTTTTAACTGCATGAAAGTGTTTAGTGTGCATTGTGATAAGGATTTTTTGTTAATTAACAGAGTTTACGGTTTAGTGATGAATGTTTGGTATATTATTTCATTATTTAACGGCATGAATGAGTTGAGCATGACAGTGACTAAGATTTTTTACTGATTAGTTGAGTTTATTGAATGTTTATGCCATTATTTCATTATTTTATTTTATTTCATTTTTTATTTTTTTAACTATATGAAAAGTGTGTAGAATGTCTGCCATGGGGTGTTGGGATTTAAGTTAATTGGATGAGTTTACTGTTCACTATTTGGTACTTATTTAGTAATAATATTTCTCTATTTTGTTTTTGTTAACTACATGAAATGTGTTTAGTATATCATTACTTTATTATTTTATTTATTTCTTTTTTACTGTATGAAAGTGCTCAGTATGTTTGCTGTGTTAAGGATTTTTATTTTTTTAATAGATTTTTTAATTTTTTAATTAACCGCATGAGTGATGGGTTATGTTTGAGAGAATAAAAGTTTTCAGAAGCACATTTAATGATTTTTATTGCAATTTAATTTAACTCTAGCATTAATAGCCAAAGGACAATGAACACAGAACAATGAGACATTGACCACCAGGTGGGCAATTCATGATGACTAGTGATGCATGATGCATGGCGCATGCTAAAAGGCAGCCTATGATAGGTCTTTATTGATAGCCCTCAAGGCATTTGACAACAGTCAAGCTTTCATTGTACAGAGTGACTCCACTCATGGACATAGTCATACAGCAATAGGCTTACTTATAAACAGAGAATTTTAAATACATTGTAAGACCCAATTGATATTACTACGATGTTTACACTGAGAGCTGATGCTACCTCAACATCACTGGGCAACATGGAATAAGCATGAATTCATGAATTCATTCATTCATGTATGTATGTATGTATGTATGTACAGGTAATCTCAGTATAAACAAGGAATTATATATATATATATAACCATAGGCACTATAGCCGGGGGTGTTGTCGCTTGCCTCTATGACTTGATCTTAATAGCCTCAGGCACCTGCAGGGATCCTTTGATCTTATAGCCTCAGGGGGCGGCATCCCTTTGAACCTATAGGTGGGCTATTGTAGTGCTAACGCCGCCAAACCTACAACTTTCATTGCTAGGCTTATACATATTTGAAGTATGCTTTAATAAATTCTCTCATTATAATTTATCTATCTATCTATCTATCTTCCTATACGTCCATTCTCAGCAAAAGATTAGAGGACGGTTGAAAGGCGATGCATCTGTTAGAGAATAAGGGCTTATAGAGAGGTAGAAGAATTGTTAAAAGTTGAAGTGAAAGTATTGTTAAAAAACAGGGTTTCACAGAATTTATTGAGGAATGGTTAGAGTCGTCTTTGCCAGTTTTACATTGAAGTAGTCTTGGCTGGGTGGCTGTTTTCTCTTCTGGGTCAATCCAGGATAGCATTAGAAGTAGGAGTACTTCAGGAAGTCTGTCCTTGTGCGCTTGTCTGGTATTCCTCTGTGGTTGTTAGTAAGTATTGCTCTTGAGTCGACATTGCTTCATGTTTGAACTTTTTCTAGGACCTCTTTGTCGGTCTTTGTGTGGGGATCCCAGACTACGCTGGCATGCTTGGCTTTCGCTGAAATTCTTGTGATGTGGTGGGACCAGGTTAATTTTGATGTTAAGGTAGTGTGATGTCCTGGAATCCGTTTTTGAATGTTACCCGTTCCCATGACCAGTGACCTTCTTGCAAGGCCGTTGACCTAGAATGTGGGGCATTTCCTATGCCCCAGTAAGGGGAGCACATGATAGGGGTATGGTTGGGTTCCTATTGGCCAGAGTGGGCTACAGGGATGCTGGCAGGATCAGTTTGGTCCAGAATAGTGGATAGACAGGACGTTTGGCTAGGGCAGGGCCAATAAAGCTCTAAAATGTATTCTTTGTATTCGTTTGAGTCAAGTCTGAAGGACCTTACAAATTGCCGCCCGATGTGGGACTCGACTCATTCTCAGGAATACTCTGGATCTATAAGGACCTTTTTAAATAGGTGCTTATAGGGATTTACTTGTGTTTTTAAGGATTTATCTTTGTGTCACATTGGAATACCCTTTTGTGTGTTTTCTGCAACAGAAACAGAACAGCTAAGTAGATTCATTTTACTTTGAAACTGGTCTTGTTGAGTGGCCCTGCCCTGGTTACTCTGTTTGTCTTGTTTGCTGTTTGTATTGTGTTCTGTTAGAATGCCTGGTACTTCAGCATTGAGACCCAAGCCTGGTAGAAAGGTACCCCAAGACAGGGAGAGCCGTACATTGGCTCCCCAGTCTACCGGGGTCGACACATCTGGCCCCCCAGATGCCAGCATGGCTTCTGGGGATGCCACACCAGTTAGATCACATGCTAGCTCCAAGTCAGGAGTGAGGCACCCTAGGGAGGTTAGCTCCAAGTCCGGAGTAAGGCACCCTAGGGAGGGATCTAGACCTAGAGCAAGTAGTGGAAAGAGGTCCAGGGATATGGTGCAGAGAGAGTCGGATTGGAATGACTCCTGTGCGTCCACTCCCACCTCCTCTCCTGAATATAGGATCCGGGTGGGGACTGAGCCAACTGGGGCCGGTGGGGCCGTTGGAGCAGTAATGGCGGACCACGTGGCCCCTGGCAGTAATGTCAAAGGTCTTTTGAGGGGTAGCAGGTCGTTTCGGCCTTGAGCCTGTTCGGCCTCGCCAAAAACAAGTCGGTTCAGCTTTTTAGCAAAGTCGATTCGGCCTTTTAGCGAAGTCGATTCGGCCTCCTATATTTTTGTATGGGAGCCGAATCGACTTCAAAAACAAGACGGTTCGGCCGTTTAATTGAGTCGTTTCGGCCTTCTGCCCTTTTTAAGTGCAATCTAGAATGAAAGGAATCGGTTTCCATTGATAAAGGAAAAGAGAAAGAATTGAATGCAATTGGAAATGCTTTGTGATATTACTTGAAATAATAAAGAAATAATAAAGACCATGGATAAAGGAATAGAGAAAGAATTGAATGCAATTGGAAATGCTTTGTGATATTACTTGAAATAATAAAGAAAGAATAAAGACCATGGATAAAGGAATAGAGAAAGAATTGAATGCAATTAGAAATGCTTTGTGATATTACTTGAAATAATAAAGAAAGAATAAAGAAACATATTATATTTTGTCATTAATAAATAAAATTGCAGAAACCCCTCTGTTGTTCAAATGTCAAGGCTGGTATTTTGTAAATATCATCATTCTATCATGATTAGTTATCAAGATAATCTATTTCTTAGTGGCGCCAGGGGGGGGGGGATGATAAGGGCAGATTAAGTATTTTTTGGCGGCTGGCTGAACCTGCGGCCGAATAGACTTATTTCCTAGACCGAACCGGGTCTGTTCGGCTTCAATGCTAAAGTATAGGGAGCCGAACCGACTTGTTTCGTAGGCCGAATCGACTCATTTAAATGAGTCATTTCCGCCGGGCCGAACTGGTCGAAGACCGAAACGACTAGCATTCTTTTGAGGCCCTGATTAAGGCTTTAACCACTGCGCCAGTTTTGGCTTTGCCTCGGGAAGGCTGCCCTGTTATTCTTGATACAGATGCTTCTGATCTAGCAATAGGTGGTGTTTTGTCCCAGGTTATTGTGGGAAAAGAACGTGTTATTGCTTATGCATCTCAAGCTCTGTCGACTAGCCAGAAAAATTACTGTACAACTTACAAGGAACTGTTGGCCGTAGTCTGAATGGCCAAGATCTTTAGGCCTTATCTGTATGGTCAGGGATCAGTGCTTTTAAGATCTGATCACCATGCCCTTGTTTGGTTGCAGAATTTTAAAGATGCGGAGGGCATGCTGGCCCGTTGGTTGGCATCTTTGGCTGAGTATGATTTCAGAATTGAATACAGGGAGGGTAAAAAGCACGGAAACGCAGATGGTTGTTCTAGAATTCCTGTACGAAGGTGTAAGAGAGATGATTGCCCTGATCCAGGGCATGGTGACCAGGGAGTGATGGTGGCTCTTGTGCAGTGGAATGCAAGGCCCACTTGTTGATGAAGCCATGGGAGCAGACGCCATTGTGGCGCCAGGGACAGGGGCCAGGGAGAGGTAGAGCTGTAGGCAGCGTAGGTGGTGTGGCTGAGGGATCAGCCAGGGCTGAGACCGTCTCTGTGAGTCAGCCAGTGGTGGCAGTTTCTGAGACCAGCCCCGTGGTGAGCAGTGAGGCATCACCGGAAGTGATGACTGCCCCACCGGAAGTGGGTGGCCCTGAACAATCTGAGGTCCTGGGTCCGAACTGGTTGAATGTGTGGACAAGGGAGGAAATTGTGGCTGCCCAAGCTCAGGATAGTGCGACTGCTTTGGCCGTGGATTGGCTGAAAGCAGGACAAACGCCCTCCTATAGTGATATAGCAGATAGACCAGGAAGTGTCAGAGATATTTGGGCCCAGTACAATTGGTTGCACTTAAAAGATGGAAAATTGTACAGAGAGCATAGATTGCCTTCAGGTGAATATGTGGGGCAATTGGTGATCCCTACTAAGTTGAGGTGAGCGATATTTGAGCAATTGCATACTTCACGGTTAGGGGGACATATTGGAATACATAGCACAGTGGCCAAGGTCCGGAGACGGTTCTATTGGCCAGGGTACAAGGAGGACATCGTCCGGTGGGTTGGATAATGTGAGAGCTGTCAAAAGCATAGACAGACAGGCAGGAATAGGGTCCCATTACAACAGGTTCCTGTTGGGATGCCTATGGAAAGAATGGCAGTAGACATTGTAGGTCCTTTTCCAATGACTAAGAGAGGGAATAAGGTCATTGTGGTTATTGCTGATTATTTCACAAAATGGACAGAGGCTTTTGCCCTACCAAACCAAGAAGCCTACACTGTGGCTGACTGTTTGGTAACTCAGGTTGTTCTAAAGTTTGGAGCCCATCAGGGCACCAACTTTGAGTCTAAGTTGTTCCAGGAAATGTGTAAATTGCTTGGCATTGTTAAGACCAGGACGACTGCTTATCACCCCCAGAGCGATGGTTTAGTGGAAAGGTTCAATAGGTCCTTGCAGGACATGCTCTCTAAGTTAGTAAATGACTACAGAGATGATTGGGATGATATTTTGCCTTATGTCATGTGTGCCTACAGGTCTACGCCCCAGCACTCAACAGGGGTTACTCCCATTAGGTTGATGCTTGGCAGAGAGGCCCTCCTGCCTGTTGACCTGTTGTATGGTCATGTCCTCCAGGATCAGCCATCCTGTACAAATGAGTATGTTGAATGGATACGGTTAGCTATGGGAGATTCCTTTGAACGCTGTCGCCTAAAGCTGCAACAGATTGTCTAGCAATCAGTTTCATGAACCTGGAGACTGGGTTTTGCTGTTTTATCTGCCCCTGGCTAGGCAGAAACTTAGTTTGAAGTTTTTAGGTCGCTACAGGGTGGTGAAGAAGGTGGGGGAGGTCAATTATGAAATTGTGGCTCCTGCAACTGGGAAATCTCGAATTGTGCACATTAATCAGCTCAAGCCGTACCTGGCTGAAGTATGTGAGGCTGATGTAGCTAGAATTCCTGATTTGCCCTTGACTGACCCGTACACAGACCCCTTTTTCTATGATGAGCATCAGAATGAGCCCCCCTCTGAAAAAGAGCAGGATCCACCTCTGACGCGATCTGGGGAAACGCGAGATGGTGTACTTCGGAGTGCAGTGAGGCCAGCAGCAGCATCCTCTGATCACGTGATGCTGGGAGATGATGCGGCGCCCCCAAACGCTGATGCAGCGCTGTCTACCCGTGTGGGTACAGGCCGCAGAGAAGCGCCCAGGTTGATGCCTGCAAACCCCATGGAATGTGGCGGGAAATTGGCGTCACCCTGGCCGGCTGAGGGTTCCAGACTGAATCCTGAGGCTGAGCCCTTTTTTGCAAAGAGGCTGAGACAGCCACCTGACAGATATGGTCACAACATTGGATTTGATTAAGGTTCACTAATACAAATCCCGGTCTGTCGTCTATACAGCGAAAATATGTATAGAGTGAATTTTGTGTAATTGGCAGTTATTTTTGATTAAATGGGATCCCCTTGCTTATTTTAGTGAGTTACTTTTTCATTAATACGGAGTAGGCTTGCTAAACTGTCCAAAAAGGAGTGAATCAGCTTAATAATTCCGTAGGTTAAATTTTAATTCTTTAAGTTGTACCCTGTACCTGATGTGGTTTTCCAAAGAAAGTGTCAGTGTGACATGACCTTTCTGCGCAGGTTTTATTCGCTCGCCTAGTGAGTTATGTGTGACTTTAGCTTCTAATAGGAATATCTCTCTTATTTTTAATAAGATTGTGGAAACATGGGTGTCTTGCCTTGCTCAGATTTATGAGCATGTTGCTGTGAAAAACTGAGTTATTGTAAAAAGTCGGTCTGATACTTTTTCGGTGCCCTAGCAGTGGTTTTTGCTGTAGTATGTCAGCTGTCATTTCTAGAGATAGGAATAGCTGTTTTTATGTGGTAATTTGTCAGATAGTGTGTTTCTTTCTCTGAGTTTTATCATGTAACGGTTTGGCACATGACAAATTGTGCTGGTTTAATGGATGATGTCAGTTGTGAAGTTGAGAAACTTGTTAGTTTTGGGTCCATTCCATTGGGTGGATACAGATTCAGATTCCATTAATTTTGTATGTTGACACTTTTGAGTGTTTGTTGGCAAGTAGGGGTTTCTTTGTCTGAAGAAAACACGTGTTTCTTGTTAGTCAAATCCCGCCAAAAAGTACCTGGACTTTTGACCTCGGCCATTAGAGGTCATTACTTCAGCAAGTTGGCACAAAGGGGTGTCTGTTCAGATGGTTCCAACACCCCCCTTGGTTGGAAGATTGACTGAGTTGACCCTTCATTTATGAGAGGGGGTGGGGTAAATGGTGCCAAAATTCCATATTTGGCAAATTTTATTGCCTGTGGGCGGAAAGACATAGTGACGCAGGACCTCCTTGCATCACTCCTTTCTTGAATCTCATTCAGAAAGGACGTACACTGCCCTTGGCAAATTCTGTTGTGACTTTGGAAGTTTATTAATTTTGATTTTTACTATGGATATGGACTGCAGTGAGTTAGCAGATGTGGTAATACAGGCCCTAGATGCTGCAGGAGTGGATTTACAGGTGAATGTGGAGGAAAACGAGGTGGAGGCTGTCTGTGGTCACCATTTGGACTTTCAGGGGGAAACCCCAGTCCTTGGACAGGAGGCAACTCCAGTGCATTCACAGGGGACTACCCCAGTTGACGTTCAGGGGGTCAACCAGGAGTAGTGGACAGTGGAGAGGGAACAGGAGGCCCAATGCCACATGTTGGCCTTCATGGAGTCGAGGGCATACGAGCCCATTGGAGTAGCCGGCCAGGCCCCGGATCTCGTTCGGTTTCCGCCGGCTTGTCCAGGCTAAGCCCTTACAGGAGGACATGGCAGTCCTCCTCCAATGGATCCGGGATGAGCTGGGGCCCCAATGTCAACTGGAGGACGTCCTCCGAGACATGGCCGACCGAGCGTGGTATGCTGGGTCTCTCCAGGCCCAGTGGACCACCCCTTCCTTGGCCCCAGTTAACCCCCAGCAGACCACGTATGCAAAGGCAGTCAGGGTGGGTGAGGATTGTCAGGAGGCCTTGTTCTTGGGCCCCTACGGCCCCATCACACCCCCGCCAGGCAGCCCAGCAGTGGAGCCAGAAGAGAATCGAACCCTGGACCAGGCCCCAGAAGTCCCCGTCATCAGTTCTGATGACACCGGGGCAAGGGTCCAGGCTCCAGAGTCCCCCAGTGACGCTGTCGCCCCGGACATGGGGGCTCTGTCTGTCGCCTCCCCAGTCTCCATGGCTCCTTCCCCAGTCTCCATGGCCCAGTCCCCCAGTGCCTCCCCTCAGGAGTCTCCCTTGGCTGGCCGATATACAACGTGGGTTTCGGTGCTGCCAGCTGGAGCGGAGGGAAGTGCTACCCCCAGCGAAGTTTCCTCTAGCCCCACCCCTTCCTGTGTCCATCCAGTCCGGACGTCTCAACCAGAGGCCTTTCCCTTGTGCTCGATGCACAAAGGTAGTGACCTCCAGGAAGGCCCTGAGTCGCCACATGGCGACCTCCCACCATGCTTCTTACCTAGGGTACCAGTGTCCCAGGTGCATCGCCACCTGGAATTACAACACAGGGCGACCAGGAGGGAGGCCGAGAGGGTTGTGACCGCCACAGCCCTTGAAGACATCCGAGGACCACATACAGATGCATCCCTGCCGGATTCCAGGCCATCTCCCATGAGGACCCAGGTCCCCTCTCTGATGTCAACCACCCTGACCTGGACGCCGGCTATGACCTTCCAGACAGTGGTCACCCAGATGACGACCGCAACTAGAACTTCCTGCTCTTCTCCCACGTGGGCCCTCAAGGAGAGGAAGGAGAAAGCCAGGATAGGACTGCTCCCCTCAGAAATTACCCCTGAGGAGCGGAACCAGGATTTCCTGAAGGACTTGGTGAGGGCCCAGGCCCAGATAGCGGCTAACGCCCGAGAAAGAGATGAGGCCAACAGGCAGAAGGATGGGGCCCTCAAGGAGTTGGAGGGAGAAAAACGGAGGCGCCGGGATGCAGAGAGGCAGGCAGACCTCCTCCTGAGGAAGTCACCAGGATGTCGAAAGAAAGGTGCCGGATGTGGAGCTCCACCGGGTGTCCCAACCCTGAGCCTCCCCCTCCGGCTCCCCAGCTTCCGGTGTATGGCCTGATACTTGGGCCCCACTGCCCGCGGTTAACATCCCCAGACAACGACCCCCAGATGCCAACCGGAACTGCCCCTGGACAATGAGCTGGACCACCACCTCCTGAGGAAGTCACCAGGATGTCGAAAGAAAGGTGCCGGATGTGGAGCTCCACCGGGTGTCCCAACCCTGAGCCTCCCCCTCCGGCTCCCCAGCTTCCGGTGTATGGCCTGATACTTGGGCCCCACTGCCCGCGGTTAACATCCCCAGACAACGACCCCCAGATGCCAACCGGAACTGCCCCTGGACAATGAGCTGGACCACCACCTCCTGAGGAAGTCACCAGGATGTCGAAAGAAAGGTGCCGGATGTGGAGCTCCACCGGGTGTCCCAACCCTGAGCCTCCCCCTCCGGCTCCCCAGCTTCCGGTGTATGGCCTGATACTTGGGCCCCACTGCCCGCGGTTAACATCCCCAGACAACGACCCCCAGATGCCAACCGGAACTGCCCCTGGACAATGAGCTGGACCACCACCCCCCCCCCCCCCCCCCCCGGAGGACATGATGACAAGGACGTGTGTCTCTGGTCCTCCTAGGTGGCGGTCTAAGGCAGACTGATCAACGGAAAACGACCCAGAATATGCCTCTGGATAGCACATTGGACACAATACATGGACACTACCACGGAATGACAATAGAATTGGGTTTAGGCTTGCCTAATGTGTGGTGACTTGACCGTGAATAGGTCTGCGGACTGATTAGGTGGAGTGCCTAACGGATACCCAAACTGGTTGGATTATTGTGTGTGGTGATTTCAATGTGCAGGAGTGTCCATCTTTGTAGTGATTTCAACGCGCCAGAGTCTGACAGTTGACCTGACAAGGTCGCGGTTTGACAGCTGTCAGCCGGTGTATGGCTATGAACTGTAACTAGTCCCAGGACTGTGTGAGTGGACTGTGCCTCTGGAGTGTGACTGACAGCTCCCCCAGAGCTAGTGCCCTGTGACAGGGACCCGGAGAATTGACTCCTTGTTTTAAGAAAAATGTGAAATCATTGTGGACTTTGAAGGAAAGCCGTATTGTTGTGCCAGTAATGGCCTTGTTATGTGCTTGATGTGATGTATTTGTGTCCGGTTATCATTGGGCTGGGGTGGGTTGTTGATGTTGTTGATGTAATGTTGTTGCTTATGACATGTCTGCCCTGACCTCTAGCCATATCGTCCTACTCATTGTTAGCCAGTGATGGATACTTTGTTTAAAAGTCACTGCTGATGCTGCCTAGAATTTCCCCAGTAAACATTGGTGATCAGGTCTCTTCTGGACTCTTCCGGAGGCATGTAGACATGCCTCATTATTGGAGGAGGACAGTGTGATGACCTGGAATCCGTTTTTGAATGTTACCCGTTCCCATGACCCCAGTGACCTCCTTGCAAGGCCGTTGACCTAGAATGTGGGGCATTTCCTATGCCCCAGTAAGGGGAGCACGTGATAGGGGTATGGTTGGGTTCCTATTGGCCAGAGTGGGCTACAGGGATGCTGGCAGGATCAGTTTAGTCCAGAATAGTGGATAGACAGGACGTTTGGCTAGGGCAGGGCCAATAAAGCTCTAAAATGTAATCTTTGTCTTCATTTGAGTCAAGTCTGAAGGACCTTACAGTGACACCCAGGTAGTCTGCTTCTGTGACCGTGTTCAGCAGTTCCCCTCTCATGGAGTAGTTTGTGCGCCTGATGTTTCTGGATCTTGTCACAAAATTTGTCAATCAAAAATAATAATTTTACTCATACACCAGTGGCATTAGATATAACCAAACCCAGCATGTAAGAGCAATATGTCACAACCATTTAGGCAATTAGTCAAGAAAAATTACCCTCGACGTTTGTCCACATAGTTCACAAGGTTGTTTGAGAAGCCTCTGTAACAAAATTTTTGATTAAGTACCTCATATTCTTGTTCCACCCAAGAGAATCACACAATATATAAAGCATACTAACTCGGATGGTTGATTCTGACAGCTGTGTACATGTTATTTGCAAAATTTCATTCATCATAGGATTAATAGTGTCTTTGTGGAGGAGGCTGAAAAACAAGATTTTTTCTTATTTTCCCCTTGTTATAAAAACCTTTTTTTAATTTTCTTTTTTAATGAGAAATAACACTGCTTTGTGTAGATATTGTGAGATGCGCATAGTACACTGTATCAAAAAAGACAACAAGCTGTTATACAACTTAACAGTAGGAAATTAGAAAATATATGTCTTCAGAAGGTAAAATTAATTTCAAGCAATTGCTCATATAACAAAGAAAATTCTCTTTTCAAAAATACAACATGGTTGCTTTGAGAAATGTCATACAGCAATAGTGACTTTATATTCTCTTAATATTTATTTTCCATTTATTAAAAATATTTTTCAGGGATAATTATAATATAATGTGTACATACACTTTTAATTTTGTTTTGTGGAATCAAATAAATTACTACAATCACAACCAACAAATAAAAGTGAAAAAACTAATACTTTGGGAAGGTACATGTTTGATTACAGTCAGCTGTCAATGATAGTGTGCATTAAAAATCCCAATCTTTGTAGCGCTTTGTGTTGTTTATCGGAATTTGTACGTTCTTTGTTAGTCTTGTTTAAATGAGGTTTAAGTAAACCATCACTCAGAACTGGCCCAACCGCAAATACTGGTACTGATAAGACTATTCTGACCATATATATATATAAAATAACCGTGCGGTGTACTAGTGCACTGTTATTTTATATACTGAACACACATTGTGCAAAAAAGAACTGGACAACAATGTCAGAACTGTGCTACCTTAATATCAGTATTGACTACAATGACAGCATCCCTGGGATACTGGAAGTCATGAAAGAAGTGAGGCAAGAATGGCCAACTGCTGACATTAAGACAGAGGTATATGGCGAACGTTTTCCTTTTTAACAGTACATAATATTATTATCAGCTATCAAAATTTATGCTGGGGTCATAGGCAACATGCAACCTAAATGTGGGTAGTGTGGGTTTTATACAGGGCAACGTCCATGGGACAACAATAGCTAGCAATGTTATTGTATAAAACGTTTATTCGTTTCATTGCGGGAACTAATAGTATAGTAATAAATACCGTAACCATAGAGGAACCATATATATATATTAAATTACGACTGTAGACCTATATGATGTGTAGTTAGGCAAATGCCTGTGGTATAACCACAATGTCCCAGGGTACAGCTTTTTCTATGTCAATTGGCTAGCGATAATATTTTATCACCATTCAAGGTCAAATATTTGGTCAAAAATGATGTAAAGAAAATTGAGGCCAATTAACTTTTTTGGATCACTTACTTATCAATAAGTACCCATAAATACGTGAATGACGGTAAAAGTGGCTATACAAAATTTGAAACCGTAATATGGTGATGATCACATGGTTGGTGTGTGACAAACCAGCATGTGTTATTTATTTTACTATATTTTTTGTTCTTCGTTTTTCGGTATCATTTTTGATAGGCTTATACACGTATATGTCTTTTGCTTTCACATGAATTAATTATTTATTATTTCTTGGTGATCGAGGGCCTGTTGAACATGAGTGCAGGTCTACCCTAATGTGATAAACAAGCCCTAAGAGACACAGGTAGTAGTTACACTTCTGTTCCTTGACAAACATCAATACCTCTTTCAAAGAAATACGTATACGTCTTTTGCTGTCGGGTGTATGTGCCTACTTCACAAGGTCAGGCCATTTCGGTACAATATATTATCAAACAATAGATTGTGACTGAGATGCCTATATAGATAGGCATTCACAGTGTTGTATTTCTCATCAGTCAGGTCCAGGCAAACTCCTTTTAAATAGCAGAATTAGGCGATATTATAGCTTAATGAAACGTGTATGGTGATACTTAAAGGTTATATCATGGGTTGATGCAATATATATCCTGATATACTCCACGTGTGCAGATTTTTTATTATTACTCCCTTATACAGCTAACGTTTCCCTTAATTTCAGTATACTCCCTTATACAGCTAACATTTCCCTTAATATCAGTATACTCCCTTACACAGCTAATGTTTCCCTTGATATCAGTATACTCCCTTATACAGCTAGTGTTTCCCTTGATATCAGTATACTCCCTTATACAGCTAGTGTTTCCCTTGATATCAGTATACTCCCTTATACAGCTAACGTTTCCCTTAATTTCAGTATACTCCCTTATACAGCTAACGTTTCCCTTAATTTCAGTATACTCCCTTATACAGCTAACTTTCCCTCTGTATATTCCCGGGAAAAGTCTTGTATAGGGGAGAAAATGCACCTAGGCATGGGATAAAATATCATATAGGTGTATATGTGTGTATGGCCCTCCGCCGCCCACTTGCGGCACAGCTACAATATGTAGACCCTAAAAAAGCTAAGGGTGGCATATAATGCATTTCGTGGTCTGATGGGCTATCCCAAGTATTGAAGTGCTAGTCTGATGTTCACTAGTCAGTTAGCACCTTTGAAGCAGTTATTAGAAATCTTATCTATAAATTCAGTAAAAGGATCAACAGGTCTGAAACTAGTATTATTATGAATGTTATTAGTAGTGATGCCTTTTGGAAGTCTTACATTAGAAGACATTGGGAGTCATTGTTATATTTGAGCAGTTGAGTTGCTTTGTACTGTTGTTATGTGAGGGCCATACAATAATACTCAGTAGTTAGGTAGTTATTAGAAGGATATGGACCCCGGTATATTGCAACTGATGTATACATGTGTGCGTGTCTACAATAAATAATAATAATTAGGCCTACAAGTCTCCATTTGTGTTATGCCTTTATAAAAGTGTACTTTAATATTCCACAGCTCTTGTCAGGAGGATCTTTGAATCGCTTGTACCGAGTACGTCACGTTAATGACGTCGAGTGCGTTGATGCCTACGTCGCACGCGTCCAAACGAATGTCGCGGACAGCATTGAAAGGAATTTGGAGGGTGCATTTCTCCAAATAGGACATAGCCAGAGATGTTGTGCTCCTGTCTACGCAGTTTTCAAAGGAGGATTACTAGTTGGCTACAATCCTGGAGAGATGATCGCCTGGGAAGAGTGTTATGATGATAGAATTGCTCAGTACGTATCCATAGTTCACATTTCCCGCAGGCTGAATGTTCCAGACCGAGGCGCCCCTAGTGTGCGTATCGCAAATTGAAATCTCCACCAGGTGGCTAAAACAGAATACTGCAATACTATTGGCTGGGAAAGTTCCCGCCCTTCACTGTGATTGGATAAGGCAAAGTGCATCCAAGCAGCAGTATTTTTAGTGCATTTTAATGTATATTTAACATCTTATCATTCAGTTGGTATCTGTTATTTCCCTGAGAAAGTAGTATTTATTCAATAGGTTAGTTATGATCTTCTTTGTCTGAAAAGCAAAATGAGTTATAAGAGGAGAAGAAAGGCTTATGTCTTGTTGAATTCAGGACTACTCAGTGACAAGACTCTATTGATGCTATTCCACTGATGGGATTTGTCAGTGTAATATTGTATGTTCATATGGCTGCTGATGGGCTACCCTATGTTTAGGAGCTATGGTTAGATCCACTTGGCCTAATATAGAGTTGCCGGGATTGGTTGCCGGGATTGGACCATTTAACTTTGAGGGGCTATAATAGAGAGGAAGTGGTTCATGATAAACTCCAAAATGCATTTGCACCAAGAATAAGAAAATTAAGTTTTTAACATTTTTGTCAAAGTGGTCCAATCCAGGAAAGTGTCCTCGTGTTTCATCATGTTCCCACCATCATTTCACCCTGAAATGTTCATATTGCTAGTGCAAAATGTTTTAATTAGCTAGACTGCCACCAGTCCATTCTAATAAATATGTTGAAATTAGAAAATAATAACATAAAGAGGCACACTAGAATCCAATGCTGAATTAGAAAAAATGATGGATAATTTGCAGGGTATCACAATTAACGGTTTCCACAATCGGGCCACTGCATAAAAATGTAATTTCATTCTCATTATGTTATGGGTTTATTAAGTAATTTATATAGATTCTATTTATTTGTGTAAATACTTTTTAGAAGTGTACAATCATAAATACTGTCAGGAAAATAATTACTATTGGCTTTTGCATGGTCCAATTGTGGCAATTTTATTGGGCCAATTGTGGAGAATAGCAAGCCAGCTATGTGCCCCCTAGCGCTTACATTTTTTGGTTGGAGCAAAAATGCAAAACTATTGCTATGTATATTTTTCACTCAAAAATGCCAAGTTTTGCAAATTTAAACAATACAGAAAGTTTCTACAAATTCATTTATTTTATGGTTGTACCATATCCAAATGAGTATTGCGAGGGGTCCAATTGAGGCACCGGTCCAATCTCAGCAACTATCTCCTACATGCAAAGATATTAAATTTGATCATATAACAGTCGTATGAAGCATATATATTTCATTACTATAGATGCATATAATACCTATAAATTTACTAAAAATATATATACTGCACTTTCAGACACATGGTGAACCTTGTCGCAGATCTGAATGGAGCTGATGTTTCTAAAGTGAACGTTTTAGGCTCTCAAGGAAATCCTGTTGAACTAAACAAAGAACCATGTATCATTCCGCGCATGAGAAAATCTCTCTCCAGAATGCCCAAGGAGTTTGTCAATTTCCCAGAGAGACAGGCTAGGTAACTTTTCTGTTATAATATTATTGTCTGAAGTGGAGAAGTGATCCAGTGCAATGCCAATTTCTGCCGAAAGATGGGGCTTGTCCGGTGCGTGGCACCGGTCTTTCTGAGAACTGACGCAAAGCTCAAGGGATACGGTAAAAAATAGATCGTTGAAAAGGCGTCACAATGCCGTTACAATGCTTTTTCAGTGCCATTTACGAAAATAGTACCTTCTGCAGTTGGTGGAATTCCACGGTAAAGTTGTTCAATTTCATGACGTTAGTAGAGTTTAAGTCAAAATAAATCGTCTGAACCAGTTTCACAGTGAGTGGCTTCTTGGAAGAAAGAAATAAGGCATAGTAATCGCACTACTTTGTGTGCAGACGATGCGCGGAAGCTTTTCCCTCCCCGATTCTGGGGGAGTGGCATATCGGTTCTCAGTACACATGCAGTGAAGCAATACTAGACCACCTGTATCAATAAAGCTCAATATACAACTTAGCAGCAGACATTGCCAGACAAATCAAGTAAAAAGATATTTATTTATTTCATGCTTTATAGATTTCAACAGATGGCGCCACCAATTGCTACACTGGAAGCAGACATCAATAGACTGGACAAAATGCTAAAAGACCTTGATTTGCCAGTGACGTTTGCGCACAATGATGTCTGGGTCAACAATATCATTTATCACAGAAAAACAGGTGATTAAATGTATATGTATATTTTCCTTTATAAGCCCGACAAATAATATACATTAATGGCATAATTGTTTCTTTTTCTTTTAGATTCCATGCAGTTAATAGACTTCGAGTATGCTGGGCTCAATTATGAAGGTTTTGATCTTGGTGCATTTTTCTCTTGTTTCCCCATACAAAGACAAGTCGGTTAGTTCATTAAGGACAATAGGCAACAATACCGGGCAGAATTATCAGATCTTGATATGATCGAGTACTGTACAATGGGTTCACACAAACAATATAATTGAATGAGATCTGGCTGAAAATAAATAAATTACATCACAATAATCAGAGATTTTGCTATTGTTTTTTTATGGCTAGAACTTATATAACCATTAGTTGGTTGTAAATAAATGAAGTACTAATAATTACCAGGCCTTATAATATGTTATATACATGTATGTATAGGCCTACCATTGTACAAAGGGTACACAAAATTTGTTAATGTTTAACAGGCGTTCTGATAATTTTGCCCAGTAGGAGTATATATCATGTACATTCATCTTCAAATACGTTTTTTTTTTCTACATCAGTACTACTTTTTCTCAGATAAATTGTACCGTCCTGATGAGGTTCCAAAGCCAGACCTGCCCATCCCTGCTTCCATGAAAATCCGTTGGTGTCGATGGTACCTGCAGCGCCGCCTTGGAGAGAAAAACGTAACTGAGGAAAGTTTGACTGCTTTTTACAATCAAACTAGGATTTATGACATTGTAAGACCTATTAACTTATAATTTCTTGAAGTGGATACCTTAAAATGCTTAAAATGAACGGCATCATCTAGCCTTTGGGAATAAAGTAGGGGAAGGTGGGCCCCACGATGAGCCACTTCTTCCTTTTTTTTACCTTGGATCATGGCGTGACTACATACATACATAGTCTTACTGTATTCAAGATGGAAACATATTGTCTTTAAAAAATTTGGTCAAGTGTCAAGTCATGAAATGTTTACACACGTATATATAGGCCTATATTTAATTTAAGCTAACCTTTTTTTTTAGTAAGCATGTTTTTATACTGCAGACCAGCCAATGCAAAAAGTAAAAAAAAAAGTAAATAAAGCAATTGAACGTTGTCCGGCAACCGGAATGATTCTGAGGAATCAGACCCCCCCCCCCCCCCCCCCCCCCCCCACAAAAAAAATTCTGGATGCAGCAGACGCAGGTTAAATTTCGCCTAAAGCTTTGCCAGAGAAACGTCAAATTAAATATAGATAGAAAGATAGATAGATAGATAAACATACATGATTTCAAAAACAAAAAAGTATAAACATGATATAATAAAAATTGGCAAAAAAAAAAGTAGTAACAAAAAAGTTAAGGTAAGGCATGGTTCTTTTACGTTTACTGTTGGGGGGAAAAGGAGGGCGGTGAACCACTGCAGATATGAGATCAATCCTTGTTAGACATAAGTGCATAATATTATAAAAATTTAGCAAAGGGAGGAGAAAATTTTAACTCTAATTATTTTGGCAAGAATTATATTTTATTAAACAGTGAAACTCATATTGGCTAATAAAGTGACTTTTAATTGATTTACAAAAAGAGTTTAATGTCATTGTTATTGCTTTAATGTTGTTGGGTAATTTTCCAAATATATCCAATTTTATAATTAAGTGTCTGGTCGGTATTGATTGACATATGAGGATATAGAAGTTTGCCAGAATGATGACGAGGCAACAGTGCAAATTTGTTTTATAAGCCAATGTAATGCATCGTAATTTGAATAAATCTGATAGCTTTAGCATGTTATACTTTAAAAAAAGAAAAGAATGGTCACAGTGTGCACTATATCAGGATTTTGAGACTGACCTAGTAGCTTTCTTTTGGAAAATAGTTAGCCTTTTCAAAATATAATTTGGTGAGTCACCCCAGCAGGTTATTAAAATGTATTCAGGAAGTTGTTGCTTCAATCTTGAAATGCTATAGAATGCACTAGAAATTTTGTTGGCCTTGAATTCCACCTAATTTTCAAATTTTTAAGTTTTCGTCCAGAATTACATCTGAATATTATATAAGGCACTCATACTACATCATTATCAATAGTTATTGGAAAGTCCTGAAAATTTGAGAAGTTCCTTTTATGAAAAACTACATATTTAGTTTTGCTCGTATTCAGAGATAGCTTTTTTGCTGAAAAATATACCCATACGTAATATAACCCCTTGGCATATTGAGCTCTAGTAAAATGTGTGCATTCTTTTAGGCTCTATAGTCTTTGTTATCATGAGAATGAAAAATCCTAAAATATAGTCACTGCGGATTTTACAATGTTTAAAACCCACCAGATGGAAGCAGTGTACAAAAGGTCAATTTGCCAAATTGTCTTTCAGATGAACCAACTTTATTGGGCTGTGCTCATATTGACCATGTGTGACATCACAGGAGCCTTAATTGACTTCCTTGAGTAAGTATAATTTAAAAGGGTGGCACAATCAGCAGGAGCTGTAGTAATTAAGTACATTGTGTATACAACATGAATTTCTCCATCCCCTGTCTTCTTATCCACCAATCCCTGTGAGGTGCAAGTACTTTAACTGAGAGATGCACCATCCCAGTCTTTTCTCAAAAGTACCAGGCTATCTACATGAGCAATCGAAACTTACAGGACGTGGACCAATAATTATTGCATTACATGTCTAGCAGTGCCTGTCAAGATTCTTAAAGGAAGTTTAGAAAATTAAAGAATTCAATAAAAAAATAGCACCATAATATTAAATCAACGGGTGACTAAACTAGCAGAAAAATTAAGGAAGCCATCATGATATATTTATTTATTTGCCAAATAAAATATATTCTCTCTCTCTCTCATTTATTTTCGTACTCCTGTACGAACAGAACATAATAAAATGAGAGTAAAAAAAATATTATCACCATGCTAACACACTCCAAGGCCACATGTTCAAAAACCTTCAGAAATAGAAGGGGAGAGTAGGGATTAGGGAAGTTGAGCCATTCGATGTTTACAGCCAATTTCGTAGAGTTGGAAACAAACCTCTGACGTCATGTGAATCCAGCTGCCAGGACACCCATTGGTTAAGGCAGTCCCTCTTCCAATAAGAGTCCTGCCAGGCTGGACTCACATGACGTCCTCTCGAGTTTAGCTTCCAAGTCTATGAGATTTGTTTGCATTACTTTCCAACTCTATGAAATTGGCTGTAATAAGGCCTGGGTGTCCAAGCATGCATAATGCAGCAGAAGAACAACATCTAAGGCAGATAGACTTGCAGTGATAAACCGCAACATTTAAGGAAGCCTGGCAAATTCATAATGACTTTGAATTTCTACGTTGGAATTTATTACAATCATATAACCACAACTGGTATGCTGATCCATGCCTCAACTTCTACGCTATTGTAAGGTACAAACTGACAAATTTATCTAAAACACCAAATGTAAAGCATGTTTTTCAGCTAATTTTCTGCCTAATATTCCAGCAAAAGACCCTAGGTTTTGTAAGAACAATGCCATAAAGGTGTTTTTGTTTCATTTAACTTGTGATTTTGGTAGTTTTTTTCAATTCTGTACTTCCTATAATGTCGATATACACCCAGCATGTAATGCCAAAAAATATATATATTTTTTAAAAGAGGTCTCTCTAGTTAAAACTGACAGAGGATCCAGAAGCAGATGTTAAATTCAAGTGTGACCCCTGATCAGATAGATCCATATCATGACACTGTTTTTAATTAAATTAGTCCCATGTGCTGAAAATATTGCAAACTTCTCTTGTATCATAAGGTCATCAGAAACATGAGCCAGAATGTACAGCCAAATTCCACAAAGATGTGTCTGCTTTTATGGTATGAAACACATTTGTGCAATTGGTGCCCTATGCTTAGATTTGTCACCAAAGAGGCTTTCCCTGGCCCCAACTTAAAAATGTACTCTATAGGTCACCTGCATCGCATTTTAAAAAACGCTGAACATTATTGTTTCTGCACGAAGACGCCGTCTACATTTTTGGCTTTTGGTCCCATTTTGATTGGGCTTCACATGATATCTGTGATTCAGAAATAATCGAGGTGGTACTGTCGTGTGATAAACAAAGATATAGTGTCACAGACAGTTGTGACACTTCGGTAACCTTCAGTTTTAAGGCCGGGCTTTTGGTACTTCACGCCTAAGAGGTGGCTCAATGGCACTCTGCTTGGAATGTTTGCCTTTAGCCTACAACTGAACTTAGACTTGGAACTACCTAGCCATTGCCAATTGGGAGTCTTATATTCACATATAAGGAAGGACAATAAAGTGATTCTGATTCATACATAACTTCCTGTGGAGTTTTGTTTCCAAGTATTAAATTCAAAGCTAAATAATATAAGGCCAGCCATAAAAGTATTTCTGTTGCGGGTTGCATGACACTTGAAAAACCCATCAGGTAGGTAGGACCTTTTTTTTTTTTTTTTTTTTTTTTTTTTACCAATATTCAACTAACCGGCAGTGCCCCGCGCAACCGCTAGAATAGACCCGGAAAACAATTTGAAAAAAATTAAAAATAATTAATGAAAACAGGGGGGGGGGGGGGGGAATTTGTCATACGCACTGATTTGTTCTTTCAATACACTCAGCGCCATGACACGTGGCATAATAAGATCCATCCGGGGAACTCATACCCCACAGGATCGACTTAGCGCAAACATTATAATTACAATATGTACTCTGAAAAATATGAAACTTTGGCATATCATTTCCCAAGTGAAATCAGGCCTTCGGTCCATACTTAATTAGAGAGGTAGATCGATGATATAATGATGAGATGGTAAGCCAAGGCAACATGCAGTGTTTTATTAAGAATTTCCTCATATGTACTCATGACAAAAACTGTAAAATATAATCAGTTGGCATACAAGAGAAGGCTATTCTTAGCTATTCTTGTGCAAGGACCTTAGGGGTTTCTGGGTCTGTCCAAGGACCTTGGTCTGTGGATGGAGGTATTATGGTCTGAGGACAGTCTGCGTGGGGGTGGTAACTGTGGGAAGAGCAGAGAGCTCTGCCCCAATGTCTAGACAGCGTCCTGGTGATCTTGTTTTGTTCAGGGAAAATACCCTCCTATATATATCTACATAAGCCCTCTACGGTTGTAAAGGAACAAATATGTCAGTAGGCCATGAAAACATGAAAAAAACGTTTGTACAATAAAGACAAAACTTTTGTTTTTACTGAACAAAATGTTTGTTAAAGTGTGGGATACTAGAACCAGTAAATTCATGCTAGAACCATGAAATATTTTTTACACACTCTTCCCTATTGAATAGAGACAGTCCTTTAATATATTCACAATTATGAATCCATAATGCATTGAACTACATTCTATGTATATATGCTGCATGGGCTTATTGTAAATCATATTTCACTACCATATCCCAATGATGTTATTCAGACATGTTACTGTAAACAATTTTAGTTATTTTGGTGCACGCCGTGCGATATTGATTGTGAATATAAAAATTCACGGCCATACATGATTGATTTACACCCAACTTAGCAGATTATTAAAGCATGTTTCACACACTGTTTGGTGTGCACTTTGTGTTCTGGTTATTACGGTTCAATGCAAACAAAACAAATATCCAGGCCTGTCCATCTGCATCACATCACCATACATTTGAAATATTTTGCAGGTTTGCCCTCATACGATACAGTCACTACCTGGCACGAAGAGAAGAACTCTTCAGCATAAAACTGACTGACCCACTCCCATCTGAGGACGGACCCACTCCCATCTGAGGACTGATCATTCATATAGTATTCAGTGAGCAAACACCTACACACAATGCATGTCAAGATCAATGCCTTGTACTCCTTGAGTACTGTAATAACAGGACTGGGAGTAGTCATTAATGCCCAAATCACTTTTTTTTTTACAGGACATGTAATAATATAATTATATACATCTATATAAAAACTTATTATCCACCATTATTTGGTGTTGTATTGTTGATTTTCACTTGTTTCGCTATTTACTTTAAATTGTTATGGCTATCAAAGCATTAATTAAAATTGGGTGGCAGGGGTACCATCTATGACTACCTTCTATAACTACTTATGAATGACCCGTTTCACGATCATTCTAAATGTTTTTTTTTTTATTACCAAAATGAATCAGTGTTGTTATCTCAACTGATATTACCAATCTTCGTGACGTAGGTCCCCCCATGTAGTACGTCCCTCCGCTCTACTCGAGCGACAGAATAGACACCTTGATAGCATGAAGATGTTTGCATTCTCACTTTGTGAGATTCATATGATTAATAATCTTAAACCAAATAGTCTGTGTTTTATTAATTAACAATCAGTTAATAGATTATTACTGTATGAAATTTCAGGGTAAGTGCATTAGTGTTTGACTTCTGCTCTGGAACGAAAGATGTCCAGATTTGTTTCATGTGGTCATTCGCTGAGGGTTTTGTTGCACCGCAGCCTATGTTTAATACTGCTTTCAATATGTACCATGTATTGAAAAAGATCTTCAAAATATCTCCCGTTTTGGATGTAAATGCCTATATAAGGAAGGATAGTGTCTGGCAGTCAACTATCTCAGGCTTAGTTGACATAAGGTTTATAAATATATTTACGTCATCATATTTGGGCCTGCATGTTTTGAAGATAAGGAAATGTGAATCACCAATTGTAAGAGGCAGCCTGATGATTCACACCATGAATGGCAGAATTCTAAAGTTTTGAAGAGGACGTTGGCTCACTTTTTACATCTATATGAAAGTGGCATTGCCTACGTTTTTTTTTTTAGGTCAGCAGGCAGCTTTTTGTGTATGGCTTTCTTGTACATTCTTTCTTGTACAATCATAGTCAAAGAGATCTGTGTTTATTTACTTGAACAGATATTCATTGTAGCTTCTAGTTCGCTAAATCAACAACAGACCATAAAATTGAATTTTGATTTCTTTATTACTCAAAATAGCAACAATGTTAATAATGACATTTTCAGCCGGGAGACCAGCTCCGAGGCTTTTTACATGAAATTATGCATAACCTGAAGTAGAGATTGAGTCAGCAACAGCAGCTTGACCACTTAGCAGTCTTAACTTTGTCAATAGGACCAGCCTACATTAACACAACAAAGTTTGAAATCTCATTAATCAAATGGCGATGTGACAAATACGAACATGCATGATAAAGACCATAATGAAATATACAATTGCATGGAATGCCTGCACCCCATGACTTTAACATGTAAAATCAAAAAATACAACATTTAAACTCTAAACAGCAATTAAAAAACCTAGTAGCACTGACTGTGTCCACCAGATGTTGCACAATACTACATTCAAAATGAAACACAATGTGTACATTAGATTAAAATGTACACTAAGCTATTTATACAAAGGAAGCTTAATACAATGTGCAAGTAAACTCCAACCAAAAGTAACAACCAGCATTATTTTGGCAATGAATTACAACTCAGAATATTCAATATTGAAAATAAAAAAAAAACACAATACATCGAAATGCATAACATCCCATACTTGGCTAAGTTGATCTTGACGTATGCAACGCAACATAATACAGTAACAAAACTTCACAATAATAATACGAGATACAACAAAAGAAATACAAGTATGCTAGTTCACGACCATACTAGCCTTTAAACTACATACAGTAATACATGAAAACACATCAAAACATCAGCAAATAAAGTCCCATAGGGTGTACCTGCGTAAACCCATAGCGGAGAAGTGTGGGAGTCAAACTAAACTCCAGGCAAGTTTGAAAAATTTCAAACAGCGTCAGATCCTGAGACACAGATAACTTCCGGTCACAGAGAGACGTTACCAAACACACAATACTCAGCGCCATAGATGTGCAACATACAATAATAAATCAGTAAATGTATATGAAGAATAACTGACTGGTACCTATGGGCTGTGACAGAAACAATAAATGTGCAAACATCTCGTTAGTAAAATATGTGCGAAATGCAGATGGAGCTCCAACCAGCAGAGCCACGTTTTAATGAAGTACTTTTTAGAAAACAGGCAAAAGTTGGGTTAAAGCAAATGCAAATGAGAGCCTCAGGTCCCTGTCCAGCAGGGCCTTTCTCTCAAGATGCGAAAGGCTTAAGTCCTCAACAGTTGACTCAGCAGTTCTACTGAATCTGCCACAGGCTTCAACACATATTGAAAACCACAGGTCCAACCATTGGCTCCTTGTCTGGGGAAGCCAATTAAGTGACGATACGCCATACTAAAATTGGTTTGTGTAGGTCACATAACCTACAGGTTTGGGTCAAAGACGGTTGTAGGGATGGCAGTCTCCTCGCCATAACTTGGTGAGTTGGCTGTCAAATGGTTCAGCTGGGTCAGCTCAGACAGGAGACCACCACTAATGGTAGAGAAATCATCCTCCGGCAGGGTAGTCTCATCTGAGCAGTCAGACATGGGGCTGCCGTGGGCCACATGGGGCACCAACTGAAACTCGCCCACAATATCTGCAGTGACACTCACTCCCTGGACTAGCTCCATCAATGTTTCATTGACAGATGCCATCAGCGATGAGAACTGCTGTTCAAGATTCTCATTCTGGGGAGCGGCATTGACTGCTGGCCGACCTGGGCTGACAGTTTGTGGCTGCGAGGCCACCTCCTCTACTACCATCATCAAGGGCTTCACTGCCCTGATTGGCTGCTCAACAGAGGCCAAGAAGCTCTCCAGAGACAGTACGTCCAACTCCGGCAGTGAAAATTGCAAGGATTTTGCAGTCTTCTGCACAACAGGCTTTTTGACCTTCGGTGATTCTGCAAGACTTTCTTCAAGGTCGGACATGATGGTCTCCTCAATTTCATAGATTGAAGGGACACAGTGGTCTGGGCTGGAGGCAGGGGAGGGTTCAGGGGTCAACAAGCCGGTGGGAACTGTAACAGGCACTTCGCAGACATCAATGGTAAGTCTTGTGGTACCTGGTTCAGACCTCACAGAGCTTGGGGTTGGAGGAGTAAGGGGCTGAGGGAAATCTACCAAAGAAGGGGCAATTTGAAGGACTTCATCTTTAAGTTTAAGTTCTTTTTTAAGATTAAGATCTGCAAAGACATGGCCCCCAACTACTGGACCCATCATGTCCACAGCCTCTGCCAGAGTGGCTGACTGAAGGGGAGCTAGAGTGTCAAATGCTTCCACAAACAAGGTTGAACCATGGACATTTAGATCTCCCATCCCACCCCCAAAGCTACCATTACTGTCCCCACTCCCTTCGCAATTGTAGCGGCTCATTTTGGGCTTACAGTGCTGGTTGGACATCTCCATCTTGCGCTTTAGGCGGCTGATGATGTCTGCTCGACGCAGCTGAGAGGACGGAGAATTGCTTGCACTGTTGTATTCATGGCCATGATCACTGTAAGGGCTTCCAACAGTCGTGGGTGGTTGCTGACTGGTGCCAGGAACGTCGCTCTCATCGCTGCCCAGGGTGGTGAATGTGAATTCACCTTGGTAGGAGTATGCTGGTTTCTGCGCAGGCTGCTGTTGCATAGAGTCCCTCTCCACTGGTACCTGGGTGATGGTGTGAGGAGGACTGGAGGCCTGGGGGGATGAGAGAAACTCAGGACTTCGGGCGATGTGGGATGAGTAGAGCTGGCTCTGCAACTTGAACTGCTGTGCCTCTCCATCAGCGATGACCTGGTTGATGCAGACAATGGCTGGCTCCTCATTGTTGGACAGAAAGGGCTGGCGGATGTTCATCACTGTATTCACCCACACCCACTGGCCATCCTTCGTCTGCAGGCGAACAGTCAGCATGCAGCCCATCTCATGGCTGGATTTGATCACTGAAACACAAAACCTCCTTTGTGATCATTTGCAAAAACACTGGAATTAATTTTTCAGCCGGTGCTCCCATCCCAGTTTTGTCTCATGTTACCTGACGTATAAAGCAAGGAAGTAATTCATGATATCAAGTTCTGCTGTTTTGTGAAATACAATGAGCCTGAATTTCTTCATAAACTTAATGGGATGCAATACGTAGAGATGAACATGAGACGACTGCAGGGTGTGGCAGCTGACGTCAACAGGAAACTGATACTCACATTGAATGTGTTTTTCCTTCGCCTCCATCATGTCTTCAGGATGCAGCAGCTCGTACCAAGATTTGCCATAAAGGTCCGAGTCATTGTGGCCAAGGTGGTGTTCTCCACTGGAAGTGATATAAATACCAATGTCAAATGTGCTAACAATGCTTTTGCTTGCCATTAATAATCTTCAAATATTCATTGGAACACCATATGTCTGCAAATATACACTAACATATTGATTACATATATGCCAATTCAAATCTACTTACTTTGAGGAAATCTCAATGAATTTCATATCGAGGCCATGGACTGAGTGGAACACCATGGTGTTGTGTTGGACAAGGGTGTCCTTTCCGTCCGGAGTGACCAGGGGAGAACACATCGCGATGAACACTGGTTGGTTGCCATAGTGATCTCTCAGCAATGGCTGGATAAAGTGACCACTCACATGCATCACCTAAAAATATAATAAAATTGTCTGTATAATTCTTGGTTAATCGAGCATTTTAGGTCAGCGTTTATTAATGTAAATAATAACTTTTTTATACAGTGCTAAAACAATGTGTGATCCAAGAATAGTCATAGGACACTGCCTACGTATACTACTGTATTATTAACATTTTTGAATTATAATATTGCTCTTATTAGGAATTAAAAATAACTGTTAACATTCTGCAAATTCCGGAACTGATTTAGGCTGACACTTATCAGTGAAATACTATGACGTCAGATGCATGTGACATTGAACTATATCCTTTTATGTTGTATAGTGATATAGTGTACTGGATCTAGCACGTCATCCAGATCCGTGACAAAAGGGCCAAATTTCATGTTCACAATTTGCTGATGTAAATGAGGGTAACTTGAAATAGATAGTTATCAAAATTAATTCACTAGTTAATACACCGAAATTTAATAATAGCTTATGGCCTTATCAACTCTCCTAATTAATATCCATCTATTTTTAGTGATGCTGCTTTAGATCTCCTAATCAACAACACAGTATGACAGATTGTATATATAGGGCTTATAAATACCCAGGCCCTACATCTATTTACAAATACAACCTATATATCTGGTTATTAACGAAAATTGTACATTTCGTTCATATTTTTGTTTACAAACAAAACAGACGTATCATTGACTCCCTGTGGCAGGAATGAGTTACCCTACTCCTGCACCACAATAGCCACCATTTATTAGCAGTTGAGTCACACTTCCCGCATTATCTCGCCGGGCCGATAAATGCCGATGATTGCAACAAGTTCCATTACATTTGACCTCCAGGCTCAGAAAAAAAGAAAAAGCACTGGCTGTTCCAAAAGTTTGAATTACAAGGCAAACACAGCACTGTAAATGTAGGTTACTGATAACGCC
The DNA here is from genome assembly GCA_932294295.1 of Alitta virens. Classification (NCBI taxonomy): domain Eukaryota; kingdom Metazoa; phylum Annelida; class Polychaeta; order Phyllodocida; family Nereididae; genus Alitta; species Alitta virens. The sequence goes on along the minus strand of OW028574.1, from coordinate 39,724,099 downwards.
ACAAACTAAGAGATGTAGTCTAGCTAAGCTAGCTAGTGCTGAATGACAAGTTGTTGTTGTTGTTGTTTTTATATATAATTTATTTTGTTATTTTTATTTTTTTTTTGCATCGTTATGGTGGCCTGCCTACAAGTAGCCCATCCCAACATTTGACGTCATGTCTCCACAACACGTGTACTAGTCCTATATAAGCTTGGATACTCACACCTATAACCTGATATTAATGAGTCTTTTTTATTATCATACAAAAAATAGTTGGGCCATTCATTGTAAGGAAAAGCCCAGTGAAGACTAAGGAATGGTGACTGACCTTGCTTTCGCCGAAACCAGACTGGCGCCGAAACGACCTGGAGAGGTTCATCCGGCAGAAGAAAGCCCTCTCGTCGGTGCCGGAAGGGCCCGATGAAGCCGCAGCGGCGGTGGCGGCCGATAGGAGATGCCCTTGGACCACGGCATGGTCACGCTTGTCAATGATGTCATAGACGCTGTCTCCTTGCGTCATGACGTCAACCTGTGATAACATAAATAGCGCCATCTATTTAATATATAGCCAAAATCACTTCTTTTTTTTTTACGGAGAAATGGGTGTGGTCAATAGCAAACTAATCAACTGCAAATTAAATTGTAAAACGATACCTTACCTAACTTATATTGCTATTCAATAAGACCGATTAAATGTCATTACTTTCCAAACAATGGCAAACTGCACCAATTACTTTTTCTATACGAACAATAGACTATAATAGCTTACATAAGCAGTATCACATTGTCATTAAGAGGAAAAGGTGAATTGAAAAGATTTTAATGAAGCTGATTACAAAAGGGCAAGGACAGTGGCTGACATTTGTCTGCCATTGGCTGGCACTGCTAACAAGGTGACAATACAAGGCAGGAGATCTGGGCAAATAAGCTGACATTTGAGAATGCCAGACAGGGTGAACCTCACAAGATATCTCTTGTAATGATGCTCTTATGTAATCCTACAGGAAATGAATACTAGGGCGCCTTGCAGCGGCAAGGGCAGGAACAATGAAAGGCAAACACCTGGCCGTGGGCACAATATCACAGCTCAGGGGCCACTTTGCTTGATAGTCTCAAATTCCCCATTTTTCGGCTAATTATTTCCACTGCTCAGGTCAGAGTGCCACTTATTGCTGAGAGAAGGGATTAGATTTCCAGGTGCCTGGCAGAGGTCGCCTTAAGCAATGTTGCAGAGAAGCCACGCCCCTTTGATTCCTTATAAGGCTCAGGCCCGCCCACTGCTTTTGTCCTGATCCTGTCAATTTGTCAAGAGAAAGTGCCCATCCCTGAAGCTAACAGACCGCAATGAGCACAACAATGCCGGTTTTAACTGCACACTGCTAGCTCCCAGTGCATTGGAGCTCATCAGGCCCAATTTTCACATTTTCTACCGCACCCTCTTAACTGCCAATAACACCCTAGACTAGTGGAGTTGTTACCAAAAATGATGAGAAAGTATTGTCTGCCCACTTACCATGGAGTGGCCCAGAAATTCAGTGACATTTTCTGAAATATAGAGCAGCTTTCCTTCTCGCGTGGTGATGATCATGAATCCGGTCATGGACTGAAAATAAACAAATTACATTTAATTCCGCTGTCTAAAATGTACTCAGAAAAAAAATAATAAAAAAATTCAAAAGCTAAAATTTTGCTAGTGGGCAGCAAGCACTAGGCCTATATCATTGTGGTTTACCAAGTTCAGAGCTGGGTACTTTTATTCCTTTATTTCCTATTATTCAAGGCATGCACATAGACATAGATATGGACTAATTTTATTGATATATTGGCTGCATGCTTCCTACTGTATACAAGTTGAGACTATAGGCCCTGAAGTAGCCTACATCTATAGGCTAATTAGTGTATGTATATGTACATAACGACCGGGAAAAAAAGGATCAGAGGTTCATAATATCTGATTAAAGAAACCACTTAAGGGTACTGGGTAATTTTTCATTTGACAACCATGTACCTGCCTTCCCAAGAACTTGGGAACAGGTTTAGTGGGCCAATCACTCAAGCGCAACAGGTCGCCACGCTCCGCTACATTGACGTCATCATGACCACGCACTTTTAACCGGACTTACAAATTGGACTCTGTAATAAGTTTTTTCTCATGCAATGTTTGTGGGCAATTCTTTGAACTGTGTGAAATTACATACACCAACATTTCCTTTTACGTATATATATATGCTAAAATAAACTGTATGAAAAAAATTCACCTCATCGTAGATAACAACTTAGTTTTAAACCAGGAAGTTTTTGTTTTGTTTTCATATTCTAATCGTGTTATCAATAACAAATACAGTTTACAACCAGTGTAGCTTTGTGATCACTTTCATTTTACACTTGACAGTTATATTTCAGTTAAATTACAGTTGACCTCTATAAACCGTTTATGGTGGATCCATGTTTGTTTTGCCATTACTTCTAAGCTGTTTACTGTAGTATGATTCGGGAATAAATGTCATTTAGTGTCAGACTTATTATCATGCGTAATTTTAAGGCAATTACTTGTCAAGCATTGTACTTCATGAACTGTAAACACGTCAATATTCAACAGGACCTACATCATTACCAGTGTTATTTTCCTGTTTTATGTCTTACTGACTCTTACAAAAAATTCTAGCTGCCAAAATTCAGACCACAGATTTATTCCTATACTTTGGGAATAGACGTACGTCGGTCATGGTCCAGTGCTTTTCTTTGCTTTACGTTTGGATGCATTCAATGACGTCAAGTCATCGTCTGTGACTGGTACGCGCTTTCGCAAAAGATCTGTCTATAAATAGATGACCCTTATACACCTTCTTTGCTAAGTTAAAGTAATCTCCGGCACAGAATAATCACAATTCTCACTATTTTTAAGGCATTAAAACTCACCTGAGAAAAGTCGAAAGGCTGATCTCCAGTGAAACCCAAATTTCCGAACACTGGAATAGAGATTTGGTGGTAAGTAACAAAATAATACTTTAGTTAGCAATTAAAGTGAAACACTCTAATCAAATTAAGGTCATTTGAAGACGTATACTTAGAACTATATATTTCACCTATTTCTCAAATAGTTATAACACACACAAATATATTCATAGCTTGGATCCTCATAATGACACTGGAAACAAGCTGAGACATTGAGACATGCTTGGATTCTTTTAAGGGTAACAGCAATGTGACTAAGCGGGGCAAGGACGAGGGTTATTTCCCCCCTAAGCCAAGTCTGAGGACCACATGTGAAGTGTCCCCGATCCTCAGTAGCAGAGGGGTACAGAATCCACCCCCAAATAAATCTTGCACTGAAGTATCTAGGCCAAGGGGTAGGATGACATGTTTTGGCTGACCTTTTGATCTCAGCAGAAGTTTCCCAGGCTAAGAATGCCAAAGAAAAGCCATATATAAAAAAAAACAGAAACTTAAGAGAAAGAAAGAAAAAAAAACTTTAGAAGCACAGAGCCCGCGCGACAGATAGACTAAGGCCAACAAGTGCCCTTCCAAGTGATTGACCAATGAATTGACTCGAGGCCTATAAGAGTCAATATAGAATAGGCCGATATTCTTCTGTTTACAAACTTTGTGATGACCAGTAGCGACCCGGATACAAAGCTGTAGATATCTAGCTTAACATATTTTTTGTAGGCCAATAGAGCTATAGAAGCCCAGACTAGAGAGGTACAGGCCATTACCAAAATCCTAACAAAACTTTTATTGTTGATAAAGCTGTCAGCGATCGATAGATGAGTAGGTCCTATCCACATTATCTAGATTATACAGAGGCCCACATATCGCTGGGATTTCCGAAACAGGTCTAGTCGAAACTTGATCAGCCTCAACAGGGAATGAATCATACACTGAGCTATTCAGGCCAAATGGTTAGGCCTAGTCTAACTTCTAAATTCCCAAGTTCGCCAAACTTAAAAGACCTGTAATTGCCTATGTTAATTGTTAATATATATATAGTAGCAATAAAAAAAAAGTACTTACATCTGGCGAAATAGTTGCATTTCCTTATGTAGCAGCAAGCGAGGGACATCACTTGTAGCTGGGACAGTCTTTGGCGAGACGATTCAGCCAGCGGCAACATGTCCCGCAAGTTGCAGATCTCAACGTTGATCAGATCACGTCGCTGTTTCGACGCTCCCTTCGTTGACCTGAAACCGTCCAAGACAACCATTTTGATATATCCCGTCCCGCGGGTTTTCACTTAACAGTTTGTCAACTTAAAAGTTTGCTGGCTGGCTGGCTTGCTCGCTTGCTGCGCCCGATCTGATCCAACGCAAAGTCGGCCACAGCGTTCCTGACGTTGCGCGCCTCTGCACTCAGCCAATCAGAGAGCGCCTCTACCGTGCTATTTAAATTAACTCGTAAATTCTGCTCCTGTTATGAAGCTTGTTTTTGTCCACAAAATACGTTAAATCTAGTTATCCGTGCAAAATGTTCAGCTCACCTGTTCATTATGCCAGACATATGACTGGCCATAAAATCCATTTCTCACTTTTGGCCACTGTTTAATCAAACCCCGACTTAGAAATGAAACATTTGGGCAGTCCCTGGGCCATTAATATGAGGCCCATACCACGTGATCAATGATATCATCGCTGAGCTTTCTGATTGGCTGACACCTAATGACGTCGGTGTGACGCTGGTGAACCCAGACTCGCGGAGTTAGCAAGCCTGCATCTCTTATTATAAAGAATTTAATTCAATTTTGAATAAATGATAGGCATAGGAGTGTCTCTAGACATTTATGCAACAGAAATGTAAATACATCTATAGAGACAATGCTTATAAATAAAAAAATATATACATAGCCCTAATATTTTGTAAAATTGAAAAGCAAGTGCTCTTGATAGAGGCCTATTCTGATTGACATGTTTATAACCTATAGAAAAGCAATATAAACAATCAAATCTGCAAATTATTAACTGTATCAATTACTGTTATTGCTTTCTGAGTGGAAACTTTAATGAAATGTGATCATCTGTTCGTAAATAGGTAAATGGCCAATTTGTTCAAATTGTCCAAATCATCACCCTAATTATATATCCAATGTTGATATGCAATAAAATGCACCAGATACTTTGCAATCAGATGTTGTTTATTGTAAGGAAAATTAAGGTAGGTCTACATAATTGTATCTCCATATATATGTTCCGTAAATGTAAACTGCCAGATACTTTAACTTGAATGTGACTGTCCCCAGAAAAATTAATTAAATGATCATGTTTTTGTATTTCCAGTCATATGGAAATATAATGTGTATGTGTAAATGTTTTGGAACTATAATCGTATTGTCAATGTGAAATAAAATCAGTTAAGTTCAGTTAATTTTTAATTAATTTAATGTAGGCCTACAATAGGGCGTTTAGCCCTACTTATATAATTATGTACCCACTTGAAAAAACCTTAAAATTGCTGGTATATAGGCCTTGAAATCAACAAAATCGTCTATATAAATCTATCCTACTGAAACACTTAAAACACTTCTATTTACTGTGAAAGTAAATAACCCACACAAATAAATACACATCTACGTCACCTATGTGAGTGACCATGTACCAATTGCCCAAGGATCCATAACAGTTTTCTCGTCACACCTGAGCGATTTCTTTTAACCCGCGGTCAGCATATTTTTGCCTGGGAAGATGTCCACTCAGCAATTCTTCCCTATGCACTACCAAGTAATGTGCCAGCTTTTGTTGTGGTACAGTCATAAAAATTGTGAAAGGTTTCTGCATTATTACTTCCAATAGAATACGATATATCCTGTATAACCGTGTGTTCTTGTTGTACTGTTGATAATGATATGCAGTGAATTATTATTCTCTGATTCTCTCAGAGATCTGAACTTTTCCGAAAATTATAAATGTTTTATGATTTACACCTGGACTACCCCTCCCCCCCCCCCCCCCAATTTGACTCCACATATTTTAATCTACATGACGATTATAGAAGCCAATACAGGCCACCCCAATATCAAGACCACGTGTGATGAGCCTCAATCACTGGCTGTCTGTATACATACTTCATGCCAGCGTTTGTCTGTCTGTACCCTACTACAATAGCTAAAAACACAGTAAGGACATTAAACCCCGGTCTAAGGTCCTTGAATTAACAGAGCAAGACCAGGCAGCTAACTGCATGGCATTAAATTTCTTGTATTAAACGCGAATAGCTAAATAATGGTAGCCCTAACCACAGTTATTTCCCGATTTCCTAGTTATTATATATCATATATTCCTACGCAACAGGTATGACTAATTCGGTTTCATAGTCTCTTCTTCCGAATAAAGAACATTTCCTTGTGGGTAAGCGATGAAGAATTTATTCTTAATTTTTTTTTCTTGTCGGAAAAAATATATGAGGATCCATGCAAGGAGACCAGGTATCTGCAGAACCTGTGTTCACTGAGCCATGGTTTGGCAAATATTTTCATAACTATTGTGGGAGTATGTGTTTGTTTTGTGGTCAGAAGAGCCACTAGTTTTAAGTTTTTAAATAACCACATTCTGAAATTTCCTGGTAGATATAAAAAACGTATATGCCTATACGAATGGTTGGGGAAGTTATGATAAATAAATGCGATTACAAAATTGGACTAATTTGGATGCGGATGATATTGTATTCGGCGGAAGTGAGCAAAAGATAAATTTATAAATTGTGACGACGTCAGGGACTAAAATAATTATTGCAATCAAAGGTTCAAATATCATATGCCATTTACGTCACATTTCAACCATCCATTGATAATAAAGGCCTATATATATATATATATATATATATAATTAAAATACACAGCAACATAGCTTCTTGGGTTGTTTGTACCCAATATATTTCTAAGCTGGACCGATCGTAAAGAATGAGTTTCTATGCAAAGTATTGTTTTTACATTTTTTTTTTAAATTCTGAATTAATGCCGAAAAAAGAAGAAAAAAAACTAAATCCCCCCCCCCCCCCCCCTAGAATATAGTGCCTATAACAATTAAATCATCAGAGAAGCATAACAACAGTGGCAACATGGCTCACCTGTGCATTTGGGGGACAAGGGGCCGAGGCTCCTCCGGCGATTCTGAGTCGTCTGTGTGTCTTCCGGGGACGCGAGGAGCCAAGACGCCGGGGGGAGCGGGGAGCCAGCCAGGGGTCTGAGGAGTGGAAGGGGAGGCAGATTCCGGTGAATTGGCATAAGTGGCTGCTGCGGGGGGATACTGAAACACCGTGGCAGCTCTTGGAGGGGGGTACTGCCCCCCTGAGTACGCTGCTGTGTATACATGTCCGAGTTGGAGGTAGCGAGGGGGTGAGTGCCTCCCCGGAGGACCTTGCGGATGATGTGGGGCCCCGCCGTGGTCATCTTCTGACCTCCCCTCCCCCGATGGTCCCGGTCCAGGGTAAAAAGGCTGCTGCTGCTGCTGTTGCTCCATCCTACCTGCAATAGATAGATAGATAGGTAGATAGATAGGTAGGTAGATAGATAGATAGGTAGATAGATAGATAGAGAGAGAGATAGATTTTGTTGGGAAAAATTAATTGTTTTCTGTCGTAGTGCATGTATGAAGGAAATAAGTTTATAAACTTGAAAGCACATATCTTGGTTCTACAGCAGGTGTATACCAAGGAGAATACTCTCTTGGTGTATACTACCACTCATATGCAAATCAGTCCCTTTTTTATGATATTTAGGAGAAAGGTCATGCACTGATATGCAGTCAAGATGACAGGAAGAGAATTAATTATTCAGTATACATGATACTTTTGATATATCATTTAACTATTTTCAAAGGGAATGTGATATTGTTTAAAAATATGATGGCACATGGAGGTAGGCCTACATTTGCGATAAAAATCCATGGCAAACTCACAGCTGTGAAAATTATGTAGGCCTATAGACCTATATTCATGGATAAGACAAAGAGAGGGAAAGGTGACATGGAAGGAACTGGAAACACACAGACCATGCCATGGATTATACAATAAAGTTACAAGTCTCCATGGTATCTAAAAGTAACGTATTTATTCGATTCCAACCCAGGACCTCAATCATGATAGATATATATCCACAGTCAAAACGACTACATGAAGTCTAAGATCTTCAGTACTCAGTCTGTTTACATACATAACTTTTTTTCCTCCAATCAAGACTAGTCTCTTCAGACCTGGCGTGCAATCGTGAAAATACGGTATTTCAAATATGTATGACTTATGTAAGATAAGATGAGATACAATAAAACAAACAACATAAGCTGTGAAGCTTTTAGCTGACCGGTTAAAAGTAACACACAAAAAAAGAACAAATGAGAAGTGAGATGATACTGGTTAATATAAGTTTAAGTTACATATTTAAAATTATTCAGTGGAAATAAACAATAATAACTTGTAAGGTGAATGATCAGTCTTAAGATTATAAATTATTAATCATACAAAGTATACATGAACCACAATGACATTCATTAAATACAGAACAGTGATGTAAAGACCTTTTGAATTTATTGAACTGTGTTAAAAGTTTAACATATTTACTGGAAAAGCATTCCAAAGAGAAGCACCTTGATATAACAGAGATTTTAAACCATATTGCGTTGTATTACACTTGGGTTTTACTAATTAGTAACTGTCACGCATAGAGTATGGGGTACATTGCCTTTCAAACAAAGAGGATTCAACTGGAAATGACATATTTTAAGTTGTGTATCTAGTGTAAAGCTATTGCTTCTGCACGACTTGATGAAGAAAATAACAAATAGTTACAATAAAAATATGGAAATCGAAAACATCGAGATGTATAATCTTGTGCACTGAATAAGATGCATCCGCAGCTTTACATTCCTAAATAATTCCTCGTATCTTATAGGCCTAATACTACATAACATCTATAGGATCAAAAGATTAAAATTACTCATAAACTAGCTCTAAATTAGAAATCATACATGTACATAATGTTACCGTTAGCTAATATGTCATTACAGTATATTAATTACTCCTAATATTTTTTTTTTATTATTCCGAACATTCATTTCATAATTAGAAAGTCTTGACTATAATTTCTTTCCTTTCAAACAAAAGTAAATTTTAACGTGCTAAATGTCAGAAAAGATATAATAGGCCTATAGGCCTAAATGTATAATCGAAACTATTGATAACTTTAAAAAAACTAACAAAATTGTCTATGATTATTATCTTTCTGATAAATCTTTATTTTAGAAAAAAAAAAAAAAATCCAATAGGCTATTTGATGACTATGTGACTGACCTGGGATGTAGCGTGATGCAGCTGCTGTATCTGTGATGAAGATGAGGTGTTTCTGCAGAAGTGTGAATAAGCACGGGGGGGGGGGGGGGGGCGGGCGCTTATAGCCTCAGCAAATGACGTAGCCGCTGCCGCAGAACGTTGTGTGTATTACGTCAAACCTAGCGTCACCGACGTCCTGAGCGCTGGGTTCTACTAGGAGTGCCCCATTAAAGCCATAAGGCAGCTTCCCTAGCAACCAGGTGGTTGCCCTAGCGACCCCATGGCAACCACGCCTGTCTAAGAAACTTGTAAAGAAGCCAACGAGAGCTGCTCTCTTCATATTTCTTTACTTTCAAGAAGCTTCTAACATTTCTTCTAATCATATTTTATATTAGATTTAATGACACTGTTCATTTCCCTTTCCTGAGTTATAATTTCAATATACTAATCTTATACTTTGCCTTATCTCTATAAATCTACAGGACCTATAGTTATCAAATAGATTGGGTATCATAAACAATATACTGTTTTACAATACATATATGCTGTATTGCTTGGACTGTTGGCAAAATTCATATCACATGTACATGAAAGTCATTGCATGCTCCAGATATGGATTGTAAGATTGACAACACTTTGTTGCACTCCTAGACCGAAACATTGCTGCCATTTGCAAGTACGTCGTGAGTCTGTCGGACTAATTAATACAGCCCGACTGCTGCCGGAACTGATCCTTTGGCCACTTTGCAACTGATATGTTGCTGTCAATAATCCCTATACCCAGATTACAGTGATATGTGAAAGAGTGAAGAATATTTCTGAGCACTGAAGATTCATCAGTGACACAAATCCTATATCTTTTTTTTCTATTGCAAATGTGTATAGGGTATGATGACTGATTCACTGATCCATATCATCAGTGGACAGATCAGCCAGACAGGCCATGTGACAGCTGTTTCTGGCCAATAATGAGTCATTAGCTTGATGTGAGTACAGTTATGAGTCACCAAGTTAACATGGGAAACATACTAAAAAAGCCAAGGTCTTCACTTAAATATCACTGTAACGGATTAACAGTTATTTAGGCCTAATACAACTCAATACAATATATAGAAAAACAAAAAAATATTTGCAATTCACAGTCCCGTGTCATTTTAATGTGCTGGATGTCCTTATGTGTAGCACTTATTCCCACAGTTCCTGGCAACAGTCCTTGACAGTCCTTTGATATACAGTTAGTTTAATTAAAAACCACCATCAAATTGAACCCAGACAAAGAGCTAGACAACTTCTGCTATACGATGATACCTGGCACTAAACGGAAATGTCTGGCTATAACTGGCTACTCAAAGCCGGATCTAAAAATACATGCAAATACATATGCCATATTAGATAAATTTCCTACATTTACCAAGGTTTTTTTTTCCAGTGGTGGTAGGTGTAAGACTTGAAAGCCAACTATTAGCTAGATGTAGACAGAAGCAGTGGGTATTGGCAAGTTATAGATATACAGCCAGGAATAGGTAGCTGAATAACAGTGCAACTGACTTTGCATCAGTGTATAGATGGCACAAACATGGTAATCTGTGATCAGACTTATAAAAACTCTTTTCTGTTATTTCAATTGAGGTCAAACAGTGTCTGAACAAAAGCAGTTATGTGGCCTTACATGGCTTTGAACTATCAACAATTAACTAAGATAAACAATGGTATTAAAAACAAGAAAAACGATCACGTCTCAAAGCTACTGGGTCTGAACTTAGTTGACTTATATGATCAGCTGCCAGAGGCAGACATAATGATAAGATGATAAGGCTTTGAATCCACACAATGTTCATATATACCCCATATGGGTTTTTAACCCTCAGAGAACGAAGTTCCGTAGTGACACTTTCGTGTCTGGGTGCAGACTTCGAACACTAATGCACTTACCCTAACATAATTTCCTACAGTAATACTCTATATGGCCTGGTTGTGCCTTTTGATAATCATATTGACATGTCTTGGCTAAAAATAAAATTTGGGAAAAATCCGAAATTAAAAACATGCCTAAAACTTTGCAAGAATATGTCTAGAATAGTGTAGTTGTGCCTTTTGGGGTCTCATGCCCATAAATATGAAATTGCACGATAAGGTGAAAAATTTGAAAAATTCTTGTTTTTCCAAATATCCTTATCAAAGACACTATTAATCTTACATGAGTGAAATTTTGCAATTAACATATCTAAATTATAGTTCTTTCACTTTATGAACTGCATTTTGACATACATCTTTAACAAATGTATGCATGAACATGTAGCTGAATGGTGACCACAATAGATTATTAGTAAATAGATATCTATATCTATATTATTATCAAAGTTGCTTTAAAAAAAAAACATCTTGCACAGCTTTAAGAAACACCATCTAAGGTTGCCCTGTTGATTTAGAATCCGTTCAATATCATCAACTGTGAGTCTTGGACAAAAATAACGCACAAAAAAGATAAGAGCTTTTTAACAATGTTGATGGCGCCTACTATGCGGCCATTCGGTGAGGGTTTGCTGCCGCGCAGCCTATGTTTTTACTTGCCTGTGCAGTTCATGTACATTGCAATGATAAACATTTGTTTGTTGAAACCAGTGCTTATATGTGTAGTTGATTGGAAAAGTTGTGGCAAAAATTAAATTTAATGAGGTATCGTGCTTAAAAATTGTGTGGGCTACTATTTTGGTAAGTGCCTCCAGATCGGATCTTTAGTGATCTTCACTGAATTTGATTTCTGAAATCTTGGGATAATTATCCCATAATGATGTGACATTTTAAATGTTCTCCATATACGGTAGATTGTCTTCTGCAGCATTTGAAGAGAACACACATGTAAATGTACCATGATTGTACTCCACCAGGATATTTTTCCTATTATTCTGGGAGGGATATAACCAACGAAAATGTAAGTTAGAGCTTTTTCTTGCTTAATAACGACGGTAAAATAATATCAAACAAATTAGTGGTGCAATATTTCGGCCATTGAAATCATGATTCACCATCACTTTGGTTTTCACTATAACTATGGTAAATGAATCATGACATTGTTTGTGTCAAAAATATCCAATTGGGACAAAATTTGGCTGGTAGATTGATCTTAGGTAGTAATTCATGTTGGTAGAACTGAAATGACCTTGGCCCATTCCTCAAGATCACATGTCATTCTAATGAAAATTTTCGCAAAACATTGAATCATTATTTCTAAAAAAAAAAAAAAAAAGCATGTCGTATACTATTCTAACATCCCAATATATTTGCATGTGTAAATGATGTCTTTCAGCTAAGATATGGGGCATTAAATGTTGTACTATTGACCTCAGGTAGTATTTACACATTTCACTGATTGGTTGGATAAAGTTATTCAAGATGGATGACCTTGGGTCTAACGTCAAGGTCACATGTGACTTCAACTAATTCAAAATGACAGTTTCTCCCCTAATTTTAATAAGTTTTGCAAATTGTCATAATATGATGAAACAGCGCTGTTGGATAAAATAAGACATTTGACCTTGAGGTAAGTCAAAGTTAATGCCAAGATTCTTTAATGTTAACAGGGTAGCCCAATCACATACAACTGCTTCACATTGCGCCGATTGCGGCCTGACATATTGACAAAGTCAAGGTCAAAGTTCAAGATCATTTTGACTTTTTAGGCATGGAAATCTAGAACCTTGGTGTATTTGGATTACCACCAAGTGAGGCAAATTGGTACTATAACTCATCATGGAGCATTTGTATCAATTTTGTGCAGATATTTTGGAGGACTTCCGGTCAATGGTAAAAGATGACTTTGACAGTTTTCAAAGGTTTATACCTATATTTACCTGATATACTCTTATGATGTGATGTGGATTTTCTGGATTTTCTGGTTATCATAACAAAGCAATAACATACCTTAACTCATTTTTGCGAAGGAAATTGTGGTTCATTCCAAACAATTACAGAAATTTTGGTTAAAAATTTTTTTTACACATTGTGGTCCACATCAAATACATCAAATACAACTTATTAACCAAAAAAAAAAAAATTACAAAAATTAAACATTATTGTATCTCATGATCAATTTGATCCTGTAGTCTGTACCCCTTCTAAAGTGTATTGCAGTCTGTAGTCAGGATACAAGAATCACCAGCACTTAGTCATATTGGTGTACCTTTGATATTTGGGTGGTGTGCTGTCATTCTTAATATTAATTTCTGTATTGTCTGTATCCTGTAGGTATGCCAGAGGGGTATGCTGTTCAGCACTATAATGTAAAAGTTTGCTTTAACATGGGGGATGCACCAGCATACTGGATACAGTGGATAGCATAAAGTATGAAATTCCTGATTTCCGCAATGGCAGACTTCAGACTAATTTGAATTATGACATCTCGTGGAAAACAGGATAAAAATGAAAGTATATTTTTTCCCTAAGAATGAATGCGTTATTAGTCATATTTATAAATATGTCTGATCATGCGAATGACCATATAAATGCAATGGTTCAGATATATGGCATACTTCAGGTGCTTGTCGGAATGGCTTAGTATGAAGATTCAAATGAGATCAATGAAAGGTGAGGGAAAATTCTTCACTAATAAGGCAATATATATGAAAAAATTCACCAAATAGTTGTGACAAAGTAACAGATGTGTGATAAACAAAAAAGTAGCCACAGATTGCCAGTCTAATGCACTGCATACATTTTTAAGAATTCTTCACTGGGAGACCAACTTAGTCCTTTCATCTGTCTGGGGTTTCTGTATCGGATTTGGTTTAATATGTAATAATACTAAGTCTAAGATGATTAGTCGATATCAATATCACGTTTATGTTTAAATACCTATTGTTGGTCTTTGTTGATGTCCAAATTCACTGATTTATACTTAAATCAAGCAAAATGACAAGTTCAAGCAGAGATGGGTTGAGTTGGGGTTTTTTAAAAGCAGAAATGTTGCAAATAAAAAATATAATGTTAAAAGGTAATGTCACACTGCATAATTGATGCAAAAAAAAAGAAGATATGTCTAATTATATATTGAAGTGTGAACATATCAAAGTCACAAGTTTTCCGTTTGGAACTCATGCTAAAGCTGTGCACATCATTATGGTATATATGACAATTTTCACAGTGATTTTGTACTTTGAAAGTCTTTTTTTTTGTTTTGGCTATATTTTGTCATTTTGGCCATTTCTAGAGTTTTCTTCATCGTAGCCCCTTGTGTAAGACGAAAGTAATTCTCACAAATTACATTTACCCCACCTCCTATTTGTCACATGCTTGTTGCTAAAAAAAACAATGTAAAAAAAGATCACTTGCCAATGCAATGATCAGTACATGTAGCCTTCACACTTAACACCATGACATCTAAAAACTAAATGACTCTGCATTTGAACCAAGCATTCCTGGGTGGCCATGGCAGTACCCCTGGTTATGAAGACAGGTTGTGGTGTGACAAGCTAGTGGTCCAGTGTATGTATGGGCATCTGCAAGATTGGGTACTCTATATTCTTATAAAAGTTAGAAACATGTCACTGTCATCACAGATAATTTTGCTTGTCAAAACTCCTACAAATGGAGTTAAAAACTTGGTAATTAACTCTAATTAACTGGGAGACCAAACCTCTTCACTGGGAGACCATTTGGTCCCAGTTACTATGTTAAAAAATGCTCTGGTCTAATGGGAGTTGGTTTTGGCCTTAAGGTGTACTGAATATGGAGCTGGTTTAACCATTGATTGATATAAATTGAACTAAATATCACCTGTGTGGTTTGGAATAAATGTCTGTTAAAAGGTTTTTAACAGGTTCTGGAAAACGGTTTAAATAATAGCATGGGGATGGGCACATGATTCTAGTCATTGTACCAGGACAGAAACCTTTTTTTTAAATTATTATCAAAGCTAGTTTTCGTTTTGTAAATTTAATGATACATGGTATCTTATATGTGTTTGCCAGGTATAGCTTGCTGTTGACTGCATCAGCCTTTTAAGAAATCATTTGCTCCAGGCCGAATTGTGATGTCCAAATAACTGCAAATATAGCTCTTTGGCAGACCCATGCCTGCAGGGAATTTGGCCCGAATGGAAGGCAACTATCGGAAGATAGCTCCAATCAAGAAGGTTGGCCTCCAGCCATGATGATTGGTCACTAGGAACGTTGCAAATACACCCGCAAACATGCTGGCTGGCCCTTTTCCAGGAAGGTTGGCCCGGCAAGGCCTATAGCTAGGATAGCTGGCCAACTCACCAGGAAGATGGCCCTGGCCTTGGAAGGAAGTGGGTCCCTTCACCACAGATTGACCTAGAAAGATATCCCGGCCCAGGCTGAGGGAGGCTGGATCCTTAAGAAATTTGCCTGAATGGTAAAGTGTGGCACTATTTTGAACACATTTTCAGATAGGCCTGAAACTGCAAAATGCTGTCCCTAAAAATGCAAAATGCTGTCCCTAAAACGCTGTCCCATAACAACCCATACCTCAAAGAACCCTACATACCACGGATGAAGAACCTCCTTAAATTAGTCAGTGAGAATCCTCGATGCACATTGCACATGACTTCCTCTGGAGTTTATTTTCCAGCTCTATGAAATTGACTGGAAGGATTTTGGGTTATTAGTGAGGATTAAGGCAGTGCAGGCTGTGCAGACCTCAATGACAAGTACATGTACTTGCCGCACACAAGGGTTGACTGACTGATTAGTTCCAAGAGAATTGAACCCAGGACCTTCAGAAGAGTCTACCAATGTGTTATTATCTGCAGAGATCCAGTGCAGTGTAGTGCATTTATACGTGATGACAAATTGTCATGCTTGACTGACCATGATGTCAGCTGTCTTAAATTAGGCAAATTAGTGTGTCTGAGGTCAGTTTCCCTATGCGATATCCTGTACCAACAGTGTGACGTGGCAGATATGCACTGAGCTCAATCCAGTTGACAATAACTGACCATTTTTATAAGTTTATTGCTTGGCACTTATAAAGTTGAAAATTATTTTAATTTGGCATCGGATACCGCAGTTTATGGCTGGCTTTGAGATGGCTTCGAAAAGTTTTGCTTCTCTGGACTGAATGCTATTAGTGCATCTCCATAAGGCATGTCATAGCACACAATTTCGTTTTTAAATGTGTTAAACTTGATCAGGGGCGGATGCAGAAATTGGTGAAAGGGGGGGGGCGCAGATAATTGATTTGCTGGCGCCATTATTACTTTCCCTTTTTTTTCAAAAAGGGGGGGGGCGCGCCCCCACGCCCCTTCCCCCTGGATCCGCCCCTGTTGATCATTCTGATCTTTGATCAACAATGCCATAATTCACAAGCATATTCTTGTACACTTGTATTATACGATTATTAGATCATCAGCTGCCTCCGGCACCTTTTAAATGACACAGAAGGTAAAGTCTTTGAGACCCTTTTAACCCTCAGCGAATGAAAATCGAAGAGGGTTATTGTTATCACTTGGAAAAATTCCTGTCCGTCCATGGGTGGGTGGGTAGGTAGATAGGTGGGCGGATGGGCGGGGCGTGGGCGTGACACTTTCTTTTCCAGAGAACTGCAATACTAATGCACTTACCCTAATGAACTTTCAGTAATACTCTATATGGCCTAGTTGTGCCTTTTGATAGTAGCCACATTGACATGTCTCGGCTATGCTTACAAAATTTGGAACATGCCTAAAACTTTGGGGTCTCTTGCCCATAAATAATATCGCATTTACATAATAAGGTGAAAATAGGAGTATATCTCTAGCACAATTTTTTTTGGTTATTGGAGCCGAACTGGAACCCTTATACACTGAAAGGTGCAAAACATTAAGAGAATATGTCTAAAACAGTGTAGTTGTGCCTTTTGGGGGTCTCAAGGCCATAAATATATACACGATTTATCATTAGGGGAAAAAATGACAATTCTTGATTTTTCAAACCTCCATATCAAAGACACTATTTATCCTTCATGGATGTAATTTTGCAAATGATATATATCTTAATTGACTACTTTCTCTTTTCAAACTTAATTTTGACATTTACTTCATGTTTTTTCTAATGATGGAAATTTTAAATGCTAAGTATTGTTTTTTTTTCTTACATTCGCTAACCTAGCATGCCATATTTTGTAATAAAAGCCACAAAAAGTTAGTACCATGGTATATATATATATATTCAAGATTGTTAAACCCCTAGCATCCCCTTGATATAGTTAATATTTCATCTGATTGCTGTATTCTTCATATATTAAAGGGGAACTAACACCTTCAGCACTTTACCTCTCAGATGTTAGCTTTGGTCCATTGGAACTCATCTACGCATTTCATAATGTGTATATATGCCCTGGTAAAGTAATATCCTGCATTTATTAGCTCCGTTTTGTGAACTACGGAGGCCGCCATTTTTGACTAACCCGGGTGTTTTGCACTCGCCGGAAATACGTCACTGTTGTACTATTTGCTGGGCCGCTGCGACTAGCTGACGCAGTATTTACGCTTAGGCAGTTCCCAGCCAATGTTGTACTATAGATCTCAGTCAATGAGAGCCAAGTGCAATCCAACTGCTTTACTATAGGTTAGCAGTGTCAGAAGCAGGCAAAAGGTGTTAATTGCAATTCAAATTAGAGCATGTCACTGTTCTAACCAAGTGTCAAGTAAATTGCCATTGAATAATTTGAGGCTACACAATTGTACAGAAACACTGAAATCTTTGGGAATGTAAATTAGCCAACTTTGTTAAACACTGATTATAGAATAAATTTATTAAACTATACCACTGAGGTGCACGAAAAATGCTTTTAAAGATATGATTGTGTTCACCTATATACATATATGTAACATTTTGGTTTATATTTTGATCCGATTTCAATATATGTATATATGTATTATGTTGCCAAACACAGATCTATCTATCTATCTATCTATATGCACTTGTTGACAGAACAATGTTAAACAATTAAAATCCATTCATCAGTTAAGGTTTTTTTTTTATATATATAACAACTTGAATTTTAGCATAGCCCTTCCTCCACCTATTTGAGTTTCAAATATGTCTAGCAATGCAAGTCTAAAATTGCATACAGTGTATTACGCCTTTGAAACAGACCGGGCCGTCGCCAGAGCAAAGGGGGGGGGGGGGATACACTATGGAATAACAAAATTGTGGCATTTTCTACAGGGCATGCAGTATAATTCAGTCTGCCAAATGCGATTATGATACTGTAGACATGGATTAATTACACTGGATTAAGACAGTTCATTCACATGACACCATTCCCCTAATTTTTGGACATGCTTTTTGTGTGTGTTAATTTCGCACACTGCCTAGCCTGAGTCTTAGGCTAAGTACAATAATTATTATAAGCGTTTAAAAGAAGTATTCAAATTGTGTTTCCAGCATATATATATATATATATATATATATATATGTATATGTTCATACATATAGTGATGTCAAATATGTGCTTAATTTAATCTTATAGTGAAAACATATTAATTATGCAAATAATGATCCTTTTATTAAATAGTCCTAACCTCAGTTTGTAAACTCCTGTGCTTAGAAAAAGTTATATATAATTAAATGCAAAATATGGATACCATGTACAACTGAATGAATTGACCCTGAATAAAGGTATCTTTGACTTTGACAGCCTAATACAAATTGTTCATTGCAATCATGCTGCATTCACCACAGACTAGGACATAAGTGACGTCACCAGCCATAGTGCCGTGTGCAATAATGGCGGCCCCCAGCTTAATGGCAGGGCGTCCAAAGTGCACAATTAATTAGCTTAAAACAAGACTTAACTAAACTTTTAGACCGTTTCTTTCACTGCAATATATTATTTTACATGTAATTGAACTTTTAAGATAAACATGCAAATTTCCTTTAGTTCCCCTTTAAATGAGAATGTGCCAAAAACACAACTTCCCTGACCAATACACAAAGTCTCAACTAAATACACAAAATTTACCAAGGGCCCTGCTGTGTGACACCTGAGATTACGTAAGCCATTCCATGGTCTGTTATGTAACAACCACATGTGGCTATCAAGACTGGCTGGATTGTTATTAAGCTCCTAGTTTAATTCAAATAATTAACTTTTAGAAACTAAGCATGACATATACATGTTATGCAATATTATATTCACTATCACCTCCAACAGTAGAATTGGTATTGATATTATTTTTTTTCGTCTCATGAAAGGCCATTAAAATACAAATGGGATAAGAATTTAAAAGACTAAAGATTAATGTTTCAAGTATGGTAACTTTGCATACTGTAAACTCCATGTACTGTACATGTAGCTGAGTGGTGACAACAATATATTATTAGTTTTGTCACAGGCATTGATTTCTCTCTATAACCTAAAAATGTGTTGGTGACCTCCCACAAAGTGATATCATAAACAATTGTTTCACATGTTTAAATATTTGACACGTTTATGCCAATTAAACCAATGGTCTGAGGAGACCTACTTGAGATCAATAAAACATCTTTGACTGGGCAATAGAATGTGCTCTACGTCGTACATTGAAAGTATTTCCAGCAGTAAACTTCCCAGTAAATTGATGGAAATACTGGTTCAATTGTGGCAAGAATTTATTTACTGTGTGGCCACCATGAAACCGGACCAGCAATGCTGAACCAATATTAAGACAATGCCTGTCACATTTTAGGGTTACACACGTCAGTGAGAAACAAAAGATACTGAAGATATTGGATGAAATTTGGGTATTGCGTATGATTGAAATTGATCTCTTTGTAACCAGGAAGCGACTGGTTGCCATGACAACATTCTTATTTCCTGGCGTCATCCAATATATATCCTTTGCAAATTTATATGAATTGTGAATAATATGGAAGACAGGGAAAACGTCCAACTAATGTAAGAGCTTATTTTTGCAAGGTAATATGACCAAGGAATATTGTCAGTGAGATGGCCTGAACTACATCAGTACAGAAAAAGCTGGAATGCCAGATTTACTTAACTCCCAAAAATTTGGGGCTTACTTTTCGTCTAATACATCTGCTAATGAATACTTTAAAAGAAAAATTATTGGTTCAAATCTGGAAAGCACATATCGCTTACTTTCCTGGCAGTTGCGGTCAAAAATACTGCAACATCAATTGATGAAATGCCTTCCACCTCTATAATTGGCAAAACCATGAAAATTAAGCATCATATCCCAGGGTGCGTAAGTTAAGAGGTAGTTTGTTTAACCTCCACACTGTTGCATAAGGGGTTAGGACAATTTCCCTGCAAATCGTCCCGCCCAGGTGCAATGAGAATTGGCAAGTGGCAAGCACACAGATGCCACTGGTGAGAGTTCTTGAGCCCCAATGATGAACCTCATTTGAGAAAGCCCTGAATTGGCCTGTCAAGCAGACTAGCTGCATGGATCATCAAACTAGACTCTAAATGTGAATTTTACATTCAGTTTCCAACACAAGATAGGCATCCACATTTAGACCTATCTATGTGTCCAATTTTTTACCTTTAGCCAATAACCAAGGAAGCACCTAATAAACTTATAATATATTCAACTGTGTTGAATTTAACACAAAAGATTGAAAGCTAGTAAATAATTTGTTTGCACATAAAAAATGTTTATTTCATCATCCAACCTATAAAGAACTGTACACCTGAAATGCTATACTAACATGTATAGTCATTCAGTTAATTCAGTAAATCTAATACCGCTAGGCAGTACACAGTACTCCACGAATAATCCTACGACTAATACATCACAGTTAATTGGGTGATCTCAGTTGTATGACAGGAATCCTTCAGTCAGGAGACATTGAAAGCTAAAACATTAATGGAAAAAATTAACAATAAATATAAAAGGTTCTTTGTCTTGAGCCCTTATCAAAAGTACTGAAACAATGTAACATTGTAGCACAACAACTAGTTCACAGAAACATCAACATAATATAGCACACAAATATTATCAATTCCAGTTGAAGATTACAGAGAGGTAGTAATGCACAATTACATTAAATGAATGGCTCAAATAACCACTTTGAAATCTTACATTGTACGAAATATAACAAAAAAGGAATATGAGAAGTGTCACAGACTACAAAAGAACAACAAACTGTTAAACAGGAGAAACTCAAAACTGTCTGAAAATGCCTGCTATATGTCTGAAGCATATCTGATTCTATATCAGCAAACAATTCATTAATTTACATGAACAGATTCCAAAGATAACCAATCTACTAACATTGTAAATCAAATTCTTAAGATAAAAGAAGTAGAATATTTTTTATAGCAGTTTGATAAAAGTAGCTTATTTGGGATGTAGTAGCAAACAAACAATAAAGAGTCCTCAGTTACAAAGAAACATAGCAGTAGTATTTAGAGAAGAAATACTGACTAATAGTCCTGAAATTCTAACTGAAAGAAATCACTGACTCAGTGGAGTGATGTCCTTTTAAAAATAACAATCCATAACAGGCGCAAGGAAATTAAAAATGAATATCACAACATGACTGCATCTATATAAATGCTCTCATCACAAGTATGGCTCTATTTTCAGGACAATAAACTGGAGCATGATTTCTGGCAATGCAATATCTGTACCATATTGGTATTTAATATTCAAGAGCAACATGCATTATGATTGTCCTCCATCATCAAATTGTCCCCAGTAAAATGATTGGAATCAGTGAACATCCACTATCCACTATTACAGTTGCAAAAATACTTGGTATTAATTACATGTCAGTAACTCAAAATTAGATCATTAATGTACAAATGATTCATGTCAATCAGAGGTCACATCAATAATTATGTGGACATAATCATCATTGTGGTTTCAGCAATAAAACATCACTGAGAAGGAACAGCAGTGATAAATCAATCAATCAATCAATTGTCAAGTTCAAAATGAGTTTGTCAATCACTGGCACATTTGATATGGTATAATTCTGACACTGTACCCCAGAGCCATCAACCAGACGTATTGAGCGGTCGACTTATCTTGTTGTTTGTTGTCATACACTTCAGTTCACCTCTGCAAAAAAAATAAGTTGGTTGTATCGTACATGCATATGGTAATTCCAACTTCTGTTTTAATTAATGGGTTTATGTCAGAATCTACTCAGAGATCAGCAATTTTTCCCTTGTTAGTGAAAAGTTGGTCAGCCACTAATTAAGTGGGCTAAATTTAAGGAACACATACATTTGTAAATGAAACAATTCTGATTGCTGATAGCTAAAATCACACTATTTTTAAGCTATTTAAGGCAAGAAACATTGTTCCAATTGAACAGATTGGATTAACAATAACATGAGCACAAAATTCATTCTGCTTGTGTTCATTCATTAAGACAGGTGACTTACAACAAGATCCTGGGAAGATAACTGCAGTCTAATTTGTAATGCAAAACAGCCAGTAAGCAGAGCGTTCGCAAACTTGGTGCTGGAAAAATACACAAATGAATGATTAGTTTATGCAAGACTTCCACTAGGATTCAAACTCAAACTCAGGACATTGAGTCAAAATTCTCAAGCTGAGTGAAAAGAACAAATTGGGTTACACAATACTGGTCAAAATTGTTGGAATACCTGTTCAAAGTTAACAAAACTTACATTCAATACTATTTGGTAATTATTTACTCAACTGCTGGTTATACAATTAGATATTAGGCAACAGCAAACAATTTGAAAGTCTCAGACTAATTGCGATGCAATTTGTTTTAGCAAGATCGAAGTCATTATTGTGCGAGATTCCCTTTGTGCTTCTTGACCACACCACACAAGAAAAAAAGCAGAACAATTTTGACCAGTATTGTACACTGTCCTCCAAAAATTCAAAAACACCATAGCCAGCATAACATTTTTGGATAATATCATTTCCTTATTCATAAATACAATTGCCTGATAGTTACTAGGTTGTGCAACATCGAATCGGTAATCCACTGAGAGTCAACCATGATGTTTGCCAGCATGGACCAAAAATTCACTAAATTACATCATATTTGAAGGTCTTTCTTGATCCTTCATCAAAATTAATAAAGATCTTACAGTTACATCACAATTTCAAAAGTCTGTGAGTGCAAGCATACGTGACATTGACTAAAACAGAGAATAACTGACCTTCAATAAGTTTTACACTACAGTACATGCATTCAAATACTGAATGACTGGAACAACAATTAACCAATACAGAAACACATACCTAAGTCAAGAACATGGAGATCAGATTGGTCAATAAGGCCATAGCTGCTGTTGTCTTTGTTCGTCAAACTGGGACTGAAAATTAACAAACATTTTTTAAATATATATAAATATATATATCACAAAATTCTAATTAGCCAGAAGAACATCGGACATTGGGTACCCAAGATGAAATTTTAAGGCCTCCTGGGAAGAACTATGTATGAATGAAGGATTGAAAACACAACTTTTACATCAGTTCATGAGAAACTGACAACCTGCAGTGTCATGACAATGTCTGAATGTTTCATATGAGACATTCAGTCATGAAGATGAGAAGCAACTGCCCAACATGTGTGACGAAAATCAATTGTGTTATATTTGAAACTAATGCAAAATCTTTACAACCCAAAACGAGCAGCATATTAATTGACAGGGTTGTTATTCTACAATCAGTAGCCATTACACCAAGTGAACAAGGCTTCATTATTATGAACATCTCCAAACGGTGTTTATCAACTAGCAATGAATGAAATGAGCGTGGGGAATGACAGGTTTTAAAAGACCTCAGTGTATAACACAGAGATTGGAGAATAACATCTATGTTTACATAATGTAAGTAACGTGTCACTAAAGATGAAAAATTACATCCTTTGTTCAATGTGTCATTAGTACACGAGTCTATAGGTTTAGTTGGTCAGTATTACAATACAATGTACTATCATTGCAATACAAACTTATCTATAGTATAGACCAGTGCACGAATGTCACTGACCCTACGGCAGGATATCGATACACAAATAACCAATGAATATGCATGTGGCAACATAAGCAAACACTTTCAAAATCCACAGCTGAAATTTTAACTAGAAAATTTGACATGTTGTTAAATCCTCGCCAAATTTGGTTATCAAACACAAAAAAAGTAACACACTAAAAAAAAAAGTAACACATGAATTTTTTCATTACTTCATGGATGTATAAGTATGATAAGACCATGCATACTCAAGCCATTTACATTACTTCTACCTTAGACTAATAAGTCTTAACTTTCCAAGACCATCTTAACATCTATTATCTTTTAATTGAAGAATTGAAAACAATTCTGGCATTCCTCTTCATAAGTACTTTATTTGTTGGTAACATGCCTGTCTATAGTAGGATTCAAAATAAATGTCCACCTGTTTTTTCAGTCATATTTTTGGGAATACAAGGTCAATAAAATATCATTCAAACCATATCAAATTAATGACATATTAACCCTGAAGGGTCATAATATATATGCTAACAGCGCATGATATTGCTCATTATCTCAAGTCTGCTACGGTCATAAATAGCATAGAACAGCACAAAAAGGACAGAAATGTCAGCAATGAGTCAAACTCCGACTTTCTGGATGATAAAAACACTTTTGTAAAACAATAAACATGAAGTTTGCTATATTCTCCATTGCAATTTCTGATGTTCCTCTGCAACCATAATTTAAGAAATGCCATGATGATGAGAGGATGGGAAAAAATTATCACTGCAAAGATGGGAAACTTGAAGTTAATTGGTACAGAGACGGGGTTTAAGGGTTAGAAAGTTGGGTTTTGACTTAGCATCTGGGTCTTCATAATAGAATATGACTGTAGAACAAATCAACATTTATTATTGATCCAACTAGTTATTGTTGTCTTGCTTAAAACAGCTCATCCCACCACTTTTTTTCTTCTGCTCTGTTTCTTAAATTACACACATATCACTAGTATCATATATGAACAATCCCCATGACTACCACCCACATAGCTTTCAAACTCTTAATATTACCAACACAGGCCTGTTAAAACTAGGACTTAACAGCTCACAATTCCATGTTCTTGAATTTAATTGTTTAGCCACATCTGAAAGTCCAGTTCATTTCCAAAACTTCAGATTTAAATCAACGTTTTGCATTCCCTAAGTCTGTTTGTCTGTCTCATTATCTCTGACTGCATCAAACAGAAATTCTTCTGTAAGCTTTTGTTGTCTATCTCCTTTTCATATATCTGTCCGCCTGATCTCTTACTTAATGCCTTTGTCATCCTATTAAAACCATATCTCTCTTTCAGATTCATTGTACAGGCCACATAATACATTTTACAATAAAATAATCCTTCAAAACTTGCTGACTATCACTATAAACACCAGCAGTCAAGTGTCCATTCAGCCAAAACACAAAATGGTCACATTCATTATGACCATTTCTTATAATTACACAGCCGACCAATGTTCGACACTTTCAGTTGTACCAAAATCGTACACCAAATATTACTTTTGCCTGATCTTTCTCCCGCAGTTTGAACGAAGACCCTTGCGAGATGAGCATCTGATGGATTGATGGATATGGATACATGGAGAGATACGCCATGAAAGTCTGTTAATTTTAACTTGGCGGCAAACAAAATTAGTTCTTTAAAATTGTCTGGTATGACATTGCATCATTTTAATATACACAGGGACTTGCCACTTTGTATATTAATACACAATTTTCTATATAGCCAAATTCAATTCCTTGTTCCCCACTAGGATTCTTTCTCTCCTGAGGCCTGATCCAGGGTCTTGCGTCAAGACTGTAAAATAGGTGAATTTTTGGTCTAGTCACACAGACAGTAACACAGTATGGACTGTAACCTGTTCTGTCAAATTGCCAATATCCAGGGCATTGATCACCTGGATTTTAGTAATCAAGATTCATTAAATGATTTAACGGTGGCTGATTTTAGGCAAATTTTAACTGTTATGTGAGTAAGCACAACTGACCTTGTCACTATTTGGAGCAAGGTATATATGCATTAATCAGATTTAATCTCAATCTGATTATTCTCTCAAGTTATTTATGTGACATTGTGACTATTTCACATCACTATATGTCCCAAGATTGCACTGTAAACCTGCAAGTCAAAATATATGCTGAATTTCTCAAAAATAAATATGAAAGCAATATGAGATGCGAGGGATACCTGGACTAGTTCTGTAGTCCCTCTACTACTTCTATGACAAAGCAAAATAAGTCACAAATGGCCAAGTGTTGGGAGCAGCCCACTGCGAGATTAATGCACCTGCAAAATCCACCTGAAATTGAATCCCAATTTACGTAAAACTCTTGAAATATGAACACAACAGTGTATGCAACTGGCTGAAGTTGTCTTTGTATTGTGATAAAATCGTCAATAAAACAATTAGCGCAATTCATTCCATATTAAACTTTGACATGTGTCAACACATTAGCAATATTATGCCAAACTTCATATTACACACTATTAGGAATAGAAGGTTCAAGGTTCCGGTATTCATTGGTTTGTTTGAGCAAATCCCCCATTCTGAGGCAAAAGGCTGTCTCTAGTCCCCATCTTGACATATTTACTCAAATGATTGGGATTTTTCATTGTCTTGGTGCAATTCAAGGTACAAGCCTTTACAATGTAGTTGCTAAATAGGTACATCACAACTTGCATAATCACAATCCAGGACATGATCACTGGTGAACATTTGCTGCTTTCCCATGCACCTGCTTCACCACAGACACAATCTCACTAAAATCGTAACCTACCAGCCAGAATGATTAATTTCACAGAAGCTGAGATTTGATAATTAATTGGCTAAGATAGGTCACAAAGGAACCTAAACAGGTTTGCTATCAGAAAGCTGAATTCACTAATGTCAATTGCCTTGAGAAACCAACAAGAAGTATTTGATAATTGTTCAGAGAGAAAATGTATGTGACACAGCAATGATATCAAATCTGTTTCAGGAATTTGATTATGAATTTTTCTGATTGAGAGAGCAATTTCTCAGGGTTTTACTGTTTACCTTAACTTCAGTTGACATCTGCTGTAGCAATTTCACAAATTCAGCTGAAACTATTTTCAATGCGGACAAAGGAAGTTTAAGGTGAAAATGTGTAATTTAATATTCTGAAATCTATATTACACACAACTCAATTTTGCAGTTGCTGATTCTCTCAACAGCTTATAATTACAACCTCCGAAAGAGCTATAAAAAACAAGCAGATCAAGAATAATGACTCACCTAGTGCCGCCAAAGAGGAAAACTCGATCTCTTATCACACAACAACATTGCCGCCTCCGTCGACAAGGACCATTCCCTTGAACAGTCACCAGTGACCATTCTCGAGTTTCTGCAACGACAAATAAACAGTGGTATAAGTCACAAATAAAGTGCTGTAGCAGTTATATACATATATAAATATATAGAATGTATTGTCTTGTATCAAATCAATTCATGTACTAACCTGGGTTAAATCTGTGCAAGTCTTCAAAGTGTACATCATACAAACCATTATAACCACCAAATACATAAAGCTGACCATTATATACAACTGAAATAAAAAGACACAGAATAAAATTTCAGGACTATTTGGCATTTACAAGCATGATAACTCGGAATCTGTTGACACAACTATTTACGTACATGCAGAATGGCTGCGTCTGCCTGTTGGAACATCGCCAGTCATCACGGGCTCCTCCCAGTGACAGATCTGAGTATCAAATACTTTTATTTTGTTGCAATAAATTTCGTGGTTTGTGTGAGTAGGACCTCCCCGATCACTGCGACCACCAAAAATGTACATTTTTCCATCAAGTCCAGTCGCTGAGTGGAAGTCACGCCAGCTGGCTGGCTGACCCTGAAAAATTATGAAGATGCGATTTATTCTTGAAAACAATTCAAATCTTCAAAGTTTAGTAAGAGATTTTGAGGGTGAAACTAATATTACTTGCATGTTTAATTATGATTGGGGTTAAGTCTAGACACAAATATACGTATCAACTACAGGCATTCTATATCCAAATTAAAATTTTATTTGTTAAAAAATTACTGATCTACCTGATAAGTGTTTTGTTTCCTTACACAGCATATTTCACAAAACTTGACAACTTATACATACATGATATCAAGTTTTTATCAAAATAAAATCATATGTGCCTAAGCCCTAAGTTTAATATGATGAATGCCAAAAATATTTTGATAACAGGGCTGGAAATGATTTATCGTTACTTTACAATTTTCAGATATTTGGCATACGATATCATCACAATATTTAAATAGACAATATTTGCCATATAGAGCACCACCACCCCCATGATGCACTATTGTTGTAGGCCTATTATGTAGCAATATAATGCTGAGCAACACTGCATTAGGAGCATTGAAGTGAGCATTGTAGTTGCAATTTACCCTTCTTGTTCTAATTACAATTGAGGGTAAATGACTTCATGAAAGATCCACATCAAAGGTGTCAACTTGACCAATATTAATTGCAATTAGCACTACAAGTCAATATCATCCACTTGCTCTATTTACAATTGCTCCAATAGTATTGTTTTCATTAATTCTGAGGTGGCATAAAAGGAAATACAACCCCTCTAATCACAGGCGTTCTAGCATTGCTTAGTTGTAATACCTTGGTATAATATTAGCATTACACTTTTTTTTCCTCGTTGAAACAAAACATTATGTATTCATTATGATTTTCGACAATACTTATAGAATACGTTCAGTTTCTTAATCATTACTTTGATTACTTTTGATCTATTCGTAGTGATTCTGAGTAGCTAATTGATATTCCACCAAGATGTTCATTCAATAATCTAAAGTGAAAATTTTTTCTTTTTTTTTTTGGGCAAGTAGATGAAAAATTCTTAACTCATTTTATTATACATATATAATCGTATAAAATATTGTATAAAAGTATTGTTTGGAATATCGTATCGTATAGCAGCATACTATGTCCAGCCCTATTTGATAATATTTCAATGTAATGAGGATGATAAAATGCTAGCTCATAGTACATATTATGCAGTTAAGCAGTTTCATAGCAATTCCAGGTTCTAAAACACCATTGTGAAAATTTTTACAAGCCACATCTTCAGATATTGCTTGAAATGAACAGCAAGTATCAGATGACATGCAGCATTATTTCTTCTGACAAAAAGCAATTTGAAATTCAATCCCCTTGCCAACGTCAAACAATACCCATATTTTGTGTCAATTACTAAAAAGGCTTTATGCTCACATTGCCAGAAAGCTACACCATTCAATGCAGTATTTTCTGAATTTTCTTAGCTTATTAGAGTGTGGCCTGACCATTTGCAGATCTTAAATCTTGGAGTGATACCCTCCTATCCTATTCACAAAATACCCCCTTTTTGTAAGCCCTATCAAGCCACCTGGTGTGGTATTTGATACTATCTGACCCCCAATCTGTCATCCAGGGTCACTAAAGCTACTTAAAAAAAAAAAGTAAAGCTAACAGGTGCTCCACAAAATAATCATCATTTTTGGAAACAAACACCAAACTGTTTTCAAACTTTATGTTTTAGAAAATTTTAACTGAGAGCACTTCATATATTCACCAAGTTTTCATTTAGTATGTGCACAACATGAACCTATTGACCCCTTAAAGCAAGGTTATTATGACTAAATTAACAAAGAAAATAATAAGAATCTTTTAACCTTGTCTATCAGTATTCACAAAATTGTGTCCCTTTCTTCCTTTTTTTTTAAATTCTTCTTCATGAAACTCATAAATCTAGGGAACTGTTTGAAGACACTCCCACAAAACAAGACTCTGTTGGCCTCTGGTGAACTGCAGCATTTGCACCTGACCTAGTAAGTGCTGTCATCTGGTGGTTTATAAACTCACTGTGCACTGAATCAAGCTCCAAGTCATAGTGCTGAAGTCCAATGAATGAACATCATTTGAGAACTGCTCAATCTCCTCTTCATATCCACCAAATATGTACATCTTATTGTTGATGACACATGCTGAGTGTCCATCACGGGCTCCAGGAATTCTTCCGTTGACCTTTGGCCTTGTCCATGTGAAAGTAGCTGCAAAATGAACAATACCATAATGACTTCCTTGTTAAATGAAATATTCTGCTAAGCAGTGGCACTTTCCATGGAGTCTTTAAACACCAGAGGAATAGAAGACATTAAATTATCTTTCTTTTTTCTCACAGCTTAATGACATATTGTCACTTCAGCATATCATTCATCTCTTTTCTCATTTTAATTATTTTCTGTCAGATCAAACAATGACCAACTGTATGATGTCATGATCGACATTCATACTATTTTTGCTCTCCCTTTGACACTGTATTACGGAGACTTTCATTTCAATCAGGGAGGGTCACAAAAATACAATACTCACTTGAGTCGAAACAGAAGAGTATGTTACAGGCTCCATCCTTGTCATTCCGTCCTCCCCAAATGTAAGCGTACTCCCCTACAACTACAGCTGTGTGGCCATACCTCTGATAGGGGACATTCTTGTAGTGTGGATCATCAGGGTGAACTGTGGGCAGTACTTGCCATCTGTAGTTGACTGCACAAAAGAAACAAGGTCTTGGATGTACATTAGGGTGCTCCAAAAAAAACTGAAGGCAAAAAAACCCTTGTTCCCCAGAGTTTATCCCATTTTGGTCAATATCTCCATTCTAAGCCTTGCCATCAGGCAGTAGAAATATTCTGTATAATTGCCATTGAATTTGTATGGACTCAGACACCATCATATAGTGGTTTTTGTTTCAGTTGAGTTAAAAGTTTGTTTTTTACTTTATTGCACACCAGTGCGGAGCTCTAACTAGGTATAATGTGAAACAATATCATAATTAGCACAGAGTTTAGTCTCAACACACATATGACCTTTTAATTCTTACTAAAAAAAAGTGTGCGTTTGCAAAAATCTGGAAAAGCGTGTCAGCAATTTTTGCAGTATGAACTGACCGTTTATTCTTATCATGAAATGCTTATACGTGATTTCACCCTACATGAGAAATTGTAAAATTTTGCTTCACCTTTCCTTAAGTGTCCTACATAAAGCTATGTTTTACTCGGTTTTATAATAGTCAAGTTTTAAGTTTTATTGCATTACTGATTGACCAGTGATATAGATTTATCTTACTATTACATAAAGACTACGATAGCATTCTGGCTGAGAGCATGGAATTTCAAAAGTCAAACTCTGAAAACCTGTGAAATCTGAATAAATACAGACTTTCATTAGAGCATGCTCATGTTCTCTCCTGTTCTAATTTTCTCAAGTTTTACCAAAAGTTTGCATGTAACATCATATCAGTGCCAGACAGTTAATTTCCTTCCTCAGCCATCATGCTAACTTTTAGCGGTCATGGTGATTTTCCACAGTCACTGAGAAACCAACAGAAATTTCAGTGGAAAGAACAGAAAAAAGTATGCTAATTACAATCACAGAGATCATTACTATCATTTGGGATGTGAGTTAACCAAACCAGTGAGCAGCCATATTGGGTCAAACTTGATAAACTTACTGGTATTGAGTATGTGAACATCCATAGGCCGAGTGGTCTCATAATCCTCCCCGGTGCAATAGCCGCTGAAGGAGAAGATGTGTTCCCCAATGGCCACTGCGGCATGGTTGACACGCCGAGGGCCTCCTTCAAGGTGAATAGTCCACCTCTGCATCTTTGATCACAGCATCTTCTTGCCTGAAAAAGGTTTAAAGTAGTGAGAGATGATTTAATCATGTACATACTGCTATATGAATAATATGATAAAGATCCCAACACTATGCTAACCAAGCTAAATATACTCTTGTCAATATGATCAGTGCAGGTTAGTGATTTAAGAGTCTTATTTTAACCCATAATCCTGCATTGCATAACATGCATACAAAACTATGCAGGAACACCTGGCAGCCTATTTTCAACACATAATGATAATGAGCAAAGGTCAATATATTTATCAACTTCATTAAAACCTATAAACACACAGACATGGTTACCTACTGCATGTCATTCAAGAATATATATCAAGGAGAGCCATGCAACTTTGAAAACTTGAAAGCGCAGGACTTGCTATAATGAAACACTCAGAACAGGTGGCCCAACAGCTCTGTAATTTGGTTTTTAGCGAGATATCTGGAAAAATGTGTGTATAATTCATATGTTCATCCAGTACTATTGCTGTAATTCCATCCATTCATGCTTTGTATATTTCCTGAATTCCTATGGTGGATATTAGTGGATATGCAAGCCAGGCTGTGAATATAACATGAGGTCAATATGCCCCCCCCCCCCCCTCCCCCCACCGTTTGATTAACATTACCATTACTCGGCTATACCTACATATGTACACCTAGATGGGGTTGGTGTTAAATGAGCAGGTATTTTTAAGTAACAATTGACAGTCAACTTGAGGCATGCCAACCTAGGGCTCTGCAGGTAACAGGTTGATTCGTCACTGCGCGAATCAACCCCATGAAAACTGGTCCGTTCGTCACCCGAAATTGATCTGTACCTCACCCGAAATTGGTCAATATGTCACTGCTAGTGACGAATTATAAATAGGGCAGAATGGTGTGAGATGATTGCTATTGTCTTACTATCGAAAAAAAAAATCTAACACCAATTTAATTCAGTGGTAATTACTTATTTATAAGCATGTGATGGCCGCTGCATGCCAAAATACAATTGTGATTCGTGAATAAAAGAATAACGCTTCAGCATACATAATCACACAGCCTATGCTTTCTAACTGATATTAAATTAATGCCACATTATTATTTTTAACATCTCTTTTGTTTTACAATGCTTTTAATGTATAAATATGTATATATATATATAAAGACAATAAAATATTATTATTATATTATAATAAATACAATAATATGCATTTATTAAGATTACCTTCACAGGTTTTATGATGATTAAATTGTCAATAACAAAATATTAACATAGCCTGACATTCAACATTGCATGCTATGATTTCTTCATCTTAATATTCCTATGCACAAGTGCATTATTCATAATTAGATGAATATAACAATATTCTGTAATTTTTTATAAATACCTTTAGTAAATATTTCTGTTGTAATTAATAATGCATATCATCTAAAAAAATATATAATGGATATTATACATTATAAAAGTACATAAATTTAGAAAATCCAAATTTGTATTCAACTGTTTCTTGTTCAGTATTTTTCTATTGTTATCTGAATACAATTGTGGATATAAATTCTGATAGAATATACCTACTCAGTGTAAATTGTATCTAGTCTAAGCTATATAGCTCTATAAATGATTATATTGTGCATTTTAATTTTTACATTGTCAATAAAACTGTGTGTCAGTATTCTCCTTGTCGTCATTGTTGCTGAATTACATGATCCTAGTATAAGAGTAGTAGGCCTGGCCGGCTGTTAGACAGTCTGTGCCTGCAACTAATGTTTTGCATTTAACTTTAACTCCTTGCTTGCGATAAGTGTATCGTCACTGCTAATAAAATATGTGGAAAACTATGGGTGACGAACCGACCAAATTCGGATGATGAACAAAGCAGTTCCGGGTGACGAACCAACCTTTTTTGGGGTGACGAATGGACCAGTTTTGGCGGGGACGAATCGCGCAGTGACGAATCAACTAGAAAGCGCTCTGCATAAATATGTCGGCTGTGCAATAGCGTCTGTCTTCCTGGAATCCTATATACGTTCCTACAAAGGCTGTTAATTATATAGATCTAGATTGTAGCATAATTGCGACAATGCAACACTACCAACTGTCGGTTTTTCCCCAGGGTTTACTGTTGGTAGTGTAACATATAGTTAACCAGTAATCCTAATGGCAGTATGATTATATGACAGTCTATGATATTGCATGAAGAAAAAGACCTTCTCCTTAGCTCCTATTTATGGTAAAGTATCAGGTTGTGAAACTGAAACTAAAAGTCCGAAGTAAATAACTGAATTCCAGCCAGTATACTGGCAGTAGTTATTAAATGTGAACAATTTGGTTAAATAACTGTAAGAATAACCATTTCAGCATTTTGTGCAATTACATTGAAACTGAAAGGTGACACTTGGTTAAGTCCTGGCCTTGTTTGGTGAAGTTTTTTTATCAACCACTCATCGTGATCTTTGTTTGATCTTGCCGTGCTGCGCCCAACCGAACGGCACTGTTGTATCTTTTCTACTCAACCTGATATATATACACACGGAAACACCCGTATAAAAGCATATATATCACTTACGTCGCCAACAATTACCAGCTAAATCTATTCTTGGTGTTATTACGAAATATTGTTGACTCCGCCTGTAGTTGTTGCGAAGAATCCTTTGCGTACGTCATCAAAACGGGGATCACCTAAAAGGCGGGACAGCCGCCGGGATATGGCGGGATAGGCGGGACGAACTAAAAGGCGGGACCAATGTAGGCGGGATGCCTGCGAAATCATACAGGGTGCGCTGCGGTGGGCCGTATCGGGCATTTATGAAAGGTTACTTGATTCAACAGCTCCGATTCATCCCGACATCATTGATCGGCATGTATTTACACAGACCAAAACAATGAAGTGAGTAACATTAAACATTTTAAGGTTGAAACTGCACCATGAAACTGTGCATGCCATGCATGATCATTGATAGATTTATACAGTGTACCTGGGCATGGGCTATTATTTGGGGGGGGGGGGGGGGGCCGGGGGAGTGAAAGAGGATTGCCCCCCTGCCCACTTTTTTGGCAAATTAACAAGGCTCATGTCCTGCACCTTCAGCCCTGTATTTATTATTTTTAGCTACATATGCTACTCTGCAGAGGTAAGATTAAAAAAATATATATATATATATGCTGCTGCCCCCCCCCCCCCCACCTAACAATGAAATTGCTTCAATAATAATGTATATTGACTTCTTAATTAAATATATGCCTTATTATCTCCCCAACCCCCCCCCCCCCCTTTTAACAGCTAAAACCTTTACAGAAGGTATTGTGTTGTGTCTTTTGATAGTCTCACTCAGCTGAATTTTACATTTAATGCCAAATGTTTAGGGATAAGTACACTAGCTGATTGCCACAGTAAATTAAAGTAAATTAATGTGATATGTATTTGTAGTCCTTGTCTTCACTCTACTGATGGTGAATATTATATTTCAGTTCATGGGTTGACCTTTTTGTGGAAAGTGTGTCTCCATACATTGGGTATGTCAGTTGTTGTGAAGAAGTCAATGCTTTAATCCAAGAGTATGAGCTATCCACACATTCTTTTTTTATCATTAGAAAGACAAAGTCGCAATACCTACAACAGCCTGGTAAGTACATATTTTAACTACCACAGTAATAATGCAGTAATAATGACATATTTAGAATGAAGAAGACAATTTAAAATATGCTGCAGTGATTGCTCAATATATCCTGCATAAAGTGCAAGAAACTCCAGTTGCCCTACAATGTGTACAGTTATATAATACACATTATGAATTATCTTTTCAGTGCTAAGCCAATTGAGTTGAAGGGTACGATGGCAGGATAGTCAGCAAAATGGCAATCCCCCACTACCAAATGATGGCACACCCTACATCATACAGGGATCAAAAATATTGGAGTGCAACATGGTCCTGAAAGGCACAAAAAGGGAAAGGAAGACAGAAAGATGGCTATTGTCAACGAGGTAATTATAATCAATTACCGAAACATTTAATATATAAAGTTAACAAATTTTTTTCTGGTATCAATAGTTAATTTTATGTAGGATTGTGTTTTTCATTGCTTTCTCTCTTGTGCACAGTTGATTGTTAGGTATGTATGATATTTTACCACTATTGTGAAACTTTTTTTGTGAAGGTGGCATTATAATCATCTGTAGCTTTAATTTATTTCAAGGTGGTTGATCATTCTAGCTTGTGCTTTCTTTGTTTCTTTTGTTTTTTGAAAGATGGTAACACTCTGTGTAAGGTATTGCTTGCTTACCTGGCTTGGTTCTTCATGCTGATTGGTTTAAATAAAATAATCAGCCAATCAATTCTCGCCTTGATTGATGGATATGTTTTAGTAATAAACATATTCAAACAAAGTTAACCTTGACACTAGACATCTATCTCTCTCTTTTTGGTTTTGTTTTATAGCACAGCAACCCTTCTTTCAACTTCCTTACCAAAATAAGTTGGCCACTCAAGATGCTGTGCTATATTTCCATATTTAACCTTTGCATCGTGTCATATATTTATATCAACATATATTACCTTATTTCATTAGACCAAATATCAAGCTTTTAAGGGCATTTTGAATCAATAATACTTTCTAAAATGACTAATTTACTAAGTGAATTGTCGATATGCCTCTGTGTGCTGAGTCATATTAACACATACAATTAATTGCACTTACTAGTTATTTATGGACTCAAATTAAAAATATATGGCTGGCAGGGTGTCAACATCAAGCCCACTGGGCTGTGATCGTCTCCATTCCACATGAACTTATGCTGTAAGGGCAATTCATTAGTACTTGTCTCTTGAAATTACAATTATATAGAGGACAGGGTACCCGCGTAATGCCCACTCGGGTGCTAAGCTGAGCTGAGCACTATATTCTTAGCCGAGCACTATATTCCACATTCACATGAGCAATAACTTGGATTTCATATCTGACTGGGCGCCATCATACAGCCCACTGGATGCTGATCACTATTGTACATACAAATCATCCAGTTAATATAATTATTAGTCTTTTATGTGAGAAATGCAGATTTATATCTGACTGGGTGCCACCATAGAGCCCACTGGGTGCTGAGCACTGTTGTACATACAATTAATACAATGAATTTTATTCATTGGTCCTTTTTCTGTAAGAAATGCATATTTATATCTGACTGGGTGCCAGCATAAGGCCCACTGGGTGCTGAGCACTATTGTACGCATAAATCATGCAATTAATGGTAATTTGGTATTCATAAGTTATTTTTCTGTATTAAATGCAAATCTATATATGACTGGGTGCCATCATACAGCCCACTGGGTGCTGAGGAATATTAAAATGATTATTGTAATGCAGTTAATGGTATTCAAATGCAGACCAATTAATGGCTATCAACATAAAGGCCCACTGGGTGCTGAGCACTATGGTACATATAAATTATGCAATTAATGCTTTCTTTTCGTTCTTTTATGTAAGAAATGCAGATTTATATCTGACTAGGTGCCATCGTAGAGCCCACTGGGTGCTGAGCACTATTCTACACACAAATCAGGCTATTACAGCTGTAATGTTATTTCGTTTGGCAATAAAAAAAAAAAAACTAAAAATAACACTAATAATGTGGACCTGTAACAAATACATAAAATTGTTGGTGGGAGTATAGGGTTTTTTTTTCTCTTTAGATATTTAATTTTTTTTTATATGCACATGGAAATGTCAGTTATTAAGTTGAATTCAGTCTTTCATCTTGGAAATTTGAATATATAGCATTTGTAGCATATTATATATTTTTTACTAATAATGTGATATGTTGCAGATACAGGCTTATTGCACCTAGAGTATTGAATTGAAATACATGTGTGAAAGGCAGAGTGTATTGAAATTGATTGTTCATTGGAGATTTGTTATTCTGCATTATCTACATGGGTTTCATTGTCATTTTATAGAAAGAAAGTTACAACTATGCAAAGAAGCATAGACGCCTGGTGCAGACAACAAAGAAATTGAAATGTGATGCAAAGATCAACATCCGCCACATTCTTAGGTTTCCCGAATACCAAGTATGGCAATTCTGATTTTAAACAACCTTTTATTATCTGATCTTGTTTGCAGCTAAAATTATGCCTCTCTGAACAAAATCCTCTCAATAAACTGTTTGAGTAACTTTTTGAATGTCACCTTGGATTAAAAATAAACCAAACCTAAAGTTTTCCTTTTAAACTATATCATATATATTTTTCAATTAATAAAATCTTCTGCTTTTTGTTTAAAGTCATGATGTATGTTCTTGAGAAATTTACAGCTCATTATATTTTCTAGCGCGAGAAAGCTGTTCGAGATGTAAATGCAAGAGCACAGATTTCATCCAGATTGCAGGAAGACATCAAAAAAGACAAGGACGTCCTTCTTGAGAACCAGTTTTGTCTCAGCCTGCCTCAGTGTCACACCGATCATGTTAATTCATTAGTAAGTGTGAAGCTTTACAAAAGTAACATTTACAAATTATCCAGAAAAATGGGAGATGGGAACAAAGCAATTTCCCTCAGCAGCCTGTTACTTCAACTGCTACAGGTCATCTGACCATTTTCACCAATCGCTAATGCTAATGAAGTCCATACAGACATATTAACAACTGGGTTAATAAGTGTAATTATAAATGATACACTATTCAAATTTGATTAACAAATATATATGAAACACTGAACTTATAAATGTTATAAGATGTGTAATTACATATTTTTAAAGGCCTCTGACACAGTCTTGCCTATTGACAAGCGACTAGCCCAGTACATCAAGGACAAAGTTTCAGAGGAGGGCATATACAGCGCAAGACAGTTAAAACTACTGTTGGCTGAAGTTCTGAAGTCAAGAGATGACTTCATCAAGAACAAAGCACTTCCGGCCTGCCAGGTTGAACACTCGGTACTGGCCAACATTAGACCAGATTAGGAACCACATGAAGCTTTCAGTAATGAATAAACGGTGTGTTTTTAATCATGTTTTCCCCTTTTTTTATAGTGTCAGTGCTTGGTAATGAAAAAATGCCAATATTGCAATATGAAAAAATGTTCATTTTATGGTTATTGTTAATTCGCAGGGTAAAGGTAGTCAAATTTTGTGTATTTATACGTAACTAGTTTTATATTGGTATGCAAAACATAACCTGATATAAACAATGCTAATGATACAAATTTTAGGATTGGTTTGCATTAGATGAAATCATAAAAATGTCAGATCGTGAAAAAAAGTTTTGTATGCTCAAATATGTTTTAAAATTTATTTTTCACAGTGATGGCTCAATGGACCAAGAACACCTAAACAAGATGGTTCAGAAATGGCAGAGGGATGATGACATGGAACAGATCTCGGGCTAAAGTCAGACAGTGAAAAGTTTTTGTTTATTCACCAGACCAGATGGCAACAACAGCTCCTTGACCAATATGGTCAAGAGTTATGCCTCTGGATGCAACGTACCGTACATCAAGGTACTTGCTCCCTTTGTTTTTTCTGGTAGTGCCCACAAATGTTAATTACACTGTTGTGGCTACTTTCATTCCTGAAACAGAAACAAGAGGAGCAATTGAAGAGGCATTGAACATAATCAGGTCATGGAATGAAAACTGGAAGCCAAAGTATTTCATGACCGGTTACGACGAACAAGAAATTTCTGCAATTGAGGAAGTTTTCAAAGGTACTTATAGAGAAACTTTTGAAAATTCAAGGAACTTTGAGGAGAAGAATGAAAATTTTGAAAATTGTTTCGATCATTGAAAGAAAAAATGTCAGTGAAAGACTGTATGTGTTGAAATTTAAGAAAATGCAATCAATTAGCCGCTATCTTGGATTTTGTTTTCTGTGAAGCAAAACTTTGCTTGAGGTACTCAGAGATACCTACAACATTGTATATCATATTGCCCGATTATCAACAGAAAGATTAATAATATGCTCGTATACGAAGGCCTTTATAGCAGTTATTGCATATGTTTTTACTTGTATTTGGGACTATGTATTTGTGGTAATTTCTTTGCAGATTGTAATACTCAAGTATATATGTGTGACTTCCATCAGCTCCAAAAATGGAACAGATGGGTAACCAAACACAAGGAACTTACTGAGGAGAAGGATGAACTTCTGAAAAAGATGAAAGCCATTGCTGTGTCTGGAACCATCGATGATTACCACATCAGTGTTCAGACATTGATGTCCTCAAAGACATGGGCTGCAAGTCCAGAATTTAGGAGGTGGTTCCTAAATACATGGCTGAATAACTCAAAGGTATGTGTGTTTAGCATGAATAAGTTTCACTTAACATGCGTAATACTCGCTTGAACATCACATTTGTGAGTCTATCCTTCTATCATGGCTTGTCTTTCAGATATATCAGTTTTAACAATATTAATAAATCCCTTTTGAGGTTGGCCACTATAATGCCATTATTCATTGAGCTTACTAGTGAGTTTACCATTGATGTTACTATGATTTCTTGTTGTATGATTTCTTTGTAGAGGTGGGTTAAACTGCATAGGGATGAACGGTTCAATGTGGCAATTAATACAACCAACGGGGTTGAGCGCCAAAATGCCACACTGAAGTGGGGATAGGTGTGGTCTCTTGGCCAGCAGAAGACACAAACGTTGAGCTAGCTCATCCACATAATTGTTTAAGAATTTATACCTGATGCCTACACGAAGTATGTATATTATATCAGATGTTTGTATATAAATAGATGCAATATTTCGATACAGTGAATGTAATATCAAATTACATGTAATTGTTTTTTAATCTATATATATTTACATCTAATACAGTTGGAGCTCTTGTCTCAGTGTGTACAGAGATGTG
The DNA here is from genome assembly GCA_932294295.1 of Alitta virens. Taxonomy (NCBI): domain Eukaryota; kingdom Metazoa; phylum Annelida; class Polychaeta; order Phyllodocida; family Nereididae; genus Alitta; species Alitta virens. The sequence continues at coordinate 39,683,375 of OW028574.1, read as the reverse complement.
GGCCTCCTCACAAAGTACCCTCAAATTATTACAACAGGTGCATTTCTAGTGTCAGCTAAGTCCTTTTATTGCATTTCACAGATATGTTCAGCAGAATTCACGTTGCAACACCATGGCATACAACTGTGAGATTCCCAAGTTCTTGCACAACAGGCCAAATAACTTTGTCAGGCATGTTATGCAATGATGGCATGAGGCATGTGCTATGCAACAGGATATTGTGGCGGCTGATGATGGTGGCATGCAGAAATTCATGCTGAAAAGTTCAACTGACAGTACCACCATCTATACTGTGAAGCTTGACAATGGCAATGGCTTCCCTTTTTGTGGTTGTTATGACTGGGCAAAACATCATTATCCATGCAAACATCTATTGGCAGTCATTGCATCAGGAAACTTCCGAAATTACACCTGGGACAGTTTACCAAGAGAATACCGCAATAGCCTATTCATCAACCTCCATGACACCCAAACTGCCACAAACATGGTTCAATTACCTCCCACCACATCCACAGAGTCCCATGCCTCTGCCCAAGTTCAAGAAGATAATCCTGTTGAAGAGCAGTCAACAAATGAAAATGAAGTTCGTTCATAAATTTTATATTTCCCAAAATAAACAGTTAAATACTTCTAAGAAGAAAATTAAGCACCAAGAACTGTAATATGATCTCTCACAAATGAACAATGATTATAGTGAAAGTCGGCAGCATCTTAGTGGCTCCTGGCATGTAGTGTGGAATCTAAAAACTTCTTTTTATTCCTCTTAAAGTATCTTTTTAGGCGTCATGTGTCAAACAAGGACTGTGTTTATTCTTTGTAGCTGGCCCGGCTAAGCAGAAATATAAGGGATTTGGCAAAAGAAATCATCACGGGGGCACACACATGCAGAGAGCAAAATGTACTCCAGTCAGCATTGAACACCCTACAAACTGTGAAACAGAGTCTTTTTGAGCACACGCCATCAGATGGCTTATTCTACAAAGACCCAAATCCACATGTGCCCATCACATTAAGGAAAGGGTCCAAAATTGGGAGAAAAAAGGAAAGGAATCACTCTTCAATTAAAAAAGAAGAAAAGTATGTAATTTAATAAGATATTTAACAAACATTTACGCCATATCTACCGTACAGTAGGCCATGCAAGTCTAAGTCAAATGAATTGAATTATCGAATTTGAGCTGTGCAAAGTTTTCACATGTAAAGATTTCCAATAAGAAAATATGAATTTTTAATTTCATCAACTTTTCTTATATAGTCATGGTGTTTAGCTCTGTGCTGTGTGTGGATTATTGTAATACAGTTTTCCTTTAATTTCATAGTCTTATGTGACTGAATTTGATGCGCTTTTGGTTTTATATTTACAGGAATACCAGCTACAAAGGAAGCATCAAGATCTAAAGTTTCGCGGGAGCGACAATTAACTGGTATGCAAAGTTATATAATTGTGGCTATAAAAAAAATCACAATTTTAATGTAATAAAGTGCTTTTTATGTGTGCAGGGCTGGCACCTATTTTGGATAGTGCGACATAGTCAAAGCTAAATGATGTTATCAAAGCAGTACTAATGGCTACTTATAAATGGTATTAAACTAATTAATGACATTCATACTGTTTTGAAGGATCATTTACATGTGAAGTGTGTGGCAAGGGCTTCATCAAGAGGAGCATCTTAATAACACATCTTTCGATGAGACACGGAAAAATGAGGCAATTGTAATGTTTATAAGTAATTTTTTTGCACCTGAGGAAATGGCACTGTGTGTAAATAAAGAATTCCCACATTAGGTGCTAAACAGCACATACATGCTTAACATTTACCAACATGTTTTGACATTAGGTGAAAGACTAGACAGGAAAAGGAAAACAGAAGATGACAACATCAACAGATTCAAGATAATGCAGAAGAGAAGATGTCTAAGAAGCGCCACAAGTGAGTGATAAAGGATAGTTAAAATAAGATATATTGGAATATATAACCATAACTGCCATATCAATCTCATTTTGTTAATTTCAACAGATGATTCTGACAACACAATCTTTGAAAAACAGAAAAAATTTCTGCATGTTAGGGTAAACCTTCCTCCGTGCACAGGTATGACATAGTACTATTTGTTGCCTTGCATTTAAATGAAAATTGTACAAAATATACATGGTTCATAAGACCTAACACTTTTTTTGCCTGAAATATAAAATGAGAATAATACAAAATATACATGGTTTCATTTGCCCTGTTTTCAGGTCTTTTAAATCTGAGAAACACTTGTTTTGCCAATGCAGTATTACACACAGTGTTTGCACAAGACTCCTGAGCTTACAGGGCAGCTGCATGAGGCTCACAATGATGGTCGTCTATGTTAGTAAAGATGATGCCACAGTTACAAAAATTTTTCTGTCATGACTAAAAAATTTATAAGAGAAACATTTTTGTCTGCACATGAGTTTGGTGTATCAATAATGGCAATTTTCTATTCTTCAAGGTGACACGAAATGCCTAATTTGCATGTTGGCTGAAGTGCTTCATCTGAAAAGTCAAGTTCCAAAGAGCTTCGTGCAAATGTTGCAAGGTAGGCTATAGTCTGATTTGTTATTTGAAAATGAAAGCTTGTTTGTATAATGTGTTGCCAATAGTTGTATTTTACAAGGATTGTATGTAATTCGTATCTCACGATGCCTTGAAAAGACGGTAATGATTATTTATTGGTGTAACAAATGAAAACGGATAGGATTTGTTATTGTGTGGGAGGTGAACAGATAATTTTGATATTGCATTAAGAAACTGGAATGCTCAATACATCTAGCTTGAATAGCAGTATCTTAGAAATTGTACTTCATTATATTTCAGACATTTGGCCCAGCTATACGAAAGGGACACAACAGTGTGCAGTACAATTCTTGGACAAGCTGAATGAGACAGTAAATGAAAAGACAATGTAATAATAAAAACATTTCTTGTCATGTTTGAATACATTTAGTGAGAGTGTGAAAGGTCTATTTAACTTATGTAAATTTGATAGGTAATCTAAACATTAAGTCCTGCAACATTTCTATAAGCTGCTATGATAGTTGATATATTGTGACTTTTCTTAATGACAGAAATCAAGAGACAGGCATAGGTGCTGCATCTGACGTTTTTGGAGGTGTTCTTGATTATGAAATTAAGTTTTAAAGTATTCTGTAACACACTCATAAAATTATCTCATAGTAATGGCCAGGTGTAATTTTTATTTCATTAACTCTAGTTTTCTGTGTTTGGAAATTTCAATTTAAACCTTTCTTTTTTTTTTTGTGAAGACAGATGCTGTGACTGTGGAGAAAAGTGGCAATCAAGGAAGGACTCCTTTCTTATGCTGAATGTACCAATGGTAGTGTTTAGATATCCATACCTATCTCCCAAAAAAAAAGCTGAAAAAGTTTTACTGTTAATGTAACTTAAAAGATGGAAGAGACTAGTATGTATCAGTACTGATATATGTATCATATATAATGAGTTTTTACTGTGATATATTGGTTTATGTTATTTTATTTGAATGTCTCAGTTGTTCTTACTTGATTTGAGATAAAATAATTAGTCCTTTAAAAATCATATTTAACTTTAAATGTGCTTATCCGTGTGTATAAAAAAAAAACTTAACTGCTGTCTTTTAAGATGGACCAGAAAAACATCAATGATGCCTTAGAGAGCATTTACAATGTGGAGAAGAACTGATACCCATAAGTTCAATAGCAAAATTGTCAGCAAGAACAAAGTAGAAAAAGTAAAACAACATAATATTATGAATTAACAACTGAATGAAGCTCATGTATTTAAATTATAATAATAATAAAGTCAATTTATTGAAATTATAAATAAATATTCAGTTTATCACTAGTATGAATCTAGTGTTACATTATTGATTTGTCTCTTAATTTATACTAAAATTTAAGCCTGGGCTATTAAAGTGTATCATCAGAGTTTAATTGAATGTTCTTCAAGACCATTTACACAAAACTATTTTCTTTTAAAACAGATAAAAATGAATGGCAACAGCGATACCTAGATTGATGACTCGAAAGGTAGGAATAATTATTTTTGTTCATACATTTATAGTAACCAAATTTTCACATATGCGTATATTTTCACTGCAATGAGTTAAGTCCAATATTCAAAGATGAAGGCTGCCCATACGAATTGCCAACTCTGGATGAGGTAACTGTAATGCTTTGCAAAAATGGCATTTGTTATATGATTAAATTTTAACTAATAGCATGTTGTGCATTTTTCATTTTAGGAATCTATGGAGGACTTGTGTATTAGCAGGGAACAGGACACCATTCCTGTTAAGTTCATAGAGGAAAAGGTTAGTGTGTTGTACCTTAGTGTATTGCTAATCGGAAATACTCGAGTAAAATGGAAAGAGGCCACATCCTTTTTTTTTTCTGTAATATTGTAGTTACATTTATGACGAGGTTAGTGTAATTTAGTCTCAACAATAGCATATATTATAAATACCAGTGTGTAGTGATACAATTTGATTATTGTACTTTATAATAGTTTGTGTACCTATTTCCCTCAAAGTAAAGTATCAATCTATTCTGCACTTGTGCGGTACATGGCATTGGCTGCAAACAGTAATATAGTCCAGTAGAATCATAGGTGAATGGTAACATGGAGTATGCCAGCTACTTTTTGGTTGATATTGGGTAATTTGAGGGTGCTGAATCCAAATCTGACGGGTGCCAGTTTGGCATCCTTGAGCATTTTTAGATATTCTCAAAAACAGTTGCCACGGTAACAAAAAATTGCATTTTCACTATTCAACAGAAAATGTGAATTAGCAAGATTGCTATAATCCATAGCTACAACTAATGTTATAAAATCAATAGCCAGAGATATAGGATTGCAAATACTGAAAAGTCTTTGGAGGTCAAAGGTCAAGGACACTGATGGAATCATACCAAATAAGGATATTACTCCAATTTTCTGTCATTTCAAGGATAATTTATGTCACAGTATTCAACATGTGACAGAAAACCACACAAATGACATATCATATGAAAGCTTATGAAGAGAACTTTCTGATGACACTTTGTTTTTGGTATCCATGGCAACCAAAATGCTGTTATAGCTGCCTAGTTACCAACATATATTGCATTGAGGGAAGTGACATTTACCAGAAAAAAAACAAAATAACTTTCCCATATTGTAAAATATTTTGTTCTAAATGCAAATTTTGATTAGTATTATGCTTATGACTTAATACAGGGTAATGGCCTAGGTTTCAAAGGTCAAGGTCCTCAATGGAATTATGCCAGATATAGAAATTATGCCATCTGTCTCTCAGTTCAATGATATGTTACATCAAAACTTTCACCATGTAACAGAAAACCACACAAATGACATATCATATGAAAGATAATGAGGAGTACTTTCTGATAACACTTTGTTTTTTGTATCCATGGCAACCAAAATGTTATTATGGCTGCCTAGTTACCAACGTATATAGCACTGAGGGAAATGACTTTTACCAGAAAAGTCAAATAACTTTACCCATTTGTAAAATATTTTGCTTTAAGTAAAACATTTTAAACTGCATTATGTTAATGACTTTATACAGGGTAATTACCTAGGTGTCAAAGGTCAAGGTCCTCAATGGAATTATGCCAAATATTGAAATTATGCCATCGTTCTGTCAGTTCAATGATACATTACATCACAATATTACTGCGAACCCATCGACTTGGGAACCATCATTTCGGATGTCGCCAACACTCTTTGACGACTGCACTCTCGTGTGTGAGACGCAACACACTGCCTCTCCCGTGTCAGCCACTTCCGCTGCACCGATAGACCTAACTGTCCCAGAGTCACAAGAGATATCGCTATCACCTACTAATTCGTCATCAGGCACTCCGTCCCTGTTCGCACTGGGCACCGGACACTCTGAGGCTGATGAGTCATCTCTCCTTGTGACATCAGCTATGTTTCCACCTGAAAGCCCCAGTGCAGAACATGCTCGAACTGTCAGTGCCCTGATTTTGGCGAACCAGCGGATCAACGACTTGCTTAAGCGAATCGAGGAGCTGAAAGCAAGCAATATTGCCTCTGCAGCACTACAGTCAATCCATACGCCTGCAGTGCATGACAGTGCAAAGCGACAGATGCCTGTAATGCAAGATGGTACACATCGAGAGATGCTCCTCTTCAGAGCCAGTGGTCGCTTCACTGTGCTGTCAAACTTTTTTGAAGACAAACTGTCAATCGGTAGTGTGCTGTTTGCGAGCGCGGAACATGCTTATCAGCACAAGAAGGCACGGTTCCATGGACGAAGTGACACTGCATCCCGTGTTCTGCGCTCCAGAACACCACACCAAGCCAAGCTGGCTGCAAAAAACATCTCTCAGTGTCAGGCATGGCATGATTGTAAGGCTGATGTTATGGCTGCTATTTTGGAAGAGAAAGCCAAACAGTGCAGTGTCTTCCACAAGGCACTGGTAAACACCGGCAACAAACGGCTGGTGCACAACACTGAAACCGACAGCTTCTGGGGCTGTGGCGAAGATTTCCGGGGTCTCAACACTCTCGGCAGCCTCCTGGAAGACCTACGCCAAAGACTGCACTGTGCTCTGCCAAAGCCTTTTCAGAGCCGTCCAGCGCTCACAACAGTTCGGAGCCGCCCAGCACCAACACCCACGGCCTTTAACCGCCCCCAGCCAAATCACCCTCGTGCACCTGCTGTCAGTCGCCCAAAGGTCCTTGTGCTTGGGAACTCCAATGCCCGCGGAGTAGCACAGGGCCTAAATGACAGAGGTCTAGACGCCTGCGGTTTCACTCTGCCAGGTGGAACCATCTCTCATGTCACGTCCCGTCTCCGACATGTGAGGTCCCCTACAGACTACTTCCTTCTCATGGCTGGGGATATTGAAGCTTCGGACGGCCTTCCCGCAGAATCAATCTGCGCTCGCTATGAGCATATGCTCAAGGAAGCTCGCCAACTCTTTCCTTGGACTCGAGTCATGCTCTCCGGCCTCCCACAGACTGGTAGCAACCACCGTCAAGACACCACACGGAAAGTGAACAGTTACCTTGAAGCAGTTGCTCGTGACGAAAGGCTGGTAGAGTATGTCTCCAACGCTCGAGCAAAGCTACGAGATCACATCCACCTCAGTCGCACAGCCAGAGAGAGACTCTGCTTTAATGTGTCTTGTGCTGTCAAGAAGGTTTTTACGTAAATAGGTTCCAGCTGCAATTGCCTCCTGTAAATATGACTATTTCAAACTCAATGGCAATGTATGACTGTAATATTTTTATGCCATCTGATTTTAGTAATGTTGAACCTGTGATAGATCTTTTCGTTGATGACTGTGTGGATGTGGGGGATGGTTCTGACATTAATACTAAGATTGTTGTAGATACAATTACACACTCAGGCATAAACTTAATTCATGATATGACTCAAATGTTCAATGAAAAATCTAGATTTTGGAACAGTAACAAAGGCTCAAATGATAATTTTCTCAAAATAATTTCATGGAACATTCAGGGCATTGGTCAAAAATTAGAGTTAGAGGAGATTAGAAATATGTTTACCTGTTATGATGTCATCTTCCTGTATGAAACCATGAAATCAGATACCTTTGACCCACAAATGGAAGGGTACCACTACTTCCATTATGAAAGAAAGTACAGACACCCTAGAGCTAGGAGGCCATCTGGCGGCATAGCCGTATTGATTAAGTCAGATATTTTTGAGTCAAAAGCTGTAGCTATCGAAAAAGCAAGTGAACATGCTATATGGCTGAAAATTAGGGGATCAACTCATGAAATTATTATTGGTGGTGCCTATATTCCCCCTGAGGGTAGCATGATCTATTTGAATAGTAGATATGGAAAGGATGTGCTGAATGAATTGAGGGAGGATCTTGCATGTTTTCTAGATAGAACACCCTTTGTTTCTATTTGTGGTGATTTTAATAGCCGGACAGGTGATATGAATGATTTTGAAGAACCTGTAAATGGAAAAAATTCTTCTCTCATCTCTGACTTAGGCACTGTATCTCGTGTTGCAACTACAATGCAACACAAATGGTCCCTTAAGCACAGACTGTGTAGAGATAAGAAGGTAAACGCCTTTGGAAAGGATCTCATTAACTTATGTAGGGCAAGCAGTATTAGAATAATGAATGGATTCTTTGATGAAAGTATAACCGATCGATTTACCTGTCATACTCCTATGGGACAAAGTGTTGTTGACTATTTGCTTTGTAGTGAACCAGCGTATAATTGCCTTCATGAGTTTGTTGTAAATGATAAGCTTACTGGGTCTGACCATACTCCACTTAGCTTTTCTTTTAACTTTCTCAAAGTACCAAAAATAAATAAACAGACTAAAAATAGTCGGCAGACCAGAACATTCAAGTATGTATTTGACAAGAGTAAAACTGAAGAATACCTCTCTAATTTTGACAATGAAAATGCCAAGAACACACTGTATAAGCTATGCTGTGATATTGAGTCAGACTATGATACAGATGTGGTCATAGATACTGTATACCAATACTTAACTGATAGAATACGGCCAACGTTTGAGAAAAAGAAATCTAAATCTGCAAAAAGCACTTTTCCTACTAATAAATGGTTTGATAGTGAGTGTAAAAATCTCAGAAAATCTTTGAATGACTTTGCTAAACAGAATGATTTAGCCCTGGATCAAAATAAAATGCAATATGGTATTATGAACAGATATTACAAACGAGTAACTCAAAAGAAAAAAAGAAAATTTCAAGGAAATAATAGAAAGGAAATGCAAACTCTCATGGGTAAAAATCAAGCAGATTGCTGGAAGTATTGGAATAAATTAAAATCTGTTGGAAAAATCCAAGTTAACTGCCCAGACTTAGATACCTTTCATAACTACTTTAAACAACAATCGCTTCCACCAGAGCGTGACTATTTTGACACTGAAAATATGGCACACATAGTTAATGCTGTGCAAAATTCCGGTTATAGCTGCAGTAGTGAACTATCTACTCATATTTGTGATAATGTAATAACTGAAGAAGAGGTCGCCCTGCATTTCAGGAGACTCAAAAATAATAAAGCGGCTGGCATTGATGGGATACCTGCAGAATTCTATAAATATGCTGGTGAAAATCTTATAACACCATTTTGTGCTGTATTCAACCACATTTTTGATAAAGGTGAATACCCATCTCAGTGGTCAGAAGGGCTTATTAATGCTTTACATAAAAAAGGTAACCGCACAGATCCTGATAACTATAGAAAAATAACTGTAAATGTAGTAATGGGTAAGATTTTTGACTCAATCCTAAATAGCAGATTATACTTTAAAAATGAGGCTCTAAATCTTGATGATCCTTGTCAGTTTGGGTTCACCCCTGGGTCAAGCACTACTGACTGTGTCTTTGTTCTTGACACAGTTATAAGTTACCAACAAGCAATGCGAAAACCTGTATACTTGTGCTTTGTTGATTTTACTAAAGCATTCGATTACATTAATAGAAATGCTTTGTACTACAAATTGATGCAGCAGAATATTGGTGACAAAATGCTCAAGGTTATCATTAGTATGTATGATAAGGCAAAAGCAAGAGTAAACCAAGGTGGTAATACCGGTGGTTCTATTGACAGCAAATGTGGGGTATTACAAGGTGGAATCCTCAGCCCAAAATTATTCAATGAATTTATGTCAGATCTACCCGATCATCTTGAAAAATCAGATGGAATAACATTAGGTGATTTTACTCTTACACATATATTGTATGCCGATGACATCGCACTTGTAGCTGATTCTCCTAATTGCATGCAAAATAGTATAAATTCACTTCATAATTACTGTAAAAAATGGCACCTTATTGTAAATGTTAGTAAAACCAAAGTGATGCAGATTGGTAACAAAGCAATAAGCACCTTCTTCTGTAATGGGGAAAAACTAGTAAATGTTGACAGCTTCAAATATCTTGGCCATATGCTTACTAATAAGCGTAGAATACATAGCAAGATGACGGAATACCTCTCAACACAAGCTCATAAAGCGCTCTTTGCACTGCAAGGTGATTCAAAACAAGCATTAGGAAAAATCGATCCCATGCTATCTCTTCGAATGTTTGATACCTATATTTTACCTATCCTGGAGTACAATAGTGAAATATGGACAAGTGAAAAATCTATGCCTGAATTAGAAAATTTGCAACTTGCATATCTTAAAAACATATTAGGAGTTAGAAAACAAACACCATCTTTAGCAGTCTATGGTGAAACAGGTAGATTCCCATTGCATGTCAGACAGAAAATTAGAATGGTGAATTACTGGATAAGATTGGAAAGAGCACCTGATGACAGTTTACTTAAGAAATGTTTAAATTTTCAGAAGGAAATTTATGTGAATGCAGTAAATGGAAATAACTGGTTCAGTAAAGTGTGTCATGTATTAAATAACTGCAACATTGAATATGATATTAGTAACCTCAGAAACTTTGACATTGATAATATCTCTAACACAGTGAAACTATAACTCTATGAAGCCGAACATGAGCGACTTATAAATGCAATAAATGACAGTTCACAACAACCAAAACTTAGGACATATAAACTATTTAAAACTGATTGTAGAATAGAACCTTATCTTGAATTGCAACAAATTCGCAAAGTGTTAACTAAAATAGCTAGATTTAGGACAAGTTCACATAGCCTGTAGATTGAAACAGGTCGACACCATAAACCAATAATTCCTGCTCCAAATAGAATATGTGAAAAGTGTACGTTAAACTTTGTAGAAGACAAAATTCACTGTTTGATTGTCTGTCCTGGTAATGAGCAACACCGTGTTAACCTTTTTTTGAATGCAACTAAATTTATTAACAACTTCTTGTCTCTAGATGATATAACTAAGTTTACAGCAATAATGACAAACAAGGAACCTGAGTTATTAATTAGTTTAGGAAAGTTTCTCCTTCAAGCTGATGTGTAGAGAAAACCATCTCCTGTATCCACACAGTTATTAATTTAGTTTATTAGTTTATTAGTTATGATGTGCTTGTCATGTTTTGGACTTTGAGAGTGAAATGTTTTTATTAGCGGCTTGTATTTTTTTCTATTGTGTATGTGGATTTTAAACACGTATTATAAGTTAACTTGGTGGCTGGAACCTTGATTATTGAAATTTTATTGCTTTCTGTACTTACATTAATGTCTCTTTCATGTTATCTTTTAACTGAATGACATATGTATCATTTATGATATTTTACATGTCAATAAAATCTATATATATATAATATAAAATAGGCTGATGAAAATTGAGAACATTAATAAAAACGAAAGCATTTTCTATTTGTATAGAAAAATAAAAGTTCTTTTTGAAAAATCAGTGAAAGGTCACGCCATAAATTACATCTTTGACGCTTTCTTTTTATACAGATTTACAGGATCACATTACTATGAGGAGGTGATAAGGAAGGAAGCCATAAAATGGCTCACCCTAAAGTGGTGGAATGTGACCGCTGCAGATGCTGATGCAATTTGCGAAGCCACAGAAAGCAACAGCAATGCTGCAGCTTCAAATTTTCTACATGATTTTCAGGTCCAAAAGTATCTTTGACGTGAGTTGTTTTGAAAAAAGAATTTGGATCTCACCTTTTTTTTTTTGGCAGTATTATGGTATAATTTTGATAGGAAAGTTTATTTTGTTATTGCTAGTTTCATTCTTGCAGTCACTTGGTGGTCAGTCAGTTTGTCAGTATGTGTATATGTCAGTAGTCTATTAGTCAGATCTCAAAATGGTTTCTTTCTGAAATACTGGCCACTGGCCACTCTTTTAGTCTGCATATGTTAATTGGTTATAAATTTCACGTTTAGTTTTTTATCATCATATGGTGACACTGCACTGACGATGGCCTGAAAATTTATTTTTAAGCATTAATTATGTCAGGGAAAACTGAGATTTCAAGAAAATTTTGGGGAAAAGTCAGGGAATATATAGCAAAAGAGTGGCAACCTTAATTGTGAATTTGAATTTATTTTTTATGAACGCTTTTCTAAGCCCTTTATTATATACAAACAAAAAACATCTGGCATCAGTAATGTCATTAATTAAGGTGCATATAGCTAGGTGCTTGATACTTTTTTCAGATTGTGTAAATATGTTTTTATTTTATAATCAGTCACTATCAGAATGAATAGTGCCCTGGGGAGCACAACTGTAATAATGTAGTTGTGAAATATTCACTTTATGTTACAGTACAGTACATACACCTGTATTGTATAATGTATATACCTAGGTTACTACTATATGTAATGTGATGTTTTTTGATGAGCTTGTGATATATCTACCTACATCTACTTCCATGTATATATGTGTATGTAAAACAATATTATATAGTACATAGAATTGCTGATATGATGTTAACTATAATCAACCATGTAAATAACTGTCATTGCTAACTTGATTTATATTTTATATTTTATTTTAATGAAATTTTTTAACGTACAGTGTATTCATGTTTTGCTAAATTTTCTGTTGAAATTGAATATATTGATAGGAAAGTTTATTTTGTTATTGCTAGTTTCATTCTTGCAGTCACTTGGTGGTCAGTCAGTTTGTCAGTATGTGTATATGTCAGTAGTCTATTAGTCAGATCTCAAAATGGTTTCTTTCTGAAATACTGGCCACTGGCCACTCTTTTAGTCTGCATATGTTAATTGGTTATAAATTTCACGTTTAGTTTTTTATCATCATATGGTGACACTGCACTGACGATGGCCTGAAAATTTATTTTTAAGCATTAATTATGTCAGGGAAAACTGAGATTTCAAGAAAATTTTGGGGAAAATTCAGGGAATATATAGCAAAAGAGTGGCAACCTTAATTGTGAATTTGAATTTATTTTTTATGAACGCTTTTCTAAGCCCTTTATTATATACAAACAAAAAACATCTGGCATCAGTAATGTCATTAATTAAGGTGCATATAGCTAGGTGCTTGATACTTTTTTCAGATTGTGTAAATATGTTTTTATTTTATAATCAGTCACTATCAGAATGAATAGTGCCCTGGGGAGCACAACTGTAATAATGTAGTTGTGAAATATTCACTTTATGTTACAGTACAGTACATACACCTGTATTGTATAATGTATATACCTAGGTTACTACTATATGTAATGTGATGTTTTTTGATGAGCTTGTGATATATCTACCTACATCTACTTCCATGTATATATGTGTATGTAAAACAATATTATATAGTACATAGAATTGCTGATATGATGTTAACTATAATCAACCATGTAAATAACTGTCATTGCTAACTTGATTTATATTTTATATTTTATTTTAATGAAATTTTTTAACGTACAGTGTATTCATGTTTTGCTAAATTTTCTGTTAAAATTGAATATATTGATAGGAAAGTTTATTTTGTTATTGCTAGTTTCATTCTTGCAGTCACTTGGTGGTCAGTCAGTTTGTCAGTATGTGTATATGTCAGTAGTCTATTAGTCAGATCTCAAAATGGTTTCTTTCTGAAATACTGGCCACTGGCCACTCTTTTAGTCTGCATATGTTAATTGGTTATAAATTTCACGTTTAGTTTTTTATCATCATATGGTGACACTGCACTGACGATGGCCTGAAAATTTATTTTTAAGCATTAATTATGTCAGGGAAAACTGAGATTTCAAGAAAATTTTGGGGAAAAGTCAGGGAATATATAGCAAAAGAGTGGCAACCTTAATTGTGAATTTGAATTTATTTTTTATGAACGCTTTTCTAAGCCCTTTATTATATACAAACAAAAAACATCTGGCATCAGTAATGTCATTAATTAAGGTGCATATAGCTAGGTGCTTGATACTTTTTTCAGATTGTGTAAATATGTTTTTATTTTATAATCAGTCACTATCAGAATGAATAGTGCCCTGGGGAGCACAACTGTAATAATGTAGTTGTGAAATATTCACTTTATGTTACAGTACAGTACATACACCTGTATTGTATAATGTATATACCTAGGTTACTACTATATGTAATGTGATGTTTTTTGATGAGCTTGTGATATATCTACCTACATCTACTTCCATGTATATATGTGTATGTAAAACAATATTATATAGTACATAGAATTGCTGATATGATGTTAACTATAATCAACCATGTAAATAACTGTCATTGCTAACTTGATTTATATTTTATATTTTATTTTAATGAAATTTTTTAACGTACAGTGTATTCATGTTTTGCTAAATTTTCTGTTAAAATTGAATATATTGATAGGAAAGTTTATTTTGTTATTGCTAGTTTCATTCTTGCAGTCACTTGGTGGTCAGTCAGTTTGTCAGTATGTGTATATGTCAGTAGTCTATTAGTCAGATCTCAAAATGGTTTCTTTCTGAAATACTGGCCACTGGCCACTCTTTTAGTCTGCATATGTTAATTGGTTATAAATTTCACGTTTAGTTTTTTATCATCATATGGTGACACTGCACTGACGATGGCCTGAAAATTTATTTTTAAGCATTAATTATGTCAGGGAAAACTGAGATTTCAAGAAAATTTTGGGGAAAATTCAGGGAATATATAGCAAAAGAGTGGCAACCTTAATTGTGAATTTGAATTTATTTTTTATGAACGCTTTTCTAAGCCCTTTATTATATACAAACAAAAAACATCTGGCATCAGTAATGTCATTAATTAAGGTGCATATAGCTAGGTGCTTGATACTTTTTTCAGATTGTGTAAATATGTTTTTATTTTATAATCAGTCACTATCAGAATGAATAGTGCCCTGGGGAGCACAACTGTAATAATGTAGTTGTGAAATATTCACTTTATGTTACAGTACAGTACATACACCTGTATTGTATAATGTATATACCTAGGTTACTACTATATGAAATGTGAAGTTTTTTGATGAGCTTGTGATATATCTACCTACATCTACTTCCATGTATATATGTGTATGTAAAACAATATTATATAGTACATAGAATTGCTGATATGATGTTAACTATAATCAACCATGTAAATAACTGTCATTGCTAACTTGATTTATATTTTATATTTTATTTTAATGAAATTTTTTAACGTACAGTGTATTCATGTTTTGCTAAATTTTCTGTTGAAATTGAATATATTGATGTTTGCGACAAATATCTCATGTCAGACATAATACTGTCAATAAAATTATATTTATGTTTACATATATATATTTGTGTATTTCATTGCCTCTAGTTTAGTATCTCCTAGCTCTATAAGTGTCAATAAAATGCTGTGTATGAATATCTTAATTTAGCATTTGTTATTTTATTAATTTCTTTAGTTATTTTGAGCACACTGCATAACAGCAAAATATTAAAATTAAAACTATTATTAAGAAACATAATATTGAAATTTAGGACTTTTTTAATACAAAATATTGACTTGTGCAAGGGCACTAAATAGTAGTGTCTTAACAAGACCCTTTTAATTGTTGTTATTGAAGATTTTCTTGTGAAAGAAAAAACAATAATTCGACAAAACAGCAATTAGTAGATTATCACCAAAAAAAAAAAAAAAATTAAAGTATTATATATATATTCTTGTTTTATATAAGGAAATTATACAGGCCAAAATCAGTCAAATGCACAAAAAGCCGGGTGCACAAGGTGAATTACAATTGGGGTGTCACTGGCCTGAGAATAATATTTGATTGAATAGCCAATTAAAAAGGCCTACAGAGTCTAGTATAGCAGTGTACAGTGTACTGGTGTAGTTTGTTAATCCTATTTGAACCTCCTTGCTAATTTTCTGTGAAAACCCAGAGGTGCTAAAGGGGTTCTCACGCGCGAGTTTATGCCCCATTTGGTGTTAAAAGCCGACTGGGTGCCCGATATGGCCCACTGTGCGCTGCACATCTATTACCTGCTGCCCTCTACTGATATAGTGGATTCCAAGTGAAAATTTGGTGAATATGGCCCATAAAAGAAGTGAATTCAGCGGAAAAAAAAACTGTGAATTCGGCTCACTGAAATCTATTAGTTTTGCAATGTCTAACCAATTGTAATGCCTCAATCCACTCCAAAGATACATCGTGTTCAGTTCTATTAGTGTTCAGAATATTATGTCAATTTAATTGTTTGTGCAATACTGCCAACAGACAGTGACACAATGTTGAGCGGCGACAAATAACTGTCAAATTGGTAGTTTGAGGTGTCGCCACCTTGTTCTATTAGTGCAAGATATATAGACATTGATATAAAATAAAAGAATGCAAATGGCAATTTTGCAGGCATCTTTATTGTCAATATATATATAGACCTAGATGTCATAATAATGCTGGATCATGTAGACAATACATGTATTAAATGATATACAATTATCAAATACAAGATAATTCACTCAGTAAAATCTGGGTTTCTATCAACTAATAAATATTGAAGTCAAATAAAGAGGTATTATATACATATATAATATTGATAATATTTTGCAATCAATTACTTTATTAAATACAAATTTATAGTTGATATTCAAAGGTAATGAAAGAATACAAGAAAAAATATAATAATAAACTAGATAACTAAAATTGCTGAGGCAATTTTGAATAACTTCCCATTATGCCATCATCCCACCGTCTTAATTCATTCCTGATAGGTGTAGAGATGCTGCAGTGAAATTCACAATCTCTGCATGCTTGCGAAAGATAATCCAGTTGATATTTTTAAAGCTATTCCTTTGTCCAGATTTTAGGTGTACGTAATATGACAGCAAGTTAAAAAGTCACTTGAAACTTCATAAATATTTGCCTGACCCTAGCAAGCTATACACCAATGAACAGAGAAGAAAATAAAGTCTTTGCATGCATTTTTTATATTGCTGTACCTTGCATAGGACCCGAGTTCAAAACGTCGGAAAATTGCAGTTGTAGCCTGTAGGACACTGTGTGGCCTTGACCCTTGAACTTCAATATCTAGAAAAATTCACAGTTGTGTATGAGCCTTATAAAGCACTCCAAGGAAATGTTTTTGAGTTATTAAATTTTAAAGAATTTTCGGAAATTTTTTTGCGATTTGAACTTATCAATGTCGCTTTTCTAAATGGAGCAACGTACAGTATCATGCTATAGCTCATTAGAAAGAGGGGATTTCAAGGTTTCCAAATATGTGTTTGATATTTCTATAGCTTCATTTGGAGCCGAGGCCAAAATCGCAACTTCGGACCTATCTACCACCTTGGCCACTTAAGCAATTAAGCTTGTCTGGTATATGTATATATACACTCCTGTGATTTTTTTCAAAATAATTGATTTGAAAGTTCTTTGGCTTCCAAAAATTGCTGAGTCAGCAATTCAGGCTTTCTGAGTGCACTGGAGAAGTCTCGAAGGTGTCTTGAAAATGAAATGGACAGAAGTGTCATAAAATTAGGTCATGAAATTTGTGCTGTTAAAAGTGCGAGTGGGACGTCTACGTGCACCTAAAGTGGCAAAGGTGAGCCTTTATTAGTTCCTGAGTAATAGCCTTTTTAAAAACTAGGAAGAATAATAATAATAAAGAAAAATACCAGCAATAACAATATAAACTTTCCCACTTGTAATAATAATTATAAGAAAGGAATAAAATAAGACTTAAAATAATAATATAAACTTTCCTACGGAAATTTTATAATAATAATAAGAAAGGAAAACAATAAGACTTACAAAAAGATAAACTTTCCTACGGAAAGTTTATAATAATAATAAGAAAGGAAAAAAAAAATTGATAAACTTTCCGTAGGAAAGTTCATAGTGATAAGAAAGGAAAAAAATAAGACTTACAATAATAAGATAAACTTAGGGAAGTTATAATAATAATATTAAGAAAAATAATATTAAAAACTGGCAATAACAATATAACTTCCCTACTAAGGGAAGTTATAGTAAGAAAGAAAAATAAGATCAGCAATAAAAATATAAACTTTCCGTAATAAAAAAAAATAATAATAAATAAGATCAGCAATAACTTTCCTACGGAAAGTTTATAATTATAAAAACGGGCAATAACAATATAACTTCCCTACTAAGGGAAGTTATAATAATGTTGAATTGTAATTCTTTATTTGCACATGATTACAATTCTCTGTGTTACAATATGTGTGATCTCCTTCATCACAGAGCTTTATTGATTGTCATTGAATGTCTTTCAAGAACATTTGTAGAAGTACGACTTCCACTTGGGCAAGATTATATACATAGACGTGTGATTGACGACAGCAATATCAAAGATGACAATTGCAATACAAGTACGGCGCCGAATTCACTTAATTATAATCGCGCAAAATTCACTATTTTTGACTGGTCGAAATAAGTGAAATGGCAGGGCCGAATTTGACTTACGCCAAATTCACCTGTCACCATATAGTGTAAACTATATATTGTAAGATAAAATCAGCACAACACAAAGTTTTTCTGTAAGATAAAATCAACACAACACAAAGTTTTTCTGTAAGATAAAATCAACACAACACCAAGTTTTTCTGTAAGATAAAATCAACACAACACGAAAAGTTTTTCTGTAAGATAAAATCAACACAACAAGTTTTTCTGTAAGATAAAATCAACACAACACAACAAGTTTTTCTGTAAGATAAAATCAACACAACACAACAAGTTTTTCACATTTACACCAGCACATGTATTATGATAAATGTTTTTTTGGTAATCTACGTAATCTTTTATTCTTACAGTTATCACACAACCATGATGAAATATTTAAATTCTTTTGATTAGAGCAATTTTGGTGGAACCATTTTCTACAGCGGTCACATGAAACCATCATACTTCCAGTAATATTTGCCAAACCACACAGACAATCAATTTTTATATCAAAAACATCAACATTCATTGCCACCGGGGAAACTTTAATTTTTGGAAATATAGTAAATTCCTCGTTTATTAAACATTCCAACAAATGTTGCCTTATAACATAAGTATCGAAATCCCAAGTTCTATTTTTTTTTTCCAACTCAGGGTATCCATTGAAACAAAATTCCACAGCATTTGCTATGGCAAATACACCACAATCAAGGGATGAAGAATGTTGTTGTTGTACATTAGGTGCAAATATATTTAAACATGTTTTGCCAGAACCATATAACGATGAGAACTGTAATCGAAGGGAAGTAGATAATTCATTACAATATTTACTGTCTAACATATAAACTCTATTGTTTTTTGACTGCACTGTTACAATCCAATGGAAACTGCCATTATGATGAATCTGCACTGTTGGTGGTGTTCTCGACTCCAATCTTAGAGCATAATCCCATTCCCCTGTTCTGAAATTTAAATTTGGAGCCAAAAGTGTGCACTGGAAACCGTTTATTTCTGGAAACTGATTGCGAAGTATTTTATTAGCCCTATCCATTATATCTGATGTTAATGCCTGATTATTTATAATGTTATCTTCAGTATTAAAAGATTCTTTCCTTGTTGGGGCTACAGGACTATCACTTAACATAATTTCATCACTTACATTTAAGTTATCAGCCTTTGGGGACTCATAGTTCTCTAGGTTAGGTTCAGGAATTTCTAATTTAGGCTTATTTAATTTGGATTTTGGTGTCTTTACTTTGGGGGTTTCCTGCTTTTCTAAGGCTACTTTCATTTTCTTGGTTCTAGGAGTTTCATTAAAGGTGACTTTACGTTTACATTTAGGAGTAGATGTAAGCTAATTACAGGGACTTTTTATATCCTATATAGCTACCAAACCCTCATAATGTCACAGAAAGAAAAACTTTTGGATGTTATTATTATATAACAAAGATTTTTTAATTTAACGTGCATGACACATAAATTACACATATTTTATGTTGTAGCAGGTTTGATTGATTGATTCACCCTACAAATATAAGGCTATTTTGGATACACGCAACCGCAGCGCTCTTATTATTTATGGTGGCTTGATTTGGGCAAAATAGCACAAACCTTTGTGGCTAAATGCTGCTGCTTACAGGTCTAAGCAGAATTTACACTATTCAATATATATAGTTATTAAGCCACATTTGAAGGGATGGTGATATCGCACAACTGATAAATTAACCAGCGGCAAAAAATAATTCAGGTCTATTTTTTAGGTTATTAAAATAATACACTGTAATTTGGCCTACGTTTTATTTAATAAATTTATAGAATCACATGATTAATGTTTTAGTCCAAATAATTGCCATTATGCAACACAATACAATGTAGGCCTACGGCAAGCTGACGATATGGCCTGTGCCAAAGACTCTCAGGGCTTTGACTTGTGATGTCACAATTTCAAAAAGAGGCTGGAAGGCCCTTATAGCAACAGCCTCACAATGGACGCGCAAATGTCTTACTGGTTACTGTACACTTTTGCATTATTAAAGGAGGAATAGCGGCGTAAATAACACCTGAAAACACGCAGAAATTAAACCTGAGCTAAGTTTGTACATAAACTATTCCCTGGTAAAATAATACTGGCCCAAGATCCACCCAGATTGGAGTTTACCTCTGGCAAAAACTGCCGACCCTTATGGGCTTTAGCACAATATAGAAGTAGAGATATATAATTATTATATATTCATCACTTATTGAAACACACACACATCCAAGTTCAATAATTTAATGGTTCTCCACACACATGTACTTATACTAAATAAAATATTTCTCCAACATAAAAGGTAAATTGTATGAAATAAGTAAACTTTTACACACCTGCCAATAGTTTGCAAGAGTATTTGTGCCCACATGCAAAATCACTGCATTCGGTGTGGGACATGGAACACTTCTGCTGAAGAATGGTTCTATGACATCTCGCTCAAGGCTATGAAGAGTGCCACCTCTCTGGACCATTTTCCTGTAGTGGAGGGTGGTGGAATCCACTATCTGCCATTCTGGCAAATGCTTCAAAATAGAGTCCGCGAAAACAATGATATCAAAACCCATTGTGCAAAGACAGTGTGTAAACTGATCCTAGAAGGTTCCAGGCCATGCCTTATATTAATGGCAGCAAAGAAACTGGCCAATCAGAGATTATTAGCAAGTTTTCTCAGCCAATAAAAATATTAGTTGTCTTATTGCAATTGAAATGTTTCCAACTGATTGGGTAAATCGAAAGGCAGTGTCTTGATTGACAGAAGTAATTTGCATATTTTTCCCAATTGAAATCAGCAACATCAAACAAAAAATAATAATTGTAATTTACTAATGTTCAGTAAAAAATTTGAAAATACTCAGTCATTTATATATTGTTTCTGAAACAATATTTCCCTTGCCATTAGAATAATTTCATGTTACTGCTGACGTACATAGTGCAATAATATCACAATTAATTACCTGTATTATTTGATTTTTTTTTTTCTTTGTCAAAAAATCTCTCTCTCTCTCTCTCTCTTATAAGTCAACCAAAACTAAGAACATACAACTTCTTCAAAACTACGTATTGCTTTGAACCTTATCTAAATCTCAACCTCCCCAACAAAACCTATAACAACATAGCAAGATTTAGACTTAGCTCACATAACCTCAGAATTGAAACCGGGAGACATGAGACCCCTAAAATACCATTAGAAGAAAGAAAATGTAATAAATGTGATAGTAATGAAGTAGAAGATGAACTACATTGTCTCTTAATTTGTAACAATTATGCAGAACCAAGAAATCAATTAATCCTAAAAGCAAATAACCTGATTCCACATTTCAATAACTTAGATAAAGTACATGTTATTGTGATATTATGATCAGTATTTGTATATAGTTTCATTTTTTTTTTTATCTAATATTGATATTGTCATCAGTATTTGTGATTTGATCTTTGATTTATCCTCTATCATTATGTATATATATATACTTATATATTATTTCGCTTTAATACTGAATCTCTAAGAGCAGATATAAAATATATTCTAATATATTTTTGATATACTATTATAGTTTTTACAGAAGCTACGACTAAATGAAATGAAACCACGATTATAGAGAAGTCAATGTCAATTGCCTGACAATTAGCAGTGTTGATTGCTATCTGTGGCCCGGTGGATTGCCATCAGAACTATGGTTAATATTTACTAGATTCTATGATCTATAATCATAGAACATATTTATATAAACAATATTAATTGTGGTCTTTAATACCTATTAACAAGTTTTCACGGCCTTATATCGACAGTTCTGTCACACCGAACCTACGTCCCGTCATAACAATCATATCCCGGCGGCTGGTCCCGCCTTTTAGTTCGTCCCGCCTATCCCGGCGGCTGTCCCGCCTTTTAGGTCATCCCATCAAAACGTGTGTTCCAAAACAGGTGGCAGCACGTGCAAATAAATATTGCGATCAGGGCGCCACACCTGGCTTTGGGCTCTTTTAGTGATATTTGATAGTATACATCTAATGTATAATTCTGAAAATTTTCACAAGCACTGTTCGTCGAAACATATCAGACCATACTCCCCCTAGTTACAATATAATTGGCCTAAAGTATTTGCCCTCGGTCTTTACAGATAAAAGGATAGGTCACAATGTTATTTTCATTTTAGTTACCTGACCGATTCTTAAATATCCCCCTAAGATCTGAGGAGCTAAAGATCAATAAGCGAAAACAAAAACAAAATTAGGCAGTGCATTTTTAAAAATATTTTATTGCAGTTCAAGTGTGCATAACATTATGTAAAATCTGTGAGTTATATATAAAGGGACCATGACTTGTATTTTTTTCTAAAAACTCCAACGATGTATAAAATGTTAATGAAGTGAACTTCGGTATTCCTTTGGCACAGCTTCCAGTAACCCTGCAAAAAATAAAAAAATAAAAATGGAAAGACAATACACATTACTTGACGTTAACTTACTACATTCATGAAGGCTGTTTTAAAAATGTGTAAATGGCTTAGTTTGACTTTCAGTTCAACAGGCTACTGACCTCTGCTCTCCAATTCAGTTTTGCTAAATAATTTGGCATAGTATCTCTGAAAATCAAAAAAAAATATAACATATGGTAGGTAAAATATTATACACATATTATAGTAATTTTGTTTCATTTGGTCCTATAAATATAATTAGTTAATCTGTAATTTATCGATCACTTGTATGTTGATTCTCGAAAATAATGCAACAAAATAATTAATTAAAGTTAGAGCTGCAAATTTCTTTGGTCATACCTGTCCAGTATCACAGAGAGCTGTTACAACAGTGTGCCCCGGTCCCATTTCTTTCGCCACTTGAACTGCAGCAACCACGTTTAATCCTGATGAAGCTCCAACAAAAAAACCTTCCTCATGCAGTAGCCTAAATGTCTGAAACAACCATAATATTACACAAAGTTAAATAGAATCTGAAAACTGCAGACCAAAATATTGCATCTAATTAAAAACTCATTTTAGCAATAAACTCACCATATTAACAGCATCCCAGTCTTTAATTAACAAAGCATCATCAATGGGAGCACCTTGAAGATTTTCAGTAACTCGACCTTGGCCAATTCCTTCAGTGATTGAACTTCCGTCCGTCCTCTCAAGTTTACCAATTTTAACATAATTATACAGCACAGAACCCTGTAACAAGATATTAAAAAAAATTACATAATTTTCAGTGCATGGACCTATAGATATAAATTTTCATAGAGCAACTAAAGTTAACAATGTACCTGAGGATCAGCAAGAATAACCCTGACATTGGGGTTCTTGTCTTTCAAATAAACACCAGTCCCTAAATATAACGAGAGGGCTATTAGTATTCTACATAGACTAATCAACATAAATCAGATTGAGATGTATAAGAATAATGAAATTCACATAAAGTCTTCATTCTTAATTTTATTAGCAAAAGATTCCATTCACCTGCTAAAGTTCCTCCTGTTCCAGTGCCAAAAGTGACAGCACTAACTTTGCCTTCTGTAAAATAATATTGTTCCATTGACAGATCAAATGAAGATAAAAAACTCTTTAATGTTAATTATGATATGAATTAAGTCACCATGCTGCATATATCATATATCACATTAATCAATTAAACAGTGCATTAGGAATTACAGTATAAGTACTGACTGGTGTCTTCCCAAATTTCTGGACCAGTAGTTTCTATATGAGCTCTTTTGTTTGCAGTATTGTCAAACTGGTTGGTCCACACTGCGTTTTCTGTTTGCTCAGCAAAGCGACGAGCCTGTGTGAAATCATACAGAAACACAACTATTCACATGAGCTTCTTAGTACTGTCATAACATTGGGTTACATTCATGTCATTGAATAACTAAATCAGACAAAAACATTCAGAATTCATCCTTGCCTGATGATTGTAATTGTTTTCATCAGTCCAAGCGACTACTGGAACTGGTCGCACATCAGCTCCAAGTGTTTGTAGCATTTCAATCTTTTCCTGAAAAAATTAAAAATTAAATAATACATAATTTGATGATATATTTCAACTTTACTTATTAAAAACATTTGAGGTATTGCATACTTACCTTTGATTGATTATTTGGCATGTAGATGACACACTTATAGCCCAGAGCCAAACACATGTGAGCAAGACCAATGCCCGTGTTTCCAGCAGTTCCTTCAACCACCACACCACCTGGTTTTAGTTGACCTGATAAATTGAAAATGAAATGTATATAAAACACTTACAGTGAATAATAAAGTCAAGTCCCAAATCAAAGTTATCTATTTCCATTTAAACAACTGTTAAGGCCAACAAATTTTAGCCTTTGTCCTTTTTTTTATTCTTTGATGTTACACAAACCTCGATCACTAATAATTAAAAGGTTTTAACATACATAAGAAGAAACATTTGGATACTTTTAACGATGTACATCTTGATAAACTAAATTATACAAGGTACTACACCATATTCCAAAATGATTAACCTTTCTCTTCAGCATCCCTGATGAGGAAATAAGCCGCTCTATCTTTCACTGAGCCTCCTCCATTGCAGAACTCCGCTTTTGCTAATATTTCACAACCTTGAAATGGATAAACGAAGATAGCATGCCAGATCCAGTCAATATGTTGGACCAAAATCAGCCAAGATTCAAGATTTCAAGATTCAGGATAGTATATTTCCACAGAAAACAATCATCAAAATGTATGTCCACCTGTTTTTCGGTCATATTTTGCCATAAATCAGTGGCATGGAGCAGCACGAAATGGACAGAGATGTGTGCAACAATACTAATCCCAACTTTCTAGCTGATAAAATAATTCTGAGAAAGAAATAACTTAAAGTTTGCTATATTCTCAATTGTATGTTTTCTGCTTCTTTGTGACGATAACAATTGGTTATAATGATGACAAAACAGCCAAAAAAAAAACTCATTGCAAAGATGGGAAACTTGAAGTTAATTTGTGTGTTTTTATGGGTTAGAAAGTTGGACTTAGACCTTTCGGAAGCATTTATACAGTGGGTTGCAAAAGTATTCATCCTCCTGGAATTTGCAGGCAGATATGTCAGCTAGAATAATTCTATACAGGACAAAAATAGTAAAAGCAATCATCACACATTTTAAGGAGGTGATAATTTACCATATATTTGTAAATTTTCTAGCCACTTTACAACTGTTATATAACCTCTCCACATATGAACTGATATACATGACATTTTGAGTAAAATAAATGATTCACATTTTGAATATTTTCATCGTTGCACAAGATTTTCATCAGATTTTCTCTGAATTTGCTGAAATTTATCCAGGAAAACATTAAATGGAATATTGGCTGGCTGATTGAAAATATGAAGGACTGAAGTAGTACAATAAATTTGTAAAAATGCATCAAAATTACATACATGGATTATTTTTTTAAAGTTAAATTGTTTTTACTTCAAAATTACATTGTTTAATAATTAGTCAATGAACAACCAAAAGTAAAAGTTTCCAAACCGACACTTAAACATAACCATTCAATCAAAAAAAAGAGAAAAATATAGCATTATCATGAAATCAAATTGCGTGGTTATGCCACTTAATTTAGTTTAAAAAGTGCCAATGATATTGCAATTTTTAGTTGTAACTAACCAGCTAATGACTAGAAAATAAATGGATAAAAAAGAAAACTAGATCATCATTTTAGTTATGAAAATATAGACCATAACATGCCCCTGCCCTAGAACGGCATGCATATGAGTTTGCAAATGCACAGGTTATGTAACATGACATAACTGTAAAAGAGTGTCTTTAACATGGTAGACACATAAGAAAATTGTGTAGCTTGCATGTGTCATTTTTGTTCTGTGTAAAATTATAGTTGATATATTCACATGCAAACTCAATGGAGTATGAATACTTGTGCAACCCACTGTATCTCTATTTTGTGCTTCTCCATGAAATGTATATATATATGTAAAAAAACAAAACAAAAAAAAAGAGCATTTCTTTTGGATTATACATGTGTTACCTGATCTATATTCATGAACAATATTGAGTAAAGTTCACTTGGAATAACACTTTTTTTTCTCACCGGTTTCTTCACTTAGTCTATTCAAACGCACGAGAGGTGTCCTGCACAAAGAAAAGAAGAAGAGAAAATCACTCAGGCAAGAACGAATCAAAGGTAATTTCAGGTGCAAGGTGTGAAAAGCACAGTAAACATGCATACCTGCCAACCATGCCAATGATTCCTCTGCGAATTGCATCCTGCAAACAACATGAATTTTCATATATATATTTTAAAAGATGTAAATATGACTTGAATGATTATTCAAAATTTCTGGTTGGAAAAAAAAAAAACGACTATATGAGAGAATACAGGTTATTAAACTATCACTCAGTGTACTACTACGTAGAACATGCAACTTGCAATAGCTCTATTAATGTAGTGTTATTATGTAATAATTAACTTATGTTGTTACATTAAAGTAGTAAAGCTACATAAAATTAACATAAGTTAATTTTAAATGCTCCGATTCATTTTGTCCTTTATTCAGGGACATGTGAGACTTGGCATGTGTGAGTCTAATACACATCTGCAATGACACATATAACCTGTTTTTTTAGCCGGTGAAAGTTGATGATATAGGAGCTTCTCAATTGGTATCAATAAATTGAGCTACTGGACATTATATTATTGTAATTCTATACAACCAGCAGCTGACCAGTGAAGGACTTTGATCTCAAACCATAGGCCTATATTCTGAATGACTAAGCAATAAAAGCATTCAGTCACTGGGCCAATGGGCCATATTTTTAATACTGGAATTTTAATGTCAAATAATCCTATATATCCGAGGAACGCAAGTTTTTGGGTCTATAATAAGTTATCAGTTACATTCCTGCAACAGAGATGCCAAGTTCTGGAGTGAGTGAGTGTACGTTGGCCCTTTCCAACCAGCTTACATTAAAATTTAATATAACAATTAAAATATGAAGATAATACTTAAGTATTTGTTAAGTTTAGAGCAGTGAGACAGCAGCCAAAGGAGTGAGACTGATTAATCTAACTAACCTGAGATGCAGTCCTGCAGCAGACACTGCCCCAAGATGAAGATTGCGTTGATGTCGTCAACCTGAGGAAGACGCCCGCCCGACCAAGAGAAGCCATTGCTCTTATACTAAGACCTATAGAGACTTTGCCCAGTGCTTATGTCTCACTGTTTACATTTTTTTCCAGCGAATATGAGCCACTGATTAGTCTCCTATATATACTACAGGTGTCGCCACCAGTCAGCTATCAGAGTGAAGGCCGACAGATTTAGGCCTGTACACATTGCCAGACCACAGTGAGTCAGTGTCTCAGAGTTTAAAGATCTGTGAAATTTCACTCTGTTTATCACCCCTTATTACCACAAATCACCCTAAATGACTGTGGCACTGAGAGGGTGATTATACACCCTTGTTGCAATGACTTTGTTATGAAAACCTTCAAAGTTTAATATATTCCTCAAAAGTTATGATACACATTCTTCTAAATTCAGAGATAATACAAGTTTTAATATAATAATTAAATCTTGATCATTAAATTTTGAAATATTGTAAATTATACAATGTAAAAGAAAAAATCAACAGTCTTAATTGGAAACAGTATACATACAAATTAAATTTTTTTCTTCTAAAAGTATTATAAATTTGAGTGTGGTAAACATTACCAAACTGCTTAATATATCATGGAAATTTAAGAATGGTAAGCCCTTTCCTTTGCAATAATATTATTATCTATATACATGTATACATAGGTGCATACATTGTACATGTATAAAGTCAGGTTTTCTTTTAAATCAGGGATTGACATGTATACTATCCATAATTTTTAACCATTTGCTGTAATTGCTTGTTGATTTATGTGACATTTTCACTTATTCAAACCTAAAAAGACGAAAAAATCCAGTGAATTCTGCTGTCATTACCACTGATAGGGGGCTGTTAACAAATTTCGCACCATTTCGCACTTATGAGTAATATGTTGTTTGAATTGTTGATGTTTTATCTTTTTAACTATCGAAAGGACAGCTTCGCCAGAGTCGTCCCATAGAAGTTATGAGAATGTAAACAACAATGGATTTTGCTCATTTAAATGCGACTTTTTAGCTAAAAATGTGTGTATTTTGGCTCAGAATAATCATATTTTCACGGGAAAAACGCCAAAATAATCCTCTACTGGAGGGGAATTTAATTCTGAAATGTAACGTGTGAAAGGTATTGTTGTTTATATTTTGATGCACGGCATTAAAAGGGGTTTTGTAGCAGGAATCAAAGAGGCCAGGAAACTCTTTTACCTCCAAGACACTGATTTGATTAAAGGCATGCCGCCAACTATAAAACTGCCAATAAAGGGGGGGGGGGGGGGGGGGGTAAAACTGCCAAATTTGAAGAAACAGGAAATCCAATGCTATTCTAGGGGAGTTAATGACCAGAAAGTCATAAAATTCTCGAATTGTGTGTGACGAAAAGAGTTTCCACTCCTTCTACTGGTCTCCATGGCCAGACCTTGAGCTCTGGACTGTTTCTTGCTGATCATTATTTCCAACTAGACCCCGAGTTTTCAACTGCGCTACAGCAGCTCTCAACTGAAGCTTGGTCTAATTTCCAGCCACTCATATTGACACTAAAACTAGATGTATTAATAGCAACTTAGTTTATTTACATAACAAGAGCTAATAATGCAAAATAAAATCTTCAGTCATTCTCTTTAGACATTTACGTTTTTCCATGAGACAAACCCAACAAGCTATACATAGTTTTATCATAGTTTTTATTATGATTCCATTTCTCAATTATTTCAATAAATATGCATAAATACAAATCTGGAATGCCATTCCGGATGCCTATGTTGCATGGGGAGAAATGTAATACAGGAATCTGAAAATACATGAACCCAATTACAGAATATTAAAATGACTGATTGTAATATAACTATAATAGGTACAGAGCAAATCACCTCATTTCTGAATTAGCATGTATCAATTAAATTATGTAAAAGTATTATGTAAGCAAACAAATAATTCTAAATGCTAGGCCCTAATCATGCAGTCATCATCCCATGGAGCCACCTGCTCCATGATCATCCAAAGAGAATTCAACACTGCTTTAAAAAGTTTTGATTTATTCTTTCAAAGCTCGAGCATATACACTAAGTCCGTTCAGACATATGTATCCATGTTCTTCTTGATATTTACCTCAAATGCACCAATTCTACTTTTCCTTTTTATTTCTCATAGTTCTGGCGGATTTAGTTCTGCATAGGCCAGTTCCCGTGCAACGAATACTCCCAATGAAAACACAGCTACGCTTTTCACTATTTGCCTGGAACAAAAATAAAACAGTGTTGACAGCATATAATCCAAGCTTTCCGCTCCTTCTGTCTCTGGCAGATAACATATTAGCTGAATCTGATGTTGTATAGCTTTGCTTGGTACAGTAACAGTACAGTAATAGTTAACACAAATTGTTGAATTGCTTGCTCACATGACGGCATGATGTGCCTTTTTGCTCCCCCCAAAAATCTTGCAATCACTCTTGGACCTAAAAATCAATTCACGCATCTTAGAAAATCCTAACGCTGCATTTCGACCTCCCTTCTACTAGGTTGATGTTTTAGCATTAACCCGCATGATCAGAGACGGAAGGTAATTCTCAATATCATATAACGTATAAGTTACTATAACTCAGTATGAGCTCATATACCGAAGAGGTAGACAAACAGAACTGGCAACACCGCGTGAGATTGGGCGATATTCAAGGTCAAACAAATCCAACGTGATACATCACAACAGAAATTAATTGGCGTGTCGATGTAAGATAATTCTGGTTCTTACCATCGAAACTGATCATGATATAGGCTTTGAACAAATCCAACAAAGCCCCCAGAAGCCATTTTCTACCGACTTAGAAGAAATCGTTTCTGATGAGCTCTGATGTTTCGCTGGCCCGCTGCGACTAGCTATCGCGTTTACGCATAGGCAGGTCCCAGCCAACTCTGATGTGAGCTATTGATGCGCAATAAACTCGCAAGAGGGAGTGATGGTGTAATTCAACCAGCGCCTCCTCACAGCAATCCGTTTAATCAGCTGATTACTGGGAATTCTAGTCCTGGACGTTTGACCTTCTTAGCTGATTATTAGGTTATTAGTGCTGAAATGGACGTGGTTGTTGTTGGCAGTTGCATGACAGACTTAGTCAGGTAATATCCTGTCAATTGTGATTACAGTGTGATATGTCAAAAATATGTACCCAATCGCGCGCCATCACTTTGGCATCAGGTGCAAGTCACAGCACAGGGCCCTGTCAGGGGTTTTTCAAAAACCTTTTTTTACCTAGTGTTTAGCCACTTTAGTTATATAAAATATTATATAATATGATAATGCAATGTGCATGAGGGGCCGCATGGATAATCCTGTGTCATGTACATGTACCATGGCATACATTTTTATACCCTTTTTTTTAAGAGCTGTAGCAGATTCAAAGGTATGGGGGGGGGGGGGCGGTTTAAGGGGGGTTCTTAGTCCAGTAACTGAACTAGGGGGTTCTTAGCCCCCCTCCCCTTCTTGGCCTAATACATCACTGTGCATAAGAAATTAGAGGGAACACTGCAAACAATTTTGGATCTGCCCCTGACTTAAGGGTTGTTCTATATAACAAAATTAAATTAAATTGCATTGTTGATGCAATGAATTGTGTATTTATATAGATAGATATTAAATATACCTAAAGACAATATATTTATATTAAAGATAATATATTCAGGTTTATCATATATTATCTTTAAGTGAATGTTATAGTTATATAGTCCACATAAATAAATAATGTTTGCAAGGTTGATTAATTAATTTGTGGTACTAGTTTGGATACCGACTGTCATGTCACACCAGAAAAGTGTATAAGACTGAAATTCAGACGTATTTAAATTTATTGTACCAAACAGTTTTCAGAAAATACCTAAGTAGCAATTTTGGTCTACATGGTTAGCGACTGTCATACCACATGCCATTTATTGGAAATAGCATGAAAATTAGTGACATTAAATTTCAGTGTCTAAACAAAATCCAGAAAATACATATTCATCATTGATATTCTGTTGTATGTTTAAAACCCATGATGTTTCATTAGCATCACTGTCGCGGTCAATTTCACTGAAGTGATTTATTCAACTGGTGTTGAATGTTGTATTGAAGTCATTGATGTTATCATTATGGTTATCCACTAGATTAAGCTGTTTCTGTTGGTAACATTTTCTGACACAGGAGAAATCGAACTGCACCTATTTGACTAATCAGCTATCAAAATCGGGTTATCAGCAAGCTGTCAAAACCGAGTTGTCAACACACAGATTCATTTGTAAACAAAAGTACGTGCTTGCATTAGGCCACGCCCACATCTATTTATAGCCTGGTACTATTTTAGGGCTTTTCCCGAAAATAACGGCCTCCTCTTTCCTTATTGATATCTTATCAATGGACTGCAGGTTGGTGTTGTTTGCATTACTGTTA
The DNA here is from genome assembly GCA_932294295.1 of Alitta virens. Classification (NCBI taxonomy): domain Eukaryota; kingdom Metazoa; phylum Annelida; class Polychaeta; order Phyllodocida; family Nereididae; genus Alitta; species Alitta virens. The sequence continues at coordinate 39,651,499 of OW028574.1, read as the reverse complement.
GTTCATATTTCCTTCTGCAATTAAGCTTTATTTCATTCCCTTCTGCTCGTTGCTTGCGTAGTCTTACTGATGAACAATGAGGCCTTATGCATTAATTTCTAAGGCCTAAGTGCCACAGCCAATCACAGAGTCTGTTAGAGCTCGTTGCCTTGCAAAATGGCCTTGCAAAGAAATAAGCTCTACTCTGATTGGTCGAACGTTCATTTAGTTGACAAGCCTCATGGCAATGGACATGGCTCCCATCATGTCCCATGAAACATTCAAAACCATAGTTCTACTGCTTGTCCAGTCTTGGAATCACCTAGAAATGGTCATTAACCGAGTTCTAACGTGAGTTTCTTCAAGTTTGTCAGGAAAATCCTAAGTAAAGAATGATTTTTGTGTAAGTAGGTCATTATTATTTTGTGCGCATCATGGCCGCGCAGATTAATTAGGACAACATAGTTCGATCCGGTCATCTGAGAATAGCATGACAGTAGATTTTGTTTTTGGCCAATCTCTAGTCATAAAAGCCCTACGGGCGGCCCCTACGGGGCCGCTCCTGCGGCCTATAATGACACCAATAAACAGGTACGAAAACCCCTGTGAGTCACAGTAGCCAGCTAGGAATACATTGTGTTGTAAAAAAAAGGTTTACCCTTTTCGCAGTAGCGCAGTGTGTGTTAAGTCAATGAGGTATAGGATACCTTATTGGTTGGTTAGTCGCTCATCCTTTTCCTGCTTGTTTTATTTCAAGTAGACCATATATATACATGGGCCTACATATATTTAAAAAAATACATATACATATTGTATAATTAAATTTGTACCCTCACCAGTGTATTTAGCATGATGTATGCCGTTGTACAAATCTTCATGTAAAACAGTTATGAGCCATATCGTGCTGCGATTGGTAGGCAGCCAGAAAGTGGGCGGAGCCTAAATAAGCAGCGTTGCCAAGTTCACATAGTAGGCAATTCTAGCGATCTGACTTATTTGTATGTTTCATTTAAGGTTTGTTAATTTTTATCCAATTTTCAATTCAAACCTTTTCCACAAATTATATTTTACAGCACAGTGCCGAGATTACCTGCACTCGGGGAAACTCTTCATGGACATAAATTTTCAATAGGTTTTGGAGGGAAGGGTGCCAACCAGTGTGTGGTTGCTGCTAGATTGGGTGCCAAGGCTGCTATAATAGGCAAAGTAATAATCAGCTAATGTTTAATTTGTAAATTTTTTTGATGTCACATACTGACAAAGCATTAGGTTTTCCTTCTTCACTTTTTAAAATTGTCAATGAAATTTATGGATGGTATATATATATACACTATCTTTGCAGGTTGGGGATGACACTTTTGGCCAGAACTACCTTCAGAATTTCAGGGACAACAATATAAACATTGGTAATATAGCTTTATTTATTTTTATACTGATATATATATCTAGGAATACACATAGTCAAGATGGTTTTAAGAGATATATTAAATTTAGTATGATTGCAACACATAATGAACGTTAATTGTGATATTCCTAATTGTTATATTGGTTCAAGGTCAAACCCTCATTAGAGTCATAATATTCACAACATACCTTTCGTATATATATGTCATCATTGATGAAGAGCACTGTTTATATTTCTGTTTTGTTTAATTTGAAATAGTATAAAAAATATTTTATGAATCTTTAGGTGGCCCCACGATAGCGAAGGGATACCTTCTTAGTGGGGTCTCTTCACATTATGTACAAATTGTTTCGAAAATTAAATTTATAATATATGTTTTATGAATGTGAAATAAAATGAATGAATCTGAATCCATCTAAATATTATCTAGTTGTATCCTAATATATCATGAATGAATATGTTGTGCTATATATATACATGCATGACACATGCAATTTTTTTTCATGCAGATCATGTAGGTATTACAAGTGATGCTTCTACTGGGGTTGCAACCATATCTGTGACTGACAAAGGTGGGTTTTAGAATTAAATTATGGATTGAACGTGAGTACAGTTTAAATAATGTTACGCACATATGTAATCCACTGTCCATGTAGTAAAGTTACTCATTATAATACTCAATATATATTATCCTTGTATTTTTGCAGGGGACAATGCCATTGTTATAGTGAGTGGTGCTAACTTCCTACTGAATGAGAGTGACATACAGAAGGCTGAGAAGTTGATATCGGAAGCCAAAGTTGTTGTCTGTCAACTGGAAACGAAACCAGAAACCTCGCTTAGTGCGCTGAAGTTAGCCAAGAAACATAACAGTAAGTATATATATGTATATGTATATGTATATATATATATATATATATATATATTAAAATCAGAAATATTTGGTCAATCAGTCTACTGTATACTTTTAGGCTTAGGAGGCACTGGGCCAACTTGTATGTAAAGACAAACCTGTAACGTATGTCTATTTATCTTCTTATATGGACCTCATATAACTTGTATATAGTCCTGAAATAAATTTTATCTACATCTATCTATCTTTATTGTATGTTACTTTGGCAGTCACAACTATTATGAACCCTGCACCAGCTGTCCCAAATTTGGATCCTGAATTTTACAGATACAGCGACATTTTTTGCCCTAATGAATCTGAGGTAAGCAGCGGTAAGGCTCTTTAATGTGATGAACTTTTGTAAACTTCAGATTGTGTCTCTCTTTCCTGACAGTCTCGTACATAATGTTGTTTTCTGCATTTTCTAAACAGGCAGAGCTACTGACGGGAATGAAAGTATCCTCAGTGGAAGAGGCTGACAAGGCTGCTCTGGAGTTGAGAATCAGAGGGTGTAAAACAGTCATAATTACCCTTGGGAAAAATGGGGCGATACTTGTAACTCAGGATATGAATTCTTCAGTTCACATTCCATGTCAGCCTGTTCAGCCAGTGGACACCACTGTGAGTAATTTATGTTTAATCCATTGAAGAATTTTGAAGAGTTGGCCAGGATGCAAAGTTAAAATATCCAGCCTTGACACACTGCTAATAGGCATATATAGGCTACTTCCATTCACAATATAGATATCCTTCCCAAGTATCTCAACTTAGATTAATATGCTTTTAAAGGTTCTGATCGAACCACATCAGAACTTTCCAGATTAAATCTAGATTTGCTTGTGAATGTCAATTTTTTTGCACGGGAACCCGAACTTACCTTGCTTAACAGATAACTTAAATTCTATAAATGTTTTCATATGTCATAACTCGAATTAAATCAGGTGGTCCATTTGAATTAAACTGAGGCAAAGTGTACCAGTCTTCCATAGAGTATATACATCAGATTACAATTATAGCATTCTCATACTTTGGAAACGTGTATCACGTGTAACCTCTGCGAATCTGGCTGCTATAGGTACAGGGCGCAATGCTTTGATTAGCCAGTTGATGAACTGAAGATTGTGACAATCACCTTCTGATTTCAGGGTGCTGGGGATGCATTTGTTGGAGCATTGGCCTTCTACTCAGCAACACAGCCGAGTATAACACTGCAAGACAGGATCACAAGATCCTGTGAAATTGCAGCAGTCAGTGTCCAAGTTGCTGGAACTCAAACTAGCTTTCCTCACAGGAAAGACTTGCCTCAGACACTTTTCCAATAAAACGAGTCTTTGTTGGATGGCAAACATCCAATGTACACTTGTCAGGTAACATAATCACCTGTCTGATTCAGGTAAAGTGCCCTTCTTATATTTCAAGTGCTCTATTACATGTATGAATTAACATCATGGCACCATGAAAGAACTTCATCCACTGGTATTCTGTGATAAAAACATACAATTTATTAAAAGGAAGAGTATATATTTTAATACATTCTGACAAATTTCCATGTACAACACAACTTGAAATGACAAACCTAATCAATAAATTAAATGCTTATTTTTCACGTAATGTTTTAATTTTCTTTTTCTCCCTGTATATCACCCAGCTTCTCACTGAAAAGCAAAAATTATACAATTATATTCTAATCAAATGTATAATACAGGGCCTAGTCTAAAAAGTGTCATAAGATGAAGTTTAGCCCAACCATACCCAGTGGGTCAAATTTGTACATTTCCAATTTCTCTGCAAGTCTTGGTCGCACAGCAGCAAACATATGACCTGACGCAGCCAGGCTTTCCATTAATACGATGATATTCCTGAAAGAGAACATTTGCAAAGTCATTTGCTGTTGGTAAAAGCTAGGTATTAATATTACAGACCATAAGAATTATTTCAAATATGCCTGAATTGGGCTCCATCATTATTCAATCAGTATTACAAGAAATCTTCCATGATTCAGCCAAGATTTACTTACTTGCCCTTAGCCATTCTTTTTTATCAGTCTATCAGCCTGGTATCCTGAAATTTCAGAAACACCCTGTGTTAGACATGTTGTATGCCAATGAAATTGAATGAATACCTACCAATCTTGTCACTACAGGCTGATGCAGTGCGGGTCTATGCTTGTATGTATTCTTAAATATCTATTCAAGCATTAAGTTACCCATAGGATTAAATATTCTACTTATGGGGCAATATTCATCACTACTGAAATAGTAAATTAAGAACATGTATATCTGAATGTCAGTTGAATCTCTGTTATAATGGTAATTTGTCAGTGCCTCAGCATGAAGCCGAAGGCCGTTTGTCACGATACATGACATTGTAAACACATAAATTTATTTTTTTCGTTTTTAGATCACCCTCCCCCATTGTAAACCCCTGAATTCTAAATGCATTTCTGAAAAAATTCAGTCTTTATTTGACGAAAATCAGACCAAAGCGTTGAGAAGTGATGTGTACAACTTCGCAGTGTCAAACGAAGCCAAATCAGCGTGGCGTGCTTATATAGCGCGGGCGCGGACGTCAGCGAGAGCACAACAGAATCTGCTCGATCCACAATCCTTTTTTTTTTTGCCGCTGCTAACATATATGTACCTGCCTTCTCCTGCCTCTATCTCACTTAATCCAAAAACACTTACGGAATCAGCATGAGCTATATTAAACAATGGATTACTGCTCTGTTACATAAGTTCAACTTAAAAGTTGTAAATGGGGCGATGCTCTTCTTGACGTTGGCCATGACTTTCTAGAACTCAAGCTCCTCTGCCTTCTCCTGTTCGCAGCTCGCTTGATATTTGGTCTATTTTCGATCTAAAACTCGTAATGACAGCTTATCACTGGTTCTTTGTGGGAGACTGATTAACTTTGATGGCTGCTGCCTCTCCTTCGCGCCAAACCACCTCAAAGTTGTGAATCGATGATGCTTGTCACACATTTGCGTTTATGGATTGGCTTCAGCGTTTTGTGGATCCAACGTTTTCTCGCCGCTCAGATAGCAACTAAGACTGACACCTGAATTGCTCATAATTAAATGTCAGTTTATTGCAATTGTGTGCCCCTGCCCACTATTGGAGTTATTGCAACTGTTTACAGCATGTCTATCAGTTTTGCACACAAAACATGCAATTAAATTTTTCATTACAGAAAATCCACTGCCGGCTATTGCTACATTTGGTTTATTTAAAGTTACCTTGCTGTTGCTACTTTTTTTGTTATTTTAGCTTAATTATATATTTCAATTTTGCACCTGTTGTTGCTACATTTATGTAGTAGTCCAATAATTTTCACTGCTTTCAATTATTAGACCAATGCTATTTAAATGGACTTTTATTAACTTGGTATTTTGGGACCATAAATAAATATTTTACTATTCTTTTATTTTAGTTTATTTTGTCACACAGATGTGTTCATGGTCTGCTCTCTTTGGAGGATTTGGTGGCCTTGAAAAAGGCCAAAGATATTTGGATTGGCCTTGAAAAAGACCGGGGTTTGTAGTGATCGACTGCTCATGACTCTTCAACTGCAGGGGTGTTAATTTGTGCACACTGCTTCAGTAACTACTTCGCTGACATGTCGCCTCTGTTCAAATCGTCCCAAAACTTTACAATCATGTGTGCTTTCCTCCTCACTTCATGCCGCTGGTATCGCAGTGTGTCACCTCTTGACAGGACATTAGTTTGGATAGGAATCTGCCTGGCTTCCTCGTGGAGCAAGTGGATCAGCTGGTAGAGATTCAGGTTGGCTTTGTCTGTCCTGTTCAGTTGTTATGCCAACCTTTGACGTCGTTGTTAGTTCATATGGGTAGCATGAAACCGCTCCATGAGGCCACAGGAAAGACAGTATTCCTCATCCACTGTCTGTCGATGTACATCACTAGGCCTCGCAGCTTTCCTTTAGGGGGGCAGAGTTCTTTCAGGCTGTCGAACTGTAATTATTAGACCAATGCTATTTAAATGGACTTTTATTAACTTGGTATTTTGGGACCATAAATAAATATTTTACTATTCTTTTATTTTAGTTTATTTTGTCACACAGATGTGTTCATGGTCTGCTCTCTTTGGAGGATTTGGTGGCCTTGAAAAAGGCCAAAGATATTTGGATTGGCCTTGAAAAAGACCGGGGTTTGTAGTGATCGACTGCTCATGACTCTTCAACTGCAGGGGTGTTAATTTGTGCACACTGCTTCAGTAACTACTTCGCTGACATGTCGCCTCTGTTCAAATCGTCCCAAAACTTTACAATCATGTGTGCTTTCCTCCTCACTTCATGCCGCTGGTATCGCAGTGTGTCACCTCTTGACAGGACATTAGTTTGGATAGGAATCTGCCTGGCTTCCTCGTGGAGCAAGTGGATCAGCTGGTAGAGATTCAGGTTGGCTTTGTCTGTCCTGTTCAGTTGTTATGCCAACCTTTGACGTCGTTGTTAGTTCATATGGGTAGCATGAAACCGCTCCATGAGGCCACAGGAAAGACAGTATTCCTCATCCACTGTCTGTCGATGTACATCACTAGGCCTCGCAGCTTTCCTTTAGGGGGGCAGAGTTCTTTCAGGCTGTCGAACTGTGCCTTGATATATTCAGCAGGGAAGTATATCAAGTAGGGGTCCATATCGTTTGTTTCAAACGATCCAGTACGTATCTATTGATTGGACAATTAATACACGATATATCAATTGATACGAAAACTTGAAAAGACAGAAAAAATTAAGCTGACAAACAGTAGTGCATTAAAAATTTCACCAGGTGGCGCAAATTTTGTTCAACAGGGTATAGTGGCTGTACCATAATATCACCCACGAAAACACTTCATTTTCGGCGGAATACGAGTTTTGTGCATGAAAATTGACGGATTTAAGAAGTCGAACGATATCGTCGAACCCAAAACGTGATTCAAGTAATCGTATCGATTGAAATAACCGGTTTAATTGATATATCGTGAACCGGTACAGACCCCTAACATCAAAGTCTTGCAAAACTCGAGGTGGAGCCCTTCTTGTAATTGGTAGTCTGCTGACCTACCTCCTGGATCATTTTCCAAACTGCCTGGGTGAAGTGACTTCTAAATATGGGCGGTGAGGTGACTAACCCTAGCGGGCGGTGAGTTGGCAGAGGTGGTGAGTTGACTAGTAATCATCCCTCGGGAGTTAGCATAATCAATGTATTATAGTCACTAGATTTAGAATTAGTGTGCATAATTTGGGTGGGCTAGAGTTCCCAGAGAAGAGAGACCATGTATCTGTGATTTAGGCCTAGTTCAAGATGAGAAACATGTCATAAAGGAATGCCCTCTTGCAGAGAATGCATGATTTTCATATGGATGAGATAGCTCTGAAAAATGTATGGCACTGTATGATATTTTAAGTTTTACTGTTGAGTGCTGTGGCTTTTGCCAGTATTATTATTGTACTATGTTAAATCTTTGGTAAATAAAATTTAATGTGCTTAACCAGAAGCCAAACTTTGCATCCCTCATATAGCAATCATTCAGTGCCACCCAATCATCATGGGCCAATGTTTAGATGTCGGACTTCATCCTTCTGTGTCACAACTTTCCACAAGAGGATGGATATATATAAGCTATCTAGTATAATCTACCTATTGTTATGATCTGGCAAATGAGAACCCAGATCTATGTAAAACTGTCCATAGCATTTGTTAAATAGCACATTCTCTTTATTAGGAGTTTGCGAAATTTCCATCCTCAACAATTATTAGCCGGATAACACCAGCAAGGGAATGTGCACCTAATATCGCTCAAGGTCATTTACACAGTGTTACTGTACAATTCTACAAAATGTACACCGTCGACGTTCGCCGAATCCTGTTTTTGATGCATTTCAGCGTTTGATGTAACGTTCATACTCACAGTGCATAATTATTTGAAGATTCTGGCACGAAATCAGAACCAGCAGTGCCTTCTCAGTGTACTCTGCTGCTGACTGCGCGATCGACTAAATCCTAAACCTGTAATTCGCCAAGCCTACCAACGCGCGTAACTTGTGGCCTACACTTGCTTTAGTACTCGAGTATAAGCCTACAGACTGAGATAGGCTCATAATATAGGCTAACAAATTGAACCAGAATCCGTTAATTTCCATTGGAAAAATACACATTCAATTTCTTAGTGGCCCATTACAGTGTGACCCAGACGCCCCTTAATAGCTCTTAATAGTAAGCTTAATAGTCAAACTTTTGCCCCCCCCCCCCCCCCCCCCCCCGCCGTAGAGGCCCTGCTGGATCCTTCAGTGCCCTGTTGAGACTGGGGCGCCCAAACATATGATGTTTACTCCTATAAATACTATGCAAACTTGAGTAAGTGAAAATGAAATGGAATGTCCATTAACACCTTGTCCAATACTGCAATAGGCCTATCTTTTTTTAATCTTGAACCACAGGCGTTAGCAAAAAAATTATTGAATATCAGGGCCGTAGCCAGACTTCAAAATTAGAGGAGGCAAAAATCCTACTTTCATGGCCTTCACTTGCACAAGTTCAATAGGCGTTAAAGTATAACTTCCAAACTAATAGTGTCATGTGGATTGCAGACTGCAATATAAGTGACCATGTAATGATGAATGATAAAGACAATAGCCTAGCACCACCTAGTGGGAAGCAATGGAGCTGTACTCAACCCGACCTCAACGTGACCTACTTAAGACTGACCTCAACTGACCCATATAGAAGGGAGAGACATCAACATGACCCCAACTTGACATAATTCAACATGACCCCAACATGACCTACATACAGCACCACCTGGTGAGAAGAGCAGAAAATACATCAACATGACCCCAACTTGACCTACATAGAACCAAGCTAAGCTGACCTCCACCTGTCATCAACAAAAAATGGATATGGGCTGAACATGATGAAAAGAGATACTACACTCAAGCCAGAGTTACTCAGATACAGTGCAGAACAGTATTATGAATAATCAAGTTACTCAGACACAGTGAACAATAGTATCATGTATGACCAAGCATGTATGATTATGTAGGCAAGCATGATTAGACTAAAATTGACAGGTAAAGAACAAGATTGTAAGTCAATATGACAGGTAGGCTCACACAGATAGATAAAGTCAACTGAGTAAGAAAATTGGGATTGAAAAGGGAGAGTTAGCAAGTACAAAAATAAGCATTAGATGTATGAGGTGAGATACCAGATTTTGGCATGGAGACTTGGGAGCATATCTCACAGCAAACAAAGGCACATAAAACACCAATCAGCTAATGCAGTCTGACAGAGCACCGGGTGCCCTGCTATAAAATTACAGGAAAATGGGCAACAGACTAAAAGAAAGGTACAAAAAAAATTGGGGTTTTTATGGCACAGATTGAAACTTTATTGCAAACTATGGGGATCCAAGTTGGGTAATGGAGCTGGCTGATGAGACCACGCACCAAGTCACGTGGGGGGGAAATAAGGGTTCTGAATCGATATGTAGATCAGGTAACCCAAGCGTACCATATATGGCAAGTCAGCCCTGTCAATCAATCTGGCAGCTCCTCATTTTTGCTTGGGACATACCCTGGTTTCGAACCATTGGCTCAGGGCCAGATGGCTGGACTGAAGGAGGTTTTGGCCTGCCTGACAACTGCCCATGATTGGCTCTGCCCAGTACCCCATAGGATGCATGCTTAAGGTTTCATTTATAATGGCCAGCAGGGTCGAAATTGGAAAGTTCAAGCGGTTTTCAGACAGTAATCAGTTGACTTAGCTACCGTCTATCAGTCAGGTTGTGAGCAAGTCAGGAGAAGAAGTAGGCAACTCAGCTGTGACTGTAGTGTGCATTATTCAGGAATTGAGACAGTAAGTGGAGTTAAGATATATTGTACAATCGAAGTAGAAGAAGTAGAAGAGAAAGTACTGAAACCAAATACAATACAATTGTAGAAGAAGAAGTAGTAGTAGAGTGGCTAACTGATTAGACCATATTAAGTATAAGTTGAGCTAGAACTGACAATATTGCAGAAGCAGAAGTAGTAGTAGTAGAGTGGTTTGAGAATAGAAGACCACACAGATCTGGCAAGTGGACAGATAGGGTGCAGCTGTATATGATTTATGAGTGAATGATTGGGAGGGATTTGATTGTTGGCCATTGCATTGTATTTATGTGTTTGAATGATATGTGAGTTCAGGACTGACATGTCCTTGTCTTATTGCAATATTTGAGTGTTATCAATGATATGTATGTGATCAGCAGTTAATTCAAGTATACTGAGCATAGTGACCTGATCAGTCAGACTAGCGAAGTGTCACTGATTGCTGGACTAATTATAATATTAATAAGTGTGTGTGTCATTTATCAATAGGGAAACTTAGTGAAGACTAAAGAGTATAATTTGACTTGATCTAAGAGCAGTAATTAAAGATCAAGTGCTAGATAGATGCGGTAATTATTTGTGTGGGAAAAGTGTATTCCCCTAATATATATTTGTGTGTATTCAACAGAAGTAGAAGTCAGGTATAGTTGAGTCAGGGACAATTATTGAGAAAGGCTGAGAGTGTCCTGAGTAAATGACAGTCAGCCTGCGCTTTCAGAAGTAGAATGGTTAAATAACCATTGTCTTAGAGAGTATAGTGAGTTCCTTGAGACTTGTATAATTGTGTGAATTAATGTGAGTTGTGTGTGAATGAAGCATTCAGTATTATTATTTGTTGTAAATTCTCCCAGAATATATTTCCAAAATCTTACACCAATTCTTAGTTGTCCTTGCATGGAAGTATACTGAAAGGCCACTGAGCATTAACCAGTGGACCAGAAGATAAGATTGGGAAGTACATCCCTTTAAGATATTCAAGGAACCAAAAAGTGGAATAGTAAATATAATTCCATTTTTGGTCAGTATTATGAAATACTGAGAAGCTGCTGAGTGCGCACCAGTAAGCCAGTGAATATTGAAGGGAAGTACACCTTTCATAAGAGTATATAGAGATTATTGGAGGAGAAACAGTAAATATAGTTCCACTAATTTTGGTCAGAGATAATAAATGAGAATTGAGTTTGACGGCTAATGTTGCATGGCAATTAGGCTGTTAAGTTAATATTTAGTATATCGATAACCTAGCAGTAAATTGAGCTAGATATAGTGGTCAATCATTTAATATATGATACCAAGTCAAAGGCAGTGCTGAGAAAAATATTGTGAATGTTTTTCATGGTTTTATTAGATTTTTATTAAATATTTTCACAGCACGAGTTAGTTTGCTAAATCCCCCAGATTTAGCTGAGTTGACACTCCAGATACCAGTTAAAGTGATAATAGCAAGCAAGAGATGGACACTCAATAGTTTTCCTTTAGTTTATGTACAACTTTAGGCAAGTCACAAATGTTATATTAACAAGTCCATCAAACAAATTTATTGCCAATTTTGCCAGAGTATTGGTCAATTTGTCCCAAAATCAGAGGAGGCGATTGACAGCCTCCTCTTCCTCAGCCTGGCTATGGGCCTGAATATGCGATATGGTGTAGGCCTAATAAGAGAAGGTCACAAACTCCACTGAAAAACCGGAGAACGTTCTGACCTCATTTGCATGACAAGGCAAGTGTCTTTTCTGCGAGTTTGACGTCTGTGATCAATCTAGCCAATGAGAGGTTGAAAGGATCTGCCCAGCGCCTTAATTGATGCCATATGTGATAAAAAAACTCACCATATATGGCTTGTACAGATTGGACAGACTGAGTTATGGAGTTTCTATGCAACCAGTGAGGCTGATCACCTTGCTAGAGTAGAAGCTGTATTAAAGAGATTGCAAAGTTATGGTGTTCGAGTCCAGAAAGAGAAATGTGCATTCTTAATGACAGTGTGCAGTATTTAGGACACACAGTGAACAAAGATGGTCTGAAGCCTACTACTGAGAAATTGAGGCTTCGCAACAAATGAAAGCACCTCGCAATGTGCCAGAACTAGGAGTTTTGTTGGGTCTTGTGAATTAAGAAACATTTGACAAACTTTAAAATTCTAGCTCATTATGATTCATCAAAGCCATTGACATTGGCTTGCGATACAAGTCCAGAGGGAGTTGGTTGTGTGTTATCGCATGTGTGTCCAGGTTCGGAGGGTGAGCATCTGATTGCTTACGCTTGCAGAACGTTGACTACAGCAGAAAAAAACTGTCCACTGGAGAAGGAAGGCTTAGCGATAGTGTATGGATTGAAGAAATTCCATAAGGAACCTGTATGGTAGACGTTTCACCGTAATTACAGACAATCGACCCATAGCTCGAATTCTTGGCCCAAAGACTGGTACCTTGCTGCTTTGAGACTACAATGCATGGTGGGCACTGATTACGATGGCATATGGCTATGAGCTACAAACAAGGAGTCACAAGACCATGTGAACTGTAAGGCGAGTCAGTTGCCAGCAGGAGATGATGGGTACCTAGCTTCAGAAAGTTCTGTGAATTACTACTCATATGTTGATTCTTGTAAGGATCCGATCCTGTCTTGGATTTAACACTGAATAGTTGGCCAAAACATTGTGATGACTCTGAAATGAAATCCTACTTTGATCGACGAAAGCAACTCTCAATTGATTGTGGATGTTTATTGTGGGGTTTGCGTGTCATTGTTCCACCTAAGTTTTGCCATCGCCTCTTACACACAGACCATCCTGGCATAGTTCGTATAAAATGGTAGCCAGATCTTATTTCTGGGGTGGTTTGAAAACAATAGCTGAAAAATGTCAACAAAAAAAATGTTTGGCAGTGTGTACACGATGGCAATACGGTGTCAACAAACACGGTCCTTACACGGATGAATACGGTCGCTACACGGATATGTGCGGTTGAATCACGGCAGTGCCTGGTGCAACACAGAGAGGTCCCCGGTTGTTGCCAGAGTTAACATGACTGTCCCGGAAGAGTGCGGAGTGAACTGGAGTTTAACACGGATAGCGCTTAAATTGGTATTTAAACAGCCTGCGCCCCAATGTCCATCATTCCGCTTTAGACTTCCATACTGCAAAGGCGGATACTGCTACAGAATTGGATATGTCTTTATTATCACATCAAGAGAGGGTGTAATTCAATATAAAGTTCCTGGACATGCAAGTGCAGCTACTTACTGCTGCAAAGGATATACTTCTGCATCAACAAGAACAAAAACTGCAAGAAGATGCAGAGAGGACCAGAACAAGTGATGAAGATGAAGTACAAAATGCTGGTGCTGCACGAAGAAGAAGAAGGCGAATGTGGGTGCGACCTTGGGTTCTAAGAAGACCTCTTTATGGGCAGTATGAAAAACTGATGGCTGAATTGACTGCAGAAGATGTGAGTGGCTTCAAGAATTTCATGAGGAGTTAAGTAAAATCTGGCATGGATTGAGCCAGACTTAGTTCTTGCCAGAGTGGGAACTAGAATTACAAAGCAGGATACATTTTGGAGGAGGGCCCTTGAACCTGGATTGAAACTGGCTATCACCTTGTGCTACCTGGGTACAGGCAACAGCTACATGTCTCTTCAGTAAGGATTAAGGGTAGCCTTCAATACCATTTCTATCCTTGTCATCAAAGTTTGCCAGGCCATCATAGACGAGTACTCAGCAGAAGTGATACGTTGTCCTGTAACCCCAGAAGCCTGGAAAGAAGTTGCCAATGGATTCTACAACAGATGGAACTTCCCCCACTGTGTCGGCGCCATTGATGGGAAGCACGTTGCCATGAGATGTCCAAGGAAGTCAGGATCCCTTTTCTACAACTACAAGGGATTTTTCTCTATTGTCCTGAATACAAGTTCCTCTATGTTGACATTGGTGCCAGTGGATCAGGCTCAGATGCTGGAGTGTTTAGTCAGACAGACTTGAAGGAAGCTCTAGAAAGTGGGAACAGTGGATTAACGGAACCAGATAACCTGCCTACTGATGACCAACCAGTGCCTTACTTCATAGTTGGGGATGATGCATTTGGACTGCAGACTTGGATGTTGAAGCCTCTGCCTCACAGGAACATGAGCATTGAAGACAGAATCTTCAATTACAGACTTTCTAGAGCTAGACGGGTGGTAGAGAATGCCTTTGGACTTTTGGCTGCTAGGTTCAGGTGTCTCCTCACAACAATGCCCTGCACAACAATGCCCTGAAAGAGTGTGCACCATAACTCTTGCTTGCTGTGTGTTGCACAACCTACTTGATGTTAATGCTGTGGGCCAAGAAAATGCAGACACCCATGAGATCATCCCAGGTGCATGGAGGGAGAAGGCCAATCTGCCAGACATGGGAGATGTGTACAGAGGCAACAGCAACCGAGCAGCCAAGGAAATGCGGCAATACTTGGTCAAGTACGTCAACTCAGCAGCTGGCAGTGTACCATGGCAACAAGACAAGATTTGAAAACAACAAGAATGTAAGTTTAAATATTTAATTATTAATAAAGTTCAGACATCTGCAGCACACAAGTGCACAAAATAGACAGCATTTAATTATTGTCATGCAAAAGTATAAAATACAGTTAACATTATTACTAATAACATGTACCAAAACTTGCACAAGTGTATAATACAAGTACCATCATTTGAAAGTTCATTCTTATCTTGCAGCTATTATAGTTACTCCGTGGTCGTAGTTGGAGGCGTGGGCACCGAATAGGAGGAGTTCTGGTCACCACCAACCATCCCCCCCCCCAAACTAGTGTTCAACAAGAAGCTGGTCAGAGACACATCATGAGGAGTGCTGCAATCAAGTGGTGAAAGGGAAGGACGACGGTGTGTAGGACCTGCAGTCAACCATGCCTGACTGATAATACTGGAAGTTGATGCAGTTGCCACAGGAGAAGTGGGGATCCATGCAGGCAAAGGCGAAGGGGCAGACGAAATGCGCTTGGGGCGAAGGGACAGACGAAGGAGCGTACATCTGGGAAAAAGGGCCGGACAAAGGAGCGTACATCTGGGAAGAAGGGCCGAACGAAGGAGCGAACATCTACGAAGAAGGGCCAGACGAACTGACTGTAGTATCAGGAGCAGGGAGGACAAACTGCTGATGATGAGGGGCAGGAGGCACGAACGGATGATACTGCTTTTGCTTCTGCTGTTGCTCCTGCAACTGGCACTTGCGACGACACGCCTGCTTGAACTGCATGAGGTGATGCAACGCTTGGACCTGGTAATCCAACAGTGTCTGTGTCCATCTGCATGACCTCGTGGAAAATCATGTCATTAAAAAACATCTTCGACAAGCTGGCTGAGTCATATGGCATCATGTTGGTCTGCATATCCCGCTGGAGATCGGTGGCTTTTTCAATCAGCTGGAAATAGGAAAGAACACAACATTAGAGTAAGTCACATGGCAACTGCAACAGCATGTGCATTATTGACAATGTAATGAAAAAGACATCACCATACAGTGAACACTGGAAGTGCCAAGAAACAAAGCTACCACTTTCTACTATGGAAAAGCTAAAACTTTAAACTGCAAGATTACAATTACATTATCCTGATTATTATCACAACTGAAGCAGTATACTTACTTGTGTGACAGCTTGTGTTGTAAATCCACCTCTACCTCCACTAGCTACATCAGTGGATGCATCAGAGTCCTGCTGAGGCTGCTGCTGATGATGAAGAGGCTCCTGATGACGTCTGGACGTCTTCTTGCTTGGAGGAGGGGCCCCCTTGCTCCTGCTGCTGCCCTTGAAAGGCCCACCCTTGGACCTGCCGGTATCCGAATCCCTGTCATCATCTGATGTATCCAGAATAACGTCTGCATCAGTAGTGTCATCATCACTGGTACCTCTGCTGCTGGTGAACCTGCTTCTGGCTGATAAGCTGTTGGAAAGCTGACCACCTTTCTTCCTTTTCCCAGCATCAACCCTCTTGATGTGCTTCTCAAGATATCCAAAATTCTCCATAATCCAATTGTCCCGGTCTGAGGATTCTGGCCGCCCCACCAGAAGGCTTCTTTGCTGGATCTGTCAGCTTCCCCACTGATGTGCGCATGGAGTCTATCCAGGTCTTCAGCTGCTGGGCTGTACAAGACAGCTCCTACCCTTCTCGTCTATGATCCTGGATTTGATGTCAATGCACTTTTACTCTGCAAGACGTCGGTTGTACAGCATCTCCTGCGCACGGTACCAGTCAGCAACATCTTGTTCCTGCTCTTCTGTCAGGTTCAGGGGTTCCATCTTCTGCCTCTTTGATTTTGGTGCAGGTGGCGGTAGAGCTGCAGCAGCAGTTACTGCAGCTTCAGCAGGTACATCATCAGCAGGTACATCTGGCCCAGGTAAATCCGACATGACTTGCTGAGTCTGTGGTCTTGAAACCAAAGAGGTAGTAGTACTGGAATCATCTTCAACAGCAGGTTCCACTTGGACAGCAGTCTTCTTAGTAGCCCTCCCTTTTCCTCTCCTAGGTGGCATGGTGGTTAATCAAAGCAAGGGCAACTGTAGTAGTAGCAAGGCTTTGCTAGAGTTCACTTATAATATCCAGTAGTGGACAAGAATAATCACAGCAATCCAGAAGTAGACAATAATATAATAATTAATAACGATGATCAATGATGATGAACGATGTGAAACGGAATGATGCCTCTCCCCACACGGTGGTGCTATTTATACTCAGGCATCCGTAATCACTCCGTGTCATCAGTCTATCTGACACTGTGTTGATACCTTGTTCACTCCGGCCTCTCCTTATTGACACCGTGTGACAACGTGTATATAACGGGGTTCACCGGGTTATTCAAATGACATGTAACCCGCTCTCCTTGTTCACTCTGTGTTGACTTTGTGTTGCCCCGTGTTCATTCGTGTGGAACCGTGTTGGTCCCTGTACTCTCCGGCATACATAAGGGTGCAAATTTCATGCCCGGTTGACGCCGGACTTAGCCAGAGATAACACGAAGTATGCTGGAGTCAATATGGAGATTCCCGGAGATCAGCGGAGTCTACTGGGAGTCTACACGGATCAACACAGATTAAATTACTCCGGGACCTCCGGCATGAAAAATTGAACATGTTTAGTTTTCCCCCGGAGGCCCACAGTGGTCCCGGATTGCCCTGAACAATGCCGGAAATAAACACGAGGTCTACACAGTATTACCCGGAGTATGCCGGAGTGATACTTCGGGACGCTCTGGCGTCTGATCCGGCTATGTGTGAAGGGGGCTTAACCTCAATGCAGAAATTGAGACATTTGTGAACAGTGGTTCTGTGTCAAGGGATGCGACATGATAGCCCAAAGGTTCTGTTGATTCCATGGAATTTCCATGATCCAAGTGTGAGAGAGACTTCATCTGGATTTCACTGACTTAGAAGGTCGAAATTGAAGTCTTTAAAATGACCAGTATATCACTACAATTTCTACAAATCAAACTATACATGAACTGCGGAAAATATTTGTAGCTCATGGTTTGCCACACATACTTGTTACAGATAATGGTCCCCATTTAGTGTCATTGGAATTTGAAAATTTCTTGAAAATGAATGGAGTGTGACACACTGTCTCTGCATCTTACCATCCTGCGACTATAATGGTGCTGCAGAGTGTGTTGTTTAAACCGTCAAGTCTGCCAAGAAGAAACACCTACTTTCTTGTAACCGTCAAGGAATTTCGCAACAATTGCAGAGTTTTCTAATGTATTGCACTTTCCCGCATGCTACACTGGATGACCCCCTGCTGAATTACTAATGAAACGCCAACTACATTCAAGGTTCAACCTTCTCAAACCAAATTTATGCTTGTTTGAAAGAAAGAAATCTGGAAGAGTGTCGTGTTAGAACTATTGCTCAGTTTCAAGTTGGTGACATTGTGCGTGTTAAGAACTTTCAGGGTGGCATAGAGCTGTACGTCAAGGGCGTAATAGCTAGGCAGTGAGGCCCATACAAATCCAGTTAAGGAGGAAAATGGGAATAACAGCACATGAGGAGTATCCATAACATCATTGATTGCACATTGCTGTATGGCAGCAGTAATAAGTTCAAGGTTACTTTGTGTAATATTCTTATTGGAACATTGTTCCACTGGTTTCAATGTCTAATGATGCAACAAGTGTTCCAGGAAGTAAACCTGCCGTGGTTCCCAGTTCACCTATTAAGAATGCCAAAAGCAAACAGTGACCCAATGCGTAAGGTAAAGCCTCGCGAACGACTGATTGAAACGGTATCAGGTCGAAAATTGATTTGAACTTTTATTTTTATGTAAGTTGATTTACTAGATGGTCAACTAAAATAGTTATCAGATTATTTCATAGATGGCTGATAAATTAAAGTCTAGTGGTAACTGCTGTTGTTAATTAAGTTACAATTTAGCTGAGAACTTGATTGCACATTGCTGTATGGCAGCTGTAATAAGTTTAATGTTACTTTGTGTTATTTTCAGTTCTGAAGAGTGAGTGTAGTGTA
Organism: Alitta virens; assembly: GCA_932294295.1. Lineage (NCBI taxonomy): Eukaryota > Metazoa > Annelida > Polychaeta > Phyllodocida > Nereididae > Alitta > Alitta virens. Next base: position 39,632,845 of record OW028574.1, on the reverse strand, counting down.
TAGAACTAGTTCTGGTATTAACTAGAGCACATAAGATGTGCAACAAAGGCGGCTAGAGGACTGTTGTATACATGTTGACTGGCGGATTATTAGTAATTAAAGCAGTCTTCCTGAAGATCCAGTGGACTTTGGCGGACATTCGGCCCTGCAAAGGGGTAGCTCTGGCCAGACTGAAAGAATTTTTGCTGGACCGAATAAACACATAAGATATGAACTGCTATGTGTTAACGTGTAAAATTAAAATACGAACTGTACAATTTCTATGTAGCATTCATATTGTCATTGGTATGTTAATTTTCAGGACCACAGGAACATATTAACTCCAAAATTAAGTGATGTAACATTCAATTTTAACACGGACATTACATCATTTAGAAGTGACAACAGACCATTGATGAAAACTGGTTTTTTTTAAAAGGGACATGCATTCATAACTTCAATTAGACATATATTAGATGTAGCATTTGGCCTAATTGTACATCTGGCTCATTTAGGTTTAGGTATATATATAACTGAACTGATACTAAATTCATATCAAGTAGTTCCATATCAAAGAAGACAAGTTTTCTAATTTAACACTCTTTTGTGGTTTTTGGAGGCCTGTGACTGGTAATTGCAATTTCGACAGCTCAAAGAATACTTGCATGAACTGTCTCAATTGCTATTAAATAGTTATCTAATGGCAATTCAGTTTATGGTGGATTGACAGTTTCAATAAATCAGGTCACTAATTGCCAATGAGCAAGGCAACGTACGTGGGCTAATTCACGATCGTTCCACTTCGTTGCACACGCTAATTTCCCACGACGACCGAACCGCATAACTTCGTCAAGAGTTGATCAATCTTCACAAGTTAACATTAAATGAAAGCCAGAACGTCATAGAATTCATTTCTAGAGCACATAAGATTTGCAACCAAGGCGCGTATACATGTTCGATGTCGGTACCAGTTGACAGCTGACATTATCAAAGCGAAAGGTTCGCTAACCACGATGACAGGAGCGCATAACTTCATCAAAAGTTGAGCAATCTTCACAAATTATAAATTAAATGAAAGGCAGAACGTCATAGAATTCCTTTCTGAACAGATACGGTATCCATTTGCTCTCGAAACTGCAAAATTTGCCGTTTTGTAGCCGTACGTACCATTTGACAGCTGACCTTATCAAAGCGAACGTTTGCTAACCACGACGACCGGAGCGCATAACTTCGTTAAAAGTTGATCAATTGGCACAAAGTATACATTAAATGAAAGCCAGAACATCAAAGAATTGATTTCTGAACAGAAACGGTATGCAGACACTGTCGAAACTGCAAAATTCTACTGAAAACATTCCTTTAACTTGCACTGTGAGCGTTGACCTACAAAGCCGTGTAGAAGTGTCACTGAGCCACCCTCGCACACCAAGCCTTGGCAACCCTCTCGACTGGCTTCACTATGTGGGTCAACTCATGCATATTAATGAGAATGACTTTGGTGATCTGCCCTGTTTTGTCTTAGCCAATAGCAAGTCAACCCCCTCAGTAATGTCAAAGTGAAACTAGGTCTAATTTCTCCAAGCTAACATTTCTTGTCTATTGTGATGATAAAAATCATGGAAATGATGTGTTCAATTATATATTATTATATTCATTGATAATAAGAAATATTTCAACATGACATTATTTATTTTTTATTTTTTTGTCTATGTCATTTATAATATCAATCAGTTTAAATTAATTAGCACCATAAATGCATGTTGCATGGGACAATATACAAGATAATTAAATTAAGTTGTCAAATCTAAGTGCAAAGTTATGTAATAATGAAATAGATTTTAGCAGGCACAGTTGTCTATGTGCAAGTTAAGAGCAGGACATTACTGAGTTTACAAGTATGTACTTGTTGCTCCCATATTCAAACAGTGCCAGACCACAGCTAATTGTTGCTTAGACCTCCTCTAAGCCAGCCCTATGATTGGCTGAGCAGTGAACTAGGTCAAAAGTGAAATAGTGAAACTACAGGGGTAGATTCCCAGGGTACCGGGACCGAGGATACACTGAGCATGCGCGAATACATTAAAATACGGAAAGAGGCCCCGGTGGGTTTTCAAAATCAAACGACCAATCAACGCTAAGACACTGCAAGAATTCACCGCCGGGGCCTCTTGCCCGAATATGCACGAAGCCATACAACGAACTTCGGTCATTTCCGTTGGAGTTCGCCATCTTGTTCATCGGAGAGGCACAGTGTGAAAAATGCATCTTTTTACCGGCGATTTGCACCAAGTTCCACTCGACGAAATGCTATTAAAAAGTATACAGCTCTGAAGAAAGAAGTTGCGTGGCAGCTGACGAAACGGCAAGTGTGTAGAGTCATTTCTCTGGCCTGAATCGCGTCACACACGCAGGGTGTTTTCGTGCTCATTGACTTAACATACGTTTTCAAATTTGCCGCCAACCTAGTTGTAAAAGCGGATACAACCCCTCCGCACTCTACCTCCGAAGATCGATGCATACAAAGTCGGCCGCCTTTGAATTATCCACGTTGAAATGCTCAGACGATAATAAAGTAATAAAAACATGACTTCCTGAATGGCACTGAGTTTGTGAATTGTGACTGCTTCTTCAACCTTCAATGCACAAATAGCCTATAGGCTGGTTTATGGCATTGAATGTCTTACAGTGAAATTGCATATCATCTAACTAGCTCGCGTGAAGCAGACAGCACACAGTGGTTGGGAGATATTGGTCGGAAAGCACCATCATGTGTGTAGATTGTGAATATGCAAATTAGGGGTTAGGCAAAGGTTTTTTGATCTTTCATTTCTCGACACCGCCGGCCAAACTTTTGCAGTGCCACTCAATTAATAAACAATTGTCTGGGCAAATATGTGTATTGCATCTCAAAGTATCACATCACCTGTGATAATTTATGAAAAAAAAAAAAAACACTTTTTGGGGATTTTTTATTTATTTTACGACTGACTGTCTTATGAAAAATGGTCTGAGAAAAATCCGAGAAACATAATATATATGTAACGAGTAAAGTGAAAACTGAATGAATAAATGATCTATTGATGCACTATGAACTTTGGTTGGTTCCGTTTTTGGCATTGTAAGTGTCCGACATTTTGCGTATGCTTATTTCGACGATTCAAGACATCTGATTGGCTAAGAGGCAGTAAAATTAATTTTTTTTTTGTCGATGACGGTCTACGATCATTCTTGTCTAAATACTTGTCAAATAAAAAAGATAATTTTCGGAAATAGTGTAAAACGTGACCCATCGCAACCTAAAAACCCGGTAAACTAATCATAGTGTGATGAACTATTTTTCTACAAAGTAGGCTAATAATGAACTAAAATCCATTTGATGATGAAATGAATGATACTGTTTGGATGATTATATCAGAATTGGCATGTGAGATTAATCTCCAAAAAACAGTAAATTGGAATCTTTTGGGAGTGATGTAGTATTACTAACACTGTTTAACAAGATTTGCATATTGTTGGAAAAAAATGGACATACAAGGAGAAAGTGGTTGACAGTTTCTGCTGATGTGCCACAGTTACAAAATAATTGTGCATTAAGAACTGAGAAACCAAGTCAGAGCTGTGCCAACACAACTTCTGCCTTTCGGGGTAATCTCTAAGGCAGAAGTGAAGGTTTCAATGATGAGTATTTTCAATTTCCGCTTGAAAGTCCCACAACTCGGACTTGACTTTACAGACAAATCAAGGTAATTCCATAGGGAAATTGAACTGGGGACAAAGAACCTACAATTATTTTCTCGTGTGAGGAAGGTTAATATAGAGTTCACTTTGGCTTAGAGTGTCATAATTGTGGTCTTAATGCACTGGTGATAGAGTGCAGATAATGAGGGCATGCATGGTTGAAACTTTTGTCATTTTGTAGACCGTCCAATTCATTATATAAAGAGCCTCATGAGAAGTATATCTCTAACAGTTGATAACCACTTTAAATCTAACACCCAGGAAAGGTACTGTGCAGAAGTGCAGTTCTAAGAGCTTTTAAAGGGGAACTAATGGAAGTTTGCATTTTAATTTCAAAAGTTCAATTAGTTGTCAAATAATATATTGCAGTGAAAGGAAATGTCTTAAACTCGGGTTTGATATGATTTCAAGCCAATTAAAAGTGAAATTTGCACCAACCATCAACATGCTGGGGGCCGCCATTATTGCACAGGGCACGCAATATAGTGACGTCACTTATGTACACAGCTAGGCCATATGTATTCAGCAATACCAATTAATTGCAATCCTGTGGATTACAATCTGTTACATTGTTCATTGCAATTATAATGACAAGAACAGATATCACAACAACATAAAGTTCTTACTGAGTGTCAAGTAATTGCCATTGAACTATTTGAGACAATGCAATTACTTGACACTCAGTAAGAACAACTATCAAGTATCCTGCTTTGTAATACAACTACTGTTTATTAGTGAAGCTTTAAAAAAATATTGTATTGACAAAGTTTTGTTGAAAATAAGTTTTTGATATTATATTTTATTTTAAACTGGTATATTTAATGTATCTAGCAATGCAACCAACATACAATTGAAATAAGCACAATTGGGTAATTAATATATATTAATCTTGGTAAAGAAGGAGGTACTGCCTTTAAAACAACCCCACTAACACTACATATACACCAAATATAAATACTATGAAATATATTTATACTATACATAATACTAATACTGCACATTGCCCCTAAAGATTATATGTGACATATTTTATTTACAAAGCAAAGCAGTATTCCAATTCTGTTCTCTTGCAAAAATATGGTCAGAAATATAGTGATACAAAATATATGCTAAATGTAATCTTAAAGTTATTAAATTTTACATTAAATAACTTTTGCTATTTAAACTCCTATGCTTGGGAAAAACGTCTTACATAACATGTACGTAGCAGGGTTATTGCCTATTTGCCCATGCATAAATATATATATATATACCTATATACCTATTCTTAGATATAAATTGCTTATTGCAATCAATGCAATAATTAGCTATAATTATGATGTATTCCCAAGAAATTACAATTAGCTGTGACATGCCCTTAACAAAAGCTCTGAAAGTGCAATTACACCTGTATCTAAAACTGTTGTTGACAGTTGTTCTCACCATTGAATTGCAATGCCAAGCCTCCAGAATACTTGGCTCTCATTGGCTGAGACCACTCTAGTGACTCCATGCTAAGAGTTGGTACAACAGTGACGTATTTCCGGTCAGTGCAAAACACCAGGAATTTAAAAAATGGCGGCCTCCGTAGTTCACAACACGGAGCTAATAAATGCAGGATATTTCATTACCAGGGCACATATACAAGTTATGAATAGCATGGAATTGTTTCTATGGACCCAAGCTAAAATCTGAGAGGTAAAGTGCAAAAGGGGTTAGTTCCCCTTTAACTCTCATAGGGAAGCAGTATGCAGACAGGGTTAGGGAATGGCAGTTTCTAAAGCAAATTTGAGCAGCTTGCCAACAAAATAGGCAGCTTAATGACGCATGTCAAGAGGCTGACCCTGTCTGCTTATTTGATCCTTCCCTATGAGAGCAGTGGTCCGCAGAAAAACAGAAGCCTTTGATTTCAATGACCCTTCAAATGGGGCCAAATTAAGTGACCTTCAGTATATGTCACCTGGCAGCCACCTCGACTTCTTAAAAGAAATTGTACAGGCCGACAGGCCAGGTTTCTTGGATAGGATCTACCTTCGCTTAGATATGATGGTTTAGTAGATAAAACTGAAGTTGACAAAGTTTGTGTGATGGCACAAGTCATTGATGAACATGAACATGAAAATGTAGTCTTCCTAGGGACTGAGGAGCCTAAAACCAGCTGGGGGTGCTAGTGGTGTGTATGGTACAGTTAGGAGAGCCTGCTAAAACACAATTGGCAATGATGAAGTAAAATCTTTGCTTGTGTTTCTTAGTACAGGAATAAAATTGGCTTTGGGCAAAGTTTAAAGTGAAACTCAGCTAGTGTTCCAAAATTTAGCTGAAAATTTATTATTAGGTGTGTTGTCCATGCACAGAAGCCATGGCAGCTGCCCTGGAAATCAGTTACTGAAACAGTACCAGAAGTGACAGCCGTTTGTTAAAAAAAAATGTGGGAATTTTGAAGCTATGCCTCATTCATGTACTGTTTATCATGTAATAAAGTTTGAGTTGACTTAATCTGAAAGTAATGTTCATACAGCAGTTTTACAGCGAGCATGGACAGTTGCATCCTCAAAACGACTTTTCAGCCTGATTGAAACATTTGATAAGAATGAAATAATCACCCCAAAATCTGGGCAATACACTTGTTTTCAGCTCTTTTGACCCAAGTTTACCCCTTTTCTGTGTACAGCTGTAATGCTATTTCTGTATTCTTCTAGACTAATGGCCGATGTAGCAGCGAGAAGTATTCTATGATAAGAGCTGATAAGGACATTAATTAAGAATGGGCCAGAAAGTTTGTCAATATAAATTACTTTCTGATTTGTCTCTTTCATCCCTGAACTGTCCATGCTCGCTCTAAAACTGCTTTAATATCATTGACTCTAACAATAAAATTCAAGACTACCCATAATCAGATTTACAACTGCACAAATTTTTTTTCAACTGCACATTCGGGGTTCTACTGGACGTTAAAAAAAAAAACCTGAAATTCAGCTAGAAATTGTCACTAACCACGTACACACAGGTCATTTCATCAATCTAATTGTCTTGCATGGTACGTCAGTGTTTTTAACTTTAATTTTATTGGCTATCAACCGTTAAACCGTCATACCCTTATACTTTACTGGACGTTCTGATGGAGCCTATATATAGACGCACATGTACCCAGTGGCAGCAGTGGCACTCGGGCACTGTGGCAGAATACGCATGCAGGTCTTCCATATATGGGCTGTCTGGACATTGTAATTTCATTACCATGCAATTACTGAACAACTGTAAAATCCCGAAAACGCTAATTAAGCGCATGCTTATATAATAAGATTATACATAACACTTCAACAACTATAAGTGGGATCACTAATTACATCATTATGATAAAGTTGCAAGGTATTAACTTAAGGATACTGCACTTAAAATTTAAAGCCGACATTGTCAGCTATCAGATTGAGGGCTTAAATCCCAGATTTGGTGAACCCTTGTGTAGATATTTCAAAAGGTGAACAATATTTCTCATATAACAGCCAACATCTGGCATAAATATACAGCTTTACACAGGATTGGTAGGGTCTGTTCGCAAGGCACTCACTTCAGTTATTGTTATGACATCTGCACGTGGAGTTTGGCAGTGGGACCTTAGCCAAGTGAGGCGAAGAATGCTGCATTTGACCCATACTGGTTTGATCCATGTTTTTAGCAGGTAAGAACTCAATAATGACGCATGTCAAGAGGCTGACCCTGGTCAACACTTTATAACATGTCACATGTTTATGTGCATCCATCATAATATTATGATGCTCCATGGGTTAATTGTTAGAATATTCTATCTATAGGTGGCAATAGGCCTAGATTATAGGACCTGTAGTGTCTATGCTGAGGCAAGTAAAAGTGTAACATGATGTGGACTCCAAGCCTAGATATTCCTGACAGGAATTAATACTTGTAAACTCCGAAAACAATAAAATTTACTTATCCACGTGATAAGCTGGCCCAGCAGCTTGTTCTGACCATGGAGACAGGAGTTACCCTTGAGACAAGAGTAGGCCTAGGCCTCGACTACTTTTGTCTCCATGTTATCCAGTCCCTGAACCAGCGCACGTTATGTGTCAGTCGACAGCGCCACCTCCTCCCCTGCTTGATGCTTGAACTTCTAGTTACCCCACCCTGACAAATCAAAGCTGCATGGGAGTATGAGTTACCCCTGCTTTGGGTCAAATTCGTGAAAACATCCTATTGAGTAAACTGGCGGATCCAGGGGGAGGGGGGACATTGGGGCCATGCCCCCCCCCCCCCCCGGCAGTACCTACCAGTCTGAATGCTAATTGTGGCCCAGGGAAATTGTGGCATATGAAATGACATCTTTCATGATTTTTGCCCCCCCCCCCCCCAAACCCGGTACGGGCCGGTAGAGACTTTGCCCCCCCCCCCACCGCAGAGTCAGGTCTGGATCCGCCATTGATTGAGTAGGGCCTATGCTCGATACCTCCATTGAAACCACATGTTAGTGCCAATCACGGGAGTATGGCCCTAAAACTGTAAAATTGTCATCATATTTGGTCAGTTTTTAGTGCTATTTTCTACTTCAAAGTTCGGGAAAATTCCGATATTTAAATATCAAAATATTAGGCCTATTCATGTGAAAGCTCACATCTTCCTTGTCATGATCATGGTAAATTTGCCGAATGTTACCTGGAGAAAGATTTAATTAGCAAACACAACAAAGACAACTCATTGATATAAATGTATTTATATGCATTCACAATGTCATCGAAATCATGAAAGAACAGTCAAATAATTTCATCAACCAAGACATGTTATTCATATGATCAAGATATTTTATTTACTTTATTAATAGATATATACTTTATTAATAGATGCCTATAAATAATGGTTTAATTGAATGTTTCTAATTTATATTTGTCGTAACAGAGAAATTACTTTTTTATCGTTCAATAGGCCTAACTTCCATATTTTTCATTTTTAGTAGGAACACACTATATTGCTCAATTTAGTTAATGTATTTTTACTGTGTACCATTTGCACTAAGTTCATATATGGAACAGTGGTGACAAGTAGGTAGGTATGGTTACACGTTTATAAATGCATTGCAGAACACTAGTAAGTTAATTAGTAATTGGCCATAATAATTGCTAAAATTATAACAGTAGATTCTAATAGGCATAGATATTATCTATAGGTCTAGGCCTACGTCTATATAGTACTTAGCATTTTCCTGTATGTTTGCTATGTAACATTACATGTCAATTGTCATTTCCCCTTTAAAAGATATGATACAGGTTCTAAAAATTGCTCCGTGACAGGGCTGAAGACACTGAATACAGCATCGGCCAAAAGGGGGTGAAGTTTTCTGTGGTTTCATGAGGGGGAGTTTTATGGCTGCAGGGTCATTAAAAGGACCAGCGCGACACACTGATCAATATAAGTTTTGCTTTCATAGGAAAACATGCTCTGACTTCAATTTCACTGCACTTTATCTCCAGGATCTTACAAGTTTAGAACTTTCTAACTGATCAATATGTGTATCATAGGCCTAGGCCTACACCTGTACATCATGTAGGCCTATAGGCCTATCGTAGATATCCGTTTTACTGTAGACATCATGATGCGTCGATCTATTGTATCTTTTAAAGGTATACAGCCTAATCTCATCATTCGTCTGGCTCTGGCGGGGCCTGAAATAAGTGTCGGTGCGATGGTCTGACTAATTAATGCACCCTGTTCTAAATATAGTTCATCCGCCCAGCAACTATTGGCCGACCAATAGGATCGACCACTAATGGCATCTGTAATGGCATTGGCTGAAAACGTCCACCAGGTGTCCTCAATGAAAGCCGTTGGTAGGGCTATAAAGAGTCCCCCCCCCCCCCCCCGTGACCTAAATGTCTACCAGAGGGTTCCAATCGTCCTGTACCAACGACATAAACACTGATCTGCTGGATGACTATGAAACATTCATGAGCTGATTGTATGAGCGCAGCTGGAATAGGCTTAACCCCACGTAGGTACTCGGAACTGCAGGTTTCTGCACATGTATGGAATTGCCTCTGTGGAACCTTTTTGTACATTAGATAGGGAATAGCGTCGCGTGAGCTGGTGCAACGTGGTGACGCTGAGCTCCACCCATTACTTGGCAGGCCGGCGCTTCTGATTGGCTGGCGTGTGCCGCACTGCGTCAAAGTTGACGCAGTGACGCAGCTGCTGCATCCGGGAACTAAGCTGGGGCCATTGGACAATGTTGTTGCTGGAGAAGGTTGTGGCTGCGGAGAAATTGTGTTTTACTTTACGTGTTAGTCTCTGATGGATTTAAATGCAAGGCATATGTATTACATTAAACCAAATGGACAATATTATACATGTAACATTCGTTATATAAATTCGTTGGCTACATGTAGAGAAAGTCTCAGAAAGATGACTGTCAATGTGTTGTGGTCTTGAGTTTCAAGTGGATTGCTGTTTTTCTGTTCATTGATTTTCTATGGTTAGTGAACCGGTTCCAGTCAGATGTTCATTGATGGATTACTCTCCTGTTTAGGTGAATTGAGACGCATGTTCTAATGTTTTCTCTTGAAAGTTGGAAGAAATTGCTGGTTGTTCAGACTTTTGTTGGCTCCAAAATGCTTCCACTGTTTCTATCAGTGGTCTTTGAAAGTTTTCCTTTCCCTCTCCAGCCTTTAGACCTATATCAGACATCAGTAAGGCTGGAACCCAACGGTTAGCATGGCGTAGTTGGGCAGATGTTTGGTTCTGGTTTCTGCATAATAATTTTGTGCCAACCATAAAAATTTTTGGACATACCTGACTTTTCTGACTTGGGTAACTTATAGACGTCTATATCCTGTAAAACGTTACAAGGTTTATTTGTGCTCGTTTTCCTGCTTGGTTTCACTGCTGCAATGTGCATGGTTTTAGTATCTAAATCTGGATTGTCAAATGGATTTTGTTCCACTAAAAAAGTTGTCCAAATTAAAGAAAATGCTTCTAAAGGATGATTTCAAGAACTGACATTGTCTAGATTGTACTAAATTAGAAAATATTACTGAAATTTACTGCATCAACGTTAAAGTTAATTTACATTTAAGCTAATTATGCATTGTGACATAGTAAAGAGCATCCCCAATTTGCGACTTGAGTCATTTTACAAAAAAAGTTGGTCGAAGTTGTTTTAATTCATGTCATAATCAAACAACACATTTTTGTATATATTCTAAATTTTGAAAAGGGGACGAAAATTGAAGGCACTGAATAATAAAATGTGTTACGAGCGATGACGCTAATTACGTTCATATTGGCCTAATTTTCGTCTCAATGGCCATTTATGTACAATGCAATGTAAACAAATCGGTAAAAATTAAATGCTTTGCTAAGTTTATTTATGTTATAGAGAGATAGTGAACCCAGCAGATAATTAGTATTAAGAAGACAATGTATTGAATGCAATAGATATTGGCCACTGTTATATTAAGTGACAATCCAGCTTTAATAAAAAGAATTCCAGGACATATGAACCCGAACTTTTTCGGACATTAAAAACAAAATCCGAACCAAACAATTCTGTTCAATCCGCCTTGTCAAATAGCTTTGTCAATAAAGGTGTTCTTGTTATTTTGGTTCAACGAAAGAGTTTCTGATCTGTAAGTTAGTTTATATTGTAAGCTATCTCGGCCAAGTGGTTCAATTATTTGTTGGTTGTTAAAATTAGAGCTCTCCCAATTTTTTGTTGTACCTCATCGCTGTAGCCACTTCAACACTGAAAAGTGTTTTCACTTGCGCTTTACCTGATTTGGATTCTTTCTATCAAAAAAAGAGATAAAGAAAATAGTGTGATTTCCTAGTTACACAACGATTAGGCCAATGTGAATATGTATGGCTTTACATAATTTCATTTTTGATTGTATGATCAATATAGAAGTATTCTTTGGTCATTCGCATCTGTTCGCCTGGATAAATATTTATATATAAACCAATAGCCTGGTCTCATTGAATTCAAAGGGATTTCACGGGGAAGTGCACCCCCCCTCCCCTGTATTTCTGAAAAATACTATAGGGACCTACTGGGGCATGGACTTTTCAGCCTGGAGTATTGGCTATAAATTAGAGATGAGCGCGGGCTGTGAATGATGTACGCAACCACCCCACATCATAAGGCCTTAGCCCGCAGCCTGCCCCGCACTGCAGTTGATTATATTTTTTGTCCCGCACCAGCCCCGCATCAGGGGAATCCTGTCCAAACCCGCACTGCCCTGCAGAGCCTGACAGTCAAGCCCGCCCTGCCCTGCAGAGCCTAACAGTCAAGCCCGCCCAGCCCTGCAGAGCCTGACAGTCAAGCCCGCCCTGCCCTGCAGTTATTGAAGTGTAGACCCGCAATCTGTCTGAATCAGTTTATATTGGTACATGATCTTTGACAAATGTAAGCCTATTATTTAAAGATCAAATGCGCATTTCTTGGCATAACAAATATCCACCTACCAATCTTGTCACAAAATCTTTGTTAACTCCTTGTTTTTACTTAAAATTTTATTGAATGATAATTGTGTGCCTAAAGATCGCAATCAAATAGACATTGCACTTGGGAGATATAATTGCTATTAATTGCAAATTGCAATGAAGTGAGAGTCCATATTTATCTAAACTGATTAAATACAAAACCATGAATGGACTCGAGTGGTTGGACAGACAGCCTGGCACCCCTTTGTTAAACACAGAGAAGCAATGATGCAGGCCACTAGTAAGATAACTGATACAACTTCCAAGCTTATGGTGACTGCAATTAGTTTACATATTATGTATCAATTAATTGACCTGCAGCTTAACAGGAAGACCGCCCGCACTGTGGTTCACATGCTCCACACTTCTAAACTCTGCCCGCAACTGCACTGTCCCGCAGCACCCAGTAAAAAGTTAACCCGCCCCGTGGGGCAGTGCAGTCCAAAACCCGCGGGTCAGAACCCGCCCTGCGCTCATCTCTACTATAAATTGAAATGTATATGATGTGCCTTGCATTTAGAGTATGTATGGTGATTTTTTTAAAAATAATTTTACATCAGCATAATATTAACATGAAGGAACACAGGGCATGCATGGGCATTGCATGCTCTTAGTGCTGTAAACGTTTCAGAACAAGTGCATTGTGGAATGGAGGCAACATAAGGAGGCCTAACCATTGCCTGTACTTGGGCAAAGCCATTTATTGTATTATAGGGCTTAGTGGCACCAGTAATACCTTGGAGTCATGCATGCATGCCAGAGGTAAACGCAATCATTCATGGAGGTTAGATTGAGTCCCTAAAGTTAAAAATAAAAGCTATTTACCAATGTATTGAGTATGCTATGTAACATGCTTGGAATCAAAGCCAATAGTCTGAATAGAGCATATAATGCCTATTCTATTTCTAAATCATTATGTTGAAACTGGGCCGAATCAGGTTCCCTTTGAATTCGACTTGATAGGTCAGCCAGATTCCTCAATTTGGGAAATAGTAGAAGCTATTAAACATTTTGTTAAAATACTTCATGTAAAGGCATCCAGTGCAGGGGTGCTCATAAGACTGGTTGTCCAGTCTCCAGCGGACAACCTTTAAAAAAATAATTGTGTCTGTCACAAGTCTTGGTTGTCTGAAAAAAAGAAGCTATGTAAAAAAATGTTTTATTTCTACTGAACAATGCAGAGAAGTGAATCAACATGTCTAGAACATTTGGTGCAAATCTACCGTGACCACTGGCTTTTCAAAGCAACTTAACAAACAGACCTATGGCTATAGGATTCAAAACAAATGCAGTGTTCAAGACTTGTCAACAAGGTGTTGGTCCGTTCACATTGTTATTGGTCCATAACTAAGCGCAACCCCTAGTACCGAGTACTTCTGGCACACAGGTTTATCATGTTTGTTTATGTGTGAAGCAGTGGTCCATGTCAACCATGCTCATATTACTCAAGATTATTAACTTTCAAAATTGGCAGGAATAATATTTTTATATCAGAATCTACAGGAAGGGATGCTTATAATTATTAATCAAAAGTAGCCAAGTTACCACAAACTACATATCATTAACTTGTACTTTCCAGTAAAATGCACCCTCCTGCCCACAATGCAATTACTTTAAAATAATGTATGTGGTACATGTATGAATATAAATATAAAATGTAATATTATTCATATTTACTAAAGCAGTAATTAAAATCACAAAATTAAAGTAGAATAGATCTACAAAGCTATTGTTGAAAGACTTGGCAGCATTTGAGCAGTCAATTGCACTTAGGCCTAAAGCATGGGGGACTTGACACTTCCATTGAACTGTTGAAGATGCCAGAGTCAATTGCAATCTGGGTGCTCCACTTCTATGAATTATGCCTTTGACCAATATTGCAATCAAACAGTTCACATAACTGACAGATTGGAGGCAAAATAAAGCCCATTTAATGAGCTAATTAGCTACTCGCTCACACGATCCTTCTCCTGCTCGCCCGTGTGCTACGAAAGTTGGGTCGGGCGAGCGTGTAAAGCCCCCTTCACACATAGCCAGATCAGACGCCGGATTGTCCAGGAGTATAACTCCGGGTAATAGGGTGTAGACCTCGGGATTTTTTCAGGCACTGTCCGTCATTGTCCGAGGGGCGGGGGCCTAGCTCAGAGGTAGCGCTCTGGGCTTCCAACCGCTGGGTCCCGGGTTCGATTCCCGGTCGAGCTTAAGTTGGATGGCTGTTTCATTCTTCGTCTCATTGCCATGGTCTCTGCCTGTCCTAATTAGCCCAACTGGTGCAGAAATACAGGACGTAAAGCCCTAATCACCCACCCACCCAACGTCATTGTCCGGGACCACCTTGGGACTCCGGGGAAAAAATTAAACATGTTCAATTTTTCATGCCGGAGATCCCGGAGTAATTTAATCAGTGTGGATCCTTGTTGACTCCCAGTAGACTCCGCCGATCTCCGGGAATCTCCGTATTGACTCCGGCATACTTCGTGGTATCTCCGGCTACGTCAACCGGGCATGAATAATTCGCCGCCATTAACGTCGGAGAGTACAAGGACCAACACGGTTCCACACAAATAAACAAGGTGTGAAGACCGGTTATATCCTTGAAGGCACCGTGTAAAATCCGGTTCACTCTGCACTCTTCCGGGACAGTCGGGTTAGCTCCTTGTTGACACCGTATTGCCATCGTGTACACATCGCCAAACATTTATTTTTTGTTGACATTTAACAGCTCTTTGATCCCAGAACCCCCCGGAGTGAAAGAAATTTTACTCCGGGCCACTCTGGCGTCTGATCCGGCTATGTGTGAAGGGCCCTTAATGCGGACACTGCAAATATCCACCTATATTTCCGTGATATTATCCAGAAAGTTCCTTCAGGATATTGGGATGAGTACATCAGAGTGAAAAGAGGATGAGTCAGGAAAATTTTCAAATGATATATCTCACATAGGGCTTCAGTACAGTTAAAAATGCATTGTGCAATGTATGTCAGCTCGATTTGTTAGGAAGGATAGGAGAAGTGTGCTGAAAAATTCATAAAATTGATGTGTACGGGGCTCAGAGCGTTCATCATTTCACCTACCTGCACTTGCTCACCTCCTGGAGTACACCCCCGGAGTCACTTTAGTCATCCTCTAACTAGTGAAATCCAAAAATGACTAACTTTGACTAACTTACTGATTTTAGTCATTTATGATGACTACCTTCTAGCCAATTAAAATCAGACTAACTATATATATATTCCTGGAACCTCAGATCTTTACATGAAAGCTATTTGAAGAGGAAATAATACCGTTATCAAGCCATTGAAGTAAGATATAAATTCTTCACATTTTCTTGAACAATTCAGTCTTTATTTGACGAAAATCGGACCTATATTAGGGGAGCATCAGCCTTTTGAAGTATATGTGCCATAGAATAGGCAACCCTTCCCTGCCTGCGCTGGCTATGCTGCTGCTGCGCATCAGCGTAGGCATAGTCGTTTTAGCCAATCGCATTTCGGCGACGTTGGTTTTAAAATTTAGTGGCAGCTATGAAAGCTATCGACTAAACTCGACTAAAGGCCAAAACGATTAGTGTCGGCTAGTTTTGGCGGCGCCTCCGGGGTCTATCCTGGAGCTTTGTTAACAATTTGACGAAAACTTCAGGTTGACTTTAGAAAAGTGTTTTGAGCATTGTAAGGCCTTTGCCACTCCGGAAAAATCATGCTAAGTAATTTAGTGTGTTATTGACTAATTCAACCTTAGTTCTGTCTCTTAGAGGCCATTTTGGAGCCGTAGTGAGTGTAGGAAGTCTTGTTAGTTGAGCGACGCGAAATGGATCTTGTCCCAGTATACAACCCGTGGCAAAAATTGCGAGAAATGACATAATTTTGATCCCCAGTGATCCAAGTAGCAGGGGTATCTCTTGTACAGTGCAACCCCTCGTAACAATCACCTTGATATTACAACCACCCTGCCTGTACCACCTCTGGTTAATGCCAAGAAGTGAATGTATACCATCCTCTCAGTTCTGACCACTTGCTGGCTTGGTCGGTCAGAATGAAGAAAGACGTTATGAAATGACATCAGTCAGTCGAGCCCTACAATGGCACCTAAAGGTGGTTGTAATTGTGGGTATTTGCTGTACTCTACAATACCATATAATAGATAGCAGTATAGGGCGTGCAAGTTATGAATTTGACACCAGCAGCAGCTGTGGCACCAAGGGCCCAGCGTAGTGCAGTGGCGTGGCATAGGAATGCGTTAATAATGGACTTATTACGGACATTTAGGGATAAATACACACAAAAATAGTCATGCCTAAGTAAGTTTCAAGTGTTGTCAGTTAGAAATAAGTCCGAATTTCCTTCAAATCACAGAGATTATTGGCGAGGTGAGAGACGGCCGTTTGTTTACATTTTTCCTTTGGCCATTTTCTAAAATATTTTGGTTCATTTGTAATTTTTGGTTGTAGTTAAGGACTTCTTTGTGCCACAACAGTTGAAATTATTGGTTGTTATGAATTAATGAGTAATCCACCTTTGTTCTGACCAGCCCTATTCATTACTAAGGTGCTCGACCGCTTGCAAGCCCTATTGTGAGGTGTTAGAATGTGAATCGGCAGACGTACTATCTTTATTATTGTAGTCTGAATGTCTGACCTCTCAGACCAAGCTACTTAGCCCCATGGGACTGGCTTATGCTGTGCGTAAGCCAGTCCCAAACCCATGTATTGAAAAACCTCGGGGGTCGCCCTTCACCTGATGATTGTAAACAAACTACAACCAGTCAGGCAATATAAAACCATTCAAATTAATCGCCAAATACGGAGCTGTGTGGGCGCTAACAAACCAACACTGTTCGCTAGATTACCTGCTGTCAGCATCAGGTTTTGCTCAGAAAGTTGATCAAAGACGAAATGTCCGAGACTGTTTTGATGAACTACGCATGCGCGGCTAGGCCACACCTCCATGGGTTGGTGATGTCACAAACTCTTGAGCACGTGGGATCGTCAATTTCACAGTTATGACGTCACTACCAATGCATCACAAATTTTTGTGACGTAATCATGCCTCCTTCACTGGAGAGCATCTTGTGAAATTCCTCGATTCCTCAACACACCTCTGGTTGTTTTCTCACGTTTATAAAAGAATCCGGTGAAAATGAAGCCATTTAATAGGTAGTTTTATAAAATAGATACAAATAATCAATAGTGACTAATCAGTATATCGACAGGCGCAACTTAATTGCAATAAACAAATGTGAATGTTCAGGTGCATGTATTCCCCGAAGTTTTTCAATAGGATGGTTTCAGACTGCCTCGCTGGCCCTGCCTTGCGAGGCAGTCTGTTCGGGCTAAAGCTACTGGTTGAAGGGTCAGTCTGTAGCAATAGTCAAGGATGACCAACAAAGAAACAATACTTAGCTTTATGTTATCAGGTGTTTAGTTTCAGTGCCATTCTATTTCAGTCTGATGTAGAGGTAACAGCGAGGGTATCATTGTTTGCCTGTTGAGGTTGTGGGTTGAAGTCTTAACTATGATGAGAATACACTGAGCTTCTGAGAATTTATAAATGGGAAACTGGCTGTGTGCATTGATGGCTGTAATAGAATGCCATGCCACGGTTTAGTGGTCAATGTGCTGGCTTTGAAACTGGAAGGTGTTTGAGCCACATGGTGGCGTGCGAGATCTGAACAGATCCTTGTTACTCTGCTCCAATCCACCCAGGTGTAAATGGGAAGCTGGCCATTGGATATCGACAGTGATGGTAATTAAGGAGTGCTTGTAGTTCTGTGTAATTGGGGAGCTAAGAAAGGGACACTGGTGTTGTGAACACCATCTACCTTTGCCTTTTAGTCTCCTAATTTCACACGATATTTTTGGAACATGTCCACTTGGGCATTTATTGAAACTCCGTTAGCTTAATTGACATGCCGCAAATGGAGACTTCGTGCAGTGTACATCACCAAGCTTGCCATACAACCATTTGACCCATATCTATTGCAAGTATACCTGGCCGTGTAATGGGGTATTGTCCCATAGCCGTCTCTGCCCCTGACCCTTGACTCTGAGGGTCCCTGAAAACTCATTGTAATCAACGCACATGAATGGGACCTATGGTTTTCAATTCAAAATTACCTAAATATCATTAGGGGAAGCTTAAACCATGAAAAATAAGGTAACGCAATCACAATTGCCTGTGGTGACTGTCTGTCCGTAATTCTGTCTTGCTGTCTGTGCAACGCTCTTGTAGAAGCGATAACTTGAGTTTGTATTGATTGTACAATCATGCGAGTGACTGTGACCTATTTTAGAGGTCAAACTCCATTTGAAACCTTGTAGAAATGATAGATTTAGCTTAATCAATGCTAGAATCATGCAACTTACAGGGATTCTGCCTTAGGGGAAGACGTTGAATGAGTTACAAAGATTGGTGACCTTGACCAATTTTGAGGTGACAGCCATGTACAACTGATCAGTTCAGATAAGTTAATGATGCAACAAACGGGATTTATACCTTTGGGGAAAAACATTGCATGAGGTTTAAGTTGGGTGACTTTGACCCTTTTTTTTAAATCACAAGGGTCAAATGATATGCTCACAGGATACCCCAGCGAGTAAACGCTATGTGGCAGGCCGAGGATTTCATGTGCTGTGTACGGGAGCTGGCACAGACCATTGCCTTGATACTTCAACCTATTGGTTATTCATCTCCTGTCTTATTGGATGCAACAGAAACTTATTGCACAATCAGAGAAGATTGGCCCACACCCATGTTTTATCCACCAGTGGGCAGCACCTGCAAGGTCTTTCGTGGGCCCAACAGGGTAAAATGACAGTTGTAATTATAGGGGGCAGCATCAAAATCCTCAAAGAATCTACCTAGCGGATAAAGGTGTCGCTCTTCATGACGCAGATGAATTGCTTCTACAGTATCAATGCAAGAAACAAGCAGAAGAAATTCATCTCAGCTGGATGTCAATCAGTATGAGACGTAACGTTAAATTTGGGATGCCTTGTACTGGGATGTCTCTATGCTATGCCTTTGACTCGATGTCTATTCGATGCTGAGGCATTGACACCCAATTACGAGGCACCTCATGTTATACATTTACCCCATGGTGTGGACTTCAATCTAAGGCATGAGCTCCAAGCCTCTTAGCCTCATCATCTCATCATAAACGTCTAACCAGCTGGTCTTTAGGCTGGATAATCTTCAGACCAGTAACATTGACCTGGCATGTAACGGATACAGAATCAGATGCAGACTGCTTGATTCTGACAAAATGTCAAGAAGACCCAATAAGGGCATCCTTCAAGAATAAATATTAATAAATATTAATACATTTATAATGACAAGTATCAAGGCACCACCAAGGAATGCCTCTTGCAAAAGCACCACCATTGAATGCCTTTTGCGAAACTGCATCTAGCATATGAAAATGCCTGGTCTGTATGACCTACTGGCCAATTTATCTGACCAATGCCTCAATTACAAGGCTCCCCATGGTGCTGTGGGCACTTTTTGCATAATCATGAAAAGATACTGAAGTCCACATCTTGGCTCTAGGAATAAAAAGAGTGCTGTATTTGATGCTATATATATATATATATATATATATATATATATAACTAGCTAAAATATTAGGTTCCCAGCCATTTCATGCAAGTGAAAAAAAAACTTGTCCATATTTAGTTTATCTGTTGGTCTCACAGACGAGGCATTGTCATCACTCTTATCAGGGTGTTACCATCATGTTGTAACACTTTTATGGTTATTGTGGGGTAATCGCCCCGTGATGGGGTAAAATGCTATAACTTCTGTTATGGTGATTGGATCTTGACAGAATTTGATTCTACTATACTCTATAGCATCTTCCTACAGCAAGGCCGACCTCTGCACAGGTCCACTTAGGGGCCTTGCAAGAAATGGGCTTTTGAAATTAGCTAGTTTATTCATACAAGCTTGATTGGTTGCAAAAGACTGAAATGCCAAATATGCGCAAGTCTAACTAATCGTAGCTATATTTAAGCAGCACATCACCCCTAACGCACTTGGAAAGTCACAATACCTCTCGTTGGCTGACCTAATAAGTGACCCTAGTGTTCGCTGCCTGGGGGCAATAGTGAAAAAAAAACCATGGCAATGCCATGATATAGCGCATGGATTGCTTACTACTTCTTATTTTTAAATAAGGGGTATACGGTTGTCCAAGACAACCAAATATGGCTACGGACAACTTGAAATACTCTTTTTGTTGTCTGGTGGACAACCTGACTCAAGTCAGAGTCATTGACATGGCATATACAATAATTATACAGTCATTTTCAACAGGCTTTGCATGCCCCTTTGATTCCTTCCGATTACACAATAAATCAGTTGCAATAAGCAACCTGAATTGTAATCCCTTACTGTCAGTTGGCAAATGTACAAAGGGCCATCCATATCAACTGATTTAGTATTGGAGTTGTGATTTTCGTAAAATTTACATTGTTTGGTACAAAGACTTTCGTTAACAAGCATTAGCTGTGATGCTGAGCACTGTCAGTGATTCATTCATCATTATGCCACAATGGCAGCTCTATTTCCAGAAATTTTTATTTTCTCTTGCTTCTATTATTGACAATTTGATATACCAGTCCAAGTCGACACTACAGAATAGACATATAATATAGACATATAATAGTCAATTAATGGATCTGCAGTAACAATAAATGTTTCTGGGTGCATTCATATGTTGCTGAATTTAATAACAATTTAATAAGGTCATTGTTTAAAGATAAAACTCCTTGAAAATTGACAAGCCTTGTAATAAAATGTGAAGACCTGTTTTGCTTGAAAGGTGAAAATGGTCGCAAAAATAAAGCAGGTTTATATTTCACTGATAATTTATAGGAGTTAAAAGTTTGTGTAAAGCCTTTATAGTATATTGTGATTAAAATCCTGCTTTTCTTGCTCTTTCAAATTTTGCTGGACAATTAAGTTTTTTGACGGACAACTGAATTTAATAAAGTGGTTGTCCGCATGTGAAATTTTTTTAACACTGGTTATCATCATGTTGTAACTTTCTTTTATGTTTATCAAAACCTTTACCAATACAGACAAATTGCAAATCCGAAACCATGTTATTATAAAGGGACACATGTTCAAAGCTTAGTCAAGAAACCCCTTAGTATTAAGTACTGTTTTTTTTTTTTTTTCAGAAATTTTCACAACAGAATATGGGGCTATGGCATCTATTCCAAGCTCACCAGGTATGATAAAATACATTTAGATTTTTGTAGTAGAACTTCATACAATAAAACTTCATATTTTCTTGCAGCATTTCTGCAGTTAATCTTTTAATGCGCATTTTACAAGTACAATTTTGATTACAGATGTGGAGCGCATCGAACCCGATGGTGCTGAGGCCACCCAATGTATAGCATTGATAAAGAAGCTACAATTAGACTCAGAATATAATTCCAAGAACTGGAATGTTGCAGAAATCTACAAGATAAATAAAAATAAAGCACTTCGCCAGTCATATGAGTAAGTTGACTTTCATGTTGTTTAAAATTACATATACATCCAGTTGTGTATGATCACACTGATGATTGGTTGGTTAGGTGCTGTAAAAAGATAGGAAAGATGCTGTAGTATGATTAAGGATGACCTTAAATTAAGTTCAAACATGATCGGGCCTTTATGAATCCATGATCTTCAGCAATGGCTTCATTATCCTCCAAGCATCGTCACAATCACGGAGACCCTGACCTGTGGCAAAGAGTTTTTGTGTATGTGACCTTTGACCTGAAATTGCTTAACCAATGAGAAGCCATGCTTTGCAGCCCTCAGGGCAATTATATATCCATAAACAGTGTTATGAAGGGGTAGCCAATAAAAGCCAGCAATAAAGGTTTACACTAAATAAAGACTAGAAGGGGTTTTCTTTGAAATTAACCGTTTAACTGGATAATGAAGTTTATAAACACCCTAGTTGTCAATTCAAGTAAGAAACTTCATAAATATTCATAAAATTACCAAAATACTAGATTTTGCCCGGCCATAGGTTAAGGTACTTGTTTGACAAAATGCCTGCCTCCAGCTGTGAAGTGGCTCCAAATTAGAATATATTGCCGGGGACCATTAAATATTTAATTAAAATGAACTAGGGCAAAAGGGGAGGGGGTTAAATTTTTTATTGATTAGTAACTTGCCTATGATTCTATATAATCCTTATAACTATACTGAAGAAAATGTTTGAAGAGATAACTTTCAGGTGACTGTTTTAACATAATTTTACATTGCAACTTTTTAAATTGCAGGGAGAGAAAAGCTCAGCTTGGGCCTGGCGTCAGGGAGGTATTTGCATTTGCGTGTGCTGGCAAAGACAAAGTTGTGTCAATTGCACGAGATGGAGTGATTATCAAACCTAGTCGACATGCCATTGGTAAATAACAGTTGACTGTTGCTTGATATTGTATCAAGGACAGATTACTTTGATTGTATGTGGTACCACACCATGAGCATGAACATAGAATTAACCATTTTTACATTAAATTTAACATTTTCCAATAAAGTTTATTGATTTAAGTGAAACTGTTGCTCCCCCTTTTCTTTGAAATGCTATGTGGCCTGTGGTGTTAATTAAGGCACCGATGATTTTAAAATCTGTAGGGTAATCAAATCATAAATAAAGATTGTTTTTTGCAGGTTGTTGTACTAATTCTCAACCCCACTGTATTTTTAATATCGTTTGCCTTTTAATGGTACTAAAATGACATCTTTGCCAAAACTCGAACCTTTCTTCGGATTTTGACAACTTCCATTTGAGGCACCTTTGTGCACTTTTTAATTCATAACTTAATTCTTTGTGCAAATTCAATTAATTTGTGTCTTAAAATAATTAAAATGATAAGCTGATCTGTCTTACAGGTGGATTAAGAGCTCAGGTTAAAAGAAAAAAGTTGTAATTTTACAGCTGGGGAATTAAATGCACAACACTACTCACATTATTTTTGAGGCACTTCAGTGTTGGTACATCAGTACAATCTCACGTCTATGCTATGTTTTAACTTATAAAAAAAATACCTTTATTTTCATGCAGGTGATACCAACCATGGCATCAATCTCTGTCGCTGGTCTGATGTGCAGCTTAAAGCAGCAGCCAGTTGCAATTATATGCGGGTTAATTTGCTGGTATTTAAGGTAAGAACAGGTGTTAATTTTATTGTTTCCATACTCTTTATGTTTTGTTGTATAAAGTTATTACAGTATATTGGACTTTTTTTTTGCTCTGGTAGATTGCATATTGTAAGCAAAAGAAGGTCGATGCAAAAGAAGGGAACGCCTTGCTTCCTGATCCAAACTTTGATTGTCACGTATCCAAGAATCAACCAACAATTGAAGAGCCAATTGGTGATCAGTTGAGGAAGTCCCAGGTTTGCACTTACTAAAGTCTTAGAGATATTATTTAATTCTGAACTGTATACTTATACAGCATGCTTTGCAAACTTATTCTGACCATTAAATTTTTTTTCCAGATATATATCTACGAATATGGAGAAAATAACAGACCAATCAGGCGCCCTCGTCAGGTTTTCCCCTTAGTGGTTATTCAATTTTTGCGAAAATGTAAACCTGTAACTAAAGCTCCTACTACAATAGCGCCAAGCACTGTTGTGCAGAGTTTTATACCAGTTCAAGCAATTGGTGGGAATACAATACGTATCCAACCTAGTACACCAGTTCAAGTGCCTGCTGTAATGCCACTATCTACAGCCATAGCTTCTGGCTCACAAATGAACTTGAACACTGGAAATGTGCCTATTTTGTTTCATGCACTTCAGCAACCATTAGGATC
Source organism: Alitta virens (assembly GCA_932294295.1). Taxonomy (NCBI): domain Eukaryota; kingdom Metazoa; phylum Annelida; class Polychaeta; order Phyllodocida; family Nereididae; genus Alitta; species Alitta virens. The sequence continues at coordinate 39,608,844 of OW028574.1, read as the reverse complement.
AGGTTCCCAGTCACCCTCTTCGACCGATCCGAGGCAACTAAGTCCAAAATTCAGGACTATTTTACCCCAAGGCAATCCGACTTCCAGAACATCCAGTCCTGGTTTGGTTCGCATCACTTCCCACATGTCCATTGGGCAGATAAGGGGACCGTCAATAACGAGCCAGTCCGGCATGGGATGCGTGAGAGTCTCATCTAGTCAGACAAGACCAGTTGCAACCCCAATCCAGGTGATGAATGCTGCGACGGGCCAAATTTTCCATGTGAGAATGCCTGTTGTGGGGGTGCCAGTGTCAAATGCAGTATACCAAAGACCCGTGATGTATCCACCAGGTGATTTCACAAATCCTGTAGCCCCAGCTGCTGCTGAGGCCCTGCAATTAAAAACCGAAGAGAGGCAGAGACGTGCCAGGCCAGTGAATGACAGCATTGATCTGATTGAGTATGAAATAGATGAGACAAATGTCATTGAAATTGCTCCAATTGAGGAATCTGAAGAGGAACACCAAATGGATTCGACTTCTGATGTAGGTGTGCCTGGTGCATTTGTAGCTGATCCAGCAGCTGGGACACACTTCAATGGCCCCATGCCTGAAAATAATGACACTCTTGCAAATGCTGTGAACACTGAAGGACTTCAAGGCAATGACACTGACAACAATGATGCAGAAGTGTCGCAAAAAGACTCTGAAACCTCTATCTCACTGTTACCATCAGAGACTAGCACAGTTTCAGTTTCAACATCTACTACCCAGCCCAGGCTTGCATCAGTGGAAGCTGAACCTGCCCAAGAGTCAGTGGAGGACCGGCCAGCTGCATCTGTTGATAATACTGTTTTAAATTCCGTTTTAGTTCCAACATCAACTTCTTCCCAGCCCAGCCTTGCATCAGTGGAAGCTGAACCTGCCCAAGAGTCAGTGGAACACCTGCCAGCTGCATCTTCCATAAGCACTGTTACAAGTACAAGTAGTGAAAGAGTAAAGACAGTTGCAAGGAGTACTAATGTAGCTCCCTCTAACACTACTTCACAAAGCACGGCTACTGTTGCGGCCAGTGCTCCAGATACCTCTGATCATATTGATCTAACTTTGGATTTTGATGATGTTGTGGATGAATTTCTTGACCAGGGTAGACGAACAAGTTCTGACAATCCTAGTACAAAAGATCCATCAGACGAGACTGCAGATCAGAAACCAGTAGTAAATGGTTCAAAACCAGAGACTGTTGCAATGAAAGTGGAACACTCTAGTGGCCTTTTAGCAAGTGATGTGATCTTGTTGGACTCCGATGATGATGAAGACATTACCCCTTGTGCAGATGGAGACATTACTCAAAGTGCGGATGACAATGAAGACACTACGCTAAGAGCTAATGATTTGGATGCTGTCAGTAATAATGAATTGAGACTCGGTCTTCAAACACCTGCTACAGATTCTGCTATTGAGAATAGTAATAGAGAGACAGGGTGTGATGAAGATAGTCCAGCGCGTAGCAGCGATATTCAAGATGACCCTACTGTGTCTGCATCTTCAGAAAAAGGCAGTGAGGAGCAGATTGAGGATAATAGTGATGAATCAGCTTCCCATGGAAAAAACGAGTCTGATGATAATAACATTGAAGAAGTGGATGGTGCCTCAGCAATTGAAGCTGCCAGTGGTAATCAAACTGAAGTAGAGAGTGCAGCTTCAGTTCCTGCTCTGATATCAGTAGGAAGAGCCCCCAAAAGCCCAATTCATGACCCTGAAGTGAGTGAAAGTGAACCCAGTCAGGAATCTGAACAGCATGCTGATGACTATGACCAAACAAAGGTAACTTTTAATTCATCAAAACTGGACATTTGTGTGTTCACGAAGATTTTCATTGATATCAGCTTAGCAAACTGTTTTCTCATCTTTGTAGGTGTTTAGAGTGAAGGCAAACGAGCGCAGACCACATGAAACAATATTTGAAGGAACCGTGTTTAAGATTGGTGATGATGGCAGTGTTGAATTGGTGATTGAACGGTACTTTGTCAGAAACCGAGCCAAATTTGTTCTCTCAGATGATGAGGATGATGATGAAGAGGCACCTAGTGGCAGTGCAGCTGAAACAGGAGTGGTTCAAGAAAGTGTTGTAGAGGCTGATCCAATGGAATTGGAATCTGAGCAAAACCAGAATCAGGAAGCATTGAGCAAAAATGCAGCAACTGCAGATAACCACGAAGCAGAGGAACCCACTACTACTAGTTCTCTTCCAGGATCTACAGAATCTGCCAGTGAAAATGCCACAAAACTCCAGGAAAGACAACGACCAGAAAGCCCATATAGTACTGGATCAGCTGGCAGTCAAGTCCATAAGAAGAAAAAGATTTCTAAGTGTCCATTTGTCAGGGGTGGAGTTAAGCGGAAGAAAAAGCAGTCAAAAGGTGTTCCATCGAAGATGATGGCAGTGGAAGCCCCTGTTGAGCCAATGCCAGAGCCTGAGAAGAAACGAGTTCATGGGAGGAGGATGCCAGTTGACATCAACAAGTTGAGAGAAGAGGCCTTGGCAAGAGCTGCACTTGATGGAGAACCTTCACAGCCTGAGAATGAAAATGAGAGTGGTGCTGTAGTAGATAATGAAAATGAGAACACTGCTGTAGAAGAGAATGTAAGCGAGAGTGCTGATATAATGGTCTCTCCATCAGCTGCTGTGGTGGAGGAACCTAGTGACGATGCAAATGCTGAAGATAATGAGGGTTTGGGATTAAAGGTTGTTGATGTTCGGTCTGAAGTTGAACCCCCTGTAAAGGTAGAAATCGACATCGCTGAAGAGTACACTTATTGTGACACCACTGAAATTACATATCTGTGTGTGCCAAGTCCTGGCACCTTGCCTGTTGTGAAGATTGAGCAGCATGATTATAATGCCAATTATACAAGTGACCTATATCAACCACAGGTGGTCCTGAGGAAGCTGACATTTGAGCAAATTAGGTCACACTGTGGAATGGATCAAAGTAATTACTTAGCACCGGAAAAGTCTGTGTCATCCTCGGAAGATGAGACAGGCCCTGAAATAAGTCAACTGCTTGGGAACGAGACTGATGGAGTTATTCCTAGTAGGAATGGATTTTTTAATAATACCCCTGGTAACACTGAAAGAGTCCGCTCAGATGACGTGATTAGACATTTCCCAGCAGAGGAGAATCACCAGAAGAGTGAATCAGAACCTCTTGATGAAACAATAAAAATCCAATCTGCTGATAGTGCTTCAGACAAAGTTGGTTCAGCAAGCCTTGCCCGACCTAGTGATGAGAATCTTCCAAGTAATACTGAAGTCAAAACAGAGATTGTAGCTAGCGAAAGTAAGAATGACTCTAGAACAATTAAGACTGAAATTTTTCAAGAGGGGAAGAAAAAACAGAAAAACTGTTTTATCTCCTTGTTGGATAATGTATCAAGTGAGGATGAGTTTCTTGAAGAGACACCAAAGAAGGAGCGCAAGACATGGAAAAGAAAAAAGTCACTGGTTGAGAGCAGTGATGATGAAGATCATGATATATCCAAGACTTCCAAGCTCAAGACACATAAACTCAAACAAAAGAAAATAAGCAAGCCATTCATTGACAGTGATGATGACAGTTCCAATGAACTTAATACAAGTGACTTATCTAGGAAAAGTGATTCTTGCAAAATTGTACCTGAGCAAAGAAGAAACTCTCTCAAAGAGGCAACGCAGACCACTGGTAGTACTAGGAGTGTACCAGCTGAGATGACACAACCTAAAAAAGTTCTGTCTAAGCAGTTGTTCACAGCAGGTGATAAAGTGAAATCACCCAGACATGTGGTCGCAAGTGAAAGTTCAGACAGTGAAGTGTGCAAGACTTACTTAAAAAGTAAAGTGAATCGTCTCTTATCCACTGACAGTGAGAAGACACCAGAGAGCAGTCCTGATAATTCTAAAAGGAAGAAGTTGAAGAAAACCAAGAAAGATAAAAGATCTGAAGGAAGCAAACTTGATAAAAAAAGCAAGAGTAAGCATACTGACCCGAAGGACAAAAGACCAAAATCTGAATCTCAGTCATCCATCACTCCTAAAAAGAAATTGAAACTGACACCAGGGGCTGTACTGCCAAAGCCTGGCAAGAACAAAAATCGACGTAACATTGAACATCTGTCTAGTCCATCTGCTCCAGACTTCAGTGATAGTGACTTGGACTTCAGTGATAGTGACTTGGAGGATTTTTCATCTGTGCCTGTTAAGTCAAATCAGAAGCATGGAACCTCTACAGTTTCATCTTCACCATCCGAAAGGAAGCCCAACCCACAGCCTGTGAAGAAAGAGGCAAGCAATTTTCCATCTGTTGAAATGGTTCCTGTTAAGTCAATTCAGAAGCCTGATACCTCTGCTGTGTCTTCTTCACCATCTGAAAGGAAGCTCCACCCACAGCCTGCAGGGAATGAGGCAGGCACTTCAGTGCAGCATATGACGGAACCAATTCCTCACACACTGTCAAAGATTGCTAAAACTCTCAAGAAGCTGCCAAAGCCAATTTCAAAACTGGAGCAAATGAGACAAAAAATTTCAACAAATCAGCCTGAATTTACAGTTTTTAAACCTCAGAAGAAGCAGCAACCTACAGATCCAGACCATATCAAAAACACTGCTGAAAGGTACCGAAGGTTGTCAGATTCTGAACAGGCTGAAGAGAATAAGAGGAAGGCCATTGAGATTTACAAGAAGAACCCCAAAAAACAAAATCTTAGCGAGACGAGGAGCGCAGGATCAAAGCAAAGTACTCCACTGATTCCTTCAAAAAGGGGCTTTATTCATGATTCAAATAAAATCAACAGTCTTTTGCAAGATATGAAGAATGAACAAACTGTGCTGAAGAGGGAAGATACTACAAGAGGAAGTAAAGAAGGCACACATAAAGAAGACACTAGAGAAAGTGAAGATAATACCATACAAACTGGAGACACTGGAGAAAGTGAAGATGATACAGTACAAACTGAAGAGGAAACCAGAAGTAAAGATGGCAGTGGTAGGAAGAGAGAGAACCTGCACGAATCCAATCAAGAACGCAGTAAGCTAGGAGACTTGGATAAAGAAACGCTCTTGAATGAAACGGAAATTCCATTAGTGGATGGTGATATGGCAGGGAACATTCCACCTCCAGAGGAAGAAACTATGCAGGTTGATAATGACAATGGACAAAATCTTGATGAGTTATATGCAGAAAAGGACAAGCTTATGATAGAACTTGCCGAAGATTCAGGAAAGACCAAATTATACACTGATTCAGAAGAAATTCAGGCTTTAATAAAGAAGGCAAAAAAGAAAACAAAAGCCACTCCTCCAGAAACAAATGAGCTCTTCAATGGTTATGCCACTGGTGAGGAATGTCCTTATGATCAGGAAAGTCAAAACAAGCCTGACAAATGGAGGGCCCAGATGAAAAAAATGAGTACTTCCAATCTGAATGTAACGGATAAAGACCTCGCATTGTGCAAAGATGCACTAAAAATACTTGGCCAAAACAAAGTAAGTGGTGTGCCAGGAGTGCAATCTACCACCAAAGAGGAACCCAAGCGTAATGATGCTCATACTCGAAGAACTTCTGACGCTAAATCGGGCAACCCAAGGAAAAAAAGGAAAGTGCTTACTGCCTCATCTGAAGCACTTGCTTTGATGAAAGAACAGGGCTCATTACCAATGTATTCATCATGCAATTCAGCTTCTCATAGTTCAAACACATCCACACCTTATTATTCAGGCATAAGTGAGAAATGTCTTCCACCATGGGTCTCTGCATCTGTACCTTGCCAAAGAAGAAAACCAAAAATGTTCCGACCAAAACGCCCTCCTGATTTGCTGGTGTACCTTCAGAAAGAAATTGCTGAAGTTGAGAACCGCATCATATCTGTTTTGTCTCGAATCAATAAGCTGAAAGGGCTGTTACATGATACTGAAAAGAGTGATAGTGAAACTATTAAAACACTGATGGCTGTTAGGAGGGATTATGAGCTGGATAGAAGCAAGCTTACTATTGACCGTGAGATCATTGAGAAGGAGTTAGCAGCATGTACAAGAGATCCTATGGTGTTCCAGTTTACCAGACTTCCAGATGACATGCTTCTTCCTACTGAAATTGCAGACTCGGTTACTGAACGGGGCACTCCTCTGTATACTCTCCATAACATAGATGAGAGTGTTTACTTGGAAATCCAGACCTTCAAGCTTGATATTGAAATGACAAGAAGAGAAATTGATGGGAAACCAGGGATGGACAGACTTACATCTCTGAGAAATCAACTGAAATGGTTGTATGAGACAAGGGAGAGCAGACTAAAAATTATCTGCACATGTGATGCCAAATCATGGGACAAATCGAACAAAGATCTTGTGGCGAATGTCGAGTTCTACCGGTTAGTATTGAGTAGTTCCTTGTCTTTACAATTGTTTTTGTTCATTTACGTCTTCCAGATTTGCTGTTAGACTTGCCTGGATAATAATAGACCATTGATTGTTGTGTGCTACAACCTCATTTCAGTGGATACATGGAGATGTTCATGGAGGATGAATCAGAAAATGCAGAGCGCATGTCATACATTAAGGAGCGCCTTGCACAGTGCAGTGAAATATTAAAGTGTCAGCGACAATACCAGGTAAGTTGCACCTGCGCTTGTGTTTAACTACACTGTACCACTAAGTTCTATGACTATTGTTATGTAGTTTGCATGTTTGCCTGATTCACTTCAGGACCCAATGCTGTGTGTTTCAAGTATTCCAGTGTATAAATCTGATGTCTGTTTCAATAGGAAAAGCAAAAAGAGAAACCAAAAAAGGCTGAGGTGCAAACAACAAAGCACAAGGCTCGAACAGGATGTGAGAGCGGTCAGCATGTCACAGGAAGTCCCAGAATGCCTGAAAATAATGCATTGAATGTTACTACTGTGTCCAGTCCAGTGGAGAGACCTGGTGGTCATCCACTGCAAGAAGTAGATCCTCATGTGAAAGGTCCTGCTGCGCCAGCTGGATCAGGTATGCATAAATTTCTTATTCAAGGTGAATTGTTGCAACTACAGGGTGCGGCATAAAAACTTCCACCAGCAACTACTGCTACCTCTTTTGTTATTACCTCAATTGACTGTAATCGCATGCAGCTGCAATCATACACACAAAAGTAATAATATTCCTAAATTATGTTTATAGATATATTTTCGTTTTTCCTCAAGGATTATAGATAATATGGATCTAAATATAGCACATGCACACTTATCACACCTTCGGGTGATTTTCACCTCGGCTTTTGCAATATAAGCATTAAATTATGTCACTGATCATACAGATGTGTTACAGGCACCTTTCTTGACCTTTGCCGCCAAAAATAGGGCAAATAGATTCATTTTTAATAAGAAGGTAGAGCATTGACACTTTTGAGGCGGAAAGTGCCATTTTGGATTTTGGTCAATTTTCTGTCTTTTCTGTCTAATTAACTGGCCAATCCTCCTGAAAATCATGTGATTATTTCAAGATTAGTTGTAAATTTAACAAGTCCCTCTGGAATGCCATTATATTTCTGTTTTAATTTCATGACCTTGCTGAATCAAAACTGGAACCAACCTTCTTATCATCTAATATCTTGATATATATATGCACATTTAAAAAACATTGAAGGAGGATTCTGTGCAAATATTATATTTTCTATGGCTTCAGAGGTAACTAGGAAATATCTAATTTGTAAACTTTCTGCAACTAGAGACACCATGCAAGCAGACAGAAATTTGACTTCTGTGATGTCTATCACTCAGAACAAGCCCTGCAGCATACACCCTCTCAATAATTCAGATACTGATATTGTCTAACATTAACAAAAGATCAAAAATATCACAATGACCAATTGCTTATACCCCTAGAGATGCCTTGTGCAAGTTTTTAGGCCACACCCTGTACATGTCATGTGAGTTTATTTTGGTTTATGGGTTAATTACATAGTATCATTCCATCAAGACAAATCTGTTCATAAAATTATAAACTGAATGCTGTAATCTTCACATCCAATACTTATAGGCCTATTACTGAGCAAGAAATATTTCAATATACCTTCTAAACTAAGCTGAGATAAAATGAAACGCAACAAATTAAATTGTAAATGCTACAGTTTGTTGTATATACATGCTTATTTCAGCACTAAGCTCATGGTTTTGCTTTGAGTTGTCATGGGAAGATATTTGATATGAACTTATGAGACTATAAGCTCCTGGGCAAGTTAGGCTGAAAAACTGATAAGTACCTAACATGATGCATTTAAGAATTGGTTTTTAAATTATTGGTCAGGATAGAATCAAGCCTTCAACTCAGCCACAGGAATCTGAACAAGCAGGTGAAATATTTATCAATATAGTTAATTTTCAAGACATCACAATGACCACAGAGGTTGTTATACAGAGGTTGTTACACAGAGGTTGTTATACAGAGGTTATTATATAGAGGTTATTATATAGAGGTTATTATACAGAGGTTATTAAACATGCATGATGCTTCTAGGTACTTCCTTTTGACTTACTCAATTTGCTGTGTAATGATACAGGTACAGGTACACACAATAGGAGACTGCCTAACAAAGTTTCGGTGAAGTAAGCTTTTGTACTGCACTACTAATAAATTTCTATTTTGTACAATGATCTTATTAGTTGGTATTTTGTGGGCGCATTCACTTCTTTAATGAAATGCTTTCAACAAATTTTAATCTTGTTTAAGATGAGGGGATTATAGGTTTTTTTTGTTTTTTTTTGTGAATTCATGGACATTTTTGGTCAAGGGTTTCAAACAAGATTGACGATTGCTGAAATATGACCAGTCAACTGGTCTGCTTAACAGTTTGCCATGCAGCTGTATGTGGTCCAGCAGCTTGGGGTTTCTATTGCAAACATGACCAATAACTTCTGTTTGCATTGTTTATTGTTCTGAAAAATGTATTCATTGGTTTTATTGCCGGTTCAACCATGTTGCCAACTTTCATGTACTCAATATGTATGTTTGTGTATGTATTTCAACATTACAAAAATTGAGGATTTAGGCAATTGCCCCTATTTTGAAATAATTTGCAAAGTTGAATCGTCGAAGGACCATCGGCTATTTAGTCAATTTATGAATATTTGCATAAGTCAAAACTTTGCAAAACTTGAATGAAATCAGGTGGTCCATTTAAATTCAACTTATGCAAGGACATTGCAAGGTTTACACTACATTTAATTGTTGCAGTGTTGTAATCTGGTCTGTTTGCTTGTGGAATATTCTTTCAAATTATTAATTTGTCAGAAGGCAGCTATGAATATGAATCATATGTATTTCATACAGTGTCTGTCATGTACATTGATATGATGAAGGCTAGCATATATATGGCAGTGAACAATATGCACTCATGTCCTTTCATCAATGCAAGATGTTATAAGTGCAATAGAATTGGACATGTTGCAAAGGCTTGCAAAAATCCGAGGAACCAACGTTCACGTGGGAATGCAAATAGTCGCGAAAGTCACAGATACGCGAATGCCAGTGCAAATCACTTGGTAGAGGAGTATGACTTCATGTCAATCAAGTGCTGAAATGGTCCTTGTGTCCAGCAGAATGTTTTAGATGATCTACCTGGCCCTAATCGCTTTCTGTGATGTACATGTACTTATTATTGCTAGTCTTTTTGTATTGGAACTCTTTTAAATATATGTGTTCTAATATGACTAAGTATTGGTATCTGGTAAAAGGTGTCAGAAGGTGGCTTGTTGAAAATTGGTACTGTATTATATTTAACAGTGACTGGATATTAGTACATGTGTGTTATTGAGGGTGTCATGCTGTTGAATATAGATCAAAAGCTGCATTCCCCAGTCCCTTTTCAAAGTGCATGTTTTCATATCAGCTTGTACCAAATGTATTGTGACAGGAAAAGATAGATATGGGATGCAGTACAAGTATATTTCCGTCTCGCTTGTTGCATAGTCATGGGTTAGATCGTGGCTACCGGCTCACCAAGGCTTTGTTAGTGAATGGCAAAGTGGTTCACATCAAAACAGGCTGCATGAAAACTGAATGAACTCTCTCCTGTTGTTGTTGTTTAAATAAAATTGTTGTTTCTTAGCATTCTGAAGTTGACAATATATGTGAATATTTGTAAAGAGATGGCCAAGGAAGAATACATATTCATTTATGACTATGTTGGATCAGATAAATTTTGTTACTTTTCCAAAAATGCTTGTTTGCCAGATGTACCATGAAAACATTTGCTGAATGTAAGAATGTCTTCCATTTATGATTTTGTGATCTTTTTTTTCGTTTCAGGTGTCCAGCATCCAGAGGCACTCACGTTAATACCAGTTGAGAAGACTTCTCCCAATTATCAGGAAATAAAAAAGGTCCTGATGTCATTGTATCCTGATGGAAGATTAAAATTCACAAGGACTCTGACCTTGCCGGAAAGGGATCCCATAACATATTCAGTAGACTGTACCGACCTACGACAGGATCCCCGTTTTGATGCCACTCGAAAGACTGATGGCCCGACACCTGTGGAAAAGTTAAAGGGTGGTAATGGATCACCTGCAGCCAAAGCAGTTAGTAAAACCCCAGTCAAACCTTCGGTGAATATGGCTGAAAATGGAATGGCTGAAAATGGTAAGAGCTCTGGGTCAACACCATTGGCGCTTACCTCTCCTCCAACTGCCCAATCCTGTATGGAATCCCCTAAGACAGACATAGAGACCAAGACAGCTGGTGAAGCTCCAGCAGCTACCAAAACTAGTGCATCAGAACAAAGTAATCATCCCCTGGCCAGTTCAAAAACGCCATTAAAATCTGACCCTGGTAAAGTAACAGCTCATTTAAAACCTTCAACATTGGCTGAAAAAAATTTGGATATTTGCCAGCAGGTAGCAGCCCATGAAGCTGCTACTTCAATCAAAGATCATGTCAACAAAATGGACCAAATTAAAGTGGCATCAGAAAAGAAAAGTGCCTGTCCCAAGGAGTCTAACAATCAGTCCATGAGGAAATGGACATCTCATTCACAGTCTTCTGCTGAAGTGCAAAATGTGAAGTCTACAAGGATTCAAACATCACCCACCAAAGGAAAATCATTGCCCTCATCAGCTGAAGAATTACCATCCTCTGAAACCTTAAAAGTCATTGACAAGGAAGATGCTGACAAAATGAAGCCTGATAATGGAAATTCCTCTACTGAAAAAGCTGCAAGTGTGTATTCCAGTTCAGCCTCAAAAGTTTCATCAGCACAAGTGCAGGGAGGTGTAAAGAAAGGTGTGACATCGGCAGCAGGCAGTGCACAAAGTCATGATTTGAAAGGAACACCAAAATGTTTGAAATCAATTACATGTAGCAGTGAAACTTTAGCAGATGACACTGTTAGAAACTCTGGTAATTCTCAAAGTTCTGCAACCACACCTATCACTTCTGTGCAAACAACTGTGCAAGACAAGCCCGGTAAAGGTGACGCAACTAAACCTCCACCGAAAGAAGGTGGAGTTAAGCCAAAATGTGGAACAAGAAAACCTGGATCTGAAGAAGAAAAAAGGAGTGCAGGGGGTGAAGCAACTAAAAATACACCGAAAGATTGTGAACAACCTACTTATTCAGACGCAATTGCTAAATCTGTGTCAAAGGATAAGACATGTGCTATGAAGAGTGACCCTAGAAATGCTACCTCAAAATTTGATGTAGAGACTCTTACAGCAAAATCTGTTACTGGAAAATCTCAGGAACTGGGGAAACCACCTGTAAAAGATGATTCTGGCAGGAAAAAGTCTAGATTTAGTCCAACTCACAGTACAAATAATAGGTCTAGTCGTGGGGCATCAACCTCATCAGAGACCAGTTCAGTCTCATCTCGCAGCAGAAAACCACATTCAAAAAGAGGCAGCAAGGAGAGATGGACTCACACAAGATATGCTGACACTGATTCATATTATGAAGGTTATAATGAGCATATGGGCGAGTATGGTGTAGATTGGGACTTCGGACAAGCTGAACAAATGCATAATCATGCTGGGGAGACCTGGGGGGAAATTGCAAGATTTGAGGAGTATCATGACTATGAGCATGGCAATAGCGCTGGTTATGACCGAAGGCACCATGCACCTCCTTGGAAGAGGGATCAAACTACTCGAGATCAGTGGAATAATGATGGCTACAGGTCTAGAGATTATCCATCAGAGAGAGATTACAGTAATATGGATTATCAATCAGAGAGAAATCCTTACGGCCACAGCCGTATGGATTATCGGTCAGAGAGAGATCACAACCGTCTGGATTACGCTAGAGATCCTGACTGGAGTTATGATCGACAAGGACAGCGTGCTAGAGGACGATACTTACATTAAAGAAAAGAAGTCTGTATTTAAATGAACTGTCAACCAAAGCTGTGTTCTAAAAATTTGTGTTAAATGTTACTTGTAAATATTCACATAATGTAGTTTAATCATATTTTTATATGCTCTTTTTGTAAATATTTTTCATAATATGTCATATAGGTAATTGTACAGTACACCTGTAATAAGGCTCATGTAACTTAGAAAATTATTATGTTTTACACATGTCATATAATAATCTGTAAATTACTCTGGATTTTTTTTGTACAGTTGTTTTATATTGTACCCTGTACATATTGTGTCATGAACTGGCAGGAACAAACCATGGTTTTATACAAGAGCATATATATTGAAGTTGGCTCAAAGCTGTGTATATATTTCATTAGTGCTGGTCACATTATTTTTCATCATGTATTGTCACATTATTTTTCATCATGTATTGTCACATTATCTCATAAATCTCATGATTTGGTGCTTAAACTTTGTTTATAACAAATCATTAAGCTGAACTTTAAATTCTCTATTGATATTGCAGATTTTTTGCTAATATTTAGTTCGTCGGGTTGTTTTATCTGTTATTGAGAATGGAGTCCTTGTAAGACAACCTTTTAAGAATTGTTGAACAAATTATGGAAGATACTAAGAAAATGTGCCGTTTTTTGTTTGTATGAAGTATGTTGCTACTTTTAAATGGGGCGTAAATATCTCCTGTGATTCTCATCAAACATTTGGCAGATAGATTTGATGGTGACTGGTTCATGGTTATCTCTGGTTAATATTTCCATTAGTCTTTGAAGAATCGTAGCATTTCATTAGAGGCGATGTAAATCCTAGGATGCGCTTATGTTAGATTTCCCATGCAAGAAAAACGAGAAGTTTCCGGTCTGTAGCTTAAACTGTTGGGCAAAAGAATTTGATAATTATCCTGTATCTTAGGTACGGCATCTTGTTTTTTCAATGTACTACTATTTTAGGTTTAATCCTGAAATTTAATCAACAAATTATGAGCATGGTGTTGTGCTTTATACTTGGTACAAAGATTTTGCTACCAGGATAATTATAGCATTGGCTGAATTTATGGCTCTAGTTAGGACTTGAACTTCTTGAATATGGATTCAAGAGGTTTTGGTCACTCTGAACACGCTTCTTTTTTGAAGGTTTTTCTCTTTCAATATTTTGGGCAGCAGTATTTGGCATCTGTCTGCACAGGAAGCATATGGATTAGAGCATGCATGCCTTAAAACTAAGTCCTGATATTGAGGAATCATACTTGACGGGACAACCCGTGACAACACTTATGGCTAGCACTGGTTGCTGGGACAGAATACTTCTGGGTGTCTCCACGGCAGCATTGTGTTCAGAGTACTTCAGACAGCCACTTCCATATAACACAGCAAAATAATGCTGAACTGCAGGCTTGTCACCGGTGTTGGCATCTCCATGACAGCTTGACAGCATCTGGTTGTTCGTCACCTTCCCATTTATGGAATGCATTTGTGGCACTTGGGATTCCAAATGGTAGCCTCTGAAAGGCGTACTGCCAAAAGGACTTAAATTAATTCATGAATATCATCAATTGCAGCTTGCCAATATGAGGCCTTTTGATTATCAACTTCATGGCTCCTTGTAACTAATGCGGCATCTTCGAACCATGGAATCTGGAAATATTCCTACTGATGTTTCTGTTCCGATCGCTGGGATCTATATATACACAGTCGAAGTGAATGATTCTTTGCCACACAATTACCAGACTGTTGACACAATTTGTTGGTATTCTACTTTTAGTGGAATCAACTTTGGGTATGAATGACGGGTCCTGGCTCCTCTGTTGTTTGAAGGCTCAAGATATATTCCACTTATGAAAAGCTGGCCTATTTTGGCATTCCTACAGACATCTGGAGTGCCTGTAATGTGCAGAAATCTGGATCAGAACATTCGGCAGATGTTAGTCTGTATAGCTTTAATTTAGTGCCATAACGGACATCTCAGTCACACTGCATATTTCTGTACTTGTACAGAAGTTTGGACAGCCAAGATTAATGACAAAACCGTATTTACACCCAAAGTAGTCCCTTTTCTATTGTTCTTTGCCGGGATATAACTGGCCAGTTTGGCATGTTGCGGCCAAATAGCTTATAGAGCCGCCGCCTTCTTAATAAACTTCACAACACGTCATCTTGGTTGAACAGCCATTTTCTTCCCTTTATTTTCGTACAAAATGACCAATAACTGCCAGAGGGCGTACACATCGCAAATTAACGAAATAAACACTAGGGGGTCAACAATCCCCAACATTCTCCCCACCTTGGAGTAGGTACTCCGTACCACGACAATCAAAATGTCAATCATAACGGTAAACATTATAGTCTTTTAAACCGAACATCGAAGTTATATCTTTCGATCATCTATAATCAAAGTTAAATATCCCACAAGCTTTTACATTAATTAGCTTGTTAACAAGTTGCATAAACATTTACAGTAAATTACCAAGTGTAAATTTGCCAACATAAAGCAAATAATCTTACAAATCTAGTTTCTTGACAGGTTTGACCTGTCGTCCAAATCTAGTGACAATGTCATCTTGTACATTTACACTTTCGACTTCATCCATACCATCTACCTCGTGCAGTCTTTGCACTGATCTAACAAGGACACCTTGCTTGGTCTTAATTTTACATGACCTTATCACACCAACATTTCCTGGAAAAACTTCAACGACAAGACCCAAAGGCCATCTCATGGCAATAAAGTGGTCCCACATGGTCAATCCCAACAATGGAAAACGGAGGACTCTGTTTGACACGCGACTCCACTAAAGGCGCTACCGGTTGTTCTGCTCTCTTAGCATCTACCTTTTGACAAGTATGCAATGTCTCTTTACACTTTTAGCTATGCGTCTCAAACCCATAATCCAATAAGTATTTCACAAGGCAGTGACCAAAGTATTCACTCCTGCGTGCTTCATGAGAACATGTCGAAACCTAACTAAGAGTTAGGCCAAATGCCCTTTCGGAATGATAATAGGATGCTTTTCATCCATGGTAAGATCAGCGTGGTCTAATCTCCCTTTGACCCGCAGCAAACCATTTTCATCAAGGAATGGAGAACAGCTATACAGCTTTGACCTCTTCGAGATTGAAGAACCAGCCCTCAAAGCCTCAATTTCTTCAATAATTCTGCTTGTTGAACAGACCTAATCAGTTTTGGCTTGTTCCAACTCAGAATATTCTAATTCAGACATCTTCCGATCAGACACAGCCAATCTAACCTTACAAATGAATCGTAACACCCATGCAGTAGGGCGGAGGCCTAGCTCAGAGGTAGCGCTCTGGGCTTCCAACCGCTGGGTCCCGGGTTCGATTCCCAGTCGAGCCTAAGTTGGATGGCCGTTTCATCCTTCGTCTCATTGACATGGTCTCTGCCTGTCCTAATTAGCCCAACTGGTGCAGAAATACAGGACGTAAAGGCCTAATCACCCACCCACCCACCCATGCAGTAATTCGAATAGCTTTTGTGAGCTTTCCCCAACGGTCTTCCTCGAACACTGCACTGTTGTCACTTAGTCGGTGTTAGCATCTTCTGGTTAAGGTCTTTCCTTGAGCTATTCAATACTCCAGGGGCATGATATTTGATTAGAAGCAGGTTTACGTCTGAGTGAAGAATACCATGCATAGGGTTTATTCGGTATCAAGTCTCTGTGTCAACACGCAAAATCGTTGACAGCCAATTCATTGACAACCAAACAGTCGACCGGAGGTGGACAACGTGCACAACCAACTCGTTGAAGTTTTTATTTAGTTATTTAGTTCACACAAATTCACCAGTGGTCGCCACAGTATACTCGCACCAGTGCTGCCACCTTACAACATTACTTTTATACTGCATGTTTAACTATTTTATATTTTTGAAGTCGAAAGAAATAACACAAACCAGTCAGTTATAAACATTTTTTATAAAAAAGTTACATATACAATTAACACAGGTCTTTAATGTAGGCTTTTCACTCTCTGCTGCAACTCCCACACATTCAACTTATTTTCATAGTAGGCTTCCTATGCTCCGAAAAGTTTCTTGTTCTTCCTAGCATTACCACTTCTTGTTGCACGTGCCAAAGTTCTCTCCTTCACCATAACAGCCTGCATAGGCATGTACTCGGCCTCACTGTTCAGCTTCTCAGTTTAGTCATAGAAATTCAAAGATCCCTTTTGGCCACACTTTTGATTCAGCCTATGAATAATAAAAAAACTACAATAATCAGTTTTTGGCATGTGATGTTATAGACCTAAAAAAAGATTTAAGCATCATCACAAAAACATTAATAGTGGGTGGATAATTATTAGGAAATATTTTTTTTTTACCTGTTATGCTAGCCTTCGCATTCGTTGTTAGTCCTAATGTCATGAAATGATCAAAACGAACACGTGCGTTGCTTGGGCGGAAGTCAACTAATTTATTACGCGTCAGACTAAAACGCACAACATCTACATGCGCATGTGGGCTGGTCTAAAATACCTAACAGCATACTGTTACATCTCCCCTTTTAAGTTTGTTACGGACTACCAACTTAAGCACCAAGTCTTAACATAACAGATTATAGAACATCAAAACTGAACAATACTATCACTTTATCATAAGCAGTAATCAAACTGTAAAATATGAAATAATCAAACACTAAGTCTTGTGTGATACAGACCTAACTTAAAGATCCAATATATATAATATAGCAACTGGTACATTATTAATGTAAGTACAGGAAAATGACCAGATCATGTATGAGTACATATAAAGCACAAATAAAAATCATTGTATATATGTATTTCTCGCCCCCATAGAGTCAATTATAAGCCGGAACGAGTGTGGCCATTCAAGGGTGGCATGGGCGATCGCTGTTGGGCAGGAAGCCGGGGGGGGGGGGGGCACTTCACGAGGATCGGGGACGGGAACAGGATCGATGGGGCGGGCAATCTGCAGGTGGCGTCGGCTGGTCTGAGTACTTCACCTTGTTCAGTTTGAACATTGACAGATCGAGGAGTATCCGCTGCTTGCACTAATGTGCCACTGGTGGCATAATTATGTCTGGTCCCGATCAGTCCTAAGAACGACTCTTGTCGCCGATCTTGGGGTCAGACAAGGGGCGAGCTCCGTAGCGTTTGTCGTAAAAGTGTTTTTGCCACATCATTATTGTGTTGTATGATCTTGGGCTCAGGCCAACGAGGCTCAAGGTGGCGTGGCAAACTTGATAAATTTGTTTTGATGTTGCGACCCATCAACAATTGTGCTGGGCTGAATCCCGTTGCAGCACAGGGGGTCGAGCGATACACTAATAGACCCAGTAGGGGGTCTTGCTGTCTCAGTATGGACTTTGCAGTCTGCATGGCTCTCTCAGCCATACCGTTGGGGACTGGTGGTAACATGTTGCAGATTATATTCACCACAAAACTGAGCAAATTCATGTGAAGAAAACTGGGGGCCGTTGTCCGACACTATCAGGTCTGCGAGCGAACATCTCCTTCAAGCGATTGGTAACTGCTTTGGTGTTCAGCGAGTTGAGACGGACGATTTAAGTATATCTTGAGTAAAAATCATTCACCACCAGATACATAATTCCATTGTGGTCGCAAAGGTCAGCTGCGATCTGGGACCACGGACGTTCCTGAGGGCGGGGGCCTAGCTCAGAGTTAGCGCTCTTGACTTCCAACCGCTGGGTCTCGGGTTCGATTCCCGGTCAAGCCTAAGTTGGATGGCTGTTTCATCCGTCGTCTCATTGCCATGGTCTCTGCCTGTCCTAATTAACCCAACTGGTGCAGAAATACAGGACGTAAAGCCCTGATCACACACACACACACACCACGGACGTTCGGGTATGGGAATGGGCAGCAGTGGTTCCTTCTGGTTAGCTTTTTGGTATTTGCGACATTGTTGGCACGATTTGACTAATTCCTTGATTTGTTGACTAATGCCTAACCAATAGACACATGACCGAATTTCGAAGAATCTACGCAGGTCAACTGGTACATCGTTAATGTAGGTCGGCCATCCAGATAGAGTAAAGTTGCCAGCTTGTTGCAATGGAGGATCCGTTTAAGTGGCATCTCTAATCTCTTCCAGTTTGGCAGGGGTACTACACCGCTGTTCAATTGATTCGACATACAAAGCGACTTCCTCAGCTCTGACTTCATCTTGTTCGCAGTACTTCATGGGGCTGCGAGACAGCGTGTCTGCGACTACCAGAGTCTTCCCTGGCATATAGACAGCTTGAGGATTAAACTGCATCATTCGGATCATTAATCTTTGACAACGGGCTGGGACATGATCAAGGTCCTTTGTCTGATGAGGCGTTAAGCAATAACTCGCACACACACGGGCAAGAGCAGCTTGTGGTCTTGTGTAAAGCACAAATTTATCAAGCCCTGTGAGGTATTGGTCAAACCACTGTAAGGCACTCCTTTTCAATTTGGGCATGACATGTTTCTGCGTCGGTCATGGAGCGTGAGGCAGGGCGGGGCCCTAGCTCAGAGGTAGAGCTCTGGGCTTCCAACTTCTGGGTCACGGGTTCGATTCCCGGTTGAGCCTAAGTTGGATGGCTGTTTCATCCTTCGTCTCATTGCCATGGTCTCTGCCTGTCCTAATTAGCCCAATTGGTGCAGAAATACAGGACGTAAAGCCCTAATCACCCACCCACCCACCCACAAGGCTATTCCATCCATATTCTTCAACAGATTGGCCATAATTCTTTGGAAAATTTCTGGTGCACTGGTAATGCCGAACGGTAATGGCTTGAAGTGAAACCGACCAAACTCGTCAAGTGGGATAGCCCAGAACCCACTGGCAGCATCCAAAGTTGAGAACACCTGAGCTCCCGCTTCGGCAACAAATCATCCAGTGTAGGTAGCACATAGCGCTCCCTAATAACCGCTTCATTGAGATGTTTAAGATCGACACAAATTCTAATAGATCCATTTCTTTTGACCACAGGGACCATTGGTGCACACCATTCAGTAGCTTCCTCTACAGGTGCTATTACGCCATGATGCTCCATTTTCTCAAGCTCAGCCTTGACCTTGGGTAACAAGGGAATAGACACCCTGCGTGCCGTGTTAATGCTGTAGGGTTCCACCTGAGGTTTGAGTCTTATTTTGACTGGAGAACATTTCATCAATCCTATTTCTCCATAGGCTGTTCTGTCAATCGCGTGCAAATTGACTTGCAAGTAACCCATGGCTTGAGAGTGAAGTCTGCTCAGCAGATTGCAACTTGCATTTCTGATGACATACAATGTCATTCTGTACAATTTTCCATGTGACTTGACTGACGTTTTGGACTTTCCTAAACAAGGTAGAAGACACCGACACTTTTGAGTTGGCGCATAACTGGCTGGAGCACTGGACGACAAGGCAAACTGTCATAAATTTCTTCGGTAATTACAGATACATCTGCTCCGGAATCAATTTTGAACAACGCCTTCGAGCCCTGAATTTTTAGTTTCACAGTCCATGGTTTGTCATCAACCGGAGACACTGCCTTGAACTGAATCAACAACTGAAGCTAACAGGTAAGGTTCATCTGGGCCATAATCGTCATACACAGAGAGATAATCCATTTCCGGCAACAAGACTTCTCGAACTCTGTGACCACAACCTTGTTGTTGGCTCCTGGCCTTGCAACAGACTGCATAGTGTCCAATGTGAAACACCGATTGCATCTGGAGGGGTGGGGGCCTAGCTCAGTGGTAGCGCTCTGGGCTTCCAACCACTGGGTTCCGGGTTCAATTTCCTCCTTCGTCTCATTGCCATGGTCTCTGCCTGTCCTAATTAGCCCAACTGGTGCAGAAATACAGGACGTAAAGCCCTAATCACCCACCCACCCACTCCAAGTCACACTTTTAAATCCAACGTCAAAAGGATATGAAGCTGCAAACAAAGTTAGTGATATTCCGGTATTGACTGGTTGGGCCATCCGAAATTAAATGAAATTTTGTTCTTCCCCATGTTCTTGATGTCCTGTATTACCGGACGAAGGTGAGCCCATATGGCGGCTGTAGAGTGCCATATATCAGCACTCACAGAGCAATAACACTTAGTTTGGTGTTCCCTGTTTTCTTTCATTGTAGCATGACATGTTTGAAGAGAAATCTGGGACCTACTTGCGCCAGGCTTCCAACCACTGGGTCCCGGGTTCAATTCCCGGTCAAGCCTATGTTTGATGGCTGTTTCATCCTTCGTCTCATTGCCATGGTCCCTACCTGTCCTAATTAGCCCATCAGGTGCAGAAATACAGGACATAAAGCCCTAATCCACTACCACCACCACCTACTTGCGCCAAAATGCATGCTTTGAATTTCTAGTGCTGCTTTACACAGGTAATTCTCGCTGAAGTCTACCTGAATTATAACTTCATCATCTTCAATGGTGTCCTTCAAATCTCGAATTTCAGAATATTGATGATATATCCTGTATTGATGTTGCATAAGGCTTTTGAATTCATTTTCAAAGGTCTTACATAAATTGGCAATCGTGTCAGTTCTTTCAGGTTTTTTGGTCACTCTGACTTCAATTTCTCCCTTATTGGTTTGCCTTTTCTCTGAGACACTGTTCCATTCATTGTACCTTATGTTTTCTTCAGAATTTGTCAAGTTTAAGTCTGCATACTTTTGAATGACTTTGTCTCGGCACAATTCACATTTACCAAACATGCAATTACGCGCTATGCTTGAGCAAACAACCATGGAAATCAGGGTGGTTATGTTGGCGGATATTAGTACACCATGACTGTATCTCTCTTTTCTACTGGTGGTGGTGGCAAAACAAAGAAAGGATGGGGGGGCTTGGTGGAGGAGTTTCAGCAACCTGAGCTCCTTGTACTTGAGCTGATGCTCTTTGCTGTCTTTTATCTAACTTCCATTTAATTCTCAACCTTCTCTGTTCTGTTTCAGATAACTCCTGAACTGATTTTATTCTGCCTTCTTCTTTTCTTTGTCTTTCTTTTTGAAGATACTCCTCATACTTAATTGGGTCATTCTTCATTTTCTGGCGACTGAGCCTCATGGCCTCCACATTGGATTTCTTTGTCTTCATGATCTGTAATACAAAATTTGTCCTTCAATACTCCACTAAATTTCTTTTGTCTTTACAAAATTTTGTGTCATTGTTGAATAGGTAATTACAAATGCATGTATTTTTTAAAAGGTGAAAAAGTTTCAACACAATCACGATATTACATGTCTTTCCTGTTATCTGACTGTCTTTTCTGTTATAACATATATATCACAAAACGTAACGGTAAAGATATCATGTAGTAACGGTAAAGACATAGAAGTTATTGTGGAAGCAAAAGTAATGGGCCATTTGCCAAGAGTTGAGTCCTGGAACATCTTTCAAGATTGCTCTTAAAAATCAAATTTATATCATAGGTGTATCTCAAATGGTTTACTTATTAGGGTTCACGGTGAAGACAATGAATAAGTGTGTCAATGACATAAGTTAGACTTACTGTTCAGAATTTTCAGTTCCAAAAGCAGACATTCTTCAGCAGATGACTAAAATGGCTGTCTGACATCCTGGTTCTTCTGATTGATGAAGCCCCTGGTGTTTTATGTAAACACTGAAGAGTTTTACATGATCTTCTTGTTGAGTCATAATGGTAAAGACTTGGGGTCAGAATCTGACCTGGGACAAGTTTTAAAAATGTTTTTTAAAAAAATTATTAGGTGTTACAAGCAAACTGTTGCCTTTTTCAAATTTTTAGATCATTCATATTCTCACCCTGTCAGTCCAAATGACTGAATATCAATTTTAACAGGTGTAACACAAAACTATTGTTGGCAAATTGATTTTGGACATGTAAAGGAGAAGACATCTGACCAATGTTCATGGAAGCAGTTGCTCTGTAGAAGGGAAAAAAGCTACACTAAATTTTTTCCTATTTTTAAAAGAAGACAGCCTATTGTAGATGAGAAAATATCAAGGAAACCACTGTTCTCTAGTGTTTCAGCACACCAGATATATCTATACAGAGATCTGTGAAGTTAGCTACCTGGCGCTGGCTACTTGGCATTTACTTGAAATATCTTGAAATCAGCTACCTGGCGCTGGCTACTTGGCATTTACTTGAGTGGCCTTGAAGTTAGCTACTTGCCACTGGCTACTTGGCATTTACTTGAACTTGTCATATGTAAACAAATTATAGAGCAGTTACAGTAAATTTCATTTTACTTCATAAATGCATAAAATCCTATCTACTTGAGAAAGTTAGGCCAAAAGTTGGTTTTCATTGCTTAATTTTTGTATACAGGCCCATTTATTTGAGAAAATTTCTATTTATTTGGCCGAAAGTTGGTATTCAGTCGACAGCCAACCGACCAACCAAACTACCAAAACTAATTTGTTTTTGGACAGCAGTCAACTGCCCAACCGACCTACCAAAACTAATTCTAAGGAACCCAGAAACAATATTTAAGCATTAGAACTAAGTTTCATTGCTTCATTTAGCGTACAAGCCCATTAACTTGAGAAAAATAGGCCGAAAGTTGGTTTTCAGCTGACAGGCAACCGACCAACCAAACTACCGAAACTAATTCTAAGGACCCCAGAAACAATAATCAAGCATTCAACCTAAATTGTATTGCTCAATTTTGCCTGTAAGCTCATTTACTTGAGAAAAATGTTATGTAGACAGCTAAACAAAGGATATCAGAAACAATAGTGAACCACTGAAGGTATGGATTCATTTTTTCACATAAGCCTGTTTACTTAAATCGAAATCCATCTACCTTGCTCCATTTTTACACACAGGCCTGTTTACTTGAGTTAATATGCCAAAGTTGGTTTTCGGCCAATGACCATCCAAGCTACTAAAACTAATGGCTGTACTGACAAACAATGTAATGGCTTTTAGACATTTTGTAGTGACTTACAGTGTAGACAAGCTAACCTTATACATGTAAGGTATATAAGGTTTAAATATTGTAATACACTGACACAACCTAGAGAGCCTCTACATAGCCCACTCAGGTGCTGATGAGGCGTTAAACAAAAACTCACACACACACATACACATACACACACATACACACACACACACACACACACACACACACACACACACACACACACACACACACACACACACAAAGTATGCAATCCTTCATCATATCTAGCTTACAGTCATTTCAGTAACAAATATTTAAAGCTGCAATTAAAAGTCGAATGAACACCTTAGTGAAAGATTTAAGACTTAATTAGACAATTCAAATACGGTGCATGTTTCATTGGCAAGTAGTGTGCATACCTAAAATGTCCCTGTTGTTTACTATGAATAAACGTTCAACATGTTTAGACTGTTTATTTGCAAAAATCTATATATTTATATATATATATATATATTGTTATTCTGTGACATCATGACAATGGTGACTGATATAACTTCAGAGTATGAATCAGAATTTTGCACACAATATACAGGCGAAGTGAAATGAGTCAATGTGCAAAGTACAGACCGTATGATCAAATCTTCATTTAATATCTTTGATTGCAGATCAAGACTACAATTGCTTTTGCTAGCGCTCTGGGCTTTAAACCGCTAAGTCCCACGTTCGATTCCTGGTCGAGCCTAAGTTGGATGGCTGTTTCATCCTTCGTCTCATTACCATGATCTCTGAGTGGGGGCCTAGCTCAGAGGTAGCGCTCTGGGCTTCCAACCGCTGGGTCCCGGGTTCGATTCGGGCGGGGGCCTAGCTCAGAGGTAGTGCTCTGGGCTTCCAACCGCTGGGTCCCGGGTTCAATTCCCGGTCGAGCCTAAGTTGGATGGCTGTTTCATCCTTCATCTCATTGCCATGGTCTCTGCCTGTCCTAATTAGCCCATCAGGTGCAGAAATACAGGACGTAAAGCCCTAATCACCCACCCACCCACCGGGTTTGATTCCCGGTCGAGCCTAAGTTGGATGGCTGTTTCATCCTTCATCTCATTGCCATGGTCTCTGCCTGTCCTAATAAGCCCATCAGGTGCAGAAATACAGGACGTAAAGCCCTAATCACCCACCCACCCACCGGGTTTGATTCCCGGTCGAGCCTAAGTTGGATGGCTGTTTCATCCTTCGTCTCATTGCCATGGTCTCTGCCTGTCCTAATTAGCCCATCAGGTGCAGAAATACAGGATGTAAAGCCCTAATCCACCCACCCACCATGATCTCTGCCTGTCCTAATTAGCCCAACTGGTGCAGAAATACAGGACGTGAAGCCCTAATCACACACACACACAATTTCTTTTGCCTACTATTTTCCTAATTTTTATGGGGGGTGGGGACTAGCTCAGTGGTAACGCTGGGCTTCCAACCAATGGGTTGTGGGGTTCAATTCTGGGTCAAGCCTATGTTGGATGGCTGTTTCGTCCTTTGTCCCATTGCCATGGTCCCTAACAGTCCTAATTAGCCCATCAGGTGCAGAAATACAGGATGTAAAGCCCTAATCCACCACCACCACCACTTATTTTTTATGGATAACCAAAGAATCTCCTAGCTCAGAGGTAGCGCTCTGGGCTTCCAACCGCTGGGTCCCGGGATCGATTCCCGGTCGAGCCTAAGTTGGATGGCTGTTTCCTCCTTCGTCTCATTGCCATGGACTCTGCCTGTCCTAATTAGCCCAACTGATGCAGAAATACAAGACGTAAAGCCCTAATCCCACCCACCCACCCAACCAAAGAATCTCCAAGCCATCACAATATCAGTAGTGGCAGAACAAAATAATACCTTGCATCAGACAAGAGAGTAAGGTTAATCCAGAGGATATATAGTTGAATTTGTTAGGGATCAAATATATACAATACATGACACCAGTTCCAATTGCCAAATCTTCATAAACCCTGCTGCTAAATACTGTCAGCCAGTAATCGCCTAGTGCTTCTAACATGGTATGCAGTAAACCTTGCCTATGTCAAATGTGACACATTTGTTGGTTTCATTCAAGAGGTGACTTTTCATGAACCCTGTCCCCCCCCCCTCCCCTTTTTAAAAAAGGAAAATACTGTTCTGCGGTTTTCACACTGAGGAGGCTGTTTTCATGCATGATTATCACACCAGTTTTTTATTTCTTGATATTTACTAACAACTTAGTAGGTTTAGTATAACATTGCATATAATATTTTCAGATCAACTGTAAATGTTGCACAAACAAATTACATCAAGTCATGACTCACATTCTTACCCTTTGTTTTAATATCCATTCCAAACCTAAATACAGCTTAGCTGGTAAACAAAGAAATTCATATTGTGATTAAACATTACTATAAAATATCCTAGCAACTTATGCTATAAAATAAAGGACACAAAGTTTTCTTTATACAATATATTTCAAGAACAATTAAATCAAACCCCTGTATTTTGAAGGAGATTTTGAATGGTAAATCAACATAACCCATCAGGAAATCGCCTATACAGTACATGTTCAACCTGAATGGGTAACAATAAATGAAGACATTTCCCTGGTAAATGACATCATTGGTCACTGGTCTTCATTATCATATACGAACCAATGTATACACTGCTAATTTGTTAAGCATTTCCATTACTGGTTTTGCATATAAACGATAATGAAATGGCAAAGGGCTGGATTTATTCATTCAAGAATGCTTTACTTGCATTGCCTTGTCTTCAGAGAATAGTCCAAACCGGCTCGCACGTCGCCCGGGTGAACAAGGTGCGCGTCCCTCAGCGGTAAACCAGGCTGAGGTCGAAAAATTGGCTTCTGGTTCCAGACAAAGTAAACGTTTTTGCTCATCTTTAGATGATGCCATTAAAAGTTCAAATAATGAAGATATATCTAAGCCTTGGCCCAAGTTTCTTGTTGTTACTGGCAGTGATGCTGGGTTTTCCCGACTTTCAGCCATAACAATATGCAGAACGATTAAGGAAAGCATTGGTTTTGTTGAAAACACAAGACGTTTAAGCAATTCGTCTTTGCTGGTGCAGGTTGCCCACAGGGACCAGTCGCTGAAATTGATGGGCTTGAGGGCCTTTGCGGGTGCCCCTGTAAAGGTGGAGCCCCATCGGTTCTTCAACACCTGCAAGGGAGTTGTGACATCTCATGAGAGCAGTCTCTGCTCCGATGACGAACTGAGGGACTGGCTGGATGACTACAATGTCATCCACATTCATCGCCAGCCCCCCAAGATATTCACGACAGCTACTCACCCTGACCTTTGATGGCACAGTGTTGCCTGACAAGGTCAGCATAGGGTTCGAGTGGTGTAGGGTACGTCCCTACATCCCGAACCCTAAGAGATGTTACAACTGCCAACGATTTGGCCATTTCAGCGGCTCCCGCCGCTCCAAAGCAACCTGCGCCAATTGTGGGTCACGGGAATACACTCATTCCCGTGACTCACCATGTCAGAAACAATCCTATTGTGTTAATTGTGGAGGTGATGGGCCAGCCTATCACCGTGGCTGTCCTAAATGGCAGCTAGAGAAAGAGATCCTGAAATTGAAGACCACCAAGGATATCTCCTTTCCCCAAGCACGCCGTATAGCTGAACAGGCTGCTGGGGCAAGCTATGCCTCAGTCCTGTCTCAGATGGCTGGACCTAGATCTCCTTCACCCAGATCATCGCCCAGGCGAAGGATTAACCTAGATCCAAATTTTAATTATTCCAAGGCAGGCCAAAGCTCGCAGAAAGATAAACCAGAATCGAAGACTTCACAGTCAGACGATCACCTGGCAAGAATGAAGCAGTATGCTACAGATGTCGGTAAAGGACATCTCGTAGCTCCATTAGTTGCTGCTTCACAGCTTAGTGTACCCTCACAGGGTGCACCTTCCGGCGATGAGTCGGAAGAGATACACCAGCCGATGGAAGAGGAGGCAGGGACTACCACCATCCCTAGGCCTCAACGGGAGGGGGCAATTGATTAAAGATCAATTGTTCCCAAAAGACCCCCCCTCCCCCCCCCCCATCAGAAAAGCACTAGATAAATCTAGTGCACTGGGCATCATAAGAACACCATCAAAGCATGGTGGGGCCCCTAAAAAGATCTTAACACCAAAAGAGGCAGCGACTTTGAAGAAAAAGTAAATATTCATACTAATTCATACCATGCACTATAGATTTTTACTATGATAATATTAAACTCTTTTAAGTAACTCATGGACAGTATCATTCAGTGGAACTGTCGAGGTTTCAGAGCCAACTTCGATGAAATAGGTTGCATGGTCCAAGACTTAAACCCTAGTGTTTTCTGCCTGCAGGAAACATTTCTGAAACCTCCAAATAGTTTAAAACTGAGAAACTACCACATGTATAATACATATGGCAATATTGCCCACGATAGAGCCACTGGTGGCTCATCAATTTTAGTTAAAAATGGAATCATTCATTCTCATATTCCACATAACACAAACCTTCAGGCTACAGCAGTTCGTCTGAACCTGAATAAAACATTCACCATATGTTCCTTATATATTCCTCCACCCTTTCACCTTACAGCCAGTGATTTGCATAACCTTTACAATCAACTTCCTGAACCGCGTCTTATCCTAGGAGATTTTAACAGCCATAACCAATTGTGGGGAAGCACTTCCCACAACAACAAAGGAAAAACCATTGAAGATTTTCTCAATGACCACACCCTTTGTTTGTTCAATGATGGTTCATCCACATATCTTCACCCAGGTCATGGAACATTTTCATCAATTGACCTTAGTATATGTGATCCAGCGTTATTTCTGGAATTTGAATGGAGAGTATTAGAGGACACTCGCGGCAGTGATCACTTTCCCATTGTCCTACAAAACGTAGAAGGTACTAGAGAAGTGGGTCAACTCCGATGGAAGTTGCATAAAGCGGATTGGACCTCCTTCGAAAAGCACGGCTTAGAAACAATTACTATGTCTCATTATAGGAATTGTAATAGTCTCGTTGAAGATTTTACTGATGATATTACTGATATAGCCAATAAAACAATACCGATGACAAAAAAATAATTCTAAACGAAGTGCAAGACCCTGGTTTGACGACGAAGTAAGAGAAGCTATTAAAAACCGTAAGAGAGCTCACAGCCGACCATCAACAATCTGAATAATTTTAAGTGCCTGAAAGCCAAAGCGCGTAGAATTGTCAGGCAAAAAAAACGTAGTTGCTGGAGAGACTATGTCTCCAGACTCACTGAAAGAACTCCTAGCAATAAAGTCTGGAAAATGATTAAGAAGATTGAAGGAAAGAACCTAGCTTCACATGTAAGCATTCTAGAAGTGAATGGAGAACATCTCTCCTCACCAGAACAAATATCAAACGGGTTAGGAGAACAGTTTGCGTTCAACTCCTCGTCCGACAACTATACAAGAAAATTCCAATGTTATAAGGCTCAAGCTGAGAGATTAACCCTAAATATACAGTCTGATAACAGCGAAGATTATAACTCCTACATCACCTTAGAACTTCAGAAGGCCATCTTAAAAGCGACTGACTCTGCAACAGGTCCTGATAATATACATTATCAAATCTTAAAACACCTACCTCAATCCTCTTTAAAAACATTACTGTATATCTTTAATCAAATTTGGGAGAATGGATGTCTTCCATCCCTGTGGAAACAAGCCACGGTCATCCCAATTCCCAAGCCGGGGAAGGATCATAGTGATCCTACGAATTATCGACCAATAGCTTTAACCAGTTGTCTATGTAAGACAATGGAACGAATTGTTACTGATAGACTGGTTTGGTTCCTGGAGTCGAACCAGCTTATTACAGAGTTCCAATCTGGATTTCGCCGTCACAGGAGCACATTAGATCATTTAATCAGACTGGAAACTTATGTTAGAGATGCTTTCATTAACAGAGAACACGTAGTAGCCATATTCTTTGACCTAGAAAAAGCTTATGACACTACATGGAAATATGGAATAATGAAAGATCTTCACGACTTAGGGCTTCGAGGTCGCCTTCCAGTTTTCATCGGATCCTTCCTACAGGATCGCTTCTTTAAGGTCCGAGTGGGATCAACGATGTCAAGCCCCTACTCTCAGGAGAATGGAGTCCCTCAGGGTAGTATTCTCTCGCCCACCCTCTTTAACTTCAAAATCAACAGTATAGTAAATTCCATCTCAGAAAATCTCATGTCGTCCCTATATGTTGACGATTTCCTCATTGCATATCGTTCCAGATATATGCCAACCATAGAACGACAACTGCAATTAAATTTGAATAGGATTCACAAATGGTCACTTGAAAATGGCTTCAAGTTCTCTAAACAGAAGACAGTTTGTCTGCCTTTCTATTATTTACGATCAAACCATCCAGATCCATCACTAATAATTGACAACTGTCAAATAAAAGTGGTGAATGAAACAAAATTTTTGGGTGTACTCTTTGACTCCAAATTGTCTTTCATTCCGCATATCAAAGCACTGAAAGCAAAGTGCCTGAAATCAATGAACCTCCTTAAAGTAGTGAGCAAATATAATTGGGGTGGGGACACAACGGTCCTCCTTCGTCTCTATCGAGCAATTACTCGTTCTCGACTTGATTATGGTTCTGTGGTATATGGCTCCGCCAGACCATCTTATCTAAAATGCCTGAATTCTGTACATCATCAAGGGTTGCGACTAAGCTTAAGAGCTTTTCGTACATCTCCTGTAGAGAGCTTATATGTACTGGCAGGGGAACCTCCACTTTCCCTTCGTCGTATCAAGTTATCCATGCAATACATACTAAAAGTAGCTTCAACTCCAACAAATCCAACATATGATGTAATATTTCATCCAAAATACATGCATCATTATGAATCTCGTTCAAACGCCATTCGACCACTGGGATTACGCATGAAATTCTATCTTGAGGCTGCAAAAATTGATACTACAATCATTGCCGAGACGGAAGTACCACCCATTCCGCCATGGATTCTCCCAGTCCCGAAAGTTATACTGGATTTGGCAGAGCTTAAGAAAAGCGAAACCAATCCGGTAGACTACCAAAACCTATTTTATAGTATAAGGTTTAAATACGAATCGTACAAATTTCTATACACAGATGGCTCAAAAATGGAAAGACGAGTAGGCTGTGCTGTCACTTCTTATAAAACCGTTATAGCTGAATGTCGTCTTCCAGACCACTGCTCAATATACACTGCAGAATTAACAGCTATTTACCTTGCCTTAAAGAATATCGAGGACTCAGAATCAGATCGTTATGTTATCTGTTCTGATTCCAAATCTGCTCTTCAAGCAATCCAAAATAAACAACTTGATAACCCTGGGATCTTAGATGTTCTTATTAAGTATTTCTATCTTCACGAATACAAAGACATAGTATTCTGCTGGATTCCTGGACACGCTGGCATTGAAGGGAATGAAAAAGCAGACCTGGCAGCAAAAAGGGCTCTTACAAAAGAGATAACTGATTTTACCATTCCATACACTGATTTTAAAATGACTATAAAATCTTTTATCATGTCTTGCTGGCAAAGACAATGGAATGAATGTAATAACAACAAGTTGCATTCAATCTTACCTTGCATTCAAAATAAAATACCGAGTAGGTTCAATACTCGCAAAGATCAAGGAATATATCACAGATGCCTCATAGGACATTCAAGACTTACACATTTACACCTTTTAGTCAATGAACCGGCACCAGTATGCCAGAGTTGTCGGCGCCCCCTAACAATCAAACATATTTTATTAGATTGCATCCACTTACAACGCATTAGAAGACCTCTGTTTCAAGCTACTACCTTACAACATCTCTTTACTAGATATCCAACCCAGACAATTATTGATTTCTTATATGCTTCTGGTTTCTACTACCAAAAATAGATAATCAATCTTAACCTAGAGAGCCTCCACATAGCCCACTCAGGTGCTGATGAGGCGTTAAACAATAACTCACACACACACACACTACTCTCAGGAGAATGGAGTCCCTCAGGGTAGTATTCTCTCGCCCACCCTCTTTAACGTCAAAATCAACAGTATAGTAAATTCCATCTCAGAAAATCTCATGTCGTCCCTATATGTTGACGATTTCCTCATTGCATATCGTTCCAGATATATGCCAACCATAGAACGACAACTGCAATTAAATTTGAATAGGATTCACAAATGGTCACTTGAAAATGGCTTCAAGTTCTCTAAACAGAAGACAGTTTGTCTGCCTTTCTATTATTTACGATCAAACCATCCAGATCCATCACTAATAATTGACAACTGTCAAATAAAAGTGGTGAATGAAACAAAATTTTTGGGTGTACTCTTTGACTCCAAATTGTCTTTCATTCCGCATATCAAAGCACTGAAAGCAAAGTGCCTGAAATCAATGAACCTCCTTAAAGTAGTGAGCAAATATAATTGGGGTGGGGACACAACGGTCCTCCTTCGTCTCTATCGAGCAATTACTCGTTCTCGACTTGATTATGGTTCTGTGGTATATGGCTCCGCCAGACCATCTTATCTAAAATGCCTGAATTCTGTACATCATCAAGGGTTGCGACTAAGCTTAAGAGCTTTTCGTACATCTCCTGTAGAGAGCTTATATGTACTGGCAGGGGAACCTCCACTTTCCCTTCGTCGTATCAAGTTATCCATGCAATACATACTAAAAGTAGCTTCAACTCCAACAAATCCAACATATGATGTAATATTTCATCCAAAATACATGCATCATTATGAATCTCGTTCAAACGCCATTCGACCACTGGAATTACGCATGAAATTCTATCTTGAGGCTGCAAAAATTGATACTACAATCATTGCCGAGACGGAAGTACCACCCATTCCGCCATGGATTCTCCCAGTCCCGAAAGTTATACTGGATTTGGCAGAGCTTAAGAAAAGCGAAACCAATCCGGTAGACTATCAAAACCTATTTTATAGTATAAGGTTTAAATACGAATCGTACAAAAATCTATACACAGATGGCTCAAAAATGGAAAGACGAGTAGGCTGTGCAGTCACTTCTTATAAAACCGTTATAGCTGAATGTCGTCTTCCAGACCACTGCTCAATATACACTGCAGAATTAACAGCTATTTACCTTGCCTTAAAGAACATCGAGGACTCAGAATCAGATCGTTATGTTATCTGTTCTGATTCAAAATCTGCTCTTCAAGCAATCCAAAATAAACAACTTGATAACCCTGGGATCTTAGATGTTCTGATTAAGTATTTCTATCTTCACAAATACAAAGACATAGTATTCTGCTGGATTCCTGGACACGCTGGCATTGAAGGGAATGAAAAAGCAGACCTGGCAGCAAAAAGGGCTCTTACAAAAGAGATAACTGATTTTAACATTCGATACACTGATTTTAAAATGACTATAAAATCTTTTATCATGTCTTGCTGGCAAAGACAATGGAATGAATGTAATAACAACAAGTTGCATTCAATCTTACCTTGCATTCAAAATAAAATACCTAGTAGGTTCAATACTCGCAAAGATCAAGGAATATATCACAGATGCCTCATAGGACATTCAAGACTTACACATTTACACCTTTTAGTCAATGAACCGGCACCAGTATGCCAGAGTTGTCGGTGCCCCCTAACAATCAAACATATTTTATTAGATTGCAGCCACTTACAACGCTTTAGAAGACCTTTGTTTCAAGCTAATACCTTACAACATCTCTTTACCAGATATCCAACCCAGACAATTATTGATTTTTTATATGCTTCTGGTTTCTACTACCAAATATAGTTAATCAATCTTAACCTAGAGAGCCTCTACATAGCCCACTCAGGTGCTGATGAGGCGTTAAACAATGACTCACACACACACACACACATACTAAAAGTAGCTTCAACTCCAACAAATCCAACATATGATGTAATATTTCATCCAAAGTACATGCATCATTATGAATCTTGTTCAAACGCCATTCGACCACTGGGATTACGCATGAAATTCTATCTTGAGGCTGCAAAAATTGATACTACAATCATTGCCGAGACGGAAGTACCACCCATTCCGCCATGGATTCTCCCAGTCCCGAAAGTTATACTGGATTTGGCAGAGCTTAAGAAAAGCGAAACCAATCCGGTAGACTATCAAAACCTATTTTATAGTATAAGGTTTAAATACGAATCGTACAAATTTCTATACACAGATGGCTCAAAAATGGAAAGACGAGTAGGCTGTGCAGTCACTTCTTATAAAACCGTTATAGCTGAATGTCGTCTTCCAGACCACTGCTCAATATACACTGCAGAATTAACAGCTATTTACCTTGCCTTAAAGAACATCGAGGACTCAGAATCAGATCGTTATGTTATCTGTTCTGATTCAAAATCTGCTCTTCAAGCAATCCAAAATAAACAACTTGATAACCCTGGGATCTTAGATGTTCTTCATGGATTCTCCCAGTCCCGAAAGTTATACTGGATTTGGCAGAGCTTAAGAAAAGCGAAACCAATCCGGTAGACTATCAAAACCTATTTTATAGTATAAGGTTTAAATACGAATCGTACAAATTTCTATACACAGATGGCTCAAAAATGGAAAGACGAGTAGGCTGTGCAGTCACTTCTTATAAAACCGTTATAGCTGAATGTCGTCTTCCAGACCACTGCTCAATATACACTGCAGAATTAACAGCTATTTACCTTGCCTTAAAGAACATCGAGGACTCAGAATCAGATCGTTATGTTATCTGTTCTGATTCAAAATCTGCTCTTCAAGCAATCCAAAATAAACAACTTGATAACCCTGGGATCTTAGATGTTCTTATTAAGTATTTCTATCTTCACAAATACAAAGACATAGTATTCTGCTGGATTCCTGGACACACTGGCATTGAAGGGAATGAAAAAGCAGACCTGGCAGCAAAAAGGGCTCTTACAAAAGAGATAACTGATTTTACCATTCCATACACTGATTTTAAAATGACTATAAAATCTTTTATCATGTCTTGCTGGCCAAGACAATGGAATGAATGTAATAACAAGTTGCATTCAATCTTACCTTGCATTCAAAATAAAATACCTAGTAGGTTCAATACTCGCAAAGATCAAGGAATATATCACAGATGCCTCATAGGACATTCAAGACTTACGCATTTACACCTTTTAGTCAATGAACTGGCACCGGTATGCCAGAGTTGTTGGTGCCCCCTAACAATCAAACATATTTTATTAGATTGCACTCACAACGCATTAGAAGACTTCTGTTTCAAGCTACTACCTTACAACATCTCTTTACTAGATATCCAACCCAGACAATTATTGACTTTTTATATGCTTCTGGTTTCTACTACCAAATATAGATAATCAATCTTAACCTAGAGAGCCTCTACATGGCCCACTCAGGTGCTGATGAGGCGTTAAACAATAACTCACACACACACACATACTTGCATTTCCTTTTTGTGGCCAAGGCCAACCGAACCTCCGAGCCCCAGTCAATTACCAGGACTGCCAAAAACAGTGTTGCGCTGGGCCACTTTTGGCTGATTGTGGTCTGGATGATCCAAAAAACTTCACTTTTTCTACAGATATTGTATCTTTGCCTATGATATTTGACGAGAATCTGTCTATTCTGTAATGCTATCTTGAGAAAAGTCTTCCAGATTCAGCAACCATATCCAAAATGTAATATTTGGTCTTGCTTTAAGATCTATAGTGTGATCCATACCATCCATTAACTACAGGTGTTTGAACATTAAAATGGAAATAAGACCAACACAAAGCCTAGTAACATTCAATATACTGGAATAGTAAAATTTGGAGACAGGATCCAGAATATGATCCGGAGCATCTCCCAAAATTAATCAGATTTAGGGTTATCGTTCTGCCCACTAAATTTCATATCCATTCATTATTTTTGAGATATCTTGCTAAAAAAAAAATATATATATATACAAGACCAAAAACATAACTTCCTTGGCAGATGTAATCCAAAAGTGTCGGAACTTTGCTCCGGAAAGCGAAGTGTGACACCCTACCACCTGACACATGCACAACTTTTCACCGGAGTAACTTAACATAGAGAGATATGGACTATCTACAACGGTTATGTGAAGTCAACCAAAAGAGCAAATTTTGGTGAGAACTTACCTCAGATGATACATGCAGCTGGGTTGTCTAATAGTTAAAGCTTCCACCAATTATTCAACTTTCAAGTGGGGGGGGGGGGATTGCCTCGTCATGCCCCCCCCCCCTCCCAAAATTAATGTATGGTGTTCTTACCTCTGGAGTTTTACAAATTTATCTTACCTGAAGGACTTGACAGGGCGGGGGCCTAGCTCAGAGGTAGCGCTCTGGGCTTCCAACCGCTGGGTCCCAGGTTCGATTCCCGGTCGAGCCTAAGTTGGATGGCTGTTTCATCCTTCGTCTCATTGCCATGGTCTCTGCCTGTCCTAATTAGCCCAACTGGTGCAGAAATACAGGACGTAAAGCCTTAATCACCCACCCACCCACATAAATTAAGTAGCCCAGGTTTTCTCTAGGAGCAGTGTTGAGACTGTCGATAAGTTGAAATCGTCCATGGTTGAGGATAGCTTCAAAGAGGTCCAAAGGCTCACGATGGTGATTATTGTTTCTGGGGTCCTTAGAATTAGTTTTGATAGGCTGTCAGCCGAAAACCAACTTTCGGCAAGTAAATAGAATTTATCTCAAGTAAATGGGCTTGTATACCAAAATGAAACAATAAAACTTAGTTCTAATGCTTGATTATTGTTTCTGGGGTCCTTAGAATCAGTTTTGGTAGTTTGGTTAGTCGGTTGGTTGTTTGCCAAAAACCAAGTTTTGGCGTATTTTTCTCAAGTAGATAGGGTTTAATGCATTAATGAAGCAAAATAAAATTTATTGTGACTGCTCTATAATTTTTTTACATATCACAAAATGACTATAAAATCTTTTATCATGTCGTGCTGGCAAAGACAATGGAATGAATGTAATAACAACAAGTTGCATTCAATCTTACCTTGCATTCAAAATAAAATACCTAGTAGGTTCAATACTCGCAAAGATCAAGGAATATATCACAGATGCCTCATAGGACATTCAAGACTTACACATTTACACCTTTTAGTCAATGAACCGGCACCGGTATGCCAGAGTTGTCGGTGCCCCCTAACAATCAAACATTTTATTAGATTGCATCCACTTACAACGCATTAGAAGACCTCTGTTTCAAGCTACTACCTTACAACATCTCTTTACTAGATATCCAACCCAGACAATTATTGATTTTTTATATGCTTCTGGTTTCTACTACCAAATATAGTTAATCAATCTTAACCTAGAGAGCCTCTACATAGCCCACTCAGGTGCTGATGAGGTGTTAAACAATAACTCACACACACACACATTTACATATCACAAGTTCAAGTAAATGCAAAGTAGTCAGCGCCAAGTAGCTAACTTCAAGGTCATTTAAGTAAATGCCAAGTAGCCAGCGCCAGGTAGCTGACTTCAAGATATTACAAGTAAATACCAGCCCCAGGTAGCTGATTTCACGGATCTTGTATACAGGTGCACATGTAACATAGTAATTGTAATAAGTCGAAACTAAAGCAAACTTACTATTATTTTTCTGCATAGAGAAATCCAACCGGAGGTTTACATTTCCTTGAGTGCTGTTCCGACTGCTGAGAATAGCTTAGAAATGCATGTTGTGACAATGTGTCAAAATTAAATAACACCTCAAAAAGCCAAACACAAAGTTATTGATTTTAGCCTGGTCTGTTAGTTTTTTCTGCAACACTATGCTATTAAATGTATTGCATTGTTTTCTCACACAACCGTCAGTCCCAGTCTAGGCCTAGACCCTAAGGCTGCGTGGTAGACGAGGGTCTAGTAGATATCAAAGCATAGTGAGATAGATGACGAAAGTAGGTCAATCACTGTGCACATTAATATTAACTAAGCGGCGAACAAAATAGTTCTTTAAAATCTGTCTGGTATGACATTGCATCAGCGTACTTAGCACTGGGACGTGGTGTATTCTATTGTAATGATTAATATAAACCTTTCTGTCAAATTGCTTGCTCCCCCACTGGGATCATTGCTCCCCCGAATTCTCCAAGACCCTCTATTGCTGAAAGGTGTGATCGAGGGTCTTGCATCCAGAATATGTCAGTCCACAATGCAGATATCACTGAGACTCATTCCCATAGGAATATAATGGTGAAGTATCTTTGCTCCGATTTTTGTTTCTTATTCGTTTTTACTACAAATTCCCACGTATTTGAATACATATAATAAAAAAAGAAGGGTTCTAGCGTATATCTATATAAATTTCATAAAATATAAAGTGACACTATGGAAGATATTGAGTCCAAACTTAGCCTACTTTCCCATTGACTTCAATGTTATATGCCTGAATATGACAGATAAAGGTGCATTTTTCAAACAGCTCTAAATTTGCTCAAAATGCAAAAAAGCACACAGAACTTTCTTAACACAAATAACGAGAACTAAGATTACAGTTATGCACATTTGCCAATCTTTATTAGGTAGACAATCATAATATATCATTAGTAATGAAGTTCTTGTAGACACCAGATCTTGATAGATCTAACAAAATGACTAGGCACCAGACATTCGGTAAGCCTAGGTTTGGAAAAATAATGTGAAACTTTTTTAATCATAGGGAAATCGAAGTAAATGAACAGGTTTTGTAGAGAACTCGAGCCCAATGATAATGATTCTGTTTTGATTTCTTCAATTTATTTGACACTGCCTCTGACGACAGGTAAATCTACAAATTTAAATAAAACAATTCATATAAATAGATACAATTCAACTAATATGTACACATGAAATGTATATCAGTTACGTCATACAATTATAGTGTGTATCAGGCTATCACATCATTACATTTACCATTCCATATTAGGTACAATATTACACTCTTTGAATTTACTATACATTGATTAGAGCAATATTATGCAAGCACATATCATACAAATAAAAAATACTAATGAAGGGTAAAGTAAGAATAACACAGTGTACTTACAACAACTTAAAGAACCTAGGGCCACAAGTCTCTAGTTGACATAAAATAATAATTAAGTGTCCATTTTGTCATAACATGTTGACTGTTCAGTGTCTCACAGCTCTCTGAATAGTGAGGCTACTTCCTTTTCACACGTAGAAAATACTAACACTGTAAACAGCGGTAAACATTGCATCCATATGCGAGATTGTGTTTATTACAGTGTAAATTTAGGAAACCACAAAAAACCCAATTGAGGAATGATATTAATATAACTGATTTTGGATCAATGGATCCAACCGGTTTTGAGTTTTTATATAAACTTGTTTTTTTAAATATTTTTAAGAAAAAAATAATACTAGCAATTAAGTTGAGGTGGGTGGGTGAAATGAAGGCGAGTGATTTGATGACATACTCAGAGTCCTGGACGAGAGAATTAAATTGGTGAACTATAATTGGCCCATCGGAGCCACATGGGAAATATGAATATGAGCAAGGAGGAAGTGATAATAAATATGGCGGCTATCATGTTAACCTCATTTGCCGTGAGTAAATACATTTGTCCATCTTAACAATTGTGGGAAGTTTTAAAAATATCGGAGACGATCATCCAAACAATTGCTCTAATTTTACATGGTTTTCTCTGAGACAGGTCATTATTAACTTTGTCAGTTTTCATTCGATTTTTAAAATTCTAACATTTTCTGAAAGCTAAGGTTGTCATTTATTATTATAAAAATATAAAATGGTTGAGGGTGTACTTTTCTCATGTCTTACAATGTAACCATTGTGTAAATTGTTTTGTACCACTGAACCCACATCCAAGTGTAAGAAATAAAAAATAATTTCTACTCTACAGTTATTCTATTTCCCTATTACGACTCACTGGAAAAATAGAGCTCAGTCAATTCGGTAACACCAGTCCCATATATACAGATAGATGACCTTAGCTTTCAGAAAGTGTTAGAATTTTTAAAATCGGATGAAAACTGACGAAGTGAGGAGCCTGCACTGGCTGAATTTATGATTTCTAGCGTGACGCTGGTGACGCTGCTTAAGGCTCCGACCACTTTCTGGCTGCCTACCAATGGCTAACTGTTGGACATGAGTATTTGTAGTACAAATCTTCATGTCTCACATGTAACCATTGTATAATTGTATTGTACACCCCTTTGATGTTATTAAATAAAGTCTATCCGTCTATGTATCTATCTGTCTATCTATCTATCTATCTAATCAGTATATATTTTCTGTGACACATAGTGGTGCGTCTAAATAGAATCTGTCCTACCAGAAAATGTAAAGAGCATCAGGCAATTTACTGTCTCAAAATGTGCTCATTTCTACCTAAACGGTAACAAACAGCACTGTGTGGGCGTTATCATATGGTGTTATGCAGAAGTGGCTTGTGGGTGATATTATTTTCTTGTAAACCAATGCTACTTGACAGGCAGAAATCCTCATGGCGTTTACTTGATCTCACCTAACTAAGGTGTCCTTGGATTGCATTGTGAGTGGAAAAGGCACAGACAATGCGCAGACAATGAGCTCTGTGGCAGCAGTAGCTTAGGGAGGACTGCTGCTGATGACATCTAGTGGGGAAGGGTCACTCATACATTTTCCAATAATAACATCATCGTCTACCTGTATTACCGCTGCTGCTGTTGCTGCTGATTCTGCTTCTGCTGCTGCTGCTGATGTTGGCTCAGAGGCCTACTCGTGACATCGTTACTCTGCTCTTGGTCACATGATGTTTGAATGAGGTGAGTGGCGTTGCTTCTCCTTATCAAGTGTTGGTATTTCAGGTGATTAAACGTAAAATTAGTCAACAGTGATGCTTTATGTGTACATTAATTTTTTTATTGTGCATTTTTTTAAATTATATTTTAGCGAGTGTTGTTATGTGTTTTGGGTCCAAAACTCTGCTTGATTCAAACTTGCTGCTGCTGCTGAGTCAACTGCCAACAAGTTGACCAGGTTGTGTACTACTATGAATTTGTAAGGGTGGGGGCCTAGCTCAGTGGTAGCGCGCTGGGCTTCCAACCACTGGGTCCTGGGTTCTATAGGGTTCAATTCCCGGTCGAGCCTATGTTGTATGGCTTTTTCATCTTTCGTTTCATTGCCATGGTCTCTAATTAGCCCATCAGGTGCAAAAATACAGGACGTAAAGCCCTAATCACCCACCCACCGCCATGGTCTCTACCTGTCCTAATTAGCCCATCAGGTGCAGAAATACAGGATGTAAAGCCCTAATCCACCACCACTATGAATTTGTGATAAACTTGTTTTGAGAGCATTTAAGGGACTCTGATCAACATAGATAGACAAATAACCATGTTACAATCATGAAAAGAACAAATAAAGGTGTTGAGGGATTAAAATACCAAGGAAAACTTTGCTACTGGAATTTGAGGACAGTACTATAAATAGCTTGGAGTGAAATAGCAGCATAGCAGAATAACTGTCATTTGATTTATTCATCTTATTGAGGCAGAATGACGACATGTGGTTGGTAATCTAGCTATAGATGACAAAATATGAGAATGGCCAGCCATTTCGTCACTAGGAATACCGGCCCTTTAAGAACTATATTAGCTACCATACTTCTCTGGGCCTTTGCAATGTTCAGTGCAGTAGCTGCATGGTAATTAGCGTGAAGACAACGCAGTCCAGCTCTAGAACAAGAAGAAGTTGTAAGTGTACTGAGCAAGCCTAAGCAGGCATGAACTTGCATATTAATCGATTATTGATCTCTTAGATCATTGTGATGCCGGGTATATATGATAACGTAAATACAGTTGCTGACGAAAGTGTTCATACAGGTGTGTTAAAAGTCGAAATTGTATGTACAAACAAACAAATTCATACTTTAAAAAAATAAAGGCTTTTGTCTTCTTGTGGCTTTTTTAACAGATTAGCAATACAATGGACAGAATAAATGAAAAAAATAATTTTTTTTTTAATATAGCATGGAAAAAAGTATTCATACAGTAGCGAATACATGCTTGAAAATTATTAAAAGTGCAATAGCAATTGGTTTTTTGTTTATCCACTGTTAAGAGTAATTTCTCTCATGACCCAACATGACACAAGACAAACACCTCAGTATACACAACCATTCTATATACATCCTTGATGGAAATGGCGATGAAGCAAAGTGCCCACTGATGATGGTGATGAGCGTCAGTTAGCATGGTTAGTGAGATTGGCCTACATCTGCGTCAAGAACATCTGGATATGACGGTCTTCTGTGGTGTCTCACCATGGATGATCGTCACAAAAAGGAGAGCATGTGCTCTCCTTGTGTGAATAAAGAACTAGAAGAGAGCAGAGCTAGTGTCTCTGTCAATCTACAGGTGATGAGTCAGAAGGAATTACAGGAATAAGGCCACTTTAATTAAGAACTTAATAAACAAAACAAAACAATGAGCCTGAGCTCAGCTGGGATCCAAAACATAGGGATTACTTGGTCTAGGCTTAGAGACACTTAAGTTTGAATTATAATTAAGTCATGAACTGATAGTGGAGACATAATGAAGAGTGTACACATGCACCAATGATGACTGCACATGTGGTTTGAAACCCAAATAATTTTAAGTGAATAAACAATTGAAACTATAATAACCTAAATTAAATTCCATAACATCCACCTTTTTTCTAGGGTACCCTGCATGTTTGTCATACTCCTTGACTATAGGTTGTTGCACACATCAAAAAATGGCATATGTCATTCGTCATAGTGCACCTCTGACAATTTAATCATGTTTCAGGGGTTCTGATTCACTTCTGTTCAAAAAATCTTAATTTGTCAGATGTGAGCAACTTTCAGTAAGTGTTTGCCCAATCTATAATCCATGTATGGTGATGCTTTAAGGTACTAGCATTGGATAGACATAGCTCCAGCTGTAAAGAGATCTGTTGTTAGGTCTCTTAACATGCATTTGAGTTCCTGTACACATTTTTGGTAAGTGAGTGTTCATTAGATGCATCATGGTCCCTGCCTGTCCTAATTAGCCCAACTGGTGCAGAAATAAAGGACGTAAAGCCCTAATCCACCCACCCACTCATTAGATGCATTGATCTGCTAATTGTGATAAACTTTTGAAGTTGTTAGTGTTCATATCTTTGTTTTTAATAGTTTTAATGGAGGAAATGGTGCTTCTGGGCATTCCCATCTCCTTGCAGGTCTCTTCCATGAGGTTTCTTTTTTTTTTGGTTATGGAGCCAGATGATGATTTACTTTCTATATCACTTCATCCTCTTGTATTTCCATTTTTTAAGCCTAATATCTCATTTTAAAAAAAATTGGTGAAAGAGGGCTGGTAATTTACCGCTTGATTGATAAAATCATGTTTAAAAATAAGGTAGAAATCTGGAAAATAGCAACATCTACAATGTTGTATGAATACTTTTGTCCAGGTACAATAACATAAATTCCTTTAGTACATAATGGTGAAGGCTGATTCATCATTATTTGGTGCCGATGTAACTACATTCTCAGGAGCTCCCATGTGACAGGTATTGATAATCCTGCTCAATTGAATAATTTTTCTGCAACTGTAGAGGGGGCGGGGTCCTAGCTCAGAGGTAGCGCTCTGGGCTTCCAACCGCTGGGTCCCGGGTTCGATTCCCAGTCGAGCCTAAGTTGGATGGCTGTTTCATCCTTCGTCTCATTGCCATGGTCTCTGCCTGTCCTAATTAGCCCAACTGGTGCAGAAATACAGGACGTAAAGCCCTAATCACCCACCCACCCATCTGCAACTGTAGATAGAGAAATGTACCGAGTTGGCTCATATTTTACATCAGAAATGAGACAATTTGTTTGGCCTGGTGTAATGTATGAGATTGACAAAATAAAAATGACTCCAGCCAGATAAAAAACACAGGACTTATCACAGTAATATTAAGTCGTATCTTTTTTCAAATCTGAAAGATCATTAGCTGTACATATGTAGAATATTTACATATATCATACACACTCTGTGGGCAAGACCCAAAGTAAA
The DNA here is from genome assembly GCA_932294295.1 of Alitta virens. Classification (NCBI taxonomy): domain Eukaryota; kingdom Metazoa; phylum Annelida; class Polychaeta; order Phyllodocida; family Nereididae; genus Alitta; species Alitta virens. Next base: position 39,565,581 of record OW028574.1, on the reverse strand, counting down.
AGCAATTTTTAGAACAAAACCTGTCCTGAATTAGTTCTGGAGCAGATAGTATAGATGGCTGAATTTAGAATAACGTAGTCAACATTTGCTAAAGATCACCATTTTTGCCAAAGTGGTTGAAATTAACTCCACATATTTTGCAGCTAATAATAGTGTTGTGTGTAAAAATCAAGAAATTAAATATAATGTAATAAACTGGAAAGATATTTTGTGCCTACATTAAATTATTGCGCAAGTTGAACCAAAGTTATTAGAACCCTTGAACTTAAACTGCGTAGGTCGAAACATTGCTGACTAGAATTGAATTATATTTTAATTAGCTTTAGGTAATGGACAATCTGATTTAATTCCAGTTGGACAAAGTTAAAGGTTAACTGTTCACACTTACCTGTCACATTATTTTTAGCCTAGCCCAGTTACACCTGTTCCATTATTTCCAAGCTTCGTATTATGAAATTAGTACTGCATGAGGCGTTGACCTGGAAGTTTTACATCTTGCACCTGTAGTTTTCCCATCTTACATAATCATTGTAGAGGTGTATTGTTTAGCTTAGGACTGGAGTGGATGTCTGATTATGCCCTAATTAGCCCATTATTTGGTGCTCCTGTCGATGAACAACCTAATCTCCCAATGTGTTACATGAAGCTGTCTACAAGTGCCAGATTACAATGCTACTGAATGGGAGGTGATTACTCCATTTGTCCTTTTGATGGAGCTAGAAAACGGAGCACTGAAACGGTTTTCCATTAGATTTATTTATATATTGATTGATTGATTGATTGATTGGCCTGTATGTGTTTGTGTTGTTCAGAATTTGGCCAAGTGCTATAACCACCACTTTTCGTAAGTAAAAAACTTTTAATTAGTGATTAATGAAACTGTGGAATTGATGGCGTATATGTGGTGTTTTTTTTTTTACGAAAGTTTGTTATGTGTCTTGATTGCATTGTATGGGAGACAACTGCTTCGTTGTTTGTACAATTGACATAATAATTTGAATTGTAAATGGCTGGCAGGACTTCCAGAGTGACTAGTTTGTATGAAAGTTCAGTTTTATGAAAGGTGTTAACAACGATCTACGCCAAATATTCATAATTAAGCCTCAAATTAGACACACAGGTAATTATGATATGTAACTAACTTCTTTTTTTTTCAAAGTTTATTTTTAACAGGTAAAATGTGTTTTTTTGAGTTTTGAAAATGACTTTTGTGATCAAAATATTATTCCGCAACGTCTATACGGTTGCTATATGAAGACACATGGTGCCTCGCTCTTAACATGCCAACAATTCATTTCCAAGAAATTGGTTGTAGAAGAAAATAAGATAGATGTCTCTATTTCCCGAGGCATTAGGATCTGGATAGTTTCATTAAGTATTGAATATGTCTCAATGCCACTGGCTCTGAAGCTCAGTTGGCTTATATGACCAGCTGCCAGGCAGACGATGAGATAATAGGCTTGGAGTCCACACCATATTACATATTTACCCTCAGCATAAACACCGAGTACAAGGCACTTTCAATTTAATGTCTCATGGGAATGACATCCAGCTGGGATGTAGCTCACGAAGAGTGCCTGGGCCCGGAATTGAACCTCAGGCCTTAAGCAGAGCTTGCCAATGTGAAATTGGCGAATGCCTTAAAGCTAGAGACTCAGTAAAAACAGTTTCTTTCTTAGACACTTTCACGGGTCCCAGATTGACTTTCAGTGCGGACTACAAGAGTTAACTATTGTGTATGCTTTGACCTTTCCTAATGATGGCCAAGCTCTCTTGGGTGTTTTGACGCATCCTTATTTTGACAATCGTAGGCGTACTATGACATAAAAGAAAATTGGCTGGGTAGTGACTACACATAATGTGTCAAGCCTTGTAAAATCTATGGTTGACAGTGATAACAAGAAAAGCTCTCTTTAAAAAAGAGACCTGTATCAGAATTGGTAAATTTAGTCTAGACACGCAAAAAATTAATAAAAAAATGAATTGAACTATTTTGTACAGACTAAGGGGTATTAGTTGCAGGTAATAGATACTGACAAGGTATCATGTCAAAATATTACAATCAATTAGTATAGTTCATAAAATGTATGTCTTTATGTGTGGGTGTGTCACTCAACTGGCCAATCATGGTCAGATGCCTGCAATGGAATGACCACTGCAACACTGGCATAACACCAGCAGCACCACAAGCACAAATTCATGATGGATTTTTGTTAACAGCCAAAGCACCATCGTTACCTTTTACATGATGGGCCTCCAACAGATATTTGTTGAAAACCTTCATAAACTGTCGCCCCTAAGACCAAAATGAACCATGCCAATTTCCTGGAAATCAGACTAACATGGATGAGTTCATTGATGTTTGAGGGGGGAACTGTTAAGATTTAATAAATACCTTGGTACAATAAAACCAAGCACTTTTGACATATGGTCCTCAATTCAAAGTTGCTTCATTTTATTCAATGAAGACAAATGTGCCATAGTTAGGTCATTTTAGCCATTTTCAAGGATGTGAAGATCAGTGATCTGGCCACAGCTTCAATTTACACAAACATCAGTGATATCACTGGCTATCTTCACAAGGCTCAGAAGATTATTTGTAAAACCAATCTTAGTAAGTATCTATATCTCTATGAGTTCTGCTAATTATAGGATATGTTATGGATTGCGACCTATAGAAACGACGCAGGCCCGATTTGGAATGCTATCTTGGATACTGCTGATATAAATTTCTTCAAGGCTATCAATAGTCTCCACAACATTTCATTCTCCCTTTTATGCTCTTTACACATCTTGATATATGCTCTTATATGTAATTACTTTTTTGTGCCCTATACAGCTATTTTCGATTTTCTTCTTGGTTATCACGTCGTTAATCTACCTACTACTACTGTCATATCAAGTACATCGCATTCAGACTTAATTGGAAATTATAGTATTTTACAGGAGATTCCTGTGGTATTTCAATACTGCTTGTTGCTTTAATTTTTAGGGCTCACTTTCTAAAGTTATCTTTATACCATTACATGACGTTAAGGTGTTACTGTTTACAATGCTTATAGTACTGTGACTTAGCACAAAATGACATGTAGGCCTACAGTGCATCCATTGTGATGTTCTCCCAGCTATGTCAATCTACACCACCTGGCCTTGTCATAAACTACGCTGGTTGCTTGTACAATTGTGTAGCGTAATATGACTCTGAATCAATTAGAGAGCATATGTGCCAAGACACTGCATTGCTCTTTGCTTGTGTTTTCTATTGTGGAATTGATGGCACAGCTGCATCTTGCCGGCGAATGTGACACTCTGCCAGATTGAGTCGATGTTCTCTCAGGTGCCGTGCAATGTAACAGGGGTTCGCATCTGCATTAGATGTGGATTTGACGTTCTGTAGAAAGTCAAAATTACCATGTTAGTGCAGTATGACAAGTATGCCATAGTATGTCTCCGGTAAAGTGTTGGTTTAAAATATCATTATCTAATTTAGCACCTGTATGGCCTCATTGTTAATACACCATGGATTGTCGATTGCATTAATTGGAGGTGCCTTGTAGTCAGTGTCTATGCAGAGGCAAGTAAAAGACCCCACCCATGGGGTACATGTGCAGCATAGTGTGGCCTTATTGTCTCTTCATTGTGTCTGTCTCTGGTAGATGGTCACATAAGGTGGCTAAACTTGAGGCCACCCTGATAGCATTCCAAATCGGCCCAACATCGTTTTTATATTGACCACTGTCGGTACAACATCGTATCAACATCGCCGGCATCGTGCCAATGTTGAAACAATTTGGTATGCTATCTGGGCACTGAGGAGTGTGTTTGTGTGTGTGAATAGGGCTTTACGTCCAGTATTTCTACACCAGTTGGGCTAATTAGGACAGGCAGAGACCATGGCAATGAGACGAAGGATGAAACAGCCATCCAACTTAGGCTCGACCGGGAATTGAACCCGAGACCCAGCGGTTGAAAGCCCAGAGCGCTACCTCTGAGCTAGGCCCCCACCCTAGTAGCATTGAGGAATATTCACACTTCATCCTACGATAAGTTATTATCATGACTTGGTCACCTTTGGAGCCTTTGTATTTACTAGTTACAATGGGAATCGTTTTGAGTGAGGTCTTAGTTATTTACAGTGTGGAGAATGGCTAACCCCCCATAGCCGTTTTTTACCAACATGTTGGGTCTTGTTTATCTGACAGCTTACTGAATCTCATTGTAAACTATACTCATGACATAGGCCTACATTGACTCAGGCTTATATAAGATAAAAAACAGACTAACTGTCCGTAAAAAATTGCTTTTAGGAGTAAGTCATTCTGTGCACAACCAAAATTATAAAAATCAATTGTCAGAAAATATAAACAGCTGGTTTGGCTAATATTCTACTCAAAGGGATTCTCTGTGTTTTAAGTTGCCATGGATAACGCATGAAACCATAAAACTGTTCTGCTATCATGTATGTATGTATCTATGTAAAGGTTTATTTAAAGTTGTTGTTTAAAAGCGTAAACACTTCTGTACGACTCTTTAAGTTTACAAAGAAAAAATCGGAAATAACAAAATCGAAAATATCCAATTATGAAAAGTTTAAGTGTCTTTTAGTTCATTGCTCTTTTGATCCAATGAAGAAATCTTTTGATGAGTGAGGCGGGGGGGGGGGGTGTACGTCCGGGGGGGGGGGGGGAGTACTATTATGTTGCATGTTTACAAGTTCATTCTTAAGGCTGTCTTCTCTACCTGATGCTTTTCATCATGAACTTGCAATGGATGCTGTGATTGTGTCAATTGACGCATATTTCATTCTCTTTCTTCTCCTTTTTTTTCTCTCTCTCTCTCTATGCACTGAAAGGACCAAAAAGGGTGGAATTGTTTGAGTTTGAGAGGGCATAGCACATTGTATGTGTGTTACCTAGAACTGCAAGCCACATATTTCGTGTTAGATGGAAGGTTATGGTGACCTTCAGCGATGTAGTATACCTTCTGCAGATTGTGATAAGGCTTTCGATTCTGGCTTCTTTCATTTTGAGATACCATCCTATTCTTGCATGGAGGTCGTGTTCAAAGTTATTTTCGTACCTGCATTACTATTTAACGTTTCAGTGTTTGACATCTGGTTTAATATCGAAATATTCCATTTGGATCGTGATAACTGTAGAAAGTGTCATTTTTTCGTTTTCATAATCATATTGTAAGACATTCGAAAAGATCAGACTGTCCAATCTGATGACATATGATTCCAGCTGGTAAAGAATTTGGAGAGAAGACTGACTTGTTCATTTCCTGGGTCACTGTCCTTTCAGCTACAATGCTTTGTGTATTATAACCTACGACCGAGTTAAATCTTGGTCTAATCGGCATATTAAGTTCATTAATACAATCTTGACTGTAGTATATTATATATATTATATATTGGCAGTCTATTCTCTTAAATACATCTCATGTTTTTCCACCCTAGTAGTCTCAATGATTGAACTTTTAGCTTTCTGATGTCGGTGATGGATACTCTATTGACTCGAAATTTGCTTGATAAACTACAACAAGCTATTTGTGTATTTACTTTTGTTACTTGCTATAGGAGAACCATTTATGTCCTTATTACTCAAATCTATATAATTTTGTCACTGTTGGGCCAAGTTTACATTTCATAAAACGTGTATATCTGTAGCTCAATACCTTTAGAGATAACTCGACCCAGTATTGTAGCAAATCCTGAGCTAATGGTCTGCCAAGCGCTGTTGGCTGAGTCGATACATAATAAAGATTTTATGTACATCAGGAAACCAAATGAGCCCAGGCCGCTTTGAAGATATCAATGGAATGCACAAGATGAAAGGCTGATATTGAAGCCTTGAGTCTGGTGCTCTCTGCATGCATCATTAAAACAGAAATATAACACCGAAAGATTTGAAAAGCCTACAAGCTGCCAGAAAAACTTACATGTAGTTTCAGAGGAATGATAGCCATTTATGTCTCGTGTAGAATTTGATTTCTTGGAAAAGAAAGGCCATGAGCTGCTTAAAATATACCAAAAAACAAATGTATGTTAGGAGTGTACAGTTGCAGACAAAATTATTAATACAGGTGTGTTAAAGTAAAAATTGTATGTGCAAGGCAGACAAATGCGTTCTTTAAACATAGGCTGCGTTGCAGCAAAACCCTCAGCAAATCCCCCATGGCACACAGGCATCATTAAAATTGTTTTGTAGGCAGGAGGGTGGGCGTTACACTTTCGTTTCCAGAGCAGAACTTATACCCACACTTTCGTTTCTACCATCTCGTTGACAGAAAATCGTGGCTATACCAAGGCTACACTAACTCGTTGACATGTCGATGAGTTGGTTCTGCTAACTCATTGATAAAGATGTTTCCCGGCCGTCGCCCTTGCCCCCCATATCGCGTTTTTATGGTATTATCTCCGTAAATACTTGGAGTACAGAAATTTTATGGACATCCTTTAATAGATCTCATTCATACAAATGTATTAGTAGCAAGTATACCGCTGTGGAAGCTTTATTAACCGAAATAAGTGTGTGTCGACGAAATGGTCATTGGGCAGACTAGCTGTCAACAAGTTTGCATTAATATGTCAACGAGACGGTAATGGCCTGTCTACGAGTAGGTTTTTGTGGTCAAAAGTTTGTCAACGACTTAGTATCTCCCAAATATATATGAGTTGGTTTGTCAACGAATTTGTATCAGGCCTTCTAACGTGTCAATGACTTGGTTGTCGACGAATTTGCGTGTCGACGAATTGACCTGTATTTGTCAGGTCAGTGTGTGTTGGCCCATTTTCTCGTCAACTGTGAATGTTTTGTCAGTCCATTTTCTTGTAAACTCCATCATCTAGTAAGACAATTCCATGCCAAATCGAGTCGACATCGTTTTAAAATTGGCTGTCATTGGCTGACGCCATACCGTCATACTGATGTCCAGCTAGTGTAGCAAAAGCCATAAATTAAAGCAACAAAAAATATAACTACCTATTAAAAATGCACTGATTTGACTGAATTTTGAGTGTGGTTTCCTTCTCTCACCCTTGTTTTGTTTTGCCTTCTCTGTCAAACTGTGAAAGCACTTGCCGAGCAAACAAAACCTGTCAAGCAGGACGGTTTCTAACCTGGGCATTCAAGCATGATGATTAGCTGGACTATTTTTGTCAAAGTCATTAGACACTGGTCACATGGAGTTGTTCTATGACAAATTCAAAGTTGTCAATTCTGAATAAACCCAAATGTAACTACATTCTCAGGAGCTCCTGTGTGACAGGTATTGATAATGCTGGTCACCTGTATGAAAATTTTCGTCTGCAACTGCATATTCACAGAAATTTAATACCATTCTGTTCATTTATATAACAAGAATTTCTATTACCGCTAATTCATGGAGTTGGAAGCCAATCTCCTCGAATTGGAAGCATAACCCCAGGCCTGCTGGCAGAGGTACGAATGTGAGTCCAGGACTCCCATTGGTTAAAGCAATCCCTCAACCAATAAGAGTCCTGGACTCTCGTGACGTCATATATGCAGTTTGGCTTCCAAGTCTATGATGTTCTTTTCCAACTCTATGAATTTGGCTGTAATGTCTCTCACGTGTACTGAAATATTCCCAGCACCGAAACGAACAAAGTGTACAATATGGCTTCCCTTTGAATGGAAATAGCGCATTGTCAATGTTATCCAGTTTGATAAAATTAGTATTTTGTAGGAAAAGTATCTTTTTTGTTAATGAATAAAATATTTGGCTGACCTACTTACTTACTGGTAATATATTTGGTAAGTAACTGAAACATATCCATGACCAGTATAAACCGCAAAAGCAATGACACAGTGCATGTAATACAGCAGGTTTAGAGTGAGCATGGACAGTTCAAGGGTGAAAGAGTCAGATCAGAAAGATTGTAAAGTAATTTACCATGTTCTCCAGCCCATTCTTACTTATCTTATCATAAAATATCTGTCCGTGCTATGTAAGCTATTAGTCTAGAAGAATATAGAAATCGCATTACAGCTGTACAGAAAAGGGATAAACTTGCATTTCAAGTGATTCAATCAGTCTGAAAAGTCGTTCTGAGGATGCAACTGTCTATTTTCCCTCGAAAACAGCTGAATACATACAACACATGTATCCAGTGATTCCTATCTGGTTGACAATGCTTCAGGTACTTGATTGACTTCTTTATTTTTTTTCGAAATCAGTGGCACTTTATCACAGCATAGGTACACAGGTATTGTCTCCTGTATTATTGAACAATTCACAAATGCTATACTTGACAACAAAATATGCCAGCATGAACCTTTAAGAACACCCTGTTTAGGGTTAAATTGTCTATAGATGTGGTAGCTATGTGAGTTAAACCAGGCAGGTGTTCTTCGTTGCTAAAGAAGGGCCACTTCACAGGTGCTTGAATAAGTCCACTATTTAATGAAGTAAACACAACGTGGGAAGAAATCTTGAACTTTCCTGTTATCGTCTATTTTTATCTAGGGTGTGGCCTTTTTAAAATTTTAGTCACGAAATTTTTGCTACTTTGCTTTGCAACTCTTCTCACTTCATCGTAATATATAACGTTCGTGATGTTTAGAAATATGTGCATGGTAGCTCATTGAGCTATTGTATTGACATATGGAGCATGATGGTAATACTTTGAGTCTGCGTGTTTCCTGTGTTACTCTGATAAATGAATCCATGCCTATAGATGCTTATACAAATGTGGGGAAGGCAATAGTTTATATACAGTGCATCGAAAAGAGCTTTATGGGATAAAAGAAACACGTTTGGTTACGTAGCATTAAAAAAAAAGTTAACCCTTCGATCTTCATAAATTAACAGAATATTATTGTTGTTCGATTTTGTGTCAATGTATATAGATCATTTTACAGTCTTAAAAATGAAAGTCTGAAAAGTGCTACATTTTAACTGATTTTACACAAAATCAACTGTTAAAATAGACAAACAGTACTGTGTGAAATTTCAGATAAACTATTTTGTGTGACATTTAACAGTTAAATATTGTTTGTTTTCATCTTTTTTGAAATTGAAGATATATCTTGTAAATTTTATTTTGCCTACACAAATTGCTATAGCTTGGTGATTAAGTACAATGGATATTCAAGTTGTATTAATGGTGTGATGGTCCCACTTATAAAATTCAGTTTTACATGAAACCTTTCTTTAATCTTTGTCAGGTATCACCTCTAAATCATTCATGAATCCAACACATTCAGAGGTGTTTGAATGAAGGATCACCATAACATTAATTGTGAATTTTATTTAGGATATTCAATGTCTGTTTTAAGTCCTGCAAGCTTGCATTTTTTACATATCTTGAGATTACTTATTGCATGCTGTTTTTGCACTTGTTTCAGACAGAATTGAAACTAATGTAATAGAATTTGTACTTCATTCATCTGATAATAACATTAACTGTGATTTCCGAAAGAATTTTACACACTTCCTCTTGATTAGAGAGCAACTGTTGATCCAACTGAGCTATCTGGTGGCTTGCATATACCTACCAGGCTGAGAAGTTGCAGCAATAAATGGCATTGTCGGCCACAGACATTATTTGTCTGCTGCGAAACAATGTGCAACGAACAAAATGAATTTCAGACATTTGTGTGGCGCAAACATTATTTCTGTGTCATTCAGCTATGATATAAGTTGATATGGCAGTTAAACTTGTGTAGAATAATAGACAATTGCAAAGTGCTGGGATAGCATAAGGGATTGTGTACAATAAACTCAATTATCTCCACTAATTAAAAAATATTGTGCTACCGACAAGAAAAATTTCAGACATATAGCTTTTGTGTAACTTTACAGACAAAGTGTTTCAAGAGTGTATAAGAGATGTAAAATTGTAGGCCTACTTGTAAATTTAGGTTTAGTATCAGGAGATCTAGTCGCGTTCATCAGTGTTGACATTTTTGTATAATTAAATTGGCATGACATTTTTCAGTTTGTTTAAAGGTACCAATGATTTGACAGCAACCTTGTCACAAAAAATGCCAATAACGTGACTAGTGAGGATTGAGGAACTCATAAATTCATTTCACGTTAATTTGACGTTTGGTGTGGCCACGCTGGCTGCCAAAAAAACAGCTTATAAGCATCTTATCTGCAACATGTGTCTGTGGGTAGCTTACTTACAGCCCTTCCAGAGTGTATGAACTTACAGCCCTTCCAGAGTGAATGAACTTACAACCATTCCTGTGTGAATGAACTTACAGCCATTCCAGAGTGAATGAACTTACAGCCATTCCAGAGTGAATCCAGAACTTTCATTGGCCAAGTGACTGCTTCAATTAACCAATGGGAGTCCTTGATTTAAATAACGTCCTCTGGAGTTTTGTTAGATAAATTTTATTTTTGAGGGTAAAACGTATTAAGTTTAACACGTATCTTCCTTGGGGCCCTCCTGTTGGTAAAAGGTTAATACATTACCATAAAAACCATGTACAATGAATTGATAAGAGATAACAAATATTAAACATGTAAGCAATAGCAAATATATATAAAAATATACAACCTAAAAGTACAATGATTATGATAAATTGAGCATGAAAATATAAAGTATATAAAAGTACAATGATTAAGATAAATTGAGCATGAAAATATAAAGTATATAAACATTTATGGAATATTAAAACCAATACAGAAAATCTAAAATTGTTTAATTAAAAAACATACATATGACAAAATGAAAGCAAAAAAAAAATATAAAAGAAATCAATAAGAAGCATAGTTAAAAACAGGAGGACCCATTATTTTTGATTAAGACCAATGTTGTTATAATAGTTTTGGGACTGTAGGACAAAGTTTGTTCCACAGCTGAGCACCACTAAAAGCAAACTTCTTAATATACATGTCTTTGCGTTTGCTACTGGATAAAAATAAGTCATTTCAGTTCAAACTTCTCGTTTGTTTGTCTCACGCTGACATCTCTGGAAAACTTTAACCAGTGCTAGGGTGTCCATAGTCAGTGATATCAAGAATAATTCGTGCAGCTCTCTTTTGGATCAGCTTATAAGCGTCTTATCTGCAACATGTGTCTATGGGTCGCTTACTTACAGCCCTTCCAGAGTGAATGAACTTACAGCCATTCCAGAGTGGATCAACAGTATAAGCTAATGATGAAAGAAGACCTTCCTCAGATGATGGAACATATTTCTGGGCTCCTCCAATTAGGGTTGATTTCCGCGACATGCGTTCACCGACGATCAATTAATTACCTAGCCCCAAAATACAGGTGTGATAAATGTTAGAGTGGCTACCTGACTCTTCCTATCTCACACTAGTGCAAGATGTTTACAACAATAGTTCATTCTGTCGCGATTGCCTGTAATGCCATTAGGATATGCAGACCTGTGCTGATTAACACGATGTTGTACTAATTGAGCAACTTGTGGTTTTGGGTGGAAGTGGCCATTGCAAATTGCTCAGTATTGTATCTTTGAATGAGCTCGTGATACGATTGTTAACTGAAAGGATCAGGTAAATCAGTGGCACAACTCATTCAGACAACTTATTACATAAATGTGTCGGGACTATTTCAGACATAGCCGTCTTATAACAATCCATTCATACAGTGACCACTGCTAGGCGTACTTGTGTTTCATATGCAGCCATGAGGAATTAAATATTATTAGGTAGGAATTTGACTTAATTTGTCCCTTGAAGGGAAATGTGTTCTAGCTCCATAAAGCATGTCAGATATTTTGTGACGTGTTAAGAGGAGCAAACTTGTCATTTGTGAGAGTTGGGGGAGGGGGATTATTGTTTATATAGGCCTATTAAATGTTGACCGTTTAGAAGATGGGTGATACCTTTGCTGGTCCCCAGGGTCACCACCCAGGATTTACGCCAATGAATCTGTTGAATCAGAAAACTTTAATAAGGGCTTGTGTGATAGCAGAAACGATGAGAATAATATTGTTGGATACAGTTAGTTTACAAACGGCCAGTTAGGGCGGGGGCCTAGCTCAGAGGTAGCGCTCTGGGCTTCCAACCGCTGGGTCCCGGGTTCGATTCCCGGTCGAGCCTAAGTTGGATGGCTGTTTCATCCTTTGTCTCATTGCCATGGTCTCTGCCTGTCCTAATTAGCCCAACTGGTGCAGAAATACAGGACATAAAAGCCCTAATCACACACACACACACAAACGGCCAGTTAAATTAAACCGACACAAAGCTAGACAACTTCTGATACATACGATGCTAGTAAATGGAACTGTCTGGCTATAGCTGGCTACTCAAAGCCGGATCTAAAAGTACAACATGCAGCACCATGTGGTGCATAACCTGAAAATTAGGCATATTTGTTGAAATGATGCATGTCTCATAAATTCATTTCACGTTATTTTGCCGTTCGGTGTGACCATGCTGGCTGCCAAAACAGCATATCTGCAACATGTTTCTGTTGGACGATTACTTACAGCCCTTCCAGAGTGAATGAACTTACAGCCATTCCAGAGTGAATGAACTTACAGTCCTTCCAGAGTGAATGAATTTACAGCCATTCGGGAGTGAATGAACTTACAGCCCTTCCAAATACATACGATCTAAAAGTACAACATGCAGCACCATCTGGTGTATAACCTGAGAATTAGGCATATTTGTTGAAAAGATGCATGTCTATTGCAATTACATATTTATAGTATATTAGATAGATTTCTTTTTTTTACATTTACCAAGGTTTATAAGCTAGGAGTAGAGTCTCAGTAGACAGAAGCAGCTGGCTTTAAGCTACAGCCAGGAATAGGTCGCTACAGCTATCTAGAGTACACCATATTTTACAGAACTAACTATAGGCCTACTTGTGACAGAGGCAAGACTGTTATTTTGATATGATTAGTATGAGATCAGAGTCGCACATTTGCATATTTAAAATAATAAAGTAGCACATGCACATTTGCATATATATATTCTGTTAAGTCCACAATCTATCCTATGGACTTTTGCACATAGGCATGAATGCAATAACCCATTCATAATGAGATGAATGACTGGTTTATAATGAAGTTATATTTACATGCAATAAAATGATCAATTCCCGATGCATTAATTGTTGATTTTTCAGATTTTTCGGTATATGAAGTATAGTATGCCAGTGCTGTATAATGCACATGTTTTATAAATGTTATTTCATTGTTGAAAATGATATTTTGCAGTTGGCGCCAATAACGTCAGCATGAAGGGACCCACGTGAGCATGAGACGACGCTCCGAGCGTCGGGGACGTCATTAAACGTCATGATTTCCACCACAACTGCCGGATACCGACGCTGGCTCAATGATGACGGTGCGTAATTTGCGAGGGAATTGTGTTAGGTTAACTAACATCGTACCCATTTTGAATAAATGCGTTTACAACAATGAGGTAACCGTATCTTGATCCATTGACGAGATTTGTTACCGCATTCAAATAATTCTCTAATTTATTGATCGTCTTATTAAAGACATTGATAGATTCCTCTCCATAAGCCAAGGTCTCACCATCAGTGGGGGTTTGGGGGGGGGGGGGGGGGTACATTTTATGAGCAGTATTTAGTGTATTATTTTCAAAATCTTCTCTAATTTCTGGGAGCTTGGCTAACGTCAATGGGTTCCTGTTCATAAGCCAACTACCTAGTTACATCACCAAAAGGGATTTATTTGTACATTTTGTTGAATATAATATACTTGTTAATAATTTTTTACTTTTTTTCAATTTCAGGAGGAGTATACTTTGCCCCGCCCTACTTGACGTCTGCCAGTCAGTTCGGGGGGTCTCTATCTTTCGGACCTCAAGTTCCCTCCCCCAAAGCCACGAGGCACATCCTGACTCCTGCTTCACTTCTGCTGGCCCTGAAAGAGGATGAGAGCAAGCTCAGGGGTAATAATTTAGTGTTCATTTACACACATTTGATATGTATAAGGGCACTTCCTCCTCTCTCAATTAATGCAAAAATTTATAGTTTGAACGCTGTGTTACTCAAAGAATAAACATGATCGTACAGAACACATAGCATAGGCCTATATAACTCATATCAACCCAAAAAAGATTCGGAAGTAAGTACCTTTATTTTTTTTTCGATCGATGAGAAGCTGTAAAAGCTATCATGTTTGTACATTTTTCCCTGGTGTAAAATTGGATAGCCTGCACTCTTGAGTACTTTGGATGCACCAATGGGCTGAATGGGGTAAAGCAAGGGGACATTCTTTCGCCACTGCTGTTCAGTTGGGAGACAGTAGGTTGTAGAATTGGTAACCAGTACTTTAGAGAGGTTGGCTATGCATATGACATCACAGTAATATGCCCCACCGAATACTACAGTGCCACACATCAGATAAAGTTTAATCCATCAAAGACACTGACTATGCCTCCATGGGGATCGTTTATCCAACAAGGATAAAGTGAAGGATCTTGGTCAGATACTCAGCTACAATCTGGAAGAATAATCCGACACTGTGTGTCGTCACCTCACAGCCAATCGACCAAATTATTTACATCTTTTGCTCGTTTACTCATCTAAAGTAAATTAATCAATTTCTCGTATAGTCTATAGGCTGGCTTCAATTCTGGTTTTGACATGTAAGCAATTCAGAAATATTGCCTAAACTAAAAAAATATGAATCAATTTCTCTTGTATTTTTAAGAGAAGATTTCTTGAGTCTTTACTCAGCCTATAGGCTACATAGTTTAACCAGTCATTTTGTTTATTTAGGTAAACTAGCAAAGAATGTCCATAATTAGGTCGCTGGGCTGTGAGGTGATGACACACAGTGCCAATATCGAGCTGAAGAGATCAGATATGATGGTCAGCAGTGATGTTCCCTTCCAGGTATTTGATAGCTGCTGCTTCCACCTATATGGTCCTATAAAGTCCAATATGGTACATGGAGGCGCCAGGGTCTGGATCAGGGGGGCCAATATTTATGGCATTTTGAAATGCACTCTCAAGGTTTTATCACTCCTTGAGACAACAATATTTTAATTAAATCATAAAATTGCGGCGAAGTTTCTGACCCTCTAATAAATGATAAAAATGAATATTTCCTGCTGTTTAGTTTTTTCTATTGTCCAATTATGATAGATATCTATATTTTTCATGTGTTATTGAAGCATGAAAATGAAAATCACCTGCTATCTTGAGATAGCACTTTTCCAAGGTAACTGAAGACAACATAACATCATACTTTGTCCAACTGTTTCCATTACAACTGAGCTTTCAAGTCTACGTGCAATTTGCCTCCTCCGCTTTGGTTTAGGCACCTCAACTGCAATATCTAAGGATTGTGCCAGGTTCTCAGCAACACTCCAAACTGAATCCCATGCTGAACTGTTTCTCTGCTGTGTCATCTCTTTATGGACAGTTTCCACCATATCAGCAGCCGCTCCAAGATTCAGGGACGGGGATTACAACATGTCTGCAGCATGCCTGATAACAGTTTAGTGCGATGCAGCAGGTCTGTGAACATGGCAAGATTCAGTATAAATGGAAAATCTAGAGCTTTCAAGAGAGCTGCACAGATTTGCATGTGCCCCACTCATAAAAGATGTTCTGAATGCTGGTCATAGCAAGTGAACAAAGTCAAAAAAACTCCTCAAGAATAGTTTTGATAAAAATAGCACACCACAACAGAAAGTTGTTCTTTTCCACTGATATCCTCATCAACCATAAGGGAAAACCACACCGATGTTTGAACTTCATTGATTCAGCCATAATTAATTGTGCCATGATTTTGAGAATCTTATTTTGGATCTGTGCAGTATGTTTGGAAAGGTGCCCTTTAATGATGGTTTCACTTAGATGATGAAGAATTTCCAAAAAATTGCCTCTGTTGGCACTCTCAGGACCCTCCTAATAACCACTCTGTGCAATCTTTTGGCGACCAGTTAAGCAAAGTACTTTGGCTACCTCTTTTAATTAATGTCTGTTGTCAGACACTTACTTCTCATGAACAGATGACAATGACTTCTCAATTGTTTTTCTTTGCTTGAGTAGTTTTTCAGAGTCTTTCCATGAGACCAAGGCATTTTTGTGTATCTCACTTTTTTCATGCTTAGAGAAGCCTGAATCTTTCTCTGTAGCCTTCTTCCATTGTCTGTATCTGCGGACACGCAGGCTGCTTCTGGAATTTTCCCTGGTGGACTGAAGTGCGACAACAGAAGCAGTATGCTGCATCTTCCAGTACTGAGTATTCAAGCCAGTGGTGACTTGAATACCATGTTGCGTTGAATGAGCGAAATCGATTGCCTACCTGTCTAGATGTGAGCGCTGGTTGCTTTGGAACGCCTGTTTTTCCTGGATGCCCCTTGGACCTTGTGTAACATTTGGTGTCTTTGTTTGAAACTCTTACTACATCCAGACATTTGGCTGCATCAGGTTCAGGTTGTAATTCTGTAGCTTCATCTTCATTGTCACTTTGGCTATCAAAATCCACCTCATGCTCCCAAACAATGTCTTCAGCTTCTGCATCAGAAAGACGACCTTTTTGTTTAGGTGGTGGGTCCTATAAAGAAGTCCAAAACCTGCTTGTTGCGTGGACATTTTAATTTATTTACGTCATACATAGTGACATCATCAACACAGCGATAACGCCCCTAGTGGTCAATATTTACAACTCATTTACAACTCCATTACATCCCACCCTTCCTTTAGTTGAAAACATCGTTACACAATCAAAGTTGTTAATTATGAGGGATATGAAATATTACATTGATAACACATAATTGTGAAATGTTTACCACTTACATGATAAGGTTCATTAATCAATCAAGGCTTTGGCCTGATAATAAAAGTCTTTGATGCTTAAGAAGTATTTGGTTGTCTCACACTCTGATTACATAGAAAAAATGTTTTTGGAAATTGAAATCTTTGATAATAAGCATATTAGAGATTTTGAACAAAACAATTACTTCTAATATTAAATGTCTTTTAACAATATAAATGAATCATTTGCCATTAAATGTTGACACTAATTACTTAAATGATTTGTTGCATGACATTGTGTTTTAAACGTAACTTGAAACAACTACTGACATTGCAGCAAAACAAACATTTACATGACTGTTACAATTGCTGTAAGTTTGGCATACGTGTAACAAAATCATCATACAAGTTAGGCATTCTTTTCGTCCATTATGGTAGTGTTGGCATATTTGCAGCATTTGGATCTACCTGAACTTCATCCTGAACACTAAGATCTTGATCTGGTTCATCTATCTCTCCTTGCTCTAACAAAAGTTCTTCTTTTTTGACAATTGGCCTACAATGACTGACATTCCTAGCCTTTCTCTCTGAACCCTTTCTATCTATGATCTCAAATGGTTGTTCTTGAAATTTAGACTGCAATTTACCTCTGCGTTGTACACTTCTCATGAGTACCTTGTCACCTACTTTAAGTTGTGACTCTCTGATATTCCTCCTCTTTTCAGCATTGTGTTTCATTTTGAGCTTTCCTCTGCAATAATTTTCTGAGATATTTGATGTGTCTTGATATACAAATTGCTGAGGAAGCTTGGTTTTGAGTGGATAACCATTAAGAGCGGTGGCTGGTGCTATCCCAGTAGAAACATGGGGTGTAGCCCTATAATTGCGAAGAAATCTGATCAGTTCCTTTTTACAAGGTCTACATTCTAACTGAGCACATCTAACTGTTTTTCATAAAGACTTCATGAAATTTTCTGCAGCACCATTGGCGTCTGGCCAATAAGGTGTTACCTTTCCGTGTTTGAATCCTAGCATTTCTGCAAATTGCGCAAATTCTACGCTGTGGAATGGGGTACCATTATCTCAAGAATATCTGGAATTCCCCTTGAAGAAAATATTTTGTCATACACTGGAATGAAAGTGCTTGCTCTGACAAAGAGCTAATAACTTCTACTTCTGAAAATCTGGTCCTATCACATCTGACTACAAGCAAATAATGTCCTGATGGCAGTGAGCCATACAAACCTGTGCTAAGCTCAGACCAAGGTTTATCTGGTAGCTTGGACATTTTAAGCGGTTCACGTTTCTTCTTGCAAAATTTGCTTGACAAGCTACACACTGGCTAACTGCTTGTTCTACCATTGAGTCATTCGAGGAAACCAATTTTTTTCTCTGATTAGAGCTTTTGTTTTGTTGAGGCCCTGTGGACCTTGATGCGCAAGGCGAATTGCCTGCTTGCGAAGAATACTTGGAAGTACAATTCTACTATCTCGCAACAAAATAACTGACTCAGTGATACTAAGTTCCGGTTTAACTAAGCAAAATGCCTTCAAGTCTCCTAGATCTAAGGTTCCTGAAGAATAGTCTGGCCTATCCATTAGATACCAGTTGTTGTTCTTAACGAACTTCATGACTTGTTGTAAGGTTTTGTCCAAGTTTGTTGCTTCTATGACCTGTTCGACAGTCTTAAGCCACTATCTCACATAGCCGAGTGACGAAGCAGAGTAATGACGATCGCTGGAAAGCAATCAATCGGTTTCACTCTTGGTCATTTGATACCTAGAAAAAGCAAGTCAGCAAGGTCTCGCCGATCGCTCGCAGATCACTCGCCGATCACTCGCCGATCGCTCGCCGATCACTCGCAGATCGCTCGCCGATCACTCGCAGATCGCTCGCCGATCACTCGCCGATCACTCGCAGATCGCTCGCCGATTGCTCGCCTCCTTCACACGCCGACACTCGGCGAGGAAATCACGTCCACACAGCAATTCAGTCTGATCAAGTGTACACCCAGAGTGACCAAGTGTACACCCAGAGTGACCAAGTGTACACCCAGAGTGACCAAGTGTACACCCAGAGTGACCAAGTGTACACCCAGAGTGACCAAGTGTACACCCAGAGTGCACGGCGAGTTAATCCCGTTTAAATCTCGAGCAATATCAGAGCAATTTTGCTCGGCGACAATTCTTAAAAGTTTTAAACATGTTTAAAACTTTACGATCGTTCTACGAGTATTGCCGTGTATTTACAAGCTTTTCCAGAGTGGTCGGCGTGCAGGGCCGTGTTTTCCCGACTGCCTAATTTATTAAGCACTCGGCATCACTCGGCATTGTCACTCGGCTATGTGAGATAGGCCCTTTAGCCTTGGGAATTGCCATCTCGCTAACATAATTCACATACTCTTCAGCTACTTTAGTTGGCTCTGCTCTCCCTAGTTTCTACCATAGGATGTCTCGACAAGCAATCCACAGGATTTGATTTTCCAACACCATACTTCAATGTAATGTCATATGGCTGCAAACGTAATCCCAGTCAGGCGTGTTGATTTCTATTGACGGGTGGGGGGGGGGGGGGGGATGCAGGCCTATGTACTTCAGTCTGTCGCTCTGTGAATTTCTGACTCGGGTAAAAGTGGCTGCAGTTAACACGCAGACACTTGTCAAGAGATAAAACAATGCTGGATTGAAGCCAAACTATTTTTAGATGCACCTAATTGCACTGATATGTGATATGAAGCGTAAAACTACTTAATAAAAATATTCCAAAGAAAAGTGTGTAGAAAATTGATTTTCATTGTGAATTTCAAGGGGGGATGATTGCATTGATTATCCCCCCTTCCCAAAAAGTGGGGGGTATATATCCCCCACATCCCTCCCTGTATCGACACCCCTGATTCCAGTGTTCTAAAACGCATTAGCAAAGATGCACTAGGTTTGCCAGATAGACTAAGAGGTGGCATATGATACGTTTAACTGGTTTTCAAACAAATATACGTGGAATCTTTTACATGGCCACATGATTGCTAAAGCGCATATCTTTGTTCAACTTTTGTTAAGGAACCACTAGTGTATGCCACTATTTCCTGCCAAATGTGCCACCTGCGTTTTCCATGAGAAGGATAAACGCATGGAAAACGCATGGTTTATAGCTAATTATAAATAAGGCAAAAACCATGCGTTTATCCAAATGCATGGAAAACGCACGTGGCACAATTGGCCATGTACATATAAACATTCTAAATTTGAATATATTTGCTTATAATTAACCAGCTTTGTACCAAGTAACCTTTGATTTATTTTGATTTTACAAATGTTGGTAAAGATATTGTTTCATGAAGTCGTTTCTCTTATAAAACTGCAGCATGGCAGCCTAACAGTGGGTCCACTTACCAGTGGGAGACTTTGCCAGGAGAACCCCTTCCCGATGACCCCAATGTGGTTCAACCCCCTGCACCCCCTCCCCCCAGGAGCTCCATGCAGGACTTGTCGGGCTATGAGCAAGTGGGGGCTTTTGGAGAAAGTGAGTGTCTCATTTGTAATGTATTAGTTGAGATCTCCTTTTCAGTAGGTGACCACCGCTGAATGGCAAATGTACCCACGAGTGGTTTTAGTTTGTGCTGGGTGCTTGTTTAGACCATACTTTTTAAGCAGAAGGGATTTTACATAGCAGAAAAAAAAAAGTTAGCCATCAAAAGTATCACTTTAGTACTATTAATGAGCCACCTGAAAAACAAGTTTTTATAGTGATGACCATTGAAAATATTTTTTAATACATAAATTAATAAATAATTATTTATCCTATGAGTGATCTATGGTTCATATCAGACTGCTTCTTACCCAGGTGTTGAGATTCCACCCGGAACGGGTGCGAAGCGTTCTGCCCAGCCTCCACAATTCAACTTCGATCAGTAAGTTTAAGAATAAAAGTTCCAGAATAAAAGTTCCAGAATTGTCTGTCTTATCCTAAACTTCAGTGGCCATTTCTGAATTACCAAAATGAGCTACGTATTTGCAGCTTGTTTTCACATAAAGCCATTTGACTTCAGGAGCTGGGTGCTGAACGGAGACCAGGTGAAGGAGACTCTCGTTTCATTCGTCAGGGACCAGTGTTGCTATGGTGACGGGGCAGCCAAAAATATGGAGGTCGTTCGAATTAAGCAATCTTCTTCAATACATGTAAGATGCATTTTGTATGAGTCAATTGGATGTTGTTGGTCTGAAGTGTTTGCTTTTCTTGAAAGAAAATTCCATACTTTCGCCCATGCACAGGAGGCTTGAGTCTTTCTCAACCCTGACCTAAAAATTTGTTACAAAGGATTAATTGTTGAAATGGGGCTGGATGACATATTAGCTCATAAACAGTGTTGGCGTTTGTGTATTTAGGTTGAATAATTCGAGATAAACTTTTTGTAGAGCTGATTTATTATTTAATTTCAATCGAATAGACATCTGTCAATAGGTGAATCTGAAATAACACAATCATCTATAAAATATGTATATTCGACCTATCTGATAAATAATTATTACCCTTGAGGGCCACCAGTTTTTAGGTTTAGCCATTCACTTCTAATGTTTCCTAATTTTACAGTTTGCTTTCTGTTCCTTAAGTAATTCAGTGAAAGTTTACATGATTCAGTAGATATACCATAAGCATATAACTTGGCTTTACATGTGGGTTATTATCAACAGCTTGTCTCCAATTTTCAACACATTTGACTAAAACATTACTGCAACTATATGATTTTCTATAAGCTGACAGATCTGTGGATAGGGAAGAGGAAAGGAAACTGAGCCGTTGATCGCACAAGATCCCTTCAAATATTTTAGAAGTTGAGGAAATGACCAAATTAAAAAAAAAATGTAAACAAGATAATTGCTTTTCTGGTGGCTGCAACTGCAGCACTGCTAAAAGATAAAGTAGCAGTGCTGCAGTTGCAGCCATCAAGATAGCAATTATCTTGTTTACATATTTTTTAAATTGGTCATTTATCTCTTATTAAGTTTCTAAAATATACTATTAACCAAGAAATTTAATAATTAATTCCTGTGCAGTAACATTTAAATGCTGGGCCAATTATTCCCATCATCTGCATGTTGGCTATAGTGCTTGGTTGTTGGCTATAGTGCTTGGTTCAACAAAAATGATTTCATAGTGTGACAATAACAAGTTATCAAACTACAGATGTAGGCATCTTATTTCCCACTTAATCACTCAGTTTCGTGACGACCTACAATAGGTGTAGCGCTCCAGGAAATGCAAACTGACAACGGGCTTTTTCATGAACACTTGAATGGCCTGGTGGCAGCCATTTGACACTGCCACGTTACTTGACACAAAACATAAAAAGCATACAGTCGCTGGTTGCGGTAAATGAAATAGCAGATGGGTGGGTGATTAGGGCTTTACGTCCTGTATTTCTGCACCTGATGGGCTAATTAGGACTGGCAGGAACCATGGCAATGAGATGAA
The DNA here is from genome assembly GCA_932294295.1 of Alitta virens. Lineage (NCBI taxonomy): Eukaryota > Metazoa > Annelida > Polychaeta > Phyllodocida > Nereididae > Alitta > Alitta virens. Next base: position 39,543,419 of record OW028574.1, on the reverse strand, counting down.
GGATGAAACAGCCATCCAACTTAGGCCCGACCGGGACTTGAACCCGGGACCCAGCGGCTGGAGGCCCAGAGCGCTACCTCTGAGCTAGGCCCCCGCCCTTTTTAAATGAAATAACAGAAATTGTATGGATGTGTAAACTACATGCGATATAAGAGGCACATTTGTTAACACATTGCGTATGTCCTAATGTAAGCTTTAGTTCTTAATATGTTTTTATTAGCAATGGTGCTTCTGAAAGACTTGCGTGCAGAATTCACAGACCACCTGTGGAATTTTTTATTTATTTTTGGGCACCTGAATTGTGCATGTATGTGAAATAATTTGCGTTATTGATGTATTGTATAGGCCTTCAGTTTTTCTCGGAAATTACTAGCTGCACGCTATGCGCATTCACTGGTTGGATTACAGTACAGATGCGGTTGACAGTTTCAATTAGCTATAGAATATATGTGGACGCAAATGTCATTACAGCTTATAGCAGAGCCATATGTAATGCTTTTGAGCAAAAATGAATATGGCACCCCAAGCAGAAATTCGCTTTTAATCCGCCCCTAGACGTCAATTAACTTTTTAGACGGCACTGCAGTTATATTATAGAATGAATATGGAGCCAGGGGTGTAGTGTGTGATGAAGCCTTTATTGAAGCTCTGCATAGACTGAAGGACAAGCCCAACTGAGGTTGTCTATATATGAGTGGTTACATAACCTTACATAACCAAACTGGTCAGCACTGGATCCAACTGGATCCATACAATGGAGCTGACACTGCTGAGTTAAGTATGGCCCAAGCTCAGTAATAATTGATGAGCATCAGGCAGATGCTGATGCTGACTGTTATACCCAAACAAAGGGAATATGAAACTATGATATATTACAACTAAAGGAAATATATCATATAAGAAATGATAACATGACAATATATTTGCTGAAGCCTTACGCAAATAAATAATTATGTTTACATATGAGAGCACATAATGTACAACTTACACCATGCAGATCTCCCATTCTTTTGAATTTACCTAATTTTCTGCACTGCCACAACCACTAAATAAAATCTCACTATAATCTCCCATATTTTTTAGTGGTTCCCTTTATACAAAACACACCTGTGTAATTTGTAGAAATCTGCACATAGGCCTGCTCAATTCCAATTATGATTCACACTTAACACTGACGCATGCATTCGCAGTTGTTATTAGCATCCTTTTGTCACTATGCAAAATCACAACATGAGTATAAAAAGGCCATGTTTTCTTCGGCCTATTGCCAGGCCTGATAAAGATAAAAATCATAGGCCTATATGTTGATCTAGAGTTAATTATTTTGTGTTGCAGTACATCTTAGAAACATTCACAGAACTGCGCTCAGCCGGATATAAGGACAAGCCGTATAAGGGGGGTGACGTGGATGGGCCTGAGAACGGGCCACCCCCGAGCCCCTGGTCAGTCAAGTGCACCCCTGACCACAATTTCCACAACTCAGTCAAGAAACTTGAAGTGCCTCACACTGCTGTCGTCAAGGTGAGCAACATTGCCTCTACACAAAAGAGGCTGAGTCTTATTATTCTCCATTTTAATAAATACCGTTCCATGTCAAGGGGCAGTAAATACATAGATAATATCAGCCTGTAGGTGTAGAGTATAACAAATGGTGGATAAAGAATAGACCAATGTGCAGTTTTACTGGCCTCAGCTAGCTCGGCTATGCCTTGCCCAATATCATCAGGTAGGAAAAACTCTTGGTCACCTTTCCATCCTCTGTTATAATATAATGTCTGAATAAGCGCATAGGTTGCAATTATTGTTATAGTATGTCCATTTTTTTTTAAAAACCAATCATAATGCAGCACAGAGCTGATTGAAATGTGAACAATAAGACACATCCCAACCTTCTGATAAAAGCACTTTCTGCATTAGCATAGACGTACATACATTCTGGTACATGTATTAGCATTGATTTATGATGACAAGAAGCCAAATATAATCATTTAAAAGTTTATCAAATTTTAATTATCAAGAGGCGTCATATGTTGCTTCATGTGCTTAGTATGAGAAAATATGACAAAAGACAATATGGATATTCATTGTGAATCTACTTATTATTAACAAGGTGGTCGTAAGATGACGTTTAACTGTAGTCATGAATCAAAGTTTTTTTTTGTTTTTTTTTTTATGGCAGCATTTCAGAAGTGGTGGTTGACTTGCATAGACTTGAATGATAATTTTTACCAAGTAGATTGATTCCTATGAACATGACTGCCAATTAATGAGATCGATCAGTTACGAATATGTTTTATGTATATTAGCTGCATAACAAAGCAAAGAACAACAATTTAGCCTCAGCCTCACTAGCCTCAAGTCATCCCTGGCAGCGGATGATTGGTTTGCATCAAGGGGGCAGATTCTGAGTGACATTTTGACTTGAGCATCTAATGGCATCTTCACAATGAAATGTAGCCTTTCGAGATGGTGCCGCCAAGAAAGAGAATGTATATGATGGCCATTCGCACGAATCAAATATGAATATTCCTATCGCTGTCTCTTGTCTATCATATTTCGTTAATTGTATTAAGTCATATATGATAGAGTTGTGTAGAACTAAGATCAGTTCGCCGGTCCTAAAACTGGTTTCAAGGGATATTAAGCTTATGCACTTGGGTGGCTCCTAGTTGAAAGTGTCTCGCTATATTTGATATTCAATTGAGGCGTTGTGTGTTTCAGCAATGCCACCATTGCCAGGGCTTAGGCTTCAATCGGTGTTTCCGCTGTCAGGGCCTTGGGTGGGTCCGCTGCAACCATTGCAATGGGTGTGGTCAGGTATACAGGGACCAGGGGGAGAATAGTCATTATGACTACTGCAACTTCTGTGGAGGTGATGGAAAGCGCAAGTAAGTTATGGTATTGCTCGAGAACTAGTTAGTTTCATTAAAAACGGCCCGTCAAATTGAACCTAGCCAAAGCTGTCATAGATGGCTACTCAAAATTGGATCTAAAAGTATTTATAATATATAAGATTTATTTCTTACATTTGCCAATGTTTACACTTTTCTGGTGATACATGTAAGCTAACTATTAGCTATAGAAGTGGACAGAAGCAGCTGGCTTTAGCATGTTTAGACCACAGTCAGGTATAGGAGCTTATAGGCCGCAACAGCCATATAGAGTCGACCGTTTTTTATGAAACTAACTGTACCACCAGTATAACAGCCATATATATAGTCGCTTTATAAGGCTAAAGACAAATAATCTTTATTGGAGGTGACAGGTGAGACAGATTACAATTTGAACACATAAAGAAACTCACCTACAGACCTGTACAGGTACCTTCATACAGTGTGTCTAAATATCATTTTACTTTTTCCCAAAGAGAGATTCAGAAATTTTAGTTCACATTGGATTTCTAACAGTGTAGCTTTCAAGTACCCTAACCCTGAATCTTCCAATGTAATTGGTTCAGTGCTCACTATAAACCTCTCGTATTGTCTCTTGCAGGTGTTTCACCTGTAATGTAGAAGGACGCATCACATGCAACCGTTGTCGAGGATTCAGGAACCTCAAATGCTATATTGAACTCACTGTTGTCTTGTAAGTAACTCTTAATGCACATGTACTTTATATATGGTGCATGTGCATTAACAGGGAGTGCAAAGATTAAAGCAAATTATGTCCTGCTGCAGAAAATAGGAAGTAAAATCTGTAAAGGTGGGCAGTCCAATCTTTATATAAGGGAAACAGAATAGTTGTATCCAGAGTAGAAGCGCATATTATGTATGGCCTTACTAACATGCAAGACTTTCTCACTCACACACTTCACCATGATGAGCATATTATTTGTTAATATCAACAATTTCCTTATGTTAAGATTTGTAATAATTTTTCTGCAAGCCTATCTAGTTTAATCTTCAAATCTGAGGATCTACTGTATAAAGCTATCTGAAGCCTGTTTGCAGGATGGTGTTATTGTCTTTGCTACACCCTCTACCCCTGACTCCTGCTTTGGATTTATCCATACTATTACCATTAAGCTACTTTTCACCTCCCGTTGCAGCACTAACCATATATTGGAATTCACCTTGGGGGATCCGGATATTCCCGAGGAACTCAAAGAAGCGGTCAGCAGAGTGACCGTTCTGGAGCAGCAGGAGCCTCAGGTATGCCTGAAACTTCAGGATGCACTCCCTACATTTCTAGTAAATCTGTACTACATATATCAAAGAACTAATGAAAGTGTAAAAGGGACATCCCGTTGCATGTTGAAAGGAGTGCATTTTGTGCTCATTTCGTCCCTTGAACACACAATATGATGTATTTCACAGAGAACCAACCTGTAATGCAATGTATTTGAGTAGTCCATTGTGCATGTCCAATACAAGCCTATATATAACTTGGAACGCTGCTTCTGTTTTCTATGGCAACTAGTATACAAGCAGTCTGTATGATTAATGTTATGGAATTATAAGATGTGTTGATGCCAACTTGATGGACTCTGGATCAACCTATTAAATGTGGATGAGGTCTGGACCAGCTGACTTACAAAAAATACCAGATTGCCTGCCGCTTATGAAATGACTTGGATATTTGAACATGCTTTTAAAGCAGCATTAGTATGAGGCCAGCTGTATTTGCCTAATGCACATCATTATCTGTCTGCGCTCAAAGCAAAGCTAGACAAATAATGCGATTAGTTGTTGATGGTGCAATCATGCAATTTGCTGGATATGTCATGTGATCAAAGATAGTGTTTAATGTGATGGCCAATGCAGTTATGAAATATACAAGCATTAAGTAACCTATTGTGTGACATCCTGAATTAACATGACATTTGTATTGTTATTGGTCCTTTCAGTTTGTAATTGAAATTGAAAATCTGTGTCATCCTCTGAATTACAGTAAAAAGATAATTAATATGCATTGTTTTCTTCCCCTGAATAAACAGGTGCATCCAATAACAGGCCATGAGTTACCTGAGGTGAATGAAGCATCAGCAAGACTTATTAACAACCACCAAGTGGCATTCAAGAGTGAAAAATACCTGCGTCAGGTTTGTAGAGGATTTAAAACAGTCATACAGTAGAAAAAATAAAATAAAGGAAAAAATGTGGAATAAATATAGGCCATTTCTTAGTGCAATTTGCTCCAGATTAACAGCTGTTATTTATCAAATACTATGCATATTTTGAGTCACTCTTTCGTTGCCTGATTTAAAGGTTCTAGATGATGTTTGATATTTAAAAGATATAAAATAAGGCTTGGAAGAAGGTGAAAAAAAAAAGGATTCAGTGTTGATTTCGATATAAGAGCTCTTACATAAAGACCTGAGGGTCTCTGATATCTGGGAGGCTTCCAATTAGACGTTGCTTTGTATTGATTAATTTTGATTGCAGAGACAGATCCTGCGAGCACAACCGGTGACAGTGGTGTGGTACAGGTGGAAGGGGAAAGAAAAGAAACTCTGGCTTTATGGCATAGACAACCAAGTGCACTGGCCTGGATACCCCCACTCCTGCTGCTGGGGCTGCAATGTCCTCTGACAATGCTGTATATCATAACTGTGTCTGACTTAAATCAAGAAATGTGCTGACACTGCAGATAACATGCCAAGACAGGTAGACCATTTAGTAAACACACTTGCTAATGGTTAATTCGGGGCGTATGGATGAGTAACAGGATTATTCTGCTTCTTTAATATGGTGGTATTGTAGGAGCCTAAGAGGTGATGATCCATGGCTTGCAAGGCCCAATATCTTTGAGTCAAATTCAAACCTTGAGTCAGTTTCAGTATTCAATGTTTTGACAGATTATGTGACAGATTATGTGACTGGTTCATAGTGCAAGTCAAACAGAAATGTACGAAAAACCTTATACTAGTTTTGACTGACAAAGACCCAAATGAGTCCAGGTGTAGTTCATATTTGACACCAGGTGTAGTTCATATTTGACAATTTAAACTGTTCAAATAAACATGATGGATTTAGGCCAGCGTTTTCAAAATCAGGCAGGTCCCTTACTTGGAGTGACCTAGACTATAGTGACACATCACAGCTCATCACAGACTATTCCGTGGGTCTGGTCCACATTACTTTAAGCCTAGGGAAAAAGCTGAGGAGTCAGTTTAAAGAAATTCATCACATCCCATATACACATTTTGTACCTTCCTTGGTATTGACATTTCAGTTAGCTTTAGGGTGTTCATGTACTGCCAAAAAGCACTCTGAAATATATACGTTGCTATCACTATTCAGGACAAGCAAATGCTAATGTTTGCTGCACAAATCTCGGTTAATGTTTGCACAACATATTGTAGACTGTAGTGCTCTGTGCTAAACCAAGTCACAAAATCATATCACTATGTACATGTATATTTATATTTGGGTGTCATTTTCAGTTCAAACTACCCAAAATGTGTTCAGATATTGCAGAGAATTAGTTTCGTTGCAATGTAAGTTAGATATTGTACATTCTGTGATTTCACATACTGTCAGAATTGTTATGGGCATTTGCATGCACAGTAGTATTTTGTATGTTATTTGCATGTTATTTTGTATTTGTTTATTTTGTATTTGTAAAGAATGCACATTGTACATTTTATGTCATATGTATTCTCCATAAAAATGTATTCACAGAACTTTTATTTACAAAAAAAAATACATTATTTTTAGATCTCTCCTTACTAATATTAAAACAGCTTCCAAAACATTTTCCCGCTGGCAAAGATCACCGTGGAGCTGGCACAGCGACATTTTCCCGCCGGCAAAGATCGCCGTGGCACTACGCCTTAGTTCTGAGGATTGCAACTGGATGGATAGACTTGCAGGTCCTGGTGAATAATATCAGTGTTTAAGCCAATAAGACGCCATTTTCTTCCGAAAGGCGGCGCTACGATCTGGTGCGAAGCACCGGCTATTCTGATAACCGATTTGCCGCTCCCCTGAAATCGGGGAGGGTAAATGCTTCCACGCATTGTCTGCACACAAAAAAGTGCGATTACTACGCCTTATTTCTTTCTTCCAAGAAGCCACTCGCTGTGAAACTGGTTCAGACGATTAATTTTGACTAAAACTCTACTAACGTTATGAAATTGAACAACTTTACCATGGAATTCCACCAACCGCAGAAGGTACTATTTTCGTAAATGGCACTGAACAAGCGTTGTAACGGCGTTGCAATGCCTTTTCAACGATCTATTTTGTACCGTATCCCTTGAGCACTGTGTGAGTTCTCAGAAAGACCGGTGCTAAGCACCTGACAAGCGCCGTCTTTCAGCAGAAATTGAGTAAGACGCCAGTTTACACAACGCAATGACGCCATTTTCCAAATATGGTGGTGCTTTCTTTTCTGCAATAAGAAAAGAGATAAATAACCACAAAAATTACCGCCATTCAGGGCAAAGGTTACTGTGCCAGCTCCCATCCACAGCGATCTTTGTCAACGGGAAAATGCTTCCAAAATAAATTTCAACATGTGGAATTGCACTTGAACACTTTGAAAGTGGTTATAGGGAACCTTCTTATCAAACTGTGGAACAACATATATTTATTGTACAAACCGATTGGTAAATTTAGGTCTTTGGGAAAAGAAGTATTTTTGGAATTTGTTATGAATAAGCATGAGAAAATAATGAAATCATGTGTCTGGTTGCTTTTAAATTTGTGATTATTACCATACCAAAATCTATACCATACTTGCTTACAGTATCTGATTCTATATAGGCCTATGTGTCTTTTCCAAATATCAAGTGTGGATTCCATGTTTGTATGCTGGACACACTGGTTATTGTTTTGCTTTATAATTTTGTTAATTTAAAATTCAACATCTAATTAAAAAGCCTAAATTTTGGAAGTAATTTTTCCTCGTGCACTCGGAGTGCAGACCATTTAGCAGGTTGCAGATTATGCCTTTCTCAACATTCCTTAATTAATTTTATGATCATGCATGTTTTTCATACTCCAGTTCCATTTATACATGTTTATACATGTTCACTAGTCTTGCCAGCCATTGTAATCATTGTAACAAGACTTTCCAGGTTATCTCAGGCATTATGTATGATATTGGGTAAAGTTTACTGTTTGTACATCATATTTAGTCTGGATTTCACGAACTGGGTATTGTTCAGTGCAATAAAACTTGCAAATAACTTCAACCTAAGGATTTTTTTAATAAAATAAATTTGCAGATGAGATTTGTGTATCAAAAAAATTCTGGTCTTTTTAATTTTTTGATTGTAATCATTCTCTAATTGATCGCCAGTGCTCAATTACACGCTAGTAAAGATTCATGCTCAAGAAATGTTGCCAAATTTTGTATGAACTGATTTAAAAAGAATATATAAATTGTCATTGTAATAAAACAGGTTTGATGAAATTGTTGTGTTTGTTATATTGAAACAGACCACTTGTAATAACCAGATGTAATGACAGACATTGATGACCCACAATTGCCTTTAAACTACCGACCAGAGCCTCACTTCAGTTTTGTGCAAAGTCCTTGAGAGAGTTGTAAGATCTCAAATGATTGGTTATCTATTTGACAATAATATTATTCCTAAAAACCAGCATGGATTTCTATCAAAGAAATCAACAGTAACAAATCTGCTTGAATGCTTGGACAATGAACTTTGATAAAGGTTCACAGCAAGTTAATGTATAAACTCACCAAGTATGGCTTTGTGGACTCTGCATTTAAATGGATAGAATTTTTTTTAACAAATCGTTACCAGTATGTCAAAATAGGGAACATACTATCTTCTTGTAAAAATGTCATTTCGGGTGTCCCTGAGGGTACCGTGCTTGGACCCTTGCTATTTTTATGCTTTTATGCAGCTATTAATAGAACGATAAGTAACAGTTATTTGAGTATGTATGCAGACGAATACAAAAGGGAATGTACATTGTTACAAACTGATCTGATCCTACTACATGAATGGGACACAAGATGGCAACTGAAACTTAACCCTGAGAAAACTAAACATCTACGGATTGGCAAAACTAGACATGATTTCGTGTTCATGTACAGTCAAACCTCAGATTTACTACTCATTGTAATGTTATTAAGAAGGCTCACTTTATTATAAAGAATATATTTATACTTTCAAAGGGCACAGCAACGAATTTTATATGTCATTATATAAAACTTATGTTCAGCCTTTATTAGAAAGTGCAAGCCCTGTATGGTCACCATACTTGAAATGTAACATTAATAACAGAATCAGTTCAGCGGTACTTCACAAGAAGGCCTCTCTGGTTTAACGGATATTCCAAACATGGAAAGATTGCTTCTCCTAAATTTAAACACACTTGAATGTTGAAGAATCCATGGCAAGCAAACTCGATCTTTTTAGATATAGTAGTAACCAGAGGTCATGGTAAAAATTAATTTCACTTTTATAACCGGACTGATGTAAGAAAATATTTCTTTGCTAATAGAATTGTCAATGCATGAAACAGTCTTGACCCTGATATTATCAATATCAGTTTAAAAAAATTTAAAGGTGCTATTAATAGTCAAAGCTTTGTTGGTAGGAGGGAGTGTGTATGTCACCTGACCTTTACACCCCTATGTTTTTATGTTGTTGATTTTATGTACTTTTTATCAATAAATATCAAATATCATGGCACACAGGTAATGCATGTCACCACGCAACTAGTGTTAACATCATGAATTAAGACTTTAGCAATGTGTTCTTGAGCAATCACACTAAAGTGCATGCAATTCATTCACACCTGTAACATTAGGGACGCCAGGATTGACTTTATATGGGCTTGGCAAGCTGCCAACACCCCGAGAAAAAGGGGCCAGTATCATTGGCATCTTCTGGTACCCTGTGGTGGCTTCATGTGTAATCTGGATAGAGGCCCTGCAGAGGAGTCCAGTAATATTATGATCTACTCTGATCTCAAAATGTAAAATCAGTCATCATTATAACACAAAAAATGAACGAAAGTCAAAACTACACTCGTATTTATAAGTAAATTTCTAACATTTATTATACTTTAGACATAGAAATGAAACATCAGACTTACAAAATATACACGTGCATATTAAAAAGAAAGCTGCAATACTGACGTGTGCGTGTTCTCCTATAAATGTAGCACAAGTCTTACTGGTGTGACTCAAAAAGATTTTAACGCAAAAATATACCACATATACGTACGTATGTACTATTCCAAATTCTTAAAACATGGTTAACTCATACCACCTTTCCATGAAAATTTAATTCCAGTAATGTTTTCATTTTAATACAGAAATACCTAGAACTTGACATGAATAAATTGTATTCGATACAACGGGTGGTCCCTCAGCAGCTAAAATCTTCCATACTTTCCACTAAAACAATGAAATGACATCACTACCTACACATCACATATATCTACAAATATATGACAAATAGTATATTTCTATGAACAAAACAGTTCACCTAATCAGTATTCAGTTCATTCATTGACACACATTACAATAAAATAATATTCTTATTACATACAAGTCACTGTAATACTCTGCAAACTTCTATAAACAATGACAGTAAGTAGTTTTATGAAAATAAAATAAAGTAATAAAATTGCATCAAGTAAGTTCTAAATTTTGTAAACAAGAACTACACTTGTTATGAACAATGATTTGATAACTTATTTATACGTAAACGTTATCAATTAATAAATATGACAGAAATATAAAACTATACAGTCTATTTGCTATGAGGTGGGCAGATGTGACTATTTTTGTTGCCAGTGACAGAAGTCAGGTGTGACCCTCGGTCAATGGCAAATTCCCTGCACGTTTAGTTTCTACAAAAAGTGGTCCACCCACCTCTGTGAATAAGAGTTTGTTATGAAGTTTTACCAAAATATACTGGTAATGCAGCACCATATGAAAGTTTTTCGCAGGAAGGCTAACTGGGAACATACAAAGACAAAGCTACAATTTATTTTGTGCTATAAATTAATAGAAACTCAGAAATATTACTAGTCAGCCTTCCTTTGATATGATCCCCCTGGAAATGCATCTAGACAATTAAAATCTACAGATTTACATTTTATTTTACACTAATCGCACTCATCATCTCGACACTCATTACACAAGGATGCATGCAAGAGTTTCATGACAGCCTTTAAAAAGTTAAGGCACTGATTTGGCAATGACAATAACGGTGGGTGTAAGCTGTGGCAAGTTATACATCTCTTGATGTCAGAGTGTTGTAAAAATATAATCAGCAGCAATGTCTGTTGTGTTGATAATCTATAACCATGCTAAACTTTTCTTATTATGAACTTTCAGAGATTCTACAATGTGAAGCTAACAACTAAAATACAAGTGTACTCCAGTCCTATGATCATGAAGGGTATCTTGACAATAAAAAGGGAACTATTTTTGATATACATTCAAGTGAGATAGCAGATTAGCAAATTAATTTAGTTCACACAAGTAAACATTGTATTGTAACTATTTACAAACAACATCATGGCTGCATCCATAACTGCTTCAACTTTCATTTGACCAAAGGGCAGCATAGACTCAACCTAGCCCTCGCTAATGACAAGTAAGAAATGCTATGAATCAACAGTCTGACCAGTAATTATTAAACAACAAAGATATGCATTCAGTCACAGGGTTGTGTCCATTAATTAACAATAGTCTTTACCTGCAATTGAAAATGGCAGTAACTGAAAGGGCAGATATCACTGACTGACCTCTGGCCAGTTTTATTTTGTATTATAAACTAGATGTGATTAGTGCTGGTTATACTACACATGTGCGATGGTGTGTGGCTACTTTAATAATATCGTTGAGGTATGTCTCCATTTGTTCATTTAATTTTTTGATTTCTTCTGAAAGATCAATCAAGACCTTCTCATTGTTCTCAAACTCTATTTCCATATCTGCAAATAAAAAAAGTTTAACTTTAAGCACTCCATATTTCAACATAATGTACATATTTTCCAACACTTACTAATACATTTTAAGCTACACTTACTAATACATTTTTTTAAATTTTAAAGCAAGGTCACAAAGCTTTATAGAAAACTTAAACTTGCCTCGTAATCGGTCTATTTTGTGATATGTGTTTTGATAAAGCGTTGATGCCCTCTGCTTCAGCTGGTCTGCCCGTTCTTTAGCAACCCTGGTTTCATTAAACTTGCTGTCTAATTGAGAAGCAACCTGGTTGTAGTTTGTCTCCAAATCATTTGCATCCTGGAAAGAAAATCAGCTTCAGTTAACCACTTGTCTTATACAAGTACAATTCTTTTGGATGTTCGTCACCTAACACTGCCTAATTCTAAACTTCCAATGTTATATTATAACAACATTGTATTGATGTGTACACTGACCTTTTCTGCCTGGTTGGCCTTTTCCTCAGCCCCTTCTGCTTCTATTTCTGCTTTTTGCACTTTGTTTTCATTTTCCAGATATTTTCTCTTCAGCTGTTCAACTCTCCCTTTCATGTCATCCATTTTGTTTTCTGTGTTTGTAGATGTTGTGTGGATCTCCGTTGTGTCTTTCTCAATCTGTGCATCAAAAACAACAAGCATTAGTCACTACAACTGTCTTTAGCAACGCCACTCTTTATTATTATATATATTGTATGATCTAACCAGAAAATTAAAACAAATTCAAATTCAACATTAAGTCACAGTGCCTTATTACTGAAAAAAGGATGAAGCATATTGACATTTTAAATTAAACATACCTGTGTTAAATCTTCTTTAGCATTTTGAATATCAAAAGATGCCTGATCGATAGCAGACTTGGCTCGGCTCTGTGCTTCTCTTGCTGCTTCCAGGGCCTCAATTACTCTCTTAGTTTCATCCAGGATCTCATTAGCTGCGGCCCTATTGTAGCATTGATAAAGGAACGTTCAGAACTATGACAGTGTACAGAATGGAATTTACAAAAGTTGACTCATGAGGAAACAAGTCTTTTGTTCCGCTTAGCAGCCCTGTTACTTTTAGTTTCTGATCCCAAACAATTACTAAATGAAATAAACCAAACGTCAACTTACTTCGCAGCATCTGCACGTTGTTTGAGCCGCTGTGCATTATCCATTCTTCCTCGTGTGGCATCTAGAATTGTATCAATATCTGTGAGACCACGGATTGTCTCTTCGATTTGCCTTGCAAGATCCTGAATTTGCTCCGGGCTAAGAGAAATACTCATTCCCAAAACTTCATCAGCCACAGCACGAATGTCAGCTGGTCGAGCGCCCTTCTGGCTCAAGAACTCTGAGATTCTGTTGATGAGGTCATCCAGTTCTGCCTTGGCACTCTCAGACTGGTTCTTTGCCTCCAGAGCTTTGTCATACGCCATCTGTGATTCTGCTTGAGCCATATCAGCCAAGTTTTGTGCATCTTGTACCTGTTTGAAATGTACAAAAGTAAAATATTTAACGGAGTAATTGTTTAAAATGTCAGCAAACCCCACATTCACATAACCTTTAAACTTTAAACCTGTATGCTGAATATACAGTAACATTGAGTCAACTTGTGTATTTACAGACACGTACCACAAAGTCACACGGAAGAACACTTTAGCTATTGAAACTTGCTAGACCAATTATTTATAGAAGTTTACATATATATGCTTTTATTGACACAGTAGTATCATACATGATAAATTAGTTACAAATAACAGATAAAAATGTGTATTTAGTCCACTTCTACTCACTATTCCTATATATATACATGGTATAAAAGTTAAAGATCTACATTATCAATAGATTATCTACACATCCATGGTCCCAGTTGCTGAACAATAGCACGGTAATAAATATCTAATTTACATCCATCTGAATGCACTGTAAATCAATTTACAAAATAAGCTCAGACCAATGGTAGCCTAAACATGGAAGTTCATATCTAATTTACAAAACCAGCCATTTTTAAAGGAATAACACTCACATCATTTCTTAGTGTGTTTGCCTCATCCAGTTTTCCTTTAATGATTTTATCAGCATCCTTGGCAAACTCAAGAGCATTGTTGGCTCTGGTGACTGCACCTTCGCCGCAAGTAAGACCCCCACATTGTCCACATCCAGCACCACCACAGCGAGAGTCACATGGGTCACCCCTCTTGTCACAGACCATCTCATTGAGGTCCACAATCTTGCCATCGAGGCGATTCAACTGGTTGTCAACATCTCTCGCAGATTGCTCATTCTCTCTGAACTGTCTATCGAATTCATCTTGCTGGTTGTTGATCAGATCATCCACCTGTGATAAGCAAGACGCTTCAATTATTACCAATTCTGATGCACAGAGCTACTCAAAGATAATCTGGATAGCATATGTATAATTTTTTTATCAAGATATTTTCGCACCTGGTTACGAGTGTATTCAGAATCTCTAATAATTCTATCAGTCCTGTCCACCTTGGCTTGGGCTGCAGCAGACCTTCTTTGGCTTTCCTTAGTACTGTTGTAAGCACCTATTGAAGAAAATTATACAAGATGTGTTTAATGAATGATCATTTTAATTAAATGACTAAGAACCAAAATGATTAAAAAACAGTCCCCACATTTCTGAAATTTTCAGATATCACCAAATGAAAGATAATATGCCATACCTGCAACATCAAGTTCTCTTATACTTGTTGCATTAGCCCTCAGACGCTCAGCAGTTTCTTTCAGTGCATCAACTCTCTGTTTGATGCCGTAAATTCTGTTGTTGGCTGTCTCAATGCGAGTAGTTGTGTCCGCCATGTCATTCTCCACTGTATCAAGCTCATTACCGCTGTCTGTAAGATTCTTTCTGTAATATAAAAGAAAATTTCCATTTAAATGTAAGGCCATTACTTAATAGCAATGTGAAATTCTACATAACAATTTCACATAGGTTAATAACAATCATACCATGCATTATGTAATTACAAATTTACAATGAAACTTGTATAACAAAAGAGGGTTCAAATAATAAAGGTCATGTAAGGATACTTCCTATTAACACACACAGGTCACATGAGAAGACGTCAAAAGAAAAGGTTAATTGAATTGATAACAAATTAAAGTGTGTAACCTAGCAAAATTCAGGTATCGTGGTAAGGAGTCATTGTTTAATTGTGACCAACATGACTTCTCATAATATTAATTTTCAACAAAATCCATTATTATCTCAGGTAGCAATTACCTGATTTGATTGAGCTTCTCTCTCATGGCATCAAGGTCCTCAGTTGTGACGTTTGTTCCAGCAATGATGCGTCGAACCTCATCAAGTTTGTCTTCCATGTCTTTGAACTCTTTGCCAAAAGCACCTGGGGCTCCTGACACTTTGATGTTGCTGCCTTCTGTTACTAATCTGTCGGTTTCCTCTACAAATACAAAGTCACTAAATTTAGCATCAGCGCTAGTAATAATCGCCATTATACAACAGTAGACAGTACACAGCAAATATTGATTGCACATTAAAGACAAAAACCGTATATAAAGGTATAAAAATGCTGATAAAAAAGAGCTTAACAACCAAGTTACAACACACAATGACAAATTGCTAAATAAATCATACAAACAAAGTTAATACCTTTCAGTTCACTAATGATGGTATCCCAATTGTCAAAGCACTCTCCACATGGCACACAGTATGGCAATGAGCCAGTGGTTCCTCTATCACAGCGGTCACATTTGTATCCTGCCACTCCCTTGATACATTGACATTGACCAGTACGACGGTCACACTGCAT
Organism: Alitta virens; assembly: GCA_932294295.1. Lineage (NCBI taxonomy): Eukaryota > Metazoa > Annelida > Polychaeta > Phyllodocida > Nereididae > Alitta > Alitta virens. The sequence continues at coordinate 39,527,756 of OW028574.1, read as the reverse complement.
GGTCTCTGAGCCAGAACGGTCACAATCACAAGGTCGGCATTGTACTTTGGGATCGCCCCAATAGTTGGCTTCACATTCGCTGCAGTCTCTACCTCCCCGTCCAGGCCGACACGTGCACTGCCCATCAAACTGCAAACAAAAAGTTTAGTTACAAATATTCAGACATGAAAAGTTTCCAAGCTGCTGGTGAAAATAAAAGTTAACTTGGTCACAAATAACGTGCACACAATCACACAAAAAATAGTAACAATACAAACCTCATTGCACTGGGAGGCAAGAGATCCCTCAGGATCACAGCTACAAGCCTCACATCCCAGCCCACTTGCGATCTTCCAGTGATTAGGAGCACAGCGGTCACAATTCTGGCCGATAACATTTGGCAGACATGGGCACTGGCCAGTGGTCCTATCACATGGGCCAAGGTTACGGTCACTTCCAAGAATGTTACACACGCAGGCTAAAAGAAAGTTTTTTGAAGTAAGTTCACCACAACAACCACAGATGCTTAATATAAAAGCAACTAAAAGGGTAGTAATAATAAAGAGTAAAACACAAATTCACAAATGGGAAATTGCAAAGAAACATCAGGATCACCTTGGCAATTCTGTCTTGTGGCATCTCCGTAATAGCCTGGCCTGCACACCTCACAATTGAATCCCTCGCTGTTATAGAGACAGCGCAGACACTGTCCAGTGGTTGAGTCACAGCTGCCAGGCATATCGGGATCAATGTTATTGTTACAACCACAGCGTACACATGTCCCTCCTGGTACCAGTGGGTTTCCATAATAATTGTCAGCACAACGGTCACACCTTACACCTGAAAGGTTGAAGGTTGCAAAATTTGCTTTGAAAAATGACATTTGATAATTAAGGTAATTTCAAAATTGTAACACATCAAACCATTTAGGTATGAAACAATAAACCATACAGACACCACTAGCCAATTTTTTTGGGGCAGGTTTTTTTTTTTCCAGCCCCTCAAAAAAATAAAATAAAAAATCATATTAAAGCTGGTCATTTGAGGCAAGGTCTTAAAAGTATTTTTATAGCAGGTTGGGAAGTCAAAAGGGTCTTAAACACATACATTTGATATATTAGGCCTTCGTAATTGATTTAATTAAGTTGGTGAGAAAATTTTTTTTAAAGATCATTCTTAAGCACATGATCATCAACTAAATTTATACAACCACCACCATCAATTGATTTCTAATACATACAATAATTGATTTTGTACAATGCAACCAATCAACTTCATTTCGCTTCATTGGAACAGTTTTTACAGATTAAATTGTCAATCATTATATTTGTGATTTGTTAAAAGCTTTAATTATTTTCCTTGAATAACTGGTCTTACCTCTTCGATAAATTGAACCAGGAAAAAATATGTTTGACCCTTTATAACATGAATGAAGAATCTCAGTATAATTTCAAATTTCCAAATACACACACACATAATTATACCAATGGTATAATGTACAATGAGAATTTTACATGGCGATTTGGCGAGCATGAAAATTTTTTTTACCTGAATATCCGTCATTACAATGACAAGTAACTTGATTGGAACGGAAGTCCAACTCGCAAGTCTCCGCATGTTGATATCCGCTTCCCTCCCCTCCCGGACACATGCAGGGTCGACAGCCAATTGGGGAGTTTGGAGATGGATCGCCATAGTAACCTCTGCGACATCTGAACAAGATTCATAGCAATTTGTAATTTAACATTTCTTTTGATATGTAGAAGCAGAGCATATACTGAAGGGATTTTGCCAGAATTGCAGATACAATGGTTACAACAGTGAGCATTCCAGGCATCTTGAATCATGATAATCTAGGTACCACAATTAACAATCTAAATACTATATAATATTGAACTTAACTGTCAGAACTAATCTGATAAAATTGTTTACTTTGTTCTGCAAACACTTTCAGTGTTTAGGCCAGTACGCAGCTCTGTGGTAACTACCACACAGAGGCTATTTTAAATCAGTGTGATATATTCGAATGGCAAGGGTACTTAAAACACTGTAGTACATCTGACAATGTGTCTTCAGTAAAAATAAGCACAACACTTACTCATTGCAATAATGGCCACCAGTGTTGTCTCTACACTGCAAGCACTGTCCACTTTCATTCTCACACTCCTCGGCCCGTCCGTTGCAGTTGCATGGTCGGCAGTTGGGGAAATTCCAATAGCTGCGCTGACACTGACCACACTGGCGTCCATAAACACCAGGCAAGCAGAGACATTGGCCGTTGCTGGGGTCGCAAAAATTGTCTCTGGCTCCAATAGCACTACAGTCACAGGCTGTGAAAGAACAAATTTCCCATTTTATATTCGCAATTCCATTCTAAATCAATTTACGCATTTATATTAGTTATTCGATTGAGATTAACAAATAAACAACTTACCAGTACACCCAGAAGGCCCAAAGCCAAATGTTCCTGGAGCACACTGATCACATCGACGTCCAATGACATTTGGCTTGCACTGACATTGTCCACCATGAGGGTTGCAAACAGCACTGTGAGAACCAGTGGGGTCACAGTCACAATCTGAAGTAGAGAAAAAAGTCGCAATAAAGAACAACTAGCATTGATTAAAATTTCAAGATTTGGTATGAGCAGTTGAGAGGTTAAGTCTCACTGACTAAGAGTGTCAATGGTCTTCCGTGTAATTTTTTATTTATTCATCTGAACCCATAGACAGGCACTCCCATCTGAAGTGCATTGGAACTCTGATGCCTGACCTAATAAGCACAACTTAAATGCTTTGCAAAGCATGTATTGCAGAACTGTAGAAATTTACCCAACGTCAAATCACTGCTTTCCACAAGCAAGCTGGACACTGATTACCATGCAATGCCAATTTTTGCTCATGTGAATGACATCCATCTGGGATGAAAGGATTGATCCTTACTGTTAGACATGCATGAAAGTACTCATTTTCTCATCCACAATCCTGCAGTCTCTCCGAGATGATGATACATTACATAAGTCTCAGATCTTCATTTTACATACACTACATCAGGTAAGGCTTTATACAGGTATAATGCACGGAACTCAGGTCTGAGTTTCATGCTAATCCCATGGACGGGACTTACTGCCTCCGCACAGAGATTACACTATGACACATAGGTCTTTACAGGCATCTCCAAATTAAAAAAATCTACTAACCAATAGCTTGGTTCTGAATAAGAGCAGAGATGCTGAAGATGTATCTTCTGCAGAGTTCGGAGTCCTCTGGCCTGGTGACTGCCATTTGGTTTTCTTTGCATCCATAGTTGATGAATTCCTCTCTCATCCTTTCAGCAATTGCTGATCCTTCGAAGATGGGAATGTCATTTGCACTTGGTACGAGGACAATCTGTAGACATAGAATAACTAAAGTTGACTTAATGATTCAAGACGAGGAAACATTCCTGCTGTTGAATGTTTTAGATACAGTCACTATCAAAAGCACACACACATGAAAAACACATGTATAAGGACAATGATTATAATAATGTTACTATGTGTAAGTTGTATGAGGAAGGTTAGGCACATTTAAAGGTGCAAATTCATATTGTAACATATATTGTATAAAACTGAAGGAGCTTAACATATATATACAAGCAAAATTCGTAAGCATCAGCCAATAATTAATATCAGATCAATAATAAAAAATACATTGATAAATTCTGCATGCAAAATCTATTTTCTAATGCTCTATCTAGAAATTTATCAAAAAAAGTGCTCATTAATTGGTCGCAGAACTTATTGTCAGTGTCATGCATTTAGGATTAGTACAAATTTTCCCCCCCCAAAAAAAAAAAAACGGCTCTGCTCTGCTCTATATTAAGCTCAAATTCATGTGACATAACTAGTGACGTCATCATGCACTAATTGTAAAATCATTCACGTGATGACGTCATGCTCATTGTCCCCATTGTGACGTCACGCAATACTAAAGTAATCACTGATCTTCTGGATTAATCAGATGGTTTTTTTGACAAGTAATACAGGACCAGTCTTTCTGAGAACAGGTAGGCCTACACATTTAAACCAAGCAAACACACGCAATGACAGGTGACCTATCTCAACTGAGCATAACTGAATACTAAGATATATAACTTTTAATTATGTCCATTTTCTGGTCCAGGCATAAAATCTTAAAAAAACTTGTTAATTATTTTTGAAGTTCATAAATATAGTAATAAAAGCATAAATAGAAAAATAGAATAAAAATGCTAAAATAAATGAATAAGTGTTAATTGTCATCTTATGCTATTGAGAGTATTGGCACAATTGTTTCATTAATCACTCTGCCACAAAAGTAATACTTAGAATAGGACTCGTGCATTCAATAATAATTTTCATAGCTAGCCAATAGTCCTACATATATATTGACTAAAATCATTGTTTCTCATCGCTGCTTGAGATATAATAATAGCATTGTCTGAAATTGTTATTTTTCATGGGTCCCGTTTTAGGGGGGGGGGGGGGGGGACAGGGGGACCAGATCATGCAATCATACATATATTCCCTGAGCTTGTAAACTTGCATTTACCAGGGTGTCCTACATACTATGTTTTTTTTTTCTTTCAGGATATAACATTTTCTAAAGATGAATGGACCAATGCTTGGGTTTATAGTTGTACAAGTTATTGGACTGGCATATGGAAACTACGTAGCCAAATGGATAACGGAAAAGAAATGTTGGCAATATCAAGACGGACTTGGTCCTCACTCAGATTTTCAGCTAGAATGGAAACGAATTATGAGAAAATATCCTAAAGCAGCCCAGGAAGGTCTCCATAAAGTCGAAAAAGAAATGACAGCAATTTATGAGAAAGGTGACACGCGACTGAAGAAGTTTGGAAAAGTATTGACAGTACACCCAGAATTCTTAATAGACATTGTCAATGAAGTACATGACAAAGATGATAAAGCTGTACGCTTAAATGATTATGATGACACATATTCATTTTATACCATTTGTTCAGCATTCAAAACTAATTTCAAACACATATTTTTCAACAAGGCATTTTCAATTCAGAACGAAGTTTTATCCAGCTTTGGCTTTCTGGCTAAACATATGATAGGGATAGGAGAGCATAAACACCAGGACAAAGAGGCGATCACAAGGGCCTGCGAAGATGTAAAACGTCGAAGTATTGAATCCCTCTATGAAATATTGCCCATGGCAGTGCTTGCTGATATGAAGCGAGACAAAGAAGAATCCGTGGTGCCTTGGATTAAATCTCTACAGGAATGTCCACAAGAACTGATAACACAAACTATTATTGGACTGGCATATGATGCTATAAGAATCTGTGCACTAGACCATGTGTTTGATGAAGTGTGGGACTACTGCAGAAGTCTCTCAGAGAAAGACCCACAAATTTACCACCAAGGAGACACCAACAAGGCCCATCACAATGGACCAGAGCCTGGATATTCCTTCGCAGAGGGTCCAGAAGCAAGGATTGCCTCTGAGGATTGTAAATACAATGTCTTCATGAAGAGAAGTTCTATTATGGGAATGGCCTATGCGACAACAATAATACTGCTCGTTTCAACTGCTGTACTTGTCGCTTTAATAGGCCAATACATTCCAAGAACATTTACTGCTCAAGAAGACCAGTCTTGGTTTGGTTCTTTTTTCAGTGGTTTCACACTTCCTGCAGGACCTTCCTTTAATTTGCCATCAGTGCCAACTAGAAATCTGCCATCAGGACCAAAATTTAAACTTCCCTCGGCTCCCAACGTTAAACTTCCTTCAGCGCCCAACATCAGACTTCCAAAAGCCCCAAATATCAGACTTCTGAAGGCACCTAATGTTAAACTGCCAACAGCACCAAACATAAGATGTCCGAGTGCTACAAACTCCGAACTTTCAGAGGACCCATCCCCGAGAACTCCTTCTAGTCTAACATGGGGTTTGCCAAAGAGAAGTACACCTCATGCGACAGGTTCAACGGGTTCACATGGTTCACTTGCACTAAGAAATGTGACAGGTTCATCAGTTTCACATGTGCAGAGAAATGCAACAGGTTCACCGGATACACATTTGCAAAGAAATGCCACAGGCTTACCGGGCTCAAGTTTGCATAGAAATGCAACACGTTCGCCAGGTTCTCATTCGCAACAAAATGTGACAGGATCACCAGTTTCACATTTGCAACAAAATGTGACAGGTTCATCACTTTCACATGTGCAGAGAAATGCAACAGGTTCACCGGATACACATTTGCAAAGAAATGCCCCAGGCTTACCGGGTTCAAGTTTGCATAGAAATGCAACACGTTCGCCAGGTTCTCATTCGCAACAAAATGTGACAGGATCACCAGTTTCACATTTGCAACAAAATGTGACAGGTTCATCACTTTCACATGTGCAGAGAAATGCAACAGGTTCACCGGATTCACATTTGCAAAGAAATGCCCCAGGCTTACCGGGTTCAAGTTTGCATAGAAATGCAACACGTTCGCCAGGTTCTCATTCGCAACAAAATGTGACAGGATCACCAGTTTCACATTTGCAACAAAATGTGACAGGTTCATCAGTTTCACATGTGCAGAGAAATGCAACAGGTTCACCGGATTCACATTTGCATAGAAATGCAACACGTTCGCCAGGTTCTCATTCGCAACAAAATGTGACAGGTTCATCAGTATCACATATGAGAACTACAGCTTCGAAGAGAGGTTCACCTTCCAACAAGAATGCCACTTCAATGAGAGGGTCCACTGGTGGCTCACCTCCAAAGAAATCACCTGTCAAAGGTACTCCTCCCTATCAAGCCTCACCTCCAAAAATATTCTCCACTCCTCCTAAACGAGCCTTACCTCAAAAAAAATTATCCACTCCTCCTAAACAAGCCTCACCTCCGAAAAAACTATCCACTCCTTCAAAACAAGCCTCACCTCTAAAAAACTACTCCATGCCTCCTAAACGAGCATCACCTTCAAAAACATTATCCACGCCTCCTAAACAAGCCTCACCTATAAAAAAATTATCCACTCCTTCTAAACAAGCCTCACCTCCAAAAAAACTATCCACTCCACCTAAACAAGCATCACCTTCAAAAAAATTATCCACTCCTTCTAAACAAGCCTCACCCCCAAAAAAACTATCCACTCCTCCAAAACAAGCCTTACCTCCAAAAAAATTATCCACTCCTCCAAAACAAGCCTCACCTCCAAAAAAACTATCATCTACTCCTAAACAAGCCTTATCTCCAAAAAAACTATCCACTCCATCTAAACAAGCCTCACCCCCAAAAAAACTATCCACTCCTCCAAAACAAGCCTTACCTCCAAAAAAATTATCCACTCCTTCTAAAAAAGTCTCACCGCCAAAAAAATTATCCACTCCTTCTAAACAAGTCTCACCTCCAAAAAAATTATCCACTCCTTCTAAACAAGTCTCACCTCCAAAAAAACTATCAACTCCTCCTAAACAAGCATCACCTTCAAAAAAATTATCCACTCCTTCTAAAAAAGCCTCACCTCCAAAAAAATTATCCACTCCCCAAAAACAAACCTTACCTCCAAAAAAACTATCAACTCCTCCTAAACAAGCCTTATCACCAAAAAAACTATCCACTCCTCCAAAACGAGCCTTACCTCCAAAAAAACTATCATCTCCTCCTAAACAAGCCTTATCTCCAAAAAAACTATCATCTCCTCCTAAACAAGCCTTATCTCCAAAAAAACTATCAACTCCTCCTAAAGAAGCCTTATCTCCAAAAAAACTATCCTCTCAGAAGAAGAGAAATTAGAACAATATTGTGAATCAGATTTCACACCAGACTGATCAATAAGATGGCAGCTAGGTTATAAAATTAATAAGATTTGCAGTGCTTGTAGTTTCTTCTGCATTATACTTGTACAATACTGGTAATAAAAACTTTGTTAAAAAAGCTGGTTTTTCCTTGTTGGCAAATGCATAAAATTTCACAGTTCAGGTGTACTCATTCAGTTGTACGAACACAATGTCAGATAACTGAACCATGGTAAATTCATGCTGAATCAAATAAAGTAATGAAAACAACAAGATCAGAAAAAAATATTCATGCTAATACAATAAAATATTTGAAGAGTCAAGACAAAAAAATATATCTAAATATCTAAGTGGTGTATCAAACATTTTTGATTGACATCTATATGCATGTATGCTTGTTTGCATGCAAAACTGGTGCAGTTCATTGGGAAACATGCTATCAAAGTGATGTGAGATGCATGATGTATCACACCAAAACAAAACAGAACTGAAGGTTAAAGTAAGAAATGAAAAGTTGCAAGGGCCTCTGCAAGAGATCAATTTTGAGGCTTACTAGTTAAGTCAGATAAAAAAACGATAAAGGTGAAAGAGCATTTTAACTGAAAGTGCAAATATGAAGTAAGATATAGCATAACCTGTGCATAACATGCATATTGCACTCCATAAAATGTGAAAATTGTATGAATATGAATGACTGTTGTGACATGTGGAGTGAGAATATTTCATTGTGGTGAAGTTAAAAATGCTGAACTAACTACAAAGTAACACTAAAATGCTACAAAAGGAACAGGTTTATGAAACACCTACAGGGCTTGGCACCAGGCTTATCTGAAAAGTTAAAGGTGTCACAACGAATACAAAATTAGTGGGTAAAGCGGAGGAATTCAATTAACAGTTACCACAAACACAATTGGTGTTTTTACAAGAAAAACCCACAATTAGTGTTTGACGATCACAACATAGACACAGCAACTATTTAAGGCACTGTGGTGAAGCAACGAGTAATAATGCCAAGCACTTAATAAATTACAACAGACAACATCAAAAACAGCACAGAGAAAAAAACCACAGCTAGCATATTTACACATAAATATCAAATAAACCTTTTTAAATCAATGAAACAACTAACATTAAAAATAACAAACAGGTAAATATAACTACATAATACTCTGTCAGAGTACCTTTTTAACTTTTGTCAGCAAGCTGGGGTGAGAAAGCAAGATGTTTTATTTAATATATGTACAACAGTCAGTGTATCTTATTTAACTTTCATCAGCAAGCTGGGGTGAGGAAGCAAGATGTTTTATATAATATATATACACAATCTTGCAGAGAAATAACAACTGGGAATATATATACTTAACAAAGAATATCTAAAACTACTTACAGAATCGATGAGGACACTGGCATCGGGACTGACGCGATCACTTCTATAGCGGTTGAAGTCAATGCGAACTGTGTACCGGACACCTTGTTCCAAGCATGCTGCAGGCTGAACTATGTAATAACGCTGTCCTGCAATTTTTCACAAATTAAAGTAGTTAATGACGGCCATATGTTTCATCCAACGTACCCATAACACACTAGGGACTATTTTGATCTACCACTACACGATTAGCAAATCCAGCACCAATACTATGTCAAAGAAAGTATCTACTTCATATTTACAAACATACCAACAAACAATAAATACAAGGGTTAAGAAAGAACATCTGGTTTCCAACAATGCGATAGCACAAAAGTTGAATAATGAGCGAGAGTGTGTAGCACTGTGATTCTCTGACTTTTATCAGTAGGGTGTGTAATAGGCATTTCAGGTCAAACAAACGTGTGCAGTACATCAAGCTCAGTGACAGAATAGCGTGCAATGTAAATGCATATTTATTGACAGCAGTGCTATTAAGAGAAACAGTGCAACCATCACCAGACTTTGTCTACCTGCATAGAAAGCATCTCGGAGTGGATATGATGTGACAATATTGCCCTGATCATCACTGTACACCTGGATGCCATACGGCCCCCTCCTTGGTCCTTTCCGCCCATAACCATTCTCGTAAACAGAGACATCGCTGCGCAATGACATCAGCTCTTCATCCCCACTGAATGTTTCCTCGTCTGTATTGTTGGCAGTTATGATAGCAAGCCACAAATCACACATATGCCATGCAAGGGTTTTTGCCGTTTGCTTAATTATTGGGGGCTGCTCAAATAATATCTTAAGATTTAATCAGCTTAATGATACTCTACTTTCACAAAAACCCTTGCATAACTGAGAGACTAAGGACTAAAGGAACAGTTTCGTGGCATTTCACTCCTGACTTACAAATAGTTTCAAGTGAAAACCTCAAATCAATGAATTTTTACTTTTGTTCTCTTTAATCTGACTATGCATAACATGTTTATTTAAACCTTTAGGTAACTAACAGGAGTGAAATGTCAAGAATATAAGCATTCTCACACTAATTGTCTAATCCATCACCCAGAGAATTTCTACATCATGCTTCTAGAGAATTTACATGCCACAGGCAGATTAAATAAATATGTACAGGCAAGCAACATAAAGTACTATTGAAGGATCACACATAATCCGAAAATTATAATTCAAGCAAATAACAGCAGCATGAATTATGGTTTCATAATCTTAATGTACTTATCTCAACTAAGTTGATATAATTTATAATAACAATCTACAATTCCAATTAATTAGTAATCACAATTTTTTTAATCAGTTTACTGCACATTTAACGCAGTATCAGAAAATGATCAATTCAAAATTTTACAAACAAAATCTAATATTTTGCGACACAGAAGATGTCTTTTGTATTTTATATATAACAATTACCTGGAGGAAGGCTTGCCACTTTGAAATCATCCTGTGGAATGCTGTTTGCACACGGTCCTCTTTGATCCAGCTGTCTGGGGCGAACCACATTCACTCGCACATCCTCAAATCTCTCTCCCATCTGAAAAGGATTTTTTTTTCCCAAAATTTTATATTTCACACTTCTATCCATGCAAAACACAATTACTTCTTTTTGAAATTAACAAGAATCTTCCAACTCTTAACTGCTAGGTTTATATATAATCAAAATGGTACCTCACTCAAAATCAGCTAAAATTTGAGGTCTCAAAGGTTACAATTTTGACCATTGCAAGTTTAATTTTAAGATATTTTTCAAGCATACCTGTGGTTCATATCTAATGACAATGTCATATTCCATGGAGAAAGGTAGGTTCTCAATAATGAACTCCAAACTGTCTCCCTCAGACACTCTCATGAATCCAGGGCCTGACCAGGTGATGGGTAGGCCAGGCTGGGGTTCTCTAATGACCTGTCTGGTGTTCTGGAAATAGGTTGAACATCAATATTTCGATTACTGTCGTGCATAAAGCTTAATGCAAAAACTCAGCAACCTTCACATGATATGACTGAATATATATGCAATATGAGCAATCAACACACTAAAATTCCCTTATGTCATTATAATATACCAGAACTACTCCAATTAATGCATATACTTACGCCGGTGCCAGTGGCACTCTCTGCCTCATAGATGTAATAGTCAAGACTGGGTGTAAAGAATCCAGGCTGACTTTCATTACATCTTCTGCCGATGATGTTGGGACGGCATCGACATTGTCCAGTTATCTGGTCACAGTTGTTATCAAAAGCTCCTCCGAGATCACAATCACACGCCTTACATCCTTCAACATCATTGCTAAGACCCCAGTATTGTGGCTACAAATAAACCTTAGTTTAAGTTGGCAGCAGAAAAAAAATCTGGCATTGAATGTCTCAAAATTCAGTGTCATAAGTAAGAATTCATTTAACAATCAAATAATATCACACAGAAAAAAAGCTTTAAAAATCTGGTGAGATTTACATCACTGGAAAGGAACTGATATACAACGAATTTCTAAGGTTTAAATTTATTTATGCTACCAGGGATACAGGAACAATCAAGACATTTTATTCCGCACTTACCAAACACTGATCACACATCATTCCCGTGACGTAACGTTTGCACTGACAATCACCAGTCATCTGGTCACAGCCAAGGTTTCCAACTGTGCCAAGAGTGTTGCACACACAGCCTGAAAAAAGGCAAAATTTTTAATTAACAGATCTGACACAGATATTGCTGCAAATCCCTACCAAGGATTTTAAAAACAAGTCCAGGATTTCTTAACGAAGTCATAATCTTCGCATGAGACAGCTAGTCTCCACTAATGATGACACTCTTCTAAAACAAACTGGGCCACATCTGACCATTAAAAAATATACTTGCACCAGTTACCGCAACAATATTACTATTCAGCAGTGAAGAGAACGAGCACCAACTATCCACCAATAACTAAACTGAGCATACGTACGTTCACATCCATCTGCGTTGTCTGGCACCATATTCCAGTAGCCACTACGGCATCGGTCACAGCGCTGTCCTTCTACGAATCGTTTGCAGATGCAGCGACCTGCCACCAAGCCATGCTGAGGATCATCATGACTCTGGCATTCACCTCCATGCTCAGAACCCACAGGGTCACAATCACAGGCTGCAAGGGGCAAAATCAGATTGGAAGTATATGGGAGAGTTTCGAGCTGTTTAAGCCTGAACATAGTTAAGCCATTCGAAAGAAGGTCTTTGCTTCCATCATAACACTGTTAAACACACTAGTGACACTACAATTGCACAGATTAACTAAGAAGTAGTTTTTATCAAAGAAAAATCAACAAGCATATCCACCAAACCACCTCCTATAGTATAGTGTATCCCCGGCATACTTACGCTGACAAATGGAAGGATCCCTAATATCCAGACCAGGTACAACATAAAAGAAAGGTTTGCAAGCATCACAGTTACGTCCCATGGTATTGTGAGCGCAGTCATCACAGACACCTCCACTGACGCGTCCCGTCAACTCATAGACAGCCGGATCAAAGTGGCATCGACTTGAGTGGTTATTACATTCACATTCTGAAAAATAATTCCAACTAATTTTTATTTTACTTTTTACAATTGAAAAGGCAGTAGGAGTTGTTAAATCAGAATATTATGGACATTTCCACTCAATTATCTACAATTATATAATTCATAGAGGTTGTATATTGCATCAACTAATGCCTTTCAGTTTGCACCAGATAAATGCACAAACACCAGGTGTGCAACATATACACACTACTGCCACCTTGTGGTAACTGCATAACACAAGGACAGGTGGTGACCATTTGTGTCTGTGAGCTTCTCAGCAGGAAGGACACAGCAATGGACTATCCTCGGCTTCTTGTTTGTTGCACTTACTTTTGCAGGCATTGGTCTTCCGTCCGTGGGCCGGCCTCCAAGGCAGATCATTGTAGAATGGTGTGCATTTTTCGCAGTTCCTTCCCTCTGTGTTGTGGGTGCACTCACACTCTCCATACACCTGCATCAACACCACAAAATATGCAGACTCTAAGGTATGAAAACAGAGCAGTCCCTACTTAACATAAACAGGCACTACTTCATTGCTACCAAGCTCTTTAGATCTTTAGCATTCTTGGCTTTACTAGTTTAGTTGTATGCGAAAGCTTAAAAAAATGACTTAATTAAAAAAATAATTGAATTATTAATTAACACCAGTGTCATTGTACATACCATATTCGTTTCTGGTCGCTGTCCTTCAATAGGTTTGCAACGAGAGGCGTGTCCATAGCATGAGCAACTTCCTCTGACGACCATATCGTACAAAGCGTAATAATACTTCTCTTTGATTTCATCACGGCTATCAAGCAAGTTATCACCTGAAATTAAACATAGTGATATATTCCATGAAATACACTAGCACTGGTATTTGAATTTCTAGTGGTTATTTTCCACCAATTTGTCAAAACTGCGAATCATACTTGGAGTAAAGCTTGTGAGTGGGCAGCAATGACACTTACCTAATGTATGCAGTTTTGTAAAATTGAGCCTGAGGTTTGTCATTTTGAGTAAATCCTGCACTTCTTCACTGTATGGATCTTCAATTTCAATATTTGGAGGTAAGACTTTGAAAATTATCTGAAAGAAACACAAAGACACATGAAGAAACTTGCAGCAACATCACAATGCACATGAAATACCAACTAAAAAGTGACCTTCACAGCAGCAATTCCCAATATATCTTATTCAAAATTTCATTGATGGGTAAATTAAGCACAGCAATTGGGAGAACACTGAAGAACTTTTGGGGAAAAGTTGATAATAAACTTGGAACAAAATCGTTTGTTTAGGGACAAAATCTGCTTGTATTTAAAGAACTAACACACATGTATAGTCCACGGACTGTTCAGGCAAGTATGTTTTCATTTAATACCAGTCTACATATTGTCCCCCTAAATCTTTACTAATCCATGAATGCTAATAAAATTCGAAAATTCGACATTCATGAACATGGTACATTTTATCTAGTCCCCACTTGAAGTTTGCAAGGAACCCTTGAAAAATATTGACAACGATTGATGGTACACAAGTGACCAAAATACCATGTATCGTATGACCCGAGCATGTACATCAATGTACATGCACATAATGTGTGCTTGGAGGGGGAGATGTTGAGGCAGGGAAGGGCAAGGAGGGGTCAGAGAGGGACTATGGGGGTTGAGTGTGCACTTCAATTCATCATCACACATATGGAATATGTAAGAAGCATGTCAGAAACATGTGCGCTCAGTCTTCAAGGCTATTCCACCACCATGCATGTTCAATCTTGCGATGTTAACATGTGAGTGACCTATGGCAAAAGGACCTATATCCTGTCAGGTCACACACAGACTGACCAGTGATGACCGCTTGCTTCTGTTCACACATAAGGGCCACTACTTACTGTAACTTCTAAGACAAACGCTAAGCAGAAAATTGGGCAATTTCTCCACACTCAACTTGTCCTTCAAAATAAATGAGATGTCACTTACAAGAATACCCCCAGGCCCTCTACTTTGACTTCACCTCCAGTGACCTTGACAAGGTCAGCCTGACTAAATGTTCACACCAGTCTGTAACTACATAAGGACCCCAAAGCCATGCAGAGGACACCTTGTCACACACACACACATTGTGCCCTGAACAGGTGATTAGGTCGATCACTGGAGAATAAAGCAAGAGGGCCACCAGGCATTCAATTTCAAGCTACAGTGCTTTGGAAAGTACAGAAATTGAAGCAGATTGGAAATTGAACAAGTCAAATGTTTCCAAGTCAAGGAGATTATTGCACATTTAAAAGCCCAGTAGCCCCTACAGAAGTTGCTGTCAAGTCTGCCAGCCTTATCAATACACATGGAACGAATCAAAATGTACAGTTAACAGGCAGGTTATTACATGCAACAGCTACAAAATATACTGAACTAGAACCTTTGAAAATGGCATTGCATCATACTACAGAGATATCCATCCATCCATCCATCAATCAATCAATCAATCAATCAATCAAAACAATGTATTTTGGACAATGATGATGGCATATTGCACTTGCACAAACATCATGTATACCAAAATGGCCAATTGCAATGACAACACCACAAAATACACAACAAACAATGGGCACTTCATTGGTATTTTCATCTTCCACTAGCAAGATACAAGAACCTCCACATGACTAGCTAAACAAGACTACAGAATCCACTGCAGTGTATCTCATCCCTTTCTGAATACAGATAGATTAACCTCTGCTCCCAATCACTGGCAGGACAGTGGTCAGAGTAACTGGACACCACAGACAAAACATGAAACTGGCCCTAGATTGCTAGTGTTTGAGCAGAGAAAACAATCCGCTGGACTTTTACAACAAGACTCCCTCAGCCATGTCAGAGTCCACACAGAAATAGTCTCATGCACAGAGATAGTCACAAACCCGAGTGGTCCAACTTCTCATACAGTGGAACACAAGAGTATCTTCTGCAGATTCTTGTTTCAATTGCGACCATTTGTACCATTAATGTATAGAATCTATTGAATCAAAATCTATTTCCAGACTAATTTGTTCTTAGGTATTAATTTAAGAACCATTTGCCAATAAGCAATCTACTCACGAGGACTCAGTTAGGAGGCACCTAATAACAATTGACTATAGACATATAAATGCTCACTTTAAAGCGAAGATGTTTTACAAATACATATATTGTAAAACACGAACTTCGAAGTTTCTGCATGAGAAAACAGTATGAAATTCAAAGAAGGAATAGTTCCAGGACTTATCTTCTTTCTTCGCCTCACTTGTTCATTTTTTGTGAAGCATTCATGAGACCACCCAGAATGACTATGCAACCTCTGGTCAAATGTCATTCTAAGTGTTGCCCAAAGGTTGCTCTAAGCGGAACATGCTTGCCAATTATCACCTAATGTGCTTTTGTTTTGACATCATCTCATGTACACAAACTAAACATACCTCTTGTATAATGTTACATAAGTACAACTGTTGGTATGATAGGTGGCACTTTGTATGGAGCATAAGTATACAACATCTGGTATTTACGATAAAGCACTGGCTTTATTTATTTCTTCCAAGAAATACAGGAATTGTTTCTCTATGACCCCAATCATACTTTTGGGTGAAGGGTTAACTAAACACCATAAAATTTATCTGACGTTAATTTTATAATCCAATATATGAACTGATGACCTCGTATCGTAAAAATCCAACAATATTCATCATATAAAATCAATGTATCTTGTCGGATAGACTATTTTACTCAAATAGATTTTACTCAATTAGGCTCTGATAAATGTACAAAGCTTTAGGAAAAGGGCATAACCCAATAAACCACATCAAAACCCTCAGACTGGCATTAATTTTGGCTTCATCGAGATGACGAGAACCACATGGTAAATATGGAGTATAGTCTAGCACAAGATGGAGCCAGCTGGGCCCATCAATCTCTTACTAGTCCAACACAAATCTAATCATCAGTATAAGTCATTGTACGACGGATATGCCATGTTCTACCAGTCTGGGAAGTTGCTAATTAATGTGATCATACTGATCAATACAATTGCATTGTGTGATCTGTCGGTTATCAATTGACTGTGATAATCCCTACAGTTTAAGTCGAAAATTTGTTTTCCTTCCAAGGTTATAGAGTCCAGATAACACTCGAAGAGAAACTTTCTGGAGTCTGATCTATCTTTGAACATAATATATATATAAATATATATATATACAATTCAACAAGTAATCGCCTAGAAGGCTAGAACTCCATGGCTAAACGCTTCATACCTACAGCAGACACCTTCTGCAAAAATTCATTTGCACCTGGATGGATTAGATACAGATGAAATACCAATATACTGAAGTACAATATTTTCTTTCTCCCAACATTTTTCTTTGGTATTAACAAAATCAGTATGAATCTTAGTCTTAACCCAAGCTGTTTATCACTACTCCAGCCTGAGAAGATCCATCTTTAGTCTCGTAGGATGACGTGATGATGCTGACAGCTCCCAACAGGGTTACATACAACTGGCTACAACTATCCATCCAAGATGAGCCCTTTGCATATTTCTTTGTCACTTCCACTTTTCAAATTTGCCACAAGTGTCACTATGTGTCCACTGGATGATAAAATGCATTGAAAGGGTTGACCCCACGCATACAAAACAAGAGACTGTATAGCAGCCACTTCGGATGATTATGATATGGGAAAGATAGACAAATAAACATAGCATAATGCATATTTACAGAAACAGAGACACCAAATGCCATCAATAAATAACGATTGGACTGTTAATTAGTTAAACTGAGGCATTACAACATGGACCCATTATGGACCAGTAACATTTTTCTAATACAGCTTTGCCTGTGAATTCCCACACTTTCAAAGTGACCCTTGAGACGCTAGAAGCACGGTGGCCTAAATTGATTAATTATCGAGTGCATTAGTGGCCACTACAGTCATGAGCTATATTACCCTGGTGATTGGCATAATGCACAGCATAGCAGGGGTGGGGTATTAGAGATTAGAGCTATCAGATAAGACTGTTTATATTCATATAGTCTGGCCTCTAACTGGCCTGTCTTCACCTGCTTTACTATCTGGACACATCAATAACATGACTTGAC
Organism: Alitta virens; assembly: GCA_932294295.1. Lineage (NCBI taxonomy): Eukaryota > Metazoa > Annelida > Polychaeta > Phyllodocida > Nereididae > Alitta > Alitta virens. The sequence continues at coordinate 39,509,917 of OW028574.1, read as the reverse complement.
CCAGCACACTAGATAACTACTAAGGGTTAAATGCAAGGTCATGAGATGCTGTCAAAGGTCAAGGTCACGGGTTATCCTCAAGGTCAAATCCCAATGTCAAATGTCCTCCCACATGTGCATAGTACAATCACAGTACGTACATTGAGTGGAAGAATTTATCAGTTTGTTTTCATGCTAGAATTGCATGTATTACATTCACTGAACAAACATTACTTCTACTTCAGTGCACAGTGCGCCTATAATTCAATACTATGCAATGTACCCTAATACTACAACATCAGAAGTCGGTCAACAATGGTCAAGATGGACATATGGCATGCAATATGGCTTCAGGAGTTTGGTTTACCCTCCCAACATGTTCAAGTAACCCTATTCCTGGGGCTGTCAATGCCCTTTCCACTGCTCCTATGCATGACACACACTGGCTATGTTACCCTAGTACAGGCCACACATGGCTGGAATGGCAGACATGTCACAAAACATTGAGTTCAACATGAATCAAGCTGCACAAAGCATGAAATTAAAAGGGATCGAGATGCATCTGTAGAGACAGACCACAATTATAGTGGAAGGAGATATATATGCCAAAATAATTCATAAAAGAGTCATGTTATTCATGTTTAATAACATTTTCATCATATGCTTGAACTATTGACATTCAGCTGATAAGATAAATATTGAGACCCCATCAGTTTATTGGTTTGATTAATTGAGTCTTGATTACAGATGCACACTAAACTGTGCTCAGTTTATTCACCGAATTGAAATATATCCTAATTGAGTTGAATAAAATGCTCATCCAAGATTGAATCTATACTGGTGGTCAGTGCATTGCACTATGGTCCTAATTCCAGTGCTCCAACCAAGACTGAATCCAGGCATGGAACCAAGGCCTTCAGGCATACTACCTTCAAACTTGTCTCCATGCTTCAAACCAATTGTCTTACACTGTACATAATCAAATTATTCTTGCATAGAAAAGTGTCTGATTTGAAAAATAATGCAATATTTACAGACTAAAAGACAACTTGCTTGACAATAAAATCATGTTTTCACATGCATCAAGCTATATTTACATGTGTGCAGATAAGAATAATCTTAACAGTGTAAGATCAATAATGCTTGCTATATCGAGACCACTTTTTTTTTAGCGGTTAATGCACTTTTTGTTGATTTTCACATTTTTTTCTTTGTGCACTTTTTTAGCAGCTAATATTATCTTTGCTCTCTACACAACTAAAAATAACATCAAAGAGAAAGGCGAAAGCAGTTCAAAGCTGTGTGGGCTTAGTGATAAAACACTTTAACAAACTGAAAGCAATATACAACATATGTACAAAGACATATAACAGATCCTTGCAAATATTACGAAATATATGAAAATAATATAGAGCCATTAAAACTGCAAATACTAGACAAAGTCTCCATGAATACACAAACATTTTTCACTTGCGCTGGATACATCATGACAAAATAGACTGAAAATATGAAGCGAATTCAATATAATAAATTAATCAAATATATATGACATACATATAATATATAACCATGAAGCACTTAGCAGACGCTAGACTCCCAACTGGCTAGGCAGACCTAGACACGGTGTAGACATTTCCAGTGTATTTATATATAGAGCAAGACTGTCTAAAACATTTTTCTTGGTTGCTGAAAATACTTGTACCACAGGTGGCTTCCGATGGCCCGCTGTTGCATCATCGGGTACCTTATTACACCCATTCAGCATCTTATGTTTTTATTTTGTTTTCTTTTCTTGCTTTAGAAGAATCATTTGATTTGGGATGCAGGAGACTCATATATATGCACTCAGCTGTTGACTGCTAATTCACACATCAGTAATCGCTTAATAGGCCTTTCAAGGATGCTGTCTAACAGCCCATTGCTCCTGATAGTGAGATTCATTCCTCACTGCAGATAAGAGACTTCGTCATATAATCAAAATGCCACATGTTCACCCTTGTATCTGCACCATATCTGAATAATAAGGTTCCCAGACATAAACACCTCGACCTTGTCAGTATAGGCATTGATATCTCCATCAACAATTAATGCACGATATTTTAAATCGCAACCTATTTACGAGTTTACTACTACGGTGCAGGATTACTCGAGGGAATATGGGAGTACATAACGTACTACAGCTTAGGTCATAATTGAAGTGAATGAATAGCCCTAAATAATAACATTTGACTGGGGATTGCTATTACTTAGATATATTTAACATAGATCCAAAATTAATCGTACGAGGTCTGAGTGACTTTTTTTTCGCAGTGAGAGTGATCTGTGAAAACATTTTAGGTCTATGAAGAAAATTATTAATTTTACTCCTTTATTTGGCGCCTTTGGGAATTGAATTAATAAGTAAACAAATGAGATTGTTGTGATTGACTGCATAGCTGACACAATCCTGTCACTCAATGAGACTAAACGATCGTCATATAGCAAGTACCAACTGCTATCTATACGACTAAGCCAAACATTCTAATGTGAAACTTAGCTTCTAATTAATGAGAAAGAATATCAGCCACATAGCGAAGGTGACTGGGGGGTTGGAAAGGGGGCGGTACCCCTCAGCATCTCATCACGCACGTGCTGGGATGCCACGCCCCCTAGAACGTCACTGCCAGGCTCCAAATTCCCCTTCTCGACTGAAGAGTTTCAACAAAGCAGACGAGTGCCAGCCCCAAACGATACAGTTGTGAATTGTCAAGGCTCAGATGACTGGGCTGAGATAAAATAGTCATTAGAGATAAATATTTGAACAGCTCTTCAGATAAATAGATGCACCAGTCACTTTCATCACAGTACTGTTTATAGTCAAACATAAACTCTCCAACAGTGACTAATTGCAGGACGTGCACTGCATTGAATTCAAAATTTTTCATTTCTTGGGAGTGCTAGACATTTCATTACTTTTAGAAACGTCGTGTCGAAGTGTGAGAATATCATGCACAAAATGTATACTGCATACATGCAGTCTCATGAGCAGCAGGGGATGAATGGGCTGTGTAGATATGGTCAAGAGCAATGGCCAGTCTGACTGCACTGCCAGGCACAACACAGTAGGGGGGGGGGGGGAAGTTTATCCACCTTTCATGAAAGTGACACGCTCTCATGTCCTGGAATAACTTAATCTCGATGCCATATATCACCAATTGATCATGGCTGTAGATATCTTGTATACGACATCTCCATAGAATTATTTTGTTTCACGAAAATGTCTTAAATCGACAAGTGCAAGTTTGTCACACCATAGCAGACGAAATTAGATTTTAGTCACGTCAACAAAACTCAACAAAAATAATTACTAAGAACTGCATCCCAAACAAAACAGAAAGCAGAAAATAATCCCGACGTGAGAGAGCCCATAAGTAAAGCCGAGGGGCACGTTCACCTGCGCATCACTACAACAACATGTACGGTCAGCCATGACAGTTCTTCGCAGAACAGGTGGGAGGGTACATGCATGCAGATATGATTGCACTCCCAGGCATGCTCAGCCCCTACATCACTTTCTCTATTTACTGGATCGGTTACCATGGAAATGTGCAGCCTATTGACACAACTCCCCACTCTCTTTTACTCTTATTACACAAACTGGGGGTTCTATGATGACAGAAAGTGGCTAAAATTATGCAGGCTGTTGTATAATACAGAAGGCAGAACTAGCCCCTCGAGGGATATCCAATCCAAATATCTAAATCTTATAGCCTTTTTTCTTGCATTTTTCCTACCCCACATCAAAGACATTCTTACATAAGCTTACATTATACTTGTGTGTTCACAATTCATCACTCATCAAAGATACGACGTCTATGGCTGTATACATCACAAATACAACCATAACATGGTTAAAAAAAGTTCTACACAACACTGTGGTGACAAACCAAGTCACTTAACAAGGTTATGATCATAACTGTACAAGTGTCCTATTCAGAAAATGCCCCAGAGGCAAAAGCAAGGACCTTGGCAATAGCATACATGGGATTGTGAGTGTGACCTCATGAAGGGCTAACAGTCTAACTTAAGATAAACCAAAGATCTTTGGTTTATCCAAGGTCTGAACAGTCTTTTTGTTACAACAAATTGACAAAATTCAGGGTCAAATATCTATAATATCTGTTTACATTATGATCAGGACGATGCAGCCCTCTTTGGCAATGTCTTGCCGCTCTTTTACGTCCTTCCAGATTTTCCTTCGGTGTTTCACGAGGTTCTTGTCCAGACTGAACTAACTCAGCCCGCCAATCATCCATCTGATCCGGTCACAAAAATAAACAGCACTGAAGCAATAAACAGTCACAACAAAATATTTGCCATCAGTGCATTTGCAGTTTAAACATTAGAAATTATCACACAGAAAATGGTGCTCTAATCTTCCCCAACAGCCTAAATATTTCGGAAGACCAAGTCTCGAGTGACATTTGAAGGGAGCAAATAAATGCACAAACTGACTCCATTAGATTACTGTTTAGTTTGTTTATTAGTGATCAGGAAATATCAAAAGGTCATAGGACTGGTCTGTGTAAAATGATCCTCACTTCTGGGTCAAGCAAATCTTGCATTGACTATTTGTGGCCATACTTTTTGTTTTCTCTCAATTGATAGTTCCATGTTGCCTAATTATTCCATGGATTGAATGAGTGCACATCCTGCAGAAAATAACCCACGCTGCATGACATCATTTACATGCTTCTCTCATCCATGCTTCCAGCCTGTCTGTGGCTGTCCGTGGTGCTTTGAAGAATAAATTGCTTAATGAAAGACAGACAAATGCCAAACTGAGCAACACCCACTTTCAACAGATGTTTTATGGCTCAACTCTTCAGTAAAATAACATTAAACATACATGGTAGACTGGTGTATGGCCAATCATCTTGTCATCATGTCTCAGTCATCAGATCCAGAGATCTACGACCCATGGCTTTCGTTTCTCTTTTGGGGAAGTCCTAACCAGCCAGTCACGACTAAAATAGTGTATATGCATTTTGGTATTTCAAAAGGAAAAAACAATGGGAGATTTGTGTATACACTGTCATGTAACTAGTAAATATATATGTTTAAAGCCAGCGATCAAGCAACTGACAATGCAGACAATAGAGTCTTTTCACTGAACAGCCCTGAATTCAGTCTTTCCTCCCCTCTTGTTACTCATTTTGCTTTTCAGACACAGTAGATAACAACTAACTGATTCCATAAATATAACTTTCTCAGAAAAATAATAAAAATCAACTAAATGATGAAGTGTCAAATATACATTAAAATGCACTAAAAATACTGCTGCTAGGATGCACTTTGCTTCAGGCAATCACAGTCAAGGGCGGGAACTTTTTCATCCAATAGAATTGCAGTATTCTGTTTTAGCCACCTGGTGGAAATACAGAGAACCTTAGTGATTGATTGCTTCATCAAATGTACCTCATCCGTCAAGAATTCCATGTTTAACATGTCAAAATGAAAATACATGGAGTAAGGATGTGTTTAAAACTGTTGTAACTGATCCATCAACATTGGAGACAGGTAAAAAGAGGCAAAACAGCAAGGAGCTGCAAAAAATAAACCACTAACAATGCAAGCAATGTGCAAGAAATTTGCGAGTGACAAATATGTTGATAGTGACATGAATGACAAAATTGCTTGTTTTTCTAACCACAACAGGCATCTGTCAAAATGACTCAAAACCCATGCAGAGTTGACAAACGAAAGCAAACGCCGCTGAAAGTGATATTGTGATTACAGTGGTCTATGCTGGGACATGGAAGTGTCAGACGTGCATGTATACAGTATAGCTTGTGAGATGGCAATAGCACCTGGGGATGCTCCTAACCCCCCCCCCCCCCCCCCACAAAAAAAAAGGAAAGAAAAATATATAAAAATTCAGCTGCAGCAGGCAGGATTTGTCAGCTAGCGGCTGTCAGTCTGAGAGTCTACATTTATTTTTCTTTTCTTCTCACTTTTTCTCATGTTTTATTTTCCTCCAGGACTAGGTGTCTTTCACTCAGTCCCCAGTTAGATACTAGGCTAGGGTATTCCCCGTATACCTGGCAGCCAGTGGCAGGTATTACTTTAGCACTGCAACGTTGAGGTGCCCCAGTATCAACACTGGTCTGCAAAACCATTCTTTATATCCCTTACACACTAATGCTTGTGTTTATTTTTTGCACTTCTCTCTTGCAACTGGATACAAGTGCTAGTCCACGTTTTGAACATCCCAGCAAGATCTAAGCACGTGCCCAGCAAAGATACACCACAGTATTTTGGGTTGTGGGTGTCTGGATATGCTGTGCTTCTGTGTGTCCCAACTAAGAGAGGTGACTCTGGGTTTTATTTATTCAATGAGATGCTTGAGCATGAAGTACTCTTAGCAAAATCCCCATAGAAAAATCACTAACTGCTACCATGAGACAAAATTTAAAAGATGCTTATTTGAATAGTAAATACCATTTGCCTATTTAATAATACTTTATGATAATTCCTAGTAATTAGAGAGTTTACTACCAAGGACGTTGATGTTACCAAGTTCTTGCAAAATTTCCCCTAAAAAATTACGTTTCAGACAACGAAATGCACCGGAAGTGAACTGGGATGACATTCCCATCTTGAGTGCACATGCAACAACCCACAGCAAGGCCAAAGCAGAATTTTGAAAGCAAATACGAAAAGCAAATAAATTGAAATGGTACAATTGACAAGAAAAAAGCCAGGCAAGGTTACATGCATACCTGTAATCACCACCACAAGCTAAGCTTTAATTGATATTTGAATAATTACCTCCAATTACAATATGATTACATGTTTGCCATCTGAGTCATGTATTTCCTGAATGTGAACAACCAAAAGTGGAGGTTAAATTACATGGGGGTCCCTCGATCAAGCGACAACCCCCCTACGATTTATGAAATTAATTCAATACAAAGAAGTTGAAAGAACAAACAGGCTTTGTTTAACAGAAATAAAAATTAAAGTATCCAATGGTTTTGACAAATTTTATTAAGCTTTTGATGCATGTCTCCCACTTTTTTGTACACCCTTTTAAACTGGTGCTCACTGTTGTGTCTACAAAATGCTGCAAAGAATGCCATAAATACTTAGAAAACGACCCTACAAATAAAGAGAAAAACTTTCACACTGACACAGCAAGGAGTCATTATTCGACACCATGCTTATGACATGTACTAATACTTTGCACATACAATACACAATTCCATCATTCTCCATTGATATGACTTATAGTCTGTTTACCTAAGTACACTCTAGCAGAAAGAACACTATAGCTGCTGAATGCTGACTATTGAGAAATGTAGGTAACTAGTCCCAGTTCTAGCACCCCACCCCCTCCAACCCCCTGCACCTCACAGCTCCCAACTGAGCTGCAATGCTGTGGAAAAGCACTTGGGCCAGCACTGCTTGAACTACACCTTCCCACTACAGTGTGTACATCTGGCATTACGTTTGTGTATATGGAGAGAAGGCTGCCATTTCTCAAACGCCCTGATAACCTGCTACTTACTAACTTAACAGAGGGTTTGACCCCTGACATAGTCAGTCCTTTAGCATTGTTTAGGTGAGCTGGTTTTTAGAGAAATGAGAGCAGTCATTCACCTGCAAGCAGCCAACTTGCACCATTAACCTGCAGGTAGTCAACTTACATCATACTCTTAATAGTACACAGACAAGGACTATGTAGTACTCCCATGAAGATCTTCTCATCCACAGTGATCATCCTTACCTTATGCTTGCTTTATGATATGAGAGAGTGGACACAAAATGGCATGCATGCATTGACAACATGGGTGGGATCTTTGATTTTTCTCGGCACAGATCAATGAGATCATACTCATGGTGAAACTAGAACCTGACAACTGCAATTCTCGATGCAACCTTGCACATCAATTATAAGTCATAGTGTTCAATGTGTTGTGAACGTTTACCTCACCAGTATCTGGTTATACATATATACAGGAGCTCATGCACAGGTTTCACAGAACAGCCATTACCAGGAATTGTGTCTGAGCTTTGATAATCTAGTTCTACCTGAGGTCTGAGTCAGAAAGAAACTTCTGATCCACATAAAAGAGGGTCCAAAAATACACCTGATATTCAGAATATAGGCCTATATCAAAGTAAGGAGAAACACAGACAAACACCATATCTCATGTTTTGTGTCAAAATTCCAGGCGAGACCTGTATAACCTTGCAACAGCCTTGCAACAGCCTTCCAACAGGCGTGTCTGATACTACCTGTCTGCCCCTTCACAGGTCATCTGTGGCACCACTTGAGAAATATGGGTTCCTGAGAGAATTCCACTGCAAAAAGGCACACAACAGTCTCACCATTCTTCTGGGTTCTCAACAAAATCATGTATTCACTTTGTATCTAGGGCCATTTTTGTAGCTATGAGCAAAACAACGTTCTAACATTTCCAATCCAAGATATGGAAACAAAGTTAGAACCAATTTATATAACTTGAAACATACAGTTCAGAATAATCTAAAAGTCATTTCAAAATTACGAAAATCATTAAATTGTGAAGTGGCTGTATATCTATAAACTATCCCATCTTTTGCTCGCTTTAATATTATCGTTAAGATTCGTTACCCAGTGAGTCGCTACCAAATTGCAAATGGTACCATGATCATACTCATGAGACATGCATGATGATCCATCTTGGCTCCAGATGGGTTTATTTTGCTTACATACACTAATATTATAGGAAGTTTTGATTAAAATTCTTTGATGAATAGGTCATCTCTTGACAAAAGATAATCTTATTAGAAGGACTAGGTTGCAAAAGCACGAAGTAGTAATTGGAAACATATCAAAAACACCTTCGTTCAACCTTAAATTGTACACAGTGCCACTATAATAGCACCTGACTTGGCATTTGAAAACCTGTTCAGCTCATCTTGTATACACTTTTTCACACACAAGTCTCCTCGTGCTAAATTCTTGGCACATACACCCATCTAGGTGGTCCACGGTAAACAGCAAGTTGCAGCTTCATTAAAACTCCCATAACTTTTCCCTGCACTATAGTCTGGCATGAACTTCACTTAGTTTAGTACCAGGAGGTCTGCAGAGAGTGCCATAACCTTGGAGAGGGAGTCCCCCACTGTCGAGTTAACTGAATGAGTGGAGGAGTCAAACGCTTAACCTGCAGCTTGCAGTAATTACCAGGGGAATATAATCTTAGATAGCCTTTAACTTCTTTTGTTGGCAGGTACTATAACATCCCTAAAGTTGTTGAAATGCAACTTCACTGAGCTTTCAGAGGCTTTTCAACACAAGAACAACTAAACACTTAGCCAGATTGTAGTAGAACTCTCAAGTACCAAAAGCCTAAAGATGTGTATAAGGTAAATACCAACTGAAATCAAAGGACCTATCAGATCTTATAAACCAGACGGGGTCAAGCTGTGGTATATTTAGTAAGTCCAAAAATAAGTTAAAACTTATATTGGATCCAGCTGAACAGATAGGTCAGCATGTTGTTGAGCAAGCATCAGAATATGATTTAATACCAGCTGCATCACATCTAAGGAAAGACTAATCCAGCCTGACCTCACTCGCAGGATCTTTGACTAGTTTTACACAAGAACTCATAAAATATCCCTCATTGTGGGATGCAAATGTTTTAAAGCTAGCTAAATACTCGTTATCTGACTATATCCTGAAAGACTGCATTGACAGTGTCCTAGATTCGGGGGTGTCCCAGTTTTCTGTTGTCCACAAAGAGGGGTGTTCCTGTATACACATCCATCTTCCCACATTTCCACAAACTCAGCATCAGTGGGGTGAGAAGGGTATCTTGAGTCGTGACTTGGTACTTCGTCCTCTTAAACCATCACAGAGTTACATTTAGTGCAGTGGACAGGGGTCAGTGGGTCACTACTAAGAATGCAGAGGAGTCACCTACACCCCTTGGGTATCTGACAATAAATTCCATTAAAGTCAATATAATAATTGGCCCTGAATTAAATGGCATGCCTCACAGCTGCCTCCTAACAACCAAATTATTCATGACAGCTATGAAATGAAAGCTATGTCAGGGCGAATTAAAGGGAATGTAAAGGGCTGAGGAGAAATCTGATGCATATCATATTACATCAAGTACAAGCTAAGGTTCAACTGATTGGACACTAACCATTATTTTAAAGTGGAATGAACACATCCAGCCCATAATCATACCATAAACATGCTTTCATGTAGTAATTTTTCCTGTGAGGTAAAGAAAATAGGACCAACAGTTCACTGGTAAATTCTACTGATGTTGTGCACCAGATCTCCCCATTTTGTGATTCTTACGTTACTAAACAATTTGTACAAAGGGATTGTGTTGCAAAACTGTAATAATCATTGTCACTAGTATTGAGTTACCAGCAGCCCCATGCTTAATACTTCACTTTTATAGAGCAAAGACATTGCTACAGGGAAAGTAAATAGACGACTAATTACCTCAGGTGTCAACTAGGTCAATTGGCACATGACACTGCTACACTTACATGTATGTAGCAGGTACTACCCACTGTGTACCTACCATGACAGATACATACATGGATATGATAATTTGATAAACCAATTGTATGCCCTGATGATACACTCCTTGGCAAAATGACATGCTCGCATATTACAGCTATCCTGATACCTGAATATTATAAAGTACAGTGATGCATTTTGGATTTGCATTGTACAAACCACATCGTTGCCGTTATAACATAATAACAGTGACAAGGGCTTCAGGTCGAGTTGGCAGGTTTATCATATGCCCTGGGGTTATACATGTGACCCAGATGACCGTGATATGATGAGGTAGAAACAATAACAGAGGCCAGACACTAGGGGGTATACCCTGGAGTAATGATACCAGTAATACCATAGCAATGCTCAGGGGTAATAACACAACTAAGGTATATAGCAACCAGTGATCCAGGTATAAGTTGCAATCCAGCCACTAAGCAGGTAATAAATGACAAAGTACATTACTGGCAAAGGTCTCCTTTAAAGTTAGACCTGAACCCTACAGGGCCACCAGCCCCTAGGCAACTGGACCACACATGTGACATATCAGCTTTTGCAGCCAAAGCACATCGTTCATAGCAACTAATGACTCCTCTACAGCTGCTCCTGCTCGCCACATAAATTCCTTTTTAGTTGCTATTGATGTCTGTAACAATACATAATGAATCGCATCATTGGAAACAGCAACTTGTGAAGTATCAATTTAAAACATACAGGATTTCAGACTGAGAAGCAGGGTAGCTGATGACGACCTACCTCGAAATTTCACACTAATTTAGGGAACTAAATACTCATCATTATATATTATTTATGAGTAAATTGGAAACAAAAGTTATTAAAGATTTAGATTATATAAACATATGGGTGTAGTGTAGTGGTCCTGGTGTGAGCAGAATGTTGCCCTTGCACCAGAGAGTGACTCTTTGGGCTACAATGATTAACATTCTGGCTTTAAGTCCCAGGGACCAGTGTTGGAACTGGACCTTCGCAAGATTTGGCACTTTAAACCTCGTTCTTATCTTTATACACATACAACATAGCTGTGGTTAGCACTCGTACTACTGCTATGAAGGTCAAAAAGAAAAACCTCACCCCACCTGAAGTTGATTAGGTAAACCACAAGATGACAAACACATTGAAAAGCTGAAAGTAAAAGCTGACTCACCTCACCCCCAGAAGAGGGAGCCACATCAGAGTAACGTGATTCACAGATGACGTCATTAATGTTTCTGATTGGTCCAGTGAGTATTCCAGGAAAGGCTTCCGCACAGTCATGAGCAAAGTATCGGTAAACTTTCCATGTTTTGCCAAAATCGTAAGATCTCTCCACGAGAAGAGCAGAAGGGCGGAAAGTTTTAAATCTCATGATAAGATGGGTAAAATGGAACTCTGCTTCCAAATCTAACTGAATGAACACATTTTCCATTCCGTTCTCTGCCTGCCACCATCGGTACTTTCTGTCCTCCAAAAAGGACGATACGATATTTTCAACTCGGTGACTTAGCGTGTAGTGCCCTGGAACGTAGGGCTGCCGAGAGTCACAAACGAAGCATTTCTTTTCATCTTCAAGATGGCTGACGATGCAGTAACGCTCCGGACTCCGAAGACCACAAGTTGAAGAGGTAAAAAGGCGTTCTTCTCTACCAATGAGGAGATCTCCTGTGGCAGGGTAACAACTGCTCTGGTCGCAGGCTGGCTGTCTGTCTTGTTGTCCCAGAACTCCTGAAAAGACCAAAATCATCAGTGTCATTCTTTTTGCATAATATTACATTAACATGCATGTACGAGTTCTGTAAAATGTAAAGCTCTGTATGTTCTTTTAGGTCTCCACTAAGTCAGTATCAGCATTTCACAGGAGTCTACACAATGTCAAATACTTTTTTAAGACCACAGGAAAAACCATTCATGTAAGGCATTTCAAATCTTTTTCTGGCAACAAGAAGTTACTTGAAGTGATCGAGTTTCTATGGTATTTCATCTTGCAGTTTTTACAGTTAAATATTTGCGACATTCGGGCAGTTTTGCTCGAGTGATGCAAGGTCATTTTTTATCAGTTTTTAAATTCTGAAATGGAAGACACAGATATGAGGACATTGTAACTAGACTCCGGGGGTCTGGGCCACACTGGGCTACACAAAGTTCATAACAGAAGTTGTGCGTGCATGAAATAAATGAATGAGTGTCTTTGCAGCAAATTATATTTATGGAGGAATAAACTGGAATAGACAGCAACAGAAAGCTCTTTTCAAGCAAAGTGTGAAAGGGGACAGAAAAAAAAGACGTTGACATGCAATCTGGGGTGTCACCTAGCAACAAAAACAGTTCATAAAAAAGTTTAAAAGGTATAAAACTGGTCACAATATTTCATAATTGCTCAGTGGCTCAACAACGAACTTCAGTTTGACATGTCAAGACTGACATTATTAAGTGGTTTCCATATAGAAACGTAAATGGTGTGGGAGGATAACTTCTCTCTTTGGCTCCAAGGGAAGGTCCACCCACAAGCTGAGATGCATGTAAGAGAACCAGAAAAAATTTAGATAGTTGATAAAACCTAATCACACAGTGTCAAGCATACTATCGTTAAATCAAGAGAACAATGGAAAATCTGCAACGTACTTCGTAAAAGAAGTTGCACACTTCATGCGTAGAAGTAGCATTAGAATAATTAATGTCCCAAGCCCTTCACCACTAAATAACCTAACTGCAAATGCAAGCGAGGGACTCCACCAATAGTCCTTTTGGTTGAGGATCTGAATATGATTGCTATACTGATAAGTTGTTTGTCATGTATAATAAAATAAGAAATCTGGCAAATGGCCTAACCTTACTGTACAGCTTTTTACTAGACAGGAAACCATCGATGCAGCGAGTTTTATTTAGATTAGTTCAAATCAAGATTCCACCTCTAGCTTCTCCAGCAACATGTGACAACAGTTCAGTGTTCCAAACAAAAATTTGGGGAATCTTGTGGAGGGAGCAGTGTTAGGGCCAGAGTGACTCTACATGGCAGTGTTAGGACCTTAATCAAGACAGCGATGACAAGAGATTGGGGTCAGGAGACTGAGGTCAGTGCAAGAGGCTTTGTCAATCGCCAGCAGGACTCCCATCCATCTGCAGGCCACACTAGTCAGTGTGATTTATGAAGCAAGTCAGTCACTATGTGCCAGATGTGTGCCATGCTCCGCACACCATGTCTGGCTGGGTTGTGCAGTTGTGCAAGCTGCAGCATGTTCAGGGAGGGCACTGCGGTAATAGTGATGCAAGTCAGCTGTAGAATCTAGAAAGAGTGTTCATAACTTCGTAGAGCAGAAAACCAAAGCTACAAAATTAGAAGATGTGGGATTTCCTATTTAATAAAGTATCACTACAACAATTAAGACAGCATTCAAATCGATGCCAAGCATGAACCCCAAAGCTGATTGTTATGAAGCTAGTTGCTGATGTCCTAAAATAAGGTCACCTAGCTATGACTTTGCCCTCAGCATCTCTGAAAAATCTCAGAAGATAGCATAGGTTGTCATCCACATAAAAGCAAAGATGTATTCAACATTTATCAAAAATTGCCAAAAGCAATAAAATAGTGTTCACACACCTCACCTGGATTAAAGAGACTCAGAACACCTGAAGCTGTAGCAGTGTAACCCCCCTCCCACCCTGAATTGGAGAAATTGTCCCTGGGCCAAAACACACAATCCCAATGGTTTTCCTAAACCCATTTTGCATGTAGCTAGCCCTCTATTTACATAGTAAAAAATACAGTTGCTTTGTCTGATTTTTACCTGCCAAAATATTTGCACAAGTGAAAGAAGAAGGGACACTGACACCCACGAGGCTGTGGGTCCCAAACAAAGCACAATGTGGAGAAAGGAGAAAATGAAAATGACAACAATGTGTGTGTTAGAGCATAGCACAAAAGACAAACTGACTCCAACAACACAGAATACACATGAAATACACATGACACAATGGAGCTACAGTAAATTAAAAACCTTTTGAATCTTTTTTTTATGTCATGTTTAGTCTTTTCCCAGTTGCTTGTGAACAGTAATCCCTTGATAAATCTGACCAAAACGGCAGAACATCAGGCATGTGTTAAGCTTATGGATTATAATGGGAATAAGCATTGCAATTCACGATTTATAAAGGGGATAGTAATTCAGCTGACTATACAACAACTAAACAATGTTATCTTTTATCAACCTTGTATCAAATTAATCATTGGTAAGTGGAAGGATATAATGCAAGCGATTCAAACTGAATGAATCATAAGATATATTATTATCTTGCGTTGAAATGTTATATCTTCCATATCTCAACAGGTACATAGCTCTACAGTACTTCTTTTTTTATTTCATCACTTCTTTTTTGTAATGCTTACAGTGAATTCCCACATGCTAGGAAATGCCTAGTGACTATTTTCGTGTAAGCAGTATACAAGAAATGAGTGATGCCAGCTGTAAATAGCTGCAAGGGCTTTATGGGCCACGTGAGTTGGTCCAGATGGTTGCTGCTTGGTCCAAATGACAAGGTGTGTCCAGGTGGGTTGCTTGCCTATCAACAGGTAGGGCATTTTAGAAGGGCTCAAGCAGCAGCAGCAGCAGTGGGATGCATGCATCCAGAATCAACATCACAAGGAGCATCTCAACTACCATCCACGTTACAACTAAAGTCCATTACATCAATGCTCCATGTAATAAATGAATGGTACCGATTATGTACAAATGAAAATAGACTATTTTCTGTGTGTAAATTCTGCATTATTATCCCCAGTTATTCGTATGACTATCATATATATATATATATATATATATATATATATATTGGTTAGTAAAACTTCAGTTCTCTGATGATATCAGTCTCCTTACAAATAAAGTGAGAAGTTTCAGATCCTGACACCATACATAAAGGATAATCAGAATATGAAGATATTTTTGAAACAGCGATCTTAGAAGTTAACATCTTTTCTCAAAGTTAGGCACCGTAGGTCCTTTGTCTAAAAAGTAATGAAAAACATACTCAAGTGCATTTATTGCAGAACTGAACTTAAATTCAATGAATCGTCTGACAGTGATAAAAAAATAAGTCTTAAAAGTGAATAGTTCCAACGCAAAGATATACAATATGTCATTTTTCACTCTCTCCACATGAAATGGTATTAACAAAGTGTTACTGTCAAAAAACAAAGTGGCATAAAACCACATTAAAAGTAGGAAAGAAGGACAGTAACATCAATTATAACAGCTATAGTTCTGGTTATTGTTTCCTAACAAGGCATGAATGATTTGTGTCATATTCAAGAGTGTATTACCTTAGAACAAGTATTAGATTTCCACAGAAGCAGTCTTAGAATGCTTTTGCTATTGTGTATTCTATGTGATGCAATGTTAGGCCCAGGGTGACTTTATTTACCCTCGATAACATACAAGGCTGTTCAGAGGCCAATGTTATACGATCTGCATTCTCAAAAGGACAAACAGAGAGATAAAAGATAGCAAGTGACCCAGGGGTATGTGAAGAAATATTATCCCGCTTATACACTATTTTTTTAGGGTTCGTGTGTTCAAACTACTCGCTTTCTACGATTTCCATGGGTATTCCACACTACTCCCATGGCACGAACACTTGACTAAGCACTTGTGAATTCGCCCTGTGAAGTAAACTAAAGCTTTGTAAAGTTACGCATATAGTCAAAAGAGCAATGGTGAAGGGCAGCCCCTGGAATGTGAGAAACACTAGTTGCCTTATCAATACAAAAGGGGAGTTGGAAACGGTTCACGGCAGCAGATGCACACAAGCCTTGATGACTCAAAAGATCAACAAACTATACACATTACGATCTGCAAAGCACAGCAAAGTAAACCTCTCTGTATTTTATCTTGCATAAAACAGATAAAAAAGTAACATTTCATTCACCATCTGCTAAAAAAAAAGGCGAGGAAAGTAACTACTTCAGGGTTTCAGCTGCTACAGTAAATTACAAGTCCCCCAAAGACATCTCTAGTCCCAGGTCTACCAGCTCCCCTGCCTGGCGATATGCTGTAACGATGTGTAGGCCTATATCTTATCCCCCACAGCTATGTGTCATTTCCCACTGCACAAATATATATGCGACCGACAAAAATTATCTAAATAATTGCAATTAGTTTGATTTATTGAGCACTCACTGCTGTTGTAACGACTACCGCTGGAGGATAAAACTGCAAAAAATTCACATTAATTAAGTGATACTTGTGCCAGTAGTCACAAAATATTCCACTGCAAGTCCGGAAGCCATCGTTTTCAAATCGAAAGATGTACATTGAAGGGTGTTTTCGTTTGAATGTCAAAGCAGACGAAATGCATTAGCCGTCTCCTCACAACTTCACAATTTCTCCGTTATTTTTTCTATCCACAATAAAAAGGAACGTCAAGCAAACGCTTCAAAAAATCCCTCAGCTGGTCTGAGCGAGTAAAAATACTTCTCCGAGATCCAAGTCTCCTATTAACCTTCACCCTGCAAGAGATTAATCTTCTTCAACACCTTTACGTCTTTTCCTTTCCCTCTTAATTCCTTCGAAATCGGCAGGATCAAAACACAGCTCATCCTGAAGTCACTGACCTTGCTGTAAACCAGACAGCAATCAGCTTGACATATGTGCTAGTCAAAACAATTTAAGCTAATTAATCAAGACTTAAAATCTAACAAGTTACGTAAGAGCAGACAATGAGTAGTCTAAACACTGCATTGTTATTTAAAGAACTTAATTAGCACTAATCAAGGAGGGTCTATCTAATATACATGCATAGGTCATTGATCTATAAGTACATCTATATAGCTTTGTGCAAGTTTTCCATGATATATATTTTTTTATCTACGCCCCCTGTCTGCTTTGGTATAGGAGGGATTGGGGATGAACAGGGTATCTAAAATAACCCATCCTACGTCACGAACTCTTGAAAGAGCCAAGTCAAAGACTTCGCATTTACCACATAAATCAAACACCAAGAATGCTTTCTACATTACATTAAAATTTAGTCGAGATTTATGGACTCAAGTGTTAAGAGCCTAATGGTTTTGGTGAATTTTTGACTCTGTGTAAACTGCTTTTTTTTAAACCTTACACTGGAATATTTTGGATGTAATTTGGCCGTAAGGCAGAGTTTGAAATTTAACAGAATAGTTTGGGGGGAGATACCTCAGTATGCATAGAACTTCCATTGTGTCGTGTAAGTAAATTTCACGAATTCAGCCAATCTTCCCAAGTCAGAGACCCTTGACCAGAAGCTGCCTGAGGTCCAATCAGACAAGAGGCTTTTCCTGCAACCTCCCAGTCCGAGCCCAAACCACTTGGAAGGCTCTCTCCAGATAGTTTTATGTCTCCCTAAATCACAAGACTGAGTTTAAACTTGCAGCGAGAAGGGTTTAGCCCAGAACCCAGTTAGAAGGGCCCTTGAGAGATCAGCTTTGGCTTTCTGAGGCGTTCAGGATCTTTAGGTTTTTGCAATCTCAGCATCGGGTAAAATCATAAGTATGGACTATGGAATTATGTAGGTGAAGTATTTTATACTGGGCTGTGCCAAAATCATGATGACAGGGCCACGAACACGAGTTCATAAGTAATTCTATTTCCCGAAAATGTTCAAAACAATATATTGACCTATATTCCCGATTCATATGAATCATATCTTACGCATAACCAGAAAACGAAGTGCTTTTTGTTCATATTTCCTTTGAATTTGCTCTTAGACTATTTTGTTTCAGTTTACCAGTCTTTGGGAAATCAGGCAACGTTAACTAATGTTACCTGATATCCCCAAATACACTTGATATTGCAAAAACAATGTTTACAAATTTCCTTGTAAAATTACACTATATAATACTGACAGTTTCTCTTATTCATTTTACCACTTCAGCTCACTTGTAGACTTTTCACCAACCAAATAATGACTACCTTTCCATAATTTAAAAAGCCACGTGTTCTTTTTTAAACAACCTTTTTCTTAGGAGGTAACATGCCTTTTGGGTAGGGTAAGAGGAACCCCTTTGAAGTGGGGCAAATAGGCAGAGGGCAAAATGCAGAAAATTCTCTTGGATAACCCAGCTAGCAGGGTGGCAAGAATCAGAGCTGCCCTTTTTTTTTTTCTTCTGAGACTTAGTAGCAACCAGCTATGCCTCAGATTGCTGTACATACATGTGGGTACCCTGGCAGCCACGCAGCACCAGTATATAAGTATATAAACTAAATGATCTCTAAAAATAGTACTTATAATTTTACATACACTGCCATGTCTGTCAAGTAATTATATATTTAATGCAATACATCTATGTGGTTTTGTTTACCATGTCAATAATAAACAGGAGGCAACATAAACATTGTGATTATTTTCACTTCGTAATTTTTAAACTTTGCTCAATTTAAAATGTTACAACACCTGAATAAACTTATAGAGGGAGCTGTTTACACGGCAAACCTGGCTGTTCAAATATTCTGCTTCTGACAAGTTAGCTAATGAAACTGGAAACCACACAAGACGTGAAAATCCAAGAAAATAGATAAACGCGAACTTGTGCTGGACGAAACTTGACGAGTTATTGGAATTTGTCACCAGACCCAAAATCCCGTTTTTTCTGAGATTTCACATCTTGAATAAATTTGCACTGTAAAAAAACTGCCGCATGGCTAAAGATCCATGAAAAATAAAATAATTTCAGAATCACGATTTTGGCCATTAGGTCAGACTCTTTATATGCTGAATAAATTTCAATAACGCGTAATGTATTCATTTGTGTTCACGTTTGTATGTGTTATGGATCCATAGGAAGCTCTCGAAGGAAAGGTTAAGTCTGAGGTGCAAAAAATCCTCACAAAATTGAGAAGAAGGGGACTTGAAAATTCTCCCTCGTGGCATGTAACTTAACCTTGCCAATATTTATGCAAAGGTAAAAACTCCAAACTGAGCTATGAGACAGTGACATGAATTCATTATACACTGTGGGGTATGTCAACAAGAGTCCATGCACTATGTCATAATTCATAAAGACTGTATGTTGCTGACAGGGACACAATACATCATTGCGTAATCGTGATATAGAGAGACAGACTATTTGGACTCGGGGATATTTTCCTATATAATAATGTGGTCATTGACTTCTGTTCTTTCTTTTCACTGTTTTTGACCTTGGGAGTCTGGCCCACAATACACTGAATAATAATTTGGCCTCCCGTGTAGTATTTTGACCACAAACCACCACAATGTTTTTACAACATCTCATATCAAACATAAACAGCAAGTGGCGTAACCTCATAGATAGTAGAGAGGATGTCCATATCTCGGAGTGTTTTATCTGTTATCTAATCTGTTATCTGTTACAAGATCATCCCTACGAGACGAGAGTCAGGTAGTTCTGTATTCAGCATCTCAACTTTAAGAACTGAAAGCATATTACAGTGGAGCCTGACATGCCCTACGATTTTAGTCATTTTGAAAAAAGAAAGTTCCACTAAAATGATTACAGTAGACGACCACAATAAGAACAACCCAATATCAAGACCACCTCGACTTGAAGACCACTTCATGTCCCAAAACTTTGATACTATCAAGACAACTTCAGTTATACTCCACTTGGACTGTTTTCCTATTGTTCTAAGTGGCAATAACCAATGAAAATATTAGTTAACTCCCTCCTGAGTGCAAACTGAACTTGTTTTGCGTAACAAAGACATTAAAACAAAACAAACAATCAAAAAAAATTAGTAAATATGCCTACTACTGGAGTATAAGTTAGTTATATCCCTTATAGTAGGGGGTTAACTAACATTTTTGTTGGTTATATCCGTCCGCCTTTGCCGATGGGATATAACCAACAAAAATGTTAGTTATATCCATCCTATTCGTCATATAACTAATACTTATTGATGATGTTTCACAGTATCCCATGCATACGATACAAAGAAAGATATCATGTGTTACAACATTCAATCACTGTACTGTAAGGCTAACCCATTTGCAACATACTTCTTGGCAGTGTCTTGGCAATCCAGTGATTGACTGCCCAGTGTGTAGGACTGTGTAGTACTATGGACCTACGTTTAAAATCTTTTGGCAAGATTTCAACTCTTTTGATATCCAAGCATCTGGTGGGTTGTTGCTGCAGCTAGAGCTGCCCATCACCGAATCCACATCTTGACATTTAGTTTGATCTGCCCAGGGATTTCCAATGATGCCAATCAAAGCATTTACTCCTGCTTAGATACAGACAGAACCATGCAGTAAACACTGTTGAGTCTTTAGTTGCTGGAACTGAACCATCAGATGGAAAAGTTTAGTTCTAGCTGTTACGAAGGTTCGTTAATGAAAGGCAGACATACAGTGGGAGACCATATTGTCTATCACATATATATGAGATTTGAATTTCATTGACACAATGAATTTACTTATTTAAAACGGCAATATTACAATGGCAATCTTTTAAGAGTTCTGTCAACAAAAGTGGTCCAAAACGACCAACAATAAACAGCTAAAGATACATCTGCCATTTTTTTCATACCACTTTAATGATAGATGTCCAATAGACATTCACATTCGAACCTCTAAAAAAAAAATTAATATCAATGTACAGGATCACTTGGATCAATTCTTATATATATTAATTATCAGTTGCGCACCTTTTAAGTAACGTTTTAGCTTAGCACACTTACAGAGAAAACTAGATCTCGGGAGTCAGAACTGAACACTACAACGACGAGCTGATATTTCTCTGAGGATTTTTGACATTGCAGAGGAATTCAGTTCCATTTAACCTCATCACTCAGTTCTAAGAGCACCGGAAATACGTCATTCACGTTCTTATGAGCAAAGACTTTCCTACGACGCAGTACAAGCCAAGAGAATGTTAGGAAACTAGTGTAAGGGTAAAATATAAAGTGCAGAGAGCTGAGACTAGTGGCGTACTATAGGTGGAGTAATTTTCCCTTTTTTTATAAGCCAAGGAGCATCTGAGAAATTCTACTGCTTGCTGTGCAAAAATCTTGTTTATCAGATTCCTTTCTTTTCGATGTAGTCATGTGTGAGTACTATTTAAGTACACTCGGACAGCTTTTGCTTTTGTTTACATTGCTTAATATTACTTAGGTGATACATTAACAGACTTTCCGCCCAGAATATTTTCCCAAAGAAACTATAACAAACAAAGGTACACAAAGTTACTTTCAACTCACAGGATACCTCAGTTTCCCAACGGTTTTTTATTTGTGCAAAGAAGACACAAGGTCAATTGTTAAAACTCATTTTTTTGGCAAGTTATTCTCTTTAATATCTGAGAAGATCCTGTATCATACTATATTTAAAGCTTAAATATACATATAACGAAGATAGAAGCACTTTAACAGACATGTCATTGTCAGTTCATCTCATAAGACTGCAATATACTGTAAGAATTCCAACAATCATAAGACCTATTATCCAGGGTAACTGGCAACATATAAGTCCAACATAATACTCTAATAGGATCAAATACAGAGTAGAAGGAACCCTACATTGTTGACCTACCCATGTCATTCATAGCAGGGGGGTTTCTGGTTCTATTGTGTGTGTTTTCATAACAAATTCAATTTTATTCAGTCCTGTTTTGAATGTGATTTAATAAGAGCTGCTGCAAACATATAATTTCAAGGGAGAGAGAACTATAAGAAATGCATGGGCATTGCAGGAAAGCATTCAAGTCTCGTGACAACAATAGGGCCACTCAGCATGGCCACCTTAGGTCTGTGCTATACACTGTCTGATTTATTGTGTCAGGGAGTAATATCTCAATGAACTTTACTTCTGCCATGCTCTCCATCACACGATACCCCTTTTCACACCATGTTACCCCATGCTTCACCCATTGATACTGGGAGGCCAGTGGGACCAAGGCATTTCTACTACTTTCTAGGGGTTTTCTGTATATCACGCCACGCTTCAGTTACGCCATCCACTCTGCCCTGTCACTCTATGTCACATCATCAAGACCCCAAACGCTAAAAACCCTAAAAACTGATCCTAACTTACTCCTACTATTCAAATGCACATAATGCCAGCAATTTCAAGCTTATCTGCTCCATATAATGATGCAATTACCTTTTCAGTTAATAAGGCCCATCATCACAGGGGCATACTTAGTGTATGTAAAATATTCAGTTTTCTCCATTGTATTGCCAGGTTGATGGGCTTTAGATGTTGCCAAACCAGACTTCAAAGCATGATACAATTACAACCCATTAATTTTTACCTTCTAGATACAAAACATACAGCTTACACGTTTCAAAACACTGCTTTTCACTGCACAAAATAACAATACATGCTACGTCATAATGATGCTCCGAAGCAAGAAACCTTTTTCAAAAACATTTCAGAAAAAAAAAGGACTTTTAGTTCCAGAAGTTTAAGTTGCCAGACAAGCTTCAGACAACTAGATAGGAACCATGCTGTACAATATAAAAGCTGGAAAAAGAATGACCTCCCACCATAAATTCTTTGTGTACATGACATAAGTAATGGCATGATAAACACCAAACGACAAACAGACCGGGGCAAAGACAACCTTTGAGGATCGGAAGGCCAGAGGGCCATGTTATAGAATGGGGTGGGGATGGGTGAGTGGGAAAGTTCAAATGAATGGGGGCAGATCTTGATTGAATTCAGCCTTATTCAGAGCAGCTGTGGATTGGATTCTGTTAGGCAGAATGGGCCCAAGGACAAGTCATTTGTCACGGATTAGCAGATTCCAGCAGACAGCATGACACTCTGTATCTTCCATGCATATACAAATCCCAGTTCAAAGCAAATGGGGCAAGAGTGGACTGGATTGACCTCCAGGTGATGTGCATCATCCTGTGCTGTGGAGGAGGTATTCCACATCCCTCCACATCCCTCCATCTTCCTCCATCCTCATCCTCATCAGCAGCAGCGGCCATCTGTCCCTCCAGATTTAACCCACAGCCTAACCATCTAACTGTACCAAGGTACACTCTGGTACAGTGCAGGGTTTTCATTAGTTTGAACCCAAGATCAAACAAAAATGTCGTGACCACGGAGTCACAAGGATTGGACAAGGGTCAACCAGAACAGAGAAAACAAAAAGGGTGTATGCCACAGTATGCCCCTCTTATCGAATGACCCTGAGGCGTTTCTTTTTGCTGCAGCAGTTTAAGAATTCCATTCCGAAGGTCAGGTTTCACAAGTTTGATCATTCACCATCAAGCTGTACTTTCACAATTTTTCCAGCTCTTTGTAAATAAATATACTCAGTTCGAACCACTAATACTCATAATACAAAATGAGTTTATAAGTGAGCAGGATTTATTTTCACACGAATGCAGCAAGGACCACGAATGCAGTGAGACTACTACCTGATCCACTCTTTTTGCAGTAAAATATTCTGCTAAAATGGGGCAAATTGTCATTTTAAATGTTAATTTCACCAGAATATGCAGTCACCAAGTCGGCTGGACAGAAAGAGTATGTTCACCCATATGTGAGGACATGGGCTATTAATACATTATGCATTTCTCATGCATAATTTGCATCATAAACCAGTATTTTTGCCATTCAACATTCTGTTACATGGGCATACAAACCAAGTGCATGGCAATATAAATATAACGTTTTATAAATTTGACAAAGATAGTTCTTCAACGCGGCACAGCTGTATCATAGAAGAAAGAAAGCTCAACCCCTCCGTTCAACCAACCCCTAAAATTTACCCCACAAAAGCAGGGTAAAGGGCCATAATTTGGTGCCACTTATGGGTTATTTTCAAAAGCAGAAATTGCACCGTCAACAAAGTAAGAATTTCTCGCTTGTCTGCTCTGAAATAGCCAGACTCTTCAACATGCTACAAAATCATACACCCCAAAAATCGGCCTGCCTATACTGGCAGGGATCACATAAAAAAGGTTTAATAACGTTTTTCATACAGCATTATATGACGTTATTACAGTTTTCTTTACATTGTTGGCTTTCTTTTTTCAATCACTTAACTTTTTTTCATATATATACATTTTTGGTGGCTGGCCACAATGTTATTTTTAGCTGAAAATGTATTCAACATGAAAGAGAAACGTTTCAGGTTCAACCACAATGCAATTTGATATTGAGGGGAAAAAAAAACATACATGGCAATGTAACAGTGCTTTTTCTTTACCCTGGCCTGGAAGGAGGCAAAAAACTAAAGAACATAAAAATATTTGAGGTTGGGATTACAAGGGCACAAGTGAGAGAATTATGAAGAGTCTCTCGTGGAGGGGGTGGATTCGCCATTACAGTTTTCTGTTCAGTTTTTAGCTGGAACATGGAGTCAGCATGGGGTCACTCTTGTGACTCCCATGGCTGGAGGGAAGGGGAGGGTCCATGAGGATCATTTATGGGGTGACACTGAAAGGTTAGAATGCTGCAAGCTGCTGGACAGTGAGGTAATAGTCGTCACCCCCTGATTTATGAGGTCACAAGGGGCCAGGGGGGAGGGTGCTTCCCCATGCAACAGACAGGGAATTGCTATTTCTGCTGCTATACACTGCATGACACAGCGCATGTACATGTAATCATGGAGACAAACTCTAGGCCCAATGGTCTAATGAGAAAGTCAGGAGTAGCAGATCCAACGATAGACCATGGATAGACCAACAATGAGTTCAATAAACCATCCCTATAGACTGTTCCAGTGTCCCCAGACTGAGTATACTCCCCTAGTGCTCCTCACAGTGTGTAATGATGACAGATATTACTGGGAAATGGGGCTGGTGTTTACCAAACGTACATCATGATCAGAATGCATATGTTGGCCCATCATGTCATTTGCTCTTCCCCCTGGACCAAAATAGTCCCCCACATCAAACACAGTTGTGAACATCACTCAGACAGGGGCACATCTGATGCACTCTACTCACGTCCTGCAAATTACTCTCTTATTTTTCTCTATAAAAATGCTAAATACGCAGATGAATAGGACTGGATGAGAACTGTTCCAGTGTCATTAATCATTAAAGTCCATTGTAGAGCTTTGTAAATCTAACATCCGCTCCTTGTTAGCAATGTTTAAATCTCAGTGTTACTTTTCACACTTCGAGTAACTATACACCACGTGAAATGACACAACTGATAAGCAGCTGCCTACAAGTAAGTTGGGAAAATTGTGATTCGCCAAGTTACACCATCAACATGGACTTCAAAGTTGAATGATTCGGAGTACTCTGACACAATATCATAAGTAGACTGACTTGATATATATACACTGAGAACCTGTGTGAGAGAAGTCCACAGAAATGTAATTCTTAACTTATTCACACAATAGGGAAAATAGCACGACTGGCACAAAGCTTTCACTCAGTCTGAGGTGTAAATCCTGACTTTAAAATTCAAGTCATACAGTGATTTGATCTCAACTCCAAAGCTGTGATCTTTCTCAATTTATGAACCCAGACCACCCTGAACCTAAAAGCATGAGAAAACACATTAATGCCCGATATCAGCCTCAACCACAACAAAGACATGGGTTCGATTTTTATGCCCCAGATAACATTCAACAGAGCACATATAACAGGCCAGCACTGGCCTCTGGTCAAATGGTCAGTATTAATGGAGTGACCTAAGGCTATCAACGTGTTACCTGCCTGGGGCTGAGTGCAGACGGCCACTCAGGAGGTCACATAGGACATCGGAGGTCAGAAAGAAGGTCATAAGAAAGACCACAGGGATATATTGAAGTATACCTAAAGACAAATCATTATGCACAGGCAATCACAGAATCCAATTGAAACTTCCATGTCACCTAACAATACTACAGTGTACCTGCAGAAACCATTAACTGACCAGCCTCACAGATATAAGAAAACGATACGGTGAAGACCTCAAACGTTGCAATGAGGAGTAAAAGCAATTCCTAAGTAGGTCACGAGTGATACGACCTCACACTCATGAAGAAAGGCAATAGAACAAAAAGGAGTTAGGTATTAACATATTTCGTATTCTTCAAGACAAGAGATGTGACAACTAGGACCTGTCCTTTGAATGACCTTGCCACGTTCCATCTAAACATTCGTTTACACTTGTGTGACAAACAATTTCCTTCAATCAGGAATGTCACGTCTGGCTACTGTCAACAGAGCAGCGTCACTATGGTCACTGGGTCTGCTCAATTGTAAGCAAGGAAGTAGACAATCTGTTCTTTCGGAATAAGAACACAGCAGAACCTATCTTGCAATTGTAAAGCATCTTCAAAATCAGGGCCTCTACTTTTTTGTGTTTTAAATCAGGGCCTCTACTTTTTTGTGTTTTAACCTTGCAGAGAGATCAGTGCAGCCTCAAAATCATTTGACATTTGACAGTGATCAATGGATCGAATGTGTCCATATGGTCAAGTTTCACTGCAGCAACATATCTTGTTACAGTTTCAAAACCTGCTTTACCTCATTAGACCAGAAACAAGGAAAGCACAGTGCTATATGACGTGGTGCCCCGGGGCACCACTTTACCCCAACCCCAACAAAAAGGGCAATTAGGGGCTACAGGGCTCGAATAACAAACAACCCTGACCATGCAGTTTCCAATGACCAGGAGGTAAGATCGAGGTAAGGCTAAACTTGCCTGGCAATTTCCCCAGACACACATCTAGGAGCTATAGACCAAGGCTGTGCAATAATATACATAAGAAGTGAGCTTAGTACCTCATATTCAAACAGGTCTGTTCATATCACATTCAACTCTTCATCTGACCATCATATATTGACCATGGACAGTATAGAGAATACATGATAATACTAAAATGCTCAAGCGATGCAAGCTTCATCGAAGTTCATTCTCTTTCAGACATTTCCCCCACGGAAAATACAATTTTTGTTTCTTTAGCAAAGGCATTATGATATTATTAAAATCACCCACTAAAAGTAGCACTTGATTGACATGAAACATGAGCAACATAACAGTGTATTACAGAAACTATACCATACAGTGCATCATGAATCGCAATTCAGATGTTACTTATTCTAATCAGCCATCAATCATCTTGGTTCCGAAGCACTAACACTGAACCACGAATATTACACAGAGCCTGACATTCGAAACGCCTTTTGCAGGTCCCTTGAAATTGGCGCCTTTTTATCGGCTCGTACATGTGCAGGGGGTGGAAATTATCAGATAAGAGGGTAAAAGGTAGCCCTGAAATCTATGTATCGAGATTCTAAGGAAAAGTAATACACTTGGCATCGACCTTTGAGGTATGGCCCGTGTGGGCCAATGATATTGACGATACAATCACTGGTCTGATATGGTACTACATATATTGGAAATTACCTGGAATTGAGTAATTTTGTCATAATAACGTGGACCTCCATTCACGATAAACTGAAATTACTTGCGTTGTAGGCTAGATCTAGCCTTGGTTCTTAACTTCTTACATATTAATGTCATAACCTACATACATTTATATTAGATGATTGCTCAGCTACATCCATGAAATGACAAATGAAGAGGTTGAATATAAACATTTCAAAGCCTATATTCTATATCCAAGAGAAAGCTCGTTGATCAAAATTATTCACGATGTAAAAAAATGAACAATATAATGAATAATGAATACAAGCATTCTCGCCCTGATTCCAAGACAGACGTTCGCTGTACTTCACAATATAGTGTATAACTATTGAGCTGAGTTGACTGCATTTTCAAATATGATATATTTTGAATAGAAATTATGGGTGATCAAAAAAGTCATAACTGTAGTAAGAAAAAAAAGTAAGAAAAAAGAACTAAGTTAAGTACAAAGAATCCTTTTGATTCACATGAAGCAGCCTGTGTCCTCTAAAGTGTGAAGAACCTTCATGTTGTGATAAAACTAATAAATTACAAAGTACCTGAAAAGATACTCATAAGAAATACACTGTTGTGACCCAGTAACGGAGAGTGACTTCATTATGACGTCCCTATGTGACTAGACTGGTGTATGTAGAGATATGAGACTGTTTCTATAAAAAAACTTGCCATAAAAAATCAAGTGGGAGACATTGTGGAGCTCTGTAGTTTCTCTGGTGTCAAAAATCTTGAGAAGACAGTGCAATGAATAGAGCAGAACAGTGCTGTCACACAGTTGTGAACTTATGAGGAATTTTGCTTGGCCAATAAAATACATGCTATAAAGTGGAAAACACACAAAATGGTATGAATGCCATGAACCTATATAACTTATAGGGTTAATAGGTGGGCAATAATTGCAGGAACAACAATGTACACACTTATATCAATAGTCTCTTATCAGCATTGAATTGAGGTAAACACAGAGGCAAATACTTGAACAACACTTGGCCAATCTAACAGATAAATCACACTGCAAACTAAACTAATTCAGACCTATTGGATTTTTTCAAACTTCCAACTTTGTTTCGAGCGGACAAATTAAATAGTACACAGTGTTTATCAGCAAATTAAGTGCATTGAGAGCATCATAGAATGCACCGCTGCAACTTGATCCCGTTATAGTGTGGGCTGCAGGATCATGCAGTAAAAAGGGATCCAACCCAGACTGGGAGAAAAAACCCCTCACATCTCCTGCAGTAAGTGGGTCGACTAGGACAAGGAGACGAGTTTTTCTCTCTTTTTTGTCTCTTTTTATGACTGTGCACCAGACATTCACAATGGTGCTCCAGCCTGCCACAAAACACTCGTGCCATTGAGATACAACAATCTCTTGATATTCCCCAGCAATTTCTCCTCAAGCTACTGTGTCCTTTCATTGCACTTTTCAACGTTAAAGCAGACAGACCTCGACTCCTTGTTAAAGTGTGGAAAAAGCTGATATAAATCTACCACCTCGTAAAAGTGCATGTGTGCTATCAAAACAAACTCAATTTGAATTGTACAAACTCATAAAGAGAATCCAATAGAGAGAGCTGTGTGCTAGTGTCAAGTAACTTTACAGTAAAGAAAAAGAATGCATCTTTTACGTTCAAATATCAAAAATGACTGTCTACATGTCGACTCCCTGCCCCATCTATAGTGAGTTTAAAATTCAAGGATCCCGAGCAGAGACAAAAATCTTGGAAGAAACATACATATGTATGCCTTTTCCAAGGGAAAAATGACATTTTTCTATCTGTTGTACTTAATATTATGCCCCGTATTGCAATACCCCCATGCCATCTGACTTGTCAAGGTGAGTATTGCATACATTTTCATTTCACGGACAGTTGTAGAAATGACACATTCACATTCTGGATACATGGGGGAAGGTTGGCCCTTATGAGCAATTGGCTCATTACTGTAAGCAAGAAGAGAAATATCACTCAGGCCTGACTCTCAGTCGAACTGCATGAAGCTAACAGGCCCATAAAACAGACACATAAAGACAGGGGGCAATATTTCACAGGGCAGGGTATGCTCTACCCTACCCTACGTTACAGTAAGTAAGCAGAACATGCAGGACATGGCTAAGCATGTTGGCTATCAGAGAGCATGGCTGGTATTTGTTGCTTTTCCTGCAAAAACCAACAAGGGTTGCCACAAATTAATGGCAAGGGGCTGGTCCCTAAAGATCCCTGGGTGCAGGGGAGAAGGGGGAGGGGGTAACTGCAGCTGGAAATGGGGAAGACACAGGGGTCAGGAAAGGGTTTCAAAGGTCAGCCACTCTCAGCCCTCACCCCAACCCGAACCACAGGGCACATGGGGCTTGTACTAAACTCCCTAACCCCCAGTACTTCCCCTCTTCCACGGGAACAAGTTCATACAGCCACAAAAACCACAAGTGTTGGTTTCCTGATAACCTGCCCCATTACACAACACAAAAAACTCAACATTATATTTACAATCTCTACCAGCAGGACAATTTACTCGCAGGGCGCTTGTTTTCTAACCACAGACCCCACAGACCCCAGACCACAAAAGATTAGTTAAGGAGTCATGCTATCTGAGGAAATATTTCCAGTACCAGTTCCTTTCGGTCCATCTGGATATACGCACAAAAACTAAAGGAAAAACTCTAAAAAAAAAACATGCTGGTTTTTATCTATTGATCTCAAACAGAGGGGCCTTTTTAAATTGGACAAAAACTTGGTTATATCCTCGGTGTTTTTTGCTCTTTAGGATGTGTTGATGAGGCAAGCCTAAGTCTGTCACGAGACAGGGTCTGTGGGAACGTCCAAGTTCATTCTCTTGCTAACAATCACTCCTCTATATGCAAGAATAAACAAGTGTCCAACATCATCAGCTTCACTTTTTCCAGCAATATACACAGGATCTTTCTTCTCTTTTACTCTGCCAAACATCTAGCTCTCTAAAAAGCTGTTAGTACATGCAATTAGTTCCAAATGTGCTGTTCTGAGGTTTGACAATCAAGCAAATTATGCTGCAATATCACCCCTTTCCTTTCAAATCAGAAAGAAGTGATTATGAAAATACAACCTCAAGCTTAGCAGATATATGTGGGTATGTGTTGGCTAAAATATATTTCCCATGTTTATCACGCTTTGTGAAACATACGAAGAAAAGCAAACACATAAATAAAACATGCCTTTGGTAAAAAGTTACCGAAAAACATACAAAATCACAGCGTAATAGGACTTGGCTGGAGAATGGGTAATACACATTACTTGAATTTCATAAAATACCAGAGTTAGGGGAGAAGCCATTGTATCGAGGTGAACAAATGACCGGTATAGGATAGCCAGAGGTGCAGGTTTATTGTTGCAAACTCCTATAAATCTTGGAGGTTGAAAATGACACCAACCAGTCAGTAGAGGGGGTTCCAAACAGTGAGCCTCTGCAGGTAAAGTCACTTTAACCAGCATAATATTATACTGAAAGGCAACGTGCTTCTGTGTCTCTTGGAAGCATTGTCACAGATTGTCACACCGACTGAAAACCTCAAGTCAGCCTGGTATTATAATATGAGAATGTTGAGCCTGTGATATTCTATTACAAAAACCGATTACTTGACCCTAGACTGGACATGAGACGATGACCAGTGGTCACCCAACCATATCCAATCCTGCCATAAAACGTGTGTGTGGGGGATCCAAGGCAGGTTACCTGGGGTGTGCCCTGAATCCCAACAACCTAGTTAAACAACCTAACCACAAATTCCCCTCTTGGCTCTATGGGTCCTTCCACATTACACTTACACTTGCCCTTCGCCCTGTTTACGTTTATAGCAGAATAAGTCCCAAACATGTGCAACGTAGAATATCTGAATATTCACAGCATTCGTTGAAAATGGGGAGGACAATGACTGAATAAAATAAGGATGACCAACGTCGTTTGGCCCAAAACAGTTCATGGTACTGCATACTTTCAATATGAAATGTTCTTCAATAAGATATTCATAGCAAAATCACCCAAAAAAAGGTCTTATAGCATGGAAAAACTGTACATTGTATGTACCAGTCAAAACCCAGGGGTTCATAAACGTCAGGATACTCCTACCATGCTCTTATTAATAGACATTCGCAACTTTCTATCTCACCAACTACCTACAATGAGTCGCACTGTAAGTCCCCAATGTAACTAGTCTAACTTGGTGGTCTCTACATAGTCTACTGGATCACAGAGATTCCTAGACCATTGCAAACCTAGATCTGCCAACATCAACAGTCTCCACCTCGAATTGTTGAATCCAAACAGTAAGACAAGGCGTGGGTGTGATTGTTGTGAAAGCTGCATTTGCTATAGATAGGTATCATGACCCCATGGACCAACTAAAAGGACTAAGCAAGCAAAGTGGGTGGAAATCCCTGCCCTGACCCAGGTGTACTTTTATTACAGTCAAACATCGGTCGTAGGAACAATATACTTGAGACAGGCCTAAAACTAAAAACTGAAGTTGGATGGATCTCAAGCAATGAGATCTACTACTGTAATTATGCATCCCGAATTGGATAGGTCACCAGCAATAACTTCAAAACCACTAAAATATAATCAAAGTTTTTCATTTGTGGGAAGATGTCACCCATCGAAACATGATCTTGAGGTGAGGTTCCACTGTATGAAAAATACCTTGCTTGCAGCAGCTTAGAACTTATACAACTTTAAAGAGACTCGTTTAATGTGTGTTGTATGGGATTATGACATTTGACAAAACATTGACAAAAGGATTGTGTAAGTTGCAGATTGAGGAACTAAGGCAGAGACACAGGAACAATTACGACATGTTTGTCTTTGGGATGAAGCCATGGCTCCATACTTATGCACTCAGGGCATGCAACTCCCTGCTAATCCTATTTGACGGGCCCCACTAGCCCTTCCTACCTCAATCTTACACTAAGCGAAGTGAACTTCAAAGAAAGACTCAGACAAAAAAATTGCAAAATCACTAAAAAGATCGCAGATATTATCTATACCTGGAGGAGGGATCAAGAGGAATACATAGAACCCATTTAAATACTCCAGAAGACCTTGGGGGTTATTACAGTAAGCCAGGTTTAAAGATGCAATGTTAAAGACTTGTGCACTTCCAGAACTAAGCAGGTATTACAGCGAATTAAGAGCAATTAACTAACAAACCCAATTATGTTTTTAACGTTCCAATAAGCACTGGTTTCTAAAGAGCAGATTGTGGTAAACAAAGGTGTCTAATAGCCCTAGACAGTGGGGAGGGTTCCAACCCCCGAGGGCTAACACAGGTACATGATAATTGTAAGACGATCTGGGTTCATTTCAGGTAAAGTGAATGTCCACAGAGCAAAAGTCACTCTGGCCAGTGCCCCAGCACAACGCTGGCACAATAGAGAACCCTCATAATTAGCACTTCTTGGCACACAATAATGAACCTTTCATAAAGGCAAGCAGGTTTCTGACACGTTTCATACTGGGCACAGCGGGGTCCTGTACTGCTCTGGAACTTGGAGAATGTCTTCATTAGTCTGGCGTCCTGTTGTTCGCTGCTTGGTTTCCATGGTGATTGTCCAGACGCTCTCGTAGTGTGGAGGGGCATTTTGGAATTTCGAATGCATTTTCTAACCCCCTCCCTAACCATAAACCTTTGATGACTATCTAAGGCGCAGTGGGGCTATTTCATGGCATTTGGACGCTATTACATGAAGACCAATGCCTATTTCATGGCTATTCATTGTCTCGCTGCTCTTTCGCCGATGTGGTTCGCCTTTTTTTTGTGGTCAATTTCACAGGGCACTGAAGTGAGCACTCAGTTTGGACAAACATCGCTTGGTCTGCCAGTTGTCCTGTTATTAAGGGTCCATTGTGGTGACCTTTTGCAGCCCCTATGCTGTTCACCCCTCCTCTCCAGAGTCCCCAAGTCATTTGATATGGCCATTGGAGCCACCCTACAAACTGCTCATTTAAATAAGCTTTGCAATCTCAGATATCTGAGGGCTAACCAGCCAATTTAAGCCTTGGGCTTTTGACCTAGTCTGTTGCCTGCTTTCAACACCATGGCTGCAAGACAGAGTGGCTGGTTGTCATGGTCACTGAGCTGCGACTCTCTTAGCCCTGTTACTATGGGATGGTGTCGGCAGCCCTTGTGTTTCTAATGGCTTCATAAATCAAACTGTGCCTTCTGTCATAAAGAGCATCAGTCTTTCATGCTCCTATTAATTGTAACTGGTACAGAATAGTGCTAGGACTAAGTGAGACTGCAGACCCGAGACAGATTTATAGGTATATATTTGGAGACATCAAATAAGATAGAAGAACAGCAACCATAGCATGATAAAAGAGTCTTTGTAGCGCAACTCTGAAGTCACAGTGACTAAATCTGCCTGAACTTTATGCAGAGCCAGCAGACTGAAGTAGGCTTACCATTGAAGTTTACCACTGACCTATTACATAAGATGTATTACCACAAGGCTCAAGGGCCTAGAGTGGGTCTAGGCCGACTTGGCGACACTCGTTTGATGAAAAGCAGGCCCTACACAACCTCCCACCAAGCAACTCCAAGCCCCTTGACTTGGCCTCTTTCAACAGGCAGGGCTCAGTATGTGATTAAGCCATTAACCCCTGGAGTTACCCACATCACGACTCTCTGCTGGAAATGTCCCTGGCATCACAAAAAATCCCCCACAACACCCAAGCCACATGAAGATGCTACAGTTAAAAATACAAATTATGCACTTGCAGCTTGTCTATTCGTTACTTAGTCTTTTTCCCTTTTTTTCTTCTAAAAAGTAGATAGCAAGGAAGACGGGAGAGAGGGGGTGGAAA
Organism: Alitta virens; assembly: GCA_932294295.1. Classification (NCBI taxonomy): domain Eukaryota; kingdom Metazoa; phylum Annelida; class Polychaeta; order Phyllodocida; family Nereididae; genus Alitta; species Alitta virens. Next base: position 39,475,218 of record OW028574.1, on the reverse strand, counting down.
TACCCATATATATTTTGAAGTTACAGCACATGTATAATATGCCACTGGTAACATGTCATCCAGAAGAAGTGACAGCTTACAAGTAAAAAAAAAGTTCACAAAAACTAGAGAAAAACATTTGAAATCTGAAACCTACAGTATATGCTGACACAAAATGCACTTCTCATAAAAAAGACAATACATAAACCTGTCCTTGGATGTTAGAAGACAAGACTTCACACTCTAGTCAATGCACATTTGAAGTTGAGAGAAAAATATATGATATGTTTAGAACAAAACAAGGTGACTTACCACTCAGAGCAACCAAGCCAAGAAGCAATGCAGTTTGCAACATCATGATTGCAGTAATTTCTCCGACAGAACACTAATTCCAAATTGATTAAGCTGTAAGGCTAGGGACTCCAAAATCCAAGGGCAGAAATTCTGCCTCCTGCAACTCCTCAAATGTCCTTCATCCTGGAAAAGAATAAAAACATGCACTTTAATAGCATGGTCACATTACTGCCAGTACATTAAAAGGCACGCCTCTCAGATATATATATTGAAACAATGTACGAGAAATTAATTCGCATGTAATTATACCTAATTATCTTTTCTAATAGGCCTATATATTATAGAGCTCTCCTATAATTTATGAAACACCCGCAATCTATTCTTCCAGATAGCAACAGTGGAAATCAAAATTTACATGTAGACAAGCGAGCTAAATGTGAAACCACATCCCTAGACCAGCTTCTGAGCATGGCACTGGAATCCACATAACAGTCCCTAGACCCACGTTTAATATAGGCCCAAGACAAGAGTATTTACAAGTACTGCCCCTTCTAAAAAAGTTCAGAGCCCATGATCTCACATAAACCATTTAATGTGTCAGAGTCCAATTGAGTATCTATGTACGTCAGCTAGAATATGAAGTATTAAAGAGCATGCACTGTTTCTAACACTCACCGTCCCTCAGCCACAGCAATCCAGCTGGCGCGGTCAAAACAGCCGGTCGACTGCTGAAACTTCGCTATTCTCAAGTGAGTACACCCTCCCTCTGGCGGAGCAAAACGTGGGGGCGGAAAGTTGAAAAATATCGTTACTGCATCTTAATGTTTTTCATAGTAATACCTATATTTAAGTATGATATTTTTGAACTCAAATAATGATAAAAAAAAAAGTAAAACTGCTGCAACAATATTTCTAAATCGTATCCTTTATTAGTCTGTGTTCAACAGATGGAAAAGCCCAGCATACTCTCCAAACTTTAAAAGTTTATAGAATCCCGAAAAGCCGTAAAATCTATGTCTTCATAAAAATATATCCAGAATCTAAAATTTTAATCACTTTTTATGCTGTTTAAGTATACATTTGTATACAAAATATATATATATGTATAGAGAGTACGTAGTTTATTTGGTATCTTGCAGATGGCGCCAGGTAGTGTGGTTAGCGCCCTCTAGGCGATGATTTTATTATTACAGGATGTTGTTCTTGAATGCCTTGTTGAACATTGAATGCCATTTCCACTGAGCGAGAACTTGAGAACTGACACCTGGGCGTAAAATACGGAACAGGTAAAATTAAGTGAGCTTAAATGGAAGCAAAACGTAAACCCGATTGCTGATAGTTTTAAAACCGAGAGCTGTGTCGTCGGCAATTTTAGGGTCTAAATGGTGTTACGTGACGGCTGAACTTGCACAACCAATGAATGGCATGATGATGACACAAGAGGTCATTCATTTTATGTGGGTTTTTTTGTTGAATTTTTCCATCAAATGTTATTGGGTGTGTTAACGAGTTATAGGTTTGATTTTGGTTGATACCTCATGTCGTCAGATATCATCTGTCTGCATGGTTACCCTGGCAACCTTATTAAGTTATTTGACGGCTGTCAGTGTCAATGTCATTGACATCGTCAATATTGGTATGATTGACTGCGTATGTCACTGTCAGTGTCACCATGTACTGTGACATAGAATATAGATTATTTAGATTTTTGGGATCTTTATTTGTTAGATCACAGATAACTTGGACAAGAATGTGATTGTTTTAGTCTCATCATCAAGACTTATGTAAGTTAATGTAACCAATGTTTATACTTGTGTATTGTAGCTCATTTTAATTGTTGATACTAGTTTGAACTCAATGTATAATATTACACTAGCGTACTGCTACTGTGGAATGATAAAAAATAATTTATTCTATAGTCTATACTGTATGCTAGTAAGTGATACCCATGAAAAGTACGGGTAAAATTAACCAGGGTGCTCCGCTTCCCCTCCCAGATAGCATTTGACATGCATGTTATCAAGGCCGCATTTTGTCTCACTGGTGATTCAGTTGCATGCCCTGGTTTGTAATCGAAGTGAAACTAAAAAGCATCTTCAATTGCAACAGGCTTACCCCAGTGTATCATTGAGCGAGGATGTAGTGATGTGGTTTTGATGAGGCAGGGAATTCTGCCAAAATGGGGTAACATGGAGATAAATGGAGCTAAAAGTATGAAATATAGGTGCAACAGTATTGCAATTGGGTGGGTACACATGCACTGAAAAAAGTCGTAAAATTTATTGGAAGACCGAAATCTCGGAGGAATACCAAAAAAGTAGTATAGATAACTACTTTTGTTAATATCATGATTCTAGTGTTAATGTCACAAATTTTTTTCGCAAATGAAGATATTTACTATGGTATTACATATAGACGATGTTGTGGACATCCTGAATGTGCAAATGTAGCACAATTTTCTAATATTTACAAGGGTAACTTGTATGTATTGTATAATGTTAGGGAAAATACATCCTCATTGAGTGGTAATACATACATATGGTGACATATTTATGTGTCTTCCGTGGTATAACTGTACATGTAAGGTGTGGCATCTGCCAAAATTATGGTAGAAGTGTACAACACCAGGTGGCTCTGTACTCAAAATTATCCTTTGTGCATTGCCACCTAGTGGATGGTTGGTGGCTCAACTAATAGCCATAGTGTAATTGCAGCACAATGCATTATACAAATCTTTCAAGTATTACTGTATATGTTGTTCTTTAATGTATTATTGAGAATTATAAAAAAATATATTGTGGCTAAGATCTGACTGTGTAAAATAAATGCCTCATAGTTGAAGGATGTTTTACTTACACAGAGTTGTATTGATTTCTTGCCTCGAAGTGTTTCCAAGAAACCCGTATTCTGGGAGTCATGAATACAGGTTTCTTGGAAACGCTTTGAGGCAAAAAATCAATACAACTCTGTGTAAGTAAAACATCCTTCAATGATGAATCCAGAGTCCAATAAGAATATTCACTATTAAATTCCTCACAGTTGACTAATCTGTGCATGGTCATGATTGCTCCAGAAAAATGTAGTGAGGGATAACAATTTAGTGCAGGGTTAGGGATTTTTTGTGTGTTTTGTTTTAGGTTGATGCTGGGCTCATATTGTAGTGAAAATACTTTATCATATTATTAGCATGCATTCATACTAATATGATTTCAACATGTGAAAGTTGACTTTGTGAAGAGTCACCATAAAGTATTTCAAGAAATATGGAACATGTCATAAACCAGGACATGATGGAATTAGGAGTGTTTGCCTGTCACAGATTTTATTTGCAATCACCAAAAACTGGGACATACTCTTACGAGTTATATAAATGAATGTGTGTGCATTTGCTTAGGTCATTTCCATATATGAGGTAAGAGCCTTTCATGGTGTTAATGCATATCCATTTTCAACACAGTAAATTATTTGTCGGGAGCCGTTATGTGACAAAAATAACCTTAATCTACTTAATCTGCACACTATTTTGAAGATATCATGCATATTAGTTGTATCTGTCTGACATTTATATTCTCAGTTCTTAGCCTAGATCTTGAGTTGCAGTTCTTACTAGATCCTGAGTAGCAGTGACATTTACAGATAAACTCACCTGTGTGCCAGTATTGTTTGTCACTCCTAATGAAATTTATATTGGTATATTTGTATTAGGTAGGCTACACTAATTAATAGATTTTCTTTTTCACTTTTTCCTCCTTTTGACTTTTAGTATTCCTCTATGTATCAGGTAAAGCATTAATTAAATTTGTTATGAAGTAGTGTAACTAATTAAAACATTAATCAAATGTGTTATAAAATAGTGTAACTAAAGTTTTATGGCTGTTTACAATGATTCTGTCAGTAATGATTGTTAGAGATTATTGTGAAGTCAGGAGAAAAAAGAAAAGCAAGTTCATAGAACAACATCCCCAGTTAAATAACCCTGCTATTTATTGCTGACATTTGGTTTTGAGGCATGTAAACTGCAAGTTTATTTCATTCAGAGTAATGTTGTTCTCTTGTGTTTCCTTAAGTTGGCTCAAGTGCTAAATTGTTACATCTTTTGAACCTAATCCCATGTTTGATCCTAAGCCTGGGAACTGTATGAGCATTGAGCAGTATTCTGGCTCTGTCTAATACTGAAAGTATGATTTTGGTGAAATGATTCTTGAATATTAATTCTTTTGCTTGTTAATCATTCAGTGATAAAGAAAAACTTAGCTGTTTCTTAGGGTAACTACTGGCAAATTTTAAGAGTGAATTTAGCGTACTGGTGTTTTGTGACGCGCTTCCTTGGATGTGAGAAAATGTAAAAAAATGTCAGCATGATCAGTGGTTGGCAAAGAAAGTATGGATGTAATTGGTGTAAAGTCTAAGATGTCATTTTTTTAATCAGTCTCTTGTGTTAAGTTATATTTGAAGTAAGTTCTGTGGCTGTAGGTCTTCTTTAGTTTGTTGTGATATTGGACAGTTATTATTCTTATTACTTTATTTCACAATATACGATATGCTACAAGGCATGTGGTCTATTCAGATTACAGTTTAGAACAATTACGTCAGAAAAAAACGCAATGGAAAATAGATACACATTGCATTAAAACATTTCAATGCTCGATCTCCACAAAGCTGAAAAATCAGAAATTTTACCACTGATATCCAGCAATCTTTATCTTTTGCCATGCGTTAGTCAAACATGACTTGCACAATTTCTGTTTAACTTTGCATCCAAGATATGGCATAATGACTCTCTTCAGTTTTCTTTTAGATAAGAATTATACATGTATTCACATTCTTTCAATGGTTTGATACAATAAATACCCAAATCCAAGCAGATTTAATAAATATAATAAATTAAGAAAAATCATACCCTTCACTCAGTTCACTCAGAACTGGCTAATACTTGTGCTTGTTATTTGCAGAATAAAAATGAGAGTCAATGTTTCTTGAGATATTAATTGTGATATTGTTTCTTTTATTCCAGATCATCATCACTGCAACTTGAACCTGATTCAGAAGTTCAGAAATCTCCAGGATCGTGAAAAAAGCTCTACTGTGATTGGTAAATACAATTTTCATTTATCTATAAAAACTGTATAATCTGCAATTTATTTTGTTCATCATATTATATACAATTGCCAATTATGCAGAATTATATACATAATACGTAATGGATACTTCAATTTCCATACAGCTGTACACTTCCTTTATTAATGAACTGTCTACCTGCCTACCTTAATATTTATTTAAATTATTAGGTAAGGTAATATAGTAGCCTATTGGGTATGACTTTTCTTGTGACTGTGGACCGCTGTGGGATCTGAGCATGTTGCGTTCTGAAAGAATGATAGTTTTCAGTGATGGAAATGGTCAGAACAACATAGAAAATTGAAAAAAAGCCATGTAATGGTTGCAATTCGGCAAACATCTGTTGTTTACTGACGACCAGAGGTAATCATGCCATTAATAACACATGACATCTGCCCAAAAATATTGCTTATCTTTACAGTGTATTTACATTGTGGACTTAATTTACAATACTTTTTAAACTACAGATAATGACCCGTAGCTTGTGGTGTTGGCTACCTCAAACACAGATGGATCATTTGATATATTGCATCAAATAATTTAGAACCTCTCTGGGTTATTTCTGTTCTTAGAACTTTTAAGAACTGCATCAGTTAATTATTCATTTCAGCAGCATTTTTAAATCGGTTAAGAAGGACACTGTATAGCCAGGTCCTGATTTAAAATCTTATGAAGAACCATATATTGTGAAGCTTTTAACTTTAAATATTGAAAACCGATCTATGTTGTGCAATGTTATTGCCGAAATACAACTGTGTTTTCATTACGTTTGGGACCCTTTTGAGTGTCTTCATATGTTTGAAATTTTAATTTGTTTGAAATTTAAGAGCCATTGACTAGATATGAAAATATTAGAAAAGTGGTAAATCACGAATTTTGTGTTCAAATATTATCAAAATATGGAGTTAAATGGTACCAAACATCAGTGCTAACATAGACTATGGACGTAAAAGCATAGACCTTTGGCGCAGGTTCAAGAAACAAAGTTGCCAGGGCCATAAATATTGAGATAAATTAACGTTGTAAATATAGGAAATTTACTACGCCATCTTGAGCATCCTGCAAAACATAGGCCAAGGTTGTCATGAAGTGTTACATTTTCTTTCATAATTGAACTATTTTTGATGTGATTTAAAAAATGAAAAGTTTCACACATAGCTATGACCTCTGTCTATTTAAATCCATTACTCTGATTAAAATGATGATTTGTAACCATGGTGTCTTGTCTACGGCAAACTTGTTAAGATTTGGTAAATTGTGAGGAGAGAACATGCGCAGCACATGTCCTATGTCTCATTTGAGACTTTCTCTTCCACTTAAAACCACATCCGGTCATCACTGGAGTTTTTTTTTTGTGTGAACCACAATGGAGTATCTAGAGTATCAGCAGTGTCAAGGACAGTGGTCCAGTCCTTATATAAAAGTACGTACTGAGGCTTCTATTGAACTATAGTCCATATTTTTAGTGATAAGGTAGTACAACAATAAGGAACCATGTGGAGCCCAAATGCCTGAAGATACCAGGAGCGCTGATTATTGTATTGTAACCTACAGAGCAGAATCTGGGCTAAAATTGTGAATGATGCAAGTCAGGGATGATGATGAAATTTCGTTTTCCTCTCTAGATCTCCTCCACCATATCATTTCCAGAACATCATTTTTTTGGGAAAGTGGCAATGAAGTCTTCACTTGTTGACTTTCACACTTCACAATATCAATGTTTGAAATTGAAGGGTTACAGGTCTAAGCAAAAACTGATATGTAATAAATTAATCTTTGAGGAGTAATGAACATTTTAAACTGTTGGTTATGCAGTGGGCTACTTCACTTGGGTGTTAGCCGCTATAATGCACTGTATGACTATGCATGTACATCTTAAAAGGTCATTTGATATTATTCAAATCAAGTGTGTGCGTGCGTGATTAGGTCTTTACGTCCTGGATTTCTGCACCTATTGGGCTAATTAGGACAGGCAGGGACCATGGCAATGAGATGAAGGATGAAACAGCCATCCAACTTAGGCTCGACCAGGAATCGAAACCCGGGACCCAGCGGTTCGAAGCCCAGAGCACTACCTCTGAGCTAGGCCCCGCCCTTATTCATATCAAGTAGGCCTATTGATAATAAAAGTAATCATATGGTTTCTTAGTATTTGCCTTGACCCGACAAATACTCTGTACATGGAACTAATATCAGACAATATATTTTTATCTGAGGTGATGTTAGTAAGGCTATGCTCTGGCACTCTTTCTAGTTGTACTTACACATGGGGTAGTCATACCATAGATCTATGCAATCCCGGATGACTGATGCACACAATCCGCATGTGACATGTCATGGGGAGCCATCCTTGGTTCCATTTGGTCCCATGTGTTTGTTGGATCCCCAGGTGTTCCCGGTGACCACATATCCCTTTGAACTTGTGATCGACTCAATATACAGAGGGAATCTGATCGACCTTGATTGCAGTGGACAAGGTTACTAGTTCTTTGCCCTTCTGTGCATTGCTTTTGCCTCCAGCTCTGTTGAATAACCCAGTGATTGATTATGCAAGATTTGGCTAGCCTAATGGTTCAGATGATAGTGAGCTCCACTGCTGTCTTGGGTTTAATACCCATCCAAACATTGTGGGACCTTGTATATATATATATTAGATATGTGGACTGGATGATTTCATCTGTTTCCTACAGCAGATTTCATAGACTTGGAAACTTAACTCTAGAGGACGTCATGTGAATGCAGGACTCCCATTGGCTGTAAGGCAGTCCCTCAGCCAGGAGTCCTGGTTTCACATGATGAGTTTTTGGTGTAACCAATGGGTACTAATTAGTACTCAATGATGAAGTGATGACCTTTTCAGTTGGTCAATTTGGCTATAGCAGACACTAAATTCTTAGTGTCTCCATGATTGCCTCCATCTGTTATAGGTGTCACTGGAAGACATATTCCCATATAATACAGCCGTATCCAAGAGATGACTTTGGTGATTGTGTTTGGTGCTTGGTATGAGCCTGGCACTGTTGTATTTGCTCTGCCAGTCAGTGCCTCTATTGTGTAAGATATCCAGGTATGCTGCTCCCCCCCAATCACCGCTGTTAACTCTTACTGGAAAAGATGAGACAATTTGCAAGTGCACCTGGGATTAGTTTCTGCCCAATTGCAACGTAATGCCATAAGCATAGGGCGTGCTTATTGAGAGTGTTTAGGACGTATATATAGAGATTACTTGAGGTATTTTAGCTATTGTGGTCACCTGGCGCCTTAGCTGGTCATTTCATTTGGACAGCAACATCTGTCACTCTGCATCTCCTCTGCATCTCCGCATCACTTTAGTCATTACTTCATCTCCGCTACAAATTGTCCTTTTATTTATCAACAAAAATGGCATTTTACATCCGTTTTCAGCGTGTCGGTAAGTATTGGGGGTTTTTTTTTTGGCTTCTTAGTGTTATTTTAGGGGATTATTTAGCATTTTCAAAATTTTTTCTCCAAATGCATGAATGCTTTGGTGTTCTTAAATTTGTGTGGTTTGTTGATATACTGTCAGGAAGTGAAAAATCTCGATGTATTCTACGAGCTATTTCCGTGAAGCATATCAGCGAAATTGTTCAGTTTTAAAAAATTTGGCAATCTTAAGCTTCCCTGTTATTTGTGTATATGACTAATTATTCAGGACTGTACTTGCTCATAATTATTCAAATGGATTCAGAACAACTATTTTTTGGCAAGCGTTTCTTTGCTTTATCTTTTATATACAGCAGGGTGATTTTGGCATAGAAGTTTAAAGCAGTAAAAATACATTAACTGTGCCATCAACGATGACTAAATGAATCTCATTCCGATTATTTTGTAGAAATAAAGATAATTATGTGGCTGTCATTGGCTAGGCTATATCCATAAACGTTTACTGGCAATGCTTTGTATCTGCGGCTGTGGTGAAGCAAGTAGAGGAAAGTAAGGAGAACTGGGCCGTTCATCATATTTTAATGTTTGCCTATTTAAATATTAAGGCAAAAAAAATTGTTTACCTTTCTAAGTTATATTATAAGTATTCCTCTAATAATGTTAGGTGCCATTTTGAAAGAATTCTCAACCATTTCTTGTATAAAGAGAAAATTATATTTCAGAAAAAAGTGGCCCAGTTCTCCCTCCGGTAAGGAGAACTGGGCCATGGAGGCAGGAGAACTGGGTCCCTAATGTCAGTTAATAATGTTTTCATGAAGCATTATCAACAAACATGATTGCATTAAAAGAACAGAGCTTTAATTTGAAAATTTTGCTCACAAAAAAGCTCAAAAAATATTTTTGAAAATTACATTTATTTCAGCCTAAAACTTCATATACAGTGTGAACACAGCATTTCATGGTTTAAATTTATTAATATTACATTTGAACTTCATCTTGGCATAATTCTGTAAGTCTTATCAACATGATCAAAGCTCCATTGGAAAGTTTACAGGATTTAAAGATTTTTATGTAATCGCAAAAATATTAGCCTGTAATATCTAAACTTTAGCTTTAATACAACGGTAAATCACTGTCATATAGACATTTGACAAAAGATTTAATGTAGGGGAAATATGCCTGCTAAATTTATGTTTGAAATAAACTCTGGAAGTGTAAGCATGGGTTAAAACAACTTGTATTGCAAACCAAAGTCAACTATGATGTTACACAGCTAAGATTATGGTTTTCCTTTTCATTTTCCAAGTGTAAGTTAGTTCTTCCCACCTGAGGTGGCCCAATTCTCCCCAAGGCTGTTACTTGAAAGAAATGGCTACCATATTTTTGCACATGGAGAGAACAACATGGCAGTTACATGATTGTACTCTGATTATGTGCTGATTATGACAATATGTTTATTTAAAAACTATCCTTTATCGGTAGGGAGGGTGGCCCAGTTCTCCTTACTTTCCCCTAGTCGAACCACCTAAAAGATACATTTACATAAATTCAAAAGTACACTCGTTTAGTCATTTAGGAAGACATGAACCTTCAAAGAAATCTTGCTCTCAATTTCGCTCCAGATTAATTAATAGGGAAAGGTATCTCTGGCTAAGGTTACTAACCTAATTTGCTCGCTTAGCAATGGACTTAGCATAAAACAGTGTCTTTCGTGACTGTGTGAAATCAAAGCCCTGACCTGCCTTAAGACTAAGGACAGTGCTTTAGATGCTGCTTGGCTGCTTTGGTCCTTCTACCTGCGTCTTGCCAGTGAATGGGCAATTAAGACCGGACGTCGGGGAAGCAGGTAGAAAGTGATTAACGTCAGGTGATGCCAATATCATGGTCTCCCAGGCTGCTTGGCTGGATTTTAGGACAGGCTATCTTCAGCATGTTTTTTCTCTGTGGCCATGGGGTGATATATCACATATATGTGATATCATACACAGGGCAATGCAGTACTAATAGAGAATAGGCTGCAGAACAAGATGAGGGAAAGTGGGAATGTGTTGCTATTGTTTTGAAATGGATAGAAAGTATACAAGTCATCAGACTCTTAAAGTTAGACTCTCTAAGATTTTTCCAACAATCTTTATGCTAAAGGCCATTTTATTTAAAACGTTGAGATTGGCAACACTTGACATGGCAGATATTTTTACAACCAGTAAATGGCACACAATATTAGTAATATTCAGCCATGTATCAGCTGCCACCGCTGCTAGTGAAATATTATATATAATTTTATTGACAGGATATTATCATAATTGATACATTTGTCAAGCATACAAATAACATACAATAATAACATACAATAATACAGTACTTTTACAGTAATAAGATAATAATACTAAAAGTGTTAAGCTAACAGTCTATATTAATGTTGTAACTATGTATTTTACAGCAAATTGGTCCCGGTTGTGACTATAGTAAAAATACTAATAATAAAATACAATTACAATAGAGACAAATAATAAAAGAAAATTAAAAAAAACCAAAAAAACTGACAAATATATACTGCTTATCCCAGTGGTTTTAACCAATCTGGCTATCCATGTATGGACTTAAAATAATAAATATGCGGAGCCCAGGGGAAGAAAAAAAACAAAAATAAATAAATTTAGAGGACATTGAATATTGAACTCAATGAAGTGCTACTTACAAACTAATTTGTAACAAATGACCAAAATAGTGTAATGCTCATTGGCGCTTGCATTTAAAATGTAAAGTGGATTTCGTGTATTCTGTTTATATTCAATGATTTCCATATTGTTATATGTAGCATAATATGCTGTTTTGCACTTGACAAAGTATGGAAAGCAAAACAGGTCAGCTGCATGTTAAATGTGTTTGTTTCAGAGAGTCATTATTTTGTATGTATCCTGTATATTGCAGGCCTCATTAGACGTCTAATGACTTTGTAAATAAGGGCAACAAGCCGATTTTTGATCTGTGAGGAAATTTCTATGAAAGTTGTATCACTGCGCATTCCCTCTATAGGATTAACACGAAAAGTAGGCTGTGAATGTGCATTAATATACACAGATACAATGATAGACATGCCTGCATGCAGCAGGAGAGAAAATGAACAGAATTTCAGGTTGTTTGCATTATTTTTTGTTATACTTTTAATCCAGAAGGTTTCTAGAAACATTCAGGATATTGGGATGAGTACATCAGTGAAAAGGGGATGAGTCAGGAAAATTTTCAAACGAATAAGCTCAGTGGAGATTTCACCTTTGAGCGATGTTTTGAACTTTTCAAGCCTTTGTCATGCCAGAAAAGTGATGCTGAAGTCGAATTAGTGTGTTATTGACTTATTTTTCAACTTTAGTTTGGTGTTTAAGGCCGTTTTTGAGCTATAGTAGATTGTATTTGCGCCGATCACCGTTCTGCCATGACTCATGGTCAGGGAGCAGCCAGTGTTTTTCAAAAGCTAAGCTTGGATAACTATGTGTCAATCCAAAACTATGGAAAAAAATAAGAAAGGAAATGAAGAAGAAGAAAAAAAACGAGAGAAAAATTAACATACAAAGTAGCAAGCAAAAGAAATCAAACTCGACACATATTCAAATCACTTGGGTATCCCAGGTTACACTTAACTGAATTCAATGAAGTCTCTTGGTAATTGGGCACTCCGATTACTATTATCATATTGAATGTTTTTCTTTTTATTCTCTCAACAAAAACAACCGTTTGCTTTTCTTCCTCTTTCATTGGAACACACAGTATCCAGAGTGTGCAAGAGAACTCCGTAAGACTGTAGTTCTCATTCATAGCTAAAAGAGCCACATTAAATTGATTTTTTCTCTTTTGAGCATATCTATATGAAGCTCGTTGTTCAAAATTATCGTGTTAAATATCATGTATCTTTAGAAATTTATTGCGATAATATTGAGTTGTTAATGATTAAACGATTTAAACGAGTCCTAACCTGTCAAAGAGGGACCTGTCAAATGCAGATGCCTTTCACATTATGTGTGTACCAGTCTTCTATGGGCCATCAACTCATCCTCACATGCATGAGCAAATTCACCTTAAATATTAATATAAAAAAATATAGAAAATGTATTAGGTAAAAACCTTTACAAAAATATCATTCATTTCATGGCATTTTAAACTTAAATTAGTATTTTCAATTCTTGCCTTTACTGAGTTATTTCATATTAGCTATTTGCAGTTAAAGGGAGGGTGCAGTGGGTACTATCAGTAATTAGTCATTTATACAACAGTATTTATACACCATCTTCTTGATTCAGCGCTGATAGGCTCTAGTTAAATGTATTGTCTGTGTCATTCCCAAGGTATTCACCATGCTAAAGTTTCCCACAATAATGATGCTAAGTAGTTGTATGGATTGGGAGACATAAATTGTGTGGATTATTCAAAACGCTTAAAATAGATTTACTGAATATAAATTCATAATGCACAGAGTTGTGGTATAGTTTAGCAGCAGAGGATGATCTGGGGAGTGCAGCCCTCTCGTGCAAGTTTTTGTCGTGGTCTATAGACAAATTTCATTAAGGAATCGTGGCTACACAAAGCATGTCACGTTTTTGCTTCAAGAGAGGTCATATTTTAGGATAAAAATAGGTCTGGAGTGTGAGAAAAATCACCCGACTGTGACAGGTGATTCACATGGTCATATATACTTTGTTATGTGAGTTGTTGGCATTTTGCTGAACTTTTAGTTTTGCCCTCCATCTCTTATGAAAATCTTACACTTTTCTTATCATGAGCTTTGTTTATGTGTCACGACTTCTAGTGATCAGTCACATCATTTCTGAAAGAAAAAGAAATGGAGGGTGAAATTCATGACTGCATTGAATGAGGATTCATAACAAAATAAGATGAAAAAAAAAACAAAAAAAACCGAAAATACTAGCTTGCCGAAAATTTCACAGGCCACGTATTTCGTTTTTTTATGTGTATTTGGTGTCTTTTAACACTTACGAAATGACCTTGGAAGCTTCTTGAGGAATGGTTGTGTGTTTGATTCTGGCGAATTTGTGCAAAATAGTGCCCAAGTTATGCATTTTGATTAAGGTTCTCCGTTCGAGTCGATAGATTTATTAATTAAAATGTTGCGTCATACCCTGTTAAATTAGTAATATTTTTCTGAAGTTTCTGTCATCACAAAATCAAATAAGAAAATTCATGTTTTGCAGGCCTCCGTATCATATCGTCGTCAGTCGTGATATTTGTTCGTCTGCTGACAGTTCCAATCGAGTGATTTCCCCAGAATTACGTACTTTAGTGCGCTCCTCTCAGCCAATCAGCGTTGAGAGCGTATGCAAGTCGAGTATAAGTATGCTCGACTGGGGGCACTTTACGTATTCAGGTGACCAGCAGCACGTGCACATTCCCAGATTCTCTGATATTTCTAACCAACATTCAAACATGTATTCCTCAGGTGAGGTTTCCGAATTTTCTATAATTGTATGAAAATTGTTTCCAGGTAACCATTTTCTAGAAATGAATGACAGGCTTCAATTACTTGTTCAGCATTATTCAGAGAGTTTCGTAACTTTGAAGTTGTACAATGAAGTGTGTAGCTACGATCTAAGCACATTCGGTCTTATGTTGTCAGTGTTATGAAATGATATGGATTCAGGAGCGAACTGATCAAATGTTTGTATAACAGTGCTAGCTTGTATTCGAGTTAATGTCAAGGCAAACTACAACTGCAAGACAGTTGTATACAGTGTATATCTATTGTATACAATAATTGTATACTAACATACCTAATTGTAAATTATTAATTCATGATATACTTTCACGGTAGGAAGTTCTCAATATTTGTTGTGACGTGTGGGACTTGATTCATATTTGCTTTGCATGATTAATCAAAAATAATAATTGGTGACCTGTTATATGTGAATGAATGGAACTGATGTTGTTATTATGCAGCATGCACACCATGTGTCATTCGGATCTAATGTGCACATAATGTATTAACAATTACTTTGATAATTAGACAGCTACTGTCCATGTGGTTTAGGAATGCATTGTATATGGGTGCTTGTGACTCCACGTTACACGCAAAGTTCAAGGAAGAGAATAAGGCTGAAAACTCTAGCTAGTTTGACTCAAACGATTGTAAGAAGTGAAAATATGCCATGTGTAGTCATGCCTGAAGTGGCTCAACTGAGGGATTTACCTAAAAAATTTAGCAGTGGTCTATGACACTAAGTGTTTTTATAGTTGACAACCATAAAGTCCCATTTTGACAAAGTTTGAATATTTCCATTAAAATATTTATGAATATAATTTTGTATTTTTAATTTTATATTAAAGAAGAAATTAATCATTTTAACTGTACTGTTTACTTCCTATTTGAAGCCAGAAGTTTTCCTTATTTTCTTTGGAAGGGATAGAGGAAGTTGCATATATTGCTTTTGAATAGGAAGCGAAACAATTTTGTAAAATAGCCTCAGGTTATATATTGGCAAGTTGGACCTAAATAAGGAGCTTAGTTAGTTGGTTTCAGTTAAGAGACCGTATGCACTGACTGGAGTAATATTGAAAGGCTTCACAAAAAACAACAAAACATAGGCTGTTGCAGCAGCATGCCCTCAGCAAATTTAAGAAAATTAAACAACGAATAATAGTCTAACTGTAAAATGTTGACTATTAACTGATTTATGCGGCCAAAAAGATAAATGTATTGCAATATAATGTTGCAGTACAACATTGCATAGATAGTAATTATTGTGCCTATAGAAAGTTGGCAAAAGGGCTAATTATCATATTTCTTGCCAATTATTTAGGTTTTTTCTTCTTCTTATAAATATGATTCTTACATACAAATATTATTAATTGCAATAAATATAAAAACATACATATATATATATACACACTTTTTTTTCTCCAAAAGTTGATGGATGTCATTATTAACATACAGTACAGTGGTTTAGGAAATGTAACAAACAACATCATTTCAGCATTTTCCATATTTCTGAAAAAACAAGTATGATATAAATTTAGAATTAAAGTTCCGAAAGTCAACGTATTATTATTTAGAAATTGTAAAAGCTATTTCATGATGTAGGTATAATAATAGTTGAGATGTCTGCAGAGGTTCGGGAAAATATTAATTTTCCACATTTTCCCTTCATTATCTCTCTTGTACACCAAGAATATGACGATAAAGTAATCAAATTTTAAAACTTAAATATATACACTTTAATATGGACATCATAGCAAATATAGAAGACCAGGGTTGAGAGAATTTAGCAAACAACACACTTTTCAGCATTTTGTTCACGTTTTCTATTATTATGAAACACATGTAAAATAATTGTCAAAATGAACGATTAAAGGGGAAAGTTCTATGATTTAGACATTTTTACATCAATGTACATACAATAGTGTTGGAATTTTGCGCCGCACAAAAACAAAAAGCTAACGGCTAGTCAGTTAACTCACTGTTTTAGTAATTATATCAAATTGACGTTTAATTGCCCAAAAGCCACCTAAATGTTAAAAGAATTAGAGAATACAAAATGATCATTTCAATTAGTATGTATAAACTTGAATGGGATCAGACTTTTTTGGGAGCTCTTACTCTATCTACACTGTAACTGCATGACGTGTCCAATGTCCTTTGTAGGACCTACTGATCTTATGATTTTATAAGGTCAGCTTCTGAATAATTGTTCCTTCTGTAAAGAACTGTGAGATTTATACTATTCTTTTTTAGTGAGTAATCTCAGTTTGGAAATGCAAAATGAAAGACGCAAAACTTAAGATTTGAAAAGGCCATAGAGGTTGGAGAAGATATAACCATAACACACAGCTGGTCATTGGTCTCCCGGTGGTCTGTTGTAATTGACCATTAATCATGCAAATTTCCAAAAAAAGTTAAGGAAATACTTGTTTTATGTGAAAAGAGATATTTGTCTGAGAAAAAGTGTATCAGATCAATGTTAATGGACGTTTTTGAAGTGTACCTGTTGGGACATGATAAAAATAAAGTACACACAACATGACTAATTAATAATTTAAAAAAAGCAGATCATTAGTGAAAAGAGATAATGTAAAAAAAAAAAAATGTTTAGGTTTATATAACTTTTAAACCTTTATGATATAACAGCAACCAGAAACGTCTATGCTGAGGCGACAAAAGATCCCACTGCACGTAATGGGCTAAAGGCTGAGATGATGCAATACGTGACAGCCTCGCTTCTGTAATCTGATCTTTTCTCGAGTTTCAAGTTTGACTTCTGCCCACCTCACAAGGGAACATTCATTTTCTTGGCTTTGTTTACAAGGTTGCATGCGGGACTTGGATCACGTAGTCTCATCACTTCGATCAGCTGCTGCTACTGCTGCTAATGCTGCTGCTGCAGCACCTTCATCACTTCAAAAACTGTAGCCATATAACCCCCACCCTTTCAGAATTACCTAATAGCGTAAAACGTTTACTTGATGTTGTTCAGGATCACACCTGTAGTTTCCCTTTGAACTGTCAATGGATTTAATCCAATGAAGACTCAGCATGTTGGATTGCTGATTACAGGGTATTTAATTTATGTCAATGGCAATAATGCATGGTAATTGCACATTGTTGACTGGCAGGGATTGAAGCTATTACCAGATCCTCTTCTTCTATTATTGCCTTTTCATGAATAGAGTGGTGAAATCATAATGGATTATATATATTTATTTACCTGTCATAGTAATGTTTATTTTAGTCATGAAATTTCAGTTGTTGACTGTTGAGTATTATTCCTTTTCGAATGTGCACTTGATGTCAGAATGGGTATATCCCATAGTTTTTTTATAAATTCATAACTTAAGATATTATTTAACGGTGTAAGTAATATCAGTGAAATAAAAGCGCGGAATCTTTTTTATTTTTATTTTTTAGTATTTTTTTGATTTTTATAGATCTTTGTAATTTCTTCAAAAATACTTTAAGAACCAAAATGCTCTGGCTGGTTTTATGGCTTTGCTTAGTTGAATTTAAATGACATGCAAGTGACATAAGTCTGGACTCTGGAGTATTCTCTGAATATTTAAGTGGCTGGGAAAAGACGTCTAGTGTTCATTCATCATATGGCATGCTCAACATTTTAAACTGGCATTTTTTTCAAGGATACTTCCATGCATTTTTGGGTTCGCTCATTGATATAACACTTTGATACAGTGTGCTTCAGTGATTATGAATACTTTTCTGAATTGATTCTGCAAAGTATTTTATCTCACGCTGGCAAATTTCAGTGCTTTCTGAGTACTGACCAATTGGTTGACCAGTAACTTCAAGTGACCAATCTCCACTTACTAAAATTGCATTTTATATCACCTATGGTTGATTGGAGTAAACGTAATGGGATTTTAAGGTACTTTGTACAAAGTGTGTTATGGTGGGGGACGATTTGGCAATCTGGTAACCATCCAATGTCTCAATTTCAATACATAAACACGTTATATATAAATGCGCTTTTTGACATTGCATCACTTTTTTGTTTTGTTTTGATATTGAAGTTATTGCCCAGCTAAATGATGAAGCTGTTATTATTTGAATTTTACTGATGCAGAAAAAACTTTTAAACCTCGGCCAAATTATTGGAAGGGAGCTGTTGTTTTTGCTCTGAGCAGGCTGGTTGGCTGGTTAGCTGTGTTATGAATTGTGAAACCAGTATTTCTAGTGAGGTGATGTGCATGCAGGCCTGGCCTGCACCTGAGCCATATAAGGGCCAACAAGCTAGAATCCAATGACTCTGGTCCCCTGCATCTGTCGCTGGATCATGTACACTTTGTGATTCGTCTTTTTTTAGCTCGATTATTCATTTACTCGTTTGTGTTGTTTACTGCCAACGCAAGATCACCATGTTGCGAGTTCATTCAGGTTTGTGAGTCAAAATGTTGATTTTTGTATTTTAAGAAATCAAATACATTGTAAAATGGATTATATAACTTAACATTTAAGAAAACTATAGATGTGTTCTGTCACGAATCGTGTTTTCTTTTTAGAAAATGTATCTTGGTGTGGTCGAAAACTTTAAAGTACAATATATCTAGTATTACTTATGGAAGTAAAACTGCACAGAAAGCGGAGACCTTTAATCATAAAGTAAGAATAGAGTGCAGATATTTTTCATTTTCTCGTCTGATAAAGAATTGTATTTTTTCTTTCTCTTTTTTAATTTTTTTATTATTTATTAATTTATTTTATTAGCTGTAGGTTGTGAATATTGATATTGGCATATGTATGTTGGTTAAGTTGTTACAATGTTATGTCTAAACGCGTGAATTAAGTGTACAGTTGATAATGGTTGATATTTGAGGTTTTTCAGCAGCTGTAAAATTATCAACCATTAATTTGTCTGATAGAACTTGAGGATTTGTGAATATAACATGTACTGATTGGGTATGATGTCATAGACTGGAAATATTAATGTTAGAGTGAGCTGTTTATGGAAAGGAGGTTTGGTGTTAAATAAATAGGAGTGCAGTTTACATTCCTTGGACCATCGCAATTGCAAGTTACATAATCTTAACCATAATATCACCAACACGAATTTGTGAACTTTATATTAATTTAATTCCAATTTCAGAACTTGCAATTTTTGATAATTAAGTTTTAACTTTTGCTTTTTCACATATGTACCACAATGTGTACGAATGAAATGATGACAATCATTGCAATTGATCAACATTTTTGCACCCAGCAACACTGCTCAAGGACCAGGCTTAGCTTTACGTACTGCAGATTAATGCACACTCTTCCTTAAAAATTGCAATTAATTTCATTATGAAGGATATGAAAGACAAGTTTGATGATAAGTCATTGGAACTCTGGTATACTTCTTTTGTGATTAAAAAAGTGCACATCACGTTTATGCAATGTCTTTAGAATGGCTGCCACCTCAGCAGTTTACCCGTAAAAAAATTCGTTATTATGTAAGATAATAACCTGATATTATAACTGGCATAATCAGTGACTTTCAGGCATTAATTTTCATCTTAAACATGGACACAAAGAGTCTCATTGTCTTAAATGACATTGCTTAAAACTGAGTACCTTTAAAAAAGCAAAAACTGCTGCTTATGAGGGTCAGTCAGTTTAGACGCCGCTGTTAAAATGGTTAATTTAGTATTAGTGCATAGTTCACTTTGGGCGGCAGATTTCTTTTGCTTTTACATTTTCATCAGATTTCGTCTACACGATATCGTGGGATAAAAAGTTGCATTATTTATTTACGTTATGCAAGGGATTGGTGCAATGGGTGCAATGTAATTGTTTTTCAACTTTTTTATGAGTTGAAGAGTAGGAGTATGTATATTTTTATTTATGTGGGTCACGGTGATCTTTGAAGGTGTTCTGTGTCCTAGGTTGTAGAACCTGATGAGCAGAGAGCTTGTCCTCTGGGATCACAGGATTAAATATGACAGAGATCACGTGTAACTTTCATGTCCCATGTAACATCAGAACGTGTCATTTCAATGCCAATTGATATACAGCTGATTTTTTTTTATTAATTGTAATTTATTACCTTTTTTTTGGTGTGTTATATTTTTAATCTGACAAGGTCTAAAACACATGGCACCGTCGTCTATGGCTGCCGCAGCAGCTCCTGAGTGCTCTTATAATTTACTTGATTTTTTAACACTTTTGTACCGTCTAGTAAAAATTCTATTAGTATTATATGTGTACTTTACTCGGAGAGCTACAAAAAGCTTCATTGCTGTTATGTATGGTGATGACTGAATAAAAGTATTTTTTATTATTATTATAATTTCGTAGGTTTATTCATTGTTTATTTATTTTTATTAAAATTGGCCACTTTTGTGATCATAAGTTGACTGCGCTCTGTTGGGACTGTTTCGGACAGGCTGAACTGCAAATTAATTTAGTGGGAGTTAACTGGCCTTTTGTGGAGGCAGTACTCGAATTATTTATCTTCTAGGGTTATCTCAGTTAATTGCTGAGCTATAGGCAGCTATTTCTAAAGTTATTGAAAGAAAAGTTCTGTAAGTCATTTTCATACAAGCCTATAACAGGGCACTGTCATGTGTTTCATCGCATAATCATTAAATCATCAATGCAAAAAGTGTAGAAGAACCTGAAAAAAAACCCAAAATAAAAACAAGAATGCTAATGAAATAATGAAACTGAAAGTCTGCCAGATCCTTAATGAAGTAGGATGAAGAGCACTGTTGCATGTCCTAATTTGGCTAAAGTTCATCCAAGAGTGCAGTGATGGGGATAATTGCCTATAAGCATAAAGCATTACACATTTTAAGTTATTATCCAATTTTTGTGATTGTGCTTTAATAATGTCTTGTTCATTATATTTCAGCAATCATGAAGGCCTTGACCTGCCCATTCTTGACCCGCATCCCATTGAAGCACGTCCGCCAGTATGCTCCCCAGCTGCTGCAATATGCTGACCACTGCCCCATCATGGGACACGTCATGACCTACGCATCTCTGGCCAACCATGGCCCTGCCGGACCCAATGGTGAGTCTATTTTGTACTCAGCTTGGTGTACTCCTAATTCAAAACGAAACAGTCTCCTAATATTAAGAATTATTGTGTCAGCCAGTGTTCGAAATAGATTTTAATGGAATTTTGTCTGCAGGTGATTCATAAAATGCTGCAATGGTTATTTTCGCTGGCACAATACTCTTTTTTTTAGTTATAAGTAGAGCTCTTGAATTTGTAAATAAAAAAAAATGTAAACTGGTGCCCTACAGAACCTTGGTGGTTCAAAGCGGTAACGTTTCAAAAGAAGGTGCACGACTTAACCCATTCAATACCAAATTGAAAAGAAGATGTGAGGATAAGTAAGAAAAACATATAAACTCTCCCCCCCCCCCCTCCTCTGGAAGTGTTGCCTGGTTCTTCGTTGCAAAACGGTAGGTGTCTGCACATTAGCATTCGATTGCAAGCCCTCTAGTGGATATTGTTCACAATGCTACCTTCCTCCCATTGATTTATACATTGATCTTCAGCAGTATGGAAACTATAAGGATCATATATTTTACAAAACGAGTAACTTATTGATAATGTGGAATTTCTGATCAAGTATTGATTAATCAAGCGGAATTGCTGACCAATGTCCCGGACAATTTAATGTTTTACATCCAATCGTTTCCTCATTGTAGCCAATATGCCTAGGATGTTATTGGCTTGGCTATTAATGCAACCTTAATTGGCTGCGTAATTAGCTTTCTTAGGTCTTTGTCAATGTCTTGTGGCTAGTTAGTATTGATCCAAATCTCTTGTGATTATTTTGCATTCTTTGTTGGGTTTTAAACAATAGCATACGATTCAAACGCCAAATATATGAACATTGATGGTTTTTATTGCTTCGTTGGCATCAAGCTTATGTACGTTATATGTACTACATTTCTTCAATTAAATCTCACTCTCAGGCACTAAATTATCATGTTGTGAAAATTAGAATTTGTGTTAAAAATGTTGCATGCTGATACATTGTTCAACATTTTTAGTCTGGCCGAAGTTTGTTGATGGCAAACTTTAGTGTTGTCAAAGTGAATGAGGGAACTGCAATGAACGAGCTTGTTATGAGTTAGCCTACCTCAGCAGCAGACAAAGTGATGGGATGAGAAACTAGACACCTTTTAATTAACTGCTGCAATGGGGATGGCCTTTGTTGGCTTAGTTCTGCCCTTGCTACATTTAGAGCCAGCCAGGACCCATGCATGATAGTGGGATGGCTGATAGACTAGCACTGTGGAAGTATGCTATAAAAAGGAAAAGAAAAAATTAAGAAAAAAAGAAATATGAAGCACAGGTTAGGAGCAAATGGTTCTTAAAAATGAGCAAGGATAAAAGGGCTGTGTGACTATGGAATGATAGATATGCATTATGTGTAATTGAAGTTTTTTAAGAGGCAACCTAGGAAAACTAGAACATTATAAAAACACACCGACTGTAAAAACAAGACTTGTTGGTTCTTCGGGAGCTATATATAGGACAGACTGCTGTATGTTATTATCTATATCCAACGAAAGCTTAATATTTCAGAATGAGAAGCTATTCACGAATTCTGGACCAAGCTTATTCATCTTTCCTTGCATTGACCTCCAGGGATCTTCAGGCATGTCCACCACATGCATTGGGATTAAGCTATTCTCCAGAAATGAATGATATGCTGCATGGGCTTGTGTCTGTCCTAAGTAACTTCATTTTTTGGAATGCCCCAGGAAGTTTAGTCCGATGTCTTCCTCAGTAGTTCGGTTGCTGCTGCAGACATATTTCTCTTTTCTTGAT
Source organism: Alitta virens (assembly GCA_932294295.1). NCBI lineage: Eukaryota > Metazoa > Annelida > Polychaeta > Phyllodocida > Nereididae > Alitta > Alitta virens. The sequence goes on along the minus strand of OW028574.1, from coordinate 39,452,137 downwards.
TTACTTCATTTGGGTGTATATGATACACACATGAAAAACTAGGAATTAAGGAAACAAGTATTTAGTTGCAATTGGTGTCTCGTCCCAGTTGCACGATACTGTTTACAATTTTCAAAAGCCTGTGGAGTGGTATTACTATGTTATGAACTCTTGACAAGTCTGGGTTTCTGAATCCGATGCTATTTGGATTGTGCTAATGTTTACATCCCTGGTGGAAATTGTTTTGTAAATAGGAGTTCGTTTGTGCACAACTTTCATGTTCTTTTGATATCTCTCTGGCTACTGACATTTCCCCAGTGACTCACCATTTTTCTCTTTTTGTTGGCATATAGAGGTCTAATGTTCCAAAGGACATTTTATGGTAGTGATTTTGTGAATAATTTATTCAGGTGTTCGTGAGCTCTATTGTATTGACATTTAAGTATCCAAGGAGGTATTACATATTATGTATATGATGTGCATAGGGAACATTAAACAGCTATGTGTAAGCATTGTGTCATTCTCAAATTACTATGATATTAATGTACCGCAGTCAATACTATGTCAAATAATATCAATATATGTCACTACTTAATGCTACTTAATGCTTTGCCTAACCTGATAGACAAGGTCAGTGTTCTGTGATGATGCCTGGATTTTCTGGATGGTAGGTACTTTACCTATGAGAACCCATTTAATAAGGAGCTATGAATATAATTTACGATTGTTGTGTTGTTTTAACCTGTCCATATGCCTCGAATAAAACGGCCCATTGTCGCCATTTTCTTCCTGCTAAACACCTGGGTCCCATTGCCATGGATACCAATTTGTTGTTGCTCTGCACAATTTGTCATTGGTGAAAGAATATCCATGCATGGAGCAATATAATTTGAACTTTTGAGATCTATGGTCATAGTTTTGTTGGCAGCGATAACTATGATGTAGGCCTAATTATTATAATTTATTCATACTTTATGTGTACAATTATTCAAAATTCAATATGTTAAAAATATAGTATGGAGTCAAGTTATTAATTTAGGCGTATGAAGTCAATGAATTGTCAAGCTTCATGTGCAGTGGACCTTAATGCGGGTTGATTATTGTGGCACATTGTGTATTGCATCGATTTGTCAATTGTAGTCACACTGCTTCTGAATTTTTGTTATGTTTTACTAAGTACCATTTACTTCGAATATGCCATGTACCAACTTTGTATTCTTTGTTCAAAAATCTTCAGACAAATATTGATTATTCGGAGAAAATCATTTGGGAATTCCAGCTCCACTTTTACTTCGTAAAGCTAACAGATTCGAAAGAGTTTTGAAATTTCTTTCCCTGACAGAATATTCGCTTTGTCAATAGCATAATTCTTAGATGTCGTTTTTTATTACACAGTAAATTCATTCGAATAGACGTTTCATCTCAACTGTTATACTTGGAAACTTATCGTTTGAAGATTTATTTTTATATATTAATGTGGTGAATAGATAAGTAAAAAAGCAGATATTAATTGGATAGATACTTTTTACTGCTATATGTGTAATCCATAAATGCATATGTTGAGGACATTTTTTGTTTTTTTGACAGCATCAACGACATTGATTGTATTTCACAGGCTTCACTGACTATTTTCACTTCTGCCAGGGTTGATAGGACTGCTTATAATTTATTTATTCTTCGATCCACTGCGTTATTGAGTTTTATAAATTGCTATATATTGCAGGTGTTTTCGTTGACGCAATAGATAGTTAGACCTTGAAAAAGTTTGTGTTATTCATGGAACTATTAGACTATCCTTCTATGTATCTTCCTCAAGTGATTATCCAAGCATTTCATATGACAAATTTATACAACGAATCGTGACTATTGCTGAATTACCTTTTTATGTTATATATTTATATCTTTAAAAGTAATTTTCCATGCTTGGTTTACTTTCTTGGTAATGTATTTTTGCAACACACGTTTGTTTTGTCCTTAATTACCTGACACTGCTTTCAATCAAACTGTCTGTAGTCCAAATAACCCACCACAACTGAAAGCAAGCAGTGGGAAGGGGCCTCAAAATAAACATCTACATAGACATTTTGTCAGACTTGCGCAATACTTTCTAGCCCACATGTCAGTATTAAGACTCTCCCTGGAATCAACGATTATTTAGGCGAACAACACATACTTAGGATATAATCTTTATTCACAGTACAATTGAAAAACCAGTAAAAACCATGTAAACACAAAAACAGCACTAGGCTAATTGACACAAATGTCACTTAAGCAATGATTGAATGCTTTATTTATAACATATTTCATTTCATCAGTTATCAAGGCCATTTGATATTATGATCTTGCCATTTGGCCTTGTGTTGGAAATTGGATTTCATATTTTTGTCAAGATGTCATTAACGTTGTTGTCAGGAAGATGTGCTCGTATGCACGCCCACAAGGATGATCCTAATGATGTATTTATCTGATTATTCTCGAGGACATTCTTAATTTTTTCGTTTAGTGGTTATAATATTCATGAAGATTCTTTACCAAATTTGATCGTACTAACATGTAATTAATGTGATGGAAAGCTGCGTGAAAGGAGGACAACTTGCAAACCATGAGTAGAAAGAATGCCAATGGGCAGAAGAGCTTTTTGCGTTCCTATTGTTGATGTTTCTGTGTGACAAGGTTATCGGGGGGATTTTGTGGAAAGCAGCTTAGGCACAAGGTCACCTAATTCTGGCCTTGAAGAGCAACCGCTATGGGATTATTAGGGATCTCCTTTTTGGGCGGGGAGATGTTGCAAAAATATGAAGCACTCCATGCTTTGTAATAGCATCTGTGTTATTAATAACTTATAGCTTCAGATAGGTCTCATGAAAAGAACCGAATATTGTGACTTTCACTGTGAAGTAATTGTTTGTTTGTGTGCTTGATCCTCTTCCCAGGTTTGACATAGACATAGTACTAACTGACATGTTTTCACTCGTGTAAAATATAGTAAGAACGAGAAAAAGGAGCCTCATATAAATAATTCAGTGACAATTGACTGGATGTCTATCGATGTCATGATAAATGATGAAAACTGTAAGAATATTCATGGTGTAATGCAGGCTGTGCAGCAAAAAAAAAAAGATTTTCAATTCAGCACGGTGCATTGTCTGATGGCAATAGCAGCAACATCTAGCCATCTATTTCCAGCTTCAGCATCCGCATCAATTATGTAAGGAGTGGTCAGGTAGATTGTCTACCGCATTGTCTCATCGTGTCTTCCACAACCTACCATTGCTGATGCTACCATACAATCACACCAAAAATTATTCAGACACTATTGACCTTTCGCAAATATATAACTTTCCATAACTTGTAAACTGCATTGGCAAATACACCGAAATCACCGACACAGACAGCTATTGACACATATATAAGGATGATACTATATAATCCAATACCACCTTAAGCTAAATCCATTTTACAACAATGCACATTTGCATGAAATTCTGAAAGTGTCAGAATCATTTTTGGTCTGACTGTAGGTGGTATGGTCTTTTTGTGATGTGGCTCCAGTTACAAGTCACAGATTTGACTCGACTTGATTTCCAGCTTTGAACTTTATGCCCCTCATTTACTCATATTACCCCCATTTGACCTAGGTTAATGTTGTGTTGGTCGTGCTATGTTGAAGATAATTTACTTAGGTGTCTTCACTATTGAGGTGTCAGTGTTAAGCGTTATTTTCTCTTTGGGATGCAAGACAGCTCTTGACCTTCGTTGGTGCAAAATGTTCTGGTGCAAAATGTTCTGGTGCTTGCTGGTGTGTAGACTGAATGTCCGAGAAGTGGATTTCCAAGGACGAGATTGGCCCAAACTTTCTGATCAAGATAATATATGCCATAACTTTACAAACACTAATCTTATGCTCAACTGGACTTCCATTATGTGATAGTATTTAAGCCCATGCAAATACATGTGAACGACCTTCACATTGACCTTGAGATTCCTTCCACTCTCTACAGCTAGACTTCAGACTGTCGGCTAACTTTCATGTAGCACTGAAGTGAACTTGGACTCGCTTTCCGACGACCCCCAGCTGACCTTGAGCATTGTGGATGGGGATCTGAGTGATGGAGTGATTCAAGGATCCATTCTTTATCCCACTCCTAAGTGACAGCATCTGAATCCAGCCTTTACCGGAATAGCTTTAGACTCTCTTCAAAAGGTCCTTGAATCGAACTGCTGGTTTCCTTCACTGAATCCTGGGCTTAGCTGACTCAGATGTGTTGCTGGTTGGCCATATTTTCACCATTTGTAAAGAAACTGATCCAGCTGACCTTGCCACAGTTGCACGTTGAAAGAAACTGGGTCGGTCAGAGGAGAGCCTTTGGTTTGGGTTCTGCGGAATTATATTGTGTCTCACAAAATGTCTGCAGTAATCGTGTTAGCTATACTTACTACCTCGATGGCTTCATTGACATGTTGAGGATGCAGAATTTGTATTTGTTATTGCTAGTTAATAAGATACAAATTAATCTTTGACTTAATGCCAATACTAATAAACAAATACACTTGTACATCAACGTCATTCTTCGTAAGTCTTCAGTTAGTACTTGTGGATTTTGTGAGCTTACAGTTGGATACTGCCATGCGCCTATGAATAATAGCATGTCAACAGAATTGCACACATTGAGTTTTTGTATACTAGACCTTGGGTTGTACCTGTGTAAGGCTCAGGTGTTAGAAACATGAACATGAATGTCACCTAGTGATGTGGGTGTAATGCAATGTAATGCAACCTTAATGCAAGTACTCACGCAACTCCATAGCATTCTGTTATTCAACAAAAGCTAATGGTTGTGCAATCTTACTTTGCACAGAGCATCCTTTTTTGCACAAAGCACAAGAAACGGGTTAATGCATTCCTGTTCTCATGTTGGTCTCATATACAAGTTCATGAGACGGAAATGTTGGGTCTTTTTATTTCCTTGTGGATGTGTTCATGCATGTTCATACCAAAAACTATCATATCAATTGATATCTGATGGCCAGGATGTGTTATGTATATAGCTTTGATCACCTTTTAGATTTTTTTCTTTGATTGCCGCTGTATTGTTTATCACACATCGGTAGACCTATCACACTTTCCAGTATGACCATGAATTAAAGTCACCTGACCTAGGTCTAAACTTTCTTATTAAGACCCTACTCCGTACAAGACCTTCGGATGGTGCCAGGACCTTTTGTGAGCCAGCCCCATGAGGCCTTATTGACCTTTTTGAGGACCTGGCATATCCGTTGACAATATTTGACCTTTAGACTGTCGATTGGCGATCTTGCTGGGATCCATTATGTCCTGTCCACTTTTCGGGGCTGCTCAAAGGTCGTTTAGACCATTTCCTGTCATTCTGAATACCTCAGCGCCAGGTGCTGCATCTATGCAGACTGAAGATATTTCGTTAGATGATTGTTTTTGACGTTCACGAGACATAACTGAAGTTCCATTAACCTCTGTTACTGTGATGTGCGATGTGAAAATTGCTATTAACTATGCACAGCACTGAGGGTGTTGACAGAAATGACCTGGGTGAATTAAGCAAGCACTTGGCGAATAGAGCAGCCGAAAAGTCAGAAGAGTGCATTTGCACATTGCACGACCAGCATGAGGGGCGTTTTAATGAAGGCAGGAAATTGCAGGGGTAAGGTCTGGAGCTCACATAAGGCATTCTGAGGCGCCTTTACGACTTGATGGTTGTTTAGAGACTGAAGCACAGAATGCAAGTCATGCAAGGTGTGCATTAGCGCCAGAGGGCGTGCGAGATGGGCTTTGCACTCTGCCAACTGCCCACCTTAATGTTGGGCTGACACAAAAGCCCTTTGAAGTTACTTCCACCACTCCAAACCCAATATGGGGGCCAATAAGGCTCTATTTCTGCGATAGACTATGGATATTGCCACTAAACATACTCTCGGGGATTTTGCTCCAGTCGTCTGCCACGCCTGTTCTGTGAGTTGTAGCCTCCCGCCATTTTTAGATCGTCCTGACCTAATGAACATGCGCACTGCGTCTGCCATGATTAGTCGGCTTCGTGGTTGATATAAAACGGCCCAAACGTGTGCAGGGTCGGTTGGAGGTGATCTGCCCCGAACAGCCTGCGTGATCCTGTGCAGGTGTCTGGAATGCAAAACATCTAATCACAGTTTTCAACTTCACAACTTCGATTGTAAACTTGTCCACCCCATCATTACGTTGAAAAACACTGGTATATGAAGACTATTTGTCTAATAATTAGTGAATTACTTCTTCTTAGTGGCAATATTTCTTTAGACTGTCGCTTTTTTTTGCAATATAAGGAATAGAAATAGTTGCAACAGCAAGGAAATATACTCGTTACAAGTGCAGTTTCAGCCCTACTGCAGTGGTTCTAGGCATTTTGAAGTTTTTCAATTGCATCGTGTCAGCAAAGACAGTTGGCAGGGCCACCAACTTCCTATTGTTCTGTGAACTCGCCGAGACTTCTTTCAAACGTCTTATCCGGAGCTGTCTTGCAAAACAAGTCGTCTCTGACCTTAGGTCTCTTTTCCTGCAGTGTTTTTAATCCCCTTGGGCCCAGCCTGGCTATCACAGTGCTGTTTGGCTGAGCTTATGCAATGCTGTGAGAAAGTCTTGCCTCGTTCCAATAGTCATTAGGGGCTGTGTGGAGGAGCTTGTAATCGTTGCTTTTGCTGAAATATTTATCAGTAGAAACCAGCAGTGCAGTTAGATCAGACCTTAAATTAACTTATAGCACAGGCTGGAGGGTTTCTTTATATACAGCACTACGTGATTACAACTTAGCTATACCATGCCTCGTAGTCTATGAATAGTGTAAAACCGAATGTTACTTGCTGTATTTAGTTAATATATATACATGTGTTTCTTCTGCAGTTCTGTGTTCAATGTTAGTGTGGAAAGAAGTTTTTGATTCATGATTTGTTTGTGCATTTTAGATGTCTCTGAGAATCGTGCAATTCATTATTGTTCATGCCCTGGTTTATTTATCTGGATAACGATTTCCAACGCATAGCTGGCCATTTCTAAGTGGGCAATTTCAAGCTACCACATGCACCGAACAGGGAGGGCAAATATTGTTACCCTGCATGTAAAACATGCTGGGGTGGAGTATACAGCCCTCTGTGGTCAGGGTAAACCTAGACCTACAATGATGATGGGAATGTATTGAGGAGAGCCTAACAGCCAATGCAAACCCATCCATGGGCATTAAATGCGACAAATGCTAGCCCAAAATCTCTTATCCAATTCAGGCGCATTTAGAGCAAGGTCAACTCATCCTGACAGTGGGCAGACCTATTCTTGTATTTTACCATAGATGTGATTCTGTTCATGGTATCTGCGCATGCCCCGTGTTCATCTCATCGCAATAGTTAGTCGGGCTATGTATGTTTATCGGTGTGATAGTCAGAGGTTTCGGATTAGGTCATTCTGCTGTCTGCATGGGTGCGGCGTGCTTCCTCATAAATAGAGCCGTTGACGCGAGATGCTAGGCTTAATGCGTCGCAGATTGAGAGGTCAGTTGGTGTGTGAGTGACCGACCTGCTCAGTTACTGGCCGGTGTCCAGATGCGGGTCCTCAGAGTAGAGCATGTGCTCACAATAGCCAGTGGTCAGCGCTGGTCACCAAGGCAAGCTGCCCCTGCCTGATAGAATTCTGCCCTGCACAGATGGGCCTGTAATTGAAGCGCAATATCCCCTAGGCTAGGAATTGCGAAGCATTGCAGAGGGAGGTTGGGGGGGGGGGGGCTTACCCTCCATGAAATGCAGTATACTTGTAATCCTCACATCCCTCTCCTCCATGCTACTCCCAGGCTTCTCCCTTATGGCTCTATTCAGTGTTCACTATTCGATCGTGGCCTCCTATCTTTCCATAATATGGTTTATATTGGTTTGAGACCTTTTTGAGCTGACGCTAGTATCCATATAAGTATGCTTTAAACGTTGGATAGAAATAACACGATATTTTACCAGAAAATATACATAAGTTTTTTTTAATGAAATGTTTCTAAAAAGGTATAGAATTGTATGGACAATGATATGCTTCACCCTGTATGGAGCACGGTTGCCATAGAAACCAATTTGAGTACATAAGGGGAAGTACCATTGAGGCATTGTACTGCTTTATAGACTTCAGTTGGTTGTAAGAGCAGTGCCGCCATAATCGACATCATCATTTTGAGTGTTGGCTCTTACATATGATCTGTTGATGTAGTCAGACCATAGAAAGTAATTTCATGGAGCAAAGCTGTGTTTGATTGACAACATACGCCATCAGTGCTCATCCATGAATTATCCTTATGCAATGATTTGCTGATTGCTTTCGCCTAATTGTCATTTCTGTACAGGTAATGCCATTTAGCATCGAGCCAGGCCCATGATTTGGCATAAAGCCCTTGATTATGATTCATTAGGGGATCCTATTGAATTGATTTGCAGACAAAAAAGTTATATTGACTGATTGACTGATAATTTGTACTAAATGGCATGTGTACACGTAGGAATTCTTAAAATATGCAAAGAAAATTTCACGGGTAGCACAAATTAGGGAATTATACTTTATACCTGTATTTTTTAAATCTAGTTCAATTTTGATACACAATATACGTTTTCCGACTATTCAAAAGTGACCTCTTACCTGGTAATCATATAAGTTATGGAGCTGTTGACATAACACGCGGCCACAGCTGTTGCCTGAAAGTCTTTAGAAATCGTAAAATCCTATCATATTACGTGTAGAAATCGTAACATATGTACGAGCAATGTACTACATATGAATTTATTTAAATGTTGTGTTTATCAACTGAGATTTATTGAATATTATATGGATATTACCAACGATTGTTTAGGTACTAGTAACAGGGACCACTGGATCACCAGATTTAAGGTGTCATTGGGCAGCTGCTGGAATTGTTTATTTAAGGCGAGGTCTACACTGAACCCTTATGAAATATTTAAGGCTTCTTAGGCTGTCCAGGGGTGGACATGAGGCCTGGGCAGCTGGTGGCCCCACTGACCAGGGTGTGGCCTTGTCCATTCTCACACACCTTCTGGCAAATGGTTGTTTGCAAAATAAGGTCATTTTCACAGCCTTGGAAGTTGACACTTGAGATTAGTCAATGATTAATGTGAGCTAGCTTGCTGGCTGCCTGGAATAAAGTCAGTTGCTATGTTAGTGAGATTCACACCTGCTGTGAAAATATTCCACCATCAGCAGCTGTAAAAGTTAATAGAAACTGCGATATGTATATATTTATGCATTTTATATTGGTATACAGCACTGCTATGATTGGTCTTCCGATAATAAAATATTAGTCTCATGTTGAAAGAATTGCATTAATTGCTCAAAGCAGCGTCTTTATTGTTGCCCATAAGTACTTTACACTCCTCTGAGTAATGTTCCAAACTCCCTGTCTTCTCGCAATTCTAAGTTGTCCTGTGCATTAGGAAGCTCTGTGGATAATCTCCCCTAGGAGTTGTCATTGTAGAAACCCCGAGCACTTGCACTTGTAGTTCTTTCTTATCATCTTGTATCCTTATTCATTAGGATAGCATTCCCAGGCTATACCTCTTCTGCTTATTGATGTAACGAAGTGCAAATTAGTCGCATTAACGACCAGCGTTTCTCTGATTGGCTTAGCCCTAGGGTGGATTTTTAATGCTTGGTGGTGTCATGGACTTGGCGTGATAGAGTTTCTATTCCTGATTGGATTTTTCAGCTGTAAGAGATGCAGTCTGATTGTGTTAAAGATTTTCGTTTTTTTGTTTCTTTATTCGATATTTTTTTTGGGAGCTGAGAAAAAAAAAAGGCACAGACCGAACAATCAATAAACAGTATTAAGGAAGCACGATTTAACAAGGCCTAGAAAACAGACTTCAGTTCAAACGTAAAGCCCTCTGGTGGCTGTCCTTTCTCAAGTGGTTAAGGAATTCATGTTGTAGATATTGCCTTTCATGGACACTAATAAGTGCGTTTTAATGTATCTTAAACAATAGTTTGGATTTGTTGAATAATCGGTCATGCTTTTCGATGTACAAATAAAACAAAGCATGGAAATAGAAGAAACAGATACAAAGTTTAATGGTCTGCACTGCAAGTTAACCTGTTTTTCTCATTTGATGTTGGGTGCGTTGTTTGAAGTCAGTAATTTTTGGCAATACTCCACGGTTCTACATGACTATAACTTGTTTTGCAAATTACCAATTCAGCGGGGATTTGCTGATGCTATTTAAAGATAATTCTTCCGAAAAGAGTTTGACATACATATGGGGGGGGGGGGGAGGAATACATGTTTGGGGGGGGGGGAGGAGAGGTTTGTGCTTTAAGCGAAACGTTCTGACATGAACTTAAGACGTAAAAAATGTTGAATTGGCTAGTCTGGTTAAGTGTAGTTATTGATAGTCACTAATGCTTCCGTCCAGAATAATCATTGTGTTCTTCCCAAGGAACCACTGGTACTACAAGGACACCTTGCTTGCTATAGTACCCCCATGGAGTGCTCATAGTTTTACCCTGGCCAGCCCTGCTGCTGCAGCAACAGGTTGCTTACTCAGAAATGCTGCTGCAGTGACCCTAGCCTCCTGTCCTTCTGGTGCTGTTGATGCTGATGGTGGCCTATGGATTGCTAGTGGGTGGGTGGCTGGGTGGCTAACAGCCTTGCATGCATCTGTGTGCTATTGATCAAACACAAGGTCACAGCATCAGGCCCTGCTGACCACTGAGTGTGGTCAATGCCAACTGACCCTCAGACAAGTGTCCTCAATGGCCTCTCATTGCGTTGGACAGTTCGTCCAATACAGAGTCATCTGATATATGCAGTGGGCGCCACAGGGTGGGGTGGTATTCACGTTGGTGAAGGGTTGGGCTTGGGTTACAGTGTGATGTCTTGGGTGCATAGCAGATGGAAAGGAGTGTGGCGAGGGGTAAATAGAAACGATGATATTCTTGTTTAGGTATGTTTAGTGCTTTTTAGAATTTAAGCCTCAACAGAACTGCGGAGAAGACCCTAATTTCATACGATGGCTAATTTAAGAAAGAAATGAAAAAAACCTATGAATACGAATTTTCTGATTATTCTTATTTATGGATAATTTGGTGGTGTGTACGTGAATTCAATTTTTATGCCCTTTTAATGTTCTGTCGTAATTGTTTCATTTTGTAATAATTGAAGGTGATATGTGCAACCAGTTGTAGTAATTGAAGTGACCTCGGTTGATGGATTTGCTTTTAAAATTTCCTTGAATTAATTGCGTTCAATTAAGACCAGGCCAAGGACAGTTCTCATAAAACTGAAGTAAGAAAACTTTTATTACGCAGTTGTTTTTTCTTTCTCTTTTTTCGGCAATCTCTTTGAGCATGGCAGCATCACACCTTGAACCGCTACACCGCAGAGCTTTATGATTCACTGCAACATGGGCTCTCTCTTAATAAGCTGGGCTGCTTCCTGATCCTTGAGTTGCTGCTAGAGAATCTCCACAGCTCTACTAATAAGTCCTGATGCCTGGCTCCCTATCTAAGTGGTCCCATGCCTTGGATAATGGCAGTATTTATGGGTCAGGCAACATCATCAGCCTTAATGTGATGCCTTGGACATTCAGGCCCTTGATGGGGTGGCATCCCTGCAGGTCACCAGTGCTGTTAATTGCTAAGGGATGAGATATTGGTCCCATCAAAGTAGGGGGAGGTGTTATAGAAAGGGTGGCCCAAAGGCTGCCAACCTCTAATGACCTCCGTCATGCGATGATACCTCTGACTCTAAGGCCTGACCTGACCAGTGCTATATTAGTGCACGGTGACTGAGGGTCGGATGCTACAACTCGGCTGCTTCCAGTTGCAGTAGGTTTGCTTTCATTGTAGTATATAGTCTATTGCATTTGATGTAGACCATTGCTTATATGAAGCTCCATGATGCCAATACTGTGCTTTGTAGTTGTATTTGTTGTGCTTTGCTGACTGCTGAATTGCAGATGACCAGAATGGCATGGATCACAACTGCTTGTTATTCAAGGACACCCTGCCTACCCATTGAAGCGGCAATAAACAATGTTGACATGAAAAAAAAAATGCAGCATCACCGTCGGTGTCCATAAACACCACTGTCATACAGCATTACTGCTATAGAGACTTGGCTACAAATTACAAAGTTTCAGCATTAAGAGAACAGCCAATACACCGTCAATAATGCTCAACAGTGATGACTATGGTCTGTGCTTGTAATTAGATGGATGAGATTCCCAGAAACAACTTCTCATCAGTGAGGTAGAACAGTTTCCTCTAATCTCTAGGACGGTCTACAGCTGCTGGCATTACATGCAATGTTCTGGCGACCATTGGATAGTTTACCTAACAATTGTGACAAAGTGACAGCAAAACCTAATTTTACACTGATCACCAGAAATTGGATTGGTTCATATGGTGCCCACCAACCTAACCCAACCACATCTGCAGCCCCAACCAAGAGACTTTTGAAGCCCCCTCCCTGCTGACTGGTTGAGGTGACCTCTATGCATAAGCGTCATAGATATTCTCTGGCTGTCCCCTGCTATCAGTTTTATGCTGCAATTGCTCCCTAAACCCAATCGTTTAGGCTGGCCAAGTCCAAAAAGACTTAACCTTCTTGGCTGGGACATCTAGGCACGTCTGTCGCTAACGCCGTTTAGCTAAGTCTGCTCTAATAGCCTATGGAGTTTTACATTTTACAAATAGTCCAGTTGATGAAGCTGATTATACCAGTTGTGTAGGATGTAGGTCATGTAGTAGTGGTGTGTTCAAATGTAAATACAGCTGTACAATACTAGAAATGTCTATTTTGTAAATAGGAAAGATATTCCTGTGAATTTGGGAGTTAATAGGATGCCAGAAGTCCGATTCACCTGACAATATTAATATATTGAGTTTGATAACTAATACTACCTGAGCAATCGAGTTGTTTCAAATCAGACATATCTGGGTAAACGGTGCACGTTTAAGAATGGTCCTTCCTGATGGTGGAATAACAGATGCCAATGTTGTGAATGCAAGACAATGTTTTCAATCTGATGTTATATTGGGAGAATCTTAAGACTGTTGCAATTCCTGTAGCTGCTACATTTATCAGCTTCCACTCTACTGCAGGCCTGCAGCTGGAAAAGACAGAAGAAGTAGTGTGAAGAAAAGGAAAACGTTTCCATGGCAATACGAGTAATCAGCTGGTGTTTGATGTGCCTGAGACTGTCACACAGGGCCCCTGCAATGCCTGTTCTGTCTTTGCCTGTTTTGCTACAGTAACATGATCATGCAGGCTCTGCCAGGAGGGGCTACCTGCAGCATCTCGCCAAAGGCTGTTTCACTAACTCTGTTACATTCTGCTATTGCCGTTAATGAGTCTTCAGCTTGTGCCTGCCTGCTTCGGCAAATCTGCTTGGATGGAACTTGGCTTGAGTCTCTTGGAGACCTGAGGTCTCTCGTGGTCTCCTTACTGCATTTTCTGGCTGTGTTGTGGCGACAGCTTCAACATGCTTCGAGCTTAACGTAAAGTTCTGTTTTGTGAACAAAGACAGTTTTGATTTTATTATCATTGTCAGTTTAGGCGGAGATAAGCATTAATGCTTATTTTATTTGTTCATTGACAACCGACTTTAAATAAAGATTTATCTTATCTTATCTTATCTTATCTTAGTGTGACAAAATCTGATACACTAATGTAGTGTTTTCATATTTTGAGTTTCACAGTTGATGTTTTAAGCCATGTAGAACAGTATTTTTTTTCTGCTGTCAACTCCTTTTCAGCAAAAGGAAGCACAGTCAGAAATAGAATCATGCTGTCTGGCCACTCGCAAATCCCTAAAGAACAAAGTCAGTTTTTGCACATAATAAATAAAGATACAAGAGGCATCTGTCTTAAATGATACAGATAAGCCGGTGATATTTCTTTCTGCTCTGCGTTCTGTCATATATTTGGTGGCCCAGTGGCAACACAATACATCACAGGGCGTCATCAGGGCCAGGCAATGCTGCACCTTTGAGAGTTTGCTGGAGCATATCATCTTTCCTGAAAAAGATGTCATAGCCTTAGGCTAACAAAACAGATATACACATGGGCAACACATTATGACAAACTGCAAATGTATGTGATGAGAAGCCAGGGTGCTCGAATTGCTAAACATAAGAGGCTAAGAGCATTGAAATCATGGCGTGCTTTTGCTGTGCTCGGAATTCTGGCTCATTGTACATGTATTATCACTTGGAATTGCCTCATTTATTGCTTATATTTGCTCAGAGTAATCCGTATTCTGAAAGAAATATGCTGTAGTACTTCACTTGTTTGACAACTGTATGGCATATTCGCCTCTACATTTGTCAGAGTACTGTCATGTATTAATATTTCAATTTTATAGATCATGTTTCATAGTTACTTGTGTGTGAATTTAGTCCTTCTTTATTTGGTATATATTCCATTGTCTAGCCAGTGCGACTGCATCATTTGCATAATTAATAAGGGTGCAACTGGCCCCCACAATCCTTTGTTAGAATTGACTGTATATAACAAGGTCAGACTGGACCTCAGTCAGTTTGGGTGTTTCCACCACAATAAACACCTCTCAACCTATACCCCTGGACTTGACTCTATTCTGTTCTCCATACATTACAGTACAATGCAGTATATTCTTTGGTGGCTTGATCAGCCTATTTTAGAGAGTTTCTCGACATTGAAACCACTCATGTTCTGAACACTTGTTATTTGTCTGAGTGTCCACATAACGAGGTTCTGCTGTGCAGTACTTTTGCGAAGGGCACCAGTAGCTCTGTTTCATGGTACATTCCATCGAGTGTTCGAACTGATTGGGACCATCTACACCATGCATTCCATAATAGAAGTACATCTAATGCATAGGGGCATTGTTTTGTTCTGTTGTTCGTAGCATCAGTGCTAGAGGGTTGCCCTGGGATGAGTTTAATGCCTTCCCACAGGTCTCCATGGCAACTGAAGCAAACTTATATCGAATGCCCCTACTCTGCTTAAATTTGAATGAGGACCAGTCCTTTTTGTTAAGTCCTTCTTTGAGTTATTGGAGAGTCTTGTCCAAGCACTGAACTTAAACCGTTTTTAGACAAAAACTGCGGTTTGCTTAACTGCATTACATGTCAGAGCAGTTATAGTGTCTATAAATGTGTTTTGAACAAAACATACATATAATTTGTAATATGAGAACTGTTGAGGAAGTACAATACTGACACACACTTATCAAGGGACGTTTTTACTTCTTTCTTTTTTTTGCCACATCCGGTACATGAAAGGCGAGCACTGCTCACATCCGGGACAGTACATGCACTGACTGCGGGGCTGCTGTGGGGCCAGGTGTGGCCTGGATGTCACAGTTCTGTCCCGCGGCTGGCTGAGATACGCAGTAATTTTTATTATTATTTTTTTTTTGTGGCGTGCACAGGGAATTCTCATCATGAGCAAAAATTGCTGGCATGCAGTGGTGTGCATCAGATGCGGCTGCAGAGCTCCCATCATTCACTGCGCATCACCCAGCCACAATGCTTGCTGCTGCATTGCACTGCAGGGCCAAACCGGCTCAGCTGCAGAGCTCTGCAAAAATGCCCACTCAGCAGATAGCTCTGCGCTGCTATGCACTGTGCATACAATATGCACATTCGTCTAGTTTTCCATAATATCTACAACGCATGCAAATGATGTATTTACATGTCATTGGGAGACTACATAAAGTGCTTGTCCCATGTTGTCCTCTGTTGCATAGTAATGTAATGGGTGCACATTATGCAAAAGCTTCCAGTGCATATTGTGCTGTGAAACATAAGTGTACAACATGACGAAATGAACAGACGACCATCAGATGCCATACACATAACATGATGATAGACATAACATGATATGTTTTGGAACTTCGTGTATTCATCCGTCAAAAAGATGGCGCTCTAAGCAGTTTTACCGGAAATGGCCGAGCAGAGAAATGGCCTCCATCCGCTGACGTGCTCGGTCTGCACGTGGCCGTTGTCTTCAAGCGACAAAATTCCAGCTTCCTGTTAATCAGATTGCTATGGAAACTGGGAAACCAGAGCTGCTTGTTGTGGCTCTTGCGTCGAGATCATCTGGGAGGCAAAAAGACAAGTTCTGGGATTCCTGTTTCATCTGAACAAACAGTCCTTTAAGATACAGCCAATGTAAACCGGAGATTCAACAAGTTGGCTTCTATTACAACAGCATGTCTGCCACGCAGTGTACACAAGTATTGGCAAACAGCTGTACCGGATATCAAAGAGTCTCATCCACATTGCTCACTTTCTCTAAGAATTCTTGTGTTTTTTTGGGCTTTGTGACATCTAGAGCTTTTTACTGCAACGAGCTGTCTTGTTGGCCGTCTAACATAACCATTTAATGAAGAGATAATAAACATGTGTTCAGGTGGGCTTATTGACCTGGGATATATATATAAAACTTAGCTAAGTTCAAGGTTTTTTGTTCTTTGCCTCGTGCATTTTTACATATTTCACCAGCAGCTCGATATGTTTTCTATTGGCTGCAGTAGATTATGGGGCATTTGTTCGATATGGCTATTTGTTTAAGCAACATGGGGCTAATGCTTAAACAAGCACAGAACACTGGAGACAAACAAACCTTTGTTGCGAGCTCTGATCAATATCACTGTGATGATAGGCATGACACTAATAACATGGGTCATAATAATAACATGAGGTAAAGAACATGGAAAATTATGAAGAGTGAACAAAATTATGATTATGATAATGTGGGAATGAAAAAGCCCTCAAATATTAGGTCAATGGAGCATCCCTAACCCTGATTCCTAGGTCTTGAATTACAGTGCTTTTGAAGAAGATAATCTAGGAAGTGATAATACCTTATCACCAGAGATGTGTCAACTAGCAAATTGTGCTTTGTCAGTACTTACAATTTTTAAGGTCATCTATTGTGGCATGATAATAGACTGAAATAGTCTATTTCATACGTCATTAGCACAGTCATACGTCATAAGCACAGTCATACGTCATAAGCACAGTCATACGTCATAAGCACAGTCATACGTCATAAGCACAGTCATACGTCATTAGCACGGTTTTGATAAGTGTCATAGTTAAATATTCTTTTGAGTGTAGTCTTGCAATTTCTTTTATTATCTGGCTAGCAACAAGGATATTTGATTGAAGGTTTTTAAGGGTGTTTTTTTCCCCCCCAGTATGTCAATTGTCAAGTTAAAAGGGTCAGCTCTAGATTTCACTGTCCATGTGTCATGTGTGTCAACTCGCTAATTGAGTCTGACCCAAAATAGACTCAGAAAGTGTCGCCTCCCACACAGAGCTGGTAGCAGCGAGGGCATGCAGCAGCTTCTGAGGCTGACAGACCTTCGCTGTCATGGCAACCAGCTGTGACTTACGAGGCCTGAGCAAAGATGCATGAGGCCAATGACTTGCAAATACCCAGCTACGACCTCCCAGCACCAGTCAGTGACCATGCAGTGTCCGAGCAATTTCACTCATCTGCCAATCTTCTGCTTTGCTAACTGGCTTGTTAAGAGAGCCATGGCCAAACAAGGCTGAGTAGTTCCACTGGTCGTCTTATTGGCAACTCTGGAATTTGTGTTTGTCACAATATCACTACTGTCGTGATTTATTTATCACACCTGTGTGTATTAATAACTTGTTTATCACATTGTTGTATGGTACCAAAACTCAAAATGCCGTTTTTTGAGTTCTATTTCTTTTGGAAAGACGATACTGAAGTTTTAGCCCACACAGAAGCCTGTGTAAAGATCAGGTCTTTAAATTGACAGAAATCCACCTTTGTTGCATAGATGGCATGTTATGTATGACCTTCTACAGACCTTAGTCGCATGACCATATACAGAATGAACTGATGCCTATGAGGAATGAGTGTCCAGAATGGCATGTCCTAGATTGATGGCTGGCCAGGGTCAGCAGCAGATGACAGGTGAATGGCTGCAGAGCGGGTGACATTAGTCTGATGGATATGTTTGTGACGTCATAGATGGTCAGTGTTTGGCGGAAGTAGGGGCTTACTCAGTGGGCATGGGCAATAAGCAATCAGCCAATGAAGCGCCCGAGAGAGGAAGTGGTTCTGTTTGATAACAAACAAGAGCTGGCCTGATTCTATTGATTGCCTTTGGTATACAGCTGTTTCTTCATAAATACAACACAGCCCCTGGCATGGTGTAGCCTCGTGTGTAGTGATAATGGCCATGGAGCACTCTGGTCATTAATGCAATATAGCATGGTGCGAGTCATTTCTATGTAATTAAATTATTAATACAGCAATGATTAACGCACACCTCAGGATTTGTGTCAATTAAAGTGTAATCTGTCGAATTGGACATTGCATCTGTGAATTTGCGTGAGATGGTACTATCATAATATATTTAATATGATTTTAAAAATATATGTGATTTCCTTGAACATTGCAGGACGAATTCCTTACACCCCAGCGATTGTCCAAGGTATGCAAAAGCAGTTATAATAGGCTAAGTCATACTAAGGTAACCTAAAGACTAAAACTAAGACTTATTTATGCCATGATAGGATGATAAGCATGAACAATAAGCCATAGATATAGCATTGTCAAGCATCATAAGTATAATTATATAAGAGTATCCCTTATATAGTGTCCCCATGACAAGTCATGTCCACATTATCATTGACATTTTATTTGGCATCACATTAAAATTTGCAGGATTGTAACATCACATATTACACACAATATGACATTATATGTACGTTATAGGTATATGCAATCAGTATGGATGTCCTGGCTTTGTATCCATTAAGCATTAACAAATGAGTCCATTAAGGAGTATATTCAATAAGTATGGAGCCTTTCCATTATCGTGTTTGGGATAGTACGTTTTTATATGATGGCCACAGTTACTACAATAAGCATATGACAATATTCACTCAATGTTATGGCCACGTTCAGCCAATTATCAGCTAATGTTAATCATTCTTTCCAAATTGAACACCTTTAAAGCTGATCATAACATGTTGTACACTTATGACATCATCATCATCATCATCATCATCATCATCAAATAAACCTCTTCGTACATATGTGTATATAGACCGACAAAAACAGGACCCAATGTGTGGTTATGTTTTGAAATTAACTCAAAATTTAATGTAATGAATTTGCACCATGTATAGGAAAATCATTGGAAATAGCCATTGGTCACTTGGTGAAAGAGTTGGAAAATACAAAACATGTCAAGAGTTGGGTGAGAGAATACTGAAAAAAACTCCGAGTGTAATTTTTGTTCAAGCGAAGCGAATACTTTTCGTTTTTTGTCATCAGAGAAATTGTTCCATATCACATTAAAGAGGAAAGAGCGCTTTATATGAAGATATAACACTCAATATAAAACATACTCCGGAATACATAGCAAAAATACGCATTTAAGTAGCTAAGAATGAATGTCAGTCCCTGGAGATTATGACCACAGATTAGCTCTATGCATTTCTCAATGGCAGCAATTAATATAAACTAGGTCAGTGTGACCTAAATACAGTTATTGGGTCAAGGTGACCCAGTTGATGACTTCTATGACAGATAAGGCGCGATTCTTTGACCAGTAAATCCATATATCTAGCAACAGCCTGGCTAGGGTGCGACTATTCCATAGTACTCCTTTGCATAAGGGCAAAATAATCCGCTTTGACACAGATTTGATTATTTTTTCTTGGGGGGGGGGGGCCTTGAGCTACACCTTTGATTGGTGGATGAGGAGCACGTGATCATCGTCTTCATCGGAGAACCCTGAGCCAGGCGAGTGCAGAGTCCTGTAAGGCGGGGGGCGAGCCCCCCTGTCAGCCCAGTGTATGGGGGGCAGCGGGGGACGGGCGGGACAGAAGCTGCTCTTGAACATTGACACGCTGTCCACTCCGGCCACTCGCAGGTCCACCATGCTGCCGTTTGCGTTGCGCGTGAAGGCGATTGGACGGTTGCGGCGAACATGGCGCCCGGGCATAGCCTTCTTGACATTGGCCAAAGAGGAGCCGGGGGGTGCGTGCATGGGGGCTTTGCTAGATGATGAGACGACCTTATGAGGCGGGGGTAGGCGCCCCCCAGAAGTCAGGCCCCCGGGGGGTACTGTGGGCAAGTGACGATGATGGTTGATGATGTTTGAGGAATGATGGTTGTTGGTGGCTGTGCTGGTGCTGCTGGTGGTCAGGGGTTGTTGTTGACCACTCGGGGGCACTGTGGGGTTGTGGGGGGACAGCGTCAAGGTAGGTCCCCCATTGGGAGGGGGTTTGGATTCCCCTTGGCCCGCCGCCGCAGCAGCCTGAGCAGCAGCTGTCGCCTCGTTGTGACGGAGCATGAGTTCTTCCCTGCGCCGAAGGTATTTGTGGCCATGTTTAATGTGGAAGCGAACGAAAGATGCGACCATCAGACTGACAATAACGAGAGTGAGCGCTAAATAGGGCACCCAGATGAGGCGGATGGGGATGCCACTTCTGGTCATCTCCTCATCCTCCTCCGCCTCCTCCCTGCCTCCTGCCCCTCCGTCCTCCAAGGGGGGTCCTCCGGGGGGCCTTGCCATACTTTGTGTTGTCCAACTGCCCCCCTCCGTCGTCCAGTTGCCCCCCAAGGCGCCCACCGTCCTAGTGACGTTGACCGCCATTCTTACACGTCATCACTCTCCAATGATGACGTCACTGGTAATCCTTACTGCTGGTGGCCTCTAGCGGCCTCCTTGTGACGATGCTGTTGCTGATGATCAACAGGTTGCTATGGCAACACCAGCTTCCGCATCTCCTGCCATCAAGCCATGACTGTGATGCTGTCATGCATAGAACAAGCTTCCCCTGCAAGCAAGACCAGGCATTAATCACATATACTCTCATCACTTTGCACCCATTAGGGGTTTCTTACAGCCAATTTCATAGAGTTGGAAACAAATCTCATATACTTGGAAGCTAAACTCCAGATAATGTCATGTGAATCCATGACTCCGATTGGCTAAAGCCAATAAAATTCCTGGACTCACATGACGTCCTGTGGATCTTAGCTCCCAAGTCTATTAGGTTTGTTTCCAACTTGGCTGTAATGTTCACGCATTAATCTTAAAGGGAAACCTGCATCATCACCTTACCTGTGCAGGTCGCCATATATGAGAACTGCCAACCTGCATTACATGTACCCAGGTACTTTACCAAATGCTTTGCCCAATGAATGTGTTGCAGTAATGTTTCCGTGTGTACCCCCTCCCGTGTGTATACCAAGTAACTGATCCTAAATATATGGTGTAAGGCTTAAAGCATCATATTTAGAAGCTGTGACTGACTGATCAATATGGAAAACAGAACATATCTTAGCCATTTGCTTTGCTCAATGTGTACACAGTGGATTGAATTACTTCCACTGCTAAACAAACACCGACAAATCAGTCAATGGTGAAATATGCACAGCAGCTTTGTGGGTTGGTCGTGAACTATTTCAGTCAATTAAATTCAGTGTTGAGCTTGAGTTTATAGCATTTTAAGAGGCCGTATTGTATTCACCAAAATCTCACGTACTCGCAAGCGTATATCACCTATGTTCATTGAAAAGGCCGAAGTATGTCACAAAAGTGTGTTTGCTTTAGACAGCACATGTGGCTTGAACAGACACTTTTTCAGCAACCAATTACAACTTTTCAATATATTTTTTTCTGTCTTTATTACTAAAATGAAAATATATTGATTCTAAGAAAAAAATGTATTTAGTTGATCAATTTAGTGGTTTCATTTGATATTACGAATATCTATTTGACATATTAATTGTCAGATGACATATTAATTGTCAGATGACTTAATATATAAGACCCTGTAGCCATTTGGTGTGATAGATCAACATTAAGTGGTTGAACACTATTATATATTGGCCCGGAAATAGAATAGTAAATTTTTGGTATTCCTGTAATTTCAGTAGTAAATGATGTGCATTGTATGATTATTTCCGCTCTAGCATTGTCTTACCCGAAGCTTCGCTGTGTGTGCATCATCATCCCAATGGGTTGCTGTTGTAGCTGCTTTGAAAATGACACACACGATCGATGACAAATACGTAATGGTCACTTTTGGCTGTGTTGATGTTAGGATAATGTTGTAATGGCACTGAATGATGTGATTAGTGGGTCTAAATACTAATAGTCCACCTGTAATGTGTTGCGTCAGAGCTGCTTGCTGTGTCGCATGGTCTTGTGTCAGCAGGGGGGAAACCCACCTGCTCATCGCTGCGGCGTCCTGGTTGCTATGAATTCTGTCTTTGCTGTTATTGTGCAATCCATGTGCTGTGGATTTGTGTGTTTGGGCATTCACAGTCATATTGTGTTGCTGTGATGACTATTATGTTTGGCGACATGAAGTTATCAAGTTAGAATAGTGTAGGGGGAAGTATGCTCACACCATATTGTTGTAATGTACCTAAGGTGATGTTTGCAGGGACAGTAGGCAGAGTTATACTATGGCATATGGAGTGAAACAAGGACCCACCTTTTCAGCATGTATATCCAGGATGCCTTTTCACCATTGTGTACGAGCAGCACAGTCTCTTCCTTGATCCACTGTGCTGTGATACTCCTCCTCCAGCCCCGGGACTACAGGTTGTCATAACGCGTGCTATCCTGACCACCTGTACCAGCTGACTGGCTGGAGCAAGATGCAGACATCAGTCGCATCGATCCGCAGCAGAAGCAGCAGCAGCAGTAGCAGCATCAGCAGCAGCAGCAGCAGCCCCCATCACAGCACTGTGCGTCCCAACAACTGTATATGTGCACAGTGCATCGCATCTTTTGCATATTCAGTAGCAAAAGCAGCAACAACAGGCCACCACAAAACGACCGCATCGATTCTTGGTCTTATTGTCTTCCCTACAAGGCACAAGTATGGCCATTATATAAGGTATACTTTGTGTGTCTTTGATGCTGAAAGTGATACTATCTTGGCTGATCCAAAAAAAAATCAGTTCCATTATCACCTGTTTGAGTTTGGGAGGGTTGTGGCACTTGGTGCCCATGTAGGCAGTGTAATGGACCCACCCTTTGGGATGAGCCTTTACATAATGGCGTGGACCCCCATTCCCACACTTCATGTCACTGTCTGATTAATAATCTTATGTAGGAGGCAAAAGTACTTGGTTTACAGTAATTTTGCCAGTGACATGTTTGACTGAGCTCTACTCCTATCAACCGGTGGTTGCCCTTGGGGAAATTATTGAGGAATTGTCACCTTAGCAGACTGTAAGAGAATCAAGAATATTCAGTGTTCACAGACCATGTTAATCCCGGTCCCCCTTGTGTCCCATTCTACCTGGCCTGATGTCCCGATGTCCTGGGTGCTGCTGCTTGTTGCATATTCTGCCTTCAGATCTGCAGCAGCCTCTCCTGCACAACACACTCACTTGCACAGCCCATCCCTTAGCTTTGGCAAATGCTTGCTATGTTTTGCTTTACTGGTGGCTTGCATGACTCGCAGCTGACGTTTCACTGACCTCCTCAAGGATTTATATTGGCTCACCGGATTGAAACCAGAACCTAAAAGCCAGACCTAATTGCTGATGATTTGTATAACATAATATAACTGGCTTAATCACGGCAAACCAAGATTGAGTTGTTAATTGCTGTGGAAGTAATGACATGCAGCAATTTAACTCAGAATTAAATTACAGTATCCAATGTTGATTCCCATTAAATTTTAGTTAAGGGCTAAAGAGATTTAGAAACCAAGTCTGAGCCATGATAAATATCTTTAAAAAAAAAGATCCTTTAAAACTAGACTATAGGTACCTGGGAATAGGTATACATTAATGTTATTTGTTACACTTGTTTATTGACAGAGGAACTGCACCATGTCTATATTAGACACCCACGCTAATGACTGTGTCCTGCAGTGTCCAGTGGACTGTCCACTGACCATCAAGAGAAGTCCATTACCTCGGTCACAGACTCATGGACTGAGTTATGACCACTAGGTAATGAAGCTTATTGGTGCACAAAGCATCAGGCTTTCTCTCTTGCTAAGATCTTTGCTTTCCATATAAGGAAAAGACGCAGGAAAAGACGCTGTTGGGCTCGTCACGTGCTCTTGACCCAGTGTCCTCAATCGCGTCTTGACGTTTTCCTCCAAAAAAGTTCTTTTTATTTGGTCATGATCACGATAAGCTGAGTCATAGGTTATTTGAAGCGTTGTCGTGAATTATGAGGTGGCTGGTTGGAGGCTGTTTCGCTTTCTACATTGAGAATGTAACATCTTAGGCACTAAATAAATGACGAAAAGCTTCGCTATTATGATTGTATATATTGCTCGATTCTCCGGTGTATTTTGTTAACTTCTGTGTAATTTTGTTGATGTCTCAAAAATATACCGGATGTTTTAGAGGCCACCGTGAATGGTTTTTGCAATTAACTCTGAAGCCCCGAGCCATGTTGGACCTCCCAGTAATTTGTCTCTATGCTGAAGATGTCTGCTCGAGACGTCCCTGTAATGAATCCAGGATCAAGTGGAGAGCCG
The DNA here is from genome assembly GCA_932294295.1 of Alitta virens. Classification (NCBI taxonomy): domain Eukaryota; kingdom Metazoa; phylum Annelida; class Polychaeta; order Phyllodocida; family Nereididae; genus Alitta; species Alitta virens. The sequence continues at coordinate 39,427,611 of OW028574.1, read as the reverse complement.
ACTTGATGATCTCTGGGGTCAGGGACATGACCTCTGGGCAAGTGATTATGAATGGTCATCAGAGCTGACATCAAGAGATCACAAACAGGTTTGGTCATGGCTCTTGTGGCCATGTCATGCAGATGGCCATCTTGTCACCAGGCTTGTGTTCCACATCTGACTAGGCCTATCTTGAAAGATTCTCGGAGCACTGCGCTGCTTTCTTGCAATATTTATAAACACCATGCTGCGTTTTGGCATTGTAATTCTGATGCAGCCTCGACCACATTTTGAGTCTCTTCTACATGTAAATCTCAACCGTTATAGTTGTAAATTCCATGCAGGGAATGGTAATTACTTGATAACAGGAACTTTCCATTTGGCAGATTGCACCTTAGCTGAATATCATATATGAAACACTTCGAGGTTGTAGGCTTAAAATGCCTCTCATGAAAGGTTTTGTTTTAACGAAGCTAGGTGATTATTTGCTAGAAACATTGTCTCTTGGAAATCGAAGGCTAAATGAAGACTCGCACTTCAAAGAGCGGTAAGGGATTGAAGTAAAACTGGTACTTCAGACATTTAACTCTAACCATATGAGATGTCAGTGTCGCTTTAATGTGCATGAATGAGCACTGATTTTGTTCAATCGTAGTCAATACATTCATTATAACCAGAAAAGCCATTTCAATTATCTATTTCTTTTCTGTCCCTTCAACCCCGTGAACCCACCGTTCCATTTAGAATACCAAGCAATTCTGTACATTATGCCTCTTATCTGACTCTTCCCACTTTCATTGCCCCCATCCTTAACATTGGCCTGAAATTGGAAGCCTTTGATGCTTCCCTGGCTGGATAGACTGATGCAGAAGACGTTGGGCAGGTGAGGCTGCCTCATCAGGTGATGCTATGGCTGCTGCTGCTGCTGCTGCTGTAACTACTACAGCCATTTACTTACTGCCTACCACCAACTTACTTCGCTAATGTCTTCTCTTTAATAGTGCTTTCCCAAATGTTTCTGGAATGTTCCAGTTTGTAGCCAATAAGTCATCTAGATTGTGGGGTCTTATGTCATTCTTCATCCTTGATATTCTTTAGTGTGGATGATAAACTTTAGTTGGAGAGCTGTTAAAAAGGTCGCAGCTTTTAGGCCTTATGTTATACGTCAAATGATTGATAGAAGAAAAGTTTAAATCCGAGGCTGCCATCAACATGCTTGAGCACGTCTACCCGCCTTGGAGCATCTGTCTTTGTGACAGCAAAGGGGACACTTGGCCACCTTTGATTACACCCCACACATCAAGCCTATGCTCTCACATATGCCACCACAGCAGTTTTTGATTCCTTTCAGAAAGTTTGCAGGTGTTCCGTGCCAAGAAAGTACTGTTTATCATAGGTATCTCTTACACGTGTTTCATGAGTTGAATGTAAAAGGCAATCATAAATGTGCATGGCCCGAAGTAAAGTTAGAAAGATCATATTCTGCATTCATAAATTATTCTAGTGGAATGAATCTAATAGTTCTCGAAACTGAGATATGTTTGGAGGCAAAATATACACAGGTGCAGAGCACAAGTTTTTCTAACAGCCAGAAGCTGTTTTCATGGTACAGGTGTACTTTCCCTTCAAAATATTTTCTCAATGTTATGCATGCAATACTTTTATACAACAGACGCCACCTTCTTCATTTTATTCTCTCATCTTATATGTCTGTATTTGTGTCTCTTGTCTGTGACTTTCCAGCACCACATTTGTCCTGTGGCTTACCGGTGTCTGCAACATTTGACCTAGCCCCCCCCCCCCCCCTCTTGCCTATGTCTGACCATTGTCCTGCATTTGGTCACTTCGCTATTGTTGCCATGGTGCAGAATGACCATTCAAGATACATTGACATTGCCTGCCCTTGTTGCAAAGCTGCATTGTGTGCTAGGAAGACAGGAGTATTGTTACTGGCACGACAATGCAATGTTTGCTGGTGGGTTGGCCCTGGGAAGGTCTGTAAGCATGCTGGCTGGTGGTCATTATGGTCAAGCACATTGAAAAACTAGAGCCCTCGAGACCTAACATTCGTGTGCACGAATTGCAATACAATAGGCATTTCGTGAATTAATTGTTCAAGCTTGTATGTTCCTCCAAAGTTAAAACACAGCTTGAACTAAGAGATCCCAGGTTCAACGCATTGTCTTCAATTGCTGCGGAAGTTAAGTTGGAGGTCAATGCCCCCATAACGACCTGGACACCGGATACTGCAAATTGAGTTAAATCATTACTTATAAACGTTATTTGCGTAAACTTTGGATCTGGTACTGCTTATGTTGCAGCGAGTGATAGACCCAACCTATGAGCTAAATGAGTAACTTGCTGTGCACGATCACATTTTGCCATCTCATTATTTCTGTGTGGACGCTGATCATGTGAAAGCTCAGCTTCGAACCAATGACACCTGGAAAATTCAAGCTGGAAAGACGTGCTTCTGACCATTCCTATTGCGATTGAGGAATATGAATCCGAGCAAGCAGGCCAAAAGCAAAAAGACATTGAACAGACCTATACTAGTTTTTTCCCCTCTGCTTTTCTATATGAAGCTATCCCTGTCGGACTGTCCGTTGTCTTGCCTTTTTTCTCCTTAATATATAATAACTGCTGTGGGAAATGCCAGCATTCACCAGCCAATGGCAGCTACATATCTTACAGTTAGACAGCCCCTTGTAATGGAAATGCAGGACCTTTTAATAGTTAATGGAGAGCAATCCATAAATGTGCACTGTATATATTTATTGCAGTTTGATTGACGACTGCTTGGTATATTTCTAGATATACATATAGATGTATTCTGTCTCATGCCAGCACTGCTGTGTTTTTTTAATGCATAGTGAAAGTTTTTCCTGCATTTTTTACGTGTAAGTTTTTACACATTGAACGTGTGATTAAAAATGTAGTCTGGGCATCGTTAGCGACATTGGGCGATAAAAAGGCTGGCTGTAGTCTAGCTAATCGATTCTTTGATAGGAAAAAAACCTAGGTAGCTGTATGGTTTACAGCCAGTAGAGTCACCTTGTCCTTTTTTTTTTTCTTTCTTTTTTTTAAGTAAGGGGAGAGTCATTTGGAGTTGCATGATTTGGATCAACTGGGCGAGATTTCTTGTATTTTTATTTTGTTTCTAGATTTATCTTTTGTTTTATTCAGGATATTGAAATTACTGTACACTGTTGTAATTGTGCCTATTTACAATGTATATTTGTATGTTGTTATTTCGTGATCAAATCACCGGATCACGTATGATGGGAACCAGGAAAGTTGAGTGAACTGTTTGCTTGTTGTCCCAATTGATCTGCATTGTTACTGCTGCTTCTGCTGCTGCCAATATATTAGTGCTGTAATGAGGAGACCAGGTGTTCTCTCTGTGATTTGTCTGCTCATGATTTGTGGCTGTGCTCCTCAAACGATAGTAAAAACGCAGCTCGCAACGTTTGTGGACTGTTGCAGGACGTGATGACGGCCGTAATGGCCCACCTCATAAGGCCCTGATGACCGACATTACAAAGTTCACTCAAGCCAGTGCTGGGCTCTCCTGCGTCATTCCTGAGAGCATTCATTAGACCTGCGTCACTGCTGAGACTGGTGCTATCTGAATGCAGAAGGATTGTATATATTATATACAATCAATGCAATGATTGCAAATGACAAGTGGATGATTCTGAATGCAGAACAAGGATTGTATATATTATATACAATCAATGCAATGATTGCAAATGACAAGTGGATGATTCTGAATGCAGAACAAGGATTGTATATATTTTATACAATCAATGCAATGATTGCAAATGACAAGTGGATGATTCTGAATGCAGAACAAGGATTGTATATATTATATACAATCAATGCAATGATTGCAAATGACAAGTGGATGATTGGTATTTGAGGAATAGAATGCCTTGGTGTCTTTTCCCTGCTTTGGTGTTGTTTCCCTTTCTTAAGTGTTAAATTTAAATCTACTTCTTATGCATGAGAACCAATTAAGGGCTATTAACGAAAGCAAACGAGGCCAACCCATCTATTTGTTTTCCTTTTTAGTGGAATTATAATGTTTTACCTTTTCAAAGAAGTGTAATCGAGCCTTTCTATTAATAAAAAGCAAACCAATACCATTTTGTTGATTCCTTAATCAATTAAAATTGGATGTTATCACGAAACGCCTTGAGAAAAAGTTCCTTAAACCTGTTTCAGCTATTCTGAATCCTGTCATCTTATCCCCCCAATTGCCCTGATTAGTGATATCGATTTCATCTCTCAGCAGATCACTTGCATCTTTAGCAGACCACTTACATGTCTTAGCAGATCACTTGCATCTTTAGCAGATCACTTGCATGTCTTAGCAGATCACTTGCGCTTGCGGCCTAATCCTGCGCAGGAGGTGAACACTGGGCTGGGCAGTGGAGCTGGTGCCTGTAGATGTGCACCTGATGGTTGTCCTGCAGCAGTAGCAGGAGCCCCGCCCACTGCTTGCATCCCCTAGGTATTCAGCAACACTCTGGATTTGAAAGCCATGCTTTCAGATCCCTTAGATCAAAGACCTAAGAAGCTGTAGTGATCTGTAAATGCCCCGGGGGGCAGCCCAAATAGGCCCCATATACCATGTGCATTGCCACACCCTTACATTAACCAACACTGCACCACTGACCAGTTCATGATTTACAAGCACTGTCAAGCAGAAAATGATTTGATAGCAGTCCTTCCTTAGATCTCATCCATCAAGCAGATCAGGTTTGTCCTCAACCTTGCTTTATAATGTGTTTTATGAGCCGTGATTTATAACCAAGTTGCCCTTCGTGAGTATGCATGGTGAACCCTGATGTTTACCTGTCTTTCTCACAATATTTGTCAGGTAAAGGTAGCCTGAGTTGTTAATACGTAGTTGTAAAACTCCCATATATCTAGTGACTCCATGCATATACAAAGCTGAAGAAAGACCCTCTAGTGTATCGTATCATCCGCAGTCAAATAGACCCATGAGTGAAGATGCAGCAAGTTAGGTATGGAAACGTCCTTATAAAGCAAGTAACAATTTATTAAAAACGACGTGCAGTAGGCCTATACAATTATCAAGTGAATTTTTATTTTTTTAGCGAATGCATGGATAAGTACAGCTACATTGGTCAATCCGTTTGGTGTGCTATGAATTAAATGATGGGCAATGGTGGCATTCAGTGGCATGTGCTTACTCTGGCTACACACATGACAGCTCGTCAAGGTGCTTACCGAGTTTGTAATGACCCTGGGGGATTGTCCTTGTGCAATATTTATGGTGATCACCACTGGACACTCCTGATCCCAAGACAAATGACATCTATGTATGTGCATACTAGACACGATAACCTGTTACGGTGATCCCAACTGGCGGTATGGGAATCTAGGCTGAATATTTTAATATAATTACTTTCTTCTTCTTTTTTTAAAGTTGAATTTGATGGGCTGTAGCTACGAAGAGAAAGGCCACCACTAGATTTTCTATTATACTTGAAACGTTACCTAAAATAGCTGCCCAGATTGTGCTGCAAACAATCTCAGATACTTGTATACTTTAGCCTGTTTTTAGGACGTTCCACATCATCATGTACACCTAAATCAATTTATTCTGACTTGTAGAATGATTATCCTAACCTTGTGCAGAAAAGCCAGTTTCAAGAAGATTGCCCTTGCATCGTGGTATTGGATAACCTTTAGTTATATCACCATGATGGATGTATTTGTTATACTCACAGCAAGTTGACTCATTTGTTGGTAAAAGCTTCAAGTTATTTTCTCTGCTCTGTTGGATCCATTGAGTTTGTGAAGGGTTAATATCAGTCCTTGGTGTTTAATCAGAGTGAAACATTTCCCCTATTTACCCTTACTAGTGTGTTATGAACTGAAGGGACCTATGGAAACACACAAGATATATGGATATTAGAGAAATCTAACCGATAACCTTATGGCCACCATCTCCACTTCCCAATAATGGAATGGCATTTCTCTATATGTTTTGCCTTCCTATGAGTAAGAAGTGTTGACTCGGCTAACAGAGCTGAGGGCCCAAGGATCTTTTTGGTTTGTCTAGCACTGTCTCTGTTTCCACATCTCTCCCGTTGATCTGTATCTTCAATAAAGCAAAAAACACTGTCTATATTTATAGTGCAGCTCTGTCCAGACTGCCACCTCTTCTGCTGCTGCTGTGTCTGGCTAAACACAGCATGAAATGGATATATCATTGATTGCGCATTACTTAGCAACTTAGCACTTGGAAATTGCCCACAAAAGGCGATGGACTATGTAACAAAATATCTCGTGGAAGAGACTTGTTCTTTGTTGACGTTTTGCTAAACTGGCCATATATCTATTTCATCTGCCCTTGGGCACCAATATGAGTTTTTTTTTCACAGACTACATTTTATTGCATGTTAAAATGGTCAGATTTTTACAAGGGAAGTTCTGAGATAATCGATGTTGCATTTCTTTTTGATGCGATTTATGGGGAAAAAAATCTATATATGTTATGGTTGTGTATCGTGCAACCTCAGCATTTTGTTTTGATTAAAAAGCAGTTTAGCTTACACCACTGAATAAACAGGATGATTATAACGAGCACCATGGCCTCTTTTGACTTGCCTGCGTGCATGCAAATTTGCTCTACAATTTAGGCATTCTTGCACTACTTTGTCCTACATTTGATGTAGCAGTGGGAAAATTGCAGTACTATGGAGGAAATTCCTGCAAAGACCTCTTCCTGTTTGCTTTGACAGCTTAGTAAATATCATCAGTCTTACTACGGAGGGTGCAGGGCCATTATGATGGAGTGTGATTGCTGTGGCATCTTGAGTGCACTGTTAACAAGGTGCTCTATCACCCACCTGCTATTGTTATCCCCAAAGAGGTCTCTAGGACTTCCATGCAATCTGCCATGCTCTCAAGTACCTGGGATGTTCTCTGTACATTTTCTTATTCAATTAAATTAATCTTGTCTTATTATTGGTGACTTTGAACCTGGTAATCATCTTGAAATTTGTTGGATGTCTTTTCCTGCGATTATGAGTGATACCCTGGGAGTTTCCTATATCTTGATGAAAATTAATGTATATTATATTTAATTATTTTTGCTTGGTTGCTTTAAAAGCTCAGTTTTGTTTGAGTTATTGAAGGCTCCCCAGTGTCTTTTCTCAGATGAAATTGAATGATTAGGAAGACATGATAAGGTCTATGGAGGTGAATGATGCTCGCGCTGAGGGGAATATATGCCATAATCAAGGCTTGATGTTATGATCTGGTCCTGGTGAGAATAACACCAAGGACAGCTAGTGGCAGGTTAGCATGGCCCCACATCTAGACGCCTGCTAGACAGGGGCTAGACAGGGGCTAGACGCCTGTCAAGGCATCCCTTGATCGATGCTTGCATCAGCATCCGGCATCGTGTCGCTCGATCTGTCGTGTGGCTCTCCCACAAATCAGGAACCTCAAGGTGATGCCAGAGCTGTTTTCCTTTCTACTTCCTTGGCATATCACGTCAAACTGCAAACAGTAGAGCACATATCGGTCTTTCAAATTTTATGACACACTCTCAGGACACCATGAAACAGCTTTTAAAATGATTGAATAAATTGAGGCCAATCCAGTAAGGCGTAAACGTAAAATATTTTGACACTACTATTAATTTACTGTCAAGTGTATAGGTGTTTTCAAGTCCAATATTTTGCATGACCCTTTGCCTTTCTGTGTCACCCAATATCTCAGCTGATTCGGTTAGCTCTGGAAGGTGGGAATTGAATTTCAGCAAATACCATGTGGCTGCATGACATTGGTGCAACATTGTTGCAAGAATGTTAAAGTTGAGGTCACAATGAGGTGTAAATATAGCTCTTGTGTCGTGTTAGTGGACGATGCTAATGTGGTATGAATAAAACATGAGGACAACAACAGTTTTGTTTGATGTTATAGCTCTAACATCAGTTGTATAATAACTAATATCATTTTGTCATGTGAGAGGCTCATTAGACTGCTAGACACGTGCTTGTCAAAGGGATTGTATGGGGGCTGACAGGAGCCTTGTGACTGTTGTGTTATCACATCAGGCAAGATATGAAGCAGTACAAGGGAGATCATGGCACCCGGCTTAACGCCATTTGACAGCTTGTCTGTTGGGATTGCTCTCATCACTTTTCATAATTTTTCCTCAAAACTGCTTTACCATAATTTTAAAGTATAAAATGTGTGTTCAATAATGTGTTTTATGAGGGACATTCAGCTTGCAAGTTTTGAACCTAATCAATGTCATTTATCGAAGTAATTTTCAATGAATTCTTAGATTGTCTTTAAACTATCTGTGGTTCAGCATACAGTGAATTTGGTTGAAATATAGTTTGGCTGCTGTGTCAGGCATGCGAATCTGTCATGAACAATCTATACCCAGTCGAATTTGAAAAGCAAATTTGTGTTTGTTCTTGATGATTAAGTTGCATGCTTCAAGTCCTTCAGTTGACCTTGATGTCACCGGTTGCCTGCAGGACCACCTTCTTGTTGACAAGAGCCTGACACGATTCTGCATCTGTAAATTTTCTCATAATTAGACGTTTGCTCAGAGGTTCCCATTGTGGCACATTCACATGCTAATGGGAAGATTTAATGCCCTTCTGCAGAACTAATCTCGGCAACCAGGCGAAGGCGGTGCCTTTTTTCGCACTCCAGGATGCACATAAAGAACCCGGAAGTAATTTGCAGAGGCAGAATTGTGATACGGTTTAATTATAATTATTAATTCCATTAATGCCTTGATATTGTGAGCGAAAGTGCCTCTCTTCTGATGAATTGCCCTTGAGGAGGCATTGGTCTGCCAGAAGTGGAATGGTTGAATTCCATTATAGTTAGGCATTGCAAGAAATAGTCTGAATTGTGCTAAGCATCAGATGAAAATTCTGGTTGTATATTTTAAGTACTCTATGTGGGTTTCTTGAAATTAGGCAAGTTTGTGAAAGCTGTATACTAACTAATTAAAGCACCTTATCTGGATCGTTTTACTTGGCATCCCATTTTAATGGTAATGGTCTACTTCTGGCCACCATCTTATGAGACTCAGTGCGGTTATTAGCTTCTCGTCTTGATGAAACTTGCAACATGCCTCATCTCCGATGTCATGCGAAATTCTCATCCACTACTCGAACATGCAGAGCCTGAGCAGCAATGAAAGGAACTGCAGTTGCCCCTGGGGCTAATATTAGAGAAAGGTTCTTTGGAGTATGATACACCTCGTTAAGGCATATGGTGCTGGCTTATGGGGTTAAGTAAGTATGTTGTTAAAAGCGTTTTCAGTGCAGCAGACTATCCTGATATGGTGGAGAATCCATTTGCGGGTACTTATTGTTACTGTGAAGGAGAAGTATCCTATTGTGAAGAATAGCATGTTAAATAGCATTGTAGAGGAAATTTCGCAGGCAATGGCTTTCTTATGGGCCATTAGGTTGCGATGATTTTGTGACAACGCTGTAGGCAACATTGCGGCAGAAGGCACATGACATTGTAATTAGAGAGAGGGAGAGAGAAAGTCATTGGGAGTTTACAAGCTGACGCTGACGCTGCTTTAACGGTGGAAGTCATCTGCCGTCTGCCTTAAAGGAGTGTCTTGCCCTGTAACGCCATGCAATAGCACCTCCATTACTGCATCATGGCCCGGTAGAATTACTTTGTCAGGAACATGCCCTTCTTTAGCTTCTTCCGTTTTTAAGGAACATTCTACGAGCTACCACAGCCATCAAGGAACTAACCGCTGCTCGTTAAAATGTAGTGAAACAGAATGTGAGACCAGTATGGAAAATTTCTGTCAAAAAATGTTTCCATTTATCATATGATTACTTGATCTCCTTTTAGATAGCGTCAAACTGCAGTAGTGTCCAGGGTTATGGCCTAGATATGCAAATGATATATGTAAATGAGATTAAACGTTATGCAAATGAGCAGTAAACCAATGCACCCTGGGCAAAATGTCAAGGGAAGCAATTCGTGATGGAAAGGAATACAAGAAGATGCGTCTGCAAAATGTATGTAAATAACACTCAGTTGCCATGGTTATGTTGCAATGATGCCCATCCTCTTTGTGCAGCAGCATTACCATATCCTGCAGTGCCTGCTTTTGAATGGTACATAGCTATTTTTGTGTTGTCGAGAGAATTCTGCTCAAGATAGAGTCCCATAATAAAATCGTGTGATCTGGTGCACCCCATATAAAGATATGTCGCCCAACAAGGCCAAAGCAAGTGCATTCCCATTCTGCTGGCAATAAGAAACTTCCATGGCAATAACAGTGAGAGAATTTAATTAGCAGTGGCTATGCTGTCAAATGACGAAAGATAAGGACATAAATTATGAATCTGGAGAGCGAGTGTTTCATGATTTCAATCATAAGATTGGAAATATGGAATGATATTTAAAGGAGAAAGTTAAATTCGTGAGGGGTAACCACTGGCACAGCTGTGTACATACGCACAATACATACATATATATGTCTTTGACGTCTGGGTCTTTGTGACCTCTACAATCATGTCGGTAAAATTCATTCATTCACATACACTGAAAATAAGCAATTTCAAATACACAGCGTAGTTGTAGTATGCGCTGCTGATGTTTGCTTTTGTACTATTTATGTATATATATATATATATATATATATATATATATATATATGTTTATTGCTGTAGACACACATAATGCATTACAATATTGTGTATTTGCAAAATATTAGTGCCATATTTATGCCATTTAAAGCTCTCAATCGACCATGCAGTATCGCTTTGTGATAACTTGGAAAATGACTTGGAAAGTCGTCACATGGGGCTTGAGCTTTTGGTATCAGAGTTCAGTGGTGATGGCCTGGAATTGATGGCATGGACCATCAATCAGAGATGATGGCAATCAATGTGTGGTGGGAGGATGGAAGGAATCTGCTGCTGATTGTCATCATGTGTAGATCATGTTTACCATGTGTGTTTGCTGTCCCTCTTACACATGGGGACCAACACACGGAGACCAACTGACCCCTTGGGAAAATGTGACCTCCGCATGTTCAATGTTGGCTCTTCTCTTTCTCTTATCTTCCTTCTTTATGCCTAATGTCAACTACATGGCTTGGGTCTCCTTAATAGGTCCCTGTGTCCCCATCACACAAGCAATATCCAGTGCAATATCTTGTCTCCTAATGCCTCTGCAATCTAGCATCTTGGGCTGTTTGAATTTGCCACAGGGTGGTCCTTTAAGGCGTGTACCATCTGCTTTATATTTGACACGATAAATCTCCATATATGGGTTGTTATCGTGACGTTTCTCCCAGGTCACCGTTTTTCACAAAGCCAACTAATCACAATGCAGATACAGACACAGCTGGGGACTTGTTTTATGTTTGATGTGGCCTATAAATGGAAAGATGCCATACAAGATTAGGAAATGAACACACGCAGCAGCTCCACTAAGCCTTATTTGCAGCCTTGTGTATTGTTCAACCTCCTTTTCAAGGAAGATTACTATTTTCTTAAATCTCAAGGCGGTTTTGTGGTATGTGGCATGTAAATCGGAACATTTTCCTTGTGATGAAACGCATGAAGAAATCTAGTTTGACAATAGTAAACTGTATCAGTAGTGTTTTCATAATGCATGTATCTGACTCTGTAGCAAGGAGGCTGCGTGGAGAATGGAGGCTTTGCATGATGCTCTGTGCCTTGTCATATCTTCACACATGTAGGTAGAAGCAAATGCAAAGGTTTGAAACTGAAAAGATCGTCATGATGTATGCAAGAAAAACAAGAATATTTAAATAAAATATATGCGGTTAAAGAAAAGCTTTTCGGTTCTTTGAAATAGTCTTAGTTACGTCACGTCAATAGATGGAAACGGAAAACAATATAGGATTATGTATGTTCTTGATGTAAAACTCAACCCTAATATGTCATGATCTTCTGTTTTATCTTTTGAGCCTCTGACATTTTAGTTGATTTAATGTGAGTACTTCCTCTGCTTGTTCATGATTAGCAACTGAGGATGTATTATTCAATTCAAATCAAATTTATTTCCATAGGCCTATTCATTTATACACATTTATTAATTATGTACATGGTGGGCAGATGCTATTGGTATTTACCCTAAGAATTAAAGAAATGAAAATACAAAAAGTAAAAAACTAATTTCATGATGGTAATGTGGGAATTAATGATGAATTATTGTATTTTCTTCTGGAACAGTAATTCTTATCCTGCCTGTTCTTCCAATTTATGTCCTTCCCAATGCCAGTCTCAACGTAATTTAACTGAACAATCCTCTGAATGCAAAATTTCTCGTCCCTCCTGCAGAATAGGATACATACAAAGCACCCATTGAGAAGCGAACTGGGGACTCTCATTTGCATAAAAAAGCTGGCTACTGATTAGGGAATTATTCTTGCAACAAGAACTGTCAGCTGTGATTGCAGCTTAACAAATCTCCTCACCAAGGTTTCATTAGATTTGTGAGTGATTAATGAACTTTATGGCAGAACGACAATAATTGGTGTACTCGTCAAAATAGCTTTTCTTATCAGTGGTCGCTATACAGAACTGGTCCATAAATAATGGATATTTATCAAAAAGGTTTTGGTTGGTTTTATTGTTGATGCAGACCTCTTGAAATATTGGTAACATTAATCAGGATGCTTTTAACCATATCTTTTTTTTATTTTTATTTTTTGCAATTTATTAAATATTTTTGATAAGGTTCCAGTTAATAGCCTTATAAGCCTCACCATCAGGACAACTTCAAATATGCATAACATGATTATATAAAATACACGTGGGAGGCTAAGTTTGACCGATTACGCTTACTTTTGATTTGGTACATAGAATGCAAGTATCAGGCCAATCTTTACGAATGTTGCGAAAATGGGTTGTACGACAGTTGAAGTTGCAATTATTCAAACTGACTGCTACTTATATTTTGCTCCGATGAGCTGTTTATTGGATGCCATGTGTTTGTGACTCATCTCTGTAGTCCCATCTTCTTTTCCACTGAAGCCAATGCATCTTCTGGAAGCAATTTGCTGAACTTGAGAGTTGTGTTTCTCTGTATTCTAGTCACAGTGCATCTTGCGCACATTGTGCAACGGCCAGCTCCTATGTACAGAACTTAAGAATCCATAAGCATAAAAAGATGACACAAACCTGACTCAGCTCGACGAAGCTAGAAAAGCATCCCTAAAGACAGCGCAGAATAAAGCTGCTTTAGTTATGTTTTGATGTTGTGACTTCAGAATGGCCATAATGGAATAGTGAGTGATTAATGAATTAACTAATGTTGAGACGTAAATGCATCGCAATATGCAGGTGTATGTCCAAGTGACAGAATTACTGGATGAAATATTTCAGAACTAATTATGTATGTGTCAGTCCAATCTATCACGCCATTGGAAAGCACTTCATGTAAATAGATCGGCCATGTTTATTTCAAAGCATGCCTCGCAGGTAATATAAGATTGTTGAAGAATGTATGAATTAATAAAGCCCGGGCATGTCTGCAAATGCACCAGGAAGGCAATCAATCATTTAGCCACGATGTTCCATTCACATTATCTTTCCTTTGATAATTTCTGTGTCACAGGACACCAGTTTCCATGAATCGTGACAATAATATTCTGCTGCTCATCAAAGACCATTTCTCCATAAAACTTTCAGCATTTGGGGCTCTGTTAGTCCCAGACCTCACTGTCTTTCTTTATTGTGCAGGAAAAGTGCTGGGTGAGTGAGAGAGTCAATGGGTGTTCAATGCAGTGGTATTGTTAACCGCAAACCACAAGGAGATTCTTGTTCTCCTTTTCTATCTAGTTTCTGAGTAGATAATAGTCTGGCTTGTCCTTGCTACGCAGTACACAGTACTACAGTTGTGATTCAGTTTCAAGGAAATTCTCTTGTTATCTGCAGATGAAAGTGGGCATTTGCACCAAATTTACTCGTCAGCCATTTAACAGGTCAGCAACCAAAAATTATAGATAAAGGTCATTAACCAAACACATTATGTAAACAAATCAACCAGAGTTGGCTTTTCCAGGCCTTTCGTCCACGTTGCCCAACGCGTGTAGTATAGTGGGAGTGTCCGCTTTCCATCCTGTTTCTGGTATTTATGAGCAGTAAGGCACACCTAGGGCTTGAAATATGCAAAGCCAGTTCTAGTGGTGTGCCATCGGAGACCTAATCCCAAGGGTGAGACTGCGAGGAGACCGGGCTGTGAGGCCACATCGGTTGGGGCTGCGTGACCGGCAAAGGCGATTAGCGGCATTTGTTGGGACAGGACTCGACTAATGTCCTTGGCCGCAGCCGATTTGCTTTCTCCTGCCGAGCTTTGCTCCTTCATGCTCCTCTGCTCCCCTGTCATCACCTAACTGCGCCTCATTGTCTGAAATGGCAGTTTGTTTTTCACACGCCCCTCTCCTTTTCTTCAGCCCATTTGTCCAGGACCTGTCTTGCATACGCCTGGTCCAGTTGAGTTGTATGCTGTGCCTTCGGCAAACTTAAGTCTATTAGCAACCTTCTAGGAGTACAGCTGTATGTCGTTTGCTGCTGTTCTTATTTTCGGAATTTTCACTCCTGTTCTCACGAACTGCTCCAGCTCAAACATAGCAGTTTATAAAGACTTTTTTTTCCTCCAGAAATTGTATGTAAATGAGCACCGTCAGTGTGTAAAGAGTGAACCTTCATCCACCGGCATATCCCTTGGGCCTTTTTTGTGTGACCTTTTGTGTTTGACTCTACATTACCCTTGAGACCAAGTCACCAGCTGGCTGGAGCAACTTTCATTCTCCTTCATTACACTTGCATCAGGTGTTGACGAAGTCCTTAACCCCGAGTCTATTTTGTGCGCTTTAGTTGTTGAGGCAAATGTTGCTCTCCTTTATACAGCCTGCTTTTTGTTCTTTGCCACTCGAGTTTGGATTAGAGGTGCTTGACTCCTGTGCTGTCTGCTGTGGTCCGACCCTGCAAAACAGCTCCCGAAGTGTTCTGAATAAAAGTTAATGAATAAAGAGAGAAGTGCTTCGGGTAAATGAATAAAAGAAAGTGGGAAATGGATGGAATAAAAGAAAGCAGGGAAAATTGAGGCAAAGCAGACAAATAGGCTCGTGGGAAGAATCACTTCAACCCACTCCTGCCCATTTCTGGCTGTTTGGTTTCATTCAGCCTTTTTGCAGACTAGGCAGTTCTCAGCTGTAAAGC
This sequence comes from Alitta virens, assembly GCA_932294295.1. NCBI lineage: Eukaryota > Metazoa > Annelida > Polychaeta > Phyllodocida > Nereididae > Alitta > Alitta virens. The sequence goes on along the minus strand of OW028574.1, from coordinate 39,412,387 downwards.
AATCTTGGTCTGTTCCATTTGGCACTCGGTCACCCCTGGCCATGGGTCACTCTGCCACTGAAGGAAACAAAAAACACGCAGCTCCCTATTCAATAAAGACACACAGTGACGCCTAACCAGCCATGAAAAGGTTGTTATAGCTGGGATGAAAGATATTCCCTGCCGTACAAAACGCCATCCTGTGTAGAATAGATCCAGACAATGTGCATCTGTTATTCATCTCCTCTATTCTGCCTGTTATTTTTATTCTTTTTATTCTATGAATCTACTGTTATGACGTACATAGTGCAAAGTATATTGCAGAGTCTACAATGTCGTCCAGTGCATTTTGTTCAATAAATGTCATACACTGTAAAAACAAACAATGTACTTTTTCAAAAATATCAGCTGCTTTTCTGATGCTAGAAATTGTCTTCCTTATTTTTCCAAAATATGAATAAATAATGCATTGCTGTATGGGCGTCTAGCTCTAGCATCAATGGGCTTTAACCATATAGGTTTAAAAGCATCATTCATGCTGCTGAAGTTCTATTCATAGATGAAACACTCCATCAAAGTTCAGCTAGTTTGCTAAGTCCGAAAAGGCCTTTCTGTATGAATAGATTGAAGGGTACCTCAGGGATCTATTCTGCAGCCCATTCCCCTCAAGTGGCTCTATGTTCCTTTGGTAGTTAACTACACTGCACCTGTAGATTCCACACCCTCCCCCTGCAGAACCCACCTATGGCAATGTGTTATGTTATGGTGTAAATGGATATTTGGCTTGTTGTGCCTGGAGCTACTGCTGTGTTGGATTTATTGGAAGGTGCTGAGGGGGGATTTATTGGTGTCTCAGGGATTTATTGCTTGATGCTGTTAGTTTGGTATTTGTTGCTGTCAGCTGCTACAGGATGTGTTGCTTGGTAATCAAGATTTACTCTTCTCTCCTCTGATCATGAGTATGTACCCAGGCATCATTGGTTGCCCTGCTTCAAATATCTTTATTACAGACCTACTCTCTCTTTACCTAGTAATAAATGGAAATGACTAGCCAGGCCGCCAATTTGCTGTCTTCTTCCTGTTGTTTCTGTTTGATTTGTTCTCGAACATTCTGAGAAAGCTTGACCCAGGTTGACAGCTTCCTGATTACTGATTAAACAAGGTCCAACTGAGGTTATTGATTTTTCTTATCCTTTTCTCCATTATAAGTTCTTTTTCCATCTGATTCGCCTATTTGTAATTAAATAAAGCGAACTTTTTTATCATATAGCTTTTAAATTACTGACTCCCTCAGTTCTGTATTTTTTGTCTCTTTGTATATTGTGCAATTTTCACCTCATCCAGCCATCAGACCACAGTTAAAGTGATCGATGTTTTAATCTGTAACTTCATTAAAGGTTAGTGACGTGTACAATGTATATCATTTGCACCAAGTACAATATTGTATTGATCAGGTTGCCACAATAGCACCTTCTTGTTAACATAGCAGATTATTGACCATTTCATTCGGTTGTAGCTGCTGAGACAAGTACGGAGACAGTTGTTGTGAATAATTAATGGAGAATTTGCATTGGAGAAATGCAATTACTTATCAAAGGGTCATTTAGTGTGTGTTTTATATCATAATTATACCAACATTAATGAAATATTATTGATATTAGTATTTTGACAAATGATAATTATATATCTAAAAAAAATATGATAATAAGTAATAGTATTAGTACAGGTATTGTCACGTATGGACATCCAATAAGGGAAGTATCCAGGTCCGAATGATTATCCACCTTATTATTCTAGCATGTAACACCTTTCAGCGTAAATGTGTTATTAGAGTAATAGGATGATGAGGAGGTAACATACAACTTGCAAAGAATACATTTAGTTGGGAAGATTTATGAGAAGAAGGTCATGCCATTGCTGCAATGAGGTGACCCGCAGTGTTATTACCAGTAAATCTACACTGCGGGTTGTTCTGCATGTGGTAAGAGTGAAGGATAAGACTGAGGTGATGAGGTGAAGCTCAGATTTAGCTAAAGCCTCATGTTTGCCTTATAATGTGGCCCTGTTTAGATTCTGGAGACCTTTTCTATTATGTGGTGATGGAGATTAGCCTTTTTCTGCTGTTGCTGCTGCTGCTGCTGCTGCTGCTGCTGCTACTGAAGGGCCCACCTCATCCATCCATCCCAGAGGATTGAGGGCATCATGGCGATGCTCCTCTGCTTCTGTATCTGCTGCTTTTCATCTGCCAAAAAGAGATATCAGCAGCTGAGTTTATGTGCAAACTGCTGACACAGCCTTTTCGCTTATCATCATAATGCCTTTGGGCTGATGCAACGATGAATTATTGAGAACTTCAATGGATGTGAATGTTACATGGATGGAGGGGAAAATGGTATTGTGCATGATTACAGAGCTCTCACTGCAGGGCACTAAGTGCCACAAAGCTGTTGTGAAGTGCTTCTCTTTATTATTGTACCATTTGGTGAAAATGTACAGCCTCTTTTGCTGCAGAATAATTGTATAATTTGTCCCATTTATTTGAATGTTACGCATCACTTGAGATATAACGTGTAATTTCATACGAAAGGCACGCCACCAGCCCTTTTAGTAAAATGCATTTTTTTGGTTGTTCAGCTCTTTATAAATATGTTTTTTTTCCTTTTACTGAATAGTTTTTCTTTTTTAATTCTATTTTTGTCAGGTAATTGTATCTGACAAGACAATTACTATGCACTGGAATTGTGTTTCCAAGAAACGTAACCGACGATTGGCTTCTAGATTGAACGAAAAGAAGAAGAAATCAAATAAAATTGCAAGTGAAACTAGACGCAGTTATGTTCATGAATTAGATATTTGAGACTTGAAGGGCATGAATAGCAGTAATTAATAATAAATCAGAGGAAATGTGAGATTATGTTCTTGTGACATTTCTAGGAATATTAATCATCCTAGGAGGAGAATTTGCTGATATTCTGTTGTCAGCATTTGTTTGGATTCGGCTAATAATCAGCATAACCTAACACGACATTACGGCACTTCGGAAACTTGAAATCAGGCTCGCAATCAGTGGTATTCAGTCATTGGATTTGCCTCATTTTGCTAATGCGGATTGCAAGTCTGCGGAATGATGAGTGTTGAATCGTTGGTGAAGACTCTTGAAGAGTGGTACTCCTAAGATTCTAACGTAGAGAGATTTTACTGTACCATCACTTCACTGAAGGGGAGGGGATCTACCTAAATTTGAATAATTATTGCTGTCTTTGGTCATACCAAATATGAAGTCTTTGGCCATACTCACGTGGTGTAATTAAACAGAATGAAACTAAGAAGATGAAGAATAAAGCACTATCACTGTACCATTCACATGTAACGAGTGTAGATATATTATGGATTCCTCTTATAGACTTATATGTAATAAACTTCTAGTCATTGGTATAATACAACTTTCCCATTCTTGAGGCGATGTCTCTTGTGAGAACATTGTCTTATGAAACAGCAGCTCTGCTTTTGTATGTTCAGTAGGTGATGAATGTTCTTTTTGACAAAATGGGATTGGCTTGACAAGATTTTGCAATAAATGTCTCGAAAGCTAAGCGAAGCAAAATGCCAGTAAAAGCTGGCATTCAGCTGAGGCTGGTGATGTTGTAAACATATTAATAGTGATCTGATTAGTGATTTATGCTGCAGTTAATTACGGGGATAAGTGGTTTAGCCTGATGCAGAGAGAAAAGCCTTTAACGAGTTTGTGGGATGCTGAGTAAGCTTTGATGAGGGAGAAGACTGGAGTTATTGAGGGACTTGGTAAATGGTGCCAGCAGATATATACCAGGGAAAATAGGGATAAGGAAAAATAAGCAAGAAAGTGTGTGGTGAACTGGAACAATATGGGGTTTTTGGACATGTTTGTCATGGATACTCCTATGTATATTTATTCATTGATTTCAAGAATACTAAGGTCTTAGGACTAAAGTATATTATTTGACTGTGGAAGAATAATAGCTCTTTTCTAACACGCTGATTACCATGATAAGATGTTACACGGTACTGCCATCAATTCCAGGTCTGTGTGGCCTTAATAGAGAGGTAGCCTTTTCGTTAATGTTATTTATCAGTGTTATCACGTAGGTTGGTTTGACAAGTGTAGGACCATCTTCTTGCTGCAGCCCTTTCCTCTTCTTGGTCCAGATGCGGCTCTCATGCTGCAGTCGTGATGTACTTGTGATGTGTCGACTGGGAATCTGAGTCATGAGCGCCCATTACTTGTGGCAGAAGCAGGGAGTGTCCCTCAGCCTCAGAAACCTTACGCTCCCATCAAGTATCCATTTTCTTCAAATGCATGGCCCATAAAGGATGCTACCGACGAACACGTTTCCCAGTTGATTAGATGTTCTTGGGTTTCAAGCCACATAAGATATCCGGTGGTCCTAAGAAAATCAACGCCAGTGTTTTGCAAAGCAACATGTGTGTGTTATGTTTAGATGAATTAAGGTAATTTTCTGTTGGGTTGGTTTTGAATTCCAGCAATTGTGGTTTATATTGAATTGGTTTGAGATAATTTCCATTGGATATGAATAAGAAGGGGGGGGGGGTATATTGAAAAAAAAGGAAAAGAATAAATATAAGTAAAGTTTAGTAGCAGGGGGTTTTTTGTTTTTGTTTTTTCAGGGAGTCACTCGTTCGAATTCTGTTTCATTATCGCCTACCCCATCTGGAGACTAAGTGTGCAATACCATTAGCGCCGCCTGTCGTTTCTTATTGACTATATTGTAACAAGGTCCATTACGGCGTCATCTTATGTGCTGATGTATTAGTGGGCAGTGGTCACTCCTGCCCAATAAGATTATGGGGGTCACTCACCTGGTCATTGTCTCTGACTTGGCCCCCCGTCCCAGGTGACCACAGCCGTGACAGTCTGCTTTGTTACCATGGCAACCGTCTCATTTATATGGAGGGCCATGCTCTTCCTGTCGCCAACCATACGACTGCTTGCTTTCTTGCATTCACTTCCTCTCAGTCTCTGTTAACACAGTCCTGTCTTTTTATATACACTCCCTTCATATTGCATTTCTCTGTGTGCTCTGCCTCTCTGACGTTGTCTGGTTCTAGTGGGCGGCAATGGGGACATATGCATGGCACAAAGTTAGGACTATATTGCTTGTTTAGTGACTTATAGTCAATTCCACTTTCGTGCTTGGCTTTTTTGAAAAGAAAATACAAGGTATATCATGCAATGATGCTGTTAGCTCAACTTGCATTCGTGACTCGTGGAATTCCACCCAAATGGGTTCATGATCTATTGGGCACACCCAGGGCGTGCTCAGCTCTTGTGCAAATCACTGCATTTCAATTGTTGTATTCTGTCAGCTTTGGTTTCAAGTACATCTGTTGTGTTCTGAGTCTATAATCCGGTCAGAAATAAGCCGCTTCTTATGTGACCCCCAGTGATGGTGAAATCTCAAAGTACGATTTGTGGTCATCATTATATTCATGGACTGGTGATGAGTTACACAGCCACACAAAAGTATTACAGCAGATTTCATAGACTTTGGTATGGTACAACTAAAATGCGGAAGGACATCATATGAATGCAGGACTAAGGCAGTCTCAAAACAAATGAGAGTCCTGAATTCACATGACGTCCTGTAGAGTTTAGTTTCTTCGTGTTTAAAATCTGCTGTAACTGAGTGATAAACGGTCAGTTGCAGTGATGTTTTTCATTCGCGTTCTAATCGGTCGAGCTACTTATTTAAGTGCAGCAGCAGTGGCGGCGATTTAGGGAGTGGTCGCATGGCTCATCATTAGGATTTGTTTAAGGAGGTTGGAGGGATGAGGGTTGTAGTGTTGGGCCACTAAATGAGCCTAATGCAAGTATTGGAGGGGGGATTTGTCTATTGATTGTTATGTTTGGGAAGCTTTCATTGTGCCTTGAGCATTCCAATGAGGTGGGCCCATCGGAGAGAGTGCAGGGAACAAGGAAGAATGCTTGGGGATAGGACGATTGGAGAGACAGTTTGATGGAGCATCTTCAGAAAGGGTGTTCTGGTTAATGTAACACCCCAACCCTTAATGGATGGGAATGTCTTCTACCCAAAGTATATCACTCTGTATCATTCGTATACATGGAAGATGGGTGATACTGAATGATATATGGAATAGCACTCAATGACCGATAAGGCAATGGGTTAGCTTCACATGGCTTCAATCATTTATAATTTAGGTTTGCTGAACATTAAGGGTTGACCACACAAGGGCACATGCTGCCACACCTGCAACCCTCAATGCACATGTTGGCCACAGTGGAAATAATTGATTGGGATCTTGCAACCCTTGATTGAGTGATTTGCTGCACGCTGATTGGCCATAACTGCATGGTCCATACCCTCCATGCCTGGGGCACTTTCTCCTATTCATGTATCATTCAGGGGAACCCATCTCCTTTCACCTCGCCATTCTTCATTGAACAACAACTTCTACTGCATGACCCTCTAATGCTGCATTGTGCTCAGCTGCCCTAATGTAGGCCCATGCTGCTTCACTGATCCAAACCAATGTACAGTGTATAAGTCAAGGATGTAGACACCAGCATGCTTTAATCATTTGATGCCTTTTACTTGAGTCTTGCCAATAATAGTCCTCCAGTGAGGTAGCTGTAAGAAAATAATTGTGATTTCTGTAAATTTCTGAAATCTTCTAAAGAATGAACTGGTACTTTTGTCGTTTCCTTCTTAGGATTTCTTGAAGAGGCTTCTTGCAAATTATTTATTACCCAGCTATGAATTCTTGCTTTTGGCTTTTGCTACCTGTACTAGCAATGTCCTGTATGTAATGCAGGACCCGAAGAAGGGAAACATCTGAAAACAGTTGTGTTAATTTATTTTTTGGAACTTAGTTTCATGAAAGTTTGATGTGTAAGACAGCAAAATAATCAGTTTGATGTGCCAGACAGCAAAATAATTTGACAAGGACAAATGATATGACATATCTTCAATTACCATTTTGTAATCTTCGTGGAATGAGTCAACTTTTTTCTCTGAATCCTCATAAATAATCCTCATTTCCCAACATAATCTTTTTCACTCCTGGCTTAAATCTCTCAGCTGATCTGGTATTCCACAAACAATCCCAACTTCTCCCTGCTCTTTATTTTTAGCAGCCAGGGAATTGATCTACATGTGGAATTAGTTTTTCAATTTACAGGATAGCACTGGCTTGAATTTTTAATTCATCAACATGGGACTACTTCAGCCTGGAATGAAATGCTATGAAAGGCCATGCTATGAAATGCTGGCTCTGGGTTCAACCGATGCTTTCCAAATTGAACCAGATGAGCTTGAATTTTCTATGCGCTTCTAACATGCAAGGAGCTGCGTCTCACTTTTTGGGGTGTTTATGATGAAATGCAGGGAAGATTATTCTGCATGAGGGCCTCATCGACATCAAAACAAAATAGCTGTTCATGGTGTCATTTTTCTGGCTGTGGTAGTACAAGCCCAGATAAGGCTTGCCTTTGTGGTTGGGTGCTGTTAATCAGGAGAGATACACCACTGTGTTTGTCTTCGGTGCTTTAAGTATCAAATTCAGAAAATTTCCTCTGCCTGTTCGAGTAAAAAGGAAAACATATAGGAAAGGAGATGTGTATCGTCCGAAAGAGATGTTCGGTGATTAGTCTTGTTGCGGTTTCATTTTGAGGATAAGATTCCATTTTAAGCTCAACGGTATTATTCATATGTTGAATTGAATTACATTCAATGCAGATAATATACATACTTTTAGATATTCTCCCTTGAAATACCATATATGGAACGGAGAAGAAAATTGAGCTGTCGTGACAATCCACAAACGATATCTTAAGAGATGAATACAAGTAATGGGAGAGTTTTTTTTTCTTGACTCGAATATGAAGATTTGTATAGATGTCGTATGCCTCGATATCGTTTATAGAAGTATGGTTGGAGGGTGTTTGGGTGGAGTTCGACATAATATTGGAAGTCATCTCTTGGGAATATTGTGTGTGACATCAGTGGCATCAGGGGCACTATAGTGAGGGACCTAGCGATTTTGGTCTCAGACTTTGGTGATTTGCAGTAGGGAAGCTAAGGGCAGACAATTAATGTTGACTTAGACTGCAATAAAGACGGGCTGTAGACGCCCGGGTGTCTGTAGCCTGAGTAAGCTGGTCATTTCGTCCTTTTATTGCGCAGCCAAATTTGTTTATCCTTCACAGAAATGCGACAAAAATTTCTTGTGCAGCGAAGTAAAGATTTATCGGCTCGTGCAGACAGATGAGATGTCCTCTGTTGAAAATTGAGATGTGCGCATGTCATGTTTCATGCTGCACGCCTGTCACCGTGGTGCCAGATCCTTTGACACTTGGGCCGAGGGAAGTGATGGGAGCCTTGCAGCTGTAGCAGGGAGCGTGGAGATGGATGCAGCGATGAAGCGGCTGCTGGCACTAACAACAAGATGTATGTCTGGACTGTCGGTAGCGTCCCATGCGACCGATGATTTCTCCAAAGGACTTCTCTGCACCGCTCTCCTATTCACTGGACCCATGTCGATTGAGTGGACCTATGGTTAATAAGTGGTCCCGGAGAAGCTCGATCAGCCAGCATGACTACAAGATTTATTGGTCCTCCTGGTCTCTCTTGTCCAGAGTCCAACTGCGACCAAGGCACTGTGTCCACTTGTCAAAGGCTACTTGTGTGCAGGCAGTATGGCAGAGGACTGTGGTGAATTGGCTAGACATGCTCCATGGTCCTAGCCTTAAACTATATGCATTCGACTGCTAAGATATAGCCTGAGAACTAGTGGCATGTGTTAGCAGTGATATCTGTGAAGTTTTTCAACGAATAAATATATAACTTTTGATATTAATATATACTGATCTGATACTACACTGCCACAGCTAGAAGATACCCCAGGAGTGAAGTCTTAAAGATCTTTTCATGATTGTACAACTCTTGAAACAATTTATCCTGTCAAAAAGTACAACACGTCAAGGCCAAGGACATGTTGCTTCATGCTCTGCTGAGGTCAAACATCATGACGAAGTGACGTCAGGAGGCCACTCATCAATGACGTCATGTCGTAACAATGGCTGTATATTGGTCTTCTTTCCCTCTGGTCCCTCAGACTGCACTGTGCAAGGATCACCTGCGTAAAATATGCATCAGTGGCCCAAGTAAATGAATGAAGAGTACATAACAAAATAGTGCTTTTTGATGCCGTTTCCTCCATCTTCTCTGTGGATGGGGACGGTCTTTGCTCCAGGTGATAGTGAGGCTTCATGATTTATTCACGAAGGCCAATGCTGAGGCTCCTCTCTGCTTGCCATATGCTCTTTTAAGTTGCTCTTGAGAGAACGAACGTAAGATACAAGACTGTTTGTCATCTGGTGACTGATCAGTGCTCACTGGACTGGCTCTAACTCACTGCAATGCTCTTGGTTTATGGCCCACCCTGGTGCAATCTTACCCACTATTGGACATTTTCACTTTTATCCTCCTCCGGTGAATCGGCCCAGGTTACTATGATTTACTGGTAAAAAGTATCAGGAGAAAAAAACATAACTTAGGTTGCAGACAGTCTGAACTTATACCTTCAATGACTACTCGCCTGTTAATCAATCATCCAATCTTACATGACTCAATCCATCAATTCCTCATAAAATAATTTTTTTATCAAATAGTAGCAAAACAATACGGACAGTTATTGCAAGACTGTTCTGTAAAGTTTGTTTCAGTCTGTAGGTCTGTTTGTGAAACTGAGATCTGAGGTTTGCTTCAAACACTGTCGTTTTGTGAAAGCAAAACTCACTTCAGGACACTATGCGTGGAGTGGTCAGCGCATGTCTCTGTCATTGTCAGTTTTTCAGGTAATGTAAACCTTGCATGACAATATCTGTGTCAATTGTCCACGTGTCTTCCTTGCCAAAATGCATGACAAGTATTAATGGAGTTGTTGGGTGAATCACCTTGCTATGTCACGAGGTCTATTATTCCTTCTATAAGGGAAAAAGTTAGCCCAGCACTCATGTTGATCACGACTTGCAAGGTCTGAAAACTACTATCTTTCAATTTCATTGTGTTGAAAAAGTAAGTCATGCATACAGTGCATGGCTGGTGTAGCAAATGCATTGGGTTGATATTTTAGTACATTCCTGCCACATTTGATTTACAATAAAGCAACACGTGTACAAAGCCTTGTCCCTTAACAAGTGTGCAAAACAGTATACCGTATGTCATAGAATACAATATAATTCCAGTTCCAGGCAGTCATTTGTTGACTGATGTTTGGCTCTTTCTGGCTGTCTGCCATGTAATGCATATCCTGCCACTGCAAAGGAACTTGCAAAAAAAATAAGTGTTTGGGGCGTTTCCATGGAAACTCAGCTGATTGAGTGATTGCTGGAAAGCTATTTAAGCATCGTCTTGGTGCTGTAGCTAAGATGGAGACCCGCATCCTGTGACCTTGTTGTCAGAATCTCTGTGACCTTTCCCATCACACCTTGCAACTTATCTGCTTTGCTTTGAGGCTGCTGAGGATGGCTCGAGTAAAACCTCATCACTAATGTATAGTCGTCTGGGCACTTCTGATGAAAACCTGATCCTCGTCTTAAACTCTTTTCCCCACTAAGAACCAAGTTCTACTGGTGTGTAGCTCACAAAGCTTGATCACCTTGGCCTTACAACTCCAGTTTGATTTGATTGGTAAGAACAGACATCTTAAATTGATTCCTTTTGACAAATGAAACTCAATGAGTACTTGTAGATCGCACTTCTCATCATTTTATGGATTATATTCGTGATACCGTGTTGCTCATCAGAATGGATTGCATGACTGAATCTGTTGTTAGTTTTAGGTTTGCGTGCACTTATCATGTTCATTTATATTTAATCTCTTTCCTTGCGTGAGGTTTTCAAGATTCTCTGATCAGCATCGAACGATTCTTGTCTGGAGGTGTTTAAAAATAGATTGCCCATTGTGCGAATGCTGCAACTGTAGATAGTCGGCATTCAGCCAGTAAAAAATTCTTCATAGCTACAATATATGGCCAGTCTCTTGTGAAATTTCCAAAACTGAAGCGATATAACCCATAATGCATGGCATGGATCACACTTCTTTGTTGTCTGGTGTTAGGAAAATTGGAAAAGTTTCATGGTACCTGCCTCGCATTCTGAAGAATATAGCATTCACAGAATTCCCATCGTAAATGCTGGCATGCAATGGTATGCAATGGGACTATTGCAGAAGGGACATGTCTTGCCGTTTCCCAGACAAATATGCCAAACAATGATGTGTGAATAAACATTTGTAGTTTGTATGCAAACATGGCTGTAGACCAGCTTAGTCCAACTATATCTCTTGTCATAATATTGTAGTGCTGCATGCAATTGCTGTATTATCGTGCAATGGTGTCCTACATCATCGTTCTCTTGCATTAGCTTGAATAATAACACTGGGGAAGCAATGAAAGGGGCACAATACAAATACATGGGCATCCATAGGTCTAGCCATAAAGTTAAGTGTATATGTATGGGAGATATTTTTCTCCTTTGTTTATCGCTTTCACAGAAGTTGCCCAGGAATATCCCTGTGGTCTGTAAGGCTCTTCATGAGATTAGACCAACACATTTGTTGTCAATTTGGACTTGTTTATGTAAGCAGAAGACCACAAGCACTATATACTCTGGCATTCTGGCCTTAAAGTGTGGCCAAGTTCCCCTCTATGGCCCCATTCGTCTGTCTTACATTGGTTTGTTAAGTACACACATACATAGTTAAGTCTAAGTTGAAATTTAATGGATTAGCAAGATAAAGAAGTAATATGTTTTGTGGTGGGAGTTGTTAAGCAATGAGAATGTAACAAACTTTTAAGTCCAAGGAGTAATTAGGCTTCAGAGCGATAGACCCAATCCATCTTAAGATGTCTAATGTTGAAATGCCTCTGATAAGGTTTTGGGTGATTGAGGATAGAAAATATAGGTAGAGTCAAATTTTTGTGGCATCTAAACAATCCCTGAAATTGCTAAAGAAAGTTGAAATTTGTGTTTACGTTGTGCTTTGTAGTTGTAAACTAAATAATATTAGTGTGTAATATTTTTGCGTGATATTTTTAACTACATGTTGACTTTTTTGTATTGTTGCAGATGCAGCGAAGAATGAGGATGCCAAGAAGTGTCCATTCCTCAACCATGCTAAGGAAGCAGGACCAGATGTGAAGGGGGACATCATCAATCTGACCACTGCTGCCCAGGTCTCTCTCCAAGGTAAATAAACCATCATCTGCCTTCGGTCTCCTCGACATCTTTTTCCTGTCTTCCTGACCTTCTTTGGTGCCTTTTGGCTTTTGTTGGTGTCTTTCTTGGCTTGCTGACCTCTTTATAGGTTTTCTCCTACATTGGGTAACACGGTACTTCCTCATCGATGTTAGGCGTGGTTCGTCTTAACAGGAAACCTACAGTTAGCTAGATGGAGAAAAGTACTGTTATTGTTTTCTCAGGTAAAAGGTATATATTTACTGGGTAAGTGCTCAATTTGATTGTGTCCTTGAACTGTAAAAGGGATAATATTATTTGAAAGTATCAAAATAGCAGTTTGGTATAATATTGGGCAGGTTAGATAACAGCTAAAAGTAGCAAGATAGTGTTGTATGGACCATAGTGGGTGCCAGAGGCTCCTGGTTTCAGTTCCATTAATTAACTGATCATGATTAACTAACCTGCCAAGAGAGACATCTTTTTATGCTTAATGATAGACAGAATGGTGACGGTAATGACCTGGCAGGAAAGATTCATCGTCTGACATCACAAATGATCTATGGCCCTCATCTCTGACGTCATTATGACGTCATCTGCATAAAACCATTAGTGACCTTTAAGTGTACCATAGTCCCGGGGCAAAGGATGGGTGGATGTGCATCCAATGCATTATTCAACGCAAGACTTCAGTTATTTAAGAAATGTTTAGTTATGTAGCAGGATGCCCCCATGGATATCATATGGCTAGAGTGTACGGATGTCCTCGTGTCTATTGATTCAGGTCTGTAAGACGTTGATAACTAAAAGTTCTTCACCATGGCAAAGAGTAGTGTGCTTGTCCTGCTGATGGTATCATATTTTATTGTTTATTTGTTAGCTCTGAGAAACGCATGAGCATGCTTACTATGCTACTGCTACTACACTATAGTGAGCAATTGTAGAGTCGGTAGATCTTTTTAACAATGATTTTGCTTGACTGATGCCTAGACAATGTGATGAAAACAGCCAAGATTGGCCAAGATGACCAGTGCATCAGTCTGCAGTATGACCACGTCTCCACCAGCTAAGTCATTTGGGTCAGTCTTTGTGTGTTTTCTCCTCATTCAGAGGAGCAATCAGGACTTCATAGCTAGCCCATTACGATTAGCTGTTTGTGGATTTCTTCGGGGACCTCGAGAAGATTCTGCAATAAGTTTCTCGTTTTCCGGAGGTCCCTGGGGACCATCCCAGCTGGACAACGGCTAATCCGCACACTTTCCCTGACCGACCAATCAGATTGCAATGCGCACAGCGAGCAGTTGTCCTTTCCCACAATGCTTTGCTTCTACCCACAATGCTCTCCTTTAACTCGCATAACTGTTTAGTAGGCCTATTGTTGTGCTATATGGTGAAGGAATGCTGTTAAAATTTACAGTTTTAAAATTATAAAATGGTACATTAATGGTTTATGGGGAAAGCCTTTCCGATTTCAATGCGGTGCTTTCTTTACAGTATAATGCCTATCACATATCTTTAGCCAGTAATGAACGTCAATAAACTGACTAAAAAGTTACCAGCTGATGTAGTGGCAATGTCACTGAGTTCCAGTACTCCTAGTGGGAATTGCGCAAATTAAACTAACGAAAATTGCTGAAATGTTATTTTTCAACCCTGTTGGGAGCCATGGAGAAAATTGAAACAGGAGTGATAAGTGAGGTTTTCAATTCTCCAATGAATTTTGGGATGACTAATCGCCCTCTGGTGAATTGTTAATGAAATACTCCTGCAGTGCTGACATCTAGTGCCTGTGACCTTTTAATCTCCAGGGACTAACATAACTTTGTTCTGTTACAGTCAGTGGGCCATTTGTGTGCCATCAGGGACTGAAATAGTTCAGTTAACTCAGTAATTATGGGATGCGTTATGTCATAGAACCACCAATAGCACGCTGTAACTGCAGTGCAAAACTTGTAACAAATGCTTAGTAATTTCACTGGCAAATTGGTTGCATGTTCGCAGAAAATAATACTTCCACAAAAAGTATAAAAAATCAGACTGTGGCCTGCCTGGATGTCATTTGCTCAGTTCACATGTCATCAGCAGTCGAAACAAGCTTTGATTAGGTTAGAGCAAAAAAGTGGCTTTTACCATTCAAGTTGGCTGTAGCCAAAGCAAGGTGCTTGGTGTGTCGACTGTCATTGCATGCTGTGGCAGTCACCTGATGAGAGTGCTGCTTTGTACTCTGCAGCCATTTAAATCAAAGACCACAAATCCACAATTCAGCATCAGTCACTAAAAAGAGCACTACTCGAGTGCCTATGGTATTGAACTTTGATTTGTTGATCACGAGACCAAGACAGCAATTGGGATGATGAGTGAAGTAAGTCGCATGTAAGAGAACCCAGCAAGTAATGATTACTGTTGATTATAACAATTTCTTCGGAATCAGTGAATCCACCCCCCCTCCTCATTTCAAAGAACATGAAACAGCTGTGACATGTAAAAACTGATTCAACATAAGAAACTTCAGACAGCTGCATGCTCAGTTACATGACGAGGTATTTACCTTGAAATTTAGCTACTATAGAAAATGGAGGAAAGTGATGATTTTGTTGATGTCATTTCCGTCGACAGATTAATCTTCATGCCTTTCGCCGTGAAGTCAACAGATTGGTTTTTAATGTGGCATTTTAGATTCAAAGACTCAATTGTTGTATGGTTTGAAAAGCAAGCGAAGATTCCAAGGGCCTTGTCCTTCTCTGCAAGTATTGGGCCATATTAGTTCATTGGGAAGCAGAATTAATGAAGGGAATTGGATTAACATTTGTGCCTTGAGGTACTCCGCTAGAACCGCATGGCCATTGCTCTGCAATTATCTTCCCTAACAACATTCCAGATTGCTTTTAGAAAAGCAACACAATTCTAACCATGTTTCAAGTGTCTGGTAAACGCGAAATGAAGACCTTGTTTGGTCGCTACTTAGCAATTCATCCAGCTTCCCTTGATTGCCATGAAAACCGTGTCAGCTCGAGTTGGTTCATGATCGGGAGCAAAAAACCAGACGCCCACTTTGATGGTGAAAGTTTGATGTAGAAGATCTAAGGGATCAGAGTTTAATAATTTAATGGGGAAGTAAAGTGTGAAAGTGGAGGTGAAGTTGAAACTTAGTGCTTTAGTGGACAATGATATGAAAATATGAAATATCTTGGATTATCAATTATTGATGAAAAAAATGTTATGCTCCATTGAAGCTATATTGACTTACTAGTCTTTCATTACCAATTCATACACTTACTAGTCTATTTATCAGGCTATTGGATTGAACATATATCTGTTTAATGATATGTTATGTGAATGAATATGAGAATAGTTTAATTGCAATGTTCCATATATATGCAATCGTTAGATAAGCAAGACATAGATGGAGGAAAACATGTATTAATCACACATGTATTACTAAAATGTAGACCTTGATAGGTACATTGCTCATTAATTACGTGTTGACGGATCTGATCATCATAAATAGTTGTGCTTTTATTTCTCTCTGTCGTGTTGGACAAATCAATAGCATTGCCCAGACTGCAAATGGGACGTTTGGCAGGGAGGGTATTATCATGTTGGCACAGACCTCCTCAACATGTATGACTCCTGTCGAAATCTGATGCAGCATATCTTGACATGAACGTGATCCGCTGGACAGAGATCGATCAGTTTACATTAAGCATGAATGCGATTACTTATTCGCTGTTCATTCACATCGGATCCAGAGTAAAATCAATCCGATGTTGTCGAAGTCATCATTTTTTTGTCTTATCCTTGTTGGATGGTCAAGTTTAGCATATTTGGCAATGATCACAACTGCCCTTGATCATAATCAGCAGTGACAAGAATGACATGTATTCCATGCTCTATGCGAATTGCAGTGAAAGGGGCAGTGATGCATTGGTGCGGTGGTGTACATAAGGCATTCCCTGTATAGCATTACTAGTGTTGCGAATGTAAATAGTGTGGACATCGACATTGTCATTGCTTGTATATCTACATAATTGTCTGGATTGCTGTACACAACATTTTACTCATAGGAATGCGTTCGGTTGTCAGGGTTCTCTCCAGCAGTGGCCACGTAGCATTATTCTAATCCAATAGCCATGTGGCTAATCTAATTTTGTACTCTATCATTTGTAGCTAATTTTCAGATGACCATTTACTGTAAAACTATCAAACCGTGGATAATAATTTTCAAATTGGGAGAGATCCCTGGGTTGTGGCTGGGTTACATATGTTAAACGTTATGAAGGACATAAAATGTCATAAATGCAAATGTGTCTGTTTTTTATTTTGTTTTTTTTAATAAACAGCATTTTCTTCTTACCTTGGCAAGACTTTGTTATAAATATTATCGGTGTAAGAGCATGATGTGCCTTTAGAACTTCCATATGAGTAAAACTACGTGATTTTGCACCTCTGTAAGATTCACTGATTCTCTATTTTTTTTACCTCTGTTCCTAATGAATGCGAATGCTCTGTCCCAGCCATTGGATTGCAGCCAGTAGAGAACTTGGCAGTGGCCCATGTTACCGCGTTACACGTAACGAACTTCCAGCTTAATGGAGACTGTCACAAGACTTGTCACCTTGGAGACACAACCTGTAAACATTAACTGGGTCATGCTGAAGGATTTGCATGGAGTCTTTTGTTGCTGGAGAACATAATACTAGTTTGATAATTAAAGGACCACAGAAATTGACAAGCACCCACAGTAATTGAGATGGTGATAGAGTAAATCTAGGTACTTGGACATTGGTGTTAAGAGAGATTTTGTAATTGACTGACATTGCTCCTCCCTTAAGCCAGTTTTCGTAGATTTGCTGTCGATTTATTTTGTTAATCCGTTTTGTAGTTGCGAACTAAGACACGCCTGATAGTCTAAAAGGAAATCCCAACATCCTTCTGTCTGTAGATTGGCATAATCACATTTAGAATGGAGCCATACTAACAGAAAAGATGATAAGGTCCATATTAAACCTACTAATGAAGAACATTGTTGCAGGAACTTAGTTGGAGAAACATGAAGGATTAATGCTAGGTCTTTTGGCAAGATGATTTATTAGGCCAATGAATTAATTGCTCCGCGCTATTAGAGAAATGAAAGCAGATTACATGATTTTTAAAACTGTCCTGGAATTAATTAGTGCCGTTGTGTCACGAGTCTGTAATTGGACCTTCCTGCTCGCTTCCTAAACCTGGAGCAAAAATGGTATCTAATCGACGAATCCATTAGGCAGCGCAATGAGGGCATTGAAAATCAGAGCCGGATATAATTGGCAAATGAGATTAGCTATTGAGAAATTTCATTCCGAATATTGAATGAGTTCCGCAGATTTATTGATGCTGTTTGTTGTGGTTTATTCTACAGTTCTCCAATATCATCGGGCGGAAGTTCAGTTTCTTCAGATATGTCTCACTAGTCAGGAAAAACCCCGTTCTGGAAATGACTTTAATTTAGTGGGAATTACCTCCATTATGCCTCCAAGGCTTTCTTTTGTCTTGAAGGCTATTGTGGATATAGTCACTAAAAGGACCGATTTTAATTTTTGATCTTATGTAGGAATGATGACAGTGGTTTAAAGTCTCTTAGACCGTTTGCTGCAGCCGTAATCTCTGGATATCTCTCGATATAATCTCATGAGCCGAACAGTCTAGACAGCCAAAATCTTGGATGTTAGCTACTGCAGTATGAAATTATGGAATGGTATTGAAAGAGTGATATTGTGGTGGAAAATGTTATCATTATCAGGCAATATCTAGGCAGAGATGGCTGTTCTGATTGAACATTGGCCTCAACGGTGAGTGACAGCTTGGCGGAACCAGTCCACAGATAGGCGAGTAAGAGAATTACAGAATATGCTGAAAGGAGACAATCAGATAGAGGAGGCAGAAATGGTCTCAAGTGTTGTTTGCCCACCACCAGGACAGTCCAGGGATAAATCAAGAGCTCTGCTCTGTTGACCTTTCATCTGATTGATTGGGTCCTGTTCCTATGCTTCCTCTTCTCGCCGTGTGCTCGCGGTGTCCGGACACTGCTCTTGGTGTCACGCAGGGTCCTTTCCTTACACCAATATATTGTGATTTTTGTGGTAGTGAAATTTATGCTATTTGTGTAGGACTGCCTTTTTTGTAAGTAGAGCGAATAACCTTGCGACTTTCATACAATTGTAGGTTTGCAGACAGATTTTATTGTGCGCCACAGCCACCAATACTGCCACAGTATATCGCATTGCTGGCATCCATGGTCCCTTTGAACTGTCTTGTGTCTAGACTTGGTAGTAATCTCTTTGATTAATTTGAGCTCTGAAAACTAAGAAGACAGTTTTCCTAGATGTACTTAATATTGTGTTGTTTTTATCACAGTCTGTTACTGTTCTGTTAAATATGTTCATGAGGAGGTCACTTTGAAAATGATTGTACTCTCTTATTAGGTTAACTACAGATAGATAGATGTATGTATATGTATGTCTGTTCCATACCATTCCAAGGAAATATGCAGTACAGATGGGACTGAGTATGAAATCTTTTAAGGAAGGTGAATAGTAAGGTGATACCATTAGCAAGCTTCCTTAGGAAGTCTCCCGCCCGGAGGTATAGTAATGGGACTGAGGTGGAAGTCTTGGTAGACTGGGCGCAGTAACTTGATACGGATGCAGAGAAAGGTGGATGTGACCGCATGTAAATCAGGTTAGCAGCGATGAGGACAGACGTCAGCATCCTCATCACAGCCCGCTGCTGATGTGTCGCTGAGCCCTTGCTCCTCTTGCAAATTAACTTGGAAGACCCTGGTCCCTCCCACCCACAGGATGTGTAGATGGCTCTGCGTAGAAGGTCATTGACCTCAGTGCTGTGTCAGTTGATTTATATGCTTTATGGTGGTACAAGTACTACAAGTTAATATAAGTGGTGTTTCATTTCAATCATTATTTGTGTTCAAAGATAGTTAAATTGCTTCATATGGAAAATCAGTTCTACTATTGTTTTAGTTTTTGGGTCGATTTAGTTTTTTGTTTTTTTAGAGATATTCTGTCAATAGTGTCAGTAGACCCTGGAGGCAAAGAGATTGTGTTTGGAAGTCCTTAGTTCGAAGTTAGTTGTATCTTATTTTGAAGGTCAGAGCAACAGGTCCTTTTACACACAGCTCATTTGAGTTGAGGCACACAGAGGTCATCATTTCAGCCTAACCAGCTGGAAGGACCTGTCATTAAACCCTGGGGTCATCTCGGGTCAAAATTAGCCACGTCCTAAGTGGGGAGGTTCAGTCCAGATGAAAGTAACTGCATCAGTGTGGACTGCCTGATTGCGGAACATCTTTAGTTAGCTTGGTTTAAGATTCAGGATCATCAGTCTCCATCTACGACAAGCTTTTAGGCTTAGAATTGTGCTTAATGAATGTGAAATTTGATGTTACAATGCCCTTATATATGTGATGGACTCTTTATCTCGAAGACTGGGAATATTACATATGGCCAATAATTGCCATCACATGAAATGGAAATTGTGCAAAGATCAAAGAAGTTTCTCTCTTTATATTTTTCTGTTGTATCCATAGCTTTTAAAGATAAGTGCAGTGTGCATAAAGGAATGTAGTAATGGTCAGTCATTGTGATGAAAGTTATTTTATTTTATTTTTCCAGCGAAGGGAGCGGCTGCCATTTCTCAAGGAGGTAACAGAGACGCTACTCCAACTGACGAAAGTAAGTTAACAACAAAATTATAAAATAGAAATAAGCTAATTCTCTAGTCTGGATTGTGTATAGATTGGGTTTATGATATCATAAATTTTCTCACTTAAACTGATGGGGAGTCCGCAGCACCAGACTCCGGACTAACAAGTAGTCAGTCGGTGGTCTGGACAATGTAAAGCATTTTAGCCAGAGAGATTGCAGCAGTGTCTCGATGTAAAGGTGTTGCAAGAGGCCAGCTAGCATGCTAGTGGACAATGTATTGCAAGAAGTGCAGTGTTTCGCCCACTCAAACGGCTAAAGTTGTGGACGGTTTGATGAAAACCATATTACAGTCATGTTGTGCCACTCCTGTCATGCCTCTATGATGATGACTTGTTTGAATTACAGATAAAAATGAGATCACCATGGCAACCAGTGTTTCTAAGCAACAGGAGGAGGTGCGCAACAAGTACGGCAACAGCGGGTCCCCCCTGAAGGACTATGATCCCAACACTGCGGTCGTTGACGAAATCGGTCAGTTGCTAGTTATTCTGGATGGCATGGTATTATAACGTAATAGTTTAATGGTATTCACTGCAGGTTGATACCATTGCCACTTCAATTAAACAAGACAGTTGAAGACATTGACTATTTTGCATATTCCCAATTTGGCTCTGCTTTTATTTGGATGTCTCCAGGGTGCTGTTAAGATTCCTTCTATTGGCTGTATGATATGTAATTTCATCTGATGGATAAGACCTTACGTGCCTTTATCCACAAATCAAATCCAGTCAAGCTAGGAAGGCACTGCGGATGGTTCTTTGTGTCTTGCTTGGCAAGAGAAATGGCCAAACTTGTCTGTTTGGCTATAAAAGGACCAGCTGCATCAGTGGAAACGACAGAGTGCATGCCTGACTAGGGATGGTCTGTGTATTCTCTTCAGTTGTCATCTTTCAGTCCCTGAGGTATTCGTCTAAAGCATTCCTTCCACCTGGCCCCTGCTACCTTTTGATGTTGTCGTTGTAAGCAAACTCTTTTATTGGACATGCATTTCTGTGTTGATATTTGTTCTGTGTTATCATTCTGGTAACAAAGCTTTATTCACCTCAACTTGAGATGAGCAATGAAGAGGTTACGTTGGCATTATGACTGCTATTTCCCAGTCGAATGTTTCTGACCTTGCTCGCAAGATTTCCCAGTGCTTTCCTTCCACCTCATTCCCATTCAGGCGTGTTGAATATTTGATGGATCAGTTGGTGTCATTGTGAACCCTGACTCACTGGTCTCAGTGCTTTTCCATTTGAAACAGCGCATTACTCTGCTATTTTATGCACATATTCAACAGCGGGGGAACATTTATACGATTATGAAAAGTTAGCTACTTAGCTGAGATGGGGACGTTTGACCTTTCTTATCCTTGCATTGGAGCAAGGGCTGCATCTCGTGCATTACTTATGAGACGCTGAGGCGACTCCGCATAGAAGTTATCTAATTGTGCATATGTTTAGCACAAGAAAACATGTAGGACACAAGCAGAAATCATTAGGGAAAAGCTGCTTTGGCTTGCACCATTTAACGCCATAATGCTGCCTAGCCAACTGCACCATGGATGAATTATGGCATTAGTTGTGTAGACGGCACTTCGTGCATGGATGGAGATTGAACCTTTCTACAACTTTTTCTAATTTTCATGGAAATATATGGGCGAATGGAGAACAGGTGCTCTTGTATCATACTCTGTCTGATGTATCTGTAATGCTAGAGCGCTTTGTAATTCTCGGTGTCAATGAAGGCCTTTCAAGTGTTGATTGTACTTTGCGCCTAAGCCAGCCTGGCTGTGACAGGAGTTCTAACAACTTCCGCATTGAGTGATGAGGTTTCTGCTTTGTGATATTCTGGCCTAAAAGCCTGTGTTCCATTTTGGATCTGTGTAGATCACCAGATTAATATCTGAAATTTCATTATGAGAATATATCAGTTTGGTGAGTAGGCTTAATGGGAACAGATTTATTAAGGCTCGCTTACAGTGTATGTTACAGTTCAACTTGCTGCAGTGTGATCACAGATCCTTTGATTGATCTATGGCGTGATATCAGCAAATATTATATTCCAAGTTATATCCAATCTCCAACCTATAAAATTAAAAATTTTATTACATGTATTACCAGATGCCTCCTGGTATGAAGTATGATCAAATGACAGCTAGTGTTGTGTCTGTTTCAATAAGGTTTAATGGTGTTGCAACAACACTGAATGTTCGGTAAAAGAATGGCTGATCAAAGATCTCAGAAGTCCCAGTGATCCCAATTGGTGTTATGCAGTGAGAGAGAGAGGGAGAGAGGGAGACAAAAATTAAAGATTCAGCATATGAATGGGAGGAAATGAAGTGGCTTTGTTTTGCTGCTTGAGTATGCATGGTGCAGACATGGTTGAAAGGCCCATACAATTGGACGGCACCCAGAATCATTGATTTCCCAAGAACATCGTCTTTGGAAAACTTTGCGAGTTGTGGAATGCATCTTGCAGCCACAAAATGTACAAAACAGATAAAAAGCTGTTGCATTTACTGTACAGAAATTTTGAGCAATAAACTTTCAAGTTTGCTTGGGAATAATTGGTGTTTGCTCTTCCTAAATATGAAGTATTCAAAGACTTGATTTGTAGACTTGTGTTGTTGAAAATCAAAGACTCTGCTAGCGAAGAAATCTGTTGGAATTCATGGTTCATAAGATAATGGGGAAAGCCAGTATATTGACAGTGTACACCAGAGGGCTGTGCTGTGGGTGGACTAACACTGCCACCTGGTGCAGTGTTAAGCATCAGTTGTAATCCTATGATTCTCTGCTTTTTCAGACACTGGCAAGATGTTTGATTATGAGACATTTTATGAAGAACAAATTGATGCCAAGAAGAAAGATAATTCCTACCGGATCTTTAAGAAAGTGGCTCGACTTGGACCCAAGTTTCCGCAAGCCGAAGAGTGCACAGACAACACTAAGCCCATTACTGTGTGGTGCAGCAACGACTACCTCGGTATGAGCTGGCATCCGACCGTCCAATCTGCTGTGGTGTAAGTAGGCTGCTTTTAAAAGATAATCCAACCACAGTTAAAGGTTGATTAAATAATTCTTAACTCTTAATGCGAATGGGAAGATGAAGCATTTATTAAATCGCTCTTTTTATTTCACAACAGGGAAGCATTGTACAAACATGGAGCAGGGGCTGGAGGGACCAGAAACATCTCTGGCAACTCACCTTTCCACGAAGATCTGGAGCGCGAAATTGCCGAGCTGCACGAGAAGGATGGTGCTCTTCTCTTTACATCATGCTTTGTGGCCAATGACTCGACCCTGTTCACTCTTGCCAAGATGTTGCCTGGTGATTATCGTGATTTATCATTCAAAGAGAAGAGAAAGTGAGAAGAGAGTACAAATAGATTTTCAGTGAACCTGTCTCTGTAAAGTATAACAGCGGCATTATGCATTATAATTAAAGATGATTATATTACATGTATATGTAGACATTTATTGATATGCTTTCTTCAGATACATACGTTCATTTATCCTGTATTCCTGTATTCCATAAGTGTCTTTGAATACTCAACTCCACTCGTCTTCACACATTCATTGTACAATTGCATTTATTATTTGCTATTGTTTTGTTATAGATTTTTTTTTTGTGTTGCTAATTTATGTGTCATGGCTAGTGAAAATAAATGAAACTGAAACTATATGTATTAACAAATGTATTAACAAGTGCTGTTTACCTTTTAGGCTGCCACATCTTCTCTGATTCTGGAAACCATGCCTCTATGATCCAAGGCATTCGCAACAGTGGTGTGCCCAAGCACATTTTCCGCCACAACGACCCAGCTCACCTCGAACTGATGCTGCAAAAGGTGCCCATCGAGACACCTAAGATCGTTGCCTTCGAAACCGTCCATTCCATGACTGGTATGTAATCCTAAGTGATTTTCCTTTTGTAATTCACTGATTAGTTTCTTTATGAAAGAAATTATGAAATGCACTGACTGTATTCTAATGAATTTTACTTTCTTCCAGGTGCCGTCTGTCCACTGCAAGAACTTTGCGATGTTGCTCACAAGTACGGCGCCATTACTTTTGTTGATGAGGTCCATGCTGTTGGTCTGTATGGGGAACATGGAGCTGGAATAGGAGAGCGAGACAACCTCGTGCACGAGATGGACATAATATCTGGAACTCTTGGTAAGTAGTGGGAAATATGAAGCAGAGATAAAATTTCAAGCGTTTATATATTGCGCTCAGCCAAAAAAAGTACAAATTGCAGCCATGAAATTTAATTTGTTGCTTTTTCATCTTTGGCTCAGTATAGTATGAGTTATTTGGTGAATCAATTGTGTTCTCTATTTCCATTAGCATGAAAAAGACATGCACACACTCTATTGTAAAAAATGTTTGTTATTTAGGCAAAGCATTCGGAAACATTGGTGGTTACATCGCCGGGTCAGCTGGATTGATTGACACCCTGAGGAGTTATGCAGCTGGGTTCATTTTCACCACTTCTCTACCTCCTACGGTGTTGTATGGTGCCTTGGCCTCAATCCGTGTCCTCAAGGTATGTTCTTTTTTTATGATTGCTATGGGAACTAAACCAATAATTGTTGCTGAATTATGTCAGAAGCAAAATTGTATCTGCTGCATCAATAGATGAAAATCTTCTATGTAGCAAAATGATACATCTCTGAACTGCTATTATACAATGCTTCGTCATGGACGACTCCTAATGCTTCATCGTGGATAACTCGTAATGACTCTTTGCAGGACCAAGAAGTTCCAAAGCACATTTGTACCAAATTGTATAAAGATCATTAAATGATACATAATGCTCATCTATCACAAAGCAAATTCATATCCTATTTTTATTATGTATCTATAATTCTTGATAATTTCTGTGTTTGTAGAGTGAGGAAGGCCGCCAGCTGCGTCAACAGCACCAAGAGAATGTCAGGTACCTGAGGACTCGTCTGACTGATGCTGGCCTGCCAGTGGTGCATGCCCCAAGCCACATCATTCCCATCAAGGTAATTAAAGACTCTTGATATATTTAAAGCTCAGTGAAAATCATATGCTAGTGTTTGCATAATGTTCAGTGAGATAAAGGAAGAGGCAATAAATATGTAGTCGTAAAAGAACTATTGACGTATCGTAAATTACAATTTTCCTGTGTTATTTTGTAGGTTGGCGAGCCCATAATGTGCAAGAAACTGGCGGATGACCTGATGAGCCGATTTGGCATTTACGTGCAACCGATCAACTACCCAACTGTGGCCCGTGGTGAGGAGCTTCTGCGTGTTGCACCAACACCCCACCACACCTTCGAGATGATGAACGAATTTGTGAATGCCTGCCTCACTGTTTGGTTGGATAATGGTATGGAGCTGAAGAGTGCCTGCTCTGTCGAATGCGAGTTCTGCCAGCAACCCATGAAGTTCGAAGCCTTCTCCGATCGCCACCGTTCCCCTTGCAATGGCAAGCAGTGCAATGATTACCTTCTGAAGGCTGTTGCATAAAGCCATTCCACCACATGAAAAGATAACCTACTAACATTACGCCGCTAATTCTATGCTTCTGTTAAAACAAAATATATTTTTAATGAAGTTGGAAGTGCAAAAAGTATGCACCAATTCAAGTAACATCGGAACATGAGTTGTTGCTAAAAAAAAAAATCCTTAATAATATTGTGAAAAGAAAAATTAAATAAAAGCATTTGTGATCTGCAGCATTGCCAAGTTGAGGTTTATGTACTGGTTAATTAGTTAAAAAAGTAAATTGTCAAGGACATAATTATATACTTTTGAAAAAAAACATGGTATTTAGATAGTGAAATTAATATTGGAGATATTTTAACTATTATAATTTTGTTAAATGTCATGTTACATCTGGTAATGAGCAACTTATGAATAGTTGCCATCTCTTTATTAAGTTTACATAGATATGCACCTGCATGGTTAACATGTTATTGTTTGTCATTCAATTATTATGTAAGCAAACTTGATTTTATCATCTGTTCTTAACGATAACCACCCGGTTTTATTTTTATTTTATTGGTCATAATTTTGAGATCAACCACTGGTGTTATATTGATATCGTTTTGTTTAGGACCAACATTTTCTCAGGTATGGATTATGTAAAAAAACTTATGTAGGGATTTGAGTGACAGTTTTTTTCCACCTGTGAAATTTTTATATTGCATGTTTGTAACTCAATACAATCTGGAGTTATGTGTAAAGTTATAATATATTTAAAGAAACTATTTATTATCTGTTAAATCTTTACGCAAGGTGTTGAGTTCTGCTGTACACTTGAACACCTTTCTGCAGGAGTAAGTGTAGCTGTAGTTGATGGACCACTGTGATAAAACAAAATGTAAGGATGTACTATCATGCACACAGCACTTCTTTGTACTAATAATTAGTTCTAACAATGTACTAATGTGCTCAGTTTGTGTCATCACTAAATTAGTTATAGTCAATTATCAAATGTGGAATGGATCTACGTGACAGCACCAATTCGTTTGGGCTGGCCAAGTAGTTAATTGATGATGGAATAGAATCAGGGATATGTAATGGACCACGTACAGTAATGGAAACTGGCCATAGAAATGTTAGGTTTTAACTACCGTAGGATTTCTTCCGGCCCCCATTCCAAAATGAAAAATACAAAAAAAGGAGCGAGGTTTAGCTCGTTGTGTCACACTGTAGCAAATGCCAATCATGGTTTAGGCCCAGTTAAAGCTAATGCATCAAAATTTTGGCTATATCAGGCTCAGAATTTTGCGTTTTTTTTTAATAAATAAGTGATTTGCTACAGGAGACCATACCACAAGTGTCTAAGGACAAGCAGTTGTGGTGTCATATTTCTTTGCAGCAATGTTTATTTCCGATAAAAAAAGAAAAATTGGACTTTTTGGGATTTACTATTCTGAAAGAAATTGCAATAGAAACATTGTGTGCAAAGAAATGTCCCAGGAGTGGTTGCTTAGTGGCACTATGCCTCTGTTCTGTGATATGCATTTGTTTAGAACTGTTAATAAAGCATGGGACACTTTGAAAACTCTAGTTGTTTATGTATCAACAGTTCCCAGTCTGAAGCATACTCTGTATTCAATATACACTGTATATTGCATGACTTGTTACTGCTGTGCCTTGAACGTGTATGATATGCAGCATTAATTTGCAGAAAGTTGATCTGAGCTTTCTTATATGAATGAACTGGGCCTCTCCCAGTACTCTCCTATGAAGGAAATTGTTTTAAAATTTATCAGTGGTTATTGGCCAATCACTGTAGAGAGCAATATCATCTAATAACCAAAATATGGCAACGGCACTAAGATGTCTTTAGTGCAGACTTTAAGCTGCACGGTTACGGCACAACAAGACCAATCACAAGTGCACACTGTATAGCTGTATAACGGTTGTGCAGTATCAACACATTTGCCCAGTAACAGTGAGATATACTACCCTAGGTGTTTAATTGGTATCCATTCAACAGGAATTAGGACAAGCTTCATAAACTCACTATTATGAAAATTCTTGTTCTGCCATATTTCTAAAGACAAACCAGAAATTTCTGACTTCCCAACACTACAAAAATGTGAAATATTTTGTTTGTCAAACCAATTCAGGCAAGGCAACTTTATTCAAACAATAACAAACAAGGAATCTAAGTGAAGCTTGCTATCTCCCTTTTTATTATTTTTTTTTTAATGGTGACATACAAAAAGAAAGATTCAATAACATTGTATTGCTTGAGAAGCAATTGTTTCAAAGAGGAAAATATTTGTGGAATTTGAAGTGGTTTAACATAAGTATTGTTTGGATTCCATATTTTGTATATTCATGATTGACAACAAATATTATTTTATAAAAACAGAAATGGTTGATACTATTTTTTTCAACAAATGATTATAATTATTACCAAAAATAAGAAAATTAACATATTACAGTGATATAGTTACATAGACCATGCAGCTGATCAGCATTATTTTGTGTACAATGTTACACGCCAAACAAACATGATAGAGCAATGACTGTAGCTTATATCCATCAGTTGCTATACAATGCATTAATTGTTGCTCCTAACGAACTATTCCATATTATTATATCTCACCATACAAATATGTACATTAAACAGTGGAGAGGTGCGCAGTGGCTGACGCTGGAAATATTAAAGACATAACCCCTCCATAGCATGTCATAAGGGATTTGATAAAACTAATAATGACAGATGCATGGGTTTTTACCAGTAAGCCACAGCCGCCACTTAGCTATTTTTGCATATAGGAAGAAGCGGGTATGACTTAGTAGTTGTGTGGATATCCCTCTGGCAACACTTGACCGTAGTTAGATAACTTTTTTATCATCCCTATGGAGACACCTGAGCACTTTTAAACACCTCAAAGCATCATTTCCTAACTCTCATTATAATTTCAATCAGTGCTCAACGATGTCAGAAACAAAATGAACATGAGGCATACACCAGTAAATGCAATGAAATATCTGGTCATCATCCATTAGTTGACTCAATTAAACACTGCACTCCAAATAGCGTGCAGAACTTCATTAACTTGAAAACTGAAATTACCTCGAAGTAAATAATATAACAACATCAACACATCAAGAAAAATTATCTAAACTCTTATGTATAAACATCTCAAAAACCAGGCTTAATAGTAAACTGCATTTATAAGAAAGGAAATTTGGACCCAGCAAAGAAGGTGTACTTAATACACGGCAAAGTTAATCTGCAGAATGTATGCATTGGTGGAAGGGAGGCAGATTATCCGAGCAGTGAAGTCTTGCCAAGTAGATGTCCACGATGAGAGATGAACAGTTCAAGTGATGACTAGGTTTCCTATCACCCGTCATTTATCAGCCGCATACATCTTAGTCCACTGTCGGGCTGGAAAAAAACCAAAAAAAAACATTATATACTGTCATGAGTCTTAAAGGCAGAACATTAAAGCCAGAAAGTTAATGCCTTTTTTCCATAGAAAGGTAGTAATTATTTTCCACAATTCATTGTCATCAACCATGTCAATGAGAACTACATATGGCTGATAATTTTGACCCACATTCAGATTGTAATCCACCAACAGAAATGACTTAAGTAATCTATACCAAGAATGGTTTCTGAAATGGATATTTCTGCACAAAGCATAGGAAAATAACATGGCCACTTGAGATACATCAACATTTCTGGCACAGATACCTTATGAAATAAAACAACACAATATTCAGACCGTTTAAAAAATATGTAAAAAGAAAGGACAATAATTGGTATATAACGGTTCCTAATTTGGATAAGTTTTTAACATCACAAGAAAATCATCAACACCACGTGATACCATAATCAAGTCTTTTCAGAACTTCATTCTTACCTATTTCTATGGCTTGTACTTCATTCACTTTCCATTGTTCTGCTACATCATTTGCTAGAGGATCATCAGGGTTGGGTGCACTAAGAAGGGCTTGAATTGATAACAGCACAGTTCTTATTTGTAATGCTGGACTCCATTTGTCTGAAACAATAGAAATTGTACATGAAATGGTTAATCATGATAAAAGATAAATACAACTCAGATGGTATCACCAACCAAGTACACGCTCAACAGAAATATTCAAATATTCACCTTTGAGAATATCAAGACATATCCTTCCAAGTCTATCTATATTAGGATGATATATCTTCGTCATAAATCGCACTTTAGGTGCCGACATAGGATACTCCTCAGGCAAGAACAGCTCCAGTTTAAACGTTCCACCTTCATATGGAGACTGCAAAAGTAAAGATTATAAATAAAACACCGCATCAACTTAAAATGAACTTCAGCATTGGGAATGTTGAATTTAGAATGCGTCCTTGCATTTGAAAATGTTACCAGGATACTTCTCTAATTATTTTCAATTACACACAAAGGAAGTACATCCTAGAAAATCTTCACTTGGCTAAACAAATTAATTGAATGCAAGAAAAGTTTGACAATGCCGTACTCACCTCTTTGGGTCCAGCAACAATCACATGGAAATACCTGGCATTACTCTCGTCTGGCACAGCTTCTATACCAGGCACAGGTTCAGCTGTCAGGCGGTGTGTTTCCTGAAATTAAAGCATGATATCATTCATAAAAGCATTCATTTTTACCATTCAGTCCCATCCTATCACTTTCTTTAAACATTATCATACTTCAGATACACAGAACATATGCTTATTTTAATTAAAGCAAGTCATTTCCATACATTTCTCTGCTCAATCGAGTTCTGCACTCTTCATTGTGAGACCACATAACAGTAATAATCCTGTCCGAGTACCCAGCAAGGATATATACAAATGTAAGTAACCATTTAATTTTCATTCATCAATAGCATGTTACCCGATACGTGTACATTATCATGGAACTACATTGTTAGACCAAATTTAACTTGCAACCTCGATATCATATAACAAATCAGGGTTGGCTGGCATTTTCTTTTCTGGAATATTCCACCGGAATTTTTTGGCATGGCAAACAACAGTAGCAAAAACCATATAGACCACAAAATACACTTCACATTTGATGTTTTATAATCATCCAAATGCCATTATTCATTCTGTAAAGAGGCTCTAATATAATCATTTTGTGTTTAATTACCATCATAAATGATACATTACAAGTGAAATGTAGAAACTCGATTGTGTTAGTGAAAAAAAACAAATCAATGAAAATTACACTGTTTTACTTTTTTTAATCGAAAAGGGGAACAATATGTACAGTTTCAGTAATGATATGGAAGCTGCACCACATTCGTGACTATTGGGGAAGTATTACTGTAACATATTAGAAGATGTACATGATATATATATATAAAGGTAATGTAGAATGAACTTGCATTGAACACATTGTTAAATAGCCACGGTCTAAATCATTTTCAATATGTAATTGCAAAAGCCTCATGAATTCAAAGATTGTGAGTACAAATGATTACCTTTCCCAAGAATCTAAGATATCTTATAATATCAGGAATGCCCTTATTACTTTGGCCTTGAACTTGACCATTAAAACTTCTATAATTATCTTTCTTCATGCAAAACCTTTGAAAGGCACATATAATTATGTAATGTTTTACAATACACACTATATTTACAATGCAATCATACTGCCAAATTATCTACCAATCATTCATTGTTCAAGAGGACGGAAAATGGCAGTAACATTCCAGCAAGCTCTCAGTTCCCTAATTGCAATCAGATAGACATATTGTACAGTGTATACTAAGTCCAATGATCCTTGTAAACCTAAATTTGGATGTTAGTGAACTATCAGTAAGCAGCTCCTACATAAATTGATTAACAAGTATGTAAAAATTTCATTTAAAAGTTCTTATCACAATTTTAGTAATACATGTGTAACTGAATTTATGTATCTTTTTTTTTTGTGACACATGTATCCTCTGTGATATCTTTATCAATAAAACCATATATATGGTAATGATCAGTTGTGTCATAAATTGTCAGAGCAGAGGAAACAGATTTTCTAAATTCAATTTTTATCAGGGGATTTGTCACATGATGTGTAATCCCCTAATAACTTGATCAACATCATTGCCACTGGCTGTGTTGACTTTGACTGGTCAAAAATAGTGAATTTGGCGCCATAAATATTGTCAGACAGATCTACACTGTTCAAGTCACATTGCATGGTTTCTGGTCTGACGTTGTACTAAATGCATTGTAGCAAATTTCCGGTATACTATAAATGATTAAAACAGGCCTAGCTGGCTCACAAACTTCGTTGCGTCACAGCGTCCTGCCTTATAAGAGCAGGGGCCATCTCAAAAGTGAACCATTCATTTATTTAAAAAATAATAATCATAAAAATAAAATTAAGGTGCAGAATTATTTAACAAAAATTTCCTGAATATTACTTAATTTCCTCTTCTTGAATACTTGGCAGCCAGGGCAATTAATCAGCAGTGGCCGGCAAATGCCCCCCACCCCTGCCGATTTCTGCTTACTTTGTGACCTGATTATAGGCTGTTGAATGGCAAAGAATGACAGAAGAGTGGTTGCTTTGTGCCAAATTCACCAGTTACCCATTGGTAGGGGATAAAACATGGGCACAAATCCTGGGGAGATGACAAAATGATAAGAAATTCAACCCACCCTGCAAATTTATAATTCATTAATATTTCACTGTGAAGTTTTTAGGATTTGGTGGCTCTGAGAGGTTTCATCCCCCCCTAAGAAAATTGCAAATCTGTACCACTGGGATCAAAGTTTGTTGTCTTGTTGCCGTATATTGTTTCGTTTGTGCCATGCCTGTATCCCCACTTAGCAAGTATATATATCTTGATTTGCCAAATACATAGTTGTTCAGACTACATTTGTCTGAACAGACATTCTGTTACCTCTTTTGACTAGTTAAAATATCAGTATCAACTCAGTGAACTTCCAGGCTCCCATTTATGATTGAATTGACAATTCAATGAGTACTTAAATGAATTGTCATTTTTGCCTTGCACTGTTGCTGCATTTCCCAAGTGGCAATGACATTTCAATTTTCTACATAGCTACACCCAGACACTGGTAGCGCACGTAATACACAACTGGCGTAGTTCCTTTGTTTCATCACCCATAAGATACAACATCTTTACATACCAGAAGCGAGAACCCGAACTCATGTCAGGAGGGAGAAGTGTCTTTTAACCCCAGCCCTTTTTGTCACTGCCGGTTGACCATGTCTCAAACAAGGATACAGTTTACCCTGGTTTGTACTGGCTATAGGCCGAAGAGTTATGAATCTACCTATTACAAATCGTATGAACACATTACCTTGATGATTCTTTTGGGTAAACCTCCTGCCATGGCGTATTTGTAGCTGAAATACCTCAGCTTTCTCGACGATTTCTCGTCTTCTTCTGTGAAACAAAATGGCAGAGTCGTGCAGAGTCAGCTGTCGAATTTGTTTTGGAATTGAAGAAATCTTCACACAAATCAGACGGAATTAAAATGTCTTCAAAATATCTTCAAAATAGAATGAAATAATCTGTTGTTAAATCTATATGTAGCGTCCATTTAATCTGGGAGGTTTTTATAAAGAAAATATACTCGTTAGCAAATGAAACTACAGATGGCGCAGTTATAAAAGCAAGAAGCGCCACCATGATCATTGAGCTGTAGTTAGCCTGGATTCCTGGCGTCATCCAGGTAAAGACATTTAACCATGACATTTCCACCGGTACATCTGCTGGAGGTCTAGGCCTATGTACAGTATAGGTCCTACTTTGTAAGTGAGCTAGATATGATGGCTCCCCGTGGAGAGTCAGGGGAGCTTTTTAAAAAAGTAGTATGGCTTTTGAAATGACTAAATGAGACAAAAGGCATTCCAATTAGGACCTGTACTTGGGCATAAAGTTTCAAATTTGGCACACAAAAGCTGCCCCTCTTGAAATTCAATCACAGTGAGGGTATTATATTACTCAGTGGAATTCAAAGTTGACAAATACTTATACAGGTAGATTTTTATTTGCTGCATTTGGTAGTGAAAAATAAGTTCCGATCAGTGATTTATTTTAAATGCTATGGGGCTTATGCCTATTTTCATGTGTAGGCCTAACAAAATTGTAGTCAGGTCAACATAGATTTTAAAATGGCAAACACCCCATAAAACCCCTCATTAAGATACACTACAAAGAAGCAGAAACGGAAAGTGTGTTCAGGCTCAGCCTGAGGATAATACTAAAATAAGTATTGCCCATTACTGTAAGCTAGTATAACCACTTTGTGACTCTTGATTTACCTAGGCAATGGAATTACACTTCGAAGTTCGATCCGAAAATGCAACATTTCTACATTTTTCATCTTAAAGATGGGACGGGAGTCATGGGAGTGTTTTCAAAAATCCTCAAACTCAGCCAGATTTTTTGGAAGCTTCACAAGTCAAATATTCCAACCATCAACCGTTCAACCAACGTTTGTACACGGTTTGTGGCATTCTAATTTCTATGGTGGCCACGTGCTGAGCTTTCACCAGTAACCACCAGAGGTCTTTAGAACTGTCGGCTGCATACTAGAACATACGCCGATATTGCCAACCATGGCCACCCCAAACACAGTGGACTCGACAGGCAATTCTTTGCTGGATATTGTGCTCCAGTATGGGCTTTTTGTTGGTGCAATATTCCAGATTGTTTGCATCTTTGCAGTCGTTTTGATACCCCAAAATGAGGAAGAACAGGTGCAGTAGATGTTCCACTAACATGCCTTAAATTAACCGATTGTTGACATGCATGAAGCCACAAGCTTCCTAGTAATATAGAGAAGCCTATTTGTCGTGTACTATGAGCTACTTTGTAGTATGTACATTTAGTCATTAGCATAAATGTAGTAGCCTGTATATTTATGTATACACGTATATACACGTTTTTTTTCTTTAGGAAGAAGAATCAGATGATGAACAACAAGCTGCTGCACCCTCAGGCAAAAGTTTCGATTCTGGTCTTTCCCGAAATAAAAGAACTGAGAAGAAAAAAAGGAGGTATAACACAATAATTTGTCTATGTAAATTAGGGGCGCTTATCTTATAAAGCCTAAAAATGTACTCAGTTTGCAATTACACTTGTTAATTCCTGTCAATGTATGCTTTACAAATTGACATGCTGTATGTACCTTGGTGATCCATGGCAGTGTATGCAAAATTAAATCTGACTTTCTTCAACAATTAAGTGTCTAGTTGCACTATAGTTACTAATTACTATGTATCTTAATTCTAAACCTAGGTATATCTTCCAGCCAAATTCCTAGTCAGTGCTTAAGAGTTTCATGTCTCCAATTCTTAGCTGGCAGACATAATCAGACATTACTTGATTAAACAGAAACAATTATAAAACTGCACTATATTTGAAACTGAATTATGAACTTGTGTTCTTTCAGATGAGGTTGAGCTCCAAGAATGCACACTAATTAATTTAACAGTGCATTCTTAATGGTTCAATGGAGGAGGATCGAAGCATTCCAAAGGCAGTAACCGCAATGGGAGTATTCTGAGCCTCAAAATGTAATACTCAAAATTTGCAATCACATGCATACAATTGTATATATAGTAAAATTTAAACTTGCTTATTGTAGACTAGGAAATTCCTGTCATTGTAAGATAATGTTCTTTGTCTGCTTTTTTTATTGAAATTATAATAAACAAAACAAAGTATGATTGTTTTCTTTTAATTGAATTATAACACTGATGTTCATATTTGTAAAATTTGTAAAAATCACCATAATATAGCTGATCACAACACATTTTATATGCTAAATAATTGTAACTGAAAAATCATTAAATTTAGTTGCTAATGAGGTACTTATTAGCTTGTAAGAATTTAGGATATGTTAATATAAGTGTAAGATCAATTGATAGCACAACACTAAACATAGTCATTGTACATATAGAAGCAGCACCAGAAATATCCTTCCTATATTGTTTCATAATTCACACCATTGCTTTGTGATAAATACAATAGACGAGCAAAATTTATAGCCAAGAAATGTTTAAGCCAGTTTTACATGTAAATAACTGATGTGAGAAATCGGTCATATTGACAAAAACCATATACAATGGTATATATTGGCTCGACAAGAGCTTGCAGTTAGATGAGAACTGATGAGTTTTTCAGGTTGGAATGTTAATAACACAAGCCTTACAATAAATAAAGTACATTTTTTCAAAAACGGTGGGGTTAATTAAAAGTAGAACATACTCCCATTCTGAGATTGTCATGCAGCTGAAATACTCTTTTGGAACAAAAATCTAATAAGTCTCCACATTGCCAGCTAATTAAGTGTGTATTCAGTGCCAGCTTTAACGTAAAGACTACGTGTGTTAGATCTATTAAACTTCAATACTGTTAATTGTCATGCAAGATCTATACTTCAGAATAAACTAAAGCTGCACTGAAATACACTAATGTTATTTCTCAAAGTTCATTACATACAATAATAGGTTAATTCAGCAATTAAGTACACCATTGACTGCAGACACCATTGATTAAACCGAGTAAGAACTCTAAACAGTTCCATTGTTATTTCATCACGCATGGATTTTTGTTATGTATCGACTGTATCCTGTTAGAAATGAACCCATGCCAGCATATTAGAATTTAGTTAAAGCTGCACTATGAAATGCAATCAGCCCTCCATTTGTTTTAGAGCTGAAAGTGACTTTGCTAGAAGGGCGTAAGTGTCTCTGGCAGTCTTCACTTTAGCATCTGCGAAAGTCCCAAGAGCTTCGGAGAAGAGCAACAAACGTTGGCGAGTGTGACTCTGTAGCTGTAAAACAAGTCATAAAAGGATCTTATTAATTATGTGAACAATGTAGACATTCATATATATATTGCCAATATTTTAACTGTTTGTAATCACTATAACCATGATAACTTACCTCCCTTCTTGCAACTTCATTGCAGTCTTCAAATGACTTTTCAGCTGCTTTCTTTGCATCTTCAGCCTTTGAAAAATACATGGCTATGAATAACAGAAAATTCACACACATATATGCAATCAAAATGTAAAGTCATTCGAGATGCAGTGGATTTAATGTAAAAAATTCAATTTTGACGCACATAAAGTTTGTCAAATTTTGCAGTTGTGTCATTCACAAACTGGACAGTTGAGGACATAGTGATCATAGGTGACATAGGCATTATTTTCCCATTTTATTTTTCCTTCCAATTGACATTCCCTTCTAAAAAATAAATCCTTTACATACAGAAAACGGTGCAAGGGCTATTTTATTTATTAGATAATTGTGAAACTAAGGCTGAATTTACATTGGCAAACTCAATCATGCAAACATAATGATTTGGACACATGTGACAGTTGCCATTCCAATGCGTCCATGCACCTGAAATGACCTACTGCATGTGGCCTCAGGTAATGGCCCCATTTCCTGCAGATATTGACAAAAAATGAGTGCATAGCCAGTGTCCACACGTAAAGCACACATCAGTAATCAATGTTTTGTGTGGCTAATTTGCCAATTGTGGTCTCTCTCCGAATACAAAGTTTTAAGATTTATGTAGGCTAATAATCTATATCAACTAGACACGAGGAATGCACATTTAGCAATCCCCTATAATTTCAATAAATGAGTCATAGAGCCGGGGTTTTATAATTCTGATACTGATCTGAAATTAATACAAGTGGAACATCTAAGATCTTAACTGCATGTGTTAAGGTGCAGATGTGAACTTATCTTGAACACTATATCACTGCTACCATCCTCACCACAATCAATTTAATATCAGAATCAGCAGAAGTTTTAAAACTTGCATGTGGTAAACACTTTTTTTTCTCACCACCTGAGCATGAAAGCGAGTCTTGCCATAATGTATAAAGCACCATTTTGCAGCTGGCACACCTGACTACATTTTCAATCGCTGTTCAATAACCACACCTCGAATGGCTTCCATTCCAGCAACCAGGTAATGGAACACCCCTGCAAATCACACAAATCACTGATTGGCTGTAAAAATCAAAACACGAAAACCAAAAGGAAATCAATAAAGAAAATTTATTTGGCA
Organism: Alitta virens; assembly: GCA_932294295.1. Taxonomy (NCBI): domain Eukaryota; kingdom Metazoa; phylum Annelida; class Polychaeta; order Phyllodocida; family Nereididae; genus Alitta; species Alitta virens. The sequence continues at coordinate 39,374,864 of OW028574.1, read as the reverse complement.
CAAGCTTTAATCAAGCATTTATAAAAGTTACACTGAGGCATAAAATTTAATGTCACTTTAACAATTCAGCAAAAGTCAAGTGTTGAGTTTTAGCGTCAACATAAGCAAAGCTAAAGGATGACTTCAATTTCTTCCAGATTACACAGTATAAAGAAGCAATTACCGAGATTCTGAACTTGAAATATTTAAAACATTGCAGTAACATTATGTGGACACTTTTGAATCTGTTTTTTGATACAATAACTAAACAAGTAGCTGAACATAATAAACAAAATTCACAAATGTCTGCACAAACTCATATTATGCCCAAACTTGCAATCTATATTCAAATACACGAGTTCCACAAGTAATACTCATTGGGCATCATTGCCACTATAATATAACATTCTTGCACATCATTGGCACTGGACAGATGATACATTGCATCTATCATGAACATGATGAAAGACCTGACTTATGAAAGAACCACATGCATAGGAGCAACCCACAGGTCCTGACATGCAAACATACGTGTCCATTGATCTCAGTATATTAGGAATCTGGTTCATAGGCAGGATTACTGTAGGCCGAATGTAGCCAGGATTTTCTAGGAGTCATGTCTAAGGAATTGCTTTCTAAGTCACTAGTACCAGCTGTGACTTGTGTCGAATGTCCTTGAACGTCAAGGTCAGAGGAACCGGCTTTGGAGTGTCCTTCACCGTCAGTCCGTGATAAGTCGTTGTCTGTAGAAATACTAGTTTTTGAGTGACTATAAGAATGTTTGTTTGGTACACTATATACTGCCTCGGGTGAGTGAGGATTAGGAGGTATTTCTGGCAAAGGATAACCAGGAGAAGGAACAGGAGTCAAAGTGGGCAAAGTGGAAGGAGGTGAGGGAAAAGATGGTGAGGGGCTAACACCTGGGACTTTTAACTGTTCTTCAGTGGATGCTATATCACTTTTGGCAGAAGGAGAGTTCACTCTTTGAGCAGGTGAAGGCAGTACGGCAATGTCTGACACACTCACAGGGGGACTTGGGAGAATCAAAGTATGTGGCATTTGACTCAAAGTGTGAGCCAAGGCATGATTTTGGTGCGCCTGTAAGTGACTCGCATGAGACGGGTGCCTCTTGGAAGTCCGAGCAGGCAGAGTGTGAGACTCAACCTCAACTCTTAACTGACTTGGAAAACTCTTCAATGAAAATCTCCTTGAGATTTTATTGCTGCCCGGCAAGCGAAGGCCGTTCTTAGTTTTGTCATAAAGCGGATGAGGATAACGAAACGTAGCTGCCCTTGCTAAGCTCTCTGTGCCACTCACAGAGTCCAATCCTTCGTAAATCATATCAAAACATTCAAGTGCTTGTCTCTCTTCACTATTAAGGCTAGGGACAGTGACTGGAAGAGACAATGTACTGCTTGCAAAGGGGTTTACTGAAGTAGGCACTGTAGAGTCAGCATTTTCCTCATCTTGACCTTTGAAGAAAACATTGGGGTTACTGTTGCTTGCTTTGAGCCTCATTGAATCTGACCTTTGAGAGATTGGAGACTCTTCCAAAGTAGCCAATGCAGGTCCATCATAAGCATGTTGAAATTTACCATTTATGTGGAAAGTCCTCTCTGCTTCCCACAACTCCATGCCAATCTGGGAGACATTTCGAAGACGTTCTATCCTCTTTCTCCGATGCCATGAATAACATTTCATGGAGATCACCACAGTTAGCAAGAAAACAACTGGAGCAGCCCCAGCTATTCCAAGAAAGATGTAAGAAAAGATATCGATAGGAACCCCTAATATAGTCCTGGTGGGTCCTAGGGTGTACGAAACATTTCCCACGACAGTCGGGGCAACAGTGATGTTCCACATGTCTGCTTCGGTGGTTGCCAAGTCCACCAAATTTGTCATCATGTTGCTCTGGAGACCAGCACTTCCTGTCTTTCAGAGTATAATTTAAGGTATCCAGCTTTAAAATGCAGGCACTTATAATCCTAATTAAAGCTAATCAATTACATCCGTTACATCATCAATGTTTAAAAATGACGAGCTTCTAGGTGGTCAGCTGTGGTCAGCTGTGGCAAGGTGCCAAGGACAGGGCAATAATGACCAGTCACGCTGACAGAAAAGAGTTGATGAAGTTAAAAACATCACCTCATGAACAAGCACACTGAGGTAAAAATAAATATCAGCTGAAACTAGCCATAATGACATTAGTCATGTGAAGACATTTTAATGTTTTGGTTCTGATGTATACTCTCTAATATCATGTCCATATCATTGATTCAATGCTTCATGTCACGGAAGGTCTCCATTTTTTTCACTCATGGCCTTCAGAGAAACATCATAAAATACAATCAGTTGCTGTCTGGAGATCTCTTTCATGATTATGGCTTCAATCCATTTCTTTGTATAGCTGTAGGCTAAATCCAAACAGATTTATGTAACTTCTAAAACATACTGAACAGTTGAACTGTTGGTTTATTACATCAGCACACATCATGTTCAAATTACCTCAATATAATATTAAAAGGAAGTGAGTCAGCTGATTTCTGGCCAGGTATATTACAATCAGCAAAGATTCAGAAGTGGAGCAAAAATGGCAGCAGATGTTCCTGACAATAACTCCACTCAAGTGATATTTGAATGTAACTGATCACCATAGTATCAGGTCTACATTATACCTTTATATCCAAGGTTAATATTATGGTTGCAATTGTAGAGTCTGGTCAAAAATATCTAAATCCAAGCACAATCAATAAAATCGTCTTCAGTGTTCAAGACCTGAGCGTAAACATTTCAAGCAAAAGTATGTTTCATATGCCCATTGATGCACTGAAGTGGTGTTGTATTTCTGTTGATCAGTTCTGTCTGTATTGTAATATAATGGTGTAATCCAAGCTGTCTCCATAACTGATGAGTATTCTCAAAGTTATCGTGAATCGAATAAAATTACATGTAGTGAAGATCTATCTGTCTTGTCAGATGCTGAGATTGCGCATTGTGCCCATGTAAACTGTGCATTCCTTGTAAACCACGTAGAATCCAGGTGAATCTTAAAAAGAACAATCTTTAAGATACGTCCATGACCGTAAGAAGTGATTCCAGTAAGCCCAATGTCATGTTCCCAATGTAGACATATTGTTCATGCATGCATGTGCAATTGTTGCTAGCCGCAGGTAAGCAATCGTAGCATGGGGATGGCCAGGTGCAGGTGATGAACTGCAGCATCAAGTGGTGATGTAGGAGCCGCTGCAGGAGGGCGTGATGCAGGGAAGTCCCAGCTTCTGCAGCTGCTAGGATGCGACAAGTGTCAGTCACCTGTCATCTACATACCATCTCATTCTCTCGTGTAGTACAGTGCTTCCTCGCTGCACGCCTACAATAGCAATACAACCATTGGATAAAACCATCAGACACAAGGTGAATTAGTGCATAAGTGGATATTTGTTGACCTCTCTCAATAATGCAATCAATGGCTCGTTTTACCATATGAATACCTGCTATTAATGGGAGGTGCACTGTGATGATCTTGCACTGATTTCATTTTCTAACTATATGTATAGACAGGAACTTTATCATGACTTAACAATGACAAAATAGGACTACAATATCGGACTGCTTGCATCTGCAATGATTTGATGCATTACTGTGGTTATAACACTTACAGATATGGATTCATAGCACACTGTAATCATAATGGAGGTATCAGCAGTGACTTTTGATTATTAACAACTAATAATTCCAGGAATTTTTGACAAATGTACAAACGATATCTGGCTTAATTTCATTGGTTTTCCATGAAGTGGACAAAGCAGTTCAACGTGAATCTAATATCTCTGGAATTGTCGCAATGATTATTGTCATTATCTGAGGCTAAACATTCTAAATCATGAGATGTTATAACTTTCATGTCATCTAAAACCTCATCAATTCTACGTCTTGTCAGTGCACTCCAGTCACTTGCAACACTAAAACTAATTTTACCCCAGGCAATTAACAATCTTTAGCCTATTTACGTGTCATGACAAAAGGACATACAACAAACACCCTTAATTGAATGACCTTTGCTTGACCTTCAAATGACACTAAAGGGACCCAGATCGACCCGAGGTCAAGCAGGTCAACAATCCAAGGCCCTTCTTTCTGAGGTCCACAGGCTGTTGCAAATGAAATGACAAACATACATGGATGTTTGGGCCATTACAATGAAATGTACAACAATGTCTATGTAGTTGACACATACTGATAGATCAGGATAATATGACAATATGGCCATAGAATATTACAGCTGACGACATGGCAACAAATAATTTACCAAAACTAATGTTTTTGCTTGGCAGAAGTAGTCTTCACGAGTTAAATCTCAATTGGAAGTTATTCGACAAATCCCCATCCATGGGGCTAATGTGTGTGACATGTTGTGGACTCCAAGCCTTATTACGTCATTATTACATCTGCCTTTGACATGTGGTCACACAAAATGAACATGGTTCAACCCATTAAACTTTTCACTGAGTCATCACATTTTTTACATGTAGCAGTGTTATTTTAGCAGACAAGCAGTTGTTTTCAGATGACTTCAGCGAGTATTAAATTGCACTAAAAAAGATGTCATTCCATGGCCATTCATAGCTAAACAACCATTTGATGGCTTCCCTAATTGACTGTTACGTATCTATAATCACTATCTCATTGACTAATTGATTGGCTGAATTTGTGAGGCCGTTTTACTGGCATATAACCAATTCACCAATTCTCCCTGATCGAAAGCAAATTGCTCTCTGTATACAATAGCAACTTCAAGGAATAGATATTGACTTCATGAGTCAGTCTCTCAAGCCCTCCCTTCAGACTGACTCAAGCCCTCCCTTCAATCTGCTAAGAACAAGGTCAATCAAATTTTTCTAAACAATATAACTGGCATTCTGTTTCCTTTTCAGAAACACGAACTTTCATACTGTCCAGTGCATATTGATTCATACAAAAGAAAAAAAAAAGAAGAAAACAAAAAAAAAATATACTGAAATTCATGTCTCTTCTAAAAAAAATGTGATGTCCACAAAATGTTTCTGTCAACTTTTGACAGTCACACAATGGATGCATCTATTTTTCGTAACAGTTCCTGACTTTATTTTAACAAGAGAGTAATAAATTACATGGAACATACAGAGTTTAAGTTCCAGGTCCATTTCAATTTGATTAACACTGACAAAGACTAACACCTGGGCTTTGGGAAAACGGTGTCCGTGTATCTTCAACATTTTGCTCGAAATTATAGCCTTTAGGCAAAAAGTTCAGAAAAAAGCCAGAGCCAAGTTTTAGCAAGAATTTCAATTTCGCCAACCCCATGATATTGTAGGGCCTCAGGGCTAAGGGCACATGGACAGTGAGCCTCACAAGAGACCTCAATGCATGACTCATGAGCAGACTGAGAACCAGATGCATGACTGGGTGCGATGAGAGACATTTCTGAGTGACCAAATGAGACCATCACAGGACTTTGAAGTAGTGAGAATGACTGAGTCCACACCAGATGACCATCGTCCACCATGTGGGACCAGGTGTGGCAAGCAACTCAACAACTTCATATTGTGTCTAGATACTTCCTTTTTCTTTTTGTTGTTTTAACCCACAAGTCAAACTTCAGAGCACCAGCTGTGTCACTTTTGAGGAGTAACTGGTGCTAATTTATGAGCAACCAGTGAAACCAGTTGAGACATTTCTAGCCCACCCATGAAAATTACTACAAACACTTCAACTTACTCTATGTCATCAAAGCAAAGTGAGGAGCATGTTTAATAAAAGGGAATGGTAGTATTACTGCATATAACTGATGTAATATAATTATAGTACAAAATACATTGTACGTATAAATTATTAAGTCTGCATAAAATAAGGTATGTATAAATAAATTCATACAATAAAAATCATTCTGCATGAAACAAATCTGACCAACTATGTGTCTCAAGGTTCCTAATTAATTAATTTATATCTGCTAGACAAGTCATCTCTCAATTAAGCCTACAATTGTCCACCAAAGCTGCACATGTATGTTTCCAATGTTAAGCTCCCAAATATGATTGCTTCGTCAACAATTTTTAACCACATTGACAAGATATATTGAAATGCGATTTTATCCACTTTTTTGGTTTTGTTTTGAACACGAAATTCACATTCATGGAGCTAGGTTCAACTGCTGTTACCTCCAAAACATGTTTTGATGTTTTAGTTTGGCTAAATCTCTCACTGACCGGATTATTTTATACCAATGACTGTTAATGCTGCAATATATATTTAATACTACAGTTATGAGTACAAACACATCAATCAAAATGCCATTATCATATCTATACTTACTTTTTATAAATGCCAGTTCTTGCAACCACTGTGAGTGGGTCTTTAATGATGACATTGAAGATGGATCGAGAAAGAATGTAGGATGGTCATTAATTTGTCTTATTGCTCAATCAGTGTCATGTGACAAGCACAGTATAATTGCATCTTAATTGCAATCTTTTTTATGGGTTGATTATTTGCAATTAATTGGGATCTCGTAACTGTCATATTCTTGACACTGATTGTTTCATCATCTTGTCTGGCTGACACTGTGTTTGTGCAAAAACAAAGACTTGGCAATCACTGTGTTAATGACATCCAAGTATGAATGATGTTCAAGAATCCATTATGAAGTTGATGTATTGGAAAACCATGTGCTTTCTCCACGTTGTCCTTTCTTTGACAAATAGTTCCTTTTCCTTTCTTCCCGGTTATTTCTTTGTCCTCCAGCTAGGTGCCATTAACATTGACTTCGAGCAGGACTTCCAAAAACTGTGACTCACTGCTTTCCTCGCAAACCCAACCTGGTGACACCTGCTTCCAAGTGTGCCACAAAGACAGAATTCGCTTTATCCCTGCTGAATATATTTAGATAGCCTTGCTGTCCGAATCAGGTAATCCAGTGCCTGTCATTGGAACAGGTCCTTTTGTTTCCTCATATAAATCAATTTGTCATTGAAGCAAATATATTATATTTATCTTGCCAAGCATTTGTGTTTCATCAATAAACTTGTATCACAGGTATCATCCTGAATGTAATACAAAGGCAGCAGAAATTAAAAATCATATCATGTTCATGAATGTTATATATTAAATATCACTCCTTAAAAAGAGTGTTAGCCAATGATCCAAATTCTGTTACAGTCTGAAAAAATTGTTGTTTATTCCACAGTAATCACAAGATGGTCTGAAGATTACTAATTAACTTGATGCAACATGCTCAAGTAGTCCATATTAAGTGACATACAATGGCAAACCATGTGTATGACATGATAATCGATCCATCCCACATGTTAAGTGGTTGATGTACACAACGCAACTGATGCTGCTGCTGGTAATGATGCTGGCCTCACTCACCACGTGGCGCCACTGATGAGGAAAACAGTGACGTAACAAAGAGGTTAAGCTCCGATCGGTGTTGGGGGTAAAGGGGGGGGGGGCGGTTTGGTAGGTTGTCCATGGGTTGAACCAACAGCCAAAGGCACTCAGGTGTGTCGGGTCAGGGTTTTTGTTTTTGGGGGCAGCAGCTGTTCGTGTCACGCTCCATTGACCACAGCATCATCCAAAATAACACCCTGTCCTAATTCTCCCAGGTAAAAAAATGTTTGTGAAAATAATATTATCCTGTGTTTTATTTCTGGGGGAGAACAAATTAACCGCCTATTTAGTGCAGCTCACTAAAATTCCATTAACAAGCATTATATGACACTAAACAATCTGAGGGTCCAGGAAAAGGCAAATTTATATCTGCTAGACAAGTAATTAGGTTAATTAGCCCCTGGATGATCACCTGTTCACATAAATCAATCACATGGGGGGAGGGTCGCGAGGTAGTTCGTTACCTGTTTACAACAATAAATGGAATGGATGCATAAATGATTTTTGGCTTTTTGAATGCTGGCCCTGTGCTTTTATTGTTCATACACACTAAGTACAAATAAACTGTTATACTAAATTTAGCAGTCCTATAATGCCTCTCAGATAAGGCCTCGGTGTATTAATAATAATTACTCATTCATGACACTTCAATCAAAAGTTGTCCTTGTGGGCAAGTAAGTTGTGGCAGGACTCATAAAAATAATAATAAAATAAAGTGGCTTCATTGTCTTTCCACAAAGGGCATACTTGAGGCTATGTTGCAGCACCAGCACTTGCCATATTCCACATATTTAAATCGGCCATTAGTTCAGCCATTCACCTGTGAAATCTACTGGCTCTGAGGGGGGTCTCTTCTGCCGCCGGATACCATCGAATAAAGCAGGAGGCCAATTTCTCCAGACAACATTTAACACTCAACTAATCAATGATAATGAACTAGTAGCCCCTGACTCATTCTGTCTTCAATGCAATGTGCAGCACTGTGCAAAACTGATTGCTGATTTGGAATCTGGCCAGAATTATTTACTCTGCCAACTCACAGCTTTGCCATTGTTAACTTAAATCCTTTGAAAATATACAGTAAAATCAAACAGTTTTGTTTTTCTGTGACAGAAATTTACCTTTGAGACACACTGCAGTCTTCAGTTCAATATATGTCGCATCAGTTGCACATTGTGATGCATAACACACAATTACCCCATTCCAATACTACCACTAATCATTGCATTTTCAGACAAGTCCCCTGACACGAAGATGTTGCCAGCATCGCCAAGCAATCTGATAAATTAGCAATGAAGCACCTGGATTTGAACACGCATAACAAAAAGCCCTTAACCCACTCCCTCACGCTTGAATAAGAAATAACAATGATAATGAAAGAAATAATTAGCCGGCCCTTCACGGGAAACACAAAACATGAATCGTACATTTCACCTTTTCTCAGTGAATCAGCCTTAGTTTATTCTTATAATTAGATATTTAAATGGTTACTGTTTATTCAAACTTCTAATTTTTCTCAATAGCGAAGAAATTTTTCGGCATAGGTTTAGGAATCCCAAATTGTCCAGTGGGCAAACTCAATCTCACTGTTGCCTTGTGCTGCCCTCTTGTGTAACACATTAAAATCTTTCCAGCATTTTGATATTTTTTGACATTAGAACAATAAACCACTGCAACTCGAATGCTCATGCACACAAAATTTCATTTAAAAAAAAGCAATGAATAACTGAAAATGAAAGAACACTTACCTCATTCTTTTTCTGAGGCTTTGCTTTCTGGTAAGCTTTGTTTGCTTCTTCATATTCTATCATTAAACAAGTCCTATTGTACAACATTTCCTGAAAATTAAAAATATATAGTTTGAAAGATTATGCATATAGGACCTTTTCTTATTCGTGTGGAAATGCATAGGCAGAACACCATATTATCATGCTTGACATTCAATAAAATTTTAAAACTATAATTAGTTGTTAACCATGCATTTTAACCATTCAGTTATTCATAAGTATTCACTAAAATGTTTTAAATTTTCTATGTAAATGGAAGCTAGTTCATTCAACATCAGATTAAAAAGTGGAAGAACAATACAAATGTTATTATATAAATGTAAAGTAATACAAAAATCCATAAGCAAAGCTTTTCAGGATTTTAAAATTATTATTTTCAATGATAATTTTCGATACTTAGGGCTAAGTAATTTATAATGCTTAAGTTAATAAATTAGGACAATAATGTTTTGTTTGGGGTGGTTTGGATGCATTATGCATTAAACCTGGGATTCTGCAGCGGTGACTTAATAGTCTTGTTAAAATTCAACATATTCACATATAGAAAGAAAACTAGCACCATTTTATTTAAATGTTGCAAAAAACTTTTCATGATTGAGGAGCCCTGAAGAGAATTGGTCTAAAGTGGGATTTCTACCACTTCAGGGTTTGATTCAAATTCACAATTTATTCTTCTTGTGGATTTTTTTTAGTTGACATGGGAAATAAACATGTGGCCCAGTCTTACCTTCACAGCCTCAGCATATCTACTACTGAGATCAAGCTGGAACCCGAGTGTGTTCTCATCATTTATCACATCAACATCGATGCCATGCTGAAAAAGAAAAATTGAACTGTATGAGACTAAATAGTGTTTATTGTACTTTACAGATGAATGCAATGAAGTGTATTCCAGAGACTGTTTGCTAAGTTAGCAAACCGGCTGCAGTTTGTTTCCTAGTTCTCTGATTGACTTTAAAAATCCCTCCAGCGGTTTAAAAGTAAATTGTGATGAAAATCACTCAAGCAAAATAAATTGTGACATCACAAGACGATAGATTTAGCTGCACTTCGTTGCATTTAGCAGTAAAAAAAATCAGAAATGACACTCTTTGAAATCTTACCTTGGCATCATCTAAAACTTCACTAAATTTGATTAACAACCTGAAAAAAAAAAAAAGAAGTTCACTAGACCAACTCATTTGAGTTTGTTATATTTCAATACAAAGAAAGTACTTTATTACAAACTGTATGTAACATTTATATACATAAGTAAGCCTGTACTTTATCACCAAATTCTTACTTTGCTGTCTTCGTATTATTTTCATCATTGTGACTTCCAGCACTCAGGTTCAGTGCAGTCGACAAGTGGCCATAGGCACAGGATATTCCTGGATTAGAAAACCGGACAACATGTAGCAATTTCAATTACATGTATATGTCATGAAAATGTAATAGTCAAAATATTAACATGTCATAAGTCTTGTTTACTTACGTTGGTGAGAGTTTACCATTTTGTTGAAATTCTGAAATGAAAGAAAGGAGTTGTACTTGCAAGTAAGTCAACTAGGATTGTAAAAGATAATCAAATACTAAAAATGTGATACAAATTTCATTTTGAGGCAATATATTCACATTTGTAGTGTCTGTAATGAGCTTAGCATATTCATTAGCTTTGTCTCGCTCTTTCTGGAAATAGTCATCTACATCCTGAAATGATAAAATTAAAGCATTTAAGAAGCATTCTCCTTGGTTAACTATTATATCAGTGTCTGTGAATAGTACTTACTCTATGACTAGCTTTCCTGCCCTCCATGGCTGATGACAACTTTTCGAACAAACCTTTCTTTACTTTTGTCCGCATCGGCGCCTGAAATCAAAATATAGACCTACTTAGCCCAGCAGTTTACTGCATCTGATTCATTTATGATATCTTTTGACACTATATTTTTATTTTGACCGGTCAGTACGAAAATAAACCTATTTTTAAGTCACCTCCTACTGACACCGGACAAATTTTTAGGAAATGAAAAAAAAAAGGGATATTGGAAGCTAAATACATTGCATTTTCATCAATTTAAGCATTCTGACTCTCTTCTGTACTTTTAATGTAATATTTTGGAACATAACACCCATGGGAAGATTAAGATTTGTTTGTGTCCTAAGCGGACTCAGATCATGGTGCACCCACCTCTGCACATGTCAGCACTTCTCTAAATCTTGCCCCCTAATATTCTGGTCAATGTAGTCATAGCTCTCACTCCCAAAAAATTTAAAGGATTTGGATTTGCGTACTGGTTCCCTCTTATGTAGAACTTGTGCAATAAGATTCAATTGTCCCATACAGCAATGGATCCAGACATAATGAAGCGAGCTGGTCCCCCAATCACTCAAATCTTGCCTCCTTCAGCTGAGGAGGTGAGGCATTTATATATCTTTTAGTAATTCTGATTAATACATATTGGTAACCCCCCCCCCCCCCCCCTCCTCTTAGGGAGTCCTGGCAGCACTTCCCAGAAGGAGCTTCTATTCTTAAATTTTGTCAGCTTTGATTCCCCCCTCCTATTGGCTATTCCAGCAAGGGGCAAGAATTGCTACAATGTGCTTCACAAAGTGACAAAATGACCAAGCATATTGGTGACCCATACCGCTTTCATTGTCAAAAATTTTGCTATGCTGGAATCATTGCCAAAGGCCCAATGTAACAGCAATAACTTCAAATACCTAGAAAATAAAGACAAAAATTTAATTTTGTAAATTCAATGTACTATTTCAATATTGGAATGGTAAAAAGAGTAATACGGCAAAATAAAAACCATGAATTCTGTACTTTTCAAGAGATTTGCAGTCTTTATCAAAGTCGTCTCCCATCAGAACTTTTGAATTGGTCCCTAGAGTTTTCTTGGATTTATTTTCTGCCTTTTTCGCATCGACGACAGGTCGGGGCGGTAAAGGTGGAACCTGTTAATTTAATGAATGAATGGATTTATTTTGTTGTCTAACTTCTTAACATGATAATATGAAGTTGTAAGTGGTATGTGAATCACTGACTTACAATCACACCCATAATGTTGTTCTGTGTAAGAACTAGATGGTGCAGCCATTCAAAGTCGTCATATTCTCTCTTCACTGAGTAGTCCTTCCCACTTCCTTCAAGCTGCCAATTCATTAAAAAAAAAAAAATGAATATTTTGCTTATACATATTCCATTTATTCATTCAACAGGCTGCGAAAAGGCTAGATTGGAGACAGTTAAGATAGTAATTTCTAAATCATGCATAATGCTTAAATATGATTATTCATAAGAACTATATGTACACCACACCCTGTATAATAATCAGAACTGCATTTCTGACATTGTTTTATTAAGTCATTTGCAGACATAAGGTCACTATTCTGAGTTTAGTGACTTAGTCCATACAAATTTAAACATAACTAAGTATATATATACATTGATCTTAGCCTCACATGATACACCTTTTGAATAAACATTGGTATGATTTGCATCGCACATCACTAACATTATATAATATATAACTTACTGATGTTGTTTTAACTGTGTACACAATAACATCTCCATCCTTGACAGGATCTGTGACCTTGACCTTAAATCTGGGAGTGAAAGGCTCCAGGGGTGTTCCAGGGGTCGAGGGTTCTGACGGGGGGATGCTAAATGAGCCATTGCTGGCAAAATCTGAGTCTGGAGAATCCTATTTTTTCAGAAAATAAAAAGTACAACACTTTAACTTTCAATAAATAAGTAAAGTATAAATGGTGAGCCAAGAAAAGATACAATAGACGAAGTCAGTGCTCGAAATAAGAAGTTATCATAATGACAAGATTGATGTATACATGTATCTTTCATGATGTAAGACTGTCTAAAAGAAATTAAGTCATGCCATGTACATCTTTGTTTGTTCAAGGTCATACAAGAAATAGCATTTTTGTCATGGAAAAGTAAATATTGGTTACGTACAGCTTAAAATTGTTTCTTGTCCGGTGAATAACCATCCTACCCTAACCCCCCCCCCCCCTTGATTCTTTCTGATTACACTGTGCACTAATTGCAATTAGCAAGAAAGATACATTTAATGAGTAATTATTTGGAAGCATAGAACAAATGTAATTATTTGGAAGCATAGAACAACTTTCTTTAAACTGAATTACAATCCTGGACTGCCACAGCTCTGACAAATGCACAGAAGGCCCTATCAAGCCCATTTAGTTGTTGCTCTTGAAATCAAATATTCCTGGACAACATTATTTGATGGACAACCAAATTTTGCTTCTTGGTTGTCCGCTGGAGGTGGCAGCTGGACACACAATGTCATTTCGAGCACTAATTAGTACGCAAAAATTATGATTGCACAATCTAAACAGTCACAAATAAGATATAATAATTATATCAACATGCATTCTACAAACAAGATTTACATTATTTCAGAATGAGTAAATAAATACGTTCAAGTTCACATTATATAGTCAGGCAAGTCGAGACTCGAGACACCATTGTTCAAAATGTGATAAGACCAACAATTCACTACAACTAGCTATCAGGTTACAGCACTGAACACACTGCACAAACTTGAAGTTCAAGAATTTCAAGGGGGAGGTGCACGGTTGTTAACATTGATGTCATGCAGACTACAGCTGCAGATATTGATGATTGACTAGAAGGGAGCTAGTACATGTAGGACTTCATTGATATAATTGCCCATGAACATGCAGATTTTCAAGCTGCCCATCAAATTCAAATTAATACAATACATAATGAGATCAGTTAATATATCAGTCCCTGAAAATGCAATGACAAAATTCTTCAGAATGATCTACATGCTATACCTTTAGGCCTATTGGGCATTATTTCATGACAATGACATACTATTAGCACCCAAAAAATGTCTCATCACATTTCTTCTTACCATATAAATGGTTCTAGCGCCTGTAGTTGAATGTGTGAAACTGTCAACAACTACAAACACATCCCAACAACGATGACACTTGCTCACTCCACTGTTTCCCTGCTATCACCGGCTGCCATGTTGTGTAGCACACTAGCGCCATCTGATGAATTTCGCGCGAACACAAATAAGAGGTATGGCACCAGGTCTGTCTTATAATATTAAATTTTACTCTAATTGCATCATAATTGGGTTTTGGCAGATGGCTGCTATTTAACTAAGGCATGATGTATTAATTAAGCCTGTAATGGTCAACAAGCTTGAACAAGGGTTTCAGAAACCTTGTTGACCATTGAAGGCAGATGGATCATGAATATATTGTTGCTTTTTAATATATATGTATAAATTTAAGTCACTGGATATAAATAGGCCTACTTAGCTCTACTTGTCAATTTGTCATATATATATATATAAAATAAGAAATATACCTATTGATGATTCAATAGTTTCATGTGGTCAAACATGACGTACCAGTGTTCCTGGTGTATGGCTGATGCTCCCTGACCTATATCATGGGTGGCCTCCAAGAAGCGGCAAATTGCCTTGTGGGGGTCTCCCTCCATACTTCATACTTTATCATCCATTTCATTAATGATATAATATAGCAGCAGCAACATTAAGTGTATGTATGGAAAATAAAAGAAATTCTGATTCTGATTCTGATTTATAGGGCCTATATATAGGAGTACAAAAGGCGCCTGTCCAATTTTAACACAACTTTAAAAATGATAATTGCCCATGCTTTAGTATTATGTCTTAAAAAAAAGGAGAAGAAAAAGACCACTAGTCATAGTACTGCATACTGTGCGTGTGTGTTCAATCAAGTAGTCATATAGTCATATCGGCCTATTTCATTGGTAAATTGGGGGAAGCCTAATTATAAGTCCTTTGACCTAAAATTTAAAACAGTATATAACCTTATAAAATGTTTTTCATTTTTATTGCCCAATTAAATCAAGTTGGTGTTTATTCATTGCACAGCATCTCAATCATTCCAGTTTATAATATGACTGAGGTCTATTGGTGGCAGTTTGAGTGGAGGCAGACGCACTCTTTCAGGTTCTGGCTCTACGTTCGGCTGATCTCCACCTTTCCATATTCTGAAATTTATCGGACCTCTTGTTGTGTATCCCCCGACAGATTTATTAGGAGTTGAAAAGCACTTGAGGTTATGCGAAGCACGGCTGTGATGGTAAATATCAATTAAGCGGTCTGTGCTCGTTCGAAACTCTCTTGGCTGTTCGGTGATTTCAGGAAAAGCTCTCTGAATAAATTCCAAATGCATTGCTGAAGGTACAGGTTTAATAATTGATTTTTGTTTGCTTTTGGGCTTGGTGGGTTTGTTTGGCTCGTTTTTTTGGATCTTTGTCTTCTCTGTTTGTTGCTTGAAATATTGCTCCTTTAAGAAAAAAAGAAAAAGAATTAAAAAAAAAAAAACAGTTGAAAGATAGGATGTTACAGTGCCCTACAGGAAGTGTTGTACACTTTGCAGACAATTGAAAATTACTTACTTTGTCCCGAAGCTGTTTGGCCATGTAGCAATCGACAATATGAATAACAACTTCCAGCAACCGCTGTCTCTCACTGGTGTGGAAACTGTCTAGAACTTCCCCTTTCACAGGCTGAGTCTTCTGCAGGTTTAAGAAAAAACGCAATTCTGCAGCTTGTTCCTAGAACATGATAATTTAAAATTAATGAATATTTGGTTTTTACAGATTAGGTGCCACAAACATATAATAATAATATTTAAAAAAAAACAATTAAAAAATCGATCACCTTGGATTGCCACTTTATGGTTTCAATTCATTGATGAAAGTTTAGGAAAGGAGGTAATTTAAGAAATTCAAATACATGAACTGATGCCTACCTTATCAATAGCATGGATGCGACGTTTTTGCTCCATGGACAATACTTTCATCACAAGGGCCAAATGGTCATCCTCTGAACAATTTCTGTGATGAGCTTGTTTCAATGAAACTGTCTCCAGGCTATTTGGTTTTTTCTTTTTGTTATGGTTTCTCATATTTCTCATTTTGAGTGGATTAAGCTTGACCTACCAGAAATTGCAAGACCTCTAGCCCTACTATAAAGACGCAAGCCGCTAGAGGCACTGCTTGCGTTTCCATGGCGGGAAAATGACGCCGGCGACACCTGGGGAGCGTCATTATACAAGTCACATGTGTATTGCTAAAAATAGGCCTAGATCTTGACGCTACCGTGCCCCCTTTTCAGCCAATTGATACCTTTGCAATATTGACAATTACACTTTTAGACGTAATGTTAATTTATATCATATGTCATAGAATGAATCAAAGATCAACTTTAGGATAACATCGATTTATATAGGCCTAGCAATCATATTATAAATTTGTCAATTCACATAGAAGTCATGGATTTTATATATAATTTATATATAGGCCTATGCGAATACGTAGGCCTACTGCAGAACTGAAGTCAGTGAAGAGAAGATTGTTCTGTATAAATATAGTAATTGGTATAGCCTCCATTGAGATAGGTTAGCTACTACAGACCTATGCCTATAGCCAATCAGTTCACTTTAAGTGAAAGCTTCAAAATGCTAATTTAAATTTCGGAGTATGTTTTGTGTATAATTTCTACGGTCCCCCAATTGTAGATTTTATTTATATGTATATTTTACTCAATCTATCAAAGTAAAATCAAACTAGATCAATTGTTTATCACTGGTAGATTTTTTTTCTCAGTCTGCGTTGCTCACAATGAAGAATGTACCTAAACTATTATAAAGTCTTCTTGAAACAATATCGCAGCCATCATATTAGTTAGGTTGTTTTATGTGTTATTCAGTATCCATAGTGCATCTATAATTACATTCGTGAGCAGTGGCAGTGTTTTTTGGCCTCTGACAATTAAACAAAAACATTGAGTTATGTTTCATGTTTTTTTAATTTATTTCAGGTTGACCGTTTAGTCGTTTACCCAATTAGGCCCTATGTCCGAAGAACCTATTAGCATCCTAAAAGTTAAAACGAATTGTGAATATTAGGCTATTAAAATATATTAGTTGTATAACTTAGGTCACATGCCAGCAACTATAGGCCTACATGCTGTAAGCTGCAAGTTGGAATGCATATTGTGTAAAGTAGAGAATGTCTCACAGATCATATTGCTATCTCTGATTTAATCCGAGTTTTGTAGTATTTCTTGGTGGAGCTATAAAGGAAATTACCTTATTGGTCTTCAGTTTAGTGGTAGGCCAATATATATTGATACAGTCCACATGAAGTGTGTAAAATCATTGCAAACCATCAACAAATCTGGTCATTATACTTTGCTGCAGACTTTAGAATATTGTACTTTCAGTATTATATGATAAACCATCAATATGTAAGGGTAAATAGGAGCTAATAGGTCTGTGTTCGGTTTCAGCAAAAACCTGACTGCATCACTGCAAAAGCTTGTTGGTCAAAGTTACCCCGGCGCTGGGTAACTTTTGACGCCCATTATTTGTTAGATCTTAAGTAAATCTGTTGTGATTGTGAGTTTCAAGAAGCTGTATGGTGTTATTTATATCTTGCCAAGTAAGATCTTTTTCGGTGGCATGTTTTGATCTACAAAGCCAAAGTGGCTAGATAACCTGCATTACAGTGCTTTAAATTTTTTTCTATTGGTCTGGCAAGATAACTAACTATATTTAGCTGATCCAGCAACTAATGTAGATTTGAGTTATGAAAGTTTAAAAATATACAGATTAAAGCGACATCTCTTCAGTTTTGTGTTGAAGCAACTCCAATGGCTGTGTTCCATCAGATAATTAATGCTTGATATAGAAATATTGATCTGATGTAGTTCAAACAAATACTTTTGGTTAATATCTTTTTTGTTGTGATAGCTTAAAATGCTCCATTATCATCATATCTCAATTTTTAGCTCAAATTCATATGCTGTCTCCACTTGAAAGTTTGAAGTTATCTATTCAGCTACCTATTAACTATAGAAACAAGTATTTCAGTTAAATTGAAAATATGAGTCAAATATGAGAAGCATGAGTAGCAGTGAAGATATTCCCACTGACCACTGCCTTTGTGGTGTAATGATGAGCATGCTGGCTTCCTCTGATAGAGGACCTAGGTTCTATTCCTGGAGGCTACATTCTCCACTTCATTTTTCCATGATGCAGATGAAGTGTTATGTTTGATTTTATAATTAATTAAGACAGCTTGGATTTATAGTTTGATACTGCTCAGCACGTTCCGATAGTTCATAAAACCCATGTGGCAAGGTGGCAAAGTAGCTTAGGTGTAGGAATTTAGCATGGGTTAGGCGATTAGGTAGGTTGTAGGTATTTGGAGCTCATACAAACTGATTTATTGATAAGTAATTAGTTAAAACGTATAATTCTTCTGTTGTGAGATATTTAACAGTTTCAATACTATATATGTTAATACTGTTAATACTGTAAAAATAGCATAGCTTGAGTTATTAAGCTAAGTTATCACGAAATTTTAGGGTTTCCAAAACTTAATTTAATTTGAGCAACCATCTCACTCGTGTCAAATGAGCTATGTCAGCTTGCAATTTCTTTACAGTACAGAGGCAGATGTAATAATGAGAGAGCATAGGCCTAGGCTTAACTTACATACATGTACATGTTAATGATCAATAAAATTAACGTTAATGAATCAATTTTTCTGTTGCACAATGGGCACTCCTACAAAAGTGGTGGTTGTAGCAATATGGAAGTTACCATAACCTTTGTCACTCGAGTTTATGGTCTTCAAACCCATCTTCAAGGCAGGAAGTAGAAAGTTGCCTTTTTCGTTCTTCACTGTCTTTGGTCGTAGTTTAATTTCAGGAAATGGCTGTTCGGTGAGCTCCCTAAGGCATTTCACCAATTCATGTCCATCCATAAGTCTCCCTGATGTCAAACCCTTTTCCAATACTGCCTGAACTTTGTAATAATGTTTCTCTCGCAACTCCTGTGCTGTCAGCTTAGCTGTCTTGACCTGAGCTATGACTTGTGCCTCACGCGCTGTCTTACCGGCATAACGCCCATAAGCGTCATTACCAAAATCGACATCAGCCACTTCCGCTAAGGAACGTTTGATATCTTTGAGGTCCTCAAGAGACTTCTTGATGTGCTTTTGTGCCTTACTGAGTCGTCTGTTGACCTAGACATAAAAAGGTTAGAAATATAACATTATAAAGTTATTGAAAAGAAGAACTTGGCTAATACAATTTCAGGAACTCACCTGTTTCTGCACCCGATCCATGCTTTGGTTATCCAACAGGCATCGCTCTTTCATCTGGTCATTGAGCATTGACACTACCTTTCGATTGTGAGAGGACACCTTGGCCAAACTCCTCAAACACCCTGCGCTGTGGGAAGCCAAGGCAGGTCCTGAATGATCTACTGATCCAACTCCTGCTATCTCTGCTGGTGTAATGAGCTGCTGGTTTGGAGGGAGGTCCTTTCCTACACAGAGAGACTGACTCATGAACAATGGCAATGAAAGCAGCTACACTGCTCCAGTCAAAGGATCGAAATGAAAATGTTTACAACAACAACTTAATTTTTACTTGCCTATTATAATAGATGATTGTTGATTAATGTTATTAGTCATAGTAAAATCTACAGGGTTAGGCCTACTTACAGCCAATTTCATAGACTAGGAAACTAAACTCAGCAGAGCAGCAGAAAGAATTGCTCCAGAGGACGTCATTGCAGGACTCCCATTGGCTGAGGGACTGCTTTAACCAATGGGAGTTGTGCATTCACATGACGTTCTCTGGAGTTGCTCTCTCTGCTCTGGAGTTTAGTTTCCAAGTCTGTGAATTGACTGTTATAACTCCCGTATATACAAAACTTGCCTTTTTTGGTAGACTTCCATGGATAAGAACTGTTCGTTTGTTGTTGTCCATTGCTCTGTTTTGTCTGAACTACTGATGGAAATTTCACTGGATCATTGGTAAATCCGGTATTGTTGACATCTATTGACGTCTTTTGCAAAGTGCTGCTAAGTTGAGTATGCTCTGATCTGAAGGTTATTCTCTGAAACTTAGTTATCTGTTCATCAAATGGTAATCCTTTGTCCTCTCCATCTACTCCTGTTACTATCACCTGAACTGTCTGCATTTTGAAGAATAGTGTAGTCCTTTGTAGAAGTTAATGCTTTGCACAATTTTCATTGGTATAAGTTAAATCCTAAATATTTTGCACATGCATAAAATATTTGACAAGGAGACATACCTATTTCATTGAACTCTTAATGCTAAATGTACTTCAGGAAAAATTGTCTCCTGTTCAACTGAGGATTACTTTTGTTCACTGGACAACCAGTTCAACACTACTCAAGGTCACATGTTGGAATGATCCACAAGCTGGAAACAGAGTCCTCTAGACATGGATTAGCTGAACATTTGCTATACCAGGATTAAAGCAAATTGTCTGTTGTGTCACGTCTCCACAAAGTAGGACCCTATGTGCAAGGATAAGTCTGGATTAACCCATTTTAAGCAGTTTAATTTTCTTAATTGATTGGAGGTTCACTATATCACACAATTGCCAAGCATGCTTTCCCACATTGTCTGCCCACATTGAAATATAATAGTTATGATTGACCTTGAATTTATTTGCATAGAGAATCATGCATGGAGTTCTTCTATTGCATGAATAAACCTAAAATGACTTAACTAGTACATGTAGCAGGTGCCTGCAATGAGGATTCTCACCTGAATATAATCACATGCTATGCTAATACCACTTTAGTGTGCTGTTATAGAATATACACACTGTCAATCGGGGTATCTTAGGCCACTGGGAAGATATACATATTCTATAAATCTTTTTGAAACTCATAATCATAACAGATTTATTAACAAAATAATGGGCGGCCAAAATTACTCCGCATCGGGGTAACTTTGACCGCCCATGGCTTTTGATATAGAAAAATCAATTTCACAGCATTTGGTGGGACAGCAGCAATACTTTGAACCAGGTTCATCAAGAATATATATCCTATTTACCCACAAATGTCGACGGTTTATCACAATACCAAATACAGCATTCAAATTTTAGCAAGAATGCATAGCGACCAGATTATTTGATGATTTTGCAATGATACGACCCTGTTACTTTAATAAACATATTTCTGCACATATTTCATGTAGACTGCATCAATATACCAAAACATTGGGAATCCTTTAGGTCATTTTGGCCATGGCCAAAGATACCCTGCACTGAGCTTCAGAGGGCTGAAATACTCATTTTCTTTGGATTTACCAAGAAATACTTAATACAATCAAATGTAGTATAAATTACCTATACACCATTTTTATCTGTGGGACATTCTCTACAAAATATAGGCATTCCAAGTTACTGGCATGTTGACAACTAGGTTTCCCTAGACTAAATTATAAAGAAACTGTTGTGTCACTGAAAATCACATGCCCTAACATACCTGCACCTAGAGCGGTAAAGAGTGCATTAAAGGTCTTCTTTTTTTTAATGAAACTAACAGACCTTTAATGCACTCTTTACTGCTCTATTAAGCCAATTCAGAGTGAGACTCAACAAAATCCTTTTTTTTTTTCATAGGAGGCTAAAGTTACCCCGGGCGGCCCGGTTGATGGTATTAGTCTATCTTAGCTGCTTGCAGAGATACAGGTCTAACAGTTACGAAAGATCTTAAAAAGTACCTGGTCAAAACTTGGGCCATGGCTTTTGCAAGGCAGCTATCTTCCTACATTTATTGTTTTTATCTCTACTGGACATTGATAACTATTGATGTAATTCCCTGAAGCTAAATTAAGGTCATGGAATTCCCCCTCAAAATTATGATGTAGTACACAAGCATATATGCCAAGCAATTAAGGTCCTTCCATGATCACTAAGGTCTATGGGCTGACTCCACTGACATGTGTAGTGGAGAAACGAGTGTTTGTATTGTATTTTTGTTGGCTCAGCATTAATGGAGTCCACACCATGTTAAGTATTTTCTCCCTGGAGTCCCATAGGTAGGGTCTTTTAGTTGCCCTAGCATAGACACATTAGGTGTGTACCACTTCATGTCACCGACATCCAGCTCAGACAATGTGAGCCAAGGATTTCCTGACAAGCCTAAACCACAATTAAAGCCAAGCTGCTGGGTAGAAGCTTTTTAACCAATAGGTCAGTGTAGCTGATTTCAATCTCATTTGAACAATTTCTGAAAGGTTTTATTATTTTTAATAATTTTATTGTCACAACTTCATACATGAGAAATCTTATGGATGTTTAATTTAATTTAAAAGTCTTTGCCTAGTAGATCACTGTACCAATTTGGGCCCGGGCTTTGATGTGCAACTGGCAGCTGTAACAGAAATTGATATGGATGACTTACAGAAAACCATGAAAAGGCAACAGCAGTTATAGCTACTATATATATATCTACGTACACGTTATCATCAGCATTTGTCAATGAGTTTTACCTGTGGCGATGTAGAAGAGTTGAGTGACAAACTCTGAGCATTTTGTGAAGGTTTGTCAGGACAATCAGAATTGAGGTCTTCAATGTATTGCAAAGTTGAAAATGCATCTCCACAACTTTCCCTCATGAAAATCTGTAAATTAACGGTATTTTTGAGCGAGGAATTCATATTATCAAGGCTTCCACTTAAATTTACACATTATACACAATTTTCTTTGGTGTCTCAAACGTACGTTGCTGCAGTCAGAAGCCGTTGAGTTATTGTTTATCACAATTCCTGCATGATGCACCATACTTAGAAGGGGTTGATGATCATTTAATTGATTCTGGGAGCTTGAATCTTGAACTTGGGAAGATTGATACTGGTTATCATCAAGACCAATAGCAGTTTTTGGTAGCACTTTAGAAGGAATATCTTGATTTGGCTGTGATTCTTCACTTACAGAACCAGCAACATCTGTTGAACATGTTTCCACGTCTCTTTTTCGGCTGCCCTGAAGGGTCCTCTTTTGTTGTGAGACCTAAAATAATGCAATTTACCAGTATTGGACAGTCTAGTTACTGTACTTGAATGGCTCTGAAATACACTGCATGATGATCTTCTTTGCCTGTACAGTAGATAGTTGCATACCACAACACTAAATTAATATCTAACTTTATTTTATCAAAATTTGAAATATACTGTAAATCAGAACTATATATACATACCAGTTGTGGTTGACCTGGATCAAGCGGCTTTTTCACATTGTGCATTTTTGTTGTTAGCGACCAGATAGCACCATGTAACTTGGCTTGAAAGGTTTGTGTATTGTCAGCCTGCAAAACATGTTGAAGTAAAGCATTAATCAGTGCCATCATACTTAGTAGACCAAGTTGTTGTCAACAATATTGTCCACACTTCTCTGAAGTTTTCGACAATTATTGTACGGAAATACACCATGTATACATGTACTGGCTAACACGATTTCATTTCTCTCAATCAGGAATTATAAAACATACCCCTGCAGCTAGAAAGCATTCATTTCTAAACTGGTCATTAGTGCTCCTTTTCACAGTGCTGGTCAAGGCATCCATGATGACTGGGATTGAAGTTTCCAATAGGCTCTGCTTCTGTTCAGGAAAAAAAACTACACGATTTAATAAAATTCTTTTAAGTAAAACCCAGTTCTCCTGGTTGTGTAATGGATATTAACCTGCTCTGTTGTTCTGTAATTTTGCAAAATTTTGTTAAGAGCTGTGGAGACTGCTTTTCTGATTTTGTTTCGAAACTTGGAACAGATGACTGTAAATGACTGACGAATCCTGAATGCAGCACCTAAAATATAATAAATACAATCTGGCTTTTTATTACTTCCTGAAAAATTCATATAAAAAAGTTTGGTTTAATTGTGGACATTTATTGAAATAACATACCTAGATTTTTATCTGTTGGCCGGGTCATCGGGAGTCCCTCTCCAGTCAAGTAAACTAAGATCACCAAGCTGTATGATGTATTGCTGGAATCATCCTCCTCATTTGTGGATTCTAGGCCCTCCGTTAAAGTCACCTTGTAATGAAGATCTAATACTGCAAGTTTTAGTTAAAGCTGATAATTAAAAAGGATTTGCAAGAGACGTCAATAGATGTCAACAATACCGGATTTACCGTCAGTAGTTCAGACAAAACAGAGCAATGGACAACAACAAACTAACAGTTCTAATCCATGAAAGTCCAAAAAAAGGCAAGTTTTGTATATACGGGAGTTATAACATTCAATTCACAGACTTGGAAACTCAACTCCAGAGCAGAGAGAGCAGCTCCAGAGAACGTCATGTGAACGCACAACTCCCATTGGTTAAAGCAGTCCCTCAGCCAATGGGAGTCCTGCAATGACGTCCTCTGGAGAATTTCTGCTCGTCTATGAAATTGGCTGTAAGTAGGCCTAAGCGTGTAGATTGTACTATGACTAATGACATTAATCAACAATCATCTATTATAATAGGCAAGTAAAAATTAAGTTGTTGTTGCAAACATTTTGGCATCTTAACACCATTTGGAGAACAATTTTATGCCAGCAAATAAATGTACCTTCCATGTCATCTGCATAGTTTTGTTCAATAACAGTCATGCCATAATCGCGCAGGTCAAAGAGATATGATGGACTGCCCACATCGCATCCAGGTGATGACAAGGGAATTTCTCCTGGACCAAAAAATAACACCTGAAACAGATAAGGGACTTAAAATTTGTACTGCATTATAATGTATTGTCTCAGTGTGATTCGCCTAATGGCTCATCAAGCCATTTGAAACGAGCGTAGTATATAAAGACAATAAGATGATGTCAATACACCATTGTATGGATGACGTCACAATATAGATGACGTCATCAAATAATTCTTATCTGCTAAGGTGTCAGTGACCTTTTGTGGTACTTTTTCTCCCCATTAAATGTAAGACAGGTCACTGAAAAATTAGGCCAACCCGGTTGCTTAGTTGCAATTAATCATATACCTTCAATGAAGACACAGGAGGATTGAATGCAAAATGTTCAGTCATGGGTGGAGGGTGAAGCCAGGCCACACAGTTGACCTTGATGGTATCAGTGGTAGAAAAACCTGAAGCAAAAGAACTAATAACTACACAATGTAATCACCAAACCCACAGCAACGAGATTTACCACCAACTTTTGAATAACATTTTTATTGATTTGTCCATTACTTGGTGCAAGTTACCGATACATGGTCCTGTATTGATTTGGAAAGTGGCACCAATACGCGGTTTGACGACCATCTGTTCCTGATTTGGTGTGTCTTCGCTATCATCTCCTCTCAGATTTGAACAGAAAAGGAAATCTCATGATAATCAATATCTAATATGTGTCGTGATAAGTTAATGACAGCAAGTAGCTGTATCTTTACCCCAGGTCAGTAGCAAATGAACCCTCAAGTCTCTTCGATCCTATGGACACAATGAAGTTGGAGTTTCTGCCATAAGAAAAAGATGTTATCAAGTATTTACTTACCCAGTCATGACATGACATAATGCTGAGCTATGCATATCATACTTGTCTAAAATTCATGAGGTCAAAATTTGATCTCACAATGATCTCACAGCAATCTCATACTCTCACATCATATTGATGATATCTGATTGATATCACCATGAGATTGCCATTTGTTTCACCAGGTGTCACCAGTGGTGACGTCTAGCTGGTAGATGTCTGCTTGACATTGTGTGCACGTGTGTTGGCTTTTGGTGCAAGACTGTAGCTATGGCATCATCTACAATTTAGCAAAAGGTAGGTCGATTTGGTCATGTAAACTTACGTTGCTATGTGGTAGGTACCCTCTGGTTGTAAGTCCCATCAGTCATGTTTGTATTTGTTTATAATAAATGATTTGAACCTAATTTCAGTTATAACGACTTTTATGTCAAAAAAGAAATAATAAAATTATATCACAAAGATGTCAACATGATCTCACAGGTTGATATCAAATGTCGAGATCCCTGCGAGATCAATATGGGATTACAGATTGATCTCTCAGTTATCTCATAATCATCTTGTGTGATGAGATCAGCGATGAGATTGCTGTGAGATCGCTATGATATCAGATTCCTGACTGGGTATGTCAAAGAAGTCACCAAATTGTAAAGACCAAAAATGACACATTTTACAATTCCAAAAGTTGCTTTCGAAAAGTCTTACGGTAATTCTGTCTGGGAGATGTTGCCTTCAATATTAAGTTTGGCCATGATGGTTATCTGAAACAATTTTACAAAAAGGTCTTTGATTCCATACAGATACACACTGCACTTTTCTATGAACATAATCTGGACATGACTGATTCTTCACTTACAACAGGGCTTGTTAGTTTCAGTTTCTGAAGGTAAATAATCAGTTGCAGGAAGTCACTCTTCATTTTATGAACATCTTCAAAAATCTAAATAAAAGGTAAAGAAAACTCATATTACATTATCTAATCTGATGTGAAATATTAACATTAAAAGTTGACCAATAGCTTTAATATATCGGTTTGCATTGAATAATTCGAATGCAGTTTACACCTGGTAAGAATTTATAAGACTTTACCATGAAATACAAAGACCAGCCTGAATGTCTTGCTGACTTTTCTTCCAATGACTCAGTGAAGGATTCAGGAGGAGTGATTCGCCAGCGTCTGACTCGGCACAAATTCTCTCGTTCGTACAGTTTGTCCCACAAATGATGAGTGTCAGGAAAGTATTCCTCATTCCTACTCACGATGCCCCGCAAATGTTTAAAGTAACCTTCAATTTGCAGAAGCATAGAAAATTTTATTATGTGTTCATGCCATATGGTTTCAATAATTTTCTGTTAATTTTTTTAAATTAGACAATTAATTTAGACTCAGTAGATATGTGGCAAAAAATTAGTATATTTCATTATTGTGGTGCACTCTAGGTTTTGAATTTTAGTTCTAAATCTTGCCTTTCATGAAGCATTTCTTGATTTCGTCAAAGGCACTCCCGGACGGATAGCTGCTCACTTGAATTAAAAAATGTGATTGCTAGATTAACCATCATTGGAGTGTCTTGCATATAAAAACATGCTTGTTTAAAAAGTTATATCAATATGTGTAGCGGTACATTGAGTGCAGTGATTAACAATAATGTTTTCATCACTCATTATTTAATTATTGCTTGATGTATACCATTTCACTAACCTTTAACCTGAAACCATATTTGACCATCATCCTGCTCTCCATCCAAGGTGTGCATTTTTATTCTTAGGTTCCTCATAGCTGGTCTTACATAGATGCCAGTAAAATATGCAAATTCAATCAACTTTAAAAAAATAAAAATATATATACATAAGTATGTAGTTATATATAAGTATATCTTCTTTGGACCCATGCAAATAAATATCAATATCTCAGAGCAACTCGATAGAGCTTCTACACTACATGTACCTAAATTGAAAGAAAGTTTCTTTCAATTTAGGTAGGCTACATGTAGTGTAGAAGCGGGTTTCAGCTTAATCTGACACTTATGCAGTGCAGTATTTTCATCATTGTTGTAATCATGGCTTTGACGAGAGGGTTTGTCTATATTTGAGATGAGACTATCTGCATCTGAGCCACATAATGATTTCCATAATACATTTTCAAATAATTTTCTTATGTGGCGTTTTTTGTTAAATTTTGTAATAAAGTTACTAGATCTGCTCAGCCTGCTGGGTAACATGAAACCCCAACAGTTACCAACGAACTTAACTTAAAAGTCTTAAGCTAGAACTTGATACAGGTCTACAATTGCACAATAGATGAATTTACTCCATTTAACCAATCATACCCTTGTAAAAGTGGGCATGGTGCCAAATTAAGGAGGGTTTTTGCTAATGTATGCTGGTCAGAGGTTTTTGACATAAAATGCTGGTCAGACCCGCCAAATTAGATTCACTTGGGAGCTAAGCAACAGAAATGCCAAGTTCCACTCATTCAGAGTGAGTCTCACTCTCACTCATTTGGTTGCTGTCTCACTCCTCCAGACTTGAGTATTTTCTTCGTTTTAATTTGTCTCACTCTAAGAGAACCAGAGTAAATCTTTGACATTTTAATGTTAACTTGTTGGAAAGGGCCAAAACGCATCTCTGGCAACATGATGGCATATATGTGCATCACAACAAACAACACTTTAGTCTTTACATGTGACACTGACAGTACATGTATAACTTAGTTATAGTATAACTAAGTGTTACGATTGTCATTGTCCGAATATCGACATTGAATGAATCAGAGACCACAGGCACAGAGGCATAAAGCAATAAAGAACACCTTCTTTGTCAATATGACTCATTATGAGGATTTGTTATTAGCTGCTCACCTCAATTACTGCACCCAAAACATAGGATCCATGGAGTCGTTCGTTTCTCCCAGAGCTTGTCATTATCGTAATTATTCCTTAATGACAATCAGAATTGAGCAGACGACATCCACGATCTTGTTCAGTGACGGAGTGACGTCATCAGACACGCCTTCCATTGCCACAAGATGTCACCCATGGAAGGAGTGCTGCATATTAACCCTAGGTGGCGCCATGGGTAAATGCATCAATCTAGTCCAGAGATTGTGTACGTTATACAATCTCTGATCTAGTCCAGTAACACATCTGCTGAACTAGCATCAATATCTCACCCCACCACCAGTAGTGATTCCCTACTGAAGTTTAGGTCAGTGCGATTTATAGTTCTGTGCAGTGGTCACACCACAGTGACCACTATTAAAAGAACCAATTAAGGAATGGTGATCACCAGATATTGATCAATTTCCGGCTTTAGTTTAGTAATGATCAAGGGCGTCGATTTCTCTTGACGGGTGGGGGGGGGGGGGGTGGGGTGATTAGGGCTTTACCTCCTGTATTTCTGCACCAGTTGGGCTAATTCGGACAGGCCGAGACCATGGCAATGAGATGAAGGATGGAACAACCATCCAACTTAGGCTCGAACCCGGGACCCAGCAGTTGGAAGCCCAGAGCGCTACCTCTGAGCTAGGCCCAGACAGGTGGGAGGGATGCAGGCCTACTTTGTCCCACCGTGACTTTCCCTCGCTTGAACAAGTGACCGCAGTTAACCCGTCGACACTGGCCAAAGGTAAATTAATTGTGGACCATTGATGACAAACTATAAACTTAATACTGATATTTGATCGTATTTGATCGGTGATATCAAGTGTAAAACTGTACCAAACAAATGTAAAACAAAATTGTGTGAAAAAAGGTATTTTCATTTGTGAATTTCAGGGGGGGGGGGGATGATTGCATTGATCATTCCCCCTTCCCAAAACGTGGGGGGTATATATCCGCCACATCCCCCCCCCCCCCCCCTGAATCGACGCCATGATTAATATGTTCTTTCTTTTATGCACCCCCCCCCCCCCCAAAAAAAAAAAAATAAAATAAAACCAAAGAAAAATTAAACAACCACAGATTGTAACATGAACAGCATTTTTAATGAATATCTTTCAGGGCAGTCAGCAGACAAATGCACAAAATATAAAAACATTCCATTTCTAATGAAGGGCATGACACATTAATAATCTTTTGAAAACACCTCACTGCATACCAATAGACCATCCATCCATTACATCATTCACACGTAACTAAAATGATTTATATATGAGTTCAATGAAATATTTACTGTTAACTATATAACCGGTAGTTGAAAGACGTAACACATTTCAAAGGTATATCCTTCACTCATTGGGTACATCTCTCATATATAATCAATATAAATTAACAGTAACAAGAGCTGTTCCTGGAAGTTCAATGCTTTAAAATATAATACAGCTGTATGTCACAAAGAGTACTTTCCTGGAGACATAGCCTAATGACCTCTGGGTTGGCCTACTTTACTACAGACTCGAATGATTTATGTGGCAATTCTCTTCCACAAACAGTGTTTTGCAAACCAGGTACTGCACAATTAAAATGTAATGTAATTTGCACTCGCTTGCTATTGAAAGTAATTATCCTAATTAAAACTTGCCTGCTTTTCCTTTTAACAAGCAATTAAACTTATTTTACCATACGAAGTTAAACTTTAACTTTTGGGTATAGTTTTCAATTAGCAATAACCGCACCTCGGTTGAACCTCATTGGGGGGTTACGGTACTGCCACTGCACAAAGCATCCAATGCATATCATCATTGGTACTTGTGAACTTGTAAACATTGACACTGACTGTCAATAACATAATGCATCTATCGTTCAGCATTTACAGCTGCACATTCAATAATAAACTTCAACTTCAATGGACTCAATTAATACCATTATATGACAAAGATTGCACAATTATAACAAAATTCTAAACTTGTGGCATTCTACATCTTCCATATATATATGAGCATGAGCTCCTATAACTTGAGCAGTCACAAATCATAAATTTCAGTCTAAAGCATTGAGGCTGAAGCAATGCTCCTTCTGTTATACAGATCACAGGCATCAACGGGATAACAATAACATGATTATTTGCATATGACATACTTGCCAGAGCTACTGAGCTGTTCACTTTAGCACCTTTTATATATTATCAGTTATTTTCTGTGGACGCTTGTTCACAGTCAGAGGACAAACCATAGGCCGAGCTGGCTCACCTGAAATTGCGTGTCGCGTGGGTTTTGGGGGCATTTAAAGACATGCTAATATCAAAATCTGTGTCGAGTGACAAAAATATTACAGCATACCAAGTTTCAAGGTCAGGCGATGAATATTACAAAGTTATCGGCGATTTTAACCCACCCGCAGCTGTATGTGTCCTGCCAACTCTAATGTGTATAGGAGTGTATTCTGAATGTGAACAACAGTATAAATTAACCACTTGCCCATGTGAGCAAGCTTGGCCTGTGGGCGACCTAAATTGTGAGTTTCAGTAGCCCACATGGCCCTGAGACTCCTGAGGATGTCATGGTTTTCTTAAAACCAATTGCAATTAGAAAGCCAGTTGAAATCGGGGTATAGGTGATTGATCAGGCACTCAAGGCCTATCTGGTAATAGCCTGTTTTTGATTCTATTTCTATTTTTCAAATTCTAATAACACAAAGACACAGATTTAACCAGGCCAGTGGCATTTTGTGGCATTTTCTGGAATATTCATGTCATCTTCATGTCTACTTAGTTTTCAATAGAATCGAGCCTTAATTAACATAGCTGCACAATCGAGCC
Organism: Alitta virens; assembly: GCA_932294295.1. NCBI lineage: Eukaryota > Metazoa > Annelida > Polychaeta > Phyllodocida > Nereididae > Alitta > Alitta virens. The sequence continues at coordinate 39,343,604 of OW028574.1, read as the reverse complement.
TTAATTAACATAGCTGTACATATTGAGGTAATAGGATGGTGACCTATTGTACATGAAGTATTATGCCTTCTCAGACAACAGTAAATTACATGCACTGACCATACATTTGACCATACCATTATCATGGTTATCTGATGGTACATGGTCACTTTTACCTTTACATATATGATATATCATCACCACTGCAATAGTTAAATTCTGCAATAGTCTAAAAAATTCTGTAGCTTCTATATCATTTCTGTCAAGTGCTAATTGTGGTTTATACATGGTTTTTGCTCCTGTTGTTTGCTAAGTAATATAAAAAATATATAAATCACACAAGAAAATATAGTAAATTCTACCTCCGTCAATTTGTGAGGGGGGGGGGGATTAAATTTTCAAGCCTTTTCTATTTTATTTTTCGGTAGGCAACCAATTTCCGGTGCGGGCTCCTGAATTTGTCAGATTTAGCGGCCCACTTGGGTACTGAATCATCAGGTCTTATTTACACACTAGTGAACAAGCATCCACAATGAATAACCGATAATAAATAACAGCACTAAGTGAACAGCAGATCGCTTGGGCAAATGACATACAAGTGCAATGTCAAACCCACACAGCAAATAATACACTCTGTCAGCTAGATATGCCAACATATACATCATAAATTTGTGTAAAATTGACACAATGCAGGTATTTCATATAAGGCAGGAAGACTGGGCAATTAAAGCATAAATGACACATTGGTCATGCAAGCTTATGCAAAAATTCAATCATATCTAACTATTCTCTTATAACCATCTATGCTAGACTATAAAAATATGTTTTGAGATTTCATTTTATTTTACTATTTCAAATTAAAATGCAACTAATCTGCAAACAGCAGCATTTGACAGGCACAACGAAAGTAAATATTGCATCTGAAAATGTATACCTTTCAAATAACGTGCTCACAGAGCCACCTAAAATTTTTAATTTGAGCTCAAGCGACCTGCATGACCAAAGTATGCCACACTACATAGTCTTGGAATGAGTAAAACGCGTAAATTGGCAGCAGTGTGCACCCTAAATCATACTGCTATGACAACTGACCTGTTGAGATTAATGATACGTTTATAACTTATAATAATACTTGAATGGATAAGTTTCAGACATAAGTCAAATAAATACATATACAACAAAATTATGAGGATACTCAGTGCCAGACGCAATACTCCATAAATTGTGTCTAAATAACACAACACTGCTTTACAAATTTCTTGAAAGTTCCCATCACAATGCAACAGGTCAAATTGCCTTCTACACCATGGTATGTAAAAATTGAATACCCAAGATCAATCAGCAAAAACAATGTACTACAAGAGAATTTCAAACATTTGGCTGATTTTCATCACAGAGAAAGCATTCTCACTAAAAGTAACAAATCTGTTTAAACTATAAGACTAATTGATGCTGAACTCTTACATATCTAAAATTGACAAGTAACCTCGTGACTTGGTGATAATTTGACTTTGGGACAATAGACCTAAATTTCACCCATTTAATGCATCATTAGTATTAAACAAAAACAAATCTGCAAGAAAGTTCGGGAGTCTCAGTATGGAGCAACTTCAGTGCCAAATATTCAAGTAAGAAGGCCATCCATGAACACATGGGAAAAGTTTGAGTCTTTTGTAAGTATCAACAATACTTTCAAGCAAAGTTTTTCATCATGGACAATTTACCTAATGTCATGATTTCATCTCAGGAAATACGTGCTAATAAGTCTGTAGGGACTCCCGTTTCAAGCAAACCTTGGTGTTGTAAAGGACTAAGATCAGGCACCATTTGGGTGACTAGCTGCCAACAAATTTCCTTCAATGATGGCATTTCTAACCAAATGCTGTAAACATGTGGTGTTCGGACTTTGTCAATTTCTACAACTCCGCCATAGCTAAACATCTGACCAGCCTGCAAAAAAATGATGTTCCAACATTAGGAATTTTAAAAACACCAGAAAAATTATGCACTGTTTGTAAGAAAAGTTATGGCCTGTTGACTTACATCAGTTATAGCCAAAGCATGGAAATATGAAGGTTCTGGCATCACAGCTTCAAGTTTTGTCCACCTCATGGTGGGCAGGTGGATTTTCCACACATCACCAAAGATTGAAACCCCATCATACCCTCCACAAAGAAAGACTTCTGAAAAAAAAAAAAAAATGCATACCAAATATTAATGGTGTGCACAAACACAAATATCCAAACCAATTGTTCCATTGAATAATTATGTAAAACAGGTATAAAAGTTCATACCCTGTCTTCTATGTACACAGCCATGACATCTTCTTGGTCTTGGCACACCTAGAGATAACACAAAGTAACTATGGAGACCAAGGCATATACAAAATTTTAAATGAAAAAAATAATACAATGTATATTACTTTTTTTCTCCATCACCACAATACTTCAATTTCACAACACCACATCAGATATCAGATACAAGAAGTTCAACTGTTTACAAGATCCTGTATTCTCAAAACAGGCTGTAACTAAACAGTATCAATTAAACTGTCAGTATATATATAACATCTTGAACATACCATTTTTCCGGTCTGGAACACTCCTCCTAAGTTCCCACTCCCTTGAAGCAAGGTTAAATACAGAAATCTGCAAAATTCATGTATGTCATAGAGAAATATGAAAGAGAAAATTGCATTGAATTGGCCAGTAGTTCATTAATACTAAAAAATGCACTCACCGTTTCAAAGTCATATGATTCATTTGACCTGCCCCCACCAAATACATACAAATATCCTTCATAGTATGCTATTTCATGACGATACCTGAAAATAAGGAACAGCCACTTTACATGTGTTACCCATGAAGTTTGGTAGGTTTTCACAGGGAATGTTAAAAAAAAAAGTTTGACTGTTTTCTTATTACACTACAACTGTGCAGATCCAAGCGGAAATTAATATATGGCACTTGCCTTCCTGCAGGTGGATTCCCAATTGGTGACAGCAGTTGCCATGTACAAGATTGCAGTGATAAACAGTGGATGTCAGCATTATACTGCCAACCAGTTGTGCCTCCAAATGTGAATAAATTATCATCGACTATTACCATGGACTGAAATTAAAATAGATAAGTCATAAAATGGGAGTTTGATTCATCGACAGTTACGATTTTGCAATTTTTGAATGTCTAGTATGTATTAAAGGAACGTACATGTCCATAAGTTGCAGTAGGAGGATCACCACTGCATGGAACTTCCCGCCACTTCCAGTTCCTCATACTACACACATGAAGTTTATTACTTGCAGTTTCCCCAAATGGGACACCAGTACCTCCCATTACTACAAGATGAGTACCATGCTTAAGAACTGCATGTGAGGCCAGTTCTTTCGGCATGTAACCTGACGTTTTGATCTTCTGCCACCTTCTAGTTGCAAAATTAAGTTGCCAAAGCTGAAAAAATAGGATATATATATGCCTTGTCATTAACTGCCAAATATAAAATTATTTATTATATAAATCTGCTTTGGGAACAGTTTAAGACACCTTACCTCTCTAAACAATGGATAGTTTGACTCGTCATCATTTTCTTCCTCCCAATACCTGGGATTGTATCCTCCAAGTGAATATAAGTTTCCATCATCTACAGCAATCCTATGACCACTTCGTGCATCTGGCTCTTGGCTACCTGGAAATCCAAGTCAAGCAACAATACATAGTATATTGTTATTTATTAATATAAACATATATATATATAGGCATTTATCAATTAGCAGTATTTAAAAACTTTCATGAGCCCCTATAGTATCAATGTCTGAATCTGGAGGGATGCTCAGCATCGTCTGGCAGATCTATATATTGCTGAGGGTTTGTACGAGAACGTACGGTCCAGATTAAATTGTGCCATAGCGTCAAATTTAAAAAAACGTAACATTATTAACATAGAATCAGTTCAGTGGTACTTCACAAGAAGACATTCTGGTTTAAGGGACATTCCATACATGGAACGATGGTTACTTCTAAATTTAAACACACTTGAATGTCGAAGAGACCAAGCTAACCTGATTCTATACCACATAATGTCTACCTATCTCACTATGAATCTTCAAAACTCTTTTAGATATAGCAGTAACCACCGAGGTCATGGTAAAAATCTATTTCACTTTTATAGCCACCCTGATGTGAGAAAATATTTCTTTGCTAATAAAATTGTCTACGTATGGAACAGTGTTGACCCTGAAATTATCAATTTCAGTTTAAAAAAATTTAAAGGTGCTATTAATAGTCAAAGCTTTGTTGGTATGGGGAGTGTGTATGTAACCTGACTTTTACACCCCTATGTTTGTTCATTTTATGTACTTTTTATCAAATAAATACCAAAATTAAGCCATAGAGACTAGAGTATCATGCTTTTGTGCAGTAAGCGCTTGTATATGTATCTAATATAGACTGCACAAAAACCATGTATGTACTATCAGTGCCAGTATTACTGACATCAGTATCACTGCACAGACAGTAGCCACACCCCCTCATGCAAATTAATCAACAAGTAGCCAGTATAGCAGTCAGCCGGTTGCTCAGATTACTAACAGAACGGGTTTCTACACCTAAGTACTACAGAGGCACTGTGCCAGTCTGTGGCACTGTCACATCAGAATTATCAATTTAACTGGGCCAATGTAAATGAGTTCGGGTTTGTTTTGATTTCTGGGGGACAAACAAATGACAACGCCTGTGCTTAAGACTCAAATACAACTGATATAAATTGTCTTTAACTCCATAAAAACATCTTCAAAACAAAATATGGATGTTGCTGCTTCATCTCAAAGGGAATCGTTCCTGTTGGAGCATACTCAAATTACCTGGATGAATTTCAATTTTCACAAATTTTAGCACTGGCACGTGCATCGCCATCTTCCAACTACATATCAAAGTGACATATCTCTTGTGATTAGTTGCAATACAATGCGATTGGCCAATCAGAGAAGACTTCACATTTTCATTTGAACCGGAAGTTTTGATCACATGGCATATCGCTTCCGGGTCAGACATGTCAGAAGAGCTCCTGCTGCCTGTGCGGAGCTGTGAGGTTGTTCTCCAGGAATTTCGAAATGTTTGGTGTAATCTCAAAGCTTGGTGACTTGTTTTATGAACACCAAGATGATGAAGAAACGGAGGATCTCCATCACGGAGCAAGACATCCCTCCAGTGCTGAGCAAACCAAGTCTTTAAATGGTGTTCTTACAAGCCTACACACTGGCTATGGCCTGGTGGACAATCACATTTATTGCTCAATTAACACTTTCAATGGCTTTGTCAGGCCCTACGCGGTAGGTGATAAAGTGACAGTGACAGCAACTCGTAAACATGATGCTGCTGGCTGGTGTGCTATTGATGTGCAGCCTTATAAAGATTGGGATGAAGTGCCCACTGCACATGGACCCAGTGCCAGTGGAGATAATATAAAATTAAAGGAAGAAAGCGGTGTGGTAGAAGAAAAATTAGTTGCAGTAATCATAGAATTCTCAAAGCGCAATCAAAGATGTGTTCTGAGTGACTCTACTGAACTGGACATATGTGATGTTCCCTTGGATTTTGAGCCCACAAAAGGTGATTGGGTGAAAGTGGAATTTGAAAGAGACATCAGTTCTGGGGCCTGCAGGCTTCTTAGTCTGTTCCCGGCAAGACAAAGGGAATATGAAGGAACTGTGACAGGATTGCGGCAGAATTTTGGTTTCATTAACCGAGACATACATTTTACATTTAAAACACTTGAAAATGGATATCGCCCTAAACTTGGTGATGCAGTATGTGGGGAAGTGGTGGAATGCAAGCAAGGAAACTGCAGCTGGCGAGCCACTATTGTATCTCCCAAGAAAATATCAAACGTAAATCTTGGTTTGACCAACATCACTAGTCCAATGCAGAATCTGTCAGTGAATGAACTGCTGGAGAACAAGCAGGGCATTTCTATTCCTGACACCGTTGACTTTGGTGCTGTCCATCCTGGTGCTTTGAAGACTATGACATTGCAGATCAGAAACAGTGGAAGTGAACCACAAGTTCTCAATGAATGTAGATTTTGTGGCGTTGGGGGAAGTTTTGCTCTTGTTGGCACCAAACCAGCTGCTTATTATGAAGTGCAAGAATGGAAGGGTAAATTGACAATTGAGGCCAAACTTACGGGTTACATTGTCGTCAAATTTGAAGGATGTAATCTTGGAAAAGAGAAACAACTTGTAGTCTTTGATTTTGGTGATTATGTGATTGGTCGTTATTTCACTGCAGAAGTAAAGGACTTGTTAGAGGCTTCTCTTGGTCCAAACGCAGACTACCTACGTAAAAAACGACAAGTCACATCGCAAAGCGCTCCTCACAGACAGAGCAACAGCAGTGATTGGTTGATACCAGGGCAACGTCAGCAACTTGCTACAAATGTCCGTCTTCCCCAGCGACTCCCACCTTACCCTGTTCCTGCTTCATTGCGTAAGGCACTAACTGAAAAAGAAGACCTGACTTCATTAGTTCCTGTTGTGCTTGAAAGACTGAATCTTGGGAATTATGCGAGAAGGTTTCAAGTATTGCTTCATATAGAGGAAGTCCAGCAAGAGATTGAGATGAAAGAATTTGATTTGGAGAGGGTGTGTTTTCGTCCATTTGCAGAATACTTGGCTCTCTTTGTACCTGGACTGGCAGAGGGTCGACCTTCTCTTCTTGTAGGGGACAAGGTGTATGCCACTGCTCCAAGTCATTACGAGAATGGTCCGACTTATGAAGGGTACATTCACGAAGTTCTTAAGGATGACATATTGCTCAAGTTTCATCATGACTTTCATGGAAAGTACAATGGTGAAGATCACAATGTCAGTTTCCAGTTCAACAGAACGACATTGAGAAGATGTCATATTGCAGTGGAACATTGTTCGATAAATGCAAGTCAAGTGTTATTTCCTGCAACTCTTCTCCCAAATATTCCACAAACTAAAGTGAAGCTAAATGCTAAACCGGGTGACCTTATTGGAAAAGCTGTGAAAGTGAAACCCACCTATGGTGTCAAAAAATGCCCTGTAGCTAAATTAAAGAAAGCAGCAATGACACCAATCGGTCTGGATCATCATTTCTTCAATGGCAAGCTGAACAACCGACAGAGGGCAGCAGTGTTGAGGATTCTGGATGGACAATGTAGACCTTTGCCATACATATTGTTTGGACCTCCTGGAACTGGCAAAACAGTGACTGTAGTAGAAGCTGTGTTGCAGGTGTTTGTTAATTTTTCTTGGAGTCGTATTGTTGTGTGTGCCCCCTCAAACAGTGCTGGTGACTTGTTAGCTGAACGGCTGCATAACAGTGGTCAAGTGAAAAAGTGTGATATGGTGAGACTAAATGCCTTTCACAGGAATGCAGAAAATCTTCCAGAGAATGTTCAACCTTACTGCAATGATGGAGATGACCTACAAGCTGTAGCACATTACCGGATAATAGTCAGTACCTGCAGTACTATTGGAATTCTCTATGGATTAGGGCTCAATTCGGGACATTTCACTCATGCCTTTGTGGATGAGTGCGGTCAAGCTACAGAACCTGAGTGCATGGTTGCAGTGGGACTGGTGGCACCTGGTGGTGGCCAGGTTGTTCTCGCTGGAGACCCAATGCAACTAGGTCCAGTTCTAAGAAGTCATGATGCTATAGATTATGGACTCGGAATGTCTTACTTGGAAAGACTGATACAAATGCCCTTGTATCAGAGGAATGAGAAAATGTTCTATAATCATGGGTGCTATGATCCCCTCCTTGTTACTAAACTAGTTGAAAACTACAGGTCACATCCAGCCCTGTTGCAACTTCCTTCAGAGCTCTTCTACCATAACGAGCTGGAAGTTTCGGCAGATCTGAAGATGGTGCAATGTCTCAGCTCTTGGCCACAACTGCCCAACACAGAACAGTGTCCCATGATCTTTCATGGAGTGAGAGGGGAGGATTTACGAGAAGGTAACAGTCCTTCATGGTTCAATCCCGTTGAAGCCGTCCAGGTGATGCACTATCTGAAAGGACTCGTGTCCTATGCTAACACTAAAGTCACATGGGATGATATTGGTGTTATTACCCCGTACCGAAAGCAGGTGGAGAAGATTCGTGTGTTGATTGACAGCCTGGGAATGGACAAGATCAAAGTTGGATCAGTCGAAGAGTTCCAAGGTCAGGAAAGGCTCGCTATCATAATATCAACAGTTCGCTCAAATGAAACTGTGCTGTCTTCTGATATTTATCATAATCTTGGGTTCCTGAACAATCCCAAGAGATTCAATGTGGCGATTACTCGAGCTCAAGCTCTGCTGATTGTCGTTGGAAATCCACATGTGCTTTCTAGAGATGTGAACTGGTTAGCATTCATTAGACGATGTGTAAAGCTCAAGGCTTATGTTGGATGTAATCTCCCATTTTCATGCCTGTAACATTCTGCTGCAAATAGTAACTTCTTGGAAATTTAAAAGTTGAATAATTTTAGAAAATACTTGTATCTTTTAAACCATTATATATTTTATGTAAATTTTTTGGCGTCATTTAGCTTCAGTTAGCTTCAGCTGTTGAAGTCTGAATAACAGCTTTGGAAATGTATGATCTGCAGATGAATTTTTTTAACCAGATTTGTTTTAATTATATAAATAATTATAATTTGTAAAAAAAAATTTTGCAAAAATATCTTACATCGATGAGTTAGCCCATTTCTTTATTGTAATGTAGTAGACACACACACATGTAGTGTTGATGTATGTGACCACTGGTGGCTGGTGAGGCAAGCTGATTTTGTGGTGGTGGCGCTGCAAATACATTGATACCAGTGGCGACCTCTGCCTATGTATTGCCTGTGTTGCAAGCAGACGAAGTTTGGCAAGGCAGAGGTCGGACGTGCTTCGTTGAAGCAAACTGAAAATGATGTCCTCACTCGGCCACAAACTCCTGAGGTTGTCTTTAAGCCGACGTGGAGTTGTAGGAAGGACTAAGGTCATTCGTGCGTATTCCACTGCTACTGCTCAAGTCAGTGAACATGTGCAAGGCGCTCAGAAAAATGAAGTCTCCACGTCGGGCAAAACATTGACCAACAAACCATTTGTGAAGAACATGTTCTTGGGCGATTTTGACAAGGTGAATTTGATGTAGAGATATATTTTGTCGAAATAACACAGTTTATCATGTCTATGAAACGTGACATTCCACCATACAAACTGAGAAAGAATCCGTAGTTATGTGGGGATATTTTTTAGTAATGGGCGATAATACAATGATTTTGGTTTGACATTTGGCTATTTATGCTGTGATTGGGAAAAATGTAGTTTTCAGTAACCTGCATTTGCTGGTGTTTCATGAACATTTGTGTAGATGCAGTGCCTGTACACTTTATTGCCTTTTATGGCACTGAAGAGTGCAGATGCGTTGGGTAATCAACCCGGCGAAAAACCACCAATCTGGCGGCAAAATAATTTTTGACTTTTTTGGTCGCGATTTTTTCTTTTTGACCAAATTGTCATCGCCAATAAAAGTTATTAGTTTAATGGTCTCACAGCCACTCAGATATCTCGAATTTTCTAAATATGGACACCCCGGAGAAGTGTTGCAACACAAGAAACTGAACCTAACCATAAATCATGTGTTATCCCTGCGACGACCCCAGTACAAACTTGGCAACATAGCACTGTTAACTTGGCGACAACCCAGCCGACATGCACTGCCGATTACCTTTCTCTCCCCCTTGGGCGTCTTGGCAATTTTCACGAGCTGTTAACCTGGTTGTCTCAAGTGAAGTATCAAAATCGGACCATTATTAATGGAGATATGACATTTGTAAGTAGGCACTTTTTGTAATTGTGTAGACGCAGTGGCCACAGTCACGAGTGATCATCCTCCATGGAAAAATCTGCTTTATTGATCTACTATTTTTTTGCAGTCTTTGATTGGTTGCTTTTGCCCTCTTGAAGCAGAAACACAAACTAGGCAGTTGATTCCTCATAGTGTGACCTGGGATGATGTTGTGTGATAGTTGATTTTGGCCACTGACACTCGGATGCAGTTGCTATAATTATATAGGGTACTTTAAGCAGATACCGCAGCCCCTCTGTTTTTCGCATTTAAAACTACCTTCGGGTATCATGTGGATGCAATGGCTATAGCCCAGGCAATTTTGGTTATTTAATAGTACTGCTACTACAGATGCAGTGCCCATCAACAATTTTGAAACCGGGCCCTGGCTCCTTCTCCCAAGAAGTTTGGCCCCAAGTCAAAAAGGCTGGCCCTCTACAGTGCTCCTTCAACAAACGATTGCTTCTTTATGGAATGAGGCCCCTTTCACCAAAGGATGCCTTATCATCTGCGGTCAAAACCAAAATTGTCTCTAGCCAAAACAACCAAATTCATCTACGTACACTTCATCTGCAGTGTCGATCATTTGACATTTTTCTACAGCCAGTATGCCACATATGCAGTGGCAATAGACACTCCTTTTATTCATTGCTCAAATGATTACAGGAAATAATTTTATTGATAATATAATACCATTATACTCCTACAATTTGATTCTGTGAGGGACAGCTTCATTTTGAAGTGCTCTAGCTGTCTTTAAGGCTATTCTGATAACTTGTTATGTCTTCAGGAACTGCATAGGCTTGAGGGTGCTTAATATTTATGGAATCTGTGATGTTTATTTTCGAGGTAGTCTGAGGAATATGAAAATTTTTTTTACTATTATGAAATCTTTGTCTTTGTTTGACCAATTAAGTTCATGACTGTAAGAAAAATGTATGCAGGATACTGAATCTCCCATGCATTCGTAATGTTTTGAACTCAAATTTGCAAAATGTTCTAGATTTTAAACTTTGAAAATTGTTCTAACTCTTGAACCTCATGCTGCTATGTTATTAATTTATGCTCATGGAAAGACGAGTAGGCTGTGCAGTCACTTATAAAACCGTATAGCTGAATGTCGTCTTCCAGACCACTGCTCAATATACACTGCAGAATTAACAGCTATTTACCTTGCCTTAAAGAACATCGAGGACTCAGAATCAGATCGTTATGTTATCTGTTCTGATTCCAAATCTGCTCTTCAAGCAATCCAAAATAAACAACTTGATAACCCTGGGATCTTAGATGTTCTTATTAAGTATTTCTATCTTCATGAATACAAAGACATAGTATTCTGCTGGATTCCTGGACACGCTGGCATTGAAGAGAATGAAAAAGCAGACCTGGCAGCAAAAAGGGCTCTTACAAAAGAGATAACTGATTTTACCATTCCATACACTGATTTTAAAATGACTATAAAATCTTTTATCATGTCTTGCTGGCAAAGACAATGGAATGAATGTAATAATAACAAGTTGCATTCAATCTTACCTAGGACATTCAAGACTTACACATTTACACCTTTTAGTCAATGAACTGGCACCGGTATGCCAGAGTTGTCGGTGCCCCCTAACAATCAAACATATTTTATTAGATTGCACCCACTTACAACGCATTAGAAGACCTCTGTTTCAAGCTACTACCTTACAACATCTCTTTACCAGATATCCAACCCAGACAATTATTGATTTTTTATATGCTTCTGGTTTCTACTACCAAATGTAGATAACCAATCTTAACCTAGAGAGCCTCTACATAGCCCACTCAGGTGCTGATGAGGCGTTAAACAATAACACACACACACACACATTAAATTATGCTCAAAAGTTTAAGAAATGGTGACTTTGTCACACCGCAATACATGAACGGTTTCCAGCTGGGATAAGTGGACATTGATTTGTTTGTTGATAATACTAGCTTCAAGTGTTGACAATGATATGATCAAAATAAGTTTGCTTTGTCTAATGATGGCCCCATAGAGGAAATGAGTGACACTGAAAAAAAAAAAAGCCATTTATTAATGATGGCCCTACAGATAAAAGAATGACACTGAACAAGACAAATGCCCTTTATAATTTGATGCAGTTAACAGGTAATTAATTCTATGATGTTACCTACACACCAAGCCAAGAAAATATCATTAACCATGGAAGTTAGTTTGCACTGGCACTGTTCAGCGCTGTTCAGTCGTCCTGAAGTTGCCTTTCATCTCTTCACTTTAAATTTATGTTTTGCTGTGTCTTGTGCACAATATTATTAATTCAATTTAACTAAATTGTTTGAAAGGAGGGTGTAGCATCTCTAGTAATGAAATTTTCTGTTAAGCCAAATTTGTACTAGTAAGGCTTATTGAAATTTGAAGGCTTACTCAGATATGAAAAAGTATTGTTAAAGCAGGATGGTGTGTCATATGTCGTTCGCTCGTTTGTTTAACAGACGAGGTATTGTCATCAATTAGTTGGCATTGGAGCCTTCTTGTTAAGGGTTTTCATTGAGCCCTTCCATGGAAGAAATACTCCAGATTGGGATGGTGAGGGCATGCATGGTTATCTCTGTGAGAGAAGAACATAGGAAGGGAATGTAGTTTACTGGTGGGGTTCTAATGCCTCAATGGGGGGGGGGGGGCAAAAGTATGACTTAAAGGTATGTCAGTAGGCCACGTATAGAAATTAAGGTTGGTACGGGAGGTGCTTACCCCCTTGAAGGCAGTAATTACTCAAGGATGGGGTAAAATGCTATAACTTCTGTTAAGTGATCACTCTATTCTCTGTAAATTATATAAGCCCATTGGAAATCATTCAGAAACTGTTTTAACATCAAAATAATCCTATGTAATTATATGGCCTACTATTTATGTTTACAGACAATGTTGGTTTACCCCGAATTAACCAAAGAGGAGTATGAAGAAATCAATGCCATGGTGGAACCAATTGAGAGATTTTTTGCAGAAGGGGGTAGGTGTTGGTCATGATTATTGTTATCATAATTTTTTCTTAAAGGGGAACTTAGGCACCACGAGATGTAATTACGCGAACTCAGATAAATATTGTTTGATGATGTCATCTTAGATGATCTATTTTGTGTGATGTAATTTTTGTTGCATTTGAAGAGATGTAGTCCCATTATGTTATACCTGAGCTGGATCATTTCCCTTTTACTATGCTTTCTTTGAGGTGGTCTTTAAATTGTCTTTCTTTTCCAGTTGATTCCAAGGCTATTGACAGTGAGGCCAAGATTCCTGATGAAACATTACAGCAGCTGAAAGACTTCGGGTTGTTCGGACAACAGATTCCACAAGAGTATGGTGAGGATTAAACAGTTGTGATAATGTGCTCTACAAACATTATTCTTTAGTCATGTGTTTTTCGAGTGTTTATCTGCACATTGTCACCACTCAAACATGGGTCCATCATTGGCTAACTTTAGTTGCCCTAAGGACTTCAATGTTTGAAATAAAATGTGTCCCAAGTATGTTTGCTTTGACTGGTATTTTAAGAACAGATTTTTTATTTCTGATCAGGTGGATTGGAACTGAATGCTACCAAATATGCCAGAATAGCAGAAGCCACAGCCATGGATGGATCAATTGGAGTAACTCTGGCAGCTCATCAGGCAATTGGCTTGAAGGTTCATTGCAATTTTAGTCTATTAGTTTGATAGCAGTAACTGAACTAAAGTACCAACTAAACAAATATTCAAGCAATACAATACAACAATCAAGATTTGTCTAAATCTATCTGCCTTGCAGGGTATTTTGATTAATGGAAATTCTGAGCAAAAACAGAAGTACTTGCCTCAGCTTGCAACAGGGGAACATATAGCCGCATTTTGTCTGACAGAGCCTTCCAGGTATAACACTTTTCCATTTTAGGGTGTTTCATGCGGTTGATTATATAATTCAACTTATAACGCCAGTTTTTTTTGGTGTTTTTCAGTGGTAGCGATGCAGCATCTATCCAGTCTCGGGCTGTGCTTTCAGAAGATGGCAAACATTTCATCCTGAATGGAAATAAAATCTGGATCTCGAACGGTGGAATTGCTGATATTATGACAGTTTTTGCTAAGACTCCTGTGAAGAATAACATGGTAAGCAAAAAGTTTGACTCCCTCATTTTAAAAATCGGGTTACATGAATTGTTTTGTACTGTTTTATTGGTCCAAATAGTGCATAGTGCATACCCATGTCTGATGTGTATTACATCAGTAGTAAGACTGATCCCAGGGTATTATGTAGCCTAAAATCAGCATAATTATGGCTTAAAAACACTGCACTGAATGACCTCTGCTCCAATATTTTTTCTGGCTTTCATGATGTCACAAGCTACCACTTATTATTACACACAATGACATCACAAGCTACCAAATCTTAATTTGAGGAAATTTCAAGAGGCTTGGCCAAAAAAATTATATAGGGGGTTATTTTAATGCATTTTGGTGACTTTTCTTTATTTTAATGCAATATTTTTGTTATATATCTTGCATATAGGCAGAAATTATTCAATTTATGCAATAAAATGATAATGACAATATTTTGTGTCATCTGATGTTTAAGTTCTGCATATTCAAAACTTCAAGCTCATAAGATATGGAATATCATTTATTTATATGAGATAAGGTCATTGAATGACTGCAGTTATTATGATGTTACAATTTTTTTAGGGGGAATATGAAGACAAAGTTACAGCATTTATTGTTGAACGGGCTTTTGAAGGTGTCGAGAGCGGACGGCCAGAAGATAAGTTGGGAATTCGAGGATCAAACAGTAAGGAATAAAGGTTTTGTGGAAAATTTCAGAAGGTCTTGTAACATGAATTTACCTTGGCTTCCTTCCATCTCTTCAGTTTCCTTGGCTAATGCTGACTTTATGTTGAATTATGCTTAATGTTATGGGACACTGGATTGGATAAATCAATAGGAAAGATATGCCTTATGACAGTGTTCAATTGTTTAAATTTTTTCTCAATTTCTTAAGAATTTATGTGTTTCAGCATGTTCACTATATTTTGAAAACACACCTGTGCCTGTTGAAAATGTTCTTGGAGAAGTTGGAGGAGGATTTAAGGTAACTGATGATATTGCACTCTTTTTTGCTGTATGTATAAAAGTTCTTGTTTAATGTTTGTGTTGGTTTCTGCTTTATATTAATTGCATCAATTGTTAGATTAGAAGAACTTAAATTTATATCATGAAAACTTGGTTTTGTGTTCATAGCTTTTTGACGGATGCTCTATTTGTAGGTAGCAATGAATATTTTGAACAGTGGTCGGTTCAGTATGGGCAGTTCTGGGGCAGGAGTATTGAAAAAGTTGATAAGTAAGTATGGTGTTGTATTCATAGTGATATGTATCGGATATATTGGTTGTTGGCGATATAAATTTAAGTGATGGTTTTTTGTCAACAGCGATGGCCACTGAACATGCCACAACAAGGTCCCAGTTTGGCAAAAAGTTGCATGAATTTGGAATTATTAAGGTGAGATTTAGCCTGTAAAATGTTCATTTTGTTGACTGGGAAGAATGTTAATGTTAAACTCAACGGTCAACAATATAGCGTCACGTTGGTAAATCGGGGGAAAACTGGTTTTTTTTTTTTCAGGAAAAATTTTCAAAAATGGCTATAGCAGCTTATGTGATGGAAAGTATGGCCTATTTGACAGCAGCAATTATGGATTCTAATGAAAAACCAGATGCATCTGTTGAGGCTGCAATTGTAAAGGTAATTATCTGCCCATACGATGATATGGTCACCCAAACTAAGTGCAGATTTGTAGACTAGGGAATGAGTGACACTTATAATTCATAATATTCTTTGTCATTGGTACAGGTGTACAGCTCAGAAAATGCATGGTATGCTATTAATGAATGTCTGCAAATATTTGGCGGCTTGGGCTATATGAAGGACTATCCATATGAAAGACTGCTTCGAGACTGTAGAATTCTGCTTATCTTTGAGGTTAGTGAAATTTTTACATTTTGCCAAATGAAGAATGCATTATTTGGGCAATGATATTTTGAATTTATTAAGAAAATGTTAATTTTGTGATGTATTTTACTTATTTTTATTTGTAACTTTGTTGTAGGGAACCAATGAAATCTTGAGGTTGTACATTGCACTGACTTGCCTTCAACATGCTGGTATTGAACTGAGGGAACTTGTCAGGTAAATATCACCTCTATTTTGTTTGATTATTAGCTGGACAACATTTCAATAAGCATATAATCTCAGTGGTCAATACTGGTCATTTGTCTTTTTCCAGCAAATTGTCTAATCCTCTCAACAACATGGGCCTGACCTTGTCAAAGTTAAGGGAGAAATTCAGTAATCGGAAAGAACCTCCCCTGAGGTTAGGTTTAAGATATGAAGTTCATCCAACTCTTTCTGTAAGTCGTTTTTTGGTTTTGCCTGACTTTGTATTGAAGGGATATTGAAAAGGACCAGCTTTTGAACTGAGTGAAAGACTGAAAGTCTTAGTAAATTGTCTGAACTTGTGAAGGCATATGTCTGCAGGTTATCCATTCCATTTGCAGATTACAGTGGGTCTGCTAGAGGCAAGAGTACTACGTTTAAAATACACAGTGGAGAACGTTTTAAGTATTTATAAACAGGTAGGCTGAACCATTTTGTTAATGATCAAGAAATCGTTGATGAAACTTTGTACTCTACAACTGGTGGCATTTTATTTATTTGTTATATTGGTTTATGTTTGCAGGATATTTTCAACGAACAATTGGTTGTCCAGAGATTGGCTAACATTGCTATTGATCTGTTTGCAATGTCAGCATGTATAGCCAGATGTTCCCGCTCCTTGTCTATCGGACTGCGAAATGCTGACCACGAGGTATGGAAGTTGGGTGTTGGTTTCGTATTGATAAAAATATGAAAATAGATTCATTTGTGGAAATTAGGATTGCTGTGAATGACAGGAACCAATTTATAATAGTCTCAGTTCATACAGAACAACTATTCCATCAAAAAAAAAAAAAAACTTGGGATGATCTCTCAATCATTGGGATGATCTCTCATTCATAATTTCTCTGTCTCTTTTTTTTTCCAATTTGGGAAACATGAATTATTTCAGACAACTCAAGGCAATATCTCTTATCTTATAGTCGAAGGACTTCCGTCTGACTGGTCTATAATATTGAAATGATATTGCAATGACCTGGGTGTCTGTCTGTTTATCCCCTTCTGTCTGTCCACCACCTCCACTGTTGTGACACAATTACTGTCAAATACTTGCAATTCTGGTTCTGCTGATTAATTGTTTGCACACTAATACTGTTATACAATTTGAACACTGTTACAGATGTTGATTACGTCCACATTTTGTGCAGAAGCCAGTGGTCGTATCGACAAGAATTTTGATGGCCTTGACACAGGTAAGACTTTCCGATAATTCTAGGTGCATGTGACTTGATGATACTGTCATTTAGATGGTTAATGTCTGCATGTTTTATTGAATTTCTTCTTCAGGTGCCAGTGGTAATGGGGACAGGGATCATATAAAAATTGCAGATGCAATATTCAAGAATGGAGGATGGGCTGCTGAACATCCTTTAACAAGAAATTGGTGAATTGATTAGGATATCAGTTGTATAAATTTGAAGAAATAATGCAATGTAATTTATATATTTTTTAACAAGTCTGAATATCATGTCTGTCAATTATTTTGTTTTTGTTTTTTAGTTGTTCATGATTGTTTTATTGTATTGTAAATATAAATACATGTCTATGCTGTCTGTTATATTTTTGGAAATGAATAGGACTGATTTGTCTTTTGATCTGTGCATTGAGGCATTTGTGACTTATATCTAGCATTTATAGAACGTATTCCCAATGAAGATAACTGAGGGACCATATGCTACCACTTTGGTGGAGATAAATCAAAGTTGAAGCATTGAAGAAAAGTTGTTGGAACTGCTGGTGTAGGCTGTGAAAATACTGGTATTTGCTTATTAACCTAGTTACACTTGTGTGAGGATAGTGTAGTGTGCTGTCCTCTATTAAGGAGGTTTGAATCAATTTCATGTGTAGCAGACCATTTGGGCTTCTAAAATCCATTTGTAATAGGTCCATAAAAGGTCCTGCATGCATGCATGACCTGTGAATGTGAACTGGAATATGATTTGGACGTTGCAAGGTTTCTTAAAAGGTGAAGTTGGATCCCTGAAGTCGTTCCAGTCAGGCAGATCCAAGGAATGGTTTGAGAATGATTTTTATCTCATTATATTGTAAGCAAATGATTTCATCCTCATTCATTTTTATCTGCCTATGGTTGTTGAAAAGGTTATCCATTGCCTGTGATTTACATGTGAATGATGGGGGATGATTGAAATTGGAGTTCCTTGTGAAGTGTGTTTGAGTGAAACGAACAAAATGCATTCCAATTTTCTGGTAAATATCTGCTGTGGAAGTCTGGAGGGAGGCTTTTAGCAGCTTGTGAGGTGTGGTGGAACCGGCTTAAGGGATGGTAACATCCCATATTTGCTGAGGAGCTCATTGGTGACAGCCTGTCGAGAAATAAGATCACATAATGTGTTATTAATGCAAGGAATATGGAGAGCAGTAAGAAGGATGTTTTGCTGTAAAAGGACAAAGACAAGTGGGCGCAGTGCAGTATCTGCATAAGGGAGCATTTGTAAGTTTGATTATTTAGAAGAGGATATTGATGCTTTGGGGCAAACATGGCTATAATAACAGATGGGGTAGAGTTTGAGTACTGTGATCTGGAGATTCTATAAAAAAAAAAAGGCCATAGGCCCTGTATCTACCAGGAACCGTAGGTGGATCCAAATTCAATTTTTGACGAGTCAAATGCTAGCTTGATGGCCGTGGACTCGTAGCTGTATCTTGGCTTGATCATGGTAATGCCATTGTGATGTGCAAGGAAATCTGACAGGTGGTTAAGTCTAGTTTTGTGTCCTTTTTTCGTGCGGTCCTGGAGACGCCTCAGGAAAGCTTGCCCTCAGGGATGACTTTTGTTGAAAATTGTAATTTGCCAATAAGTGATTTCAAGTCTCAATGTGAGGGAACGTTTAGTTAATGCTATTTGGAGATCCTGGTAATATTGTCTAAGCTTATTTTGTGGTAGTCGAGCCTGCATGGCCAGAGTGGCAAGTTCAACGCCTAAAAAGGTTATTGTAGTGGATGGGCCTTCTGTTTTATGTGGTGCTATCGGTACATTAAGGTAATGGCACAATGACTGAAAGGTGTTAAGATCTCGTAAGCAGCGTTCGTGTGTTGGTTGGCAAACAGGAAATCATCTATTACCTTAACAGGTGTGAGGCAGTATTTTGTTTGGAGAATCCATTGAAGGTCTGAGGAGAAAGCCTCAAATATGCGGCATTATGGTGCAGCCCCCAGGGCGGTTGCTAGCTCAGAGGTAGCGCTCTGGGCTTCCAACCGCTGGGTCCCGGGTTTCATCCTTCGTTTCATTGCCATGGTCTCTGCCTGTCCTAATTAGCCCAACTGGTGCAGAAATACAGGAAGTAAAGCCCTAATCACCCACCCACCCCATGGTGCAGCCCCCTTCCATACATTTGGAACCCGAGTAAGTGGTTATGTGATGGGCTGACCGGTATTATCCTGAATGCGTCAGCTATGTCGATTTTGGCTAGATAGGCATTGGGAGAGTGATGGTGAATAAGTTGTATAGCATCATGGAGTGATTGGTATTTAACATTTGTATATGAGCGGTCTATGATATAGTTGAATGAATTAATATCGTACGGGTAGGAGAGATTATGAAGTAATCGAAACTTTCCTGGGGTGAACATTTAAAGTTAAGGGAGGGCGGAGTTGTGAATGGGCCAGCTATGCGGCCAAGTTCAGGTTGAATCTTTTGTTTGACTGTTGGGCAAGTCGAGCACTGTTTGGGAATTCTTAGATTGCAGTGGGGTATCTGGCCCATCAAACTAGGAAAAACCTTGGACAAAGCCATTCACTATGTAGTCGTGGTGTGGGTAACCCTGCAAGAGGTTACTTAGTCTCCTTGCGTTTACCGGAGTTGGAAGGGTGGTGTCGACTGTGGGAGTCGGTGGAGTGGTCCTGGCGATATGGGCGTCTGTTGGTGTAGGAGGGCGGGAACATTGGGTGATTACGGCCACAGTTGGTGCAAGTGTGGTGTTATGTGCATTGCTGGTTTTCGCACCTTGTTCCTTTCTGGTGGTATGAGAAACCGTACCCCAATGGCACTCGAAAAGACTGGCGAAAAGGCTGCTGGGGAGGCTGATGTAGTGGTGGCCGGTTTTTTGGTGCCGGTTTGACAGCAGGCTTTCAGGAGGGCCTCAGTCTCCAGGTCTGCCCGGAAAGAAAGCCAAGAGCACTTAGTATGCTCCCGGTAAACCCTGAACAGCATGTCATAAAATTGCCAACACCCAAACTCATGAGCTCCCTTGATCTGCTGGCAGTAGGTGAGCATAGGGGCAATTTGATCCGGGAACTTTACGGTGTACACAGCCATGTAGATGTCCATGGCTGGAGGGATGAATGTTTGTGGATTGCTAGGTAACACTGGTGCAGTTGGTTGTGTGAGTCTGGTTGATGTTAGGAATAAGCGAAGGTGCCTGGTTGCTGCTGTGAATCAACAGAAGCAACGACAGCCTTTTCTCAAGCAATGGCTGTAATTCAGAATTGCAAATCACAGAGAATAGCGCTTTTTGTTCCTCGGGTTCGTAATCCAGCCATGCCCTCAGGAATGTACTGGGATTTGTTCCACTTCCGCAGGCATTTAGTTGTAGGTTCCAGGGCTATTTTGCTGACATAATTGCAAGGAGAGTTCCTCAAATTGCAGAGGGCGGGGGCCTAGCTCAGAGGTAACGCTCTGGGCTTCCAACCGCTGGGTCCCGGGTTCGATTCCCGGTCGAGCCTAAGTTGGACGGCTGTTTCATCCTTTGTCTCATTGCCATGGTCTCTGCCTGTCCTAATTAGCCCAACTGGTGCAGAAATACAGGACGTAAAGCCCTAATTACACACACACACATGACCAAGACTATAAAATTAGTCTGTAAAGTGCAGAATTATGACTAAAACTTGCTGATGCTAGCCAAACAGAACATGAACACTTTGATACTTCTGATAATCTTGCTTTGTTCAGCCTGTCTTTGGAAACTTCAGAAATGCACAGTCCTGAAATAAGTGCTGGTCAGATGCACTGATTAGGTTAAAGAAGGATTGGAGGTGTGGTCCATCAGCTTCTTTGTATTCAGTCTGCTCGCTTGCATCAGTCAGTGTAGTAGTGTTAGCTTGAAGGGTTTTTGATACTACATTTAGCGGAGTCAAGATGTCTTTAAGCAGGTAAAAGAATGCTAGGATATCACCATTTCTCATCAAATTCAAATATCCTTTTGTTCTGTTTGCATCTCCAGCCAAATTTTCTGTTCTGCATTTAGTGAATTAATCAAGCTGACAAACAGAACTATTTTGTGCAGTTAGCAATACATTTGAGTGTGCATTGCAATATGGTAAGTTTGCCATGGTTCAGTTTTCATAGGCTGTTCACTTCACTCGCAAATGATTAAGCAGTCCCCTGATTGCCTAAAACCCATTTTATTCCCGGGAGGGAAGAGGGGTGTCCCCTGCTGTCTATCCAACTGCTGTATGGTACAACTGCTCTATGGAGCTGTCAACTTGTTCTTCAGTGGTTAGAAGTATTTCTGTGGTTGGAGAGCAAATGGGAGAACTCCTGATTGGCCTGAGTATAAGCCTATATGTACGAGAAATGAAAAATGCGGAGCAAATTTTTGTGTAGCAGTCCGGTACCTGAATAAATCGGCTCAAACCTTGTTCTGAAGCTGAGCACACTACCACTAGACCACAGAAGTAGACATGTGTACAAGAATAGTTGTATGGCTTAGATCACTAGAAGGCACTGCCAACCTATTAAAACTCAAGTGGCACTGGTTGAGACTGAAGTGGGACTATCATGTATGAACTTGTATGAAAGGGCACCTATGGTGAATGAAATTCCACATAAGTCATATAAAGTGCAGTACAGACACCCACCTTCTTTGGCTTGTTTGTGGACGTCACCACCAAACAGTTTTTGTGATGTATTTGTATTCTCAAGGGACTGGTTTTTGCATAATTGCTGCCTAAGGTTCGGGTCCAATACAGTCTTCAACTGTTCCTGCCTGGTTTGGTGCAGTTGAATGGTGGCATAAGCAAGCATTTTGATAGCCTCGATGGCTTTGTCAACCGTAACCTGGCTGGCTTCTTCGGCTGGCATGTCACTCATGTTTACGTCAATCAGTTTGGTAAGGCACACAGCCGATTTGACAAGAGCAGTGTTTATGAAATTTAATGTGGCATCAGTGCGCTTGGCGTGGGGATACTTCTCGGCCAATCCTGTTGCAATATCTTTGTCAAATGAAACTTTTTGAAGGAATGGCCTGTTGGCAGGGCGTTTGTTCTCTTGGTATAAGGACTTGATTTTGACCTTGTTGGACCTATTCCAAAGCTTCTCTACCAGAGTAGCCAGTGTTGGCGCAACGTTTGGGCCCACAGCATCATCATCCGTCACCAGAGATTGGACATGTTTGTTCAAAGAAACTCTAGATGTTCCCTTTATGGGCGTAGGTTCTGGTGCCTGAGGCTGTCCAGTCATCATCTTGGACGTCACTGCCCGATGCAGAGCCCTGGGCGCCCGTATCTGTTGTCGAAAATGGCCCTGTTGCGTAAGTGGGCCAAAACCCAGAGTATGGACCCATCGTCTTGTCACTGCTTGTTCTTCTGCGACTTTGATCGCTTTTTGTCAACTGAGCGTAGCCCTGAAGTATGATTCGATTTCATCGTTTGTGTCGATGACCGAAGGGTCTGTGACTGCAGGATCAGTGCATATTTTCCGCACTTGCTTCATCTGCCATTGCGTCAAATTGAGCAAGGAGAAAGCGGAAGTGGCAACAGCCAATGAGGGCCCGGCTAACAACCCGCTGTGTAAGAGACGGTGTTTCTGATTGGTTGGTACGCGATGGAGCAGAAAGACGAAAGCATTGTCCCAAAGCTAAGCCAAAACAACCAAAATCAAGGTGGAGAGAAGGCTGACATTCTCCACCACACAGCCTGCCCAGTTGACAGGGACTTACAAGCATTAAGAAAGGTAAAGGGGAGGCAAAAGCTCCCCAAAAGATGGTAAAATGGCGCAAAATACCCCTCGTGTGCTATTTCGGCCTAGAGGTTCGCTCAATTAACTAGAAGCATGCGCTATCTCTTGGGAACTCCCTGGACTACAGGGAGGTGAAATAGAATTCACTGCTAACATCTACATCTGCCTCCATGGTCTAGTGGTATTGTGGGCAACTTCTGATTCTCACATTCCAGGTTCAAGTACTGATAGTGACTTCCAATACTGTAACATTTTGAAACCTTCACATTCATGGAGACCAAGGTCTCGTAGTCACTTTTCAGTCACATGATAGTTCCGATTCAGTTTCAACCAGTGCCACTTGAGTTTTGAGGTTGGGCATTGCCTTCTAGTGATCTAAGCCATACAACTATTCTTGTATACATGTCTATTTCTATGGTCTAGTGGTAGTGTGCTCCGCTTCAGATCAAGACTTCCCTGTTTCTAACCCTAAAAACATAGATTTGGACACCAAGATGAATTTTCTAGCACTAATTGTAAGAAAGTTATGTGAATCCTGCCCAGGACAAGCCACAGTACCAGAATCAACCATAAAACGTCATCTATACCATGAAACACACTTCAGCCCCTTATTCCAATTTGGCAACTGCAGTACAGTATCTTAATGAAATGTTCAAATGGGACTGTTCACCAGAAGTTAGTTTTCAAGGTGGAAAAAGGATTCTGTTGCAATTACTGACTTTGCTGCTAACATGCTCTTATACCTTTTTTAGGCGCCGGGAGCTCCCTCCTAATCGGATATAACTATTATGTATACATGTATAACTATCGTATACTCCTTTTTTTCGGTGCTGGGATATAACCAACAAAAATGTTAGTTAACTCCCTCGTATTCAGGATATAACTATTACATATACATTGGCTTGTGCCTTTTTTTTTTTTTTTTTGCCCAGGAGTATATGCTGTCTGCAATATTATTATCCACTATTTACACATTAAGACTTACTATAATCGATGCATTATGGGAGGTTGCTAGATTAGGTGATTATCGGAACGTCTTGAGTTCTTGAGTTTAGGATGTGGCGTGTCATCACGTGTTCGTATACCAGGAATACAGGGGCCCAACGAACTGTAGCTTTAATGGCGATTGCAAGTCATGAATGCCTGTCTAATATGCAATTCACAGAAGCCCAATTGTCTTGGCAGATTGGTCTAGCTCCCACTTTTGAACTATCTAAATATGCTAGGATGCTGAGGCCAAAGCTTACAGCCACAGACACTATAACCTCTGTTCAAGCAGGTAAGCCACCAGGAGATGACAGAGATCATGTCCTTGTTTAAACGGTTTTGTGTTTTGGCAGGTAAAGCCGGCCTTTGGCCTTGAATATACTGGTATAGGCCTTGCCACAAGGATGCACAATAGCCCAATTCAGTCTACCACCTAAACATTGCAGTTGGGTCTTGGACAGCTGAGGCCTCTGGAGATAATTCAGCAGATACATAGGATGGTAGATCCGAAGCCTTGCCAAGATACAAACGTAGAGTTCCCTGTAACAGGGTCAATCAGGATAAGCTCTGATTAGGGTAAAAGTTTTTACCTCTGCGAACGAGTATTCATTCGCAGAGGTTTTGTAGTTACTCTGTCAAAATGATGTCCGTCCGGTGGCGGACTGCGGGCGGGCGTCACACTTCCTTTCCGTAGCAGAACTCGGACACTACTGCATCTACATTGATCAAATTTGGTATATGTCAAGCCCTTATGGCCTAGTTTTGCCTTTTGATAGTCACATTAACATGTCTTATCTTAGCTAGGTTTTATTTTAATTAGGTAATTTTTTTTCGTTTCCGGAGCAGTATTGGGAAACTAGTCATATGCTTGAAATATTCCCATAATATGTCTAAAATAGTGTAGTTGTGCCTTTTTGGGCCATAAATTTAGTACAATTGTCATATTAAGGGGAAAATGTGAAAAATTACAATTTTTTCTTGATTCCACATGAGACACATTGAGCCCTGCATGGATGAAATATTGCATTCACATTTCTAAATTATAGTACTTTAACTTTTTAAACTTCATATTGACATTTATGTGACACTTTTGTTACAATAAGGGAAATTCTGAACAAAAAAAAAAGCTAAATATTTTGATTTTCCGTACATTCTCCCTCCTTAAATCTCCTAATTTACAATGACATCCATAAACGCAGAACTAAAGTCCATTAATGGACTTTAAAAACGCATAGGTAAAACGTTGTACAAACCCGAGATAATGAATTGTGTTATGTCATAAGAACAAATAATTCTGGTCACCATCACAAGCCTTGTCTCATTGAGCCTTAAATTTAAGGTGACATCAGGTCAATGGCAGTACTGAGGTCATGTTACTGATTTGACAATGTGATGTCATACTGCTTGATTGACAAACAATGAATTTGAAAGCAGGCTATCAAAAGCTTCCTTAAGGTGAGTCTTATCAAGGCCCCAACACATTTAGCTAAAAATCACAATGCCAAGGCTGCAGCAAAATTTCAGAGATCAGGCCATCGGCATGCTTGCAGCAGGCGTATCTCAAGGCCGTGTTGCAAGGCACTTTCGTGTGTCCCAGCCCACCATTTCTTGTTTGTCTGAGCGTCACAGGATCACTGGAACCACAAGAGTGAACAAGAGATCGACCTCGGCCAGGACAACCATGTGTCACAACGCAAGCGCAAGACCGCCATATTCGTTGCCAGCATCTCAGGGACAGGTTTCGACCTTGCACCCTCACTGCAAGTGATACACCTGGACGACATCGTCCCAGAATCAGCAGAATAACTGTGAGCCAGCGGCTGGCAGAGCAGGGCATCAGGGCCCACAGGGCATTTGTTGGAGTGGAGCTGGACCATCGCAGAATCGGCATTCGTTTTCGCTGGGCTCAGCAACATTCAAACAGGCACACGCCTAACCTTTTCTAGAGGAGTGTCATGTTTAGTGACGAATCTCGTTTTCAGCTTCACCGTAATGATGGGCGTCAGCGAGTGTACCGTCGTCGAGGGGAGCGCAATGCAAGACCATGTGTTGCTCAGAATGACAGTTTTGGGTGATGCTCTGTCATGGCCTGGGGGGCTATTGGGTATGGCTGGAGAGAACTTGTGGTCATCAATGGTTCCTTGAATGGTCAACGCTACAAAGACGAGATCCTGCAGACTCATGTGATGCCGTACTTCAATGCTCATCCAGACTGGACGTTCATGCATGACAATGCCAGGCCTCATGTTGGCCGCATATGCCAACAGCTGTTGGCTAACAACAACATCAGTGTTGGATTGGCCTCCCTATAGCCTAGACATGAACCCCATCGAACATTTCTGGGACATGCTCTCGAGACAGATGCAGAGAAGAGTTCCTGCCCCAACCACCACGACAACTGGACAACATTTTGTTGTCAATGCCTTTCCAACCGCTGGGTCCCGGGTTCAATTCCCGGTCGAGCCTAAGTTAGATTGGCTGCACTGCTCTAGAGCCGTGGTGGTAACACCCGCTACTGAACCAGCCTATGTTGTTGTGGAGTCTTTGTTATGCACTTGTTGACATCATTGACATGATTTGTTTCTGTTACCAGTCCATGTTTTCTGCTCTTCTTGTGATATGATTAATAAATCTGTTAAACAAAGCACAAGTATTTTATTTTTCACTTAAAAAGTAGTTATGCGTTTTTAAAGTCCATTAGAAGAATATACCAAAAATAATAGAGAATCTAGGCTTTATCCTGGCCTAAACCGGCAATGCACATTCATTGTCCATCCTTGCTCCAACATGCATAAAATGTTTCCATAGTGTGGTTGTGCCATTTGGGGTTTTCATTAAAGCATTAAGTTTAAAGTACTGCAGTAAAAAAAAAAATCGATATTATAGTACTTCAACCTTTTTAAGCTTTATTTTGACACTTATTACCGAATTTTCTATAATAATGGGGAAACTAGAAAATTTTCATTTTCTACATTTCCTTCCCTAGAACCAAATAATATGTATCTTTTACCAACATAATCATTTTTGCCATATTCTATGTAAATAAGACATTTACTGGAATGTGTCTCAAATAATGGGAAATTGTATTTACCTCTTTTGGCTCTCAATCCTTAAATAGTCTTCCATGAGGGCAAGGTAAAAGATTTATGAGATTTAAATGGACCCCGCATCCATTTATGAATAAGCACTTGTAAAAGAGGTTTTTTTTTTTAATGATTGAACAATCTTAATTTTAGGCAACTGGTGTTTTGGGCAGGTAATTTCTGCCTCCACTGTCCCTGCAGCCTTTGTTAAGTTGTAATGAGTGATGTTTCATATATTAGCAACACAAAGAGGTATAAGCATATCCCCATGTTGTTGGGGGAGAGTGCAACTGTCTGCCTTAATCCTAGCTTTGGGTTTACGTAGTTCAAAAAAAGGCTTTTATTGGAAGCCAAGCTGTTAGCATGTATGTGGTATGTTGTATTGCATAATGAACTATTGATTTAAATATTAACGTATGTAGATAGCATATTATACTGTGTGATAAAGCAATTATCTAGTTCATTAGTGGCCTTTCATGCATAAGCTTCAATAAGAATTTCGATGCTCATTCTCTGGATGCTCGGATTATGTCTGCTTTTGTTTTTCATGCCATATTGGGTCATCACACATTTGACTCATGTGGTGTGGGATGCTGATTTAATATCTTACTTTTATTGAAACATAACAAGTATAACATTTTATTTCAAATTGCAAATACACAGACTTTGAAAATGTCTAACCAAAGCACAGATTAGGACAGAGCTTAGAATTCATCATGAAAGCTCAGTCATATTAGATTGGCAATGTCAAGGAACGCTTTACATGCTATTCAGTAGTTAAGGTCTGCATAACCCGACTAGCAGAGATAATAGGCTAAAGTCACAGTCCGCTCCTTGTTCAATGTTGGGGAATTTCTTTTAATGTCCACCCATATCACGTCACCGTTTCTCGCTCGCGTACAACTTCGCGAGGTTTGCTGAAGTCGATCGGGGTCTTGGTCAATTCTGTATCGAAGTCCAAGTGGTCATCCCAAGTGAGGTCCTGCTGCTCTGCAGAGAGGGCATCCTCGTCCTCCTCATGACTTCCGGTCACCATGGGGTGATGGCGCAGCAAATGAGGTCCCACCAGCTTCACCAAGGCTCCACCAGATGGTGCTGTTAGCAGTATGGAAAGTGCAGAACCCAGGATTATCTGGAAAAGAACCAGTGACAATTAATACCAGTATACAAGAAGAAATTACACTTTATCACCGATGTATCAGTCACATGGGCTAATTTCAGTGCTACACCCAACTCTTAGAGTCAATTTCAACGTTATTGTCAAAGTTAGGAACTGAGTGTTAAGAATTATTTGTCATGGTTTTTGATTAGACAGTGCCTCCATCTGGTGTCTTGGAAATAGCCACGTTGCTTATTTGTGGCTCTTAACACTTGTTTGAAGAGACTGTTTCTTGAGTAGGCCTCTATGTCTGTTTTGGAAGAATACAATCTGGCGTATTATCTTCAACAATATCAAGGCCCAAAAAAAGACTTACAGTTTTGATATGAGCATCATCTGCATTTGAACTGGAATCCATGAGAACGACAGCAAAGACAGCCTGTAAAGTGGCCTTTGGGAACCAAGCAAAGGACATGAAAATTCGCTCTTTCTTGGTCAGCCTGGATGGACAGACAGCCAATAAAGTTGCCAGGGACCGTGAAAGGACTCCCAGAACCAGTACAGCTACCAGCAAACCTGAAGGAAATGATTTGATTATGACATTTCAGCACTTCATTGAACGTATAATAGGGAGTGTGGATGAATTGCTTGTTTAAATAGTTCCTTGAATGCTACATTTTCCAAAGAAATAGAAAACACGATAAAGACGAGGGAAAGGGGGTAAGTTACTCAAACTGAAAGGGGTGGGGGTGACTCGGGGTCAGTTAAACGAAACGAAAATGTAAATGTATACATGTTTCCCATACAATTGGTGCAGAAATACAGGACGTAAAGCCCTAATCACCCACCCCACCCACATGTATCCCTTACACCCTTGGCAGGCCTGTTCAAGCATTAGCCTTTCTCAAGTCACTGGTCAGTATACAGCTCATTTCACAGAATTACCTGCAGAGGGCTAAGCACTCTTCAGCTACAATCGCCATCACTGCGTAGTGCCTATAGCTTAGTACCCATGGGTGGAACGGAGTGGAATTACAGAAGATCTACTCAGTTTCTCTATGCCATGTATTTGACCATCAATACGGTTTTTATTAGTTTAAAGGTCAGGTTTACATTTACAGTATCCAGCCTTACCCAATGATGTTGCGTTTATATTCTTCAATTGAAGTTCTATACCAAGGAGACAATACAACAATGGTTCTCCAATCCATAGCAACCCTGTTAATATTTTCTGAAGTTGAATCTGGAAGTAGCAATTGGAATTTCGATTTTGTTCGTTACTTCTAAAGGATTCATTAAGAACATACCAGTAAATAAAACTTTACGAAATAATATTGGCATAATGATGCATTTGATTGACTACTAGATTTCAAATGTGCTTACCAGCAAGTACTTGTGCCTCTGCTTCCGCCATACTAGTCCCGCAGTAAGAGCAGACAGGAAACAGCCGATGACAGCGCCACCTGGAATCCCCAGGAAACGACTTCCCAACAATGATGTACTTCCGGTTAGTACTAACAATACTGTTCTGAAGAGTAACCCCTGTTTCTGGAGAAAAGAAAATACTTGCATCGTAAGTTTCCAATAGGGGCTCCAGAACTTTGCTGTGGGGGCGGCCATGTATTAATTGCAAATACATATGAAATAAATATTTCTGAAGCAGCCACTGTCAGTCTCATCTATAGATCTTGAGTGGTTATAAAGTGTCATCTATGCTGAGGCGAGTTAGTAAAGTACAATGATAATAGAGGGCAACAACTGATAGGCCCACAGCATAACACAAAGCAATATATACAGAACTAAAAAAGAAGATATAATGGCTGGATAACTTCTCCCTGTCCAACCTATGGATTCTTTTTTTTTTTCATGCAAATGTACAGTCGTAATGTTATCTGATATAAATTAGTATGGGTTTGGTGTCTTCTGTATTGGTTGTTATGTAGAATACAAATACACCCAAATCCATAAGAAATTAGGATGTATTCAGACAAAAATTACTGAGGCATCCACAATTAGTAATTGATGCATTACAAGTCTGGGTGTACATGCTATTGGGACGGATATTATATACAATGCTTTCAAGGTCTTCAAGTGACAGTTAATAAATAATCAGTTATTGACCAATAACCAGAAATGCTTGCTGTCCTCTTACATGTTTGGCGTCTGGGATGAAACAGAGAAGGACTCCTATGATCAGACCGTAGAGGAGACCAACCCCAGTCTCCATGGGACCATGAAGAATTCTGATGGCAAGGTCACCTGAAGGAAGTGTAACCATAATCCATATGTTATTATACAGTGTAGTTTATATTTCACATAAGCAGAACAATTAGTATTTATATGTAACAAATCTTTATTGCATTCTGAAGGATGTCTGCTAGCTTTTCATACTTTATTGATGTATTATTGCATGAGGTATGGATTGATTTTAACTTTCATTATACTCCACTTAGACTGTTTTCCTATTGTTCTGAGTGAGCAATAACCAACGAAAATGGTAGTTAACTCCCTCCTGAGTGCAAACTAGTTATATCCCTCATAGTCGGGAGTTAACTAACATTTTGTTAGTTAACTCTCGACTATGAGGAACTAGTACATACACATAATTGACAATGCAATGCGTTATCGGTTTGTTAGCAAATCACACTGGGCACATTAATAGGGACCTACCGTGAGAAAGCTCAATGGAGACTACAACACTAAAAACAAGAATGGCCAGGGCGCCCTCTACCGTAGCAGCACTTAAGAGAACGGAAGTAACGCCCTCTCTACCCCCGTACCCCTTTTCCTCCAAAGAGAGAAGAATTGGGCGCAGGAGAGGTTCACTCACCGAGGCTACAATGCACCTGAAATGGATGAAACAATTTGCTGCAAATTGGTGATACAACTATATCTGTGATTTCACAACAGTTTTGGTCAAACTTCAAAATACCACATACACTAGAGAAAAATTGTTTCATTAAACCATCATATTTCAGAAACATTCATTTAAACTGTTCATGTCATTCCTTCAAGCCTGGATTAAGATGCACTATAAGGAAAAAAGATGCCACATAGAACCAAATTGGGTTTTTTCGGCTTGTCACAAATACAGAACCCTATAAGGTCCCACATGGAGCCACCACTAGGGAATAGAGTCTTTTCACTGAGCAGCCCTGAATTCAGCAAGACATAAGTCCTTCCTCTCCTCTTATTACTTATTTTGTTTTTCAGACATAGTAGGTCATACCTAACTGATTCCATAATTCTAATTTTCTCTGGGAAATGACAGAAATCAAGTAAATGATACGATGTCAAATATACATTAAAATGCACTAAAAATACTGCTGCTAGGATTCACTTTGCATCAGCCAATCACAGTCAAGGGCGGGAACTTTTTCAGCCAATAGAATTGCAGTATTCTGCCGTAGCCACCTGGTGGAAATACGGAGAACCTTCCGTGAAAATCCACTATTAGGGAAGAACCCTATACCATGGCATTTTAAGGATAATAAAAGACTCCTGCAAGATACAAAAATAAAACCAGATATTGGATTCGAACTCATATTGGTTGTGCCTATGGTATTCACAAGCCAATGTGTCACCCAATGTGCTACAGAGAGCTGATTGCTTAGATCGGAATCTAAGCGCATTAATTACAGGCCAGCTAACAGAAACTACAAAGTGTAATGGTTGGTATGTCTGCTTTCTGTGTGGGCAACCAGAGTACGATTCTCGCTCCTTAAATGTTCTCGACTAAAGCTGAGCTTAACAGTTGAAATACCTCTGAGGTAGATCTTCAGGGCTTGGTGGAGACAAAAAACCTCAACATGTATGAAGAACCTGTGGGATAGTTCACAGCACCCATGGGATGCTCTAAAAAACCTTGAGCATTGTACCTTTATATCTTAAGGGGGTTTCACACATAGCCGGATCAGACGCCGGAGCATCCCGGAGTAAAATTTCTTTCACTCCGGGGGGTTCCGGGATCAAAGAGCTGTTAAATGTCAACAAAAAATAAATGTTTGACGATGTGTACACGATGTCAATACGGTCTCAACAAGAAGCAACACGGAGCTATCACGACGGTCCCGTTTAGAGTGAGGAGTGAACCGGATTTTCACGGTGCCTTCGCGGATATCACCGGTCTTTACACCGTGTTCATTCGTGTGGATCCGTTGTGGCTTCTTGTACTCTCCGGCGTTAATGGCGGCGAAATATTCATGCCCGGTTGATGCCGGATGTAGCCGGAGACATGCCGGAGTCAATACGGAGATCGGCGGAGTCTACTGGGCGTCTACACGGGTCTACACGGGTCTACACGGATCTACACGGATCTACACGGATCTACACGGATTAAGTTACTCCGGGAACTCCGGCATGAAAAATTAAACATGTTTAATTTTTTCCCCCGGAGTCCCAAGGTGCTCCCGGAGCGCCCCGGACAATGACGGACAATGCCGGACAATCCCGGACATCAACACGATGTCTATACGGCTTTCCCCGGAGTATGCGGGAGTATTCCGGAGTTGACCTCCGGGACGCTCCGGCGTCCGATCCGGCTATGTGTGAAACCCCCTTTTGAGTGTGGTATTCTTCCCTGGTATTTTTCCATGTTTGCATGCATTGTACATGACTTCGCCATTCAACAACACAACGAGCCATCTCCGTTTCAATTGATTCAATATTGTATCTTGTACGATATTATGTTGTGTACATTGTGGAATTAAGAAGTGAAAACAGGTTCAGGGCCTTTGCTTGGTTGCTAGCATTACCGGAAGTTGAGTGTCAGCCCTGTGCAAAGGAGTCTGGTCACCTAATCAATATTGGAGATGTGACTTTTGTGAAAGAATGCCAGAATTCCCCTTCTTAAAAGTTCTTCTTCAGCTGGATGATTAAACAAATTACTTCAATTTGATACCTTTTAGAAATAGAGCTTAAAGAGATTCTCAGTTCATTGCGGATGACAGTGGATTTTAATGCATACCTCTCAGAACAGTACAGCATTATCTGGATCTGGAAACATTAGCATGAATGGCACTCTAGAATTTTACAAGCAAATAACTATCAATACTTTTGATTGCACGGATTAAATCTTTGGTTTCACTTACCCCATTAAGGTCGAGGAAGTCCATGGCAATTGTAGCAACATGTGCGATGCAACAGTGATGATGAGCATCTCCGTGATGCAAGGCAAGCAGGCTAACCTCAGCAGAAGACAAGGCTGGAGTCGCCTGAATAATGCTGGTTCGAACCCAAGACCTGCCTTGAGTAATACTA
This sequence comes from Alitta virens, assembly GCA_932294295.1. Taxonomy (NCBI): domain Eukaryota; kingdom Metazoa; phylum Annelida; class Polychaeta; order Phyllodocida; family Nereididae; genus Alitta; species Alitta virens. The sequence continues at coordinate 39,310,202 of OW028574.1, read as the reverse complement.
GTGCGGCAGTCACTGACCTTGGACCAATATAAAAGCAATTTCAACAGCAACAACAACAACAGTCGTCCAATAGTTTCTTACAAGGCCTTTAATTGTTATACGCTAAATGGCTGCCATTAATTAATAAGTTCAGAATAGAGTCTTTTCACTGAACAGCCCTGAATTCAGCAAGACATAAGTCTTTCCTCTCCTCTTATTACTCATTTTGCTTTTCAGACATAGTAGGTCATAACTAACTGATTCCATAAATATAACTTTCTCAGAAAAATAACAAACATCAATTAAATGATAAAGGGTCAAATATACATTAAAATGCACTAGAAATACTGCTGCTTGGATGCATTTTGCTTCAGCCAATCACAGTCAAGGGCGGGAACTGTTTCAGCAAATAGAATTGCAGTATTCTGTTTTAGCCACCTGGTGGAAATACAGAGAACCTTCCGTGAAAATCCACTATTGCATAATGCTTCTGTAGCAACTAAAAAAAATCCTACGTAAACATTTTGTACGAAAGAGCCCTCTAAATCACCGGAAGTCTTGAGCTGTGTTTTATTCATTCAACTCTTTATATATTTATTTATTGGCAGTGCAATGTGCACTTGTTAGGAAATATAAACATCATTACACTCCTGGTCGTATTGTTTATCACTGATATAACAAGACCTTATGTTTACTTATATATATATATGCAGCATGACCAGGAAATGACCACCGATCAATGTTAATCATAGCAGACCAGTGTAATGATATTGACATTCTCATCAAGTTGCAATAACATGTTCATATAGGGTGGGTATTAATAATTACCTCAACACAGCTGATGACTCCAAACCAGTGTGGACAGCAATGCCCTTAATGGGTGTATTGACCATAACACAGGCCACAAGCAACATCCCTGCAACACACAATGTTCAAAAGGGCATTGATAAATGGTATCATTAACAGAACATAAGTTATGCATTGTTATGATCATTTGATAAGATAATGGGTATTTTAGAGCCAGTAATTGGTTAGAAGACAATTAGCAAATAATTTGTGTGGGTTTTGAGAATTTGAATAATTAATGTCGATCTTCTAATTTTAATGTCAGATCAGATATGTAGGCCGGGGAGAGATCTGTTAAGTTGACAACAGCTCATTACCATAAAATTAATTTATACCAGAAAATGTAAGGCACTGCCTTTCTGACGGCATGTTTGGTCATTTTAACATTATGCAGTGTTGCAAGTTAATTTCCATTGCGGTTTTCGCAATGGTGTGAAATTGTCAATAATCCATAACATGACGGTGCGAAAAGAATGGATAAAATTATATGTGAAGGACCGTTCAACTTATCCCGTGCATTTTGCCTGAATGCCTCTTTTCTCTTTAATTACAAAGAAGAGCTGAAAGACATTCGGCTGTTATTGCATTCAATGTATTGCCTTAAGCACTGTTGCCATATTGTTCCTCCTATCCCATTGGCCATCCACCCAATCCCGGCTTCTCTCATTAATGAATCGAGCGCCGCTGAAAGTTTCCCAAATATTGGCACAAACCCTCGTGTCGTGGAATATGATTGAGGTGAATTGTTTAGTGATCGAACTGCGACTGACAAAAAATGGGAGTTCTCTCTGATGCCTTTTGGGACAACTGAACAAACATAGGAAGCTGGCTGGATGAGACTGGGCATAATTGTATCTATCAGTTGCATGCAATCAATCACCGTCCCACCCAACCCCCAAGCACCAGACTTAATGATTTGTCATAACTTTTAATTTGCATGTTTTACGATATTCGCCTATCTGCTATAATCAGCTTTGAAATTTTCCTCTTGACAATGACTTCATGATAAGATTAGGGTGATTTAATGCCAATGTTTTCCATGGGACTTTCACTGATAGATGAATTAAGCATGTAACTCATCTGGATTTGCTAATTTGGTTGATTGCTGCAGGCAAGCTAAAAAGCCCCGGGATAATTGCATTTCATTTATTTATTTCTAAGCTTAAGTCAGGTAGTCTCTTTGTCGCTGAGTTTAGTTTAGAAATGCCCCAAATGTTCTGATGCAAGGGACCGTGAGGCCCATTGCACTGAAAGCAGCATGTGATTTAACCTATAGCTCAGATACGATTCCTTACTTCACTGAGACTTTTAAAGCTCTTGGCACAGGTCCACCGCAACTTACATTTTAGACAACCTTAACTTTAGCACTGAATTGCTTATGATGGTCTGTACGTTGTTACATTACATATATATATATATATATATACGTTACTTTCTTGAGGGTGGGGGCCTAGCTCAGTGGTAGCGCGCTGGGCTTCCAACCACTGGATCCTGGGTTCAATTCCCGGTCGAGCCTATGTTGGATGGCTGTTTCATCCTTCGTCTCATTGCCATGGTCCCTACCTGTACTAATTAGCCCATCAGGTGCAGAAATACAGGACGTAAACCCCTAATCCACCACATTACTTTCTTGACACTTACCTACAAGAGGGTGGACGTTGATGACATTTAGAAGTCTCCCAGTCACATGACCTAAACAGAAGATGACAAAGAGGCTGAAGGCGTGTCCATCAGGGAGCGCTTCTTCACCAGTCGTGGCCCAAAGACAGCCCCAGAAGAGGGTGGCCCCGATAAGAAGGGCAAATCCATGGGCTAATATTCCGTGTGGAGGACACCGGAAGAGGTGTTTCAATTTTTGGCAGAATGTGGGGTTTTCGGGTAAAGGATTATCCTTCGCAGAGCATGAGTTCCACAACGAAGGGCAACAGCGCCGACAAGGTCCTTTGCGCGCTTTTGGGATGGTGAACCCAGCGAGGTCCTCCAGGTGCTTGTTGGTCTGGAATGACCTCTCGAGAGAACTCAGTCCTGACAAAGAGGTCAATTTAGTACTACAGCTTGACTCTGTGCTCACTTGGAGCACGTACGAGTTGCAGTAAATATTGTCAGAGTGGCCGGGGATCTTCTCCATATTGGTCGTCCAGTTGGTGTCTCTTATGTGCTGCTGCAAATTAGACCTTTGTCACACAGTACATCCATGAATAATCCAGGCACTTCACATTGTACTTCAAGGTGGTCACAAGAATTGTTCTGACCGTGTTTACGACCTTTTCTCTGGCGTCATGGGGACCGTCATGACGCACGTTTGGCGTGCAAAGAACGCCTCGATTGACCGTTCTTCCTTTGATGTTCCTCTCCCCTTCATATTTACCGCGTCAGCCCTTTCTTCTTCACCTGTGACAAAACCAGAAGCACCTTGAGACACAAGAAATGGTTTAAGCACCAGAAAATGTAATGAGATAAACTATTCACCACTGTCTCAAGCAAATATCCTCAGCCCAACAAAACCCACTAGTTGTTATTGGATCAATTCAATTAGCTAGAAGCAGGTAAGTCAACATACCATTTGCACGTACCCTATAGTTATGAAATGTTAATAACGGGCAAATACGGTAAGTGCAATGGAATTCTGCCTTATATACACAATTCTCAAATATCACGTAAGCAATACACGAGCTCTGGATATTTATAGCAATTTGAATCGAACCACTTGTCTATGTCATGACAATTACTGAATTCCAAAGAAACCAAAAATTCATGTTGTATGTAACAGCAATGACATACAGATACATTTTTGATCGGAACATTTCAGCTTTTTTATTTATTTTTTATTGTAGGCTGCAGCAGAATAGTAAACAATCTTCTGCTATTGTATTGAACCAAACATGTTGATGTGATTGCTTGACTGAAATGACTAAAATTGTTGTGGGGGCTGTATTTCCCAGCATCCTTTTGTGTTTCATGATATGTCTCCATATTTCAGGTCAAAATAAAAATCTATTAATATCAAAACACAGTGGGTGAATTACCTTTAATGCTGACTAAAACACACGCTGTAAAATTTACATCCAGGCTTGTATATCATAAGCATTACTCATATGCATTTTATGGATACACCATATGCATTTCATAAACATACCATATGCATTTTACATTACATTATGTGTCATTACTCCTACATGAAGCAACCAATGTGCACTGTGTGTTTGAGACTGAGGTCGGTTAGTCATGGAGAATCAGATAAGCCTCTTTGTTAGGATTAGACTCAGCAGCCAGCAAGGGAAATGCTGACAGGTGAAGCGTTTGTCAAACAACACCAGTCATCAATAGACTGAGCAGTTTGTTCGACCTTTTAATTATGGCGCTACATTTATGATTTGACACATTTATTACCATATGAAATGAACGAAGATCGATATAAAATATATTAAGTGATTTAATGTGATGATGTTAAATGTTACCCTGGGCAAGTAAGCGTGTAAAATGGTGTGGATTCAATCCACGTCTTATCAGCTGATCATTGCGTCTGCCACTGTCAGCGGGTCATATGAATGCAACATATTTTGGCCACTGCTATAAGCTTTAGCTTTGAGACAGTTCCGTAGAATAATACAACATTTGGTCAAATTACAAAAGTGAGAATGAGGCATAAAACAAATTTGCAGGTTTTAGAATTACAATGGTGAGTATGAAGTCGTCACTGAAAGCTGTGTTTTGTCAAGCTGACCACAATGAGTCCAAGAAACTCACCACATTTGACCACATTATGTAAACTAGTGAGAGCTTTTTACAACACCATGACCTCATATCAACCCTTCCATAAATCTCATGTGTGAAATGAGCTCAGTTTGATAGATTTCTCTATAATAGTGAAGAGGTGGTCTTTATAATGAGGCATTCTTAAAGGCGGGGCTCTTTTAAGGACTGTTTTTAAGATGAAGCTTTAACTGAAGATTGGGTCCTGTTGTCTAAGCTGCAGTACTGTTTCCTCTGCATGAGGTTGTATGACCTTTCAAGCTTCCTTATGAGATGACAAGATGATATCCTCAGCTTCTTATGTCGTGTAACACGATAAAGCCAGTTGAGTGTCATATTACAGTGACAGGCGCCTTTTGGTGTTGTTATCTTCTTTTGTTTTTGATTGAATTGAATGACAGTGAACCCCATGCAGTTATTGACTTTAATCTCAAGTCTCAGCAAAATCTATTTTTATCCTGATATATCACTATATACTCCAACACCTGTAAGATCAATACAGCCAGATCTAAAGAGCAACATTAAGACCCAGATATCAGATGAGAATGTTCAATGCTAATAAGATGCATGCCAATTATTGCAGATAGTCATCTTAAAAGAATTAAATGCAATCAGGAACGCATAAAAAAGGGTGGGGGCCTAGCTCAGAGGTAGTGCTCTGGACTTCCAACCGCTGGTTCCCGGGTTCGATTCCCAGTCGAGCCTAAGTTGGATGGCTGTTTCATCCTTCGTCTCATTGCCATGGTCTCTGCCTGTCCTAATTAGCCCAACTGGTGCAGAAATACAGGACGTAAAGCCCTAATCACACACACACACAGGAACGCATAAATGCATAAACAAAATTCATGAAAGTATACTCCCTGATCAATTAGAATGCATTTACTACAGCTATGTTAAGAAAAACGTACACCGTATTCGCACCTGGTGTATCTAAATAGGTTAAATGATCGAGGCTTGCCAAATGTTTCTGTAAGAATTCGACCCCAGCACCACTTTCTTGGCCTGACTCTGGCTCGACTACTATTGATTCTATTATTTCAATGTGATCGGGCAAGCGTGTAACTTTACATGAGTTCGATTCCATTTTCGAATTGAATTTGTCAAGACTCCCAAACTAGCATCTCAAACTGTAAACACTTTAATTAAATGTGCATGTAGCAGTCATGACGGATCAAATTGCCAAAGTCATCAAGCGTATCATGAAATATTTAAACTTCCCAGCAAACCACACGCTTAACTTGGCTTTCACATTCCGGAGAGGCCATAGCCTTCTATGAGTTTTCTCCCTCCCAGACATTCTATTTAAATGTGTAGACATTGCCAATCAAATGATAAAGTCACCTGTTCCGAAGATCGTACATGAGGGTTCAGGTGTTTTCTATGGGAATGTTTACGTTTGTAGCGTGCAAGAATAAGCACAGCTTTACTGACAATTCATTTATTCCAAAGGGACTGACTCTCTCAATGCATCTTATTGTACAACTGTTGTGAATTGCAAGTAATAATAATTGTGTCATACACAACACTTACCTGTTCTTAGTCCACTTGCTGCATTTATGTTGTGACAAACTTGCTAAATGTGTTGCAAACTGACTAAAGATGTGACAAACACAATTTTAGCTTTTGCAAACTACGCACTTGCCTCACTGGCCTTGTGATGAAAAATATATATTATATAAACAACCATGCCTGTATTAATGTTTACATTCAATGGGTGCTATAAAATTCAGCTTGTGCAAACATGCTTATACAGAGTTTTCCAATCGAATTATTGACTTCAGTACGAGGCACATCTGTTGTATCTGTCTGCTTGTTTGCAAGTTTGCGCAATTCTAGATTGCTGTAAATGTAAAGAAAAAATGTATATGTTTGCCTACGATATTCGGTTTAATTAATTATACAAAGAAAGATTAATTCCTGAAGATTTGGCTTGATGCGTGCAATTTGTGGTGGAAAAAAGATAGATTAATAGATAATACAAAATTTCACAACAATTGTGAGTCGTCCAAATTACATAAAATTGCGTCAGTTATGTTAATTTATCTGTTGTGCATATTAAAAATAATTTGTGTTATATTTTTATTATAAGATGATCACAGGAAGTAAATTGCTCTTATTTCTAGGACCTATCAAGATCAACTACATTGAGTATCATTGTCTCGAAGATATTTCACTGTGGATGGTATTGCAAGCATTTCCCACTGAACAAGAACGAACTAAGAGTTTAGTTAGGGACACCCTACAGCGTGTGTCTCCTTACCTAAGAAAAGTCTGCCTCATCTTGCTTGCCTAATGGTGTTGAGTAACTACTCAAGAATCCGTCTATTATGGTCCTTCTTCTTAAAGTTACCTCTTCAATGACCTTATTAGGCAACAAATGTAGGCAAAATATTGATGATTTTTCTGTAACAGAAAGCAAGCAACACAACACCAAAAAAAGCAGAGTGGCTCATTGGAAAATCAAACATAGGGCGGCTGTTGCATGAGGGGAAAAAGGATGATAATCTGAGATTTAAGACAGATGTCCCACAACCCAGGCAGATGTCAATTCTCTGTGATGTTTAATGGTTTCAGTGAAACATGTTATTTTTGCTTTCACTATACTGATTACACTGTACCAATAGCACAGTATGTCTGTCCTCGGAATCATGGAATTGTCAAGGTCCTGCATGAATGAATCTGGGGGAAATGAAGCCATATTTGTATAATTATGTAGACTTGTTATCCCTTTCACCCTATCATTGGCTACCAAATATGGTGGGTTTGTTTAGCTGTACTGATACTGCAGAGGAACAAGCGATCTACAGTTATCTCAAAGTGATCTGGGCTGTATGATTGCAAAAGGCATAACATGTTGACTTATTTTTCAAAGGTTACATCCGCATATTGACTAATCTGTAACCCAATGCATTATAAGTGTGGGAATTGCGCTCGGTAGATAAAACCCCTTCCTTCCTTCCTCCTTCCATCCTTCCATCTTTCCATCCTTCCGTCCTTTGTGAACCTAGTTGTTAATGCACATATTCAATATATGCAAGGCTGGGTCACATTGCTTACATTCGAAGGGTTTCGAGTGAAGTCTATGCATTACTGCAGACAAACAGGAGTTAAACGAAGCTAGCTTGTTTAGGCTAATGAAGTAATGTGCACGTGTCCAGCAATGGGCAGTGCTCAAGTAGAATGCAGGGGCTGTGTGGCCCTAGAGTGAAGTCACTTGATTTGCGCAGTGCTGTTACTGCCATCTTGAGTGAGACTGAGGGTCCATTTGCTGAACCGTGCAGTTGTTTGCTCTGCTACTCTTCAAACTGGTGCCTTATAAACGCACTTGTGTGTATCTAGTTTTCCAACTTTCGTAATAAGTTTATGGGTGTTGACCACTTGTTTGTGGTTCAGAAAATGAAATTGTTTGAGATATTTGTAAAATTAATCTCAAATAATCACCAACGGGTAACATATTTAGGTTGGTCTTTGCAAGACAATACAGTACTCTCTGCACTGTGTCCGTTAGAACATCTTCCTGTTAACCCACTAAAGTCAGGTGAATACAATGGATGCCTTGTACATTTACATACACAGCGAGGTTTACAATCAAATCACTGCAAATCCTGGTGACTCATTAGGTGGGGTCCTTTGTTTTAGAATTGCACCCAATAACATTCAGTGCCAAATTTGAATTTAGTGTGCCTGTTTGGCAAATTAGGTTGTGATTACAAACCACGTGTCAGTTGCAACAGATTACCAGAGCTCTGCAGAGGAATTAAGGGAGGGGTGCCAGCGGCCTGGTGTGACCACCTGTCCTTGTCCTCAACATCAAAGGTCGTCATTACAGGTTAAGAGCAGATTTTGCTGATATACCGTAGAAATCAATGACCATCAATGCCACAGACACGTGCTTTTTCCACCATTGGCTGGTTAATTTGAGGCCACCTCCGTTTCCTGCAGACTTTAATCTGTGATTCGTTTAACGGAAGTGTGATGGGTGCCATGGAGGTTAAACTTAATCACTTCTCCTGTTAGTTTTACAGTTTTTAAATCCTCTGCACAGAACAGGATCTGGAGTCCCCGAACACGTGCACCAGTGACTTGACTTGAAAATTGTTTCCTCCTTTGATTCTTTTTATTTTCCACTTCAAGACTCGCAAATCTTTTGATTTTTTCCTCGCTTGAAACTTTGCGTGGCAGACCTTAATTTTTAGTTGTCAAAAGTATTGCAAGCTCACCACACCTGAGACATCATAATGCTCCTAGTCTAATGGCTTACAGGTATGTCAGCTATAGCTAGGGCCTGTAGCATTAGAATTCTTAATTGGACCAAAAAATTTTCAGCTATTTGGATAACCTTACTCCTTACGGGATGGACTGACTTTCCAAAGAGAATTAAGATATGCCAGTTGATGTCGCGTATATATATATACAGATGCCTTAATTTTTCCGATAACTTAATTTTTGTGAAAAATATTTGTTGAATATTTGTAAAGAAACTCTTTACTTGCTGCACTAAAACAGGCGATTGATACTGTCCAGCAAGTGGCCAGATTAGGAGTAAGAAGTTGCTGAAGCGTGTAATTGCTGACGTGGTAAGCCCACTTCTTTAATCAACACAAATTTCACCCGAGGTCCACCGCACAGGGCTCTTCAGAGAGCATTAGGGCTAATCAATACCAACAGCCCAACAACTTGTACCAAAGGAACTGTGGTGATGCCATTACCTCTCCCAGTTAGATGATATTTGAACCTGGAACCTGACAACAATTATCAACCATCCAAAACTTGATTTATCTTATACCATGTCCGTTTTGAATGGCTGTATTTCAGTTTAAAATTGCATTAAGAACGCAAGAAGACTCATTTCTTTCTATATTCCACAACCACATTTTTTAAGGACCTAATTATGGGGAATGGCAGAACTTTACTCTGACATGTATCTAATTTAATTGGTGGGACCTCAAGGCTTCTTTCCCTCCTTTCAGAGAATGTTTTTCATGGCAAAATGTAATGGCTAAAAGGCACAATTAGTGCACGAGTAATTCTGTTGTCTCGCAGGGCAAAATTACGTTTGAATTAAACCGAAAAACGTCAATGTACAAAAAGCTGAATGCAATGAAACCTCTAACGTTATAGGCAATTCTCAGCTCCCTTGGGAGTGGATTTCTCATTTTGGCCCAGTGACCTATGTAATATTTCAATGTAATCTAATTTTGCCAGGACTGCATTATGATCCCTGGAGTCTCCCCCCATGGGGTCAAGTGACCGCATTGGTCAGTTGGATGACCACTTTGGATGGTGAGATGACCTCAATATCTGGTAGTTCTTGGAGTGACCACGTGGTTGACTTTCCTTTGAACAACCGCTGATGGATCGACTACCCTGTGTCATATGACATCCACGTGTCAAACTATGACGTCATTAGTCGATGGAGTTCCAAGAGGACAGGGCTCCAGGCCACTGGAGGGTGTATTGATACTTCCTCCCATTCAATACCATTTCCACTTCTGTCTTGTGGGGACTGCTCATCTGTTAACCCTGATATGGAATTCTGATACTTTTAATCATGGACATGGATTCTGTTATATAGTGGAACAGTGCTTTTAAATCCAATTCATTATCAACACCTCGGAGGTCTGGTTGCTAAATTTCAGACACTGCTAAAGTGTCCATTCGTAATTATTTATCTCACAATTAAGAAAATTTCAACTAGTAAGTTTTGGGTCGAAGGATGTCGTAATAACAAATTTCAAAATCATTTAAGGTTATTTGAGAGGGCGGGGGCCTAGCTCAGAGGTAGCTCTCTGGGCTTCCAACCGCTGGGTCCCGGGTTCTACTCGTGGCAGATTTGAGGGTTCGATTCCCGGTCGAGCCTAAGTTGGATGGCTGTTTCATCCTTCGTCTCATCGCCATGGTCTCTGCCTGTCCTAATTAGCCCAACTGGTGCAGAAATACAGGACGTAAAGCCCAAATCACACACACACACACACAGAAGGTTATTTGAGAAAATTGAAGAATGAAGTCTGAAGATAGATATACGGAATCAGATATTTATGGTGGTCAATGCATATGCACATTTCCAACTGACGTGAGATATTTCAGCAAATGCCCAAAGAAGTCTTGTGAAGGGTGTATCCAAAACATTGTTTTTGTCCCTTAACTAAATAGTTGTATACATTGTAATCAATGTATGTAATAATAGAAATTTCACCTGTCTGCTAAATCGTTTGTCATATATTATTATCATTATTATTTTCATTATTACTCTCTCCTTTCTATTTTTTTTACTAACTTATACTATTATTATTATAATTTTTTTTTTCTTTCTAGTATTATTCCTTCGTCTCATTGCCATGGTCTCTGCCTGTCCTAATTAGCCCAACTGGTGCAGAAATACAGGACGTAAAGCCCTAAATCCACCCACCCATCTTTCTAGTATTATAATATTAATATTGTATCAATTTAAGGTGGCCCCGAACACAACCCACTGAGGTTCTTTGGTCTCTCCTGGCAAGCTTTACACTAATAAAATATATGTAATAATTTTCAATTTATCATGCCAAAAAAATAAAATATCATGCTGTATTCTTGTTTAATTGCCAAATAAATTATTTTCAATTAAAATTATTTGATGATCGCACGTGGAAGGAGGTATTTCTTCATACTCAATTAAAGTGAACATACAGGTATCAGAATATAATAGAAATGTACATACCTATGAGCCTATTCTTGTAAAGACCCTGTATTTTCCACCTTTTTAAATATTTTTTTTTACCCCGTTGTGTCATACTCGCTTATAAAGATACAACTGATGAGACAGCTGTGTAAGCATGTTTACACATTCCTATGTTTCACATTTCATTTGGAGACAGCTTGTTTAAAATCCCAAATCCATTTGGTGGTCAATTACGAGGCTAATGTTTCAATTTCAGAGAGAGAAATAAAGCCGCGCACTTACCTGGCAGACACCAATGGAGCCATGGAATGAAGTTGGCAGCAGTTGGCAGCAGCTCTGCCCGTCCTGTGTGTGCAGCTGACAAAACAATTATTTGAAGCAGATCGAGGGATACGGATGAATCAGCCGCCAGGGGATGCCAGCAGTCTGTGACGTCACAGAGGAAAGTGAGGCCAAGCGCGTGCGCTGAGGATGACCCTACACATTGTACATGCTGTTGCCCTACTGCCAGTGGGGCCATTACATCCATGCAGTGAAACAGTCGTCCTGGCATGCTGTCAAAGTATCCCATCACCACGATTGCTTGTGTAGATTGCTTTGTAAAGGTGTCACAAATCGACTGCCTCAGCCTCTGCCAAGATAGTTCTAGTAGCTCTAAAGGACTGTAAGCCAATAAGAGCAGCTGACAGATTTCCGTTATTCGTATATTCATGGCACCAGTACAAGCGTCAAATTTGCACAGTGCATGGAGCCGCACTCACATATATGGGCCTGAACATAATGCCAGTGGCCTAAATTGATCTCTGGTGACTGCATGAAGGTCCGCTCACTTAATTACTAGTAATGGAACGCCAGTGAAAGCCTTGACGGCATGTGTACTGTGTGCATTTACCACTGTAATCATTAACTCCCGTCTTATTTATTACTTGTGACATGTCTATTGACTTATTAGCCATTGGTCACTGTTAGGTGTGAAGTTACGCACACATAATCGAACTTACATTGGTGCTATTTGTTAGGTAAAGTGCCCGATCAGCTGGGTAAACACATTAGTATGGTGACTAAATACAAGCTTTAGGAGCCGCTATTGTGATAATACAGGCTGGCAGGCTGCATCAGGTGTGATAAATTAGCGGACGAGTGATAAACAATCTGCATTTTGGAACAATGTCAGAAAATCGTTCGGTGCACAAATTTGAAAAGCTTCTGGCTGTTTGTTCTATTGAGAGCAGAAAGAATACAGCGTATATATTGGCTTATATATTATTAACAATGAAATATATCATTATTATTGGAAGTTTATGTCTATGGTGTCACTTTTCTTAACATTCTGTGGATTGACCTGTCTTTTGTATCACCACCCTCGGACAACATTTGGTATGAAACTCGTGAATTTCAAACGAACAGTAAAAGATCTCCAGCAAAGGACAGATGTATTGCTTGATAAAATTATAGCTGGGAATATACGAAACTAAATTAAATGTTAGAAAGATGGTCTAACATTATACATATCTGTATATTTTGAATCCTACTGTTATTGATGTGACCTAATTACCTTTCTTTGGCATGAGAGAAAATTAAATGTGCTGGTGTAACAAGAGACCAAACAATTGGGAGGACACTGCATTACCCAGCATTTACGAGAGGTATTTCTTTCTGTCATATATACCAGAGGCATTTGGTAGCGGTATCTCGTGCTGTGACCCTAAATAGGAAAAGGAAAGCCTGAACATAAAGGCCTCAACTATTTCAGGACAGTTCTTTGAAAGGAGGTTAGTGCACTCAGGTGGAGTCCTCGAAGTGGATTCTTGCATGAGATACAAAATCAAGGATGTTGTTCCGTGTTTCATACACTGTGCAGCACACAACAGTTGTATCCTTGCATAATTTTACTATTTACTTAGAAATTAATATTTAACAATGAGTTGCCTTGTAAAAGCTTGATGCAAGTGATATGTGCATGATTGTGCGTAAAATGTAATCCCTGCAAACTTAATATATGTTATTCGCGATTTCAAGATTTATGAAAATTAGGTGACGATCGCAGGGAATGTTATGGGTTAGCAGTGGTGACAGATTTCAAGGAACTTGAAGGAATATTCTTGCAGTAACCAGGCTCCCGTGTGGACAATTTGACGTGCCCAGGGCCGTCTATTTGCACACTTTTCTAGTAATTTAGCATCCCAGCAATTAATTAGAAAAGAAAAGGCACCAATTACACAGTTAATCTGTGAATTATAGCTGTTCAAAAAGTTTATTATGAAGGCAAAAAATCACAGTGCGGAACTGCTTTATTGCAGTAGAGGTAAAATTGTAAAAAAAAATTCAGTGGTCATGCCCTACTTCAATGCAGCTAATTTGAATTATGACTTTCTGATCTATCAAAAAAGACCAAAATTGAATATTGGTTCTCATTCTAACTTTTTTTTTTTTTTTTTTTTACTGCTGGTGGAGTTAAATTAAATTACATAAGTTTTTTTTTTTTGGAGGATTTAACCTTCATTCGTTCGATCCTGACATGAATACTAGAGGTCGTTTTCCTTGTGTGAGTTAAAGCGACATCTGGAGTTTAATATAGCAACAAATTTGTATTTAATAACGAGGTTACTGGGAGCTAATTAAAAATGGTGAAAAATTCCCAGGATAAAATTCACTGTAGACCTAGGCCTATTATTATCAGGGGGGTGGATCCAGGAATTGTGAAGAAGGTGCTCACGGGAGGTTTCTAGATCAAAAAGAGGGATGGGAGTGAGTTTACAGGCTTCGCCAATCTTAGAGCTTAGAGCTGGGCAAAGGACTCGTAATCAACAAACTGTTACAGTGTAGTTCTATTTAAGTACAGTGTTGGTGCTATAACTTGGTTATTGTGTATTTTATTGTTTGTGTATTTTATTGTTTGTGTATTTATTGTTAATGGTTTTTAATTGTATTGTTTTTTTACTGATGTTAAGGCCCCACAGTAAAACAGCTTCAGCTGATCTGGCTACGCTTTTAAAATATATTTGAAAAAAAAAAAAGAAAAAAAAAAAGTAGATATAGAGAATCCATGCCGTGTATTAATTATTCATAATCGTGATTGGTTCATGCTTTTTATTTTATGTTGTGTATAACCATGGCGACAAGACTCTTGTCTCCATGGTATAATCCACAGAATGAAACCATGTGGTTTTATCCGAATTGTGGGATACCCCAAACAAAAGTGCTGAAAGTCATACACATACATCATTAAATATTTGCTGACGATAGCATGCGAGAAGTGCACGGAGTAACATGAGTTGTTTCAGTTTTCCATAATTTAGCTTTCCAGAAATCATGTATCTCGAAAACTGAAATTCTATATTATTATTTATTATGTTTGTATTGTTTTCCTCTATATCACTAGCTCTAATTCTTCCACTCCATGACTATTATTAGCTTCTCTGCCTACTACAAATATACTTTGAAGTAGTTTCGGTGTTCCTGAAACTGGGCCACTCAACTTGATCCTTATCAGAAACACCTTGTTCTGTCTGGATGTCTGATATGAGCAGCTATAGTACAATTTTGCCTCAACTGCATTGCGTGGAAGTGAATCTGCGTCAGCATATAAGACCAGCTCAGCAGAGACAGACGTAATGATGAGAAAAGTTAATGTTACACATTTAACCCATGAGTAGAGTCTTTTAAATGTCCCAGCAGACACTGAGTACCAAACTCCTGACTCTGAGGACGTCATGTGATACCAATTAAGTCTTCTATTCGTCTGTCAAATAACGAACCTGAAATGAGATATGCTCTTGGTAATTTCCTAAATAAAGTAATGTAGACTTTAATTTCCATTGGGCTTATCCAATATGACACTCCTTGACATGACTGTCAACACAAATTAGATGAGTCAAATGCCTGGTATTTTGTATTTATTTATTTTTTTCTTTTCTCTCACATTTAAATGCAACCATGGACTAAATTTTTATAAATGTGAATATTCTTATCTTTTTGTGTCAATTTGAATCTTATTGTGATATTATGATCAGTGTTTGCATATATTTTTGTAAAATTTTAATATAATATTGATATTGTAATCAGTATTTGTGATTTTATCTGTGATTTATCCTCTATCTTTTATGTACTCATATATTATTTCGCTTTAACATTGAATGTCTAAGAGCAGGACTCTGCCCATAAAAATATATCAAATTAAAGCAACTGGGACCTTGAACTTTAAGCTATATATTATTTTAAAAATAATGAGAACTTAAATGTAGTTTTAGATAGACATAGTGAGTAGATATGACATATTTATCTTTTCTGATATGAAGAAGTGTCAATAAAAGCTATTTATATATTAGTTGAGGGACTGCCACAGCCAATGGGATTCCTGGACTCACATGACCGATGACGTTTAATTTCCAAGTCTATGATACCACGTAAACGCTGTACAGTGTACTATGATATCTATCAGTGGCTTTAATTCTTGTTTGTATTCTGATTTCCCCACCCCCTTTCACTTCTAGAAATGACAGTAGATTTCTCTAACCACGTGCACAGAGCTTTCTTTGCTCAATTTTACTCGTATCCAGGTTACAGCCGAATTCAAAGAGTTGGAAACAAATCTCATAGGTTTGAAAGTTGAACTGCAGGTGACGTCATGTGAATGTAGGACTCTCATTGGCTGAGGGATTGCTTAACTAATTTGAGTCCTGGATTGCCTGACGTTGTCTGTTTAATTTCCAAGTCCAAGAGATTTTTTTTTCTAATTTTGGCTGTAAGGTAGAACCCGACATCTACTCAGCCACAACTACATCCAGTTTGAATTCAAAATAATTTATTTGGCAATTTAAACAAGAATACAGCATGATATTTTGTTATTTTTTTGGCATGATAAATTGAAAATTAATACATATTCTATTAAGTGTTAAATTTGCAAGGAGACCCCAAAGAACCTCAGTGGGTTGTGTTAGGGGCCACCTTAAATTGATGCGATATTAATTAATCAGTTGAGTAACAGAGTAAACATAAGCCAAGGCACTTTCGAAAGTTTCGAGTGTGGGAACGGAGTGAGTGAGCATGTTATCGGATGATTGGCGTATTCAGAAATTGTGACACTGGGAAATCGGGCCTTCTCATTTTCGGGAAATTCAATTCCCAGCTACTTCAGGACCCCTCTATAAGAGAAGGCTGATGAAACCTTGGCTCATTCAGGCAAAGGAGTGAGCATCCACAGATCATACGTAAGTATCTCAACACATACTTATTACTTGAATAGGTGCATATGTATGCCTACTTGTTTTTGTTTTTAACAAGCATCCATGTGCATAATTATTTACAAATTCTCAACTTTACAACCAAATTCATTAACTTTGAAACAAATCTCAGAGCCAATGGGAGTTCTGGCTTCACATGGTACCACTTTGGTGGCCAAAAGTTATCATATATTTTCTGAAAGCTTATATTCTCGGGTCTGAAAAATGTATTATAACCATGGTCCTCAACAGGGTAGCTTTTAGAAAATGCAGCAAAGTCGAAAAAGTCGGCCAATTTTATTTTATTGTAAATTCCTTGATCTTTCTCATCTTAAGAAGGACAAATTGTATTTACATGCAAAAAGTGTCTAAATATATGTTTCCTGGAATGGAAATTGATTTATGACACCAAAAGTGGGATTCAAGGTCATGCTCAAAGGTCAAGGTAATTGTAAAATTTCATATATGACTTTATTCCAGATGTTGTACCTGCACTAATACCACCCAGATGACACTAATCATTAAGTATCTATAAAGTACATATAGCCAGAAAAATATATATTATATATATGCCTGTATATTAAGGTTTCTATTGGTTATAAGTGTAATATTGTAGATCGCAGTGTGTATTGCCCTGCAAATTCCATGCTCTTTCTGATAACTTCAAATTGGTGTATTCTCTGAATGAGATTTTATATCAACTTGCAACAAGTGTGTTAACATATTTTTCCATGGATGGAGAATCGATTTATGATACAAGAAATGGGATTAAAGGTCAAGGTCATGCTCAAAGGTCAAGATCATTGTAAAAAAAAAAGACTTCATTCCAGATGTTGTACCTGCACCGATACCATCCAGCTGACACTATTTATTAAGTATCTGTAAAGTACAGATAAAGATCTTTTAAAAGATCTCATAAGCATTTGAGTAACCTAGAACTATCTCGAAAGAGGAGATGCCTGGCTCAAGTTTTTAGGCCGCACCCTGTATATTAAGGTATCTAATTATTAAATATCTGTTAAGTACAGATTTAATTTGTTCAAAACACTTAGCGTAACTGAATTGATAAAATCACATTTTGAACCTCATAAGCCCATCCCAGAAAAACTATTTTCACACATTTCTTGCAAGTTTAAATCATTTTCACTTTAGAGAATACACTTATTTGCAGAAAGAGTATGGAATTCACTGAACATTACATGCCCTGATCCAAGATCTTAATTAATAACCAAAAGAAACCTTAGTATACAGGCATATTATATATTTTCTGAACGCTTACTATCTGTACTTTATAGATTCTTAATTGGTGTCATCTTGGTGGTGTTAGTGCAGCTACAACAACTGGAAAGATGTCATATTTGAAAGTTCATCATTTTATTTACAATTACCTTGACCTTTGAGCATGACCTTGACCTTGAATCCCATTTTTGGTGCCATAAATAAATTTTCCATCCCAGGAAACATTTATTTAGACACTTTTTGCATGTAAATACCATTTTTCCTTCTTGAGATAAGAAAAATCAAGGAATTTACAATTGAATAAAAGTTGGCCGACTTTTCCGACTTTGTCATGCTGTATTATCTAAAAGCTACTCTGCTGAGGTGGTTTACAGTCCCGAGAATATAAGCCTTTAGAAAATATATAGTAACCTTTGCCCACCCAACTGAGATCTGGCACAGAGTCCCTGTGCCAGATCCCAGTTTTTTAGATATTGGTACATGTCATCATCAGGAGTTTAGCTGCCAGGTCTCTGAGATTCAGGAATGGACTGGCCGCACTTTGAGCCCCTGGACAAAATCAAATTGTGGGACCCTGGTAAATATTATTTATTAATTACTTTTTTTTTTGAAAATATGGGCTTTTTTGATAAATGGGCTCTTGAAGCATTTGAGTAACCTAGAACTATCTCGAAAGAGGAGATGCCTGGCTCAAGTTTTTAGGCCGCACCCTGTATATTAAGGTATCTAATTATTAAATATCTGTTAAGTACAGATTTAATTTGTTCAAAACACTTAGCGTAACTGAATTGATAAAATCACATTTTGAACCTCATAAGCCCATCCCAGAAAAACTATTTTCACACATTTCTTGCAAGTTTAAATCATTTTCACTTTAGAGAATACACTTATTTGCAGAAAGAGTATGGAATTCACTGAACATTACATGCCCTGATCCAAGATCTTAATTAATAACCAAAAGAAACCTTAGTATACAGGCATATTATATATTTTCTGAACGCTTACTATCTGTACTTTATAGATTCTTAATTGGTGTCATCTTGGTGGTGTTAGTGCAGCTACAACAACTGGAAAGATGTCATATTTGAAAGTTCATCATTTTATTTACAATTACCTTGACCTTTGAGCATGACCTTGACCTTGAATCCCATTTTTGGTGCCATAAATAAATTTTCCATCCCAGGAAACATTTATTTAGACACTTTTTGCATGTAAATACCATTTTTCCTTCTTGAGATAAGAAAAATCAAGGAATTTACAATTGAATAAAAGTTGGCCGACTTTTCCGACTTTGTCATGCTGTATTATCTAAAAGCTACTCTGCTGAGGTGGTTTACAGTCCCGAGAATATAAGCCTTTAGAAAATATATAGTAACCTTTGCCCACCCAACTGAGATCTGGCACAGAGTCCCTGTGCCAGATCCCAGTTTTTTAGATATTGGTACATGTCATCATCAGGAGTTTAGCTGCCAGGTCTCTGAGATTCAGGAATGGACTGGCCGCACTTTGAGCCCCTGGACAAAATCAAATTGTGGGACCCTGGTAAATATTATTTATTAATTACTTTTTTTTTTGAAAATATGGGCTTTTTTGATAAATGGGCTCTTGAAGTGGTGGGCCCTCGAACACTGCTCTAATGCTTATATGGCCAATCCACCCCTGTGGAGATTAGTTTCCAAGTCAATGAATTTGGCTGTAAACCCAAATCATAAGCCAGGAGTTGGAAAACTGTCACTGTAACGCTCAGGATCAACAGAAAAAAAAACGCAGAGCAAAGAATTCTAATGTGAATTTTAGTGTAATTATACACTGTATGCAAAGAATAGTATACATGTCTATTAAATCTATTTCAAATTTCAGAGACAATTCTGCATACAGACATTATTTAAAGTAGTGGATAAACAACAATTACAGATCCAAGATGGTCAGATCACATGATCATGAAGATTCATCATCAAGCGACCATGTTAGTGGTCATGGCCACCATAGAACGCCTCGGAGTAGTAGGAGGCAAAAGGTCAAGTTTGGATCGTCATGTGGTATCCGATCATTGAATGAGTACCAAGACATGCTTGTTGAAAGAGACAGAAGAACTGCAAATGCCTCCACCGATGAAATGGAGACGTCCAGGGCATGGGCTGAAGCACAGGCCAGTGATCACCAAAATGGCCACTTCAGCAGCGAGGCTTCGGCTGGGGCAGCGGCTTTACGCGATGGTGGTCACTCAGTCTACAAAGCCACTGCTGGGGCAAATGCTGAATTTGGTCTTGGAGGAGCAGTTGCTGATGCTGGAGCAGATGCGGCCGTCTACAGCTTCGCTGATGACGAAGCTCAAATAGATGTGGGCAAGGGATACGTTGGCGGAGGCTTGGGAATTGGTGCAGGGGGAGCCAAAGCCAAGGTTCAAGTCGGTGTTGATCTTGTTGACATGAATGTCAAGTTCTCGGAACGTCAAGGTGTTGATGTAAATGTTGGCCTCAATGCAGATACCGGGGCTGAGATAGGCGTGGATGGAGTCTCGGCAAGTGTTTTGGGATTAGGTTTCAGTTTGGGGCGTAATACTGGCATCTCCACGCCATTTGGTGGTATCAATTTCAAACTGTGGTAAAGAAAGAGCACTGCTGTGGTATAGAGCAGTTATCACCATTTTGGTGCTGCAGTTATCATTTGAATATGGTGCTAGAAGGAAGTGCCTTGTCTTTATAAACACTTGAACAAATCATGCAATATAAAAATGTTAAAGCAAAGTGTTATTGTTATATGAATTTGCGCCAAGTTAAAGAAGACTTTGAGCTATTTTATCCAAGATTTCCAGTATCACTCTCAAACACTTGAATAACAAAGTGCCCAATTTTAATTGATTATGCTGTTGTCAGCAATATATAAATACATACATGTACATGACATTGTATATCGTAAAAATATTAAAGCTAAGTTTTATTGTTATATATGAATATGTATGAATTTTAATAAAACTCTTTTTACAAGATTTTCTACTCCTAAATCTTGACCATTGTTCACTAATGGCTGATGAAGTGATTGTAGGACAAAACTAATGAAATTGCACATGGCTGCAGGTGGACGTGGTTCCCTACTTTATTCCCATCAGTCCTTGTGCCTGCGCTAGGCATTGTGAATGGTGATAACAACAGATATTTGATATAATTATCGATTAAAGTTGCACAAACGCATCTTACACACTACACGGCTGTAATCTGAGTTTGCCCTGAACACGTGCTTCCCATTGATTTGGAATTCTTTAAGCATTATCATATTCTGATTCCCTTGGATGAAGCAAGAATACCTTACAAAAGATACAGTTGCTGAAAAAAGTATTCATACAGGTGTGTTAAAAGCAAATTGTTTGAACAAGGCAAACAAATGCATTCTTTAAAAAAAACCAATTGACACTCATATGTTGTGTGGCTGTGGCCTTTTTATCATGCTAGACTGTTAAGCAATAAAATGAACATAATTAATGAAATAAATTTTTTTTCAAAATGCAATAGACAAAAGCATTCGTACAGTAGCGAATACATAGTTTGAACTTAAGGAAATTATTACAAGTGCAATAGCAATTGGTATTTTGTGTATCCACCTTTTATATAGTGTACCTAAAAGACAGGTGATCATACTCCTTGACTATAGGAAAAATTACATATTTCTGTCATATACTGCATGTTTGATAATTCAATCATGTAGATCATGTTTCATGGGTGCTTTGAGGCTGTAATTCTCAATTATGTTGGACAATTGATTGGGAAGGCGATAGTTTATTAAGTTGACATCCTGTGTTTTTAGAGTATCCTCATAGTTTGGTTTTATGGAAAGGTTTGTTTACTTATGTTTTACGCATTAGCACATTAAAATCTAAAAGGCAGTGGTCTACATATTTCTGGGAGATGTCTAGATTCACCTGAGCATTCACAGTATTACGTTGAGTAGCCCGGTTCCAGTGGATGCCAAGTAACCCCAACTTATGGTAAGTGACTATAGGTCACTGTTGGAGGAATACAACTCTTGGAAAGGCTTTTTTTCTGAATACTGTTTTTATGCCATGTTTGTCAGAAACGTGTAATTCAGTCTCAGCCAGACAAACCATGAACTTAATTTTCTTCACAATGTGCATGATTCACTTCTGTTCAAAAATCTAAATTCTCAGATATGATCAACTGCTGTAAAGAGATATGTTGTTAGGTCTCTTACTTTGCATTTGAGTATTGCACACATTTTGGGCAAGTGAGCGTTCATCCATTGCAAGTGTGATAAACGTTTGAAGATGTTAGTTTTAATATCTTTGGTTTCAACTACATTTCAATGGAGGTAACAATCTCCTTGCAGGCCTTTGCCATGAGGTTTCCTTTGGCTGTGGAGCCAGATGGTGATTTACTTCCTGCAGCACTTCATCTACTTGTATTCCCATCTTATATCTCATACAAAATAGGTGAAAAGGGGCTGGCAATATAACAATTTAGAACCTGATTGCACTTAAAAAAGAAAGAAAGCCAGAACATAAAGGTGAAAGATTATTCATCATAATTTGGTGCCAATGGAACTACATTCTCAGGAGCTCCTAAGTGATCGGTCTTGATAATCCTGCTCAATGACATCTATTGTTACTTCCTGAAATTATCAAACTGATCACCTGTATAAATACTTTCGTCTGCAACTGTAGTATAATGTCTATGTGCCTCAACTACATTCGTGACAGTGGTTTCTTGAACAATTTGATAAGGCCCTTGTATATGGGCATTCGCTGAGGGTTGCTGCTGCGCAGCCTATGTTTTTCCAGGTTTTTGTTAAATTTTTATCTGATGTTTCATTATATTCAGGATGTGATATGACGCAGAACAGTCGGTACAGTCCTGTTTGCCACAAATTTGAAGTATAAAACCTGGAACGAGCTGCATAGTTTGGTGATGAGCTATGTCTTTGTCGGTTCCATGACGCATGAGACATTAATTGTTGATGCCATGGACTGTGTTGTGGTATATCTCTCTCTTCTCACCAATCACCCCTTTTCTATGACAAATACTTCGCCTAGAAGGCTGCACTATCTAGTTATTATATTAGTCTCAGGGTGTTTTTTTCTTATTTTTATTATTTAAATATTTTTTCAACCAGATATAGGCTATGGTTAATTGCACAACTGTTAAAAAAAATATAGAAATGAAAAGTCAAAATTTGGAATGAATTTAGATAAGGTGACAAAATACTGTTATTCTATGATGCTGTCAAAGAAGCTACGCTACTTCGTCCGGGCAACAGATGCCTATTAGCATCAATTACTAGGAGCCAATCACACACACGAGAAACATGGTGTTGACATCACACAGTAATGATAGGAACGTGCACGTTACCATGTGTCATGCAATTGGCTGTGGTAACCAGGAATTGTAAAGGATCATGATGGGTTTTGAAGTGTGAAAATGGTTACAGAAATGAACGAAACAGTGAGTTTAACAAGTGTGCAAACGGCGACTTACCTTGTGTCCACACTGAGTGCTTTAGATAAGATTGCCAGCAGCAAACTTTCGACCGCTGTCCACTGTGTGGCCTTTGCTAGTGGCTTCACAAGCCTTTTGGTCAGCATTTTCACCCTTGTTTATTTATTCCGATATGGTGAGACGAAGACATTTTGGAAGCGGAAACAAGGTGAGTCCAAGAATAGTTTTTTCTTTAAATGTAATTTCGTTTTGCTTTGAAGAAACACTTGAAAACAAGTGCAGTATATCGGATCGTTCATATTTATTTATATCTCCTGATTTTGTGTTCCTTTAATGAGCATCTCATAGTCCACAAAACTAAAATCTGTCAGCATTAATTTTGACTAAATCGTATATGGCATATGCAGTCTGTTCAACTGTAGGATCCTCCTTGCACTGAAGTGGTTAAAATCTGCAAAGCTTTACCTTTCAGACAACTGCATTCTGTAATTAAATTGCCCGCTTTCTATACGCCTGGTAATTTTGTTTATTCCAAGGAAATCATAAATTGCCACTGCTCTTCAAAGGTCAAGAACCAGGTTGCCAGGTTCTGAACAAGGCTTTGGCTAGAAAAGACAAGTAAAGATAAGATTAGAAAGCCCCAGCAAGGGATAGATTGGAAGAGTGGGGGTGGATCCACACCTCCCGCACTGGCTTAGTGAATATATGAAAGCAATGTAAAACAACAAATTATGTAGAAAAATACATTAAAAAAAAATTTTCATCACCAGAAATTCAGTTTTTAAGGGAACACATCAATGACGACTTGCATCCCATAATAATATCCTTCGTCTCATTGCAATGGTCCCTACCTGTCCTAATTAGCCCATCAGGTGCAGAAATACAGGACGTAAAGCCCTAATCCACCGCCACCACCACCCATAATAATAAGGGGGTCAGTTCTACCCACTTTCTGTACGTGTGTACTATTACAACTTTGGGCCAAGGATGAAGGAGATTTATTCTGCCCCCCCCCCCCCCCGCCTAATCTCTCTTGCTTAAATATTCTGGGTTAATTAAAAGGACTCCACCCAGGGAGATTGGATGGCTGTTTCATCTTTCATCTCATTGCCATGGTCCCTGCCTGTCCTAATTAGCCCAACAGGTGCAGAAATACCTAACGTAAAGCCCTAATCACAGACACAGACAGACAGGCAGACAGCTAGACAGACACAGACACACACACAGACACACACATACACACACACACTTTGAGGCAGTAATTCTGAATTATATCTCCCCAGTAAGAGATTTGAGTCTAGGTCAATTGATTGGGAAGGCATTAGTTTATTAAGTTGACATCCTGTGTTTTTAGAGTATCCTCATAGTTTGGTTTATGGAAAGGTTTGTTTACTCCTTATGTTTAACGCATTAGCACATTCAAATCTAAGGCAGTGGTCTACATATTTCGGGGAGATGTCTAGATTCACCTGAGCATTCACAGTATTATGTTGAGTCGCGCGGTTCCAGTGGATGCCAAGTAACCCCAACTTATGGTAAGTGACTATATGTCACTGTTGGAGGAATACAACTCTTGGAAAGGCTTTTTTTTCTGAATACTGTTTTTATGCCATGTTTGTCAGAAAGTGTAATTCAGTCTCAGCCAGACAAACCATGAACTTAATTTTCTTCTCCTAGCTTATAGTCGGCTTACACCTACCACCACCACCAATCACCATCTAATTTATCATCAATATGGTGCTGCATGTACTTTTAGATCCAGCTTTGAGTTGCCAGCTATAGTGGCAGTATAGCATCGTATCGCCGAAGTTGTACAGGTTTACTATGTTCTCAGATCATTGTCCTCCAGCATAAGTGTATGTTGGCCATTGTTAAGTATAGTGGACGTTTGCTAGGCCTATAGCCTATATAGTAGGGCGGGCCTATGTTGTAGGGTGGTGACATATGCGATGGGCTGAGCCTGATCTGTCAAAACAGATTAGAGGCGAGTGTGGTTTATTCTTGACAATTACCCAATTGTTCTGGTCATCAGAAGATTTTCAAAATCTGACGAAATATGACTAAGTTATGGTAAAATAAACAAATTTATCGGGGACGTTCATGACGTTGCTCAGAAGTTGCTATTTCCAAATAAGGACGAAACGCATACGGCCGAAAATATGCTGGCACGCCTACAGTTGGTATGACAGATTTACACTAACCTTCATGGCTTTATGTACATAACAAAATCTAAATTTTGAAAATCGGACGAAAAATTGATGAAGTTATAGCAAAATGTACCACGAATCGAAGACGTTCGCGACACTGATGAGATATTGCATTCAGCCTCGTTCCCATTCGAACAGGGAGTCACTTCGTGATACACAATGTGCTTAATATTACAGATAAAGTGTAACAGCAAGGGCACTAAATTTTCCTGGACTCCTCATAGTGCAGCCATCTAATGCAAGTATTTGCTACTCACAAGTGTTTAGGTTTTATGGTCCATGCCATTTACTTCATGTGCTGGATTTTTCACTTGTTTAACAAACGCACCAAAAACACCACCAATTGAGATTTATATATATAGCTCATGTAGATTGGCGGGCCATGAATCGGACCCGGGACCTTAAGCAAAGCTGGTCAGCATGTTACTGCTTGTTCAATCAAACTGACTACACTTGAGTCCAGCAACCCACCACAACTGACCATGTGACACATTCAGGTTTGCACCTGGGTGGTCTAATGGTTAAGGCATCCATCAATTCCACATTGGCCAGCTCTGCTGAAGGGCCCCGCACACAGGTTTGATCCCAGGACCGGTCACTCTTCATGAGCTACATCCCAGCTGGATGTCGATCGCATGAGAAGTTAAATTGGAGGTGCCTTGTATTTGATGTCCAAGGGGTGGGGGCCTAGCTCAGTGGTAGTGTGCTGGGCTTCCAACCACTGGGTCCCAGGTTCGATTCCCGGTCGAGCCTAAGTTGGATGGCTGTTTCATCCATCATCTCATTGCCATGGTTCCTGCCTGTCCTAATTAGCCCATCAGGTGCAGAAATACAGGACGTAAAGCCCTAATCTACCCACCCACCTGTACTTGATGTCTATGCTGAGGCAAGTAAAGACCCCACTCATGCAGTAAATGTGTAACATGGTGTTTAATCAAAGTCTTATCATCTTAACCATTACGTCTGCCTCTTGCAGCTGGTCATATAAGCTGACTTAGCTTCAGACCAAGTAGCATTGCCTAATTAGCATTTCAAATCGGCCCAGCATCGTTTCTATGTTGGCCAGTGTCGTTGAGACAACCTAGGAATATCTAGGAATATTTAGAGATATTCCTAGAGACAACTATGGGTGTAGAGGGGACCACATGGAATCAACAGTTATTTGGGCAAACAACAAATATAGGGGTTAGCCCAGGGTTATAACAGCATGACATCACACCAATGCTCAAGATAAGATAAATATTTATTTTTTGCAACGTTTTTAATTATGACCTAATACATTGAGGAACAAAATTAGTATATGTTTGAAGCGATAAAAAAAATGTAAAAAATTATAATAATTAAAAGTGATATTTAAAAATAGACGATTAAAAACAGATATATAATTATCTATATATATATACAATATGAGATAAAAGTGTTTATATATCTGGATATGCGTGCCCATCATATGGGGAATGTTTTGTCTGCACAGGTTATAATTAATTTCAATTAAGTGAGGCATATAATCATGCTTTAAACAATTTTGAGCACATATTTCACATAAAAGATTTTTCTCAAAGATATTTTTTGCACATGTTCATTGTCCTCATCGGAGTACCTCGGCAGTGCTGCCATATACCACACACCAATATTCTAGCACGGAATGGATTACACTGGTTGTAAATACAAATAAGATCACCGGCTTTATAATTATTAGCCCCAGCCCTTTTACATGTTAGAAGCAAGTACAACCCTGATAGCATTCCAAATCGGCCCAGCATCGTTTCTATATTGGCCACTGTCGGTAAAACATTGTATAGATATTGCCGACATCTTGCCGATGTTAAAACGATTTGGGAGTTATAGTCTCATAAAATATGGTTGACTCTAGTCAGCTGTACCAACCTATTCCTGGCTGTAGCTATCTACTTCTACCTTAAGTTATAGTCGGCTTACACCTACCATCACTGAAAAATATAAACCTTGGTAAATTTAAGAAATTTATCTAATATATCATATATAGCCTATTTATGTGCAAAAATACGCATATCTCTCAACTTATGCACCAAATGGTGCAACCTGTACTTTTAGATACGGCTTTGAGTAGCCAGCTATAGCCGGACAGTTCCGTTTAGTGGCAGGTAGCATCGTATATCAAAAGTTGTCTAACTTTGTCTAGGTTCAATTTGACAGGCCATTTTTAATATGAAACTTTTTGACCACATGCAAGTTCCACTTGAGGTTTGACTCCAAGCAACTTTGCTTCAGTAACCCTCTGGATTATAAAATCATCAATGAAGATTTGTGAAAGTGTTATTCTTTTTGGCCCATCTATGTGGGTATTCAGCTGACCTTTGTAATGAGTGTATCATCACAATCATTTTGGGACACATGAAGACTGAATAACAACATATTTAATTGTGATGACGGAACCACTCTTCCATAAATTACATGTGTGAATGTTGTCAGTTTGATTGAATGCTCTATTTTATTATTATATAATTTTTTTGTTTTTATTAGGAATTATACGTGCAGCTTGATTTTGTAACCTCTGAAGTTTCCTTATATTCCTCTATAACTGGACATGCAGTCACTGTGCTTTTTTTCCATTCACTGATAATTGCACAAATGACAAGGAAACATTGAAATATTCAGTAATGGGCTATGGCAAGATTACAGACATTGCAGTTTGCCTGCTAGTTTGTATGTATTCAGCAAACTCATGCTATTCTTCTTACATGCCATTACCGTTTTTTCTGTACCTGTGTCATTCTAAAACTAGTTGTGCTATAGTGCTGTTGCTCATAATGTATGGATGAGCTGAAGAGTGTCATCTTATTTATTGCCACAATTTACAAATGGTCATGAGCTTCAATCCTCAAATTTGAAGGTCAAATGTCTTGGATGAAGTTTCCAGTACATGTATTATTCTTAGAGTATTCAGCAAACTCATGCTTACTACTACATCAATGTGTGAATAAATTTGCTTCAAACTACAAATTGTGCTGGACTTCATTCAATAGACATTGAGCCATGAAGTTGAGAAAAAAGAAAAGAGAGAAAAAAAAAAGTTGTGGAATCTAGCAGTTCAACTGTTGATCACAATCGTGCTTTGTTATTGAAATCTACGCTCGTGTAAACTGCAACTGGGTTAATGGCTACATTTATTAGTGTGATTTATTAGTAACTCATGCTTACTACTACATCAATGTGTGAATAAATTTGCTTCAAACTACAAATTGTGCTGGACTTCATTCAATAGACATTGAGCCATGAAGTTGAGAAAAAGAAAAGAGAGAAAAAAAAAAGTTGTGGAATCTAGCAGTTCAACTGTTGATCACAATCGTGCTTTGTTATTGAAATCTACGCTCGTGTAAACTGCAACTGGGTTAATGGCTACATTTATTAGTGTGATTTATTTATGTTCCACTACCAAAATCTGAAATTTATTAATGAAACTGTTTGTGTGTGGTTTTTTTGTATCAGAATCTCAATCCATAACATATACTATAATTAGTAGAACTCGTAGAGAATACTAGAGATACTTAATAAGATTGGTTTTATAAATAATATTCTGATTGTGTAAATTAGCTGTGACATCACTGTTGTTTGTGTACATTTAAGCTGTGGCCAGATCACTGATCTTCACATCCTTGGTACTTATTAAATCTTAACAGTTCCCCCCTCCAACATCAATGGACTCATCCATGTTTGTCTGATTTCCCAGAAATTGGTATGGTTCATTTTGGTCTTAGGTATGAAAGCTTATGGACACCAATATCTGTTGGCATTCCAGAAAACTAATGTGATTTGAATTGGTGACTATGGTGTTTTTGACTGTTAACCTCACTCTTTCAGTGAAACAGTGTAATTACACAAATTGGATCTGTCAATGTTTCTGATAGCTGATTGCATTTAAAGCTGTACACTGTAGTTAATTACAAATAGGCCAATGTTAAAATAAAATAATTTCTCAAACTGTTTTAAACAGCAGATATGCAGTTAAAAAATGCCATACTCACTGAACCTATCAATTATGTATGCTAATGTGGTGAAATGCAACATGATTAAATTTTTAAAATGTGGATCTGAATTTTACCAATAGATTTGCAAAACATTTCACAGTTTTCTGAAAGCTGCAAATCACAGAATACTAAAAGTATTTAGGTACTTATAATATATATTAAAAAAGAACTAGTAAAAAATCTATGCAACTTAAAAGCAGGAAAGTTTTAAATATATACATGTACATATATTCAAAGTATGACTAACAAGCAAAGGTCTCTTTTTATAATTACTAATACTATAGATGGTGCAAGTGGTCAATTTGCAGACAGTTATGGTAGCTAGGCAAGAGTAGCGAAGATCTATGGAAAAGTACATTTCATAGCAAGTTCGGCAATAAAGACAAAGACATAAATTTATATGAACTATACTTATTGATTGTAATATTTTGACATGATACCTTGTCAGTATTTGTTACCTGCAACTAATACCCTTTAGTCTGTACAAAATAGATCAATTTTTATTTTGCATGTCTAGACTATTCGGATACAGGTCTCTTTTTTAAAGAGAGCTTAATATGATTATTGACACAGCCAACTATGAACCTTATAGAAAGCCAGCTATAACAAGTATATTTTGATTTCATTAAACAGTAATTGTTGTGCGATTACAACGAATATAACACGCAACAAGATCCTGTTCCACATTCTCAACTGTTCGTACTGAAACTTCCCAAATGAAAAATCACCATAAGCGATCTATGAGCGCGATCTACGAGTGCCTCATGCACGGATGCCTGACAGATGCTTGGTGACGGACCGTTTAACGGACGTCAGGCGAACGATCTATGTACGTTCCTAGAAAGAAGTTATCAGTGATTAACAGAGCCAAGAGTGAGCAAGTATATATAGCCATTCTTTTGACGTACATGGTCATACGTGATAGTGTGAAAGTCCCTTTAGCCTAGATCTGCTATTCTGTTGTCCATTATTTGCCAAAGTTCGATTCCTGTACGGGAAATACATGAATGTTAATTTCTTATGTGCCCACAGACATATATGACAGTGCTCAGTGACGACAGCACTTATGCCCTAACTCCCTTCTCATCTCAAAAGGCATGGAGAAACTGAGCAGATCCTTCTTGAACCACTGCTTCATGCCACCAAGGTGTAAATGGGTACTTGGCTATAGGTAGTGTTGGTAATTGTAGAGTGCAATTACCTAAGTGCGCTTTAACGGTTGCAGGTTGGGCGTATACTCCACGGGGAGTTGAGAAAGACACATGCTTGAACAGGGCTGCCAAGAGTGTAAATTGTGACGTCGGCAGAGCCTGATATACATCGAAATGGCAGACAGAAACCCACACACATTTATACACACAAAAGTCAGCTATGACATTTGCAGGCAATCAGAAGGTAGCTGCATACATTAGGAAATTCCCTGGCCAATTAGAGGTCATTTTACACCACAGTTAAATCACAGCTATCTGGTTCTCCAAAAATAATATCAACAACACTTGAAGGTTGTGAAGGTTAGAATCTAGTAAGTTCCTGTTCCATGCATAAAGGCCTTTACAAACACATTTGCCTAATAGCCTTTAGGCTGGCTAATGGCACTGAATGACATTAAATGTCTAACAGTAAAATTGCAGTTCAATTAGTTGTGTTTGCATTGAAGAACACTCAATTCTCATGAAGTCGATTAGGTCACTTAATTGGCTTGAACAGGGGCGTCGATTTCTCTTGACGGGTGGGGGGGGGGGGGGGGATGCATGTCTACCATGTCTGTCCCACCGTAACTTTCCCTCGCTTGTACAAGTGACCGCAGTTAATGCATGGACACTGGCCAAATTAATGGTGAATCATTGATTACAAGCTATAAACTTAATACTGATATGTGATTGGTGATACCAAGTGTAACACTTTACCAAGGCACAAATGTTCCAAAGCAAAAGTGTGTGAAAAAAGGTAATTTTCATTTGTGAATTTCAGGGGGGGGGGGGGATGATTGCATTGATCATCCGCCCCTTCCCAAAAAGTAGGGGGTATGTATCCTCCACATCCCCCCCCCCCTGTATCGACGCCCCTGGGCTTGACGTTGACATCACAGTGGTTGGGAGATATTGGCCAGTCAGGAACCACCATCATGTGTGTAGATGGTGAAAGATGTAAATAGCTGCCAATAGAGATAAAAAATGAACATTCCCAGCAAACAGGCAAGGAATCCCCTGAAAATATGCGGTAAATACTCATCAATAAAAATTATCACTTATAATAAGAAGGAACATCATTTTTGTGAAAGATGTTGGCATTTTTTAGGTGTGACATGATGAAAAAGCTGTTAATCCAACTGAGATGTAGCTCTTGACCCCTACATCAGATCTTGTCAATTCCTTGAATACCAGCCTATGTATTTTGTCAAATCACGTTACAAATTTCACTTTATTTTATTCAGGTGAAAGAATGGTTGTCTACCTTGCGGTCTCAGACCTGTCTTTTGGCGCGGAACACATGTCTAGCCACGTCATGAACCTTATTACTGATGGTAAACCACCGGCCGTCCTATGTGAAATCTCAGGCTTTTTCTTCCAATTGTTTATCTGGACACAGGCCATTGTGGTGGTGATTTGTGCAATCAGTGCGTTTGTTTTGGTCACTTGGAGAAAAAAGCTCAGTTTTGGCCGATATGATTGTCGTCTGCTTTTGCCGGCAGTGGTGCTGCCCTCTGTCGTCTGCTGTGTGTATGCTTTCAAGGGGTATCTTGGACCCAGTGGATATTGGTGAGCTATTTATTTCAATTTAACAATATTTTAGGACATTTTTAGTGACAGTTGGCTTTTTATTTCAGAATAATAGTTGAAAGACAATTTTTTTAAAAGAATTTTTTTTTATTAACACCACTTTATTAATTGTAAGAAAGTAATGTAAGCACCATGTAGTCTTTACAATAATAATTACTTTTTAACGGTTTGCTGCAGGTGCTATGCTGATATAAGAATAAAAGAAGCTAAAGTTGTCTACGACATCAACGGAATTGTGATGATTACTGTGGCTTTTGTGAGCGGTCTTCTTTATCTTGGAGTGTGGACACAAATATCGAGAACCAAAACGCAACTAAAATTCGCCAGGGGACGCGATGATTCCACCAGCCACCTACCGGGATATCACAGAACTGCCAAAATTCTCGTCTGCTTTGTTGTCGTCTATTTAGCACAATGGTGGCCTTTGGTTGTTTACCCCATTTGGAGCTACTTTGAAACGCCACACATCACCATGATAATATTAATTGTGCTCTTTTGCAACCAAGGAGGCGTGTTTAATTTCTTTGCTTACACCTTCATCAGGCGTATTGGACAGAGGTCGTCCTGTTCAACCGGCTCGAACGTCATGCTTCAGTGATGCCAATATAGTTGTGATCAATCATGTGTAATTTTGTCTTACATATAGGCCTACTCAAATACAGCTCAGGCCTATTCACAGACCTTCTAAGGATCGTAAAAACGTATGCCAAGTTGTGTGGCATCCCATTTGCCTAAAGGTTGAATCAAAAGTCACCTGCATCAAGACGAACTCAACAAGATAACATCAGATTAGGACTTCCACAACCATAGATATTATTTCTGGGACACAAATTACAATAAATATTATTTCTACAGACATCTACTTTATACAGACGTACATATTCGGCAATTGCTGATTCCAGGCACGACTGTTCAGGAATGTCATAAACGTTGTGTAGACTCTTTGACAGTTAACTTTCCTTTTATCATGTTTATATTGAAATACTATGATAAGGGTAGCATCGTCTGCAATACAAGTTTACATACACATTTGGCTTATGAAAAAAACCTGACAAAGCTTTGGTTTACTGCTAAATACTTTGAATCGAATTAGGGTCAGGCTAAAATATGATATTTTTCGTGACTGATAAAATACTTCCCTTGAATTAGGGGGAAAGTAAAGGAGAACTGGGCCGTTTATCATATTTTATTTTTGCCTATTTAAATAATAAAGCAAAACTTTTTTTGCTTTTCCAGGTTATATCTAATAATGTTAGGTGCCATTTTGAAAGAATTCTCAACCATTACTTGTATAAAGAGAAAATTAGATTACAGAAAAAAGTGGCCCAGTTCTCCCTCCGGTAAGAAGAACTGGGCTATGGCAGTCTAGCCGAGACCCTTGGGCCACGTCGTAGACAAGGGTCTAGTAGCGTTGCGAGAAGGTCAATCACCGTTAAATTTAACTAAGTGGCGAACAAAATAGTTCTTCATAATTTGTCCGTTACAACATTGCATCATCTTATTAAGTACAGGGACTCGCAGCTTTGTATTCTTATGATCTACGCTGTCAAATTGCTTGCTCCCCCACTAGGATTCTTGCTCCCCTGAATTCTCCAAGACCTTCCCCTGCGGAAAGGTGTGATCGAGGGACTTGCGTCAAGACTGGGGCCATAGGAGCAGGAGAACTGGGCCCCTCCTGTCAGTTAATAACAAACTGAAAAATAGGAACAATTATTATTAACGTTTTATGAAGCATTATCAACAAACATGATTGCATTTAAAGAACAGAGTTTTTAATATGAAAATTTTGCTTACAAAAAAGCTCAAAAAATATTTTTGAAAATTACTTTAATTTCAGCCTAAATCTTCATATACAGTGTGAACACAGCATTTCATGGTTTAAATTTATTAATATTACATTTGAACTGCATCTTGGCGTAATTCTGTAGGTCTAATCAACATGATCAAAGCTCCATTGGAAAGTTTACAGGATTTAAAGATTTTTATGTAATCGCAAAAATATTAGCCTGTAATATCTCAACTTTAGCTTTAATACAACGGTAAATCACTGTCATATAGACATTTGACAAAAGATTTAATGTAGGGGAAATATGCCTGCTAAATTTATGTTTGAAATAAACTCTGGAAGTGTAAGCATGGGTTAAAACAACTTGTATTGCAAACCATAAGTCAACTATGATGTTACACAGCTAAGATTATGGCATTCCTTTTCATTTTCTAAGTGTAAGCTAGTGTTTTAGCATAATTTCTAATGCCTGGTGGTTTATAATTTCCTCATCAATTTTTTTTGACTGTATTGTATAACAGAGGGAGGCTTAGGACAGGGGCCCAGTTCTTCTCACCTGAGGTGGCCCAGGTCTCCCTAAAGCTGTTGCTTAAAAGAAATGGCAACCATATTTTTCCACATGGCAAGAACAACATGTCAGTTATATATGATTGTACTCTTGACTATGTGCTGATTATGACAATATGTTTATTTTGAATCTATCCTATATCGATTTTTGTCAATAAACAATTGTATATATTATTGTGGAAATTATACTCACTGACTCCAAAAACAAAAATTTCATTTTTATCAGAAGAAGAAATATATGAAATGGTTTCATTTAGGAGTAATGTAACCCAATTTCAGAATAATATCAATTATACTTTTAGCCGTATGGAGGGTGGCCCAGTTCTCCAGCTGGCCCAGTTCTCCTTACTTTTCCCCATAGTGTTAATATCCAGATTTAGAAAAAAAAGAAGAAAAAAAGGCAGATGAAAGGAAAGGAATGAGAGACTCGTACATAATTTCAATGAGTTAATATTCCACAATATTTTAAAATCTATTATACATGATTTTACAGAGCATTATTCTTAAATCTACATATTTTATCTGTATCTTAACTTAGCCCATTGTGGTTATAAGTAACTAATAAAGTATATAAAAGAAGGCGAATATAAGCAAGGAGCTTGTAGTAGCAGTTGAATGGTGGATGTAAATTGGACATCCTGTTTTTGCTGATCACTCCTTGGGTAAATTCACTGTATTTATCTCAACTGTTGTTATTTGTCAAGTCACCTACCTGGTGACCCCAGCGGGCAGACAAGCCACTACCAGTCACAAGGAAGGGTGGGTCTTTTACTGCTCAGTGCATTGAGGTTTTTTCAGACTTAAAAAATTTTTGGGCATAGAAGCGCCAGATAATGACATGGGCTGATCAGAGAAGGAGGAAATTTCCCCATGGTTTATATTTATTGTATTTTTTACTTGTAGTCTTTTCATTATAAGCACGATGTCCAAGAATCAGTTTCGTGACTCAGGACCCCAACAGTAGTTGCCCCTTCGTAATTTTACTCTTGTATGTCTTTAGTGAATTTTATAATTATTAACGTCTCAAATATTCACAGTTAAATTTCCTGCCGCCGATAAAGTTTTTTAAAGTCTGTTTAGTCCTGGTTTGCAATGAAAATAATGGAATACATAGAATAACGCAATGTTCCGAGAGTGCAGTAAAGAGAGGTGAAATTGTTGGGCAAAAAATAGTGCAGATAAAATGGACCAGCTGTTGTCTTGTGATTAATTAAAAGGCTTTTGCGACATAAGTAGGATGTTTATAATTACCAGGTTAACGTTCATGGCTTTTAAAGTGGTCTTACATATTTCTTTTTATGGCAGTTGAATTACTAGTTCTCAAGTATATTATATAAGTGACTGTTAGGGTTAGGGTTAGTCCACAAAGTGCAGAATAAATGGACAAGCTGACATTAGACATTTTATTATTCACCAACACTCAAGTACATTAATTTACAAGTATATGTGACAAAAATCATGTATAAAAATAACATATAATGTGTTGGAAGGGGATACATCCCTGTATTTACAAAATACCTTTACCCAAGGGTGGATGTATCCCCTATTATATTTAACATTTAGAATTTATTATTAATAAAGGAGCAAAAATAGAGAAAATAAAATTAAAAAAAACAGTACAACACGAGTATGTGTCATAACACATTGCAAAATGATACAATATTTCAACTTATTGAGAAAATTACAATTTAATTACAACTTTAATTAATTACATTTGTGTGTATGATGGGCAAGTGTAACCGTAAATGTGGTGATCTTACTAGAAAACTTTTACTATGTATTTGTGAGGTATGTTGAGGTGCCTGAAGGCCAATTCTATTTCTAGTTGGATAGTTATGTGTTGGGATTTCAAAGAGATTTACTTTGCGTTTTGGGCGTATATTATTAACATATCTATAAGAAATTTTAAGTAGAGACAGGTCAATAAGGCTTTCTCTTGTCAAAATATTTGCTTTTTTGTAGTATGGCTGAAGTCTTGTTCTCTTATTTATATTGAATAATGCTCGAACAGCTTTATTTTGTTGAACTTTCAATTTTCTTAAATTACTGTTGGTGATCATAAGTCCCCAGGCACTCATTGTGCAACTTAAATGGCTCTGGATATTAGCAAAATAAAGAAGTCTCCTTGAACTAAATGGTAGCAAGTTTTTTGTCATATTTAGACTGTATATACCGGAAGCTAATTTTAATAAGAGATGTTTAATGTGCATGTTCCAATCTAGGTTTTCATCAATATTTACTCCAAGGAATTTAGTATACGTCACCTTTTTTAATTCTTGGCCCTCTAAATTTATGTTTCCATTACAATTAGGTTTTTTATCTTTAGGTTTGAACAACATATAATTAGATTTTTTAATATTTAATGAAAGAGAATTGCTGTTAAACCGTTGTACTATTTCACATAGTTCACATAGATCTTCATTATTTTTTTATACAAAAATTTGATATTGTTACCAGTGACATAAATAGTTGTTGTTACAGAATTTCATACATTTTGGCATATCATTGGCTAATATGGAATAAATTAAAGGGCCTAAGACAGAGCCTTGAGGGGTACCAAATTTAAGTGAGCATTTGTTTGATAATATATTTTTAAAAAAGTACGTTAATATTTCTATCTGTCAGATACAAAGCCATTTAAGTGCCATTCCCCTTATCCCATACATTTACATTTTTTTTTAATAGGGTTTCGTGCTTAATACTATCAAATGCCTAATTAGACATGTCTAAAAATAATCCAACTGTATACATCCCTTTATTAAACCCATCTAAGATATTACCTGTTAAGTCTAAAATAGCATCTAATGTACTCCTATTTTTTGGAAATCCATATTGCTGATGTCTTGTTATTAATTAAAATGTTTTTCTAGGATGTTCATAATTACCAGGTCAATGTTCATGGCTGTCAAAGTGGTCTTACATATTTTTTTATGGCAGTGGAATTACTAGTTCTCAATATGTTATATAAGTGACGTTTGTTGCCATTCTGGTAAAGATTAATGAAACTCAGGCACTTGCCCTCCTTGTCCAAAGTGTGGTAAAGATCCAAACATTGCCCAGATAGCATTCCAAATCATTTCAACACCGGCATGATGTTGGCGATGTCAAAACGATGTTGTACCAATGGCGGCCGATATAGAAACGATGCTGGCCCGATTTGGAATGCTATCGGGGTGGTAACAACAGTGTTTTGTAACAATTTGCAATTAAATTTCAACTAAATTAAATCCAAAATGCATCTTTAAGAGACATCATGTGTGTGTGTGATTAGGGCTTTAGGTCCTGTATTTCTGCACCAGTTGGGCTAATTAGGACAGGCAGAGACATGGTAATGAGACGAAGGATGAAACAGCCATCCAACTTAGGCTCGACCGGGAATCGAACCCGAGACCCAGTGGTTGGAAGCTACCTCTGAGCTAGGCCCCGCCCTTAAGAGACATCATAGTGCAATGCTTGAATTCTCTGAGGTTGCCTGAGTAAGCATACTACAAGTAATGGTTTTTTCTTTAGTGTATGGGATTGTAACCAGATTACAAAATAGCTACGCCCCTTTTAATTGTGCAAGTGAAGCATAACAGTTCGTGTTAATTGCTATATACTATTGCATGTATAATTATGAAGATATTTTCACAGGGTGTCAATCCGTGCATTCGTTGCTTATAGGTCGTCTGGCTTATTGTAAATATTTACACCATTTCATCAAAGCTTTTTACGAGTACCTGTCCTCTGGGCCTTCCTGCCAGAGTTATGAAGTTTTTGTATGGGATAAAATGGCAGGAAAAATGTGAAATAAAAAACCTGTCCAAACAGAGCAGCCACCCATGAACTGAAGTCTATGTTTGGTTGTTCTTTGTGCGTCTGAGGACAAAATTAGCACGACTTTCAAATTTGCCCCGTGTAGATTGCACACTCTGGAGTGCATTGCTACCATTTATATTCCTCTCAGACATACCCTGCCCAACTGAAATAAATCGAGATGGCCAAAGGAATTAAGGTGCACAAAGTACAGGCATAAAGCGTGAACAGAGACATGGTGATATGAGATTGTGTGAGATAAGATGAGATGAGATTATTTAATATCTGAAAGTATAACAGTAAATGTTCACTGTTCAGGTCTGCCACTGACGATGTTTTAACAGCAAAATAAATAAATAAAAATAAAAATTGAGCCTTCCAAGTGACAGGGAGGGGTATTATATTCATGAATGTAGTTAATTGGTCATGACTTCGAAACGTCCATATTTACCTTGATGTGCCTCGAATTTAGGGTCAAGATCTTGAATGATGAATTTCAATTTTCATAACAAATTTCACCTCAGATGGCCTCTAGACATAGCAGATATTGGGAGGGCTGAACATTGAATAGGCACACACTGAAATAACAGGTATACAAGGGTACAGTGATCACAGTGGACTTAGATGGAGCCGGCTCAGCCTGTTTGGCACACTGGACATGCAATGTGCAAAGGACATGCTTGGCAATGGGCCTGCCAACTCCAGTAGAACACAAAAGAAAAAAGTCCACAGGCTGATGTATCGGTCTATGGTTTATTGTCAAGATAGGGAAACCAGGGCAATGACAAGGAAGAATATGAAATAAATTGTAGTATATGTATGTGGGTGGATGGCCTC
Organism: Alitta virens; assembly: GCA_932294295.1. Classification (NCBI taxonomy): domain Eukaryota; kingdom Metazoa; phylum Annelida; class Polychaeta; order Phyllodocida; family Nereididae; genus Alitta; species Alitta virens. Next base: position 39,271,076 of record OW028574.1, on the reverse strand, counting down.
GCAAGTGATGTATTTTTTTATCTTTCATAATTTTAGGGGCACGTACTATTCTTTGAATAATATTCCTATTTTTTAATGAGCCTTTGCAATTCTTTATAATACAGCTGATTGTATCAGTAATTATTGAAGGTCCTTTTTTTTACAATCCTTTCTTTATTAATTTTCACGTTGTAAAATTAACACACATGTTCATAACACAGTGACTTTATTTATAATGTTATGTAATGCTCAAACGAGAATAAAAGGCAACAACGACGATATTTCATATTTAGAGCTTACATGCAATACGTACTTAACCATTTTAACATTTCTGGAAGTACTGTGCATACATTAGCGGAGTAATCTATTATTGTCAAAGTCCCTCACGTGCCGTAAGGGGTCGCTGCAAGCGGTGACACGTGATCCTCTAAATTCATTGAGGGAGTTGACAGTTGGTGGAAGGGAGCAGTTCTTAGAGAAAGCGCTGTCTGGAATTCTTACATTTCACGCAACGGTTCTCTCTTGGCTCCCTATACCATCCATTCAATCAAACAAGGTAAGAGCTAGTTTTAAATAATATTTATTTATTGCTGCTATCATGTATCAGTTATGATGCTCAAGTTTCTGGAATTAATGTGATATGCCAATAGATAAACACCCAATATTATATGGAATTGCATGTCATTTAATTTCACCATTTAAGCCTATTTTGGGAACTTTATGGATTCTGATTATGTAACTCGCTGTCCATGTACTAATTTGACATCTTTAAATGTCAAGCGACTTGTTCATCTTCTTTAATGATAAATATTTTATACCAATTTAAACATTTCAAGGGCATACAGAAACAAAGCATTCGATGTTGAGATTCTTTTTACAGTGCTTTATTTGAAATAAATTGTTGCACTAAAAATAAAAACAATAAGAAGATACAAGAATTTAAATATGCATTCACCATTAATGAACACAACAAATTGTAATTGAAGGAACAGCAATATCTCCTCTAACATAAATCGTACACTCTATATAATGAAAAGAACTTTCGTTGAGAGGCCTCCACCTACATCAGTAAACAGAAATATAAACGGGCCATACAAGACAGAAAAAACATAGTGTGTAGAAAGATGCCAGCCATTTTTACTATATTTTTTTTAATGCCAGGCCTTGACTTAGCAAACTTCTTTCCCTTCAATGAAAAATGAGTGAATCTATTATAATTTACCACAGAGAAGAAAAGATGTTCTTCTCAATTCATAGTATCAGATAAATATAGGTGAGTAATTATTTTTAAAAGGTATGCAAAACCTTCCTTAAAAATGAGGACAAATATAGAAATCTCAAATAACTTGTCACCTTCTTCTACGTGTCGTAAGTTTTTTGGTCAGCTTTGGAAAAATCACCTGAAAAATATACAATCAATTAAGATATTACTTGAAATAGCTATTAGACGATTAATGAAAAATCCTGTCAACATTATAGTCATACTTTCAAATGAGACTAAAGATATTTTATAAAAATGGAATTAAACATTTATACCACACAAAGTCCTTATTCACCAGGTGATGATATTACAGTGCATTTTAATTTTTTTTCTTTCAATTTTCAAAATCATATTGCCGATCTCTAAGCTGACATAAGCTTCAATAAGGGTTGGGTGAGACGGGCTTTATTTTAAAAAATTTTGCACCAGATAGGGCTGATCACCGTGATCAGGACAGGCAGGTATCAAGGCAATAAGGCCACATCTGTCAGTAAAGACAGTAAAGAACAAACTGAAAACGGGAACAATAATTAAGAATTATCCACAAAAAAATGTTAACTGTATTTAAAAGATGTATGTAATTGCCAAAAATATAGCATTTTATATATTTTAACTTTTAAATTAGTTGTAAAACAACAGTATGATTTAATGTAGGAGAATATGCCTGCTAAATTTATGCTTGAATGATATAAACTCTAAAAGTGTACGAGTGGGTTTAACTACAACTTGTATTGTAAGCCGTTATTAATGATGTGACATAGTTAAGACTTTTTATTTTCATTTTCACTTTCTATGTGTAAACTTACTTGTGTAAGCATAATTTTTAATGCTGATTGGTTTATGATTTCCTTATCAAACTTGTTGACTATTTCTCTCACATAGGGAGGCCAAGGACAGGGGCCCGGTCCTCCCTATACCTAAAGTGGCCCAGTTCTCAAAGCTGTTGCTTACCAATAAAATGACAGCATTATTTGACAAGAACAATATGTTAGTCACATGATAGTACTCTGATTATGTGCTGATCAGAACAACATGTTCTTTTCTAATCTATCTTAAATTGGTTTTTGTCAATGATAAATTTGTATACAAATGGGGAAATTTTACTTACTGATACCAAAAACATTAATTTCACATTATCAGAAAAGAATTATCTCAAATGGCTTCTTGCTTCATGTGACCCAATTTCAGAGTAATACCAACATTACTTTTAGCAGCAGGGAGGGTAGCCCAGTTCTGGGGGTCTGTCTAGTTGTCCTTACTTTCTCCTTTAAAAAAAAATCAAAGTTTTATCAAACAATCATATAAATTTGTGAATATTCATAATTGGGTATATAAGTAATTATATCCCTCATGGTTGGGAGTTACTGACATTTTTCTTGCCTAAATCTCTTCACATTTGACGTTGGGATTTAACCAACAAAATGCTACTTAACTCCCTCCTACTTGGGCTAAGTGGTATTTTCTTATTATTATTTCTTTTACTGTTCTGTGGTGGATGTTCCCAGGAAAGTTCCATGACATTTCCAGGGCGTGACTGTCCCTATGAGAGACTCCATTAACTGTGTTAATAACTGAGACTGTGCAATCTGGAAAAGTTCCCAAGTGACTATAAGTTGACCTTAGAAATCCTCTCTGGGAAATACTACTTTATAGCGCCCTAACAATTTTAGTGCCGATGATTTATGTTACCATCAGAATGACTGCAAGTTATAACAGAAGAGTTTGTGGCTACACTCAAAAGTTATTAGACCACGACGCCAAGGAATGAAAGCTATAGCATTATTACCACACTGACTGGGAATGCAACTGCAATATATGTCAAATTTATTTGTGCATTCATCCTCTGATCTAGTTTATTTATTGTGGGACAAAATTCAATAAACCTCACAATGAAGTCCCACACTTCCACTAAGAAAGTTATATAGAAAGAACGTAATTATTATATGGTGCTGGCACATTGTATAACTGGTAACTTTCTTTTTCATGATACGTTTGCTGTATGATTGTACTGCAGCAGTCCTTATTCGGTCTGGTGATAATATTGCGGTGTATTATATATTCTTTTTTTTTCTTCTAGTGTTCAATATAATATTGCTATATATCTAGGTAGACACGAACTTCAAAGAAACGATTAAACTGCATGTAATGTAGTATATCTGCATTCACCTCTAGCTATATGACCCATGTCCTTGTTATGACCCAACAAAGTAACCAGGACAAAAATTATTTCCATTATTATCTGCTACTGGTTCTAGTAAGGCTCTCACAATAGATCATGATAGCTTCTTTATATAATGTATTAAACATATTATTGAATATATTAATGTTGATCACTGAGTCACCTTTTTCATTTACCGCCTTAATTTTATGTGACGTGATAAATTACCCTTTCCTGCAAAATTCTTCTTGACCAATTTCAACTGGTTCAGCCCAATAAGGAATTTACTTGGGAGTTTTTCTGAAAGCAAAATGCAACATGTGAATAAAATTATGCTGCTCATACACTCAGGAAGCTTATACACAATAGGTCTTGCACATTTTCAAGTTTAACTTCCTGTTCAGATGAGTCTATAGACAGGGCTGTTTTAGGAAAAAAAAAAAAGTTTTTTTTTTAATTTAAATAAATAGAACAGGCTAGCATTACTTTAGCTCATGACAGCGACAACTACCTGCAGATCCTGGGTACTCAGGCAAACAGTTTGTGGGTGGCAGGATGGAGTGTGAAATACCTTTTAAAAGCATTGGGGAAGCTTCATGATGAGGCTTGAACTAAATATGGTTGTATGTCAATGTATGATATTGTAATAATGCGAAATGGGTAATAGTGGCAGGTAGCATCATAAAAAACCAAAAAAATAGGTTCAACCAAGCTTGAACAATGTAGCCAATCAAATTACAGCCGAACTCACAAAATAACCACTTGGAAACTAAACTCCAGAGGACGTCATGAAAATCCCTTTACTACGACAATCCCTAAGCCAATGGGAGTTGGAATCCAAGCCTTATCTCATCATTACATCTGCCTCTGGCAGCTGGTCATATAAGTTGACTAAAGTTCAAATCAGTGGCATTGAGACAATAGAATACAATAGAATATAATGTACAAAGCTTTATGGAAGAAAATGGTGATGACACTCCATGAAAAACTGTTATTACACACCATGTAAATGTGATTTTATTTAGACTTCAAAATTATGCGGTAAATTATTTATTGTTAAGCAGGATTATATAAATAATTAGAGGCTATAATATCAATAGATGCCTGCTGTCGAGGTCAAAGATCAAGCCCAAGTAAAAAACGGTTGACTCTTGACGGCTGTGGGGACCTACATATGTATACCTGACTGTCATCTAAACATGCTGAAGCCAGCTGCCTCTGTCCACTTCTATAGCTAATAGTCTGCTTACATTTATCACCAGAAAAATGTGAACATTGGCAAATGTAAGAAATTAATGTAATATATCATAAATATGTACTTTAAGATCTAGTTTGGGTGTCTATTGATTGGTAGAAGTTATCGTTACATGTAGATATCTTATCCAGTATGTCTGTCATTTTACAGATGACAATGGTTCGGGGATACATAATGTGGTTAATCTGGCATAAATTTCCTGAAAGGTATTAATGTTCTCCACAAGATCTGAGTCTCCCTTTCATGGTCTTTGCACATCTTAATATATGCTGCTACAGGTAATTACCTGATTTGTGCCATACAAGGTTATTTTCTAACTATTACCAACCCTGACGTAAATGACCTGTTGCTGGTTAAAGGGGCTGTATCCCTTGGAATGAGTTAGCTGGCCATTCTCATATTTTGTCTTCTATAGCTAGATTACCTACCACATATCATCATTCTGCCTCAATAAGATGAAAAACCCAATGGTATCCACATAATTTGACAATCCTTTTGACCAGTTATTCTGCTATGCTGCCATTTCACCCCAAGCTATTTATAGCACTGACCTCAAATTCCAGTAGTAAAGTTTTCCTTGGTGTTTTAATATCTGTCAACCTTTATTCTTTTCTTTATGTAACACTTTCTTTGGCTTCTCTTTGTTTATGAGACATCCCCAAAAGCTCACAAACACTTGTTTATAACAAATTCCTAGTAGAAAACAACCTGTCCAGCTTGACCCAGATAGCAGCTGACTCAGCAACAGCAGGAAATTTGAATCCAGCAGAATTTTGGACCCATGGTTCAAAATTCTGCTGCACTAAAAACCATAAAGGTTGATTTTCTTGCATTCTTAGTAATAAGCAAAACTTAGGGATACAGCCCATTTAACGTGTTGTTAATCTTAACCAGCTACTACTACTGTACAGTATCTAACTTATTTGGGATGGTAGTGTTGTGCATATGGCCTTGCTTTGGGTGATCTTGAGTCTCTATTGTTTCAGCCTACAGTTAGTTTCATTAAAAACAGCCTGTCCAGTTAAAGCTAGACAACTTCTGCTATATGATGCTACCTGCCACTAAATGGAACTGTCTGGCTATAGCTGGCTACTCAAAGCCGGATCCATAAGTACATATTATGATATTTGAGATAAATTTCTTTCATTCACCAAAATTATTATTTTTTCAGTGGTGGTAGGTGCAAGCCGACTATTAGCTAGAAGTAGACAGAAGCAGTTGGCTTAAGCCAGTTATAGCTACAGCGAGGAATAGGTTGCTACAGCTGTCTATAGAGTCGACCATATTTTATGAAACTAACTGTAAGTTTGTTACATGATTTGTAATCCAATACATCTATCATTTTGCAGATGGCATTGCTACGGGTTATTATTCTGATGATTCTGTTTACTGGGATACTATGTCGAACGACCAGGCGACCAACTCGGCAGGCAAGTTCAGAAACAGCAACAACAACACAGAAACAAACGACCATGCCTATATTTGCCAAGAGGTTAACAACACCCTTTGCTGACAGTACCACTGCCTCTACTACTCTAGTAACCAGTCCAAGTGCGGCGCCTTCAACGACTAAAAGGGTACTGACTGTTAATCCGATATCTACTGGAAATCCGTTTAAGATGGTTACAGGGACCACCACAACGTCCACGACGGAAGATCCTGCAACCACCCGAGCAAATCAACGCGCAGGAGGAGGAGGTGGTGGGCAAGCTGGGGGTGATGCCAATACACCCAAAACTGAAAAAGCTACCACCAAAGTACCCACTGGGAGACCTTAATCTATTTAGAAGGACTAGAAATAAACTACGATATATTGACATCCTTGGGTAATGCCTTCTGTCTTCTACTCTTCTGCTTCCTGTAGTTGAATACTGTTGATTAATCTTTAAGCTTTTTGACGTTCTTTTTTCCATTAAAACTTGGAAGCAAAAGATCTTACAGGCAGCGAGTGACACTTAAGTAATCATACTATATGAAGAAAGAAATGCTGTCACTCTGTCTATAGGATATCTATTTTACAACATGGGGTTGCACGCAAAACTGTTGGCTTCTGATACAGGTCCCATTTGAAAATTAGAGGAAAACCACAGCATTTGTTACAAGTGTTGTTGCCACTTGCCAACATTAGATTTATGATTCATATATACAATTATAGGACTTCTGTCTGTTTGAAAAATCAAATTTCCACAATACGGCGTTATTCTATTTTTGAAGAATCAGAACTAATTTCATTGCAAGGAGTTGCGGAAAGACAATAATGTAAAATTGCCACTTCAACATGTTGGGATTGCACATTTCTACAACCGAAAAATCTACCACGTTCTTCGCACCGACAAGTGATCACAAAACAACTGATGTGTGTCCAGTCTTCTCCATGGTTGTTGAATTTATGAGGTTAAACTTTGTAACACTGTATAGAAGAGAAGATTTTCAGACTCTCAAAAGACATATAATTCTCTTACATATTAAATAATGAGCGCAACAAGCAGTCATAACCAGTGAGATATGCAAACACTGAAAAAAGATTAAAAAAAAACATTTCGGCTTTAGTTGACACCCATATTATAGTGGCATATGATTTAGTAAATAAGGAAATACGAGTAAGAATAACAGTGCGCCATAGAATGGCTAATTTCCTCCACTTTTTGATGTGTCCATTATCAGAACGCAAAAATAAGAAATGCTGTTAAGATATTATTTATCCTTCTAAAAACTAACAGTATCAATCTTTATCAGTTTTTATTGGCCTAAAAAACCTGTCCTCTGCCACTAACAAATTTGTTTTTATTCATCTTACTTGTTAAAGTAGTTCTTGAATGGTTTAAGTTGAAACCCACATTATTATGATAAACCATAAGTTTCTTCGTGTGTGACAGTCAATTAAAGTCAAGGTTTTGTAAAACCATACCTCATTCACATTGTATGTACAGTAAATTAATCTGTAAATTAGTAATCTGTAAGGTATAACAACCAGTTCATTCTTTTTGTAGAGACCACTTTGTCATCTCTTGAATTTCTTTTGTGCAATAAATATATTGTAGATTTCGTGGTTTTGGTAGATTTGTGTTGTTGGTCTTTTTATGCATTCATTAGATTTATGGGTTTTAATGTATGAATTTCCTGCATAATGCATAAGGAATTGAGCATTTCTCACTAGGTGGAATGCTTTCATATTGACATCAAAGCGACACCTTGTGTATTACCGTACATTGGATGGTGCCAAGCCACTGCATCCTACACTGCTTTAGCTTTGCCAGGAGTGGCCTCTCTGCCATTGGCCTGTTTACACTATACCAAACTGGTATATCCAGGTAATACTACGCCAGACAGCCATATTACTAGGTTTAACATTATGAATTAATGCACCCAAATGTGTTTTATTGACAGCTTGCCTGTTGAACTGTGACAATGTTTTGAAATTACATTGTGTGGTAATTCTTAAAATCAAACTAATCATAAGTTAAAATTATTAGTAGTAGGAGGAGAGTGCTTGGTTCAGGTGCAATTTATTAGCCATGAATATTAAAAATAATCCTTGCCAGTCCTATCAGCTGTCCTATCTTATCCAACAGAATAGAATAGAATAGAATAGAATGTAATATAATAGATAGATAGATAGATCACAGGCGTTTGCCATCACCACAGCACTTAGCAAGTTATTATACTGTAAGACCAAGGTTACTGACTTTGTCAAGAACAGCTTTTACTCCCCCTGCACAACTGCCTTCAAGGGTGGGGCCAGTTTCAGTCAATTACATCATATTACACTTAAAAAATGGCTATATTATACACACAAATAATTTTCCTTATTCTAAGTAATAACTTCCATTATTTATGCAAACAAAACTGATATGCAATTTCACTTTAAGCTATTAAGCTAATTTGTTTGTATTTATGTCTAACTGGTAAACTAGCAAAAGAATTGCCATCAAGCTCAGGGCATTTCCAAATATATTCAGCTAAATTCTGATTGGCTGTTGCAAATGACATTTCTGCCTCTTGACCAGAAGCCAATTAAGGCAGTCAGTAGCCTTGGTTTTAGTTAAGGTATAAGCCTATTTCTGGCTGTCGCTATAACTGGCTAAAGCCAGCTGCTTCTGTCTACTCCTTGCTTATAGTCGGCTTACATTACCACCACTGAAAAAATCTAAGCCTTGATAAATGTAAGAAATTTATCTAAGATATCAAAAATGTATTTGCATGTACTTCCTTCTAGATTCGGCTATATGTAGCCAGCTATAGCCGGACAGTTTGATGGGCTTGTTTTCAATGAAACTAACTGTCAGATTTGAGCATTTCTAAGAACTATTTTGTTCGCCACCAGTTAAGTTGATATAACCATGGAGACAAGAGTACTCTTGTCTCCATGATATAACAGGCGCAGTATCGCCTGTGTGTTCATTTTTTAAGGTGTGGTTAACTACTTTAGGTTCCGCTCTGTAACCTGCAGTACAAAAAAAACACAAAAGGACTTGTTAACTCGACTGAAATACTCAGGTCAGAATAAGGGCCATATTTTTTGGTTCAAAACTTTGCCATCAAAAACTTTCCATAGCTCACAGTCTGGTGTCTGTTCCGGTTATTTATGCGCTTATTTTCAGTTCGTCTTTGTGCAGCGGCTTTTTATTAATTTACCTCAACACGAAAGTTAATTTTGTCCCCATAGTTTGCAATATAGCCTGTTTATAAAATAAACGGATGTAAATCCCATATATCAGTGATACAGTTCTGTTCTTGTATGTACTTTGTCATTTTAACTGAGAACAATGCGTATAAGTAAACAAATTAGCAACTATTACCTGGATGAATTCAAATTAAACGTCTTACAATCTGCGCTTATGATTTCGTTCACAATGATAACTGGTCTGTCATTAGAATAAACATTAGAACTGCCACGGACACAGATCAGGTACGTGTTAAAGTGGTCCAACAATTCTAGCTTTGATCCGCTCAATTTGAAGTTGTGCGTAGATTCACCCTAGCTTCATATCATTTTCAGCACCCACACTATGTAGCGACCTGTCCCAAGACATGAGATGTAAAAGCACTCTAAGCTGTTTCAAAATAGGGTAAAAGCATATATTCCCAAAATTCCATGGGTATAATCGTACATACATGGTGTGGTTTATTGTAGAAGTTTCATCTTTTCGAGAAGGGGTTTTTTTTTCTCCTATAACTAAGGTCTACACTTGATCTTGGCTGCCAGTAATGTCTTTTAATTGAACCAGTGAACTTTATATTTGTATATTAGACGAAATAGTTTTTCCCCAAATTAAAAAGGCGTCCATTTTGTGAATCCTATAATGCATTACATCCATCAAAGTGAATAACGAAGCATTTCCTAACTGGTGAATCAAACATTGGTTATATCAATTATTCCCTTAAACAATGATTTTTAACTCTACTTACCAAGCTATGAAGCAGTCTTCATTGTTTTGTATGCAACAAATGCACAAATGCTTCTCCCTCCATTTCCGAAGTCATTTCTTTTGAAGCTGCAGAATTTTGCCTTAAGCTGAAAGGACAGCTTCTGGGCCTGTGCCTGAAAAATTGTTGGGGTGCGAATTCTTTCCCGAAGGTGGCGCCTGGGTTTGGTCACGTGACTGGCGCAATCAGACAATGCTATTAAGTGTTACAAAATCAGACCGCCTCTTTTTTGGTTCGCCAGATCTCTAAACTGTCTCTTGCTGACCAGAAACCACAGGTTTGGACAGAGCTGACACCTAATCGTTCAAGGTGAGTTTATGTAATATTCATCTTTTGGCACCAAAACCTGCACTCTTGCATCATTAGGGGTTTTCTTTAACTTCAGGTGATGCACTAATTTGCATAAGTACATCCAGGGTCATGAAGGTAACCAGTGACATTGTAGATGTAATTTTCAGTAGCACCACTTGCAAAACGAGTTCAGACTCATAAAATGTATTTTTACTCATCTCACACACATCTAATGACATAACTAGTTCATTCATCAAAAGAACTCAATGCACATGCCCTATATGTACTTCATACACGGGGTGACCATGGCATTCTTAGACCATGCTAAGGGTTCAGAGGGTGTGGTGACCTTACCTTTTATGGCTTTTGTAAGACTTAGCGCATCTTACGCTTGAGGTCCCCCATGACAAATGCATCCCCTGCTGCTAGTCCACTTCAGCATTCACTAGACTTTTTAGCTATAATTCAAAGTTACAAGAATTATCCACTGAGACTTACATCCACTTGTTGCAATTATTTGTCACTTTTAGGAGGCGATGTTCTGTGTGCAACTGCATTGATAATAGTTTCATGTTAATTGTAAATAACAAAATTCATGTAAAAAAAAAAGCATTGTAAAGTTTTAGAGATTCATGACACAAAATAGTGAAACTGTCCTGAGCTTTCCTTGTCATGGTGTAAATGGCATGGGCGGTCCTGCATTCAATACCTAGATGCATTATTAGCTCATCCTGCAACCTCTGCCTCACCAATCCATGTGTATTAAATGGTAACTTGGCAATGGGAACCACAGTGTGGCACTGGTGTGAACTCTCATGCCTCGGCTGGTAACCCTGTGTTTAAGATTCAATACTCCCCAGGGACCCAGATAGCATTCCAAATCGGGCCAGCGTCATTTCTGCATCGTTTTGACGTCGCCGACATCGCATCGACATCGATACGATTTGGAATGCTATCTAGGGAGTTGAGTAGACTCTAGATTGGACTGCCAAGGGTGTAATTGTAAAGTTGGCAGATCGCATGTGCCAAACTGGGAACAAAAAATTTTACATTATAAGCCAATTTAATTTATATTTAACATCTAAACTCCTGAGCAGAGAAAGCGGCTCCAGAGGACGTCATGTGGATGCAGGACTCCCATTGGTTAAAGTAGTCCCTCAGTCAATGAAAGTCTTGGATTAACATGATGGCCTCTGGACAGCTCTCTCTGCTCTGGAGTTAAGTTTCAAAGTCAATGAAATTGTAAAATTATATCTGCCGGTATCAGCTCTCATGATAAGCAACATACCAGTATAATTTAGGCTATACGTTGCTATGCAATTTAATTACTGTCAGATTGGCAGGATGGTTTTGCTAAGTAATTTCTAGTGCAACTACCAGGTATACATTAAGTGAGATTGCCTTAATTTACAGCCAATTTTGTTGACTTTGAAACTAAACTCCAGAGCAGAGAGAGAGAGAGAGGGAGCTGCTCCAGAGGACGCCATATGAATCTAGGACTATCAATGGCTAAAGGACAGCTTGAACCAATGGGAGTCATGCGTCCACATGACGTCCTGTGGAGCTGCTTTCTCTGCTCTGGAGTTCAGTTTCTAAATAATTAGTATTCATTGTACTCGGAAGTTCAGCAAAAGGAAGCATATGCTTTGTTGTAGAACTCTGAGATATCAATTATTTTTGTAAGGGTTTGCATCGCAACGAAACATTGTTTAGAGCAGCTCTCTGGTGAGGAAGTACCTCACTTTTAAGACCATGTATTTGAGTCCAAAGTAATATGTTTTAAACAGGGTTTTCACAGCATTTTGCTTCTGCTGAGAATGGACTCGGGTTGGAATATATGTCTTCTTTGGTTGCATGTACTGGTCGCATGTTTCCTGTGATTGGATAATTTTCTTCCATGGCCAATTTGACAGGAAGGGAAAGAGAAATCTGAAGGGCAGGGCATATGAAATATTTCCACTGCACGACTCACATAATGCTTTAATAGGCTGCTCCTCAGTGTAGAGATATTATCAGTTGCATGGACTCAAGAACTCGCTCTGGTATGTTGAATAATAGTTGGACCTATTACTGTTTACTTTAAACTACTTATGCAAATAAGCTTCCTTAAGTAATTGTCAGGGAGGACATACTTCCTCAGGAGTGTCCATTCTTTTACAAATTAGTTTTGTTCAGTTGCAACTGGCCACCTTTTTCCTACTGGCACTCTTTCCTTATAGGGAGTCGTGATTTGGATTTACAGTGTTTGAACGTGAACTGTGTGCACTGAAATACTATACGTTTTACTGGAAATGTGAGGAAGAAAACTTTTTTTTTTGGTCGTGCTGACAGTAATAAAGGCCATTTCTTCGTAATAAGCTTTAAGCACTTATTTTTATGTTAACATATAAGGAAACTGAAAGTGCATTTAAAAAATAATATTTGAACGCTCCTCTTAAAATTTGTCATCTCCTCATAATATTTATAGCTCCACCCTCTTATTTATGACAACTACATTTGAAAAAAAAAGAAAAAAAAGAGGAACATTTCATTTTATCATGGACCAAAATAATTCTACAGGAAATTTATCTGAAAATTTTAAACTTTATGGACATGCAGATGAGTCATTATTTCATTGGCATCCAGGCCCAGTTGTCATTTAGGTACAATACTATGCAATTTACACACCTGGATGAAATGTCTTGGGGGCACCAAACCGAAAAGGCCATTACGCATAGGTACCTATCCTGCTGAGGTTGGCTGAACCTAGGTGTGGTTCACATTTGCCTATCTGTCAAGTGCTCCACAGATTGTCTTTGTTGTGTCAGCCAGTTGTAGCAAAAGATCTGCTTGAGTAATTCTCTGTAGTTGCCTGTATTATTACAACTACAAAGACCACATGAATGAAGGAGTAAGTTTAGCGAACCAAGTCTTGAGAAAATTACAGCAATGCTATGCTTAAGGTCCTTGGAACCTGTACATGTCAAGTGGATGTCATAGGATGTTGGTAGATTCACTTTCGCCCTTCAGTTTTATCTTTTATTCAGTTTTTACCTCGACATACTTTACTATTCAGACAAGAGTCACTATACGTTGAGTTTGGCTTACGTATAATGAATAGTAAAGTAGTCTTCTTATTTGATATATTTGTCTTGTAAGATGATATCTTTGTCATTTTTTCTTCTTTTTTATTGCCTCTTATGCAGCAATTCAATACAGAAATAAATCAGATTGTTAGTCTTCTCACACCAAAGGGCAAGATTAGTACTCAGGCCATGTATAATTTAGATATTGTATTATTCGTTGTATAATTAGTATTAATAATGCTAAAATAACAGCTGTCTGGGCTAGCGCATGGTTAGAGCAATGGCATGCAATCTTAATCAGCTTCAAATTAGACACTCTCTATATACGACATTATTTTGACGGCAAATAGAAGACCCCACCTATGGGAAAAATGTGCAACATGGGTTGAGTGAAATCATTATCCCCTCTTCTTTGTGTCTGCCTCTGGCATCTGTTGCTGAGTTGATGGTGATGGATTAGAGCTTTACGTCCTGTATTTCTGCACCTGATGGTCTATTTAGGACAGGCAGGGACCAAATAGCAATGAGATCACGGATGAAACAGCCATCTAACATATGGGCTCGACCGGGAATTGAACCTGGGACCCAGTGGTTGGGAGCTATATACCACTGAGTAAGGCCCCCCCCCCCCCCCCACCACCTCAGCATCTGTATTATATTGTGTAGTGATTGACGGCAACAGAGGGTTAATAATTGCAATTTATGCTTAATAAAGATCCCTCTTATATTTATAGATGTCTCTTTAATCAATGTTAATTTCCGTTTTATTCGAGATAATTATTAATAGTCAATTTATGTGAGGGAATGTTTATTAAAATGTATTAATTCTGGTTTTAAAAGACAAAGTGACAAACACACCTGTTACTTTTGGTGTAGTACCCTGTTTGTGTTGGACTGTATTGTTAACAGAGGGCAGTCTGGTATGTGGGTGCAATAAGTATATCTATAAGATGGATTTGAATAAATGGAGGTTCTGAAGGATAGTTTTGGAACGTTACAACTTCAGGTAGAGTTATCTAGCTACAGACAAAGTCAGCCAATTATAAAGAGTTGTACTGTAGAGTAACGTACATTGAAGGCTGAATGGCAGGTTTTTGTGAGGTATTCAATTGAAGCATGTCTGCCCAAGGTCACTGCATAGAAGTACTGCATAGAAGTACACATATTATGAAAATTGTCAATGAAGGCTTCAACAATAGTCGAACAATAGTAGTTGTAGAAAGTGGAATAAAGCAGTGTATTTACATGAATATTGCCTATTCCAGTGCACATGGATATTGAACAAATGTGCTTCACACTCCAATTGCAAGTGTCAATGTACTTCAGTTTCTCTTATGGATGTGCATACTTACAGTTCTGCATAATCTGTCTTAGATAGCAACAGCAGGTTTTTCAAGCCCTTGCCAAAGTGACAATAAGATATATTTTCCTATCTCGTATAGGGGAAAATAAGGAGAACTTGGCCGTTTATGATATTTTGATTTTTTCCTGATTCAAATAATAAAGCAAAGTCACTTTTTTCCTTTCTAAAATTATACTATAATCATTCCTCTAATAATGTTAGGTGCCTTTTTGAAAGTTTCTCGTATAAGGAGAAAATTATATTTCAGAATGAAGTGGCCCATTCTCCCTCCGATAAGGAGAACTGAGCCATGAGGGCAGGAGAACTGGGCCTCTCCTGTCAGTCATTTACAAACTGAAACAATTATTAATGTTTTCATAAAGAATTATCAACAAGCATGATTGCATTAAAAGAACAGAGATTCAATATGAAACTCTAGCTAAAAAAATAAAATTATTTTTGAAAACTACATTTATTTCAGATTAAAACTTCATATACATTGTGAATACAGCATTCCATGGTTAACATTTATTAGTTTAACGTTTGAACTTCATCTGTAAGTCTAGTCAAAGCTCCATTGGAAAGTCTGCAGGATTTAAGATTTTTTAATGTATTTGCCAAAAATATAGCATGTAGGTCTATTACATCTCAACTTCAGCTGTAATACAACAATGAATCACTGTCATATAGAAATTTGACGAATGAGTTAATGTAGGGGAAATATGCCTGCTGAATTTATGTTTGAATAATTCAAACTCTGAAAGTGCAAGCATGGGTGAATCAAACTTGTATTGTGAGTCATAAGTAACTATGATGTGACATATATTACGGTTTTCCTTTAATTTTCTAAGTGTAAGCTAGTGCTTTAGCATAATTTCTAATGCCAGGAGGTTTATAATTTCTTTATCAAAAATTGTTCATGACAGGGAACCTAGGACAGGGGCCCAGTTCTCCCCACCTGAGGTGGCCCAGTTCTCCCCAAAGCTGTGGCTTGAAAGAAATATATACCATATTTCTCCACATGACAAGAACATCATGTCAGTTACATGATTCTACTCTGATTATAACAATATGTTTATGTTTAATATATCTCTAATGGTTTTTGACAACAAACAATTGTATACATAGTAAAAATTTTACTCACTGACAACAAAAACAAAAATTTCACTTTATCAGAAAAATAAATATTTCAAATGGTTTCTTGCTTTCAGACATGCACTTATGAATGATCACTTTAGGAGCAATGTGACCCAATTTTTGGGTAATATCAATGTTACTTTTAGCTAGAGGGAGGGTGGCCCAGTTCTCCCACCAGCCCAGTTCTCCTCACTTTCCTCACAAAGTTATACTGACCATGTGAGATTTTGCTATATATATAAGGGGTTAATGTGCAATAATCATAACACCAACAATTAAATTTTTTATTGGGCTATTATTATGGTTTTAACAATTTAATTTAAATGTATCTGCTTCTACAAACTTACGATTGTAAGAGAAAAGCTAATACATGAACGTTGTATCATCACCCACAGTCAAGATCTGAACTTGCGATTAAGTGTAGTCCCTTATGAGCAGAAGGTCAATTAGATATACTACGACGCACTCGTGTATTAAAATGTTGCTGACTATGCTTGCAGATGAAGTTTCTGGTGTTGGCCTTGATGGCATCTCTGCTGGTGCTGGCAGCACAAGGTCGTACGACGCGTAGACCAACCAGGCAGACCACCACTGAATCGACAACCGTCAAGAAGACAACCATGCCCATCTTGTCAACCACAACACTGAAGAAGTCCACACCCACAACTGGCACCACCCTGCCCACCACCACCACCGAGGCCCGGACGACAACCAGGAAGCCAACCAGGCCAAATTTCACAACCACACAAGCCCAATCCAGCACAACCACCGCCACCACTACCCAGACAACAACCAGGGCGACACAACCAACAACCCCAAAGGCCACCACAAAGGCACCCACTAGGCCACCGCCAAGAAGTTGATCACATCGAAGGGATACTTTGCTTAGGTGGACATTACTTTCTTAGTGCCATAGACTTGCTGGTCATAATGAATCATTAGATAAATCAGGAGTTGTGTCAACACTTTAATAGGTCCAAGGAATTGCTTAACTTTTAATCATTATACATCAGCATACTATTATTTATTTATAATAGGTTTCATTAAAACTTAATAAACAATAAGGAAGGTGCTTGTTTTGTTTACTCACTGATATATCAACATCGTACAACTCATTGTCGTCAGTTTTTTCACCATGATTTGTGCGAACCTGGAACTACACTTCTGACCTTAAAGTATTATTCAAAGTATATGTTGGTGGGTGTAGGTTAGATCCTGGTAAGACACTGAATTCCATATATATTGTACAAATTATAACAAAAAATTAGTTTAAAGCAGTTTAATTATATGGGAAGCATGAATTATAGTTCTTTGCTCCGTATCATATTGGACGATGTATGTGTTGTGGGTGACTGGAATGCTACACATACAACGACATACCAGATATGCAGCGGATGTACAAATATGGGTGTAGCATTATGCACTGTGAGATTCTTGGTGTGTGAAGAATGCTTTATGTAACTATGTCTGCTTTTATGTAATGGGGAGGCCTTTCAGTCAAAACCAGTGACTGCAATGACATTTAGTGTCAAGCAATACCAATGTGCATGGCCCGTAGCTATTCACTCTAGTTAACATCACAAATAACACCACCTAAAGATGCCATGACTTCTATGAATTACTTTTTCCTTTGAATTGGAGGGAGGTTGGCTATTATTTGTGATTTACAATTCTTTCAGGGAAGTGCTTCTATTTGATGCATATCAGACTGAAAACCTTTTTTGGCTAAGATCTAAGCTATGTAGTGATGTCTAGAGTGACTGCTCTCTCACAGCCATTTCAATTATTGACTAAGATGTTCATACATGGAATTGGCCGACTTTGATGAGTAACCTGTAAGACATTTATAAAGAGTGGGGTTTGTCATTAATTTAAACGCAGTTGGTTATTTTTGCGCATTTCTGTAAAAGACAGGCACCCCCTGACCTAACAGGCACATACACAATGACTTTTTATGGGAGATTGCAATTGCATTATGGATAAAGGTTTTAGTGTGTTACACCACACACATTGATACCTTGTTCTGTAAGACAGTTTTTCTCCAAACTAAATATTTGGTGTGTTTTTAATACATTTTATCTATAGACCCACACCCAAAAATTCAAATGTGGTGGGACCTACAAGGCTGTTAACGCGCATGTTGATAGGCACTCTTGTATCCCTACCAGAGAATCCTGTCCTAGCTACTTCGACCACAGGCGTTTGCCAACATATATGACACTGCTCAGAGATGCCACACTTATACTTTAACTAATACCTAGGCTACTGACTGCCTTAATTGGCTTCTCATCTCCAGGGGCAGAAATGTCATTTGCAACAGCCAACCAGAACGTAGCTGAATACATTAGGAAATGCCCTGAGCTTGATGGCAATTATTTTGCTAGTTTACCAGTAACGACCCACTAATACCAACCAATGTACCTATAGCCTATCGGCTGGCTTATGGCATTGAATGTCCAGATTGTGAAATTGACTCTCAATTAGTTTTGTTTGCATTGAAAACACTCACTTAATTGGCTTAAAGCTGACAGCACACAGTGCTTGGGAGATATTAGCCAATCAGATAGCACCATCATGTGTGCAGATGGTGAAATATGCAAATTAGCTGCCATTAGAGATGAGAATTGAACATTCCCAGAGTACATGCAAGGAATTCCCCCCAAAAAAGTGCTAGATGCCCATAAATAAAGGAAATTATCATTTAGAATAAGAAGGAAAGTTATTTTTGTGTATAATATTGCCATTTTTCAAGTGTAATATGATGTTATTGACTGAAACTGGTCCTATCCTTGAAGCAGTTGCGCAGAGGGAGTGGATATTGCAGCTATTCAAGATCCTTTTCTTGCGATACTGGTATGCTAACTTGCTTAGTGCTGTGATGATGGCAAACGCCTGTGCTTTTTTGACCGTGTAAATATGACTACATGTGCCACCCACATAACTTGACTAAGGTACTGAAGGAATTGAGTTAGTCATTGTGACTCACTATGACTGATGATATGCATGACCATAATGACACGGCTGCCTAGCTTGTGAAAATTACTGTGGGAGGCAGCCATTTTTGACACAATCAAAATTTCAAATTGAAATACACATGGGCTTCAATAAAACCGCATGACCACAATAACTGCACACCTGGGTGACTACCATAGATGGAAGATATATAATGTATTTCCATCCTAAAGCAATGCCTATTCCTTGGCCCGGCTATGGGCACAGAGAAAAAGCTACATTAAAATTTGAGGTACAGATATTTTCACAACTAATATTGCTATCTTTCAGCCAAAAATTTCAGCATTTTATTTGCTAGATCAGTTACATAATTTCTTTTCTTAAAATTAAGTATGGAATGTATTTTTATGTTTAGTATGGAGGATCTCTTTTGTGAGATGAACAGTGAACAGGCAGAGCAAAGAATAAATAGCAAATTATTTTAGTTTAGAAAACTAGACTTAATATTCATTAGAAAATGTTAGTTTTGAAGTACATTTTTGTTTCAAATTATTAGCACGAATTATTGAAATAAATCAACCAAATTCCAAATATTCATGCATTTTTTCTGCTGTACATTTTGTTATAAAATCAAAATGGCTGAACGGATTTGCCTCAAATTTTCAGAGAATGCTCACAACATCTAGCAAATATGAGATAAGTATAAATGACAACTGTAGAAATAGTAGTACAGTAGTATTTAATGTAAGACTAAATATCATATCAAAGGCTTCATTATTTTTGCACGAGGCCCTACATGGACTTGGTTTGGGAAGATAAACATAGCTCATACAACTTCTGGAAATAAACTCATAGTCATAACAGATATACGGGCAAAGTTACCCTGTAGAAATAGTAGTACAGTAGTATTTAATGTAAGACTAAATATCATATCAAAGGCTTCATTATTTTTGCACGAGGCCCTACATGGACTTGGTTTGGGAAGATAAACATAGCTCATACAACTTCTGGAAATAAACTCATAGTCATAACAGATATACGGGCAAAGTTACCCTGTAGAAATAGTAGTACAGTAGTATTTAATGTAAGACTAAATATCATATCAAAGGCTTCATTATTTTTGCACGAGGCCCTACATGGACTTGGTTTTGGGAAGATAAACATAGCTCATACAACTTCTGGAAATAAACTCATAGTCATAACAGATATACGGGCAAAGTTACCCTGTGTCAGGGTAACCTTGACCTCCCATGGCTTTGCTATGACGCCAGGTTACATGGAAAATTCAATGGCCTAGCCATATTTGGAACAGCAGCAATACTGTGAAACAGGTTCGCCAAGAACTGATACACCTACTTGCATTTACATGTTGATAGTTTTAAACAGGTTTATCACAACACGAGACTGAGGACTATTGTTGTCATTTTGATCATGTCAATTCCTTTGGCTCTAAAGAAACACCGAAGGACTTTAAATCAGCTATACAGCGATTCTGTCTGTGAGACATTCTCTACAAAATACATGCAATCCAAGTTGCTGGCATATGATGTATACAGCAACTGCTGTTAAAAACCACATGCCCTGGCTTAACGGTCAATAGAGCAGCATGGTCAAAGTTAGCAGTTAGTCCGAGGCAGCCAAATATACCTTGATTTACAGTAATTAAACAATATGTCAACAACTTTATGATAGTTGATCATTATTTAAGCCAATGTAACATTTCAGACTGTTTTGTGTCATAACTTGTAGTGTCTTATTGTATAATTATACTCATTTACTTAATTGAAGAACTTAAGCTGTACTTTCCTGTAATGACATTCCATATACTTCATTGTGAACATGGACTCCAGGCACTGACATCATTGTAATATTCTACAGTAAGTGTTAGTTTTTGGGTGGCCCCTTGGCAGTGATGACATGATCATCTTAGAGGGATTACCCTGCTCAATATTTTATTAAATTAAAATTGTAACATGTTTCTTCAATAATAGTGGGCAAGATAAAAATTAATCTGAATCTGACTTTAAGATTCAGTATCACTTACATTTATATGAGATTTTACAACTTATGCATGAAATACCTTTGACCTGAGTCCTACATTGTATAAAGTCAGCAGTCAGGACTCTGACAATGACATTGCAAATTTTAATCATTCATTTAATTGTACAGATGTATCAAATAAAAACCTTAGTCATGAGACAAACCAGTTTGACCATACCTCCATGGTTTGACCCAGTTGCTAATGCAGGAATACCAGGTCATTTATATATTGAGTCAGATAACAACACACAAGTCAGCTGAGCAGCATGGCAGGCAGAGGGGAGCCAGTTTGTGTAGCAGATATTGAGAAATTTGCTCACGAAACCCTACCGAGGAATGCTTTGGATTACTACAGAAGTGGTGCAAATGAGCAAGTGACGTTGAAAGACAACAGAGATGCATTCAAAAGGTAAGGCCCTCCACGTGAAAGAGATGCACAATGCGTTACATGACACAGTTACAACTTGGGAAAATAGGATGTTTATTTGGCAAGCTGCCAGTGCAGAGGCAGTTCTGTGCAAAAACGACAGAGGTCGTTTCATGGAACTGTGTAGTGTAATGCCTGGATGTGCCTCTATTGTAGGCCACAAATTATTCTTAATCAGATCTGTCTCAGCTGGTTAACACGTGTCTCCTCATATCAACTGTTAGAGATGCTTACAAACTGACCTAGCGTCAGACCATTAAATAAATAGTCGCCGATTTTTTCATACTTGAAAACACAATCCACTGCAATTTTCTTTTATAAACAAACTTCACAACCATTCGCACTTATCAGTTGTATGTTGTTTTGATTGACATGAGTTATGACAGTATAAACATGCTCAAGTTTCGAGTTACTTTGTAACAATGTTTTTGACAGATTCTGAGCTAAATCACTTATTATCATTGTGTAACTTGTCATTGGAAAATGAATAAAGGACAACTGAAAGATTGAAAATAGTTAGCCAAATGCGAAGATAGTATGCAAATCCTTCGTATTCTAGGCTAGATAATGACCAGAAAAAGAATAAAATCAGGAAAGTGAGTGACCAAAGGAATTTCCAAAATTAGCTCTATACTACTGGGTCTAATATTGGCTCTGGTAATTCTTACAGAAGAATTATGTGCGTATTATCCCACCAGGTATCTGTTCCGACCGCGAATGATGAGGGATGTCTCCGAGAGGGACCTTCGAACTTCCGTCCTGGGCCACCCCATTGCCTTCCCAGTGTGCATCTCTCCAACTGCCATGAACAAAATGGCACACCCTGATGGGGAAGCTGCTTCTGCCAGGGGTATTTATCTTCAATCAATTGATCAATCAATCAGGCAATCAATCTGGCAATACTTTCTAGTTCTTCGAGTCACATGAAACATGTATGGCTGGCATTAAAACAGCTTGTATTTTCTAATACATAGTGATTGCCAATTTAGTAGTAGTAGTAGTAGTAGTAGTAGTAGTAGTAGTATTTTATCAGATGCATTATAGTTTTCAAATTTGTACCTTTTGATCATTACAGCATGTGGGAAAGCTAGCATTGGTTTCACACTGAGCACAATTGCAACCACAAGCCTTGAGGAACTAGCCAAGGCAGCCCCTGACACATTGAAGTTTTTCCAGGTGTACATTTACAGGTAGGTTAAGTAGTGAACAAATATTTGGGTTCCTATTAATAAAGGGTCACAGCTGGTGTGTTCCATTTACTGACATTGCGATTTGGTGTCATGACCCAAATGCCTCAGCCCAAAGAATTTTTCATTTAATTACATAGTCATCTCAAAATGAAGTTGCAGAAAAAAAGCTATTCTGACATTGTCGTCAGTTATCGCGTAATCAGAGGAAGTCAATGGTTGTGTTCACTGTGACGAAGCAAATGCACAATTCCCATTACACCGATTAAAGTAACGTAAAACTTAATTTCAACTTATGGGTAGAAGACTATATTGCCATGTAGCTGGAATGTCTGAATGATTATCGCTCACTGCAACTGTTTGTCTATTTTGGAAATGATCTTCAGAGACAGAAATGTCACCAAACAGCTTCTGAAGAGGGCTGAGAATGCAGGATTCAAGGCTCTTCTGCTCACAGTGGACACTCCTTTCTTTGGGAAGAGATTGGCAGATGACAGGAACAAGTTCAAACTGCCTCCTCACTTGAAGTAATGTCTGTTTACAAGATATTTTAGATGTTTTATTTGTTCACAGTATGTAGTATTTCAATACGGTTAGTACATTACATAAACAATAAAAAACATTAGCATACTGTGGGGGATGTGCACTAGCTTACTAAAAAGCTGTAAAATTGTGCACACCCCTTACATTATAAATAAAAAGAAAAAGAGGCTAAATTAATATAATTTAAATTAAATTCATATAGTGACACATAATTTAAAAAAAATAATAATAATAAAAAAAAATAGAAATAAAATAATAAAAATACAAATGAATTGACATATATTCCATAATTTCCTCCTTTACTAAATAATTATCTGCTGTTACTATACTACCTTTTAGAATGGCCAACTTCGAAGCTCTCAGCGTCCAAGGCTCTGGAGTCAATGAGTCCAAGAAACAATCCGGCCTCAACGAATATGCCTCATCATTGTTTGATGACACTTTGACCTGGAAGGATGTGGCCTGGCTCAAGACAGTCACCCGACTTCCGGTTGTGGTCAAGGGCATCCTGACTGGTAGGTAACTTAAGAACAACGACACCTTCAAAACAAGTGCAATAATCGTTTAACCTGTGTGACCAGATATTTGATATTATTTGCGTCTAAAGGAAGATCCACAGCACCTGTGTATAATAGATGAATGTCTCAGGTGAATGTCTCAGAATGTCTCAGGTGCCAAGTGGAGTTACATTATTATTTTTAATGTATCATACAATTACAATTTATATGTGGGCATATAGAAGGTAAGCCATCAATGATTGTCTCCTCTTCAGGCGAGGATGCAGCCCTTGCTGTGGAAAATGGCGCTGATGCAGTCCTGGTGTCCAATCATGGAGCCAGACAACTCGATTATGTTCCTGCTACTGTAAGAGGAGTTGACTTTAGTTAATTATAATTTTGAACTGTCAGATAGCCTGAATAATTGAAACCAAAGCTTTTTTTTTTTTCCTTTTTTATTTCCACGGCAGATTGACGTTCTGCAGGAAGTTGTCAAAGCCGTAAGAGGGCGCTGTGAGGTCTACCTCGATGGAGGTGTTCGGACTGGTACCGATGTCCTCAAAGCGGTTGCTCTTGGAGCCAAAGCTGTGTTCATTGGTCGCCCAGCAATTTATGGACTCGCATATGACGTATGGCTACCCAATTCAATGAGGATTACCAATCTTAGTGTTCTGCAACTTCTTGCATGCATGTATTAATCGAGGTGTTCTATTTCAGGGTGAAAGTGGTGTAAGCAAAGTCTTAGAAATTCTGAAGGATGAATTTTCATCAGCTATGGCTTTGTCAGGTTTGTATTGAATTTTTCTTAACTAGAACATATATATATATATATATATATATATAAATTCATTTTTCTGACATTATTGTTTTATGGGTTCTTGAAATTTTGCAGGTTGTGCCAGGATTGCAGACATCACGCCCAAATTAATAGTGCATGAGTCTTTTTACAAAAGCAAACTGTGAAGATTTTTAGTTGTTATACCTTGGACTTTAAAAACCTGTTGTTGGTATTGTTGTTGTAAATCTGTAATGGTCTAACCTATTATGAAATAGATATATATTTTTAAAGTTGACAATGTCATTGTGTCTTCCTCAGTCAAATTTATATAAAAAATATAAAGAGTTTTATGAAAAGAGTAAGGATTTATTTGACAATATATATACATATATACAAAATATAATAGCACCAAACATATATCACAGATATGCCCCTTCACAAGTACACATAGTAAGCATACAAAGGCCCTGCCTTCTGCTTCATTTTGTCCATGTCGACCGCAAGTTGACGAGCCTCACGTCTTCGGAAGTCGCCTTTTAAGAAAGAGTGGATGCATGCGGGGTGGACTGACCAGTAGTAGCCACGACCATGAGGGGCGCGTCCATTCTTGATGAAGCATTCGTTGACCGAGAGATTGTGGCGAATGGCGTTCTTCCATGTCTTGGGAGCAGTGCGGTAGTACTCGTAGTTGTCGGTGGAGAAATTGTAGATGTCGCTGAGGAGGGCTCGGTGAGAAGGTAACGAAAGGATGGCCTTGGCAATCAGGGCGATGTAGGACTCTGGTGGTCTAGTGGAAGACCTGGAGTTCAGGGGCTTCTCACTGGATGTGGAAGTCATCTGCTGAGACAACCAATTGGCCAGGTGGTCATCAAGGAGTGTGGCGACCATTGTAGCACCTCTGTCTTGTGTAGCATTCTGAAAGAATAAACAGGATGAAACATTAGTCATTTTAATACATCACTCAGCAGGCATTCATTACTCTTACTTGAGTAAGTCTTAAAGTTGTGACATTTCTTGCAAGAAATTACTGAATAATCCCAATTTAGTTAAAGTTAATATATATATGCGTTTTGTATCTATATGACAGTTAGATATTTAACCCTGTGTTGAATACTTACTTTGTAGGACTCGGGTGATTCTGGGGTCATGGCTTTAGATAGGAATAGGTCAGATTCGCAATACGAGATGTCTGTTAGAGCAGATACCGGAGAGTCTGCAGCAGCCAATGAGAAGGATGAGGATGAGGATGAGGCAGCAGTAGTGACGTCATCAGCCATGTATACACCAAGGTCTTCACCAGAGAGCGCCACCATCAGGGCATCAGCCACGAGGTCTTGAGTTTCAGTCTGACCTGCAAAAATAGAAATAAATACAATGTAAGGAAAGGCCTTCTCTAAGTCTTGCAAATGGTTTTAAAAAATGATCATTTGTAGTCAAACCAAATATGACTAATACCTATTTAAATAGAGACACCTCTGTGAGGTAATGAAGAGAAATGCAATCACTGTGACACAAGCCCACAAGATATACACATATGCATTCCTTGTTTTCTTTTATGAACTCCTTCAGACAGATTATAATTGCTTGATATATAAATACTAAAATTACAGCAACCAAGATCATTGCACACATATTACAATCATAAATATTCTTTTAGAGAATTTTGAGTTTATCTATTTTTACCAATATCAGCAAATACAATTATACTTGACCTACCTGAAGTAGCTGGTTCCCTCTGGTGGTTGTTATCAGTAATAGGAACAATTTCATAACAAAAGAAGTCAGGTTGCTGCAACAAGTCGTCTCCTACAAGAAATAAGTAAATCGTAAATTAATGTAAACATATTTCAGAACATTCCTGTTAGCGACATCAGTTCTATCTTGATGATGGCAATGTTATAGACGTCTAAACAGCAATAAAACTGAACCCATCAATAGATTGTAGAGTGAGGAGGTAAAGCCATTTCACCGAAATCGTACATATAACTACATATCTTTTTTTTTATCACATGTTACAATATCTAGGCCTTTAATACTAATTCTTCTGCAAAGTTTGTATTATTCATAATTTGTAGTGTGATGAACCTCACTTAGGCCTATTTTCTGTGACAAATTAAATTGTTGTACCATGATATGGTTGAAAAGCAGGTATAATTTGTAAAACACTACATCATAAAGCATTTCGAACTTACCAGAAATCTGTGACAGTGAAGAGTTACAGCTGTCATCATTCAAGTAGATTCCCAAGTCAGTTTCATCGCCATCTGAGCCAAGGGCGTCTGCTAAGATGTCAGGACTGCAGGTAATGTTCAGCTCTGCAATGAAAACAAAGAAAACATTCATTAGTTATAGCTAATTGTATTGATTTCTTTCAGTATTAAATAGTAGCAACAACTGTGATAGACTAGTTCTTTTATTGGAAGACAAGACAAGACAAGATAAGTTAAGATAAGATAAGACAAGATAAGACAAGATAAGACAAGACAAGATAAGACAAGATAAGACAAGATAAGACAAGATAAGACAGATATTTAGTGGCAGGTAGCATTGTGTAGCAGAGGTTTTCTAGCTTTGCCTAGGTTAAATTTGAAGGTCCTTTTAATGATACATGCACAAATTGCCAATTTATTTTAAGACATAAATGTGCAACAAGTGGCGACAGTTTAATGGTAAAAAAGAATTATAGACCATTTAATGAAATATTGAAAAACCTAATTGTTTACTATATTCTGATGAACACGGAATTATTGTGGACAATGAATGAAGCGATGAGTCTCATTAAATGTACATGTAACGGCAAAATGTGTGATCTCCTACTCAAGAATAACTTGTGTCTTATAATTTAAAAAAAAAAAACTAGCGTAGAAAGATCTTTCTGCATACCTTCGTATCCATGGCAACAGGGAGGAAGATTCATCCAAGAATCATCAGATATGAGGTCATCAACATTATCAAAAAGTTCAAGGTCATCCTCGTAGAACGAAATAGAAGGCAAAATGTCCTCCCAGGTCTCCTCAGACAAAAAAGAGTCGGTCATCTGGTAATCCATGTTAATGCTTTGCTTTTGGTCCTTTGAGTTGAGAACAGACTGATTTGCTCTACCAAGATCTGCTCATCCTTATATACCTAATATACCTATAGCTCAATATGTTCAATTTTGCAAAGATTCAATGACTCCGAGTAGTGTCATTGGAGTTGAAAAATGTGCCATATTCGCTGTCATAACGTCTTCTCTGTGTTCTAATTGCATTTATGGCAATTGGGCACACCCTTTATTAAACTATTTTCTGGAAGTCCGACTCAATTACAATTCACGTGAAGCCAGATTCACACGGAATTGAGAAGCCAAGTCAAGCGTTATGTCACAACCTGATTGCAATTAGCTGAGTTACCTGCCCAACATTGAGTACAAGATAAGTGACTGATGATTGCAATTATAATCTCTTTGTTAAATTGATTAATTAATGACGTTTCAGTGAGAATACGTATGATAATGAAATTTAGTAAGTATACATGTCATTGACACAGTCAATGTCTAATTGTTTGAAACAGTGGTATTTTTCTAAGACCAACCATCTCATTTTTGCTACTTACCACAATAAACATTTCATATGCTAATTTCCATATTTTTTTTTACAATTAGGACCTACGACTTCTTGTATCTGGGAGTTCTAAGCATTACATTTCAGACTGTTAACTCAGGAACTACAAAGCCTACGAATAATTTGAAGTTCTGGAAAGTAGAGCTGGCATGATCAGAGAATTTGTGTGGTGTAAAGAAGGAACTCTTTCCCTCAAACTCGAATGAAGAGATTACAGACTTTATTCATTTAATTTCAACATTTCAATTGTATTTCATGTTTTTTTTTTCACGTTGTGCTATGAATATGCGAATAAATAATATATATTACATTCATTGAGAATTTTAAACAACAACAACAATATTATGCACACTTAATGGAGAAGGATGGTCATAGACAGACATTATAGAGACAAACATTATGGAGACAGCCATTACAGAGTCAGAAGTCTCAGTTGCAGCATATGTGTGATCGAGTGCCCTCTGGTGACTTTTACCATATTTTGTGTGCATCAATTCACACAAAATTACAGGTATATATCTTTGTTTTGTATTAGAAAGCAACTATTGGGGTTTTATTTTTATAATTTTTTATTTCAGGTAAAATGTAGCGTTGATGCTGCATGTTAGGCCCCTTGTTAATTGTTGATGAGAGGGGATCGAGTGACGACAAGAAAGTGTTTCCTGGTCTTTCATTTCAAAAACTTGACGGAACACACTAAGACAGACTTGATGGTCGAAAAAACAGTGGTTGCCTTTCGATGAATTGCCACGTCTGATAGGCCACATTCATAGTTGTTTACAAGTCCTTGTTGAAAAAAGACAATTTTTGAACATAGTGTGGAAACGGTCGAAGCACGGATGCGATTTTCGGGTTATTGGGTTTTCTTAGTGGGACAAACTCTTCACTCACATTACAAAGTGTCACACGAGTCAAACACGGTCCGATAGAGTGGCAGCTAGCTTGTTTGACTAATTCAGTTGCAATTCCGGACTTCTCAATCCACAGCACTTCAATTGTAATTTAACTAACCTAAATGCTCACTAGTCAGATATGTGATGCACATCGTATGGCGTATGTTAATCGGCAAAGTGACATCCATCTTTTGTGGGCACAAAGTCAAATAAATCTTTGAAAACATAAATTATAATGTTTGTTAAGGGTGTGAAAAATTGACCATGACGAGGCTCAATCTCGCAATCTTCTGATCCGAAGATGCCTAATAAGCCACATAGCCATGTGTTGCATAATGTTACAATATGATAGTATTTCTTGTCTGGTACCCTATTCATTTAAAGGTGTGAAAAAATGACCATGACGAGTTGTTTACACAACCCAACCCCATATTAATTGCAATTCACACATACCATGCACTAGAAATTACCATGTACCAGAAATTAACATCTGAGAGGAAAAGCAGTGGCTGAATCAAACTTTTGTCAATGTTCAATGCTACTGGATGCAAAGCTCAGTCAGCTTATATGACCAGCTAACAGAGGCAGATGTAATGATGAGATGATATAGCTTGGTACTTCACACAGAATTATATTGCAGTACATTTCTTTTTGTGCCCCCCCCCCTCGCCTCTTTAAAAATATGCAGAGGTCTATAGTAATATTTTACTCTTAAAGCAGAATTCATTGCTTAATTTTTTGCAAATTTGCCGAGGGTATGCTGCTGCGGCAGCCTATTTTGTTTCTATTTCTATCACCTTATCACCATTAAGTCGTTGCTTTTTTTTTACATAACATCATAATGTTCAGAACTATTGCTTAAACCTTTGTGTATTATTCTAATTTCGTCAAGCTTAAATAAAAATAAAATAAAAATAAAACCTACAAAGGAAGGGGCTGTGACTGTGAGTACAACTAGTTGAGGTATCTCTATTCATATGAACAAGTTATGAACAAAGATAATATGCAGAAAATGGCATAGCATAGAAAGAAAAAAGCCCAAAATGTGTATCGTCTCGTATATGGACTTTGATCTTGTTTGTTTGGACTTTGATTCTTGCCTCGACACAGTCTTTGGTATTGCTGAAATAATCACCATGTGTTGATTGCGCTTTTAGAACTTGAAAAGAAATAAATAAAATTGAAATGTTAAAAACTCCTGGTTGTTACACATTTCTTCCAAGGTTACGCATTCTACCATTTTAACACACAAAATAAGATTCAGATCGTTAATTCCACTTGTACAATATTTGTTATAAATGAGGAGGAACTCTCTAAGACAGACAAGCCTGTCAAGCCATTGCTTCTTGAGAGTCACCCCCTCAAATACAAAAACAGCAATAACCAATTAATTTAATTCTGGTGAAAGGTGAATTAAGCATTACTGGGACAAATGTATATGTATTGAAATTAAGTATAAATCGCTACTAAACTATAAATGGTATGATAATATAAAGAATAAGTACCTAAATCAGTGACAGTGACAATAGCAGCACCTGTATATATGTGACATGTACAATTAAAAACAAATGATTTCCTTGCAAAATCCACATCTTGCTGGTATCCAGTGCACTTATTCTTCCAATTAGCATTTCTGTTGATTTTACTTGGAATAAAATAAATAAGGGTAAATTGGAACGGGTCATCATACCTTAGATGAAATTAATGCAAAGAAACTGGTATATTTTCTACAAATTATGAATTGTAAATAATCGAACTCCCATTCCCACATATTTTTTTAAACCTGATTTGGTCGAGTTCCCATAAAGTTGAAGGAGAGAGTGATATTATATTATTATTATATACGTTGACCTTTAGGTTATTCACTTCTGTGCTATGTAGGTAAGGTTTTGACAGGCAAAACTGTAGTGTGCAAAATGCGGGGCTGCTCCGTGTGTTGGCCACCGGGGTCAGAGGTCTTCACCCAAAATACATGGCTATACGTGCATGGTATCCCAGGACTTGTACAGGCAAAAGAGACTCCGAAAAGACGTTGAACCATTTTGGTCCCACATATTGTGCCAAACTGACCATATCTACCTCAAAACTGGATACTACACGCTATCTGTACTACATTGCATTGCATTGCACCATTTTTGTACAACTTCCTTGCTTGGTGTTATCAGATCTGTGTTAAAATTGAGACAACTAACCATTAAACATACAATGTAATTCTAAGATTATATGACACGAATTTGCCTATGGAGCCAGGCTAATGAGCATATAGGAGCAGAACTCATGGATGTATATTCAGACCTAGGCCAGTCCTCCTGGCCCACCCTGGCCAGCTCCTAGACCTTATTACCAGACCAGATACTGCCGGGTGCCCTGGGTCAATGGCCGACCCGTTAACAAGTTGAAACAACTGGGCCAGGGCCATCCTTTTTCTGGGTCTTGTACACGTGGTAGGTTATTTGTGACACAATTCTTCAGGAATCTATTGATTGTGGGGCACACGGTTTCTACTGCTTGAACCAAATATCTAGGCAAGATAAACTAATTAAACTTATTAAATGAAGGTTTGTTATGGCTCCTCACGTTCTTGACCTTGTTACTTTTTATTTTGTGGGTGCTGTTGCCTTTTTTTTAAAGCTCACTTCCTTAAAACAACAAGTTCCATGACATGATCAGCTGATTGCTGTGCTGCTGACACTGACCAGGTCAACAGTCTAAAAATAGAGAAGTAACCAAAAACACCTGTTCCTGACTGGTATTCTAGCTCCCTATTGAAAAAGGTTCATTTCCTATGCACAGTGGTAGCTTAGTATTACAGTTGTACAGAACTGAACTATCTGTAATGTATATACCTAACCACACATTACCTACTCTGAAGCATAATAAATCAAAGATGTACCTTGCATTACAGGAAAATGCATGGCTAATTTCACAAGAGTTTGAAATGTAAGGAATATATCTTTTAAAAGGATGTCAGGTTACGGGTTAATGAACCTTTTGGGTGACGGTTTAGAGCTACCTTAAAATCCCTCTGTTACGTCACTTAAGTAAGTTAAGTTAGACGACATTGACTACTGAGTTTGCTTGCCATTCATTTAACATGACTTTAAGCTTGTTTGTTCCACAATTCCTTTTTGTTGATCACCTTTGCCTAGCTTTGTTGCTGTTTTATTTTACTTATTAAATCTGGAAGCTCTAGATGATTTGTGAACGGTGTTCTTCATATTTGCATTTTTGACGTATAATCAGTGTATAAAATTTGTTATATAATTTACACCCAGCACGTTGTCTAGACGGGTGATGAATCACATGACTGCTCTCTTGAATACCATTCAACCTTCTTTTGTCTTCCTTGAATTAAATGATATGCGGACACAGTTAATAATTAGGATATTTTACAGCAATAATGATATTTCTAGGCCTATACTTTATGCAATATGTGCATTTTAAACATCGTGGATTCTTAACAACCCAAGCTGTTACATCTGCCTTTCGAAAAGAGAAAATATGCTTCATCATGAATCACTTTCATTATTCCTTGTCTAATCAATTTGAAAATGATAATACTTATGGCTGACATTGATTGAACTCTAGTTTGTAAACATATACTTTAACATCGTACTGGACTTAGTGATCAGCTATACAGTATAACATGTATTCATCCTTTCAATCGTTATCATATTTATCAAAAAATATATTTATTTGCGCGATTAAGTTTGTGAGAGGTTGGCATCAATGAAGTGTTGTTTTTGACAAAAGTCCCTGGGAAATATAGACGAACATGTGCTATCAGACAAGCTATGTTTTCATTCAAAATATGCAGCAGACATTATCAAAACTTTTCTTTTGATAATTCAACGATTTACGAGTACAATCAGCCAGCTCAAATTCCCATACCCCACTTCATAAATATAGCATAAGATATGGAATCATTCACATGCAACCGATTAAGGGGAATGACCCGTGGACCTAAAAATAACATAAAAGTTTGACTTGACACAAATCGCGGACCGAAAGAAAACAGAAATGTTGAATTTTGTTTTTGGTTATGTTGAAATCAGAGATCATTGATGCCAAATTTTTATTTTATTTTTGAAGCTTGACATAAGTAATGACACATGGTATCTCAAAACAAAAGCGTGTAGATATAACACACAAATAAGATTCAGATTCAGATCGTTTATTCCTCTTGTACATTTTCTAAGCTTTTTAATTTAAAATCGTATTTAGCCTTTTCACGGTGCCCTGTATAGATTCCTTCCATATAGCCCGGCTTTTTTCCCAAAAGAGTTAGTCAGTTTAATCTGTAAAAATCCATGTCATGGGAATGACATGTTTTGGAGTGATAATTATTGACAAATGACATTATATGGCATTCATAATAGCTGAGGCAGTCTAAGTTATCGGATGTAGCTGACTGCAGCCTGTCAGTATGGTCAATCATCATCACCATCAATTAATTTATTCAATTTATTTTTTCTGTGACAATATAGGTAATTAAATGTACTTTATAATGAAAGTGCGTGTCACTGTTTTTTACACCTGTTTGTGTTTGCAAGGTACAAATATGTATGTTATTCAAAATGTCTAAAAGTTAGTTAAATGTCTAAAAAAATAAATAAGCTGTTTTGACTAACATGGTAGATGTATTGATTTTTATTTATTCATAATATATTTAAACAGGGTTGCATAATATATATAGTTGCAAAGAGCCCTGCATATGAAATATGATTCATGAAGTCATAAATTGGTACATTACTACATGTGTAACATTAATCTATATTCACAAACAGAATTTCAGTGAAAAATCCATGAATAAAAGATATAGGTGAGATTATTACAGGCACTATAAGTGTTTATTACCATCTCCAATGCGGAAAAAGAAATTGATTATAAAGATAATAGATTATAAAGATAAACTCGTTTCATTCACGAAAACAAATTAAGTGCTCTGTGAAAGAGTTCTAGTTTGTGATTGGCAATATATCAGAAGCACTAGAGTTTGCATAGTTCAAATTCTCGTCACTGTTAACCCCTTTATAATCGAACAACATGTCATTGGCCTTTAAAAATACAACAAATATGAAATTAAGTTATCTTTGGATGCTGCGAATTTCTTTTTAATTATGTGAATAGTTAATATAATGAACAAGACGGAGCTACATGGATATACAGAGAAACTCATGCATTTTTACTGGAACACAAGTAACAAATTATTGTGACATTTCTCATGATATATATGCCATATTAGGCCAATGTACTCCTTGTGTTGGCAACAAGGGCCCAATGTTGGCCCAATGTTGGCCCTATGTTGGCATTCTATAATGTATAAGGGTTATGGGCAATAGGACATCAAGAGGTGATCATAAGCAATATATCAAATATTGTTGAATGATGTAAGAAAAATTGATTCGTCAATTTGTCAACTGTCAGTTGGGAAATGGTTGCAGGAATCTCTGGTACAGGGCCAAGCCTGTTTTTTATTAATGGCCCGAAACCCCAATACTGTAACTCTAAATCGGGAATGACTGCTGTGATCAGATATTATATTTCATATTAGCTGTTACCAGTTGGCAGTCTCTTGTGGTCATTTTTAGCTGAACTGGGTCAATGTAATCAGCCCCGTTTAAAGTGTTTAATTTGGAGGCAAGTGCAAACATCAAGGTCACGTAAACTTAGATCTTTGCTGGTTTATCCAAGCTTGGATATTGCTAAAAGAGAAGTTGGGGGGAGGGGGGCGGGGGGCTGACTTATAAACGAGGAAATGGAAGGGGGGGGGGGGCGCTGGATTTAATAGAGATATTTGCCAGACATGCGCAGAGGTTATAGTACAAATGTTGCTTTGGCGAGTTGTCGCTCAGCTGTGCATGGTTTGTAATCCATGTGGTGAACTGTCCCTCTGACACCAAGCAGACAACATGCCAATCTGCCGGTAAGGCTGATATTAATACTCTTTTATGATGCTTGTGATATTTCATTTATTAATATTTGTGCAATACTGCTTTATTTATTTATTGAAGCTTATGTAAGATGACTTATGCTGTTAAATATACATAGAAAGTAACTGTTAATCAATAATTATCTTTTTCAGAAGCATTAGTTTGTATTAAGTACTCATGTAATTTGTGTAGGAACTTAATGTGGGTTGCAAAAGTATTCATTCACCTGGAGTTTGCATGTGAATCTGTCAACAATAATTCTACATAGGACAAAAATTGCACTTGCAAGCATCACAATTTTCTTGGAGGTGATAATTTAGCATATATTGTAAATTTTAAAACCACTTTACAATTGTTATGTAATGTGGCATGCCATTCTAGGGTAGGAGCACTTCCTTTTATTTAAAGGGTCTTTTCTAGTCATCAGCTGGTTAGTTAGACAGAATAAATTGCAATAACTTTGGCATTTTTTTTAGTTAGCCATTATGTCAACAATAATTTTACACAGGACCAAAATTCCACGCATCACAATTTTCTGGGCGGTGATAATTTACCATATTTTGCATGTTGCATATTGATATGCATGCCATTCTAAGGTGGTCTATAGTCTCATAACTATAGTTTATTCCGTTTTCCTTTTATTCAAAGGTTCTTTTCTAGTCATCAGCTTTGTTACACAGCAAAAATTGCAATATCATTATATTGGCACTTTTTAACCCTCAGTGCACGAAGTTTGAAGAGGATTATTATCAGTTTGAAACATAGGCTGCGCTGCAGCAAAACCCTCAGCGAATCCCACATAGCACACAGGCATCATTAAAATTGTTTAGCGTCCATCTGACAGGCAGGAGGAACACTTTCTATTTTAGAGCAGAACTTCCAATACTAATGCACTTACCCTAGTGAAATTTCATACAGTTATACTCTATATGACCTAGTGGTACCTTTTGACAGTTACAGTAATCCTCTATATGGTAAAGTGGTACCTTTTGTGAGTCACATTGACATATGTCGGTTATGTTTTACAAAATTTGGAAAACAAATTTCAAAAATATATTTTTTTTTTCATCTTCGAAACAAACTCAGACATTGAGTGTTTGAAATAAGTGGTACCAAGTTGTCTGAGACAACCATATTGGCTAAGGATGATAAATTATATAACCCAACTAGACTGCTGGATGACAAATTTATTTACTGAGTACTTTGGTAGTGTGTGCGATAAACCTGAACAATCGCGACTAGGCCTTTGTAGCATGTTACGCAATTAGAATCCAAGATGTCTTTATTTTTGAACTCTTGAATTTCTCCATTTGTTAATAGCATTCGAAAAGGTGTGTATATATTAACAGCAATTCATCCGGTTCAGTATTGTATATCCAATCTTTCTAAAGCAAAGCGGGCTTGCCAGATTTCACGGCAAATCAGTGGTTTTTTTCGCCATGGCCCTCTAGTGGAAAATAGGTGCGTGAATGAGTAGTTCAGTCAATGCACCAGCATTTCAAAAGACTCAACGGTCACTGCAGGCCACTTTGCTGTGCTAAATATAGATACATTTTGTAAACACTGGTGCTGATTTGGCACTCTACAGATCGTTGCGACCAATCAGACTGATCTGAATAAACCAGGTAATTAGATAAACCCATTGCTAGTTTTCTAGCAAGGCCGAATGGTGTAGCTATGCGAAGATGGCCGCTTGCTTTAGGAAGATGTGTATATCCATTTCCTGCCAGTTAATTTGTTTGTTTTGGAGGTTTTATGCACAGTAAGGAGTATTCAGTTCTCTAGAACTATCAATACGATAGCATGTCCCTTAAATAATCAACATCAAAGATTATTGTTTTTATGTCCAAATACTCATACATGGGCTATGACAATGCTTCCGAAGGAATATATGAAATTCAGCAATTATACAATAACAGTGTTAGAGAAAATATCTTACATGTATTGGGTATAATTCCATACAAAATAAACCAGTACGATTTGTATTTAATGGGTATTTAAATAGATATTTAAAGTTTAAATACAAATAAACACAAATCTTAAAGGTTTATTTTGCATAGGATTATACTTAACACACCAATATTCATGTGATGTAATTTTATGAAAATGTTATATTTTGCACTTCTAATTAAATTGTAATATTTAGGTGTCTGCATGTGGAAACTTTACTTTATTGGTAGTTCCAAGTAATTTGATGTACAAGAACTAAAGATTGGCTTTTGAAAAATTTGACGTAATTAAAATTTATTACCTCCAAAAGACTGTGATGATTTTTTTTTATTAGCTGACATATCAGCTTGTAAACCCAAGGAGAATGAATACTTTTACAACCCAAAAGAGGCACTAAGTGCATGAGAAAATGCATGGGTCACTGCAACAAGCATTGTAAGGATTACATCATTATTTTAAAGCCTTATTATCATTCTGGAGCTTGTATATCAATCAATTAGGGCCTATGACCAGTCAATGCAGCCATGTCTGATTTAAATTGTCAGCTTTTTGACCAGCTGCCAGAGGCAAAAACAATAATGGATGATAAGGCTTACAGTCCACACCATGTTGCACATTACACATTTACACCATGGGTCTTTTATTTGTCTCAGCATAGACACCAAGTACAATACACAATACACCTACAATTTAAAGTCAACGTTCAGAATAGAACCCCATTGACAGCTCTATTGCAATATATGGAAGAGACCCCAGCCCCTGTTGAGTTATTTAGTGTTATTTAATAACACTTTGTCTTAGACAATGTAATATATGTCATTATACAATCATTATAATTGATTTCTTAGTCAAAAACATCACTTCACATGGCATTTCCTGAATTGTTATCACAATTTTAATTTCTTTTTCTCCAGTAAAATACCAGCAAAGATGCCTCCAAGTTTCCCACAGTCATGTCGCCAGTTCAAAAGGCATTTGAGTTCCAGTCAGAAATTTTTGCAGCTGCTCTTGAACGGAACTGAATTTGTGAAGCCCATTACAGAGATGCCAGGACCCAGGAGTTTGCCATGGGTAGGAACTCTGTATAAATATATTACAGGTACTTGGGAAATAAAGTGTATTCTGCACGCAGTATGATTTGCCAGGGTGCGTTGTCTTGAAGTAGGGTGTTTCAGAGAAGGTTCTGTTTTGGGCTTCATTGCCAGTTAATGATACCAACATGACCACAATTAGCTGCTAACTGCTAACCACAAACTGACCATTATCATTGAGACAACGTTCCAGTACAATGCCATGCAAAATTAAACATTTTTTTCGTATTCTTTTTCACAGGTGAATACGATTTCAAAAAACCGTACAAAAAGGGAGTGTGTCTCAAGGAGCAGTATGGCCGGGTAGCCCGTGAAGACCTCTTACCTGGAGTTCGAATGATCCACGTCTTCGATGCTGATGATGTTCAGAAAGTTCTCAAACATGAAGGTCGGTGCCCTAGAAGACCAGTTCCACAGCCTTTGAAGATTTACAGAGAACAACGAAACTTCTCTGGGGGCCTGGCCACTTTGTGAGTACAGTAAGAATTATTTTTCTGATGTCATAACTATCCCAGATATATCCATTCATATCCAGGTATCCATTGCATGGCTTAGCTCAGACGAAAGGGCACTCTCATAAATCGTAGGATATGATGACCTTGAATTTTGTTACTCACAAAGTTTTTTGTTTCTTATTTGTCAGTTTGTTTTCCTTGACCTTGAATTTCCCTACTCAAAAAGTTTTTAGTTTCTTGTTTTTAGTTTCACAAAGTTTCTAGTTTCTTGTTTTTTTAGTTTCACAAAGTTTTTAGTTTCTTGTTTGTCAGTTTGTTTTCTTTCTTGGAAGGCATTTTCTTTTAATGTACAGTTATAATGAATCGAAGATACTAAAGGAAAATATCAATTTGTGAGGTACAAATGAAATCCATTGGAAACATTGTAAGATAAAAATGACATTCATTGCAATGCAATTTTGGAAAAGTTTTCAGCATAAGTATTTCCAATTCTTTTAATAAATGGGCACAAATATTAAGATGTCCAAAAATAGGTTTTCTATAATTTATTTATCCTAGTTGGGTATTTTTAGCAAAGTTAGAACCGTTTAAAAAATTCGACTCCATCTGTCATTTTCAAGCAAATGACATTGAAATATTGTAAAGTTTTATTATTTATATAGAAAGCTTCCATTTTCTGCTTCTTCAGGTCTTGTATTCATTTCTTTGCAATATTATATATTAGGCACCAACCCATATATACACAACCTACTTTTGTGCTTCAAGAACATTAATGATGGAATTATCACATTTTCATGTTGCTGCAGCCTTATTGGATTTATTTAAATTTCACTGGTTTATTTTTCCTTATACCCAAAAAATATTGTTCTAGGACCCTTATTAAAAAAAAAATCCAAGAATCATTTTTCACTCCATGTGAGGATTCTGTTTTTACTAGTTTTCGTAACTAACGAGTGATGAAATTATCAATTTAAAAAATGTAATATTTTCCTTAACTCTAAGAAAAACACATCGGTGTCTACCTTAAAGAGCAAAAAATTCATGTGTCATATTAGGCGCCTTGAATATGCTATTACTTTCAAAAATTCCGTACTGGCAGAACAAGGTCATTTCAGCACTATGCCAATATTACAGGAAACGAGGATTTTTTTCAGTCAGTTTTTCAAAAAATATATTTCGTTATCTATTTTTTCATATTATCACTCATTTACAGAAAGATTAAAAAAGTTTTGATAACTTTTTCAAATATTGAAAATGCTGCATTTTCACTTTGGCCAACCAAGCTTTCATGCCAAACTTTCCAGTCTAAAGAAACCCCTCCTCAAGCGCCTCCTTAAGGGAAACTATTATAGATAGGGGACTTCTAATTGCTTTAATCTTCGTTTGAAAGATAAATCTTGTTATATGCAAAATTTGAAAAAAATCGGGGATGGTCATGTGGAAAGGTTTGCACATATTATATGCTTTTCTCTGATACAGACAGTTACTATAACATGTAGCTAGACTGATGATTAAATAATTGCACTAGCTACCTGCCTGTGTCAACCTTCACATAATCATAACTCATACTATGCTATAAACCAATGTTTAAAATTATGTCCGGACCTATCAGAAATAAGATTTAGTTTAAAAAAAAAATCAGATTTGAGGCATTGTATCCAGTTAAAAAGTATTGGTGAAAAGATCAGTATTCGTCTTAGGCCAGAGAGATGCACATTGACTTCTCTCAAACTGTTTTCAAGGCCAGAGTTGAAAAAACAATTACTTTGACCATGGAAACAAGCACTACTATTTAGTGCAATACTGTGATACTGTATCAAATGTTAAACTAATTTTACACTGAACAAGTGTGTCACAAAAAACATGCAAACCTTAAGTTAAAAAAATAAAGATAATAATTTAATGTGAAAAATATGATATGTGTTCTTAAATTTATGATTTCCATAAAATGACCCGGGTATATCATGAATTAAGATATATCAATCAATCAACCATCAATCAATCAATCATGGCTGTATATCATTAACCACCTTTACAGTAAGTAAACAATATTTAAATAGGCAGGGATCAAATTACTTTAGGAGGTTTAAAAATGGGAAACTGGTCCGGAAAAAACTATTCTCCCACAAAAAAAAAGTGGAGATATTCTGCATTTGTAGGTTAAACACGGAAATATTAAGTTTCTTAAATATTCAAATATTGATTACTACAGCAACCAATCTCCACCCTGATATCATTCCAAATCGGCCCGTTTCCGTGTAGACCACTGTTGGTACGACATCGGATCAACATCGCCAACGTCGTGCCGACATTGAAACGATTTGGAATAGTGGATTTTCACGGAAGGTTTTCTGTATTTACACCAGATGGCTAAAACATAACACTGCTATTCTATTGGCTGAAAAAGTTCCCGCCTTTGAATGTGATTGGCTGAAGCAAAGTGCATCCTAGCAGCAGTATTTTTAGTGCATTTTAATGTATATTTGACACTTTATCATTTAGTTGATGTTTGTTATTTTTCTGAGAAAGTTATATTTATTGAATCAGTTAGTTATTACCTACGGTGTCTGAAAAGCAAAATGAGTAATTAAAGGAGAGGAAAGACTTATGTCCTGCTGAATTCAGGGCTGTTCAGTGAAAAGACTATATTAACCACACAGTTTTTATTCGGTAAAAGTATGCAGCGTAATATTTCTCTTTTTATATTTTTGTACCGTTGTAACAGCACTTCCATAGAAAGTCAACATCAATCAATCAACATTTGTTCCAATACTTTTTATGTGAAGAGACACAATTATTATGGTGTTCTTTCCTGAAACAGAAGAACCAGACTAAGCCCAATTTATAAGAAAGCTGAGATACTTGTGTTAGAAGATCTAGTAGATTTCTCTGTTAGGTATTTCATATAGGTATGTGAATGATACTCTGCCAAAACGTATTGGCCAATTTATTTGAAATTCCATCGCATAACCTATTAACTAGAAATAGAAACATTTTGCAAACACCCCATACCCTTCAGATTTATAATAGTTTTTTAGGAAGAGCTCCGCACCTTTGGCTGCACTTACCACAGCAATTAAGAAATGTAAATACTCTAATATCATTTGTAAAATCCTATTCAAAATCACGTTTCAATCATTATTAGCATTATATATTTTTTTCTCGTTTCATTGCAAAATGGTGTTGATAATACGAAAAATTAAGTCCATTGTTTATTTTTCTCGTTTTCTTGTTGCCTTGTTTTATATATTCTGTATTTTTGATTGAGTAAAAAAAATTTCTTTTACTTGGGGGCATCCACCCTATGGGTTACTGTATATTGTTATACTCGAATGTACCCCCATTACCTGTCAGTTTTGTGATATTCCTGTAGTATGTAACACTAAGTTGTAAAATTGTATTGCCGGAGATTAGTGAAAATAAATAAACTCTAACTCTTTCTACTTCTCAGATTTTAAAATTCCTTATCATAGGGAGTACATGAGCAAAGACATCAATAAAATAATTTGATTAGTATATTTTTTTTCCATTCTCAGACACGGAGAAGAATGGCAAAGATACAGAAGTCACGTTCAGAAGTACACCCTGCGTCCGAAAATTGTGGCAAGCTACATGAAGAGCCAGGAGGTGATAGCACACGAGTTTGTGGAGCGAATGGGCGACCTGAGACAGCCTGGGGGAAAAATTGAGGATTACATAACAGAGCTGTACAGATGGGCTTGTGAATGTGAGTATGTCATGAGAAAAAAAGAAAGAAATTTACAATTAAAGTTACAGAGTTTTAAGGCAAATTAAATGATTCTTAAGTGTGGATTTAACTTTAAGAAGCTACTGCATAACAGTTAAATGTTTTTAAACAGCCTTAAATAAGAAAGATATGGTATACAATGTACTTTGAATGTTGCTGTAGCTGTTGCTGTGATTTGGTTGTGATCAAACTAAACAGTCAGTCACATGATATGCAGATACCTAGTTGTTGTCTTGTTTACACAGTACAGTCCATGGCAATTGACCCAGCACCGTGACAATGTCATAGCCATCATTTACATTTGTTACAGTTGTTATAGGATAGGAGTATATAAGCTTTCCCAGCCTGGTTTACCAGAGGAAGCCATCAGAGCCACAATTGTGTTAAAGAGGAAAGGAACTTTTGGGAAATAAAGAAACAGTTTTCAGAATGGAAACAACCATACCATATGTAATAGTAAACGTTACATTTTGAGCAAACTTGAGCTCAGAAAAACGGAAGTACAATGCATTTTAAAATGTTTATTAGAAAAATCTCCCTAGTTTAATAGTATATCATGCGAGTATAGTCAAATATGAAACACAGTTTTTGTCTTCTTTCATCTCATTTTATTATTCCTTGAGATTTTTCTTTTACATAAAAGAATATATTAACAATAGCCCGTGTCAAGTATCTAACGAAGTTAAATAAAAGTTAACATCATGCATAATATTACGAAATAAATAGTGCTTAACTCTGTCAGCTAACTGCTCCTATCATAGTACTGGAGTAATTTTTATACCTGGGCCTAAGCCTTTATCAAGTATAGAACTATCATACTATGACAGCCCAGGTATCTTTAAGCGAACGAACGCTCTAAATTTTGACAACATATAGGTCAACGCAGCAGCAGCACCGGCAGCGTAGGCAGGGAGGGGGATGCATTCATATACTTTATATATCTCTTCCATGGCCTTTCTTCTTTATAAGCAGTGACTTTAGCTTCAAGTTTAAAAAACCACCAACACTATCAGTTCCACTAGCAGCTTCCAATACATTACTGTCCTTGTGTTTGGGCCCTTGCCTTTTTAGCAGCATTGGTTAACATCCATTAGCCCTTGGAAAAGAGGGTCAATCCTGTTTCTTTAATTCACGAACAGCCATGTCCACAGCGCGTCGACAAACAGGAACTGGTGCCAAGTCACCATCGTCATAATTACCAATTTTCAAGTGTTACTGTTGTACTCTTCACTAAATACCAGTGGAGGTGATATGGGATCAATGTCATGCATGCTGCCATCCCATAATACTCTCATCACCAAAGCGAGGCTCTCTACATCACGTGTCAGTGGACCCCATGTGACCTTGATGCAAGAGTCTCCAATACTAATCAGCATCCTGACCACTGGGCAGGTGTTCATAAACTTTGCTGTCACTTCCGATGCCCAAGATGGAACCACTTTCGACACGAGCACCTTCTCTGCTTGAAGATCACCCTGGTGTGCGTGAGGTGTCGTGAGGGTTCCCAACTTGGGTTGCTTGATTCCACACTCAATCCCAATTGTGGCTGGTTTTATCTTGCAAAGATTACCGCTCCATGACGCCTTAAAATCTGGACAAGTGCTGAGTCCCTTTTTGACTTATCCAAAAGATGTACAACTGCTCCTGTCGTACTGGAGTGATTATTAAAGCCAACATTGTCCTTAATTGTGACAGCGATCCCAGCATGGAGTCCATCTTTCTTTCCGGCATCAATTGCCTGCTTCCTGTACTGGCTCCACTTAGCACTTTGTCACTCTATGCAACTTCACTGCCCTGTGTTGGAATGCCTTCTAGACTTCAGTTGCAGTAACACTGAGGTCCATGATGTGGTCTCCTTTTACGTCAGACACGCTTTCTTCCAAGTCGTCGATCGCTTTTTTGACTTCCTTCTGTCGCCTTTTCCGGATAGCATCATACTTTTTTGTTAAGGAGTAATTCTTCGTCACCCCAGCAATCACTATGGTTGCAATGATGCCCAAAATCACAGCCATACGTCGTCAGGTTCAATAAATATTCACTGTAAAGTGTAAAATATATGTAATCCAAGTCAAGATGAATACAGAAGAACGTTTGATTCTCTACTGTCAGATCTGTTTGAGTGTTCCATTGCCATCCTGAAACTTTCTGCTTTATATACTCCTTTTGAAGCTCCCTCATTGTATTATGATAACAACTGAGTCATGGGCTTATCTCAAGTATTTGTCAAAAAAAGTGGTAAACAAATATCAGATAAAAGAAAGAATTCTCTCCTTTCTACACACTGACTCCGGTACTACTATTATTTTGCAATCAAATATGTATCTTTTATCTCATGTAATTTTTTGACACTACACTTGGGATATGGTTAATAACATGTAATTTATTATCACGAAAAAAGTTAACAAAGCTATTGTGCAGATTGTCCATATGAGCAATATCATACATATATGTACCACTATTTTTTGCAGCTGTGGCGATAGTTTGTTTCGACACTCGTCTTGGTCTGTTGGACAAGCGGAAAGAAAATGAAAACGAGTTTTTCGTAACTCTCGGAAAATATTTTGCCTGTTTACAAGACCTTCTTTA
This sequence comes from Alitta virens, assembly GCA_932294295.1. NCBI lineage: Eukaryota > Metazoa > Annelida > Polychaeta > Phyllodocida > Nereididae > Alitta > Alitta virens. The sequence continues at coordinate 39,226,479 of OW028574.1, read as the reverse complement.
CTCCACTCAGATACATGTCAAACTGCAAACAAAATGTTGGAAGAATTATGTGAAATACAGCGATGTCATGTGGGAGTAAGTGCATTTTTTAATTCATAACATGCAGCTTTACAGCAGATCTCACAGACTTGGAAACAGATCTCCAGAGGACGTCATGTGAATCCAAGACTCCCATTGGCTGAGAGACTGCCAATGGTAGTCTGGAGTTTAGTTTCACTGTCCGCTGTAATATATTCTCTAAACCTGAATCGACACGTTACGTCTGGTAAAATATCTTATCAAACTCTGAAGTCGTTATTCAATTTAAAGCTTAATCAATATTATAATAGTCTGTTATACTAAGTTAAATGTTGTTTCTAAATACTTTTCTTGCACAGTAATACCCTTTTTGTGTATTTTATGAAGATAAATTGTCCATTTTGCAGACACACTTTGCGAATGGTGAATAATGCAATGGAGAAAATGGACAAAAGTAACGAAGAAAACAGCAACTCACAAAGGAGTCTTCTTGAGTCTCTCCTGTCCGAGGAGTCATTGAAACGAGATGAGGTCATGGTGTTAGTCAATGATCTGCTCACTGGAGGGGTCGAGTCAGTAAGTTCACCTATACTAGTATAAGAACCATTACAACTATTTTTCATAGACTGATTTTCATAGATACTAAACTTTAGAGGTAAATCCGTTCATGAATCCTATCAATTGTTTAAACCTCTATAAACCTCAATAGTAGGGAGGATAGAAACCACAACGATACAATGAGATAATTACCAATTCATGAATAATAATGGGACAAGAACCACTGCAGTAGCAAGTTATATGGGTTTACATCTGTACAAATTGACAAAATTGACAGAGCGACATTACCCTTCTTAACCAAGGACAAAGTGACACTGAAGCTCTTAAATAATGATGCACATAAGAGAAATATCTCCTTTAATTAAAAGTGACAGGCAATTACCAGTTCTGATATTCTTGGTTATTATTAATTGGGTTAAAAAGTGACATGAGACATTAAGATTCTTTCCTGAATGGCGAAATGGGACATTGCTTCCTATTTTGGGTTATAGACGACAACAAGCAAAATGTTGAAAAACATAGTAAAGCAGAGGTACAAAGGATACACACACCAATATAAATCATGAACAGTCAGACACATCATGTTCTGTACAATCATTGATTCCAATGAAATTCAATTGAGTGCTTATGAATTCATTAAGTCCACCATATTGCTTGTTGTCGCCTATAACTATAGGGGCCTGTATATTTATCACAGAACACCATTTCAACTTTCACCTCGGTGGCCTTATGCACCTTTGGTATATTTAAATACATTTGATTTACTCATGGAAAGATATGATGCATGTTCCAAGCCATTCATATACTACAAAACCATCTGAACTTAATATACACAATTTAAACTATCCAAACCATAAACCATTGACAGCAATTGTGATTGCATTGTCTCTTTGCATTGTCTCTTTGCCAGACAGCCCACACCATGGCCTTCCTCCTCTGCAACTTGGCCAACCACCCGGAAGTGCAGGAGAGACTCAGACAGGAAGTGCTGACAATGGTGCCCCATGGGAAACCCCTTGACGAGAATGTCCTCTACCAGATGAAGTACATGAACGCCTGTCTCAAAGAATCTTTCAGGTTTGTTGCTATGTATAAATCATATATGGGGAAGTTGTTTCACAGAAATGAGATTGTCCCAATATATGATGAAACTGTTTTCATAGCCAGCTGCATGATGCGAACCATATATGCAAAAGTAATTGGTTATATATATATAAACTTTTATTGACAAATCCATATCAAAAAGATACATGTGTCAAGTTAAAACATCAAAAACATCAAGTATGTACAATAGAATAGCAGAAAGAAAATTAAAGAAAGCAATGCAAGAATGATACAACATGAAGTTATAATATATATACACAATGAATATTTTAATATGCACCATAGTGTACAAATCACATGTTAACATAATACTGATTGTTAAAGAGCTATGTATAGTCTCTAAAATATTGAAATGTTTCTACACATAAATACACAATGAACCGAGTCACTAAATAGTTCGATAATTAAAAATAATCATCTCCTATAATATACAAATGTACAATATAAATTGAAAAAATAAAACACAAGAAGCAGCACCAGTCACTGTATATTAATATATATATATATATACAGACATGCATATATAGGCCTAATAACAATAAAAGAGTGAGGAATTTTATACTGGTCATCAATGAAATTGTAAAATGACTAAACGCTGGGTCTAATTTTGGTCGTGCTATTTTATTTTTTTATTCAGTTTATTGTATGCGTTTTATGAAAGTAAAAAGAAAAGCTAAACTATATTCCACTTAAAGAGAAAATGGTCGGTACTGGCGTGATTGTTTTCAGCATGATCCGCAACAGTTTTCTAAAATTTGGGAAAATGGCTTTTTTAATTGCATAATACATATGAATCGTGTGTAGTTCAATAGAGCCATCTAAGTGGCCTATGAATATTTTCCATTTTTACATAGCCTTATAGCATTTTGTTTGTCTGAAATATGGGTTACCCAATACACATGGAACGGCAGTTATCCATGCCAAATACATTAAAAAATAACTGACACACTTGGCTCAGACATTACTAATGTAATTTTCCGGTCAGAAGGTTCTGCATGGCCTATTACTAAACCTAGCTTCTCTACAGCTTACAGAATATAATATTTACTGTGTACAAATTGAACGATAGACAGTGCACAATGAATTTTCTCACTTAGACGATATATATAGAAAATTTAATTTGACCCCTTTCGCCATTTGATTAACAAATTAGTCAGGCTTTGTATTGTCATGTACAGGGTGCGGCCTAAAAACTTGCACTGGGCTTCTCTTCTTTGGGGATAGCTCTAGGTTACTCAAATGCTTATGAGGTCTTTTAAAGTTTTGCCACATTTGGTCAGGGGTATAAGCAATTGGTCATTGTGATATTTTTGATCTTGTAATGTCAGACAATATCAGTGTCTGAATTATTGAGAGGGTGCATGCTGCAGGGCGTGTTCTGAGAGACACATGTCACAGAAGTCAGACTTCGGTCTGCTTGCATAGTGTCTCTAGTTTAAGAAAAGTTGACAAATTAGAGATTTCCTAATTAATACACCTCTGAAGCCATCGAAAATATACCATTTGCAGAGAATCCTCCTTCAGTGTTTTCTATACATGCATATGTATATTATGGTATTAGATGATAAGAAGGTTGGTTTCAGTTTTGATCCAGCAAGGTCATAAAGTTAAAACAGAGATATATAATGGTATTCCAAAGGGACCTTTTGAATCTACAACTAATCTGGAAAAAATCACATGATTTTCAGGTAGATAGGCCAGTTAATAAGACAGAAAAGACAGAAAATTAATCAGAATCCAAAATGGCACTTTCCACCTCAAAGGTGTCAATGGTCTACATTCTTATTAAAAATGAATCTATTTGTCCTGTTTTTGGTGGCAAAGGTCAATAAAGGTGACTGTAACACATCTGTCTGATCAGTGACGTAATCTAGTGCTTGTATAGAAAAGGCCGAGATGAAAATGACCCGAAGGTGTGATAAGTGTTCATGTGCCATATTTAGATCCATATTATCAATAATTTGTGAGGAAACAATAAAATATATTAATAAAGATAATGTAGGACTATGATTACTTTTGTGTGTATGACTGCAGGTGCATGTGATGATTATCACTTGAAATAATAACAGAAGAGGTAGCAGTAGCTGCTGATGCAAGTTTTTATGCCGCACCCTGTAGAGTGACGTGTTTGACTAAGAAGTTCTTGTAGAATATTAACACACAGGACATCGTCTGAGGCTGACAAAATTAATCTGCTAAAAATTTTAAAATTGTTTGTGAATATGACCTGCATGGAAATGTAGCTGGTCTGACAATACTAAAGAGCCATTTCAAAAATGATTTTCCCTTTTCATTCCTTTCAGAGTGTTGCCTTCTGTACCTTATGGGGTGGTTCGAATTCTCAGTAAAAATATAACTCTTCAAGGATACGAAGTCCCTGCTGGTGTAAGTGAAAGAAATTGACAAGCATTGGTCATTACAAGAAAGATCGAATTCATGTGTCTAATGGTTGCCGAGTATTTGCTTACAAAATTATGATAGTTTTTGATCTGAAACCCCATGCTTTTTGCTCCACCAGACTCCATCTCGTTTTTTCACCCTTTGTATTCAATTTTCATTTTTAGGCGGTCTGTATTGGAGCCGTCAAGTGGGTCAGTGGGTCATGAGTCTTTTTTGTGTCTCCCCTTTTTATGACTCATTTTCGCATATTCTATTTCACATGCTATTTCGATTCTGTTGGGTAGAGAATTTTGTACACTGTATTAAATGTATTATGGTCTGAAGGCCTTTGCCCTTGCCTGATCAAATCTCACATATCCCTGGCTATGCATTTGATTGGTGCTGCCTAAGACCCAAAAGGTACTCCAAGATATATCATTTCATCATTACATTAGTTTCTGCTGTAATAATATTTATTATATTCTGTAAAGTTAAAGCTCAACCTAGTAAAAATCACTGCCAGTTTGTCATTTAACATTGTGACATGTACAAATATCTCTCTCTCTCTATATATATATATATATATAGTGACCAATGTAGGGGAAGAGGGGGTGAGATGTCACACATAATTTAATAAGGTCAAGTCAGCTGTGACATCTCACCCCAGACAAGGGTAAAATGTCACACGGCAAAGTGACAAGACTGACTTCAAACAAAACATCTTTATTTGCAGAATGAGCCAACATAGAGGAAACATAAACTAGCATAGATGAGAAAACTTGACTTAATTTCCACCTATCTGTAGAAACCTGTTGGCCTATATGACCAAACTACATCAGGTTATGTCAGATATAATGTTAGAATATTACAGCAAGCACTGACTTATTAAAAAAAAAATTGTGCCCACTTATTGTGCTTGCATGGTCACAATGAGACATCTTACACCACGGGAAATTTTGCAACTTAAGTTGAATTTCACAGTTATTGCAGGAATATGAAAGTTGCGAGAAAGTTACTAGTGCCAAAAATTTAGTTTGGACTACAAAAGAATCAATAGGCAATGACATCTTACCCCCTCTCCACTACATATCAGTGTTAACAGGAATTTTGAGGTTAACCTCTTATCCCATTGTTTGCAGACAATTATAATGGCCCATACTATGGTGACCAGCAAAGACAGTCGATATTTTGAAGATCCGGGCACCTATCGCCCAGAGCGGTGGCTGTGTCCCAAACAAAGCCACAATTCTGGGGAAAACCATCCTTTCGCTGTTCTGCCTTTTGGGTTTGGACCCAGGATGTGTGTGGGACGAAGGTTTGCTGAGCAAGAGCTCTACCTCCTCATCATCCATGTAAGTGTCAAGTAAAAGAAAGAATTTAATAAAATGAAGCGCGGAGAATGTGCATGTATTCAAGTGAATGAATGCAAAACGGAAACATCCATGCATGTACTACCATTACCATTATGTTGCCTCTCTCTCAATAATGTTATTTTATGAAATGCTAAATACTGTATATTATTGTTCCTAATATGTCGTACAGAAGCTTCGGCTTGGGTCAGATATTTTGTATTGTACATTGAATGTGACACCGTGATTTAAAACGACTTTAAATAAAATTGTACTACGTATTTCTGGCACAGGTTGTTTTGTATTTCACAGATTCTGCGGAAGTTCCGAGTTCACAGCAACTACACGGAGCCAGTTGGACAAACAGCAAGGACTTTCATGGCGCCTGATGGACCTTTGAGACTTACCTTTGAACCACTGTGATCACAGATGGGAAACATCCGAGATGGAAACAAATAAAACTAGCTTCAACATCGCACAAATTTTCAAAGTCACATAAAACAAAGACACCTGCTCTATTATGTACCCATGGAACATGTTCACACCAGTTGTAGAAAATTATATACAGCCTTTCCTCTTTAATGAGACCAGCCTGCAGATTTTGGACACTTGAAATGTAAGAATGTTGTAAATATTGGGAAATTTGCGTACCATTACATACACTGTTACAAGTTCACCCACCCATATGCTACATATGAAGTCATATTAGCAGATACAGAGCTCTGCATGCAATGCAAATCACATTTATGTATGCATTTCTCATTTCCATGATCACTGTTTATTAATACAGCTATTCTAATGGTATTAATAACTTCTAATTAATTTAATATCATTCTCTGCAAATGTGCACTTTTTTCTTACACATTTTTATACTATCTGCAAATATGTAAAATACAGAAATTACGGATGTTGTACAGATAGATTTTTTTTTTTTTTAAATGTGAAATAAAATAAAAAGAAACAATCATCTAACTAATACATAGACTGGACAAATGTCATTTGAGGTGAAGATGTTTGCTGAGGCCTGAGGGTGTGCTGTGGTGCAGTCTATGTTTATCATGGCAGATTTGGCAGATTCCTGGTCCCTGCAGGACTAGGCAGATGACATACACTAGACCGATCCATCAGTCCCTTATTAGAGAGGTTTAGATAACACATGTGCAACATGACGTTTCACCAACATTAAAAGGGAAAAAAACGAAAAAGAACCACCGGCGGGACTCGAACCCGCAATCCCCGGCTTACTCAATTCACTGACCATTAGTGAACCATCGGTAGGAGGCCGATGCCTTATCCATTGGGCCACGGTGGCACATGGTCGTGGCCCATGAATGTGCTATGCTATTCTTAGACCTATATTGGCGTACCTAAAAATACCTTGTGCATTTTGCTCACCCTGGTGTGTTTCGCCAAAAACGTGGAAACAAAGATGCCGAGTTCTGGCAGAGTGAATGCGTGAGTTTTGGTTTCCAGCCAGTGTACATTAAAATGTTAAAGATTTATTTTGGTCATTGCATTAAATAAGAAATACTAATATGTAGCCTACAATCAGCGTCGTGCTGGCTGGGTGAAGACAGTGGCCCTAAGCAAAGCAGCTACAGTTAGCACAAAGAGCGTAGACTGTTAAAACTGCTCTTTCCGCTAGGGGGCGCGGCTCTGCTCAGCTAGAACTGTTTTAGACCTCTTTGGTAAACATGCAGGGACTCGCCTCCGCAAAAAATGTGCTAAATTAAAGATACCACACACTTTATTGGCATTAATAACACAGCAATTATAACTATGCATCTGTGTGAATTAAAATTTAATTATATTATCCATAAGGTTGTTGTCCACCAAATACCATATACTCAGCATTTGTTATTTATTTATATATAATTTAGTAAGTGCTCAGGATAATCAAATTATGAATATCATCATATGATCATAATAAATATGTATATTTCATGCATATTGCTGCACAAGTGCTCCCCAATTAGGGGCGGGTTTTTGGGTCATTAAGCTTATGCCAAGTTATGGACCGAAATGTCGCGCCAAAAATTTCGGTCCATCTCCACAAGAAGATGATCGACACTCCATCTACTCTTTGCCAACAGGAAAATGCCAGCAGAAAACAACTTTAATCAATGTTAATCCATTAGGCTTTTTCTGACAGTAGTAAAAAATGCACTCTGATTTGAGGTAAGAATGTAGAAGTTCGATCTTGATATGTCTCTGTAGGTCTTATAGTTGCTGAGTTCATAGCTGTTCATATATCAAAGCGACTGTCCGCATGTTTACAGGACAGAGGATAGTTAAAATTTGCAAATGGTCTACATGGGGGAGAGTTTGGAATTTGAAAAACAAAAATAAAATAAAAATTTAAATGAATAAATAAAAATAAAAATATATATACACACAGTTTGGGAGGGGATTTATTATAATATTATATGAAGTAACAATGCAGAAAAATCATTAAAAAGAGTTACTCCCATTTGTTTATTGCACAATATTTCAATAAAATGAATTTAAAGCGTTAATAAGGCTCCTATAGGCCAGGCCCTATTTACATCATTTCACAAGAAAAAATTATACCATGCAGTCAGATGTTTTCCGCAGAAAATATATAGTGACTTGTAATTACAAACTGATGTAACAATTAACCTGGCCTACATATTTATAAGGATAATGCAGTATATATAGGCCTCACAGTACATGAATTGTATATATATGTATTCTAAAACCAACTGTCTGTTCAACATTGTTAAAATCATAAACTGATATTCCTGAGATAATTACATAATTTCCTGAGTTTTAATGCGTGCATAATATTGGCTTACATTTTTGTATTTTGGAAATCATGAGAGTTCTGTAAATAATCACAAGAATGTCGAGATCTGAATTTCACAAAAACAAGGAAAGTTCATTTCAAAAGATGAATCACAAGTCTAACATCTCAATTTATCTTGATGATAGCACTTGTGAATTTCCCTAGCTATATTTGTACAAAGTGCATAATTATTGTAGACTGTAGACTGAAAACATCATATGATGATATTGCCAAATTGGTTACCAGAAACCATATCTGACTAGCTAGCAGTGCAATCTGGAGATACTTAAGAGTACAATGTAGTTATACCACACTCTTCAGTGAGTACTTAGTACTTAATTTTGTGTTGGACCTAATTCCGTGATTACCCTCAACCCTAATAAACATCTCGTGCCAAAGGCACATAAGTAAACAAATTATATTTTGATGTGTAGTTAGGCTATGACAATGAAAAATTAAATTTAAGCACTCACTTGTGGATTAAGGTTGCAGGTTTTCTCGGAATTAGGTGAACTAACTCTACAACACAATTACGTAAGAACAGAATACATGATGATATATATATATATATATGTATATATATATATAGTTTTAGCTATGATCATAATCTGGTAATACACATCATGCAGGATCAGCACTATCTCCTCTTTTTCTTGTAGTCAAGATCTTAATTTTCCAAACTCATATGACATGATGTAGTTCATTCAAATAAGAGATTCATAACTACTCATGTCATAATCCATAGTTGGTCCTCAAAAAATCTATAACAGCTGAAGTACTAGTGAGTCCATTGAAAATCCGTTTTTCAGGCTTTGGAATAGTCGAGTCGAGCATTTCAATGAGATGGTGGTGGAAAATGGCAAATGAAGTCCCTGTAGACAGTGACAAATCCACCTGAAATCACAGATTAGAACGACCATGCAAATATAAGACTATAGTAATTTAATAAATTAATGTCTCATGACAACATGCTACTGGTCTGATGATCTTAAAACAGTTTTTAAATGAAGTAATAGTATTACCCATTCTTTCACACACTCCAAGGGAGTTGACTCAAACCCAGCATACATGGCAGGATTAGCAAGAATTCCTCGGGCAGCCATGACACCTGGGGGGAAAAAAAATGAAATCTCTACAAATGACATATTTAATACTTTTAAAGGAACATAACCGTTAGAAGTAATGCAAAATGATATAATATCTCATCAATACTGACCATCTACTCCAGTTTTTTCTTGAACAACATGAGAATCCTGGAGGCTAAAGATATCCCCATTGGCAATGACAGGTATGTTTACGTTTTCTTTGATGAGTCGAATTGCATCATTGTTGACAGGCTGTCCTCTTTGTTCTGGGGTGCGCCCATGGACAGTGAGGAAGGACACGCCAGTCTTTTCCACTTTTTGTGCTAAGTCTATTGTTTTCCTGTTGGCAAAACAATAATAGTCATAACACCAATCCTGAAGACTCAATTATGCTGCTAATTTTTGAAAACAAATTCTGGATCTGGCGACAAGATGATAATCACTTGGGCAATGGCCAAAAGTGGACCTATATATTTGGCAGTCTGACCTCTTAAGGTTCATATTCTAGACAGGATTTGATTAAACCCCCCCCCCCCCCCCTCCCTTTCATAGAAGCCTTCTCCAGTTCATCAGGCCACTCGATCAGAAGTATACAACTCTAATCTCTCTTCAATACCTGGCTGTTACCAACATCATGTAATATGAGAAAGATCACAATTGCATAATTTATATCATACTAACCGTAAGTCATTGTGGATTCTGATTTTGAATGATACTGTAAATTCTGTTGATTGCACTCGTCGTCTTGCTGCACTGATGATATCTGACAACAAATCTGGTTTATTTATCAGACAAGCTCCGTAACCCTCTTGCATTGCCCATCTGTAATATATTGATGAGATTTTATGACTAAAAACCATCTGTATATATGCCAATATAAAGAATTATTACTTTTCCAAGTTTTCTATACCTTTGTGGACAACCACAGTTCAGATCTACTCCATCACTATATCTGAAATGAGAAAGAAGCAATTAAATTCAGGTCATGTCAGATTAACTCTCAGATTGAAGCTTGTAGTAATTTCATGAGCAAGAATAAAAGAAATGATACTTGTAAATTTTAAACAATAATATAATACCTACGGCAACACTATTTCTGCTGCATCAGCAAAATCTTTTGAATTGCTTGCTGCGAATTGTACAATTAATGGACGGTCATCTGCAAACATTAACAAATGATTAAGAAGATCATAAGCTCTGACAATGGTTTCCATTATGTATCAAATATATTGATCTGTTGTATAGTGGCAACTTGGCATAAACTTACATTTGTTTGTTGTAAAGTCACTGTCTCTTGCTTTGAGAGATCGTACAAAGGAGTTGGACACAATCATTGGTGTAAAAGCAATATCACAGTCATATTTTCGAACTAATGTCCGGAATGCCAACCTAAACAAAACTGGTCATATTATTAATTCACATCATTGGGACAAAGCAAAGATGTTAGTAATTGTGGCAAGTGGTGAACCATTATCATCACGCAAAATGAACTGTTAGTGTCAGTAAACTGCGCCTGCACACGCATGTGCATTTACACTGTTTGGATGACTTGATAACTGAGTTGATTGAATTACTTTGAATAGCGGACCATGGGAGCACAGATCTTAACCAGTGCTTTTTCATTCAGGAGATCCATCGGTTTCTTGTATGTAAATGTCCCATCCTCATCCATGGTCGTCAAATTCCTCGTGTAATGTTAAATATGTAGCTGTCGAACAACCATCACACAACATGCCATGTGCGTTTGTGTACATCCGGGGTGCCTCGCATAATGAAGCAGAATTGTGAATAAAATGCTTGATTTAAACTCGTAAAAATTTCATTTGAATTGCTACTCGAATGGAAAAGGCGTTAGTACAAAAAGTACAATTTTTCTAGTTTTATAACAGCCTTGCCTCAAGTTTGCCTCGACTTCTCTAGTACAATGATAATACAGGAGATGGCGCATTAGTGAAAAATTAAATTCCAGTCACTCAGCAGATGACGCCACGAGCCAGGCCAGAGACCATTTCGCTGGCCCGCTGCGACTAGCTTCGCTGGCCCGCTGCGACTAGCTGACGCAGTAACGCGTTCACGCTTAGGCAGGTTCCAGCCAAAGAGACCATGATCATGGTGTATTCTATTAAAATTTTACAATAAATTTTTTTTAATGCTGTATGCTGAAATTGAAACTTATTCATGCACATTCCAGTATCTATTTTACTTTCATTAGGCCTATACTCCACCACGTGACCTTTCCCATTGTTCTTTTGGATATAACCAACGAAAATGTTAGTTAACTCCCTCCTGAGTGAACTGAACTTGTTTTGCATTAATAAAGGCATTAAAACAAAACAAAAACAAATTAGTAAATATGCCTAATGGAGTATAAGTTAGTTATATCCCATAGTCGGGAGTTATCTAACATTTTTGTTGCTTATGTAATACTCCATCTGGATAGTTTTCCTATTTTTCTATGCGGGATATAACTAACGAAAATGTTAGTACTTTTAACACTAAATCCAAAAGCTTCTGTCAACTCCTAGCTTAGTCGGCTTACACTACCACCACTGAAAAACTATAAAACATTGGTAGGAAAACCTAAATGTAAGAAATTTATCTAATATAGCATCTTTTCAAGAAATGACAAATATGAGTAACTCTTGAGTGTTTGAGTAGCCAGCTATACAGCCAGACGGTTCTGTTTAGTGGCAGGTAGCAATGTATAATATAATATTTTTTAGTTTTGTCTAGGTTCAGTTTGACAGGTCGTTTTTAATGAAACTAACTAGCTAGTCTAGTGCCCGTGAACTTAAGCTGAAAAAAAAAAAGCTTTCCAGCACAAATTAAAAAAAAGCGAAGTTTTGAGCTATGGATTGATTGCTATTAAATTATCTTTAAAACTAGAAAGCACACTACAATACATTCACGTGATGTTATCAATTACAATGGAGAATATAATAAATTTCGGATTTCTTTCCCTGAATTATTTTTAACAGCTAGAAAGTTGGGATTTGAATTCTTACGAATATTTCTTTTCATATTGTACTGCTCAATGCCATTTGTGGACAAATTTGCCCAAAAAAAAAGAACAAGTGGGGGTGGATATGTGTTGGCTCAATAACATGCAAAGAAAGGTCTCATGAATTAATTTAAAAAGAGTTTTATAGAATAGTCCAAAAAGCAGTGTTATGATTATATTTTGAAAATATCCCACCTCAAACCATAACTGTCCGGAACTATTTACAGATGACACATTCTCAAGTATTGAATATAATCTGTTACTTAACTGACTGAACGTTTTTAGTCTAAAAATGAAAAGAACTGAGGTCTGTAAGGGCTGTATGCTGTTCGTACAGTATCATCCACCAGACCCCCACTTGACCCCCCCCCCCCAAAAAAAAAGATATGCGCCCCTGTGGTATTGCATTAAAAATGAAAATATTTCAACATTAGTTCAGTGTAAGAATTCTTTGAAAAAAACATGTCACTGAGATAAACAAATGACAGTAGCATTCATTAATTCCAAAAATTGTGCAGGAATCATATCATATCATTATCGACTTCAAAGTATTGTGACATTTGAACCATTTCCATCCACAAAAGCCTTGAACGCATTAGGCAGGGACCGGAAAGGACAGCTTGGGTACTGAGGGCAAGAAATCATAAAAAATGCATGGCTCATTGAAGCATTCAAGGCTCACTGAGTGATTATATACCTGGGGGAACGAAACACTTTTCCCATGAAAAGGATATTAAGAAAACCTGCGAAATAGGCCATAAAAACGAAAAACGAATTAGACCGAAATAGGGCTAAGCATAGAAATTGAATTAACCGAGATGTATATATGGGAATTTGAATTGTACAATAAAAGGCATTGGATAATTGAAATGATGGATTGATAACAGGAGCTTGTGCCCTTGACATTAAAAAGCGCTTTGACACATTAATCATAAATTATTACTTTGCATCTAGAAATGCATGGTTTTGATGAAAATGTGTTACAATGGTTCAAATCATATTTATCTAATAGAGAAAGCGCATGGTATTTTGTAATAATGAAAGTTCAGATGTCAAATATACGAATATAGGAGTCCCTCAAGGGCCTGTCTTTGGGCCAACTTTATTTTTGCTGTTTTTCAATTATATTAATAAAATTTTATCTTGGTTCAGCAGCATTGCTGATGATAGATAGATAGATAGATAGATAGATAGATAGCGGTTTTTAGTCTTTCCAAATTCAGTCATAAAAAGATAACTAATTTATTTATAGGCAAAAATATAAATAGCCAAAAAAATTGAGTAAAATAAATAAATAAAAATAGGCAGATATCGCCCATTAAAAGGCTGAGGCCGTATATGTGACTAAACCCAGGGATAATGTATGCAGTAGTGCATGGCAGCCTTGTTTCATGGAGACAAAGTTATTAGATTTTTAAGGAGTTTAGTGAAATTTAATTGAGCGCATCGACAAACGGCTGAAGGGGAATCAGGAAGCACAGGTTGCTAGGGCTTTGCCCGGGGCGGAAAAATATGAAATTTAAATGGGGGGGGGGGGGGATGGGTTGTTTTCAGCTGCCAATCAAAAAAAATTAAAAAGAATGCTGGACATTCTGTCTGAAATTGCAATTCGAGTATAGGTCTATATATTTCCCTACAGTAATTTAATATTAATTAATTGCATAATATCATATATAGGCATGGGCCGAAACATTCTAAATTTAATAGATACCTTATGTCATATTAAAAATATATCACATATCACTTCTAATGATGGCAATGAAATGAACAAAAAAGTTCGATAAAATGTAATTTTTACGAACAATATCAATACAGTAATAAGAAAAACAATATATATATGGACAGTTGAGTAATGCGTCAATTCACCCGATGCATATATCCGCGGTTCATACAAAATACTCTTTGACCTTGTCCCCCCCCCCTACCCCCCATCCCCACAATCAAATTCAAATTGAGTTCCGCCCAATGATGTGATTGGCAACACGTGCGAGGCACCTGAGCCAGCATCTGTAACAATTCGCCACGTGGTGTCTGTGGGAGCATAAAGCCCGCGCCAGGTCTCAAAAACAGCACTCAACTCATGACAGCTCAACTGCTCACTACAGAGGAGCAGAAAGGGGCAGATATTGGCACAGAGGGGCAGATACATAGAGACAGACATACAAACGGAGAAAGACAGCAAAGAAAGAAGATGAGGAAAGGGATGCACAAGAAGTACTTGCTTATATAGAAAGGTATGGTGTTTTATAAAATTGCAGACCTTAAGATAGTGGTTTGCATTGACATTGGATTGATGCTGTCAACCCTTCTAGTGCTAGTACATGTTTGGAACTATTCATATCTCAGACATTTTTTTCTGTATCATGCAGCCAGCCGGTGGTGGTATATGTCTGGTAATTATGCCAATGATATTTGGACAACTTTCTTTTATAACCATGTACTGTTGCTTACAATAGTTTAGAAAGCAGAAAAGATATCCATGGTTATTTTAAACAGGTTGCAAGTGCAGACCTCAGTCTTCTGCACTTGGTAGCTCAAGTTTGGCACTTACTTTCCGCCTCTCAGAGAGACATCAATTAGGCCCTGTAGGTCTTATGATGCTTCTTGCATACAATGCATCATTGTGTCTAGAATCTAGATAGATTGGGACTATCAATTCTAACCTAAAATTTTTAATTAGTTTTCAAATATATTGCTATATTTCTCGTATAAATCAATTTGGATAAACACATGTATGTGTTAATAATGTGCTCGTTTGTAAACTGCACAGTAAAAACTATCAGGTAGAGCTCACTGCTACAGTATTTGTAACTTGCTGAAATGAAAATCGTTAATTACATGTTGAAAATGCAAAACAAACAGCTATTTTAGAGCACAGTGGAGTAAAATCGAACAGTCGGCTTGGTACATAAAATACCATGCACTCAATTATTAATGTCATTACATTATTAATGTTCCTTTAACAGTCTTCACGACCAACAGAAGAAATATAACAGGAACATGGATATAGCAACAATCAATAAGCATATAGTGAAGCTATAAAACTAATGAGTGTAATAAGACCATGTTAATTTCTCATCCTTCTCAATCAGGGTATAAGTGATTTCCTTTTGTCTACAATGTTTCATTTGTGAGGGTCATCAGATATTTATGACAATGAATATTTCAACACGAGATTTTAAATTTCAGTGGTTACATGTAGAAGAATTCAATAAGTGCCACTACCTTCTTTCACAACTTTCTTCTGTAGAGTGGAATTTCACTGAAATAGTTATCTTGTATTCTTTTGGATTTATGGGTTTATTTTGTTTATTTCATTTGTACTTATTTTAAAACTGAATTTCACCAAATTTCAATGGAGAAAATGCATATGGAACGGTCTTGAACATGGCCAGCAACATCCATTGGAGCAGGCAGAAGAAAGTGTGCATCTTGCAAGAATCAAAAAATGCTTGGAACTTCAAAGCTTACTACATGAAATCACAATTTCATCGAAGAGAGTTACTTTCCACCCATTCGAAGGCTTTGTAAGAGTCTACAAGAAATATGTCTACGACTTGCGTAGGCGTTGTGCACAGATTTGACTTCACTCTGTGTGGTCTGTGTATTTTGCCTACGCAAATTTGTAGGCTGTCAGATACATCACATCTAGAAGACTCAAGAAAATACTTAATCTTTTCCAATTTCTTCCTATTGATCTCCTCATTCTAATCTTTACTTTCACGATATCACCTTTTTTTGGATTTGAGGTGTTTTTCAGTTAGATTTTGGTACAGTTTTCAGTACTTTTTTCATTTAAAAGAATTTGCAGATTTGTCTCAAATGAAATTGCAGACCTGTGTGTCAGAACTTTTCTTATATTGTGTAATATATGAAATATGTTTGGTTGATGAAAACAGTGAGGTGATCTGAAGAAAGTTGAGATAGTCGTAATAGCTAACAGTTACATTGAAATCCTTTGGACTGGTGGTAATACTGGAGAATTTAGTCTGGCATGACATGTTTGATATGCAATAGTCTAGGACTCACATTGCTGTTTTCTTCCAACGAGTTCGACAACAGTCAATCTCATGTGATACAATTCTTTAATCCAGGCAGCGTCAAATAGCTATGATCTTGGTCAAACAGATTTCCTGTGCCCAATGTATCATTTAATTGTAAATGCAAATGTAGTCTATAGTCCGAGTTATCACCGTCCAAGCAGTCTCAACCGACTTTACAACTACACCCTTGGCAGGCATGTTCAAGCTTGAGCCTTTCTCCTTTCCCTGGGGAGTATACAGACCGTTACACAGAATTATCTGCAGGGGCTAACTCATCAGAACAAGGTGGAATACTATTGAGTAAAACATACCGTTTCTCCACTTTCAATTGGATAGAAAAAAGGAAAGGGGGGAAAAAAAGGGGAAAAAAGCAAAGCAGGTGAACACTGAACAGAATAGTTCATTAATGATTCATTGCACATCCTCTATCTCTTGACATTTTCTATATTTAACAGAGCTGAAAAATATTGTCTGCTACACTACATAAAACGTAGAAAGAAAATACTCCAGTCTGTTGCGCCCAAAGGTTGTGCTAACAAATTGTCTTCAAGACATAAATTATCACCTCCTGAAAGCACAAATTGAATTTTTATGTATAATGGATGCCTAGATATTGTTTATAACAGGCATTGATGAATACTAAATGTTATGAAGTTCATTCATTTTGAGGTCCTGAAATCAATAGTAACAAACAGATCTATTCTATTTCGTGGTAACTTCATAAATAATGCAGCTGTGTGCGTAATATATCCATCCATAGGACTTTGGCCTGGAGAATTATGATTTTAAGCCTATAATGCAGGATTTCCATGCTACAGGTGTCTGTCCCTAATTCGGCAAAGCTCAGCATCATCAATTCACTCAAATATTGAACAATGTTGCCATTGGATCAAAAGAGAGCAATGAGATTTGTTGGAAGAGCAAATAATCAATTGCTTGCCTTTGCCATACCTCATTCTTGTACATATAGCTTAATAATTGTAAAAGACAGACTGACAGTCTCACAAAGAGACATTGAAAAAATACAGAGACAAAGTCATGCACAGGCCAACACAGGGAAAAAATATATAGATATTTTCTAAGCATCATGTATATTCATGCAATTATCTCTCAGGACATTAATGGATCATAGCAAATATGCTAGTAGCAAAAAAAAAGAAAAAAAGAAATTTGTAATTTGAAAAAGACGTCCCTTTTAAATGTTGCATCTATCTGAAAACATTTCTGAGTGACATTTATTCCTGTGGCAAAAGCAATGCATATTTTACGAGGAGCAGTACAGTCCAATGCTTTTCTTGCTTTCTTAACTCTGTTGATATGGAGATGCCGATTACATTGACTATTCCGGGTATTGATTGATGCTAAAAAAAGTACAAACAGTATTGAACGCTTTTGCTTCAAGAGTCACAAAATTGAATAATTTTTCGTACAAAGAAACCCTTCAGAATTGTAAGTAATTCTGTATGCAGCATGTTACTGATGCACGTGCCATAATTGGTTAGCTGTTACAAATTCAAGTGAAATGACTCAATTTCTTGCATCCACAACAGGTGAGTGCAACCTTGTCATGCATCAGAAGACATTCCGCAGCATTGTAATGTCACAGATACTCTAAAAGAAATACGTAAAAAATTAATAAAATAAAATAAACGAGAAACCTTACAATACATTAATATATACATATTCTATGTTTTCTTTTCAAAGCATTTTTCTTAGTAGAGTAAAATGTATGTGCAGCCCTGTTCCTCATTAATTCCCTGCCTCATCTAGGGTTTATGGCAAGATACATTTGTCAGTGGTCCGAGTCGTTTTCTCCACCAAGATTCCTTTACACATAATTGATACATGTCACCTTAAGAGTGTAGCACGTTTGACTTGAGTGACAGTCTGTACTTGAAATTCCAGGTTTACACTTTGGTGCCCTTGATCAATCATGTTATGGATTTTGTTACAGATTAAGGCCTTAGGCTTCTCCTGCTGTTCTTGGTCTGCTCTTGTCACTTGCAAAAAAACTGACCATCTGTGCCAGACAATATGGTGATAAATGATCATAAAACTCTTAATCTGATCACACACAATGGCATATGTACCTGGATCATGGAGTCGATAGGGATAAACAATTATTCGAATGGAAATATTCAAGTTTCGTACATTGTTGTCAGATACATCCGCTGGTTGGCAGGTTGTAACCAATCAATTTTTATTGATTGCGTGTCCTAGCTGTTACGTTTGTCAAATTCATTCCAGTGCATTTCATAATCCACGGTTCACAAATCTTCGATCTTGTTTTTCATGGCCAATTAACACATTGAAAGAGTCCCTCCGGCAGGGGAAAGTTCCATGCTCTCTGAGAAACCCAATTATAATATAAATGACTCTTGTTATTATGCCATTTAAAATGTAGTTTGGATGTTAATTGATCTCAAATTGGCTGCCTTTTGCATACAATGGCTTAAGTGCTGGTTCTGAACATCTTAGCAGTCACAAGTGAATTTTACAATTTGCTAATTGCAACACTATAGTCATTGAAGTGACTAAGGTTTGCGGTGGTTATTTACCTTGAGGTGTAAGAAGTCCATAACACTGGAAAGATGACTAGGCCAGATAAAATTACTATTTTGACATCCAGCTGACAAGACTGATGCACAATTACTTTAGTGGGTTCTGTTTTCAATTGATTCTGTAATCTGTTCAATAATTTCAGACTTAAGAGATCCTGAAGGGCTGGATAAACATTTGGATACCCAAAACATTCGTGAGATGATGAAAGAAACGAAGACTACAAACCTTCAAGAATGCTGTCAAGATGGCTAAACTGTGCCATGGTTTCCCAAATGCCAAAATGAACATTCCCTGCTGGGACAATTTATTTGTTTTCCAGCAATGCCATGTCAGGGTCTTGTACTAATGGATCTTATGACATGGGAACTACAGGTAAGCAATGATTATACACTGCAAACGCAAATACTTTATAAATATACATGAACAATTACTATAGGTGTTCTATTCACATACATAGAGCCTAATGGCCAAGTAAAAGCACTTAGGTCCTTTTCTGATACACATTTTATCTGTACAGCTGAACTTCCTTGATCGTGACGTGTTTGATGGATTTTTGTTCACTTACTTCCAGAATACATTTGATGATATAAGAAACTCTGATGGTCTTTCCTGGAGTTCATCTATTGACTGGAAAAGACTGGATATGTGAAGCTTAATCCAGCAATGAACTTTTACCAAAGTATACAAAAAATATGTCTATGACTTGCGTAGGCGTTGTGCACAGATTTGACTTCACTCTGCGTGGTCTGTGTATTTTGCCTATGCAATTTGTAGGCTGTCAATTACACCAAACCTGGAAGACTGGAAATATACTTGATCTCCACCTCTTTTCTTTTTTCTGGCAATGGTTCATTTATGTTTGGGGCTTGGTTTATTTTTTCTTGAATTTGTTCACTAACACCTTTCAACCACTTATTGATTCATGCAATTCTGTTTAACTGATTGCTTTGAAGCAAGTCTTTAGTCGGCTATAACTTCCTCTGCAGAATCTGTTCTTTAGTTGTCCTTTGCAGGGGGAGCAGTGGTACAACTTGTAGTAAAATATGGAATAATATCACACCAACCATTGGCAACCATCTCCTAAATGATGCAAATTATCAGATATGAGAACTAAAAAATGGACTTGGTTATCTTATTGTTTTGCTTAACTGCTGCAAATCTGGAGCAAAGGTACTACAAAGTAACTTTGGCCACCTGAAAAAAACAAAACAATTGTGAGGTTATTCCTCACTCTAAATTGGCTTTATGTAGTCATTTATTTGTTAAACAAGATCTTTAACATCTTAGAATCCTAAAATGAAAATGCAGTCAGGGCATGCATTTTTCAATGACACAGCAGTGGCTGTATACTTTGGTTCAGGAAAGGCTTAGTATGTCTTTGGATACCAAAAGTATTTTTTCTGAATGGAAAACATTGAAGTACAGTAAAGGGCATTCAGGAATAAGGAAGTTTCTGGGTATTGTGAATTAGAGTAACATTTGCAAAAAGTAATGCATATGTATCTGATGGCCATTTGTGCATTAAAGGGACATGATTGCAAAAAAATGCATTCAGGGCACAGTGAATTGGGGCACAGTGAATCACACCAGCCACTGTAAATACATATTGCAAAATTACTTTTTGCATCGTTACAATTTTAAAGTTGCACGATCTCAAATTCTGAGATGTAAACTGCCATTAAGATGGACATTTACAAGATTCTAATTCTTTGATATTGTATTCATAATTACATAGATGTTGGTCCTACATTTGAATGGAAAATAGAAGAATCTTGCCAAATTGCAGGTACATGCCTATCATTTGTGATTAAAACTTGTGTGTAGAGATAAAGTAATGACAAATAAGAACTACAACTGACTCTGATCTAAAGGAAGCCTTAAATTAAGCATTTAATATTGTGTATAGTGAAATCTATATAAGTTGAAAACTGTCACCATTCACTTTTATCGAAGCCATATAATTATACATATTCTACCATTCACATATTCTACCATTCACAGCAAGGTATATTCACTGTGCCCCAGTATTCCCCTATTTTTGACCATAGTCAAAATGGCCTCAGTTGTCTTCAGTTTTGTCGTATAGAGTGTGCAGAGGTTTGTTTATGAGATAAACATGGTAATTTTGCTTTCTCGCATACTTTTGAGCGTTGTAGTGAGATGAATCATCAATAGGGGTACCACTCTACCTGTTTCAAAGTATTGCTGCTCTCCCACATATAGCTGTTCTTTGACATTATCATTGCAAAAGCAATGGGTGGCCAAGTTACTCTGATGGGGGTATATTTTGGTAGATCTATATATTTATACTCCAGGCATTAATGGTTGCCAAAGTGGCTGAAGATACCTGAAATAATTTCCCCTCCTTTTAAAAATGTTTTTGGCTCATATATGCAGCTACATGCATAATTTTATCTCAGTAAAATAAAACCATCAATGCAGCTTTGTGCCAAATATGCAATAAAAATCACCACACCGTTCAGAAGTAAACTGTTTATTCCGCTACAAATCTTACTAGTATATGATCTATCAACATTCTGTACATATGTAAAACTACACTAGGGGCACCACTAACTACATAATCTAATTAGCATAGGGCACCACTAAGGAATGAAATAACAATGGTGCTGCTAGTGGTAATATGTGGCAATTGGGAATGAATATAACAAATCCAGATGGTATGATGTAAATTTATAAAGAATTTTACAACAAGTAGTAAGACAATTTTGTCCGACAGGTGACTATTTTGTGGGTCAATCAAAGCTAGCTGAGGATAACAGAAATACTGATATACCTGCATTACAGGTGACAAAACTTTATACATCAACAATAGCACAATAGTATTGCAACCAAATTATGCATGCAGATTATGAGCAAATATTATCCTGGTGAAGTCACATTTTCTCAAGAAACTCAGGATGATTTAATGTTATTTATAACATTTTCAAAGCAAAAGTCTGTCCGCCAAAAGCTGTGCAAGAACTCATATTTGGCTGAGATAAACAGCTCCCACCAACTCTTTGGCAGTGCCTACATAAACAGGATAAAGAAGGTTAGTTGACGTAAATGTTGGTTGGAAAATAAACAAACTGATGAATGACCATGTCACTAACATAGTGTTGTCTTTTACAGCCAGGAACCTTCTGAGAAAACAGTTTTTTTTGTCTTAGGGATACCGGTCTTCCCTGCAACTACCATATTGAGGGAACAAATATTGTGGCCAGGGCACTTACAGCCAAGGAGATTTTCACAACCACCAAGGCCAGAACTGGGGCAAACCATTCTGAGGAACAGGTAAGCAAAGTTGGCCTTAATCCTGGTACTTCGACAGATAAATCGTGCACTAAAAAAAGGGTTTCTTTGCAGGGCACGGAAAGAAACAGCAGACCAGCTCGCAGCCCAGCCAATGATTCCTACGACCACACCACCTGCACAGGTAACTCAACAGTTGTCCATGCAGTTGCACGTCATTAAACAACTTTAGTCCCAACTGCAGTTTGTTGCTGGACACTCTCTGACAAATGGCAAGCCTTAATAAGTAACAAGCACATTCGGGATATTGTTAATGGATTTACATTTGACTTTGTTGCCATGCCACCTCAGTTTAGGATTCGCAAACAACTCAACTAACTCCAGGGAGATAGAAATTGCTGAAAATCTGTTACACGAACTGATCCAAAAACGAGTCATTGAAGAAACTGTGTTTCAACAGTTGGGTTATGTATCCAATATCCATCTGCAGGAGAAGAGAAATGGCCAATGCAGACTGATTTTTAACCTTGAATAGTTAAACACTTACATTTTACCATTTTAAAATGGAGACTCTTACAGCAGCCCCTTTAATTGCTCTCCCAAAATTGCTTCATGGTCAGTATCGACTTATCGAATGCCAACACTTTCACTAAACTATTAAAAGTTCCCCTCTCACACCTCAGGGAGCAATACGGCATCCAAATTTCAGCATAATTCTTAGGTTTCACTTTAGACTCTACTACTCTACAGGTTACAGTCAGAGATGGCAAGGTGGATGACATAAACAGCTCCTGTTTAATTCCCTCGCTACAAAAAATAAGACTATTCCCTCATTTGCAGCTGTCGTTGGCAAACTTGCCACTACTTAGCTGGCAAACAAATATGGGCAGGTCTTCCTGAAACAACTGGAAAACAGCAAAGTCTGTGCATTGAGACGTGGAAATTTTTCATTTGATGGGCATATCACAATTACAAACAGTTTTGTAACTGAACTTGATGATGATGTGTTCAAATCAATTTCGGCCATCCCACGATTGACTTTTGAATTAATTTATGCCTTTCCCCCTTCAGCTTAGTCATTGTTACAGAGGATCGCCATTGACAAAGCGGATGTTTTGGGATTGTGCCAATGTGGGCCACTCATGCCTGGTTCTCCAGACTCCAAACAATACTCATCTGCCATCCAGCAAAGATTTGCATTGGTGCAGGCACACTTCGTCTTCCACAAAACCCACATTTCCCACACACCTGCCACAGGGCCGACTGATACTCTGGGCATGCAAAACTCTGGCAAGCCAATGTCCAGCAAGGGGTATCACCATCGATCGTGGAGACAATGGTCAAGGCACAAAGAAAATTGTCCCACAGACAATACCAGCCCTACATTCCCTTTGGCTTAGCCACTGTGCCAGATATTCGCTTGACCCATTGCATTGCTCTGTCCCCAAGGCACTTGATTTCCTTGAGCTACTTAAAACCCAGAGACACCTAGGCTAAAATGCACTTAATACAATGCGATCTGCACTCTCTTCCACATTAGCCCAACAGGATGGATTTACCTTTGGCCAGAAAAGACTTGTAAACATTTACATGAAATGTAAAGTAGTAATGTTAATGCTTTTGGTGACGGGACAACATTTGCAGACACTAGTCATATCTTATGTTCATTACTGCGGATATGGTTACATTTCACATTTTTGATTTGTCAATGGGTGATTGATTTCAAATTC
This sequence comes from Alitta virens, assembly GCA_932294295.1. Taxonomy (NCBI): domain Eukaryota; kingdom Metazoa; phylum Annelida; class Polychaeta; order Phyllodocida; family Nereididae; genus Alitta; species Alitta virens. Next base: position 39,202,592 of record OW028574.1, on the reverse strand, counting down.
TAACGATAATCTGCTTTCAAATTTGACTCGACGCTTGTGCCATCTCGTGTGAACTCCCCTTTGACTACAAGAAGATCAACAGAATTATTGTCAAACTTCACTTACAGGTAAGCTCGTTTTACCTGTAAATTTCACATGAAACCTATTTACCAACAACATGGTGTAGATTACAGTTTTTACTACGGGTTTTTTCTCAATTGTCCAGTCTGTTTTTTACAAGTGTGCTTCTTCACCAAAGTCTGCAAGAAATATGTCTATGACTTGCGTAGGCGTTGTGCACAGATTTGACCTGAGTGGTCTGTGTATTTTGCCTATGCAAATTTGTAGGCTGTCAATTACACCAAAGCTAGATGACTGGAAATATGTGTAATCTCCACCAGTATTTTTATTTAATTTTTTTCTTTGGCAATGATTCATTAATATTCATGTTTAGGGCTTGGTTGTTGGTCTATATTTTCATGTTTGGAGCTTGGTTTTTGGTCTATATTTTCATTTTATATTCACAGAAAAACAAATGATGATTTACTTGTTTGTTTCACTTTACACTTTTTAACCACAATTATTGATTCATGGTGCAGTTTAACTGATCACTTTCAAGTGGGATCCATCCTCAACCTCTGGAGGGGGGAGTAGTGGTACAACTTTCAGCAAAATACCTAAAACCATGCCATGCTACAAGTCTGAATAATCCAAATTTTCAAATGTTGTTTATAGTTTTGATCTTTGTGTCATGTAAAAGCTAAGCATGTGTAAATTAAGAATCTTCTGGGTGCCAGCTTGAGCATTTTGCATAATTCAAGATGGTGTCCAATATGGCTGCCAAAAGTCAAAATAGCCAATATCTTCTCTCCTAATTATAATATGGTTTTTGGGGTCAAAGAATCCATTTCTGACCTAGCAATGGGTCTCAGACACTTTCATCTAGCATGAACAGAAATGTCATTCATAACATTCTTGTAAATGTCATGTCCGGCTGAAGTTACAAGTTTTCCCTTCCTAGTTGTAATAGAAGCACATATCTTGGGTATAGACCCATTCCTTGTATGTTTATTAATGTCAGATACATACACTTATCAGTAACAGTGATATCATGCATTTTATTCAGCTGCAAATTGATCGAACACATCTCGTCATTCAGATTGAAACATACCCTGTTAGAATAAAAAGTACTCCCACTACAAAATCAATTGATTGCTCATCAATGTATTATGTCACTAAAATATGATGGTTTTAATGGCATTGCCTAAGGCAATTGGATTGTTGGTTGCCTGATCAAAGTATGGATTGTCAAACATTGTCAAGTTTTATAGGAAATATCAAAGAAACCATTTCTCCCTTCAAGGCTTAACCCACGAAGTATCAAAAACAAAGTACCAAAATACCAGTTGTATCAAAAGATAACTCAAAGACCTGGTAGTATAATTGCATTGATGACTAACATAACAGTCAAAGAGGAGAGATCAGATCGGGAGTGTGGTGCGTTGCACTTGACAGTGTTGAGCAAACAGATTAGCATCAATTGGAAAAATGTATACTATACAGCGCTGTGTTGGAATTGCAATTAAGACTCAAACAGCCATCAAGCTCTAGGATTGGCTATGTTATGTGGACCGGTCTACCCCAAAACTTAGTTAGGTAAACTGATTTTAATTTGATGATTGCAATTAACATGCATTTTTTCATTAACTAGAAAATAAAAAATGTGCACATCTCTCCCTTGACCAAATTATCTAAAAGCCACATAATCCATTGTTGCTTATGTATCAATGGAGTTTAAGTTTTAATAACAATACCATAATGTATGGAATGGGGAAGCTCATCTTCAGTATCTGATCCAGTAAACCCAATTATTAGGCCAAGGACCTAAGTTTTAGAACAAAATTGAGATCCACCGCCATTTTCTTCAACTTCAATTATGCAACCAGTTCATTTTGTAATCACTACCGGGCTCAAAAGCTTTTAATGGTTTCACTGATATTTTGTCAATCAATGTTGCGGTCTTTTCTACATGACCAATGAATTTGTTGTGTATTCTCATCAGTGAGACATTCACAGTCATAGGCACTAGCACAATTGCATCATATTTTGGCTGATATCATGCAATTAATACTTCTGCATCGTGTATCTGAAAATGGGCTTTGGCAGTTGATGTTACCAATATTTTAATTTCTAAGCTCATTGTGGTATGGATATAGAGGTTTGGAAACCTAGTGTAGCAGGAACATCAAGTCTAACTCTAAACAAATGAGAATGAGACGGTTTTCTCAAGAGTTTGACAAACTTCAATAACACTGAGCCTGATTTAACAAATTTTCCAATGTTCAACAATGCATATTTTATCAATATGGCATCAACACCTTTGTCTTGGTACTGCTACTAAAGAAATCATATTTTTTATATCTAAGGGCAATCAATGGATTATTTAAAGGTTCACTTTTCAAACCAATATTTTTTACACTGATATAGTTTGTTCTGTCTGAATGACAACAGGATGTATTGTCCATGTCGGCTGAATAAAATGCATGATATACAGTTACTGATAAATATATGCATCTGACATCATTAATAACATTACCTGGAATGGATTATATGAACCCAAACACCTAGGTATAGATCCAAAGTATATTAATGTTAATGCAACACCCAAGCACCTCAGAATGGTGGCATGTCATGTGTTGGAAAAAATACAACTGTACTCAGTTGCTTTAAATACTGCGGCAGTAAGTACCAAATATTATGATATTTGATATTACAAAAATTTTGTTTCTAGGTTAATTAGGAGAGAAAATATTTGCAATTTTGACTTTCGGCAGCCATATTGGATGCCTCCTTTCACGCAAAATGCTCAAGGGTGCCAAGTGGGCACCTGGCAGACTCATAATTCATACATTCTCTGGGTTTTTTTTTTATACCATGGCCAAAACTTCAAGGTTATTCAGTTTTGTGGTATATTGATGCGGTCCACATGAAGTGTGAAGATCAAGGTTTGTTTATTAATTTAATGTCATCATATCAATACCAATCAACAAATGTGGTCATTATGCTTTCTTGCAGACTTTGGAATGTTTTACTTTTTGGTTTTGAGATTAACCTTCAATATGCTGGGGTATGTTCTTGGGGTATGTTCTTGATGTACCGGTTTCACAATATTGCTGCTGTTCCACATAATATTATGGCTGTGACATTTCCCGTATCAGATTTGAAAATTTGACTGCATCATTTGATAAGGCCACGGGCCACTCATTATGTTTTATTGTTTAATAAATCTGTAGTGATACAAGAAGTGTATGTATACCTTCTCATGTCAGGTACATTTGGTGGTACAAAGTGCATTCTTAATGGTCAAAGATACCCCAGTTTGTGGCAATAATCAGTATTGATTTACCTAACTTTTAAATAAATGCGGTCTGCTTGAAGAAACAGCTGCAGTTGTACAATTTTATTTCTCAGTCTGATAATTTTTATCATCAATATAATGCAGCTTTCTGCCATATAATATGCAAAAACACATACCACATCATTAAGAAGTAAACTGTTTATTCCACTACAAATCTCACTAAGTTAAGAAAGTAAAGAACGGTGGAATATAGGCATCCTTACCATCCACACGGATAGTACCAGTATTTAAATAAAGACATAATAAAGCTCACATAAATACAACAATAAGTGGATAAAATAAATTCTATAACCATCAACACATAAAATAATATCTATTTAACATTCTGTACAATAATAAGTAGAAACACATACATCAGTACAACAAATTTTGGTGAATGCAAATCTTTTGCATTACGAAAATATATATTAGGGGCGCCACTTACTACGTACATCTAATCAGAAGGGAATGAAACAACAATATTGCCCCTAGTGGTAATATGTGGTACTTTTAGAATGAATATAGCAAATACAGATGGTATGATGCAAACTTATGAATTTTACATTGATCAAGACCATTTTGTAATAATTTTGAGATGATGTATAATTTTACCTAATTTTTGGGCCACAGGAAGATACAACAAAGTGCTCATGTGGTTTAATCAAGACTGGCTGAGCATAGCCATATCAATAAATTACACATAATGAACTTTATACATCAATAATAGCACAATAATATTACAACCCCATTATGCATGTAGAATATGAGCAAATATTATGCCAGTGAATTCCAATTTTCTTAGAAATTTAGGGTGATTTAATGCTACTTAAAATGTTTTCAAAGTAATAATTTTCTGCTAATTTTTTGGAGGCCTTTTGGAAAATTTTTCATTGGGCTTTATCTATTTCAACCTGAGTCATGTCATTAACGCATCCAGATACAACCTTGTTTTGCAATGAAATAATTTCATATGAAACTTATTTGCCAACAACATGATGCAAACTACATATGGTATCAAAAGTTTTTACCAGAGAATTAAAATTTAGCTTATAATGCTGAAATTATGTACTCTATAAGCTACAAAAGCATATGCGGAGGTTTTCTTGGAGTTGAAAGTGAAATTCCATGGAAGCAAAAATATCAATAGTGTAAAATTAAATAATCTTAATACTTCTGTAGTGTAAAAAAGAGAATCACTGATTGAGAGTTGTCCACCATAGCCTCACAAATGTGCAATATTTCCAAAATATTTCTTAGTGAAATTCTCGCTAATTATGCTGTTGCATTCGCTGCATACATGTATACTGTACATATATGTACAAATACCTTATGTGGCCAGATTGCTTTTCAAAGGTCTTTTTACCCCTCTTTTTTTTCTTTTTTAATGTCATGGGGATAATAGAATTAATATCCTTTAATGGTAGAAACATTGTTGTTTTAAACAATCTTAATGATAAAGCTGATTCTTGATTTCAACTTCCATTTGCTTCCGATCTCTATCTTATTTTAAGCCAACTCAGTTGGAGTTGAGTTTCCTATTATGCACCAGTTATTTATTGATCGCTTTACAGTAGATTGGTGTTCATTTCAACTAAGTTATGCCTTTCTCCCTTTAGCCTTGTTGGGCAGGTGTTACAGAAGACATTCGTGAGATGATGGAAGACACAAAGACTACAAACCTTCAAAAATGCCGTTAAGATGGCTAAACTGTGCCATGGTTTCCAGTAACGCCACATTAGGGTCTCGTACTAATCAAAGGTATGACATGGGAAGTACATGTAAGCAATAATTATATGCTTCAAATTAAAAATACTTTATCAATACATATATGAAAAATTACTATAGGTATTCTAAATAATTCACAAATACAGAGTCAGAGCCTAATGGCTAAGTAAAAGTACTTAGGTCCTTTTTTGATACACATTTTATCTGTACAGCTGAACTTCCATGATTGTGACATGTTTGATGGATTTTTGTTCACTTATTTCCAGAATACATTTGATAATATAAGAAGCCCTGATGGTCTTTCCTGGAGTTCATCTATTGACTAGAATAGACTGTGGACATGTGAACCCTAATCTGGCAATGAATCTTTCCCAAAGTATACAATGAATATGTCTATGACTTGCGTAGCCGTTGTGCACAGATTTGACTTCACTCAGTGTGGTCTGTGTATTTTGCCTACGCAATTTGTAGGCTGTCAATTACACCAAACCTGGAAGACTGGAAATAAACTTGATCTCCACCTCTCTCTTTTTTTTTCTCTTTTTGTTTTTGGCAATAGTTCATTTATGTTTGGGGGTTGGTTTGTTTTTTCTTGAATAACAAAGTTTTGATTTACTTGTTTGTTCACTAACGTTTTTCAACCACTTTTTGATTCATGCAATATTGCTTTGAAGCAAGTCTTTAGTCGGCCATAACTTCTTCTGCAGAATCTATTCTCTAGCTGTCCTTTAGAGGGGAAGCAGTGGACCAACTTGTAGTAAAATATGGAATTATATCACGCCAACCATTGGCAACCATCTCTTAAATGGAATACAGGTCATTTCATAGACACGCAAAATCGTAGACACGCAAAATCGTCAAATCGTTTACACTTTTGAGGGTCAGGTACAAATTCGTTGACAAACCAACTCGTGTATATTCGTGAGTGGCAAAGTCGTTAACAAACTTAAAATCACTGTAACCAACTCGTTGACAGGTCATGACCAGCTCGTTGACAATTTAATGCAAATTCGTTGACAGCAAATTTGGGCATATACCATTTCGTCAACAAGTCGGTAAACTCCAGAGGGCATGACTGGCAGTGCACAACAGGGATTGTGGAGAGCAATGGGCAGGAAAATGCAACGGTTTTATTTGTTCAAACTTGCAATTGATCACCTTATTGATATATATTTATAAAAATATTGACTGGTTTTTGTGTTGTTTGATTTGACTTTAAAAATATAAAATAGTTAAACATGCAGTATCAAAGTAACGTTGTAAGGTGGCAGCACTGGTACAAGTATACTGTTGCGACATCTGGCAAATTTGCGTGAACTAAATAAAAAACATTGTCAACGAGTTAGTATAGCCACGTTTTTCTGTCAACAAGATGGTTGTCCGAGAAAAAATTGACAACGAGTTTGTCCACCTCCTGTCGACGGGTTGGTTGTCAACGCATTGGTTGTCGACGATTTGGCGTGTCGACGATTTGGCGTGTCTATGAAGTGCTCGATACCCTTAAATGATGCAAATTATCAGGTAATAAAACTAAAAAATGGACTTTGTTGTCTCATTGTTTTGCCTAACTGCTGCAAATCTGGAGCTAAGGTACTACAAAGTAACTGTGGCCACCTGTGAAAAAAAACAAAAACAGTTGTGAGGTTATTCCTCACTCCAAATCGGATTTATGTAGTCATTTATTTGTTAAACAAGATCTTTAACCTCTTAGCATCATAAAATGAGAATACAGTCCAGTAATGCATTTGTGAATGACACCATAGTTGCTGTAGACTTTGGTTCAGGAAAGGCTTAGTATGTCTTTTGGTACCAAAAGTATTTTTTCTGAATGGAAAACATTGCATTGTAAAGGGCATTCAGGAATAAGGAAGGTTTCTAGGTACTGTGAATTAGAGTAACATTTGCCAAAAGTAATGCATATGTGATTGATGAGCAGAAGGTGGCCATTTGTGCATTTAAGTGACATAATTGCAAAAAATGCATTTGGGTTACAGTGAATCAGGGTACAGTGAATCGCACCAGCCACTGTAATATACATGTTGCAAAATCATGTTTTGCATGGTTACAATTTTAAAGTTACACGAACTCAAGTTCTGCGATGGACCTTTTACAAGAAATTGATTCTGTTATATTGTATTCATAATTACACAGATGTTTGTCCTACATTTGAATGGAAAATAGAAGTATCTTGCCAAATTGCAGGTACATGCCTATCAATTGTGTTTAAAGCTTGTGTGTAGAGATAAAATAGTGATGAATAAGAATTACAACTGACTCTGATCTAAAGCAAGCCTTAAACTAAGCATTTTATATTTGTGTATATTGAAATCTTTATCTGTCACCATTCACTTTTATCGAAGCCATATAATTATACATATTCTACCATTCACAGCAAGGTATATTCACTGGGCCCCAGTATTCCCCTATTTTTGGCCATAGTCAAAATGGCCTCAGTGGTCTTCAGTTTTGTAGTATATTGATGCAGTCCACATGAAAAGTGTGCAGAGGTTTGTTTATGAGATCAACATGGTAATTTTGATTTCTCGCATACTTTTGAGTGTTGTACCTTTGGTAGTGAGATAAATCATCGATAGGTGTACCACTTCACCTGTTTCAAAGTATTGCTGCTTTCCCACATATAGCTGTTCTTTGACGGCATCAATGCAAAAGCCATGGGTGGCCATGTTACTCTGATGGGGGTATATTTTGGTAGATCTGTGTATTTATACTCCAGGCATTAATGTTTGCCAAAGTGGCCAAAGATACCTGAAATAATATCCTCAACTTTTGAAAATGATTTGGCTCACATATGCAGCTACATTTGCATAATTTTATCTCAGTCAGATGAAACCATCAATGCAGCTTTGTGCCAAATGTGCAATAAAAATCACCACACCGTTCAGAAGTAAACTGTTTATTCTACTAAAAATCTTACTAGTATATGATCTGTCAACTTTCTGTACCATATGTCAAAACACATAAAACTACACTAGGGGCACCACTAACTACATAATCTAATCAGCAGAGGGCACCACGGAGGAATAAAATAACAATGGTGCTGCTAGTGGTAATATGTGGCAATTGGGAATGAATATAACAAATCCAGATAGTATGATGTAAACTTATAAAGAATTTTACAACACGTAGTGAAACAATTTTGTCCTATAGGTGACTATTTTGAGATAAAATATATTTTACCTAATTCTTAGACCACATAAAGATACAACAAAGTGCTTATATGTGGTTCAATCAAGGCTAGCTGAGGATAACAGAAATACTGATATACCTGTATTACAGGTGACAAAACTTTATACATCAATAATAGCACAATAGTATTACAACCAAATTATGCATGCAGATTATGAGCAAATATTATGCTAGTGAAGTCACATTTTCTCAAGAAACTCAGGATGATTTAATATTATTTATAACATTTTCAAAGCAAACGTCTGTCCGCCAAAAGCTGTGCAAAAACTCATCTATGGCTGAGATAAACAGCTCCTACCAACTCTTTGGCAGTGACCTACACAAACAGGATATATAGAAGGTTAGTTGAAAATTAAACAAACTGGTGAATGACCATGTCACTAATATAGTGTTTTCTTTTATAGCCAAGGAACCTTGTGAGAAAACAGTCTTTTTTGTCTTAGGGATACTGGTCTCCCCTGCAACCACCATATTGAGGGAACAAATACTGTGGCCGGGGCACTTACAGCCGAGGAGGTTTTCACAACCACCAAGGCCAGAACTGGAGCAAACCATTCTGAGTAACAGGTAAGCAAAGTTGGCCTTAATCCTGGCACTACCACAGATAAAACGTGCACTAAAAAAAAGGTTTCTTTGCAGGGCATGGAAAGAAACAGCAGACCAGCTCATAGCCCAGCCAAAGATTCCTATGACCACACCACCTGCACAGGTAACTCCTTGCAGTGACACGTCATTAAACAACTTCAGTCCCAACTGTAGTTTGTTGCTGGACACTCTCTGACAAATGGCGAGCCTTAATAAGTAACAAGCACATTCTGAATATTGTTAATGGATTTACATTTGACTTTGTTGCCATGCCACCTCCGTTTAGGATTCGAAAATCTGTTTCACGAACTGATTCATTGAGGAAACTGTGTTTCAACAGTTGGGTTATGTATCCAATATTTGTCTGCAGGAGAAGAGAAATGGCCAATGCAGACTGATTTTTAACCTTGAATAGTTAAACAATAATCTGCTTTCAAATTTGACTCAACGCTTGTGCCATCTCGTGTGAACTCTCCTTTGACTACAAGAAGATCAACAGAATTATTGTCAAACTTCACTTACAGGTACGCTCGTTTAACCTGTAAATTTCACATGAAACCTATTTACCAACAACATGGTGTAGATTACAGTTTTTACTACAGGATTTTTCTTTCAATTGTCCCGTCTATTTTTTATAAGTGTGCTTCTTCACCAAAGTCTGCAAGAAATATGTCTATGACTTGCGTAGGCCTTGTGCACAGATTTGACCTGAGTGGTCTGTGTATTTTGCCTATGCAAATTTGTAGGCTGTCAATTACACCGAAGCTAGATGACTGGAAATATGCGTAATCTCCACCAGTATTTCTATTAAATGTTTTTCTTTGGCAATGATTCATTTATATTCATGTTTAGGGCTTGGTTGTTGGTCTATATTTTCATGTTTTGAACTTGGTTTTTGGTCTATATTTTCATCTCACAGGCAATTTCTACAGTTTAAGTTTCAAGACAAATGTTACAGACTCACATCAAATGGCACCTCGTCTGCGCCCCGCACTTTCACTAAACTATTAAAAGTTCCCATCGCACACATCAGGGAGCATTACGGCATCCAAATTTCTGCATATTTGGATGATCTCCTCTTAGTGGCTTAAACAGAGTACCAGCTAGTTTGGGCAATAGAACAGTCCAGTGCATTATTACAAGGTCTAGGATTTACTATTAGCCCCAACAAAGGTGCACTAATGCCCAGTCACAAAATTTAATTCTTAGGTTTCACTTTAGACTCCACCACTATGCAGGTTACCCTCAGATGGCAAGGCGGATGATATTAAACATATTCAGTTCCCTCGCTACAAAAACTAAGACTATTCGCTCATTTGCAACTGTCGTGGGCAAACTTGCCACCACTTTGCTGGAAAACAAATATGGGCCGGTCTTCCTGAAAAAAACTGGAAAACTGCGAAGTCCGTGCATTGAGACATGGCAATTTTTCACATGATGGGCATATCACAATTACAAACAGTTTTGTAACCGAACTTGATGATGATGTGTTCAAATCAATTTGAGACACTTTCAGCCATCCCACAATTGACTTTGGATTAATTTATGCCTTTCCCCCTTCAGCCTAGTCATTGTTACAGAAAATTGCCATTGCCCAAGCGGATGCCATTGTGATTCTGTCAATGTGGACCACACATGCCTGGTTCTCCAGACTCCAAACAATTCTCATCTGCCCTCCAGCAAAGATTTGCGTTGGTCTGGGCACACTTCGTCTTCCACATGTCCCACATGTCCCACATGTCCCACACCTGCTGGAGGAAGACTGACACTCTGGGCATGAAAACTTAGGCAAGCCAATGTCCAGCAAGGGGTATCACCATCAACCGCAGAGATAATAGTCAAGGCGCAAAGAACTTCGACCCACAGACAATACCAGCCCTACATTTCCCTTTGACTAAGCCACTGTGCCAGACATTCCCTTGACCCATTGCATTGCCCTGTCACCAAGGCACTTGGTTTCCCTGAGCTACTTAGAACGCAGAGACACCCAGGCTAAAATGCACTTAATACAGTGCAATCTGCATTCTCTTTCACATTAGCCCCACAGCATGGCATTCCCTTTAGCCAGAACAGACAAAAAACTGTTGTTAAAAGTAGTAATGTTAATTCTTTAGTGACAGGACGCTTGCAGACACTAGTGTTCATTGCCACGGATATGATAACATATCACATTTTTGATTTGTTGAGTTCACATGCCCACCCAACCCTTAATGGGTGATTGATCAAATTCCAACAATAATCTGCTTTTAAATTTGACTAGCCACTTGTGCCATTTCGTGTGAACTTCCCTTAGACTACAGAAAGATCAACGGAATAATGGTCAAACTTCACTTACAGGTAAGCTTGTTTAACCTGTAAGTTTCACATGAAACCTATTTACCAACAATATGGTGCAGATTACAGTTTTTACTGCAGGATTTTTTTTTCAATTGTCCAGTCTGTTATTTACAAGTGTGCTTCTTCACCAAAGTCTACAAGAAATATGTCTGTGACTTGGGTAGGCCTTGTGCACAGATTTGACCTGAGTGGTCTGTGTATTTTGCATATGCAAATTTGTAGGCTGTCAATTACTCCAAAGCTGGTTGACTGGATATATGCATGATCTCCAGTTGTTTTTTCTTTTTCTTTGGCTATGATTCATTTATATTTATATTATGGTTTTTAATATATATTTTCATATTTTGGGCTTGGTTTTGGTGTATATTTTCAATTTATATTCACAGAAACACTAATTGTGATTTAATTGTTTGTTTCACTGTACACTTTTTAACTACAATTATTGGTTCATGGTGCAATTCTGTTTAACTGATCACTTTCAAGTCTTTATGCCACTATTATCTACTGCGTGGGATCCATCCTCAACCTTTGGAGGGAGGAATAGTGGTACAACTTTCAGTAAAATATCTTATACCATGCCAACCATCTGTTTAAGCCTCAGATGTCAGAACTCAAAATGGACTTTATTGTCTTATTATGTTATCTTAAATGCTTCAAATCTGGAGGCTAAGCCCACATTTTACCAGGCACCACAGGCAGGCATAGTTATGCGATGATAATGATTGGTGACACATTATGTTTCACATGCGCTAAATTATTCTGGTTTTATCCGTGCTCCAAAGTAGACACCAAGTACAAAGTTTGAGACCACTGTCAGAGAGTTCCCAGGCATAGCGTAGACTCTTGGATCTATGGGGAAACTCAGGATCTTTGGAGGAATGTGCTAACCATAAGACTACATACTGCTTATCTTCTCCCAAATTAAATGCAAATTTCTTAACTTTTATACCAAAGTAACTTAAGCCGCCTATAAAAAAATAATTAGTTGAGTCTCACTCTAAAATGGCTTTATCTTATTCACATGGGTATTCTATTTTTGCATGAGCTCAATCTTTAACCTATAAGCATCCTCAAGATATAAAAGTATGACCATTAATGCTATTTATGCTGCTCTAGGGACAGTTATGTTAGGACATGCATTTTTTCAATGATACAGCAGCTGCAGTACACACATACTTCAGGAAACCAGGTTATAAACATGCCAGCAACATTGTGTAGAGAGTGTCTCATCAAATGCCTGTAAAGCTCTTAAGGTATTTCTTGGCCAATATGACTTCAAGGGTATTCAGTTTTGTGGTATATTGATGCAGTCCACATGAAGTGTGCAGATCAAGGTTTGTTTAATTTAATGTGGTCATATCAATACTAATCAACAAATGTGGTCATTATGCTTTCTTGCAGACTTTGGAATGGCTGTGACATTTCCCATATCAGAGGTGAAAATTTAACTGCATCATTTGATAATACACACGGTCCACCCATTATGTTTTATTGTCAGATAAATCTGTTGTGATACAAGAAGTGTATGTATATCTTCCCATGTCAGGTCCATTTGGTGGCTCAAAGTGCATTCTTTTACAAGCCAATAATGTTTGCAAAAGTGGTCAAAGATACCTCAGTTTGTGGCAATAATCGATATTGATTTACTTAATAAATATATGCGGTCTGCTTGAAGAAACAGCTGCAGGTGTACAATTTTATTTCTTAGTCCGATAATTTTTATCATCAATTAAATGCAGGTTTCTGCCATATAATATGCAAAAAAACATACCACACCATTAAGAAGTAAACTGTTTATTCCACTACAAATTTTACTATAATAAGAAAGTAAAAACGGTGGAATATAGCCATCATTACTATCTACACAGACAGTTACATTCAGTACCAGTATTTAAATAAAGACATAATAAAGCTCCATATAAATAGTAAGTGGAATAAAATAACCATCAACACATAAAATAATATCTATTAAAATTCTGTACTATAATAAGTCGAAACACATACATCAGTAGGACAAATTTTGGTGAATGCAAATCTTTTGCATTATGAAAAGCTATTTTAGGACTAACTACGTAATCTAATCAGAAGAGGGCGCCACTAGGGAATGAAACAACAATATTGCCCCTAGTGGTAATATGTGGTACTTGAGAATAAATATAGCAAATTCAGATGGTATGATGCAAACTTATATATCAATAAATTACACATGATGAACTTTATACATCAATAACAGCACAATAATATTACAACCCCATTATGCATGTAGAATATGAGCAAATATTATGCCAGTGAATTAGCATTTTCTCAAGAAATTTAGGGGGATGCTACTTAAAATGTTTTCAAAGTCATAATTTTCTGCTAATTTATTGGAGGCCTTTTGGAAGCATTTGCATTGGGCTTTATCTATTTCAACCTGAGTCATATCTTTAACGCATCCAGATACAACCTTGTTTTGCAACAAATTAATTTCACATGAAACTTATTTGCCAATGACATGAAGCAAACTATATATGGTATCAGAAGTTTGTACCACAGAATTAAAATTTAGCTTATAATGCTGAAATTATGTACTCTATAAGCTACAAAAGCATAAGCGGAGGTTTTCTGGGAGTTCAAAGTGAAATTCCATGGAAGCAAAAATTTCAATTGTGTAAAATTAAATAATCTCAATACTTATGTAATGTAAAAAAGAGAATCAATGATTGAGAGTTGTCCACCATAGCCTCACAAATTTGCAATATTTCCAAAATATTTCTTAGTGAAATTCTCACAAATTATGCTGTTGCATTGCCTGCATACGTGTATACTGCACATATATGTACAAATACCTTATGTGGCCGGATTGCTTTTCAAAGGTCTTTTTTCCCCTCTTTTTTTCTTTTTTAATGTCATGGGGGTAATAGAATCAATATCCTTTAATGGTAGAAACATTGTTGTTTTAAACAATCTTAATGATAAAACTGATTCTTGATTTCAACTTCCATTTGCAATCTCATTTTAAGCCAACTCAGTTGGAATTGTGTTTCCTAGTATGCACCAGTTATTTATTGATTGCTTTACAGTAGATTGGTCTTCATTTCAACTAATTTATGCCTTTCTCCCTTCAGCCATGTTGGACAGGTGTTACAGAAGACTGCCATTGACAAAGCGGATGCCATTGCTAATTGCTGCACTCTTAAGTATCCTAAGAGACATCGAAGTGACTAAGGGTTGTGGTGGTTATTTACCTTGAGGTGTAAGAAGTCCATAACACTGGAAAGATGACTAGGCCAGATAAAATTACTATTTTGACATCCAGCTGACAAGACTGATGCACAATTACTTTAATGGGTTCTGTTTTCATTTGATTTTGTAATCTCATACTGAAGAGATCCTGAAGGGCTAGATAAAAATTTGGATACCCAAAACATTTGTGAGATGATGGAAGACACAAAGACTACAAACCTTCAAGAATGCTGTCAAGATGGCTAAACTGTGCCATGGTTTCCAATTATGCCACATTAGGGTCTCGTACTAATCAAAGGTATGACATGGGAACTACATGTAAGCAATAATTATATGCTTCAAAATAAAAATACTTTGTAAATACATATATGAAAAATTACTATAGGTATTCTAAATAATTCACAAACACAGAGTCAGAGCCTAATGGCTAAGTAAAAGCACTTAGGTCCTTTTCTGATACACATTTTATCTGTACAGCTGAACTTCGATGATCGTAACGTGTTTGATGGATTTTTGTTCACTTATTTCCAGAATACATTTGATGATATAAGAAGCCCTGATGGTCTTTCCTGGAGTTCATCTATTGACTAGAATAGACAGTGGACATGTGAACCTTAATCTGGCAATGAACTTTTACCAAAGTATACAATGAATATGTCAATGACTTGCGTAGCGGTTGTGCACAGATTTGACTTCACTCTGTGTGGTCTGTGTATTTTGCCTACGCAATTTGTAGGCTGTCAATTACACCAAACCTGGAAGACTGGAAATATACTTGAGCTCCACCTCTCTCTTTTTTTTCTCTTTTTGTTTTTGGCAATAGTTCATTTATGTTTGGGGGTCGGTTTGTTTTTTCTTGAATAACAAAGTTGTGATTTACATTAATGTTGTTTGTTCAAATTATGCAAATTATCAGGTAACAGAACTAAAAAATGGACTTTGTTGTCTCATTGTTTTGCCTAACTGCTGCAAATCTGGAGCTGAGGTAATACAAAGTAACTTTGGCCACCTGTGAAAAAAAAACAATTGTGTGGTTATTCCTTACTCCAAATCGGATTTATGTAGTCATTTATTTGTTAAACAAGATCTTTTACCTTTCAGCATCATAAAATGAAAATGTAGTCCGGTAATGCATTTTTCAATGACACGGTAGTTGCTGTATACTTTGGTTCAGGAAAGGCTTAGTATGTCTTTTGGTAACAAAAGTATTTTTTCTGAATGGAAACATTGCATTGTAAAGGGCATTCAGGAATAGGGAAGTTTTCTAGGTACTGTCAATTAGGGTAACATTTGCCAAAAGTAATGGATATGTGATTAGCAGAAGGTGGCCATTCGTGCATTAAAGTGACATGATTGCAAAAAATGCATTTGGGTTACAGAGTAATATACATGTAATATACATGTTGCAAAATCATGTTTTGCATCGTTACAATTTTAAAGTTACACAAACTATAAAATTCTAAGATTTAAACTGCCATTAAGATGGAAATTTACAAGATTCTAATTCTTTTATATTGTATTCATAATTACATAGATGTTGGTCCTACATTTGAATGGAAAATAGAGGTGTCTTGCCAAATTGCAGGTACATGCCTATCAATTGTGATTAAAGCTTGTGTGTAGAGATAAAGTAATGACAAATAAGAACTACAACTGACTCTGTTCTAAAGCAAGCCTTAAATTAAGCATTTCATATTTGTGTATATTGAAATCTATATAAGTTGAAAACTGTCACCATTCACTTTTATCGAAGCCATATAATTATACATATTCTACCATTCAACAATTCTACCATTCACAGCAAGGTATATTCACTGTGCCCAAGAATTCTCCTATTTATGGCCATAGTCAAAATGGCCTCAGTGGTCTTCAGTTTTGTGGTTTATTGATGCAGTCCACATGAAGAGTTTGCAGAGGTTTGTTTATGAGATCAACATGGTAATTTTGTTTTCTTGCATACTTTTGAGTGTTGTACTTTTGGTAGTGAGATAAACCATCAATAGGTGTATCACTTTACCTGTTTCAAAGTATTGCTGCTCTCCCACATATAGCTGTGCTTTGACGGCATCAATGCAAAAGCCATGGGTGGCCAAGTTACTCTGATGGGGGTATATTCTGGTAGATCTGTGTATTTATACTCCAGGTATTAATGTTTGCCAAAGTTACCTGGCCAAAGATACCTGAAATAATTTCCTCAACTTTTGAAAATGCTTTCGGCTCACATATGCGGCTACAAAATTGTATCTCCGTCAGATAAAACCATCAATGCAGCTTTGTGCCAAATATGCAATTAAAATCACCACACCGTTCAGAAGTAAACTGTTTATTCTACTAAAAATCTTACTAGTATATGATCTGTCAACCTTCTGTACCATATGTCAAAACACATAAAAGCTACACTAGGGGCACCACTAACTACATAATCTAATCAGAAGAAGGCACCACTAAGGAATGAAATAACAATGGTGCTGCTAGTGGTAATATGTGGCAATTGGGAATAAATATATATAGCAAATCCAGATGGTATGATAGTGAATTTTTTCCTACAGGTGACTATTGTGACCTAAATCTTAGGCCACAGAAAGATACAACAAAGTGCTTATGTAGTTCAATCAAGGCTGGCTGAGCATAACAGAAATATTAACATACCTGTATTACAGGTGACAAAACTTTATAAATCAATAATGGCACAATAGTATTACAACCATATTATGACTACAGATTATGAGCAAATACTATGCTAGTGAATTCACATTTTAGTCTGTTTGCAAAATTTGTGCAAGAAGACATCTTTGGCTGAGATAAACACCAATTCTTTGGCAGTGACTTACACAAACAGGATATAGAAGGTTAGTTTACGTAGATGTTGGTTGGAAATTCAATAAACTGGTGAATGATCATGTCACTAATACAGTGTTTTCTTTTACAGCCAAGGAGACTTTTTGGTCTTAGGGATACCAGTGCCCCCTGCAACCACCATATTATCATGGCCGGGGCACTTACAGTCGAGGAGTTTTCACAACCACCAAGGCCAGAATGGGGGCAAACTATTCTGAGGAAGAGGTAAGCAAAGTTGGCCTTAATCCTGGCACTATCACAGATAAAACGTGCACTAAAAAAAGGGTTTCTTTGCAGGGCATGGAAAGAAACAGCAGACCAGCTCACAGCCCAGCCAATTAACTCCTATGACCACACCACCTGCACAGGTAACTCAACAGTTGTACATGCTGTTGCACGTCATTAAAAAAATTCAGTCCCAACCGTAGTCTGTAGCTGGGCAATCAGTACACTCTCTGACAAATGGAAAGCCTAAGCAAGTGACAAACACATTTTGGATATTGTTTATGGATTTAGACTGTGTTGTCATGCCACCTCAGTTTAGGATTCTCAAACACCTCAGCTAACTCCAGGGAGATAGAAATTGCTGAAAATCTGTTACATGAACTGATCCAAAAACGAGTCATTTAGGAAACTGTGTTTCAACAGTTCGGTTATGTATCCAATATTTTCCATCAGGAGAAGAGAAAGGGCCAATGCAGACGGATTTGGACCTTAAATGGTTAAAAACTTTTGTTGAAAATCACCATTTTAAAATGGAGACTCTTACAGCAGCCCTTCAATTGCTCTCCCAAAATTTCTTCATGGTCAGTATAGACTTAGCTGATGCCTACTATACAGTGAATGTGGCAAAAAGTCACAGGCAATTTCTACAGTTTAAGTTTCAAGATAAATGTTACAGATTCACATGTATCAAATGGCACCTCGTCTGAGCCCCGCACTTTCACTAAACTATTAAAAGTTCCATCTGACACCTCAGGGAGCATTACAGCATCCAAATTTGAGCATATTTGGATGATCTCCTCTTAGTGGCTTAAACAGAGTACCAGCTAGTTTGGGCAATAGAACAGTCCAGTGCATTATTACAAGGTCTAGGATTTACTATTAGCCCTCACAAAGGTGCACTAATGCCCAGTCACAAAATGTAATTCTTAGGTTTTACTTTAGACTCCACCACTATGCAGGTTACCCTCAGATGGCAAGGCGGATGACATTAAACAGCTCCTATTCAGTTCCCTCGCTACAAAAACTAAGACTATTCGCTCATTTGCAACTGTCGTGGGCAAACTTGCCACCACTTTGCTGGAAAACAAATATGGGCCCTGAAAAAAACTGGAAACAGCAAAGCCCGTGTATTTAGACTTGGCAATTTTTCACATGATGGGCATATCACAATTACAAACAGTTTTGTAACCGAACTTGATGATGATGTGTTCAAATCAATTTGAGACAATTTCGGCCATCCCACAATTGACTTTGGATTAAGTTATGCCTTTTCCCCTTCAGCCTAGTCGTTGTTACAGAAAATTGCCATTGACCAAGTGGATGCCATTGTGATTGTGCCAATGTGGGCCACACATGCCTGGTTCTCCAGACTCCAAACAATGCTCATCTGCCCTCCAGCGAAGATTCGCGTTGGTCCGGGCACACTTCGTCTTCCACATGTCCCACATGTCCCACATGTCCCACACCTGCTGCAGGGACGACTGACACTCTGAGCATGAAAACGTAGGCAAGCCAATTTCCAGCAAGGGGTATCACCATCAACCGCAGAGATAATAGTCAAGGCGCAAAGAACTTCGACCCACAGACAATACCAGCCCTACATTTCCCTTTGACTAAGCCACTGTGCCAGACATTCCCTTGACCCATTGCATTGCCCTGTCACCAAGGCACTTGGTTTCCTTGAGCTACTTAGAACGCAGAGACACCCAGGCTAAAATGCACTTAATACAGTGCAATCTGCATTCTCTTTCACATTAGCCCCACAGCATGGCATTCCCTTTAGCCAGAACAGACAAAAAACTGTCGTTAAAAGTATTAATGTTAATTCTTTAGTGACAGGACGCTTGCAGACACTAGTCTAATGTTCATTGCCACGGATATGATGACATATCACATTTTTGATTTGTTGAGTTCACATGCCCACCCAACCCTTAATGGGTGATTGATTTCAAAATCCAAGAATAATCTGCTCTTAAATTTGACTAGCCACTTGTGCCTTTTTGTGTGAACTTCCCTTAGACTACAGGAAGATCAACGGAATTATGGTCAAACTTCACTTACAGGTTAGCTCGTTTACCCTATAAGTTTCACATGAAACCTATTTACCAACAACATGGTGTAGATTACAGTTTTTACTACAGGATTTTTTTTTTCAATTTTCCAGTCTGTTATTTACAAGAGTGCTTCTTCACCAAAGTCTACAAGAAATATGTCTATGACTTGCGTAGGCATTGTGCACAGATTTGACCTGAGTGGTCTGTGTATTTTGCCTAAGCAAATTTGTAGGCTGTCAATTACTCCAAAGCTGGTTGACTGGATATATGCATGATCTCCACCAGTTTTTTTTTTCTTTTTCTTTGGCTATGATTCATTTATATTTATAATATGGTTTTTGGTCTATATTTTTATGTTTCGGGCTTTGTTTTTGGTCTATATTTTCATTTTATATTCACAGAAAAACTAATTGTGATTTACTTGTTTGTTTCACCGTACACCTTTTAACCACAATTATTGGTTCATGATGCAATTCTGTTAAAATTGATCACTTTCAAGTCTTTATGCCACAATTACCTACTGCGTGGGATCCATCCTACAACCTTTGGAGGGAGGAGTAGTGGTACAACTTTCAGTAAAATATCTAATATCATGCCAACCATCTGGTTAAGCCTCAGATGTCAGAACTCAAAATGGACTTTATTGTCTTATTATGTTATCTTAAATGCTTCAAATCTGGAGGCTAAGCCCCACATTTTACCAGGCACCACAGGCAGGCATAGTTATGCGATGATAATGATTGGTGACACATTATGTTCCACATGCGCTAAATTATTCTGGTTTTATCCGTGCTCCAAAGTAGACGCCAAGTACAAGTTTAAGACCACTGTCAGAAACTCAGGATCTTTGGAGGAATGTGCTAACCATAAGACTACAATTAATTTCTTAACTTTTATACCGAAGTAATTTGTTGAGTCTCACTCTATTATGGCTTTATCTTATTTATATAGGTATTCTATTTTTGCATGAGCACAATCTTTAACCTATGAGGATCCTCAAGATATAAAAGTATGACCATAAAACATTGTGTAGAGAGTGTCTCATCAAATTCCTGTATAGCTCTTAAAGTATTTCTTGGCAGAGCCTTAGGAAATTAGTATTTCAGTCCCTATGAAGGCAAGTTTGGGGGTTCTTTTTTTTTTACCATGGCCAAAATGACCTGAAGGGTATTCAGTTTTGTTGTATATTGATGCGGTTCACATGAAGTGTGCAGATCAAGGTTTGTTTATTAATTAAATGTGGTCATATCAATACCAAGCAACAAATGTGGTCATTATGCTTTCTTGCAGACTTTGGAATGTTTTACTTTTGGTATTGAGATTAACCTTCAATATGCTGGGGTATGTTCTTGATGTACCGGTTTCACAATATTGCTGCTGTTCCACATATGGCTGTGACATTTCCCATATCAGAGGTGAAAATTTAACTGCATCATTGATACAGCCACGGGCCACCCATTATGTTTTATTGTTAGATAAATCTGTTGTGATACAAGAAGTGTATGTATATCTTCTCATGTCAGGTCCATAATTTTTATCATCAATTTAATGTAGCTTTCTGCAATATAATATGCAAAAAACATACCACACCATTAAGAAGTAAACTGTTTATTCCACTACAAATCTTACTAGGATAAGAAAGTAAAAACGGTGGAATATAGCCATCATTACTATCTACACAGATAGTTACATTTAGTACCAGTATTTAAATAAAGACATAATAAAGCTCCAATAAATACAACAATAAGTGGAATAAAATAAATTCTATAACCATCAACACATAAAATAATATCTATTAACATTCTGTACAATAATAAGTCGAAACACATACATCAGTAGGACAAATTTTGGTGAATGCAAATCTTTTGCATTACGAAAAGCTATTTTAGGGGCGCCACTAACTACGTACATCTAATCAGAAGAGGGCGCCACTAGGGAATGAAACAACAATATTGCCCCTAGTGGTAATATGTGGTACTTGAGAATGAATATAGCAAATACAGATGGTATGATGCAAACTTGTGAATTTTACATTGATCGAGACCATTTTGTCCTGTAGGTAATAATTTTGAGATGACGTATATTTTTACCTAATTTTTGGGCCACAGGAAGATACAACAAAGTGCTCATGTGGTTTAATCAAGACTGGCTGAGCATAACAGTATATCAATATATTACACATAATGAACTTTATACATCAATAATAGCACAATCATATTACAACCACATTATGCATGTAGAATATGAGCAAATATTATGCCAGTGAATTCACATTTTCTCAAGAAATTTAAGGTGATTTAATGCTATTTGAAATGTTTTCAAAGTTATGGTGGGCAAGAAAGGCATTTAAGTCATCAGCAATTTTCTGCTAATTTATTGGAGGCCTTTTGGAAGCATTTTCATTGGGCTTTATCTATTTCAACCTGAGTCATATCATTAATGCATCCAGATACAACCTTGTTTTGCAACAAATTAATTTTACATGAAACATATTTGTCAACAACATGATGCAAACTACATATGGTATGAAATGTTTTTACCACAGAATTAAAATTTAGCTTATAATGCTCAAAATTATGTACTCTACAAGCTACAAAAGCATAAGCGGAGGTTTCTTGGAGTTGACAGTGAAATTCCATGGAAGCAAAAATATCAATAGTGTAAAATGAAATAATCTCAATACTTCTGTAATGTAAAAAGAGAATCACTGATTCAGAGTTTTTTCATTTTTTTTTCAATTGTCTTTAGAGTCTGTTATTTACAAGTGTGCTTGTCCACCATAGTCTCACAAATTTTGCATTTGACTTTGCAACACCAGACAAACTTGCAGTGACACCTTTCGACAATGCGGATGACTTCGGTGTTGTATCCACGTCCACAACACAAGAGGTCGCAACTGTCAGGCCCATTTGAATCTTTCTTGCATTCACGTCCTCTCGTTCCCACGATGCCTTTACCTGGGTTCGAACGACAATAATTTGGAGAAGGGTCCAGGTAGACCAACTCATCTCCTTCGATCGGTACTTTTCTGAAAAGCTTTTCTCTCCTTCGTAGCCTCCTCTTTGACCTTGGTGCAACTTCTGTTGGTTTTTCATACCTTGGGAAGAAATTTACAAAAAAAAGTTTTGAAAAGCAGTATCTCATACATTATGTAACAAATGCATGTCTGAATGAGGATCAAAATAATTTAAGTTTCAACATTTACATATGCAGATACATCCTAAGTAACGTTTGCTATTAGCATTAATCAATCAATCTGAGCTATTATGTTCAAATGTGCAAATGTGCAGCAAATATGAAAACAGCACTGACCTCTTTTTAAGGAACTTGCCTACTTCATTGAAGTTGGGCATCGTTTTCCAACAAGACTTGACTGCACAGGAACCGGAAACGCCATGGCAACGACAGCGCAAATGAAGTTGCTTGCCGATGGACTGCAAAGAAAACAGAACAAGTCAGGTTAAAAAAATTAACAGAACAAATTACATTCAAGCAGTAAATAGTAATATTTGCAATTGTCCCTTACAGTCTGTAATACATTGCATTTTTGATGGTGACCCACTTCAGCTCACACATAACGAGATTAAAGTAGTCTCTAACAACGTTTTATATTTTTATGTATGATAAGAAGAATCATAGGAAAATATATCCTTCCTCAGTGCATCCTCATTAATGTAAGTATAAAGTAAACTTTTCAATTGAACCCTGTATAAAATACAAAAATAGGAAAATGCATTTGAAAGATCTGGCTTTAGAACACTCTGCTTCGAATGAACCGGGCAGAAGACAACATGAGCTTTTCAATTAGCTTGGTTTACTTAGAGAATAAAAACTTCCCCGAGGGAAACTAGTCATTCTAATAACGTTCAGAGAAAACACGTGGAATTGGGAAGCAACGTAGTTAACAAGAGGCCTCGAGCCGAAACCCAGGCAGCCATGTTGTCTACAACTGCTTTGATATAGTCTCTACTTCCTGCTGAAAAGTTCAGATGAGTTTAATTTGTTTTAACCTAGATATCTGTACAAAAAAATAACCTAATACATGCATTTAGAACATGATGGATAATCGTAAATTTATAAAATCTTTTTCCTTTAGTGCAGCTATCCTACTTAATTTTTAAAAGTTAAAAAAGGAAATTGGAGTTTGCGACCATTCTGGTGTAATGCTTTGTTATGTTAGCTAATCTGCAAACGGAAAAAGCAGTCTCTTAACTGGCCTAGAGATTTGGGCATCTTTTTAGTCGAGCTGAGTAATTCTTAATTACATGAGTTCTGACAACAAAGTTTGGGCCCTGTGAGGCATATAGTGAGAAAGATTGGCAGAGAATTAAGTGATATAATGAGTAACAGTTGCAAAGTAACAGCATGAAACATATCTCAAAACAGGATTTTTTTTGACAATTTTGGTGTGAAACAATTTTCCTGTTTTGTGGTTTGTGTTTCAGCAGTTGACGTTAAAGTGGCTGTCGCAAGGGTAACACAGCCAAAGTCATGCAGTTATATTTTGATTAAATACTGTTACAACTATCTGCATTATTTACATCTTCTCACTAAGTTCGTAGTCTTATTGTTATAAACAAAAACAAATAGCATTATCCAACAGGATCTGATTATGTCATTTATATAGAAAACTGGTTTTGAATTATGGACTTCACATGCAAATAATGTTATAATAATCGTTTGTAGGAACAAGGGCAAGTTATAACGTTGTATCATTTTGTAAAATGAGTCTGACAATTTATTCCATTGGTGTCATAATTTCATTCAGTATGTGCTGTCCATAGATCCTTCTGCACAAATGTTATGCTTGCTACATGTCACACTTTTATCTTCCTTATTCGTGGATTAGACCATCGATCCATATGACCATGGAGCCACCAGAACTCTATGATATGACTCCCTATTGTTGATCTGAACACAGAGGAATGACACCATGATCTGAAAACCCTTTTTTAAGGTACCTTTGGTATAATTGTTTTTCTCGCCAGTATATCTTTCCGTCCATGTTGGATTCCCAACGTTTTATAGTCCAATCTTCCCTCTATACCAAAACTTTATGTGATAGTTTCAATAAAATGAATTTGTAGCCTCAGATATATTAAATATCCACCAGTTGTCAATGAAATGTGGTGTAAACTCTCCCTGACTCTGCCAGGTGTTATGTGGAATGCACCTGGTAATTTATAAGCCCTTGATATCTTGTAAAAACCCTCTTATCTGACCTGCGAAGCACTTGAACATCAGATGGGGTGAGCAGATTCACCCTCGCCCTGAGGTGGGTTTATGTTTTGACATTTCTTACATCGTGCACCCAAGATTAATTGATCTAGACATGCGGGTTATGTCTGAGATCAATGATGATATGAATAGCAACTGCATCAGACCACCTTGTAGCTTGGAACTGTTGTCCTTCCGGGGAAAAGTCATGAGACTATCAGAAACTGTATTCTCTTATTATGTGTGTGTGTCGTCCTTATGCGGTTACGTTGAAAAAAAAAAAGGCCTCTATGTGACCAAATTTAAAATTTAGTACATGACACCAGCACAATATACCAGTGGATTTGACAAGGTAATGTATAATTTAAACATTAATAAATGTGCAACTTCAGTACAACTAAAAGTGTAGATACTCTGTCCGCAGTTGAACGATGAGCTTTTGGTGTCTCAGATATATGTTTGTGGAAAAAATAAGTGCACACCACTACCCTGGTAATATTTCTGATAACCAATTCAGTTGTTTCTGACTGTTGTACAAGTGTGGCATATTGTATTCCCGCTGTATCCAGCAATTGGCCTTCTATCTCTTTGCCAGGATGCCATTCCGTTTTATTGGACTTAGCATTTCAACATGAGTTGATACTATGATTTTGCCCGGGGGTAAATTCTAATTGAAATCAGCAGATGGAAGGGTGAGCATACTACCAAGAATGAAGGGTGGTCCACAGGGGCAAGGAGGTACTAAGAACCCTATGAGAATGCATGCTGGGAGAGCAGCCACAGGGGTAAATGATCCACCCCTCCTGATAATGTAAGCCATTAGCACTGACTATCTAAATACCCCGAGCAGTCCATCAGCCGGGGTATTCACAATACATTGTAGCAGGTTCCTTTTTATCCTAGTACAACAGTAAATAGTGGCTTGACTCTAGAGCATGTGTACAGGTATAAGGTGCCCTGGGGCTTGGGGCGAGCAGGTGTTGGTACAACAGAACATCCTCAACAGGCTCAAAGGAGTAAGAGCCACTCAGAGCCAGAAGCATGATTGATGAGAAAAGAGTCAAGCTGTAAGATAGGACAAGTACCAGAGACTTGCATGCATTGGAACGCAGAACATGTTGTGACAATGAAATAACTCATTTATAGAGTGCATGATAACTGTAGGTCCTGAAAAGAATAGGGAATATATAAAGAGTTCCAAATATATAAAAGGGGTGCCAGATGAGTGGCAGAGTTCCACGTCCAAGAATCAGAACTTCCCAAGTAAAATCTGTCAAGATGAATACATACATTTAAAAATAAACAAAAAGTTACTAAATAAGACTAAAATGGATACTACTTCCTCGATAGTAGAAAATTTTATTTTTCAAATTAATATAAAAATGTCATTTTCAAATTCAAGTGTTTGTTTACTTCCAAGGCTACAACAGTAAGTGCACTATGGGCCTCTGAAGTCTGGGGATTCAATGTCAATAATCCAGCGTATGGTCCCAAAGGTCCGAGCATTAAGAGATTTTGATCCAACTACATCAAGAAATATCTTTGATGGCTCCTTGGGCTGCTGTTAACCAGATACGCATCATCTCAGCATCCCTCCAGTACCATCCATCAATAAATGAGTTTATGGGAGGCAAGTGATGTCATCCGGGATGTATGCTAAATCTAAAGCACAGCTATATAATGGAAATGGGCGTGCATGAGAAATTACATTTTACAATCTCCCTATAAAGAAAAAATCAGTAATTCTACGTATAGCATGTCTCTAGTCATACAAGCTGCTGAAGCATCAGACTAAAATCAATCAAAGGAAACAGAAGATGGGTAGCTCGAAGGAAAACTTCAGAGGAATATAGGCTGGCGATTTTCGAACCAACTTTTTGAATTTGAGTCTTTCGCGTCTACTCTCCTTCTCTTGTTAATTTAAACTTGAATTTTACTCACATACAGCCACTTCAGAATGGAGATAAATGTTAGGAACAGGGTGATTGATTGTTGCTTCACTTTGAAGTTGCCTATCTGTCACTTTATCGGAAATCTTCAGATCCTCATTCTGTGATCTTTACACTTATTTTTATAGGTTATTGTCGCACTCTATAGATATACACTGCATACCAAAAGAATTCGGAATAAGAAAAGATCCACATTTCACAAATTAGGAGCAAGCTGAGTAAAGATGTCGGGTCTGTTTGATAATGTGGGTTGACATGAGGGTGGCCCTCCCACAAAACAGCTGCGGGGTTTGCCTGGAAAGGGGCACAAGGGCATTTAATAGCCTTGGGCACACAGCTATTTTGATGATGGCCACAAGGGTGCACCCAGCCGTAATCTGGACAACAATTAATGACCAATGAAGAAAGCAATGAATTAAATGGCCTCCCCTGTCAAAACAATGGAATGACCATCCTACAGACTGACAAACATTGAGATATCAAAGCCACAAGGGGATAACTCATGGGGTTAAATTCCCCGAACATTATGAGCTGTGCTATGCTCCTTTTATTTTGCCTATGTCAATATGCAGAACAAGACTTAGTAATGATAAATTCGCGGAATTTGTTCTGTTTTATTGTCATACTGTGACTGCATGGTCTAAAGATTAGACAGCTTACGTAGCCAGTTAGAGGCAAATGTAATGACGCGATGCTAGGACTCCAGCATGCTTGGATTCTATATGAGTTACATCCATTCAGCTGTAACCCAGAATGATGCCATCAATGTAAATTCTTGGAGAAATTTCTCCAAGGTAAATTAAATCAATTGCAAATGGACCAGTGGAGGCATACATGGTGCTTGACCATGGATTGCTTTAGAACAACAGAAGAACTACCAACTGCCAATTTCAGTTATCCTCGCCAGCTGTCGAACATGCAACCGACTTTGATATATAAACAATTCGTTGTGTGCAGATATTCGTTTGTTTTTGCGCGCATACAATTGTCTCTTGGTTCACAGTGTGTGTCCCTTGTGCATGAGATCCATATCAATTCTATCTTACAAGGATACAAGAGAGACCCCCAGATAGATCCACATGGCTTGTATCTATTTCTTGATCTGACTTTATCACAATTGATCCCATCTATTGTCACTTCCCCTTTGCAAAACCATCTATCACCAGCCCTGTAGGGGTAGTTTGATGTTTAAAGGCTCAGATGTTCGGATATGGTCAGATTCTCGAGTCCAGATAGGGTTCAGTTGAGCATGCCTTGTCTGCATTGATTATGCATTGGGTCGTCATTCGCACGCCTCATTGAAACGGATACGCGATTGGATCCCACAGACGTCGCTCGCCATTTACGAATCCATTTCTTGAGCAAAAATTACGAGAATGTCGAACTCTTAACAAGAGTTGTTAAAAGGAACCAAAACTAAAAAAAAAAAAACAGAACGATCGTGTGCCCTGCGAAGGTTTGGTTGTTTGTTTATTCTTATATTTAGCAAACAACAGTACTAGGCTACCTGTGCGAGAAACCAACAATATCATAACTACATTTTCCATGCAAACAGCTGAACACTATCAGGGCAAATATTCCTAGTTTGATGAATTCATTCAGATTTCTGGCTTTGGTATGTTATAACAGACGGAAATGAAGGCACAGAAAAACCAGACAATCCTATAACTGTATTTCTAGTTCTCTACCTGTTTCCTAGAAACAATTTGAAAGGGCTAATCATTTACAGTTAAATACCACATCAGTCATTATAATTTTAGTTACCACATCAGTCCTTAGGATTTCAGTTTAAAAAAAAGTATAAAATGTACGTCAAACCCAAGAGTTCTTCAGTTTCACAAAAGATCTGAGAGCTTCCGGACAGTGTCCAAAATTATGTCAATAATGTGGTACCTACTTCCGGCACGAATCAAGTGGCTGTATTACTTTGGCATTATAATTGAATGGCGATTAGCCCTTAAATGCTTATTATAGGCGTTGAACTTGTAAAGGCACATGCACAGACTACAGGTAGGGTGTGAGAGCGAGGCCACACATTGAGAGGGGGTAATATAAATCTTGTGGGGTGTCTGCCAGCCCCGCCCGCTGTCAACGTTCAATGAATGCTCACCCTACACAGCCAATGCAGCAGTGGTGCACGGAGTCAGAGCAAAAATATCGGCCCTTTTTGTGTGCGGAGTCACATTTATCGACAGAAGAGCACATCACTCAAAAGTTTGATCGTTTAGGGGGAAGGCCCCCCGCCCCCTTAGCATAGAAAAACACATTAAGGAACAAAGGCACCGTAGAATAAAAGGGAATTTATATTAATTCAAC
Organism: Alitta virens; assembly: GCA_932294295.1. Classification (NCBI taxonomy): domain Eukaryota; kingdom Metazoa; phylum Annelida; class Polychaeta; order Phyllodocida; family Nereididae; genus Alitta; species Alitta virens. The sequence goes on along the minus strand of OW028574.1, from coordinate 39,173,538 downwards.
TAATAAAAGAAACCTGGCTGAGACCTATCAGTCTTCTGAGAAAGACATGTTTTCTGTGGTAGTCTTTCAGAGCAGGCGAATAAAACTTGAGAAATAGAAGGGAAATAAATAAAGAGATATAAAAAAGAAAATTGCTCAATCTTGAAAATAGGATCCTCTGGCAATGATATGGTACTGACATTTAAGGTCAAGGTTGAGTAGAATACTTAAAAGTAAGTTTATAAGTTATAATAATGGTTATCAAACATTGCCACAAAATGACAATAATGAGTCAGTTAACAGAATTGGCAGTGCCTTAACCGCGGTTGTCCCCTGACAAGGAAGGCTGGCTTATTAATTCCAGACCAAGAAGGGTAGACCTCACCTCAGGAAGAGCTGGCCCCTTCACCAAGACAGGTACCCTACGATTGTTTCGACATTGAAAGATGGCTCCCAGATATTATTTAACACCAGATTTCAATGTAACCTTTTTCACACACTATGGCATGTTCAAAGGCGCTTTACAATGTATATTTTAGTTTAATTGACAATATATTTAGAGTCTTCATACGTTGTACAGTGTACACGGTGGCTCCCCTGTCTCTGGCTCTCCGGCTCAGCTTCCTCAACTCAATGTCCTATTACTGCATCTGCTATTTCTATTCAGGTACACCGATTACCTTATCTGAGGCATCAATTTGACAAATACATATTTTCAAAAAGTAGTTGACGATTACATAAATATCGGCGTTCAATTAAATTAAAACTAATTCAGCAGGGAACTGACAATTTGCATCTTGACAAAGGATTCATAATGTCGTGACTCTCTTTCTTCATTAAGTGAATTAGAATGACAATAATGACGAATTGTTCTGTATTTAGTAAACAAAAAAATGCAATTCCATATTGCCTCACCTGTAAAAAAAGTTTAGTTTAACTTAATTAATTAGCAATTTTCGCATGTTGGCCACAGGAGTGCTTAATTGGATTTCTCAAAATCTATTTTGTCCTTTGTCTTTATGAGACATGCAAATAACATGTTTATTATAGGTGCATGTAACTAGCCACAGGGTCCAGTTTATAAGTCGAAAGCAGCCCCCAAGTTCTGCGTCACCTCTTTGGCTGGTACACCTTCAGTTTCATCTGCTTCATTGTCAGCCTCATGTCCTTCTATTGCTCCATGGCAAATGCTGAGACAACTAGCCAGAGGAGCAATATCGTAATTTTTGGCAAAACCTTCAGCCTCATGGACTGCACCTGGTTGTTGAGACTCATGCCGACAGTTCTTGGTGTTGACTAACTTTGGTATCCATTCATTGTCATCAACTCATTTTTGCAAGGCATGTATTTGTTCATGGTATACCAGGCCATCTTGGAGAAATGTAACAGAGATTCAGTTACATGAATGAAAGCCACTCTTATAAAATCAATATTCTCCTTCTGAACATATATGAAAAGGTGCATATTTCAAAGGCACTTCCGTTCAATATTTGGAGTTTACACTGCATAATAGACCCACAAACACCCATTTTAAATGAGGCATATTTCAGTCATATTATCTGCTTATGCTCGACCAACCAAATCCATTTGGGCACGGAATGCATTCATGGTCAATGCATTTTGCAAACAAATCGTGTTATCTCAGAAGTGACCACGATCCGAGTTTTCCGGTTACGAGCCAACACAAGCAAATTTCCTGATATCTCATGACTGCATTTGCTTCGACTGAGCCTGCCTGGAGGCAAGGATATTTGGAAGTGAACTCTTTGAATGCATTCCTATGAGAGTGACTGCAAAAAAAATGCAACCCTAAATATAATCTGTTGTGTTTGAAAATGCACGTGAAGCTGGTTACTACAGTGCAACTGCATGTTATAAAATGTATTTATAATGACTTAAAATATAAATTTGTTTTTGTTATAATTGTATTATTATGTTATCATCGTTCCATGTAATATAATAAATCATCTAAGTACCTGTCTATCCAGTAAATAGGTAGTACAATTTACTTAGCTAATTAGTTTTCAACTGTTCCTCCAAATTCCTGTCTCTGCTATGATTGGAATGTTCGACCTGGGAAGTGGTCTCATTTAAACTCAGGGTATTTCAGACCTATTGGTTTTTAATGAAGTGTAAATAAACAAATAGGAAGAGCAAACACAAGTGAGACCTGGCCTTTTGTTTTGTTAGTTTTATCTTTCTGCTTCAGAAGCGCACCTCACTTATCAAGCAAAGCAGCCCTGTCAAAACTCCATGCAGTTCTGAGCCTTTATGAATAACAGGGCTAGCAAAAAAGAGACTAGGTAAAATATAAATCACAGTCTTTAGAAAATAACCTCCAAACAAGCCAGAAAATGAAAATACAGTGTAATACAGTGTAATACAGTTAGTACACTCGTAATGCTCACGAATTATACAATTACGTTATGTGGGCAGATTGCTTTTCAAAGGATCCCCCCCCCCCCTATCCTTTTTTTTCTTAATGTCATGGAGGTAATACAATTAATATCCTTTAATGGTAGAAACGTTGTTTTAAACATTGTTAAATGATAAAACTGATGCTTGATTTCAACTTCCATTTGTCTCCAATCTCTATCTCATTTTAAGCCCCCTAAGTTGAAGTTGTTTCCCATTATGCACTAGTGCAACAAGACCCCTGCATGGCCAGGTAAGGTACCCACTGACCTGACTATGCAGTGGTCACAATTACTCATCAAAGGAAGATCAAAGGAACCGACCAAAGATCAAAGGATCCAATAGATTGGACAGCGCCATCATAAAACACTAAAATGTCTGAAGTTGAATGGGTGAAAGGGGTTGAGTCTTCAATTGAAATGCCCTAATGGTAAATGCGAATAAACTGTTAAGACTAGGCAAAAACTTTAAGAAACATTTGCTTTGGGAATCCCAGAGAACTTAAAAATGGAGCAAAAATATAACCATGGTCAGCTAGCCAGCCAGTCAGCCGCCAGCCAGCCAGCCAGCCAGCCAGCCAGCCAGTCAGCCAGCCAGCCAGCCAGCCAGTCCGCCAACCAACGGATGACCAAACAACAAATTGATAACCGTCGACCGGAGTATCTTTGGCCACCCGGGGTAACTTTGCATGGCCCCTTATGAAAAAAGGATTTTGTTGAGTCTCGCTCTGAATTGGCTTATTATACGTAACTAATTTTTGCATAAGTATGATCTATATTATATAAGCTCCCTAAAAAAAAAAAAAATCATGACCTTTAATGTGCTCTATGCTGCTCTATCGGGGCAGTTATGTTAGGGCATTTGGTTTTCAGTGACACAGCAGTTGTTGTATACTTTAATCTAGGAAACCTGGAGTAAACATGCCAGTAACTTGGTACGCCTGTATTTTGTAAATAATGTCCAACAGATCAAAATGGTGTTTAGGTAATTTATACTACATTTTATTGTATTTAAGTATTTCTTGGTCCGAAGAAAATGAGTATTTCAGCCTATCTTTGGCCATGGCCAAATGACCTAAAAGGTCCCCAATATTTTGGCATATTGATGCAGTCTACATGCAATATGTGCAGAAAAATGTTCCTTAAAGTAACAGGGTCGACCATATCATTGCGAAATCATCAAATAATCTGGTCGTTATGCATTCTTGCTAAAATTTGAATGCTGTATTTGGTATTGTGATAAACCGTCGACATTTGTTGGTAAATAGTTTATATTCTTGATGAACCTGGTTCAAAGTATTGCTGCTGTCCCACCAAATGCTGTGAAATTGATTTTTCTACATCAAAAGCCATGGGCGGTCAAAGTTACCCTGATGCGGAGTAACCATGGCCACCCATTATTTTGTTAAATAAATCTGTTATGATTATGAGCTTCAAGAAGCATGTATCTTCCCAAATAAGGTAAATTTAGGTGGCATAAAATGCATTAATATTTCTTTGTGGTATCAAGTCAGTTGCCTCCTATACATAATGTCAAACTGGCTCAATGGCCAAAATTCATCCCACCAGCCATAATGCATTTGCAAATTGCAATCAAAACAACTGTTCAGCTGTATCGGTTAGTGATAAGTAAACGTGCACTTCAATCTGAATTTTACCAGATGTAATGGACACCTATATTCACCTAAATTTACGAGATTGGAAACAAACCCAAAGTTTCACACAGATAATTTTTCTTTTAAATGGGTAACCCGCACAGTAAACAACAAGAACTGCGCATAAATTCACACAAGTGGTGTGGTTGATGTTATGTGTACAACACATAGTCCAATTATGCCACCCATGGTGTCAATTAGATTTATTATGTCATGTAAATCAAGTCGGAATGGGACAAGCACCATGGTAAGTTCGAACAGCAGATTCTGCATTTCGTTTTAACTAAAGTAATAGACAGACCCTGTTTTGAAATGTTCTGACCAACCAAAGTTCCCCTTAATGGCACACCCTGAAGTCCGCTGGATTTTGAAGCCCTATCAATCAGAACAGTTAACTCCCAAAACGACATGGCGAAAAATTGTCAGGATCTCAAAAATCACATAGATGTCATATCAGGGTAAAAATCCCCACCCTTTCCTTCCTGCCCTCGCCCTAAATACCCCTTTTCCCTCCCATGAATACCCAACACCCAAACATCAACTCCCCAGGGATGCTGTAACACGCGGATATCAAGCAGCGGAACAACGGGCTGGCGGATCAGAAGTCCGCTCATTCCTGCATCAAACCGCAATTCGCAGGGCAAAATGCGGATCGCGGCAAACTGCGAGATTGATTGCTAAATGTCTGACAGGAACATGTCGATCTAAGTGGGGGGTCCGGGGGCACCCCCTCCCCCAATCACCCTCTGCTTCGATGGAGCAGGATGCAGGGTTGATCGACGCATCTGTCTGGTTGCATTTGCAGGGCAAATTGAACCTCCCCCATCCCTTTCCATAGATTTGCCCCACTTCGTTTTTGCGAATAAAATAATCCCTACAATTATAATAATAATTTTCAAAAAGATCTCTAAAGTAAGTCACCTAATTGATTAACATGCACACCCAATATGATAGATTTTCCTTCTTCATTAAGTATTCATGCACTTTTGGTATGTCATACATAAATTTGTAAATCAATCAATTTACATATTTTCTATTTGTTTATTTATTTATTCATTCCTGTTTAGGGGTATATATATGTCATACAAAACACTTGTGACAAAGTGGGCCCCACAGAAACTTGCCTGTGGCTGACATAAATTGGGCCCATTGTGAGCATGGGCACCTATCAGGGTATTATGAAAGTCCCTGGGGTCACACTTTGTATTTTTGTCGAGCAATTTCACGCCGAGTAGTTTCCTTTTTAGGAAGCAAGAAATTTTGCAATTTCTTTTCACACAGGACAAGTTGAATTAACTTCTGATGCATCATTTTCGGTTTGACAATAGCCAGACTTGCACATTCACAACCTCAGTCTCTGTGGGAGCAATAATATAAAGTGACTAAATTGTGACTTCTTGATGTTGTGACCAAAGTCTTTGTTTTGTTTATATAGCCATTCTTTTCTTACACAAACAATAAGAAAAACTTACAGCCCGAATGCGTTTACGTCCAACCCTCGCAACATTGGCAAATAACAATGTGTATTCAACACACCTTCAAGAGTTAAATGAGAAAATTTACACCTGTCTGCCAGACAGGTAACCTAATACCACATCGGAATAAGCCTGGCCAGATCAAATGAGCAAGCTGAATGGCTACCTTGTTAGAGGAAATTGAATTTAAAGAGTTGGGCGCCTTTATTCTGATGTCCAAAGAGATATGATCTATAAGACGGGACGAGCAGGTATCTCTTTCGAAGGTTACTCATGGGACCTTCTGAATTGACTTTCAGAACCATAGGACTATTTGTCTTTCATTTCGGGCTTATAAAAGCTTTTGAAGTTAACACAATGGAATGATAGTACATTTATCATAGTCGTCTGGCTCCCATCTCCATAGAAACGCCTACTGTTTGAAATTTAGAATTGATTGAAACCAATTGAGAAACATGTATGTTGGACATTAGTCATAAGCAAGTTTGAGGGGTGTATAATTGTATATCTTATAACCTTATATTTACAAATTACAATGCATACACTTCTTGGCATTACAGAAAGACACATGCAAAACGAAAAACCGGAACACTGTCACTCCATTAGTATACCCCTTCATCATTGTTCATAGCTCAGTGGTTAGAACACTAGTCTTGTATAAACCAGGGGTCGTGAATTCGATCCTCATTGGGTGTTGTCCATGTATGTGGCAGTATTATTATTGCTCTCTCCTTTCTATTATTATTTTTCTCTCCTTTCTATTTTTTTTTTTACTTTTTACTAACTTATACTATTATCTTTTTTTTAAATTTTTATCTAGTATTATAATATTAATATTGTATCAATTTAAGGTGGCCCCTAACACAACCCACTGAGGTTCTTTGGGGTTTCCTGGCAAGTTTAACACTAATAAAATATATGTAATAATTTTAAATTTATCATGCCAAAAAAATTACAAAATATCATGTTTAATTGCCAAATAAAAATTATTTTTAATTCAATATCCACACAGCCAGTACTCATAACATGAGCTTTTGTTTCTGTTTCTTTCTAGAGGTGCACCCTCAACTATTGACTTTAGCTGAAGAACAACTGCTGGATGGGCTTATATCAAGTTATATGGCCAACAATACACACACATGGTGTTGACTAAATGCCTTACATATGTAGTAGTTTAGGTGTGAAAATATTTGTGTTCATAAAGTGTAAGCTTCTTAAAATATAATCGTAAATTCTTCAACGCCTGGTCAAATATTTGCAGAGATTTCACCTTAGACAAACTTGTGGAGATAAGCACGCTTTTAAGTTGCTTCATAATGCCCAGGTTGTTGACTTAAGCCACTCAGCACTGATAGCCTTGTCGGTTGAGGAACCCCCTTAAAGATACCACCTACATTTTTCTGCCTGCTACTGTCAATCTTGTTGAAATATTGGAATGTATGGGGGTTTAATGTTCACTCTTTTTGTTTTTGCCCATTTATTGATTGATTTGTTTTAAATGGAAAATTCAGCAAAATGATATACTATATTTTCTTTTTGTTTTTACTAGTTTCGAAAATTCATGCTCCTTGCAAACTGAGAAATTAATAATATTTCACTGAACAATGTATATTTCTGCATATTTCCCCCGCCATGACAGATTGGAAATTGGACTCACCTCTCTACCAACTTGGTTATTCTGCAAGTTGATTAGCGACCTGATTTCTGAGTCTTTCTCAACAGCATCCACGAATGTCCTGGCAAACCATATGCCGTAGTCGACATTGTCTGAGCAGCCTCCCCACTGCCACCCATCCTCTGTGACCTGGCCATGTATCTTCATGTCACAAGAGCAATCTGTCAAGTTGCCAGCTGAGCAACTCTGTGTGACGGCATGCACTACTCCTGCAGAAGTCACAGCGTGGATGAATGCTGCCTCTCTCGTGGCTGCAATCAAATCATAACAATTAATTAATTGATAAATTGATATAATATTGTATCTTTGAGGTTATATTGCATTCTGATGGACACAAACTGAGGATGTTTTTTCATCGATGATTAAATTAATAACACAATCTTTATCCAATTCAATATACTTTTCATATTAGGAAGAAATAAAAGTTATTGGTGTATACAACGTATATTTCTATAATAGTGTTCTCTTCTTGAATTATGCATATAAAATTGTTAAATAAATCTGTTAGACAGTCTTTGTTTATTTCAGAATTCTCAAATTAATGCTGATGATGCGAAGACTGCAGAACAGCGGGTCACTGATTTAGTTGCTGCCTTAAATTATGAAATCCCAAAATGTCATAACCATACAATGTGCAGATTAGCAGCATTTCGTGTCAAACTGACATCAGTCTTGCCTTTTGTTTTTGTGACACCTGACCCTGTCAAAACACTCTTATTACCAGGCGTGACATTATTCTGCAGTTCATTATTTTGGTGAACTCCTTTGACCAACATTAGCATAGAGCAAAAACAAGCACGCGAACTGGTTAGCACAGGTTAAGAACACAAAATGCCTTCGAATCGTCTTTTTAAGATATCTTTGGTGTGTGGTTTTAAATACTGTGTATGGTTAAAATACCTTTAAAAATCTGCTGTCTAAAGTTCTTTTGAAGTGCTTCGAACTGATTGCGCGTGAGAGGCGTAAGATTGATCATTGGTGCAACCGCAACATTTAGAAGCGCTGCTAATTAGCTGCTAATCAGATGTTGCGTAACTACGTCTGGTGTTTGTGGACCAACAAAGCAATTAGCAACAGGGCGACAGTTTTGAGAAATTGGAATAGATTGAATGTTTTTATTGATCAGCTGATTTCATCATCTCGCAAGTACAGGTAGACGTAATGATGAAATAATAAAGGCTTTGAGGTCACGGTATTGAAGCAATGAACATTACATAGGATAGGATAGGATAGAATAGGATAGGAGAGATAGGAGAGATAGGATAGGATATTTCCTGGTGGAATAGATGTCTCAAGGCAATATTTCAGGATGCCGATTCTTTTTTTAGCCTTGTTGAAATTGGTTTCAACCACTTCAACAAAACAGACATTCGGAATAGGAAATCCGTCTTTTCACCCCAGACTACAGGCACTTTTCAGTGAATAGGAGTTAAATCTGTCAGAAAGACCACAAACTCAACACTTTGAGAGATGTAAATCTTCAGGTTTTTACAACATTTGTGATAGGATTAGTGGAGCTTTCAAAACATCTTCTATGTGGAGAGGTGTTTAATGATGTTTAAGCTGCAGGACAGGTCTCGGCACTCTTAGCCACTTTTGTGAATGTCTGTGGACCAGTCTTAGATGGCAGGCATCAATAATCATTAAGTGTGGGTAACCCCAAGCAGTAATGCGAAGGCACACAGTATAAGTCTGATCTTGCCAAAACCAGTCTTGGGTTTCATGTTCTCCATATCGCGTTACTCATAATGGTTTTTGTCAGACCAATAGGGCCATGCACTTGCATATGCTATGTTATATGGGGTAATATCGTATAACGTTTTATTCAGTGTATTTATTTAGAAATTTGATGAAAACCATTTTTGGGTTCGTGAATTAACCGACATGGCTCTAGCGACTTTAATGCGATTAGGACAAGGTCCCTATAAAATCGACTCATGTTACGGATTTAAATAATGTAAATAAGTTTGTGCTGTCAGCAACTTTAAAAAAACAACCATCATGCCAGAATCTGCCACCCATGCATCCCAGAAATATCAGTGAAATCATGCGGTTTGAATGAATGCCCATTGCAGTCCTAAACAGATTGCCAGGTCGGTCTGTAGTGAAATCGCCGTCGGGTCGACCTGGCATGTTCTCTGGGCACACAAAAGTTTTCATATGAAATAGCAAATTCCAGTCCACGAAATATTAAATGTTTATTTTGTGTACGAAAACTTAATTTAAACCTGATCGTCAGCAATTACAGAGAGAAAAACTATTAAAGCCTTAATATTGTAGACCAATGACTCCAAAATGGCCCGTCCTATACTAGTTCTAACAGTGATCTGAAAAAGGGAAAGATTCCATTGTATTCTATATAGGAAAACTCTTTTGAGTGATAAAAAGACTAAAAGCCAAGATTTATATTACAATGAGGTAAAAAAATAAATAAAAATCACTCTGAATTTCCCAAAATGCGTCAGATTTTTTTTCCTTAAATTAGTATGTGGATCAAATGCGCCAAACATGTGAACAAATCAGTTTCATAAATATCTGATACTACCAATGTTTCATGTTCTGCGTGGTGGGTGCAGAGACATCCAACTTACTATTGCTTAGACGCATCCTAACAATCAGGGAGTATGTACTTGTATGTCAAAGTGCTTAGACGGAAATCGGTCCTAAACAATGTGTAGAAGTAGCATAAAAGAGATGCAGAAGAAAAAAAAACGTGTCCATACCAAGAGAGTACACCATCTCCATAAAACTGTCATGGGACCAGCAGATATCACACGATCTTGCCATGCACCGAGACAACAGAATTCTCAATTTCACACATGCACACAGAGTCACCATGGACTTGAGCCAGAGGTCATGTGACCCAAAGATGAGGCCCTAAGGAGAGGCATTCTGCCTTAATCTGTGGCCTGTGACCTCTTCGGCGACCTCCTGAGTGACCTCTTGGCTAACCTCCTGCCTCATGAGGTCTACTGCATCTCAATATGCGTAATGTGTGTTGCATGAGATCACCACTTTGTCTGACCATTGTCATCATGCACTTTCATCTTGCACTTCAATAAATAATCCTGAGTCATTCCTCTGACAGTGTTTGTTCTAAGTGGCTTTATGCCTATTTAGTAGGGATTAATCTGGGTAATTACACTGCGATTAATAAGATTAGTGAAACTCAGTTGGTAATTGATGGTGATCCAAATATTTATGTTTATGTTAAATGCGTTTGAGTGTGTAATTATGCCAACAGATTTTCATAACTTCTTAATGATCACAAATTAGGTTCCAATCGCCTGGATCTGGAAATCTATAGATAGGAATGACATTTAAATTATTCGATATATCATCATTCAACAACTAGGACTGTGAGGAGTCCTGGAGAGTGAGGGAAATCTGTGGTTATAGGGAAGCCAAGACAGATCAGCAACATATATAAGCAGACAAACCTAATCTATGTTTTAAAACTGCTCTTTTCTGCTTCAAACTTCTCAGAGTGCTTTCTGTACGAAGTCATATCAAGAGTCATTCCAAAGTCTTCCGCAGTCACTTGGGTGTCCTGAGCCACCACGGATGACCTTTTAGCTTTCATGGCACGTCCCAAGGACCTCTGGGGCCACTTGAGACCCACAAGGGCCTGGGCAACTGACCAAATTGCTATGTTACATCCACAATGGGCACTGACTTCTATTAGGAGTGCTAATGATAGGCACAAAGTGCCCCTTTGGCAACCAAGACGATTGTTAAGAGGAATCTAAACGATCAGTGGCTGGTGCTGCATCGTGTAACAAGGTTGAAAGAACAGCAATGTATATTCAGAACATTTAATCAAAACCACTTAAAATGTATTTATTTTTGTTTTTATCCAATCCTCATACTACAGAGAGTAAAAAAAGAGTATGTAAGTAAGTAAGGAAGTATGTAAGTAAGTAAGTATGTATGTAAGAAGTATGTAAGTAAGTATGTAAGTAAGTAAGTAAATAAGTATGTAAGTAAGTAAGTAAGTAAGAAAGTAAGTAAGTCAGTCAGTCAGTCGGCCCGTCAGTCAGTCAGTCAGTCAGTGATATAAGCAGTTGGTAGATGGTAGTAGACTTTTCCCTTGACAGGTATCTGTAATAGTACTGAGTTACAGAAGATTTCTGTGTGAAATACAAGAGTAAATTCAGTGCCTTTGGCAGAATTATCACTGATAGAATGTGACTCCAGAAAAGCAGTATACTTGTCAACTAATACATCACCGACCAAACAGCAATAGTAACTTCATGGGAAATACTAAGAGAGCATAGCATCTGGATTCTCTGGTAGGTATCTGACATGCCTGAACGTACTCGAAGTACATCTCCCAATAACTCGAGAGAAATCACCTCAACAAGTTCAGTCCACATCTCAACATCCTTGTCAATACCTCACACGATGAAGACTTGACGGTGAAAGGAATGTACTGAAACTCCTCAAGTTATCTTTACTGGAGATTATACTTTGGTAACTTGGTGTTTTCCTTGTGCGAAATTAAATGTGAGGCAGCAATGGGTAATGTACAATCTCACTGCAAGCCAAAGCCCAGTAACTATAATTGTGGAGTGGTCTAACCAGTGAGTTTGTCATAAAGAAATGTTTCATAGTATTCCAGGCAGGGTAGAAATTGACTGTGGTGGTAGAAGTTAGTGTATACACTTTAGAGCATTCTAAAGGACTTCCAAGGTCAGTGAAACAGTTTCTTCATTTGGTCTGGTAGGATTTCCACATATGTTTGGGTAGTAAGCAATATAGCATCAATTAGAAGCATCTCACTGGGCCTTTTTCATACAACTGGTATTTGGTATACTGTATTTGTGATCTTTCATACGTCAATTTCACAACTTTTTTGATTTCTAGTCTTAACAGCTGGTTGTACTTTGAGTACGAATAAACATGATAATTATAATAAATATGTATCATAATTAATAATCTCCAGTATCATGACAAAGTTACTAACAGTTGTGGTTGCTTATATATTGTGGTAGATCATGGTGCACCTCTTGCTGAAGAACAAATTACCTGACTCATAGTTGCTCTTGGAATATGAAGATGATTGTATTTTGATAAGAAATATAAACATGACACTTGTCTTATCTTATAACTCACTGTTGATAGTTGCCCCCAAGAGTGCCCACATAATAAACATCGCCTGCTGAGCAATAATAGGTTTCGCACCTATATGTGTAAATATATCTATGAAAATTCATATATCGACTATATTGAAATGCCAGTGAAATAATTCGATGTGCTAGCAGAGGATCTGTAGTACAGTTAGTTTCAGAATACGGTCGACTCTAGACAGCTGTAGCTATAACTGGCTAAAACCAGCTGCTTCTGTCTACTTCTAGCTGAAAAAATATGAACCTTGCAAATGTAAGAAATTTATCTAAAATATCATATACTTTTAGATCTGGCTTTGAGTAGCCAGCTATAGCCAGAAAGTTCCGTTTCGTGGCAGGTAGCATCGTATAGCAGAAGTTGTCTAGCTTTGTCTAGGGTCAATTTGAACGGGCGTTTTTAATGAAACTAACTGTATATGCTATGGAATCGGTAATGAAAACTGAAATTTAAATTGAAAAGTTTGGTTTATTTCAGAAACAGAAACTACCAATGAACAAGCTCAACTGGTTAGAAAGCTTTGTTAAATGATTTCCAAATGTAACAAGTTTTGTAGTCGGATACCATTAACCTGTTAACAAAATTTACTAAAATTTCACTGAAGAAATTTTTATTTTTAGTTTACTGAGGCAGGTGGACATTACCATCATCATGAGAGACTACTTTTTCATCTGATGTGAAACCAACATATTTAACATCAGTATAACTGCATCCGAGCTAGAATATTTCAAAACATGCCAATACAAAATAAATATCACGGTGGCACTTGTCTAAATAACCTGCCTATCAACTAATAGCCACATCAGATGCAACCCAAAGTTACAGATGTTACAGATGCATGTCAGTTGGCGGATGACACCTGCCTGATTTATTAAACACCAATTGGAAAAGTAAACAGCATCTCTTCAGCCAGTTGCAGGACCATGCCAACAGGTGTTCTCTATTCTATTTACAAACTAAATATATTTGTTTCTGAGGAGCAGGAGAGGGATGCTGTGGCCATTTGTCAGAATCTATCAAAGAAGTCAAGTGGCGTTAAAACGAACCAGTGGGGTGCAGGGAAATACGGAAAGATGGTTCTCATTATTTTACTAACTGAACCTTTCTGAAGAACATTGAGAAGGAGGTTTTTCAGTGTTCATATTGCAAAGGGTTTTGCAATAATTTACCCTCCCCCCTTCCCCAGGGATCACTGCACTTGCTTGCCCTGCTGGGGGTATTCCAGGATCCCCTGAAGCGTTGTTCAGGCAATACGTCCATGGTTCAGGCATGCTTCAGGGTTCTTCTCAGACATTGATCTTTATATTGCATCCAATGATTCTTATCTTATGCTAGGTTGACCATGAGGTTGCAGCAACTTCCTTCAAAATGACAAAAAGCAAAAATTTATCCATCTTTTTGTGTGTCATGATTTCCGCTATGGGATGGTAAAGGTATATCCATATCTGGTTTTCCATGCTTGTTCTTATATGGTATCAGCTGCAAAACTTCCAAGCAGCAGGTAGCAAACTGGCCATCACTACTTCTCGTAAAGTTAAGCCACCAGTTTTGTCTTCATCGTTAAATCTGATCAAACAAATGTCCTGTCTAAGCCTGTACTTCTAATAAATTGAAAATTAAAAAAAAAAAAACATGTAACATGTAACCCCTTATTACCCATACTACCAAAATTCCAAGTTCTGATTGTTATTGTATACTTTTAAGGCAAGCCCCAAAAGAAAAAAACATTTACGTGACATACACACGATTGAGTATACATTATTGTTTTTGGCTTTTAAGGTAGCTTTCAATGAGATTAAAGGGAACAATAAGAAACGTATAAACAATCATAAGATATCGTGCAGTAAATTAACTTGTGGAAAAAGTTTGTTTTGGAGCTGTCTGGTCTCAGGCCTCCCACGATCCAACGGAATCAGCGATGAAACAATTTTATCTCTATAATATGAGGTGCGGCCTTGAGCCAGCAAAATACAGCAAGATTTAGAGGTTTAGATTGAAGAGAGAGAGAGAGAGAGAAAGAGAAAGAGAGAGAAACCACGATGGAGCTATTAACTCCATGCTAATACTTGCTCTGGCAGTTACCATGACTTTGATAGGCAGAATATGTTACAGTAAACAGATGAGTACAGCTGTATTACAAAAACAATCTGGACTTTTCAAATGCTGTACCAGTTGATAGGTAATACCAGTTTAATTACAGCTGTTCAGGAAGAGTTATACTTGAAATCTACATGGAAAAAAGATAGTCAGACATTAAAAAAACTGATAGATGGACTGATAGAATGAAAGAAGAAAAGAGATAATGGAAAAGCCTGACATAAAGAAAGATAGATACATAGAGACACGATATATACTAATAGTTTAGAGTTCCAGTCAGCTTAATGATCAGCTGTTAGAGGCAGACGTAACAATGAGATGACTCGGAGTCACACCACAATAAACATAGCTAGCAGTTAGTATTGGTATAGTTTGGTTCATGTGGAGTCAGGATAACTGATGGAAGTGCCAGTATTGAGAGGCAAACACCTGCGTTATGTGTAGATGTTGGGGAAACATTTTCTCATCTGTTTCACAAACAGAACTTCATAGAAATGACAGAGAAATATTCTTTGGTTGAAGGGAGATATATTTCTGCAGGAAGCTGCAGGACCACGCTGGGGGAGGGTACTGCAGCTCCTGTTGCTAAAGATCAAGGAGAGAGGGATAAATGACTAAGCCTGGTGCAGGGAATTTTCTCTGATGTAAAGATCTGTGAAGGAATAAAAGTTGCCATCTCATACCAAGGCATGGTTTATATTTAGCCAAGGTAAGCTTTGCCATTGCTTTGCTCAGGCGGCTCTCATCTGGAGGTTTTTCCATGACTAAAATCTTTGACCCCAGCCCTCCTAACCGACTGCAAGATGTAGGTGCTGAAGGTAATCTATACGGGTGCAGCGAATCATTCGACCAACTCAGAAAACACAGAAAAAGAAACAGAAAAAGTAAGACTAACTCCCCAGAGGGGTATGAGGTTTGTGCTTAGGGTTAGGATAAAATGCTAAGTATTTTCAACAACTTGTGCCACATCAATCTTATCATTGACATCTTTGGCATATCAGGAATATCCCATTCCTGTAGATCAGGACATCTTATTTATCAAGTTCTGTGCTCAAATTACTGTAAGGTTTAAGGCAAAAAGTGGAAGCAAATTACCATCACTGCCAGTTTTTATTAAAAATGTTTCAAAGAGATTTACCAGATTTACTGGTAAATACAACGATGACGCAATAACTGGGGGAGACCTAATCATTATTTCATCACTCATCACACAAATTGTACAGTAGTGTATTGTTTTGCATTGTTTGACCAATGCTGTTTCCTGTGGTGAAGGCAGAGACTAAATAAACCGACAAGACATATCCCCCAATACACGTAGATCTACATTCAGAAGCAGTTTTGGACCTAGTGCTGTTCCGCACATTGCAACTAATCAAATCTCGTACCCTGTTCCCAGTCTTTGGAGCCACACCAGTGAAGCACATTGCCCACTGCGCCCAGACCACACACTCATTGCCTGCAAGGCAAAATGCCAGTTTCATGGCTTCAGTTATTAGGCCAGATGGGTAACACGCAAAGGCCTCTTTGAGGGTTGTGACCCCGGGGCCTTCTTACACGGGGTTATCGAGCAAAAATGTAGATTCTTTGCTCTCAGGGGGGAAGGAGGGAGGCGATGACATGTCGGCCAACTTTACAGCCCCCGAACACCTCCCTGGCCCCCTGCTTGCACGAGCAATCAACACGACTGAAAATATCTGGCTCCAGAAAACATCTCTCTTGCGTACACTTGGACTGAATGAGACGTTGAAGAAAGAGAGAGAGAAAGAAAGAGAGAGAGAAAGAAAGAGAGAGAGAAAGAAAGAGAGAGAGAAAGAAAGAAAGACCACCAGATAGAACAAAGCATAAAATCTAAGGTCATTCAACCCTTCAAATGCATTACGCAATTTCTTAATTGTTTACCTATTACAGGTTTTCAAACACTTAAGCAGCAATCAAGTGTTATGCAATTCCTGTAATTCGGTCAGACTTGAAAACATTTTGTTCTCTTCTATATCCTTGTTTGGAATTAAGGTGAGCTATAACATACTTATATGTCATTTTATTTATGTCAAATTACTTGTAGAATAATGCGTGATTGTAAAAATCATCAGATTTTATCCTTATTTCGGGTTAAATGTATGGCTGAGTCTTTCTTTAAGCTCATTGTATCATTTGAGGCAGACGCAATGATGAGATGAAATGAATGTTATAAATATTGTCTTCAGAATGATACTGTATTCCCATATGAATATCAAAGGCAGGGTTAATGATGAGTTGATAAAAATATATTTAGAGTCCGCAACATATCAATAATACGTAGACCGCTGGTTTTACAAAATTCATGTCCACGAACAACTAAGTTACAAAACAATTGGGATTGTTTTTTAGAGCGGCACTTTTTCATGTTGTGGTCAAGTGGACATGAGTTGACCCGCATGTTCCTTACCTGACCATTGGCCCGATTTTACTTCCGGACAAAAGAGAGGAAATGTTTTGAGTTCAATTGTGATAGAACAAACGGCCCAAATGACTGCTGGGAATTCTTTCTAATTCTGAGTGCAGAGAATGGACAACACATTTAACCCCCAAAAAGACTTATTCTAAAAATAAAGATCTTTTGCAAATGGTGATGTGATCATATTTTAGGTAATATTCTCAATGACAAAAATTGTAGCTTCCAATTAGAAAATCTGCATTCAATGAAACATTCTCATTACATGAGCTCTAACAGATTTAGGGGGCGGAGGCCTAGCTCAGAGGTAGCGCTCTTCCAACCGCTGGGTCCCGGGTTCGATTCCCGGTCGAGCCTAAGTTGGATGGCTGTTTCATCCTTCGTCTCATTGCCATGGTCTCTGCCTGTCCTAATTAGCCCAATTGATGCATAAATACAGGACGTAAAGCCCTAATAACCCACCCCCATCTAACAGATTTAGGCAAATATGAATGCATTCTGGCATTACAAGTAAAGATGCATAAAATATGAATGGTTGCACTCACCGTGTGATAATACAGGTCCAAAGACGGAGTCTGCCTGAATGGTTGAGCAGTTCCATCTTTCATATCTGAACTGCGACTGGCATTCATGGATGCCTCTTCTTACGCCCTCTCCAACACATAAGATGGCATCAGGGTTGTTTTTACACATCTCTATTTGTCTGTAAACAAGTCCTGGGACCCCTCCACAGGTCTCTGGCTTCTGTTTGGCAGTCTGTGCTGCTAATGATGCAACTCCAAGGTAACTGCAATAAAATAATTGCAAATATAATTTCAAATTCTGTGTTAAATCATCCATTGTACATTCACAACAGTAATTAAGACCACCTGGGCAATAAAGAAAGATCACCTTATAAGGTAAGGGGTTTGCTCAATTTTACAGCTTTTTAGTAAGCTAGTGCACATCCCCCACAGTATGCTTATGTCTTTTATTGTTTATGAAATGTACTAACTGTATTGAACTACTACATACTGTGTACAAATAAAAAATCTTAACCTCAATGTAAGAAAGTCCCAGACTTAAGGATAGCTGCAGAAAAAATCAGTCAGTTTGCTACACATACTAGGGTTAATGCATGTGTGAAGTTAAAAGCATCCATATTTCATTTCATCAGCCAACCCTGTATTCTACTTTGCTAATGTTAAGTATTACAGTTGCGTTATATAGGCTGGATTGGGTATTAAAGTGCGTAAATACTACACAAAATTATTGTATATTTCAACAATCCAGATGGTCCGACTCTCTTGAAACAAGGACATGTCAATGACATGCAACTTTTTTATGCTGATGAGGTTTCTCGTAGCTAATTATGAGACATTTATAAGTACCCCGAGGAGAGATACATTCATGGTGCTCAAGGCTAACTCCACTTGTACTCCAGTTGGTCTAGCTCTCGAGTAACTTGTGTGGTGACAGTGTCATGTTTATTTGATGACCTTTGTTTACATAATATTCATTATGTCAAAGTTGCAAGAACAGTCAACAAACATAACTGCCCTAAGCCCAGTCATCCTATCATCCAAGGGGATCATCCTCTTTTGAATAATGATTCAGTCCCAATTTTCTTGGAAATCAGGGGTTGGAGGCCTAGCTCAGTGGAAGGGTGCTGGGCCTCCAACCACTGGATTCTGGGTTCAATTCCCAGTCGAGCCTAAGTTGATGGCTGTTTCATCCTACATCTTATTGCCATGGTCCCTGCCCGTCCTAATTAGCCCATCAGGTGCAGAAATATAGGATGTAAAGCCCTAATCCATTCAACACATCTTGGAATTCATGGGCGATGAGATGCAGTGGCTGATTGGGTAAGGTGTATGATATGCCTGCTCACTGCCATGTTGTGTGAGTTGAATCCCATACCATGGCTTGGAGGATCACGTAGACTGGATCCGGCAACTGGTCATCACCCTCACCACTGGGCCACTCACTACTAGTAATTATCCTTACAGCCAATTTCATAGACTTGGAAACTGAACTCCAGATGACGTCATGTTAATCCAGAACTCCCATTGATTACTTAAGGCAGTCACACAACCAATAGGAATCCTAGAGTCATATGACGTCCTCTGGCATTTAGTTTAAGAGTTTTCAAGACTATGAGATTGGTTTCCAAGTCTACATTAAACTGGGTGGAATTGAGAGACACCATAATTTGTTTTCCTGATTATCATTATTTGTTTAAATTATTACACTGCTATGAAAAGTCCAATTATTTGGTTAATAACCCATCAATTTGGGAGTAACTAAAATCTAATTCCTCTTGTAATAAAATATCAGCCACTTTCGTGGATGAAGGGCCAATTAATTTATTTGTTTATCTGACTACAAAACAGCTCGGCTGACGAAAGATCAGAAGTCACAATCCTATTGTTCACCTGTTGGGACCCCCTGCTCATGGCTGTGCTAAACAGGGGTATCATATTTTGCCCCTTAAAGACCCCCTGTATCCAGATAGACACCCTCTCTGTTTGATACCATCTCCTTTTCTCTCTGGTGCTGAAATACACTAGAATGTGTCTTATATTGTTGTAAGCAGTCTGATCAGATATCTAGTGTCATATACCATAGATAAAGTATTGGGTTACCCATGGATGTGTCTCTTGACTTATGCAGTGATATCCACTTTATATATAGTTGGTATAGGGTCTAAATACAAACAACCACAACAGCTAAATGTTATTGTTATTCATGAACTGAGTGTCTGACACTGATTGTTTCAGACTACCGTGCACCTTAATTAATCTTGAGGGGGGTTAACCATCCTTGGAAAATGGATGGAAGGGTCCTACAGAGCACCATGGTGTTCCAGACTAGTTGCCACCAAGTGAAGTACACTATATAATATACGCAATACATTTCTGTGTTATTTCCAGCATTTTTGTTCTATATCCAATTGTTGTGACCCAAAATATACAGGAAATATTTTTTGGAAAAAAGCTTGTTCTGCACGTACATTCACACTTCATCGATGGGGAAGATCTTGTGTTTATGCAGCAAACCTCAAAATATGTACCTTTATACTTAAGAAAATAATTAGTATAAGTAATAAGCAAAGAATGGTTTTGTCTGCATCACAAATACAACCACCAAGTACACATTGTACAGTTTGAGCAATATGAATTTTGTACACTCCTATAAAATCATTGCCACTGAAATATATTGTGATCCACCAAATGCCAACATTTAGTCACACAATATCTCGATTTCCTCAGTGTTGACAAATTGACCTCTCCCTGATTCATGCAATGCTGAATCCCCCAATAAATCCTTCACGGCCAGGAACCCCACTCTGTAACCCTCAGCCTGCCTCCGCATGGGGTACTGCAACCACCCGAGGTGGATTGGATGCTCTCCTGATTTATCGGCCTTGTCAACCAACCCCAACAGAAAGAGAAAGGACATAGATTACCCAGCTCCCTTTGTCACCTGCAAGTCTGTGGACAATTCATCTGTGGACAAACATGGTGGTTAGAAATCAATGCATGCATGTATGTAGTTACTACGTAAAAAGCACCGAGAAAGTGGCTAGGGGCATTCGGATGGAGCAATAGGGAAATGATTGGCAAGCCATACAGATTTTACTTTCAAAGTTATTTTGTATACCATCGGGTGTCTTAAATGCCCCGGTCCTCCTCGTGGAAGGGTGTTACATATCCCTGGGCATGAAGATCTCTCCACACTCAAGAGTTCACTCTTGTTATACCTGTATACCTCTTCCATACAAAAATCACAAACGTTAAAGACTTTACCAATTCACATGTAGATGCTCTCGAAAATCCCAACAACCAAGTTTAATGCTCTTCAGTTGGAATGTGTCATCAATAAATTGCCTTAGCTCAACCCAGATATATAGTGAGTGAATTCCAGTGGGATTTTAAATATTTGCTGCTGGGTATTCTAATTGAAAAGAAAACCATTTTTCCAATGGCACTGATTGTATAATAACCTCTCAAAACCAATTAACCTCTCAATCGCTCAATTACGATTTTTGCTTGTAGTCAAGAAAATCATGTATAAAATGTAACATTGCTGTTCCGACTTTATTATGTTCCGACTTTCTAAAATATTCCGCATAGCTAAACTATGGAGACAGTTATTTAAGGTATTTGGATAAGAAAAAACTTAGAATGCGCTTATCATCACCAACATTATTGCAACATTGCTTTCTTACCAACTGGAAAATTGAAGTTGCTGTTAAAAACAAGGTGAACAAATAATGTTCTGTTGATAAGGAGCAAAAAAAATATTGAATACAATGAAGTTACTTAAGGAACTGTGAATAAACGTTGACAGGCTTTTATTTTTCTCCGTTTTTTCCTCCGTTTGCAATTATCATTTGAGAAAGAGATGGAGCATGCTTCAGTTCTTTCTCTGCACTATCTCATCTGTCTCATTGACAAGCAAATACATCACCCTAGTTATCTCATTCCCCCATCAGATATCTCGGCCTCTCATCTAACCAATATTGAATCTTGTAAAAGAAGCTGGGTTCGTGGGGCTGTAGGGCTTTGAGCAGAACTGACAAGTCGTTATCAGCCAATTGTACATAAAATGAAGAAGGTTCGCTTGAAAACTGCTATGAATTATCAGTAAACGGCCATGGAAATCATCGTTAAATTAAGCACAGTGTTCATTCATGGAGGAGGACATCTTTCACATCCCCCATTATGC
Organism: Alitta virens; assembly: GCA_932294295.1. Taxonomy (NCBI): domain Eukaryota; kingdom Metazoa; phylum Annelida; class Polychaeta; order Phyllodocida; family Nereididae; genus Alitta; species Alitta virens. The sequence goes on along the minus strand of OW028574.1, from coordinate 39,151,975 downwards.
CATGATTGATGCATCCCGATAATATCTGATATATTTGCATTCGAAGAATTTCAACAGCTTTGATTCTAATATCTTGAAAGCAGATAGAGCTTAAATAGAATAGCCAAAGGTCATATAGAATATGCTTAATATGTAGTGAAATACCCTAAACTTATGGAAAATTGAAAACCAAATATTAGGTGGTAACTAGGTATTGTCAAGACCTTGTAGTGCTCCTTTAGGTGAAAAGTTAATTAAAACGTGACATTACATGACTATAAGATATGTCTCTCTTCATTTTGTTAGTCATCATCACTTGAGTGGCAAGAACCTGTCTTAGGAAGACTGCACTAGTACCAGTTATTTAATTTAATTATACTGACTCAGCTCTGGGATATCAGCTTTCGAATTGAACTACCATCCCAAATCTAATTCAGTTATGTTCATTTGCACTGACTCCAGCATTATCAATTTACCTACAGTGTACTAGTATAAATCTTAGGACAAAGTTGAAGCCAAAAAAAAATAAAGTTACAAGTGATACATTCTAAAGTCAAACCTTACAAATAAATGGAGTGAAAAAGTGCATCTATGAATAAAATTCAGTTTGGAGTACTTCATTCATCACAACTTCACAAAAAAGCACAGAAAATGCAAAAAAATTAATAAAAATGTTGCTGGCGTAGTTTGTGCTAGTGCTTTTTCGCCTAATGATAACACGGAGGGTATTAGATAATCCTTTGTTGGTCCTCAACAAATAGAAACTCCTCTTAGCTTTTGGAGCCCAGGGCTTTCTACTCATAACAACACTTTTTATGGTCAATTATGCTCAATAATTGAAAGCAGTGCCCCAAGGCCCACAGAGGTAGAATGTTGCTTGAGATAAATTGAAAGCGATTCACTGGGGCTCAGGTGTGACAATGACTGAGAATCAGCTTACACTTCTTGTGTTGGGGGCAAGTCTGGTCACTCGCCTGAGCAACTCACTGTAATTCTGCAATTGGTAAGGCAAGTAGAGGTGTAGTGATTTCCTGTACTTATGAAGCCCTGACAATAACTGGACGTGACATGGGGTTAATCTGACTACTTAACTACTTTGACCATGCACCTTAATAATGACTATTTTGACTACCCCCCAATTTGTAAACTTGACCCTTTGGGTTTAATATCAGCATTGAAGTTAATAACGCCTCAAAGGTTTGGAAGTTAACTCCAGTTTAACTCAAGTTGCAACCCTAGGGCACAGGTGGGCAAAATAGGGGATTTAATTGAAATGTATCTGGTTCATCAGCCTTCACTGTTAAGTCCTTAGGCCCATTAATTGAATGAATTATGTGAAGATCATATGAAGAGCATAATACCCCGAGGCATAAGGACCTAATGTTCTAGTTCCCCCAGGACCCGTCTGGAGGCGCCATGGTTGGAGGTCACTCTGCCTGTGGTCCGAACATTTCTTTGCTAGTTGTGCTTAGGCTACAAATCATACTCTGTTGTAGATATAAGGCTTGTATGCTTCTGGCATTGTCTGTGGAAGCCAAAAGTTCAATAATTTAGTTGAAACTATTTCTTTGCAAGAAACCCTCATGACAAAAGTCACTTTGTTAATTATGTTGAGACATGAGATAACGCGCAGATAAAATCTGATTTTGGTTTGCAATATGCTTCCTAAAAAGGCTTTTGGCAACAACAATGCTGGCTTTCCAAAGCTTTTGTTTCTAAAACGTAAGAAACAGGGACAACTTAGTTCATGCTATAACCAGAACATGCAGCAGAATGACAGCTGTGTGTGTAATCAATTGAATTGCACTGCCCTTACAAACTCAGTTTTTGGTCCCAAAGACTGTGTTACTTCCCATGTTCTGCTTTAACTCAACCTCAAGGATCTCACTTTACAATTTATTCAATCTGACAAATCCAAAGGGGCAAGTATACACATTTGGTTTGATTCAGTGTGTCATGTAGCAATGGAAAACTCAAGTGGTCACCTGTGAGCAATACAAGATTCAATTTACTCTCCTGTGTTTGGGAATTCCAATCAGACCACTCCTCTGTTCCTCTCCCCGAGTTCATCACCCCCTTTCACCCCATATGGGGTTGTAAATCACCTTCTTTTGTCCACTGCCCCCTCACCTTTAACTTTACAGCCCCCTGACCTTGTAGGCAAAAGTATCTCTGATGTTGAGACAACGCGGGATTGTGTAGGATCTCTGAGCCATGAAATATTGGTGACAGCCATTAAAGTTTATTATTATAGAAAGATAGTGGTCAACAACAACCACTTAATGGTGTGCTTTGTTCTGTTTGTTTTGCTCTTCTGGTTTGAATTGCGTAGAAACAAAAAGTAAACTTCCAAGGCATTTAGCCAGTGTAGCATATGGTGGAGATTGCAGTCCATTATTGGAAGCATTTGCCCTACCATAAAGCCGAGAGTAGCCTCGGCGTCATTGCCTTATCCTATCAATAGCTTGAACTAGACTTTGTGTTCAACCATATCAAGTAAAGGTGCCCATCTGTGGCTACATTTCTAACGTTAGTACAGGTAGTAATTGACACATTAGACAACTAACTTACTGAAAAACTTAATTTACACATTGACAAAGAATCCATCTTCATTCTGCAATGAATGTGCCAACGCTGCAGTGTAGACAAGCCACTTACCTGACATGCACGAGGCAAACCAGATTTCGCCTGAATTAGCAAATGATGAATTAGCAGTTGGATTTCACAACTGGACAAACACAGACAAATACACCACCATACAGACAGCTAGTCTTTATGGAGAAATGATGAAAGTTCTGCTTCGAGATCATTTTAAAAATCTAAATTTCAACCCGCAGATACTTAGCTGTGAAGGTTCACTGTGCGATTAACTTTATGATAGGATGTGGGGTCAGAACTCAAAAGGCAATGTTGTAAATTGTGTTGTGGGGTAATTCCTCAACTTGCATGAACTGCTGGTGAATGATAATGAGCGCACTTTGTGTTTGTTATTGTTCAAGCAGCTGATATAAAACTGTTTAGCCTTTGTGCTGTGGCATGTCTGAAACTTATTACAGCGCAAGAAATGCCTTCTTGTTTTAAAAGGCTCATAAAACAAATTGTTCTCCTGGCATGTTGACAACGTTTATAGACATGAAAATATTGCTAGCAGCTCATGGGGGATAGTTGGACAAAGTTGGTACAATCTGAAACTAGAGCAATTTGTGCACATAATTCCTGGGTAAACAATGCATTCGGTAATGATTACTTGGCTCAGGGAGAAAGCAGTTTCGAAATACACCGTTTTGGTTGTTACAAATTACAAACAATAAGATATTTTAGCAATCGATGAGAATATAGAGAAAAGTCATGACAGTATAATAACACTATTGTGGAAAAAAGAAATATATAATATTGATTTTGTCCATGTAATATGACATAGACTTGAATATCTGATATGAATTAATTAAAGAAATATTTTTTAGTAGGAGCGGTTACTGATATGGCTGAAGTTGTTTAAATTCAAAGAAGGCAATCGATCTAGTACCTGCATGAGTAAAAGCCTTCACAAACAAACATTGGTCTCTCTGCCCGTGGTCCTACATACTCTTCTATATATTTGACATGGGGTGTGTGGCACAATAACCAAGTGCTTTTGCACACTCACTGTTTTGTACAGTTGCATTACAATGGTCACTACCAAGCCCCAAAGAATGCCAAAGTCGAGTACATTAATGCTAACTCATGGACTGGGCTACTCGATCCAAGAGTTTCAACAAAAGACTAGCCTTTTCAGAGGGTCTCACATTGCTTGCAGTATTTGTGCGAGTCCTATATGACATGTTAACATGCTAGGAAAACATGTGTTCTGACTCCGAACACTGGAGCAATAGGAGAGTTGGCAACAATGAGTTGCTTTCTTTGAATTTCAATTCATTCTATTCGTTTTTCTGTATTTTGGGAGCCCTTCCTGCCTATTTTCATCTGTTTTGGTTTCATCTCTTCCCTTTCCTTCTTTATTTTTCAATCAATGAAACATAAAACGTACATTCAACAACTATACGTGTACAGGTCTTACTACTTGAACCATTGGTTTTAGATGAGGTGCCAAGCAGATGTATTGATGAGATAATGACTTGAATCAGTTGTAATGAGGGTGTCCTTTAACTAACCTAAAAGTACTGACCAGTATTTAAATTCATATTCAGCAATACTCTGATGCTAATACTGAATACTTAGGTTCTGTTATAATCACTAAATGCCCAGCATTGTCAATTGGAAATAGACAAAAACAGGACTTGACAAGTGAGTGGTTTTGATGACTGTCAAACTTCACCTCCATTTCCAGTCAAGTAGACTTGAAACTGATAAGAATCTTGAGAGGAATAGAGGCTATTATAGAGGAATTATAGAACTCGAAAGATTTTTAGCATCTGATTGGAATAGACATCAAAACGACTGCTGGAGGTCTAGGTTAAAAAGGGTGGCACACAATTATCTGATGAGGAAAACCACACTGAAATTGAGAACAGCATTAAATGCTTATTTTTTGTTTCAAACTGTAAACGTTTTATTGCAAGTCGAGCTTGTTAACTTAAGATTTATATACCCCCTATAAAAGGTGCTAAAACGTGAAATAAGATGAAATTTGAAACCAGATATGCCATGATGATTCTGTCTTTTATACATGTATGCACGTTCTGGCTGGCAGAATTTCTCAGCATGTATGCCATCAAGGGTGATAGACGTTTTAGGATTAATTCTTGGGCGGATTGTCTGTATTGTACACAATCTCGTCCCAGGTTCATATATCTTATTCACAAATACCTTAATAATTTTTGCAGAGGTAACTTAGACATTTTTGTCTCTCTCTAAGATTTACATGCAGCCATACAAATATGTATCACAATATACGACCTAGTAAGTTACATCATCAGGATAACCAGCTGCATGATGAACAGCTACCCACAGTCCCCATGCACGCATCACACATGATAAGCGTTCCGGTGGGCTGGTGCTGAGTTGCCGGGGGCCGCCGGAAGAGCAACGCCCGGGAGTCACCTCTGCCTCCCCCGGAGTCCACCCATCTCCTCGAGAGACTGATCTGAAGATAACTCAGACAGTTCTCAGATATTTATCTCTGACATCCGGCGTATGTTTGACAGCAAAAGGCCCAGATAATATGCACAAATGTTTATTCTAAGCATGTCTTTTAACTCAAGTGACTTCTTTTTCCTGTGTATTAGAAGTTTCAAGGACAAAACACAGACAGCATCTGTCTGTCTGTCTATCTATCTATCTATCTATCCAGCTATCTATCTATCTATCTATCTATCTATCTATCTATCTATCCATCTATCTATCTATCCATCTATTTATCTATCCATCTATAAATCAATCTATCCATCTATCCATCTATTTATATATCTATCTATAAATCAATCTATCCATCTATCCATCTATCTATCTATCTATCTATCTATAAATCAATCTATCCATCTATCTATCTATCTATCTATCCATCTATCTATCTATATATCTATCTACTTCCACTGGTTCTTTTGTAACTCCTTGCATAGACACATAATAGGCTAACATATATAAACATCCGTACAGACAGCACCAAAGTCACTGAATTCATTACACATCTGATCTTGGGACCTTTTTTTTTTTTATTCTTGGACATGTGACAAAAGAATATGCGCAACGTCCAAATGTGAGTAGTGTCGCAATCATGGCCAACACAACATTGACAGAAAGACATAATACATGCTCATAAATGCAAAAATTATGTTTTGACAAATGATATCTAGGCAAATTCATCGTGCTGTTTGGTTGAATTGAAAAATATGTCACAGAACTTAAAGGGACGAAGCAATGATTAAAAAAATTGTAGATTAGAAGTTCTCAGAATTATCTTAAATATAAATCAGAAATTTTACTTACAACCAGCTTGCCACGGTTGCCTGGCAACAGAAAAAATGGACAACCAGTAGTCCGTAAAGTGTAAAAGTGTGTCCAAACATGATGTCTGTAGGTAAATCCAACAGTCCCAAAACACTCGTCAGGTGATTGTTTACTATTCAGTATATGACCACACTAGCTTGTAAACAAATTTGCAAGTTTCTAAATTACGTATACACCCCAGATCTGAGAAGGGCATTTGACGACAAAAATCTCCGGAGAAAATCCTGGGCGGAGAGCCGCATGGCTCGGTTGTCCCGCCCGTCTCCAAAAATCCCCCTTCTTTGCAGTAAATCCCAGTGTGGAGTCAGATGGTTGGGGTTTATTGAAACCCACTGCAAAAAGTAACCCTCCTATTAATGGTGTCGCCTCGAAATCACATGTCACAAGTATGAAACCTTGGAATGTATCCAAAATGTGAGTTGAAACTTTTAGGAGGAAAATTGTGCAGCAGCCTGATCCAATGCCAGGTGAAAACAAGCTCAGAGTGGAACTCTCCGCCACCAGGGGCGCCACGTGCACCTGACAGAAGCTGCCTTCTTCTGATTGGGCCGTGTTTGAAGTCACATGACTGGCATACATCAGCTCTGATCAGTATGATCATAATCAATGAGGTATTACATTGGCTCAGTGGGAGGGCACTGTGATGCGCTGTTAAGTGTGACCCATCACCACATTCTTGTTATACCCCACTATATTTAAAACAAGTCTTGGGTTTGGTTACCATTTTACAATTACAACATACGATGATACAAAAAAATCTAAGTAATAATTCACAATATAGCCATATTAAAGACCACCGTTGGTGTAAGACAGATGCTATTATTTTAATGTCCTAATTCTGAGGTTTAGTTGAGTAGATATATTACTGATGAATGATCAAGTGATCTGAAGATAGAGTTATAAGTACAATTTACCTGAACAACAGTGTACATCTACTTTCTTTTGTGGCTTAATTCAGTAGACGCGACTTGCAGCCACATGCCGTCAGTGCTGGAGAGCCTTACAATCTATAGATATGAAGAGACTAGCTTAGCACACTTTTGTAATATGTATAAGGCATCCTGCATGATATATGGGTCGTATCTCATCATAACGTCTGCCTTTGACTGTAAATCAAATTATATGCTCATTGCTAAGACAAAAATAAGTACAAATTCTTCAATCTTCACGAGTTATTTAGTAACATATTGTAAAAACATCTTATGAATAGTGTGTCAATTCTAACTGTATACAAATGATTTCCATAGGGACCAAACCAGCTTAAGCTGTTTTATTTACAATCTAAATCGAATTACAGCGTATCTCCCAGAGGTGCATTGGACCACAATGATCCCTCAATTACATTTTACTAAATGGCATTTGTGTTATTGTGGAATTTCAATCAGAAGGTATTTAGCATCTGTAAACACTGTTACGTAACAGGGTAACACCCTATAGCGAATGCGGTCCCAGGGCTGGTCACAGATTAGTTGAATAGACCCCTGTTTGCATTAATTAGTTACCCTGGCATTGCTTGAAATCCAGAAATCCCAAGGGTACACAACTGGGCTATACCTACTGGGTGTTGTAAAAGGTCAGCAATTTACAGTAGTTATTATCCAAAGGGGTGGTTTTCACATGAAGGTGAGATGTGTAGGATTTTTGCATGGGCAGACCAACAGACAAATAAAAAATTTTGATAGAAAGAATAAATAAGGATAGTAGGTATAGCATAAATAACAGGCAGAAATAATGATGGAAAACTCAGTGACTGATTGATTGATTGATAAAATATATTTATTCAGGGTAACAATTCGGATAAAAATGCTGTTTTACAATAGAGTCTTTTCACTGAGCAGCCCTGAATTCAACAAGACATAAGTCTTTCCTTCCCTTTTATTACTCATTTTGCTTTTCAGACATAGTAGGTCATAACTAACTGATTCCATACATATATTTTCTCCAGGAAATAACAGAAATAACCAGAAAGATAAGATGTCAAATATACATTAAAATGCACTAAAAATACTGCTGCTAGGATGCACTTTGCTTCAGCCAATCACAGTCAAAGGCGGGAACTTTTTCAGCCAATAGAATTGCAGTATTCTGTCGTAGCCACCTGGTGGAAATACAGAGAACCTTCCGTGAAATTCCACTAATAGGCCCTGATAACAATAAGATCAAACATGATATAAGTATCACATTTAAAAAAAACATAATCAAAAATTGGTAAAAACATAATGCTTCAAGTGCAACTTGAAAGTGGAAAGTGACGTGACCTTTTTTAAATCATTTGGCATATTGTTCCATATAAACGACTAGCTCGATACATAAAATAATTCTTAAAAATTATCTAGTGAACGGAATATATTACACATTATTAAAATCATTAAAACGTGTATATCTCTCACAGACCTCATAATATGCGGCGTGAGACTATTTGTCAGAACTCATAATGAAGTATTCTCACGAAATAAACTACTCAATATTGTAGTCAAACTAATAAATATTTTAGTCATTTATCCCACATAAAATGCTAATATTCCACAAATTATCATTTCACTATTGTATTATACAAAATAAAAATCACAGAAACACAAATGCACAATGGTCTTTTGTCTGCCATTGCTGTACACGAGAGCTCAACATGCACCCTCATTGCTTGGAGAGTTTTGCTCATGAGCTACCCTGCTCTCCGCTCAGCCTGGTTCTCCTGGGAGCCTGTCCCTAAGAATTCACAGAGTTTAGCCAAGCGGCAAATTAAACTAGCTCAGCTCAAAGAATATTCTGATTCATGAGGCCAAGAGCCACCCAAGAAATGGAAATCAATTATACAGGAGCATGGGACAAAATCTCCGCCCAGGTGAGACTACTTCTCACGTCGTAACATTCCAGCACACTCTTGTCCCTTTAAATTGGTTTAAATCAGACATACTCTTTTGTTTGTGAGATCATAATGTGTTGCACTAATGCAGCAATGTAGCTAAGTTTTGTCAGCCATATTGTCAAAATTGTGAAGACCAAATCAACTTATTATTGATATTAAGATAATATGTAGCACATATAGCCTTTGCCACCATTGACTGCAGGAAATTAATCAGCTCTGTAATTAACCATTTTTTTGACGAAGTAATTTTCAAATGCGCGATTTTACATCATGGTTTGACTTGGATACACCAAACACGAATTTATACAAAAATGTTGTCAGAATGACTACAGTTGGTCACTAGTCAGTTATGCACTTTGCACAAACTTATGTTACTAACAAGTAGGCCTACCAAGGTCCATTGGAGTCTACTCTTGACTCGGCCATAAGTAGGAAAATATATGATATCAGGTTCAATTTGATTGTACCTTTAAGTAATTATATAATACATTTGATAAAAAAGAAAAGAAAAGCATAGTTCAATATTACATTTACCAAAACCTAAAACTGACAAGTTAACCCAACCCAGCCCAGCAGGGACCAGCAGGTGAGATGACTGGGACCCGGGAAGCCAAGGCTTTAGTGACATTCCAATATGAAATATGTCCTCCTTACACCTGCTTGTGTGAAGCAATGGGGTGAAGATTTCTCTCATAATTCATGTCATATTTCACAATGAAACAGGCGGATCAAACACAACCTGCTGAGCCAGTTTAAAGGCATGCTTTGAAACTGCATTTCATGAAAGTCAATGAGGTTACATGTTCTTGAATAGTTGATCTTAAATACACGTAAGACTTGAAAAGTCAACTTGTTATTGGCATGACAAAAGCTCCTGGTGTTCATATCAATATCCATGTTTGTTAAACCATTTGAACTTTTTTTCTTTCTTTTTTAAACTAATATGGCAAAGATCTCCAGAATGTCCTATAATAAATATTATAAGTCTGATACAGGTTTGAAAAATATTGAGCTGAAAATGATACACCGCTCAACAGCCATCAGAGGATGATGTAATGATGAGATGGTTATGACTAGAAGTAATTTGTTAGCATACCATGAAAAGTCTTGAAGACGTAGGGAAGTCGGTGACTGCTAGTCGTGTGTGGCTTTATGAATAGTCATTCTATTTCACGGTAAATTATTATTCTGAAAATGAACGCAAGCCCAACTAATACAAATATGCACTGCATTATCAAATTAGCACAGTTAATTCAGAATGCTATTTCGTTGTCTATTCTGGAATTTGCTTTAAATGCTTCCTACTCCGCCCCCCCCCCCCCCTTTCCTTTTCTAACCGCTCAGCCATGCTTGCCCCATGAGAGGAGACAGAGGGAGGAGCCGGGGGGAGGTCCCTCCGCAACATCAAAGTGACATTTCAGCCATTTGAGTAATGTTGTCGATTTTTGCGAGCCACCTCCTCCTCATGTGTAGAATACTAACACACTTTTCTTGTATTACCCCTGAAGCAAAAACAAGCAAAAAAAGAAAAGAAAAAGCAAGAAACATGAATTGCTTTGCTCTCCTCTCGTCAGATTCCTGCCCACCAACCAACTGTATTGCTTTCACCACCCTCGCCCCCAACACTTCATTGTAACCAACTGGCTATTGCAAAAAGAGACTGCTGCCAATGTTTGTCTTGTCACTTTCTTGCTATCGACTACATTCTGCTTAGGTCGATTTGTTTGGTGTAAATCTGTGTGGATGATTTTTTTGATAGGACATTATACAAGTTATACCTAAGCCAACATTTCATGAACTATCGAAGTGAACTTAACCCTTGTGTCTCTTCCTTTTTTTCAATATTTATTTATTTATTTAAAGGCTTATTTGTTTTGTATTATTTAATTTTTTTCTTTGGTTTTGGTTAGTAGAACGACGCTGCTCGGGGTACCGCATGTTTTTATCTGTTATATTTTACACTTTAAGCTTGCATAGATCTTTGTTCCTCCAGTTAATCTGAATGTCTCAAAAGCTTAGCCAGCCTATATGACCCGCTGCAAGAGGCTGAGTCTGACGTAATGATGAGATGAGGTTTGGCGTCAATTGTTGAAAGAAAAGTTCTTTATCAAAATTAATACAATAGGACGTGAGTTTTATAACAGTGCCGAGTTAAAATTACAAATAGGACATGAGTTTTATAACAGTGCCGAGTTATCTGTATTTCACTTCTTAATGTGAAGGCCTTGAGAAAAGGAACATTTTATACAACTCACTGGTGGCGCCATCTGACTGAATCCTAATTTATCAGCAAGCAACACTCCGTAGTGATCAGTGCAGTGGAAAATTGGACAGAAATGACTAAAATACGATCATTCACAAATATTATGCTTTGATTGCTTTAATAGGGGACGTTAGTGACGCCTGACAATCACGCACAATAGTCAAGTGACCTTTGCCGGGAGGTGGCGCTACTGGCGTGTGCTTCCCCTGGTGGCCACACACGACTTTACTCAGCCAACTGACAGAAATTTATGTTGACTAGGGACATGTCTCATGGCTAATAGCTGGTTGAACTGATAAATAATTTAACATTAATTTGTCGTGATTCTTATATCAGTGTGCATTCTAAAACTGGGAGTGGGTGGCGAATTTAAATTCGCGGTGATATTTGGATTCACACCCCATTTATCTAATGTTATGATTGTATTAAAATATTGGGGAACATGCACCCTTTTACAAGCGCAGTCACTTGTTTATTGTCATTGATAAAATTGCTCGTAGACTCCTGAACAGGTCAATGTTACTTTTATTATTCTAGAGCTGACCTGAGCAATTATACAAATGTTGGGTGGTTTACAGAAATTCCAAATTCAATGAGTGAGTTTTGGCCCTTTAAAGATTTATTCTGGTTCTCTTAGAGTGAGACAAATTGAACTATAAAGAAAATACTCAAGTCTTGAGGAGTGAAACAGCAACCAGATGAGTGAGACTCACTCTGAATGAGTAAGACTTGGCATGTCTGGTGGTTTAGTATGAATTTATTTTGTATAAATATTGTGAACCTGTGTATATGCAACATATATACTGTATGCTGAACAGGCAGGGTTTTTCTCAGTTTACAGGTACATGTACACTGTTTGACCAATGTTTTTCCATGGCTGAATGGAAATTGTAGATTGATTTATCAATTATGACCAGTTAATGAACATTCATTAAATGCCCTGATTACCAAAGGAGGTTTATAAATCATGGCAATAGAAATAACATTTTGAGTCTTCAAAATTCATTGATGTAAAACACTACCCCAAATAACAATGCATCAGCATAAATTTATTCACCAGCTTCAACAGTTAAAATGTACATCAATGGTCGTCAATTCAGCAAAGTACCTCAAGCAATTTACATTAAATGAAGAAAATAAATGTGTAAGCACAGTTAATGCATTGACATGGGATATACTGGAAGACAGTGGATTCAATGCTAAATTAAGCCAACACTGCCAAGCTGGGAATTTCTAAATGTGTATTAATGTTAATAACGGTTTACACATCTAAATATCTGAATAAGCTCATATTGGTATTGAAAATATTATTTTCAAGTATAATGAAATTTACTACTCATTCAACAAGTAGATGGCATGCCAAATTAAGAACATCTCATTTTAACAGACCTGGTGGCTTTATTGAACGACCTATTTATGACCCAGGACCAATTTCTTTCATGACATTTCAAGCAAAGTTTGAAGACGATTCTTTAACTAACTTTACGCTATTTATTGTATGTACTCAATACTTCCATGGTTTTTGTAATAGCTTTTTTTTTTTACAATGCATGCAATATCATGTAAAATGAAAGTTTGTCATATAAAATATTCAACTAAAAACAGTAAAATATTCAACTACAAACAGTAAAATATTCAACTACAAACAGTAATAGAAACATTGACAGTATTTTTTAATGGCAACATCATAACATTAGCTGCACATTGAACTGGTCTACATAACAGTTATTTACACTATCACAGTCTAATTTAGGAATTTCTAATTACACGTAGTCAAAAATATAACAAAAGAGAAATAATTCTTCCGATAATAATTTCAGTTCATGCTTATGTACACAATAATTTTCTAATAGGCAAAGTTCCTTTTGATGAACATAATTTTTGACTAGATAATAGTAGATACTTAAACTTCCAGAATATTTAAAGATTATACATTATATGCGTGTTTATCACATTTAAGTGCATACATTTATTGCATCAGTATGGCTATTTACAATGATACAAACTCTGCAGTATATTTGATTAAAACATCCAAGCCACATAAAAATCATAATAATGCCTTTTAATGAAAGTTCCCATCTTTCACATCGATGGAGCTATTACACACTATCATGCAATGCTATACCACCGGAGTTTTATTGCTAACTTGCCCTAGTTTCTAAATTCAATCTGTCCCAAATATTGCATTATACCCTACATGATTCTGTAATCAATTTATTCAATGGTCCTCGTTCAAACAAACTTTCCAAATACAGGGTGACTGCGGCTCTATTGATAATCAAATTTATCTAAAAAAATTCAAATTGTAGACCATGATTCTATTAAATTAAATTGAGAATTAAATAAGCAATTGTTTGCAAGCCGTTTCAATATGTTAAACATGAGAAATTGGTTATAGACTTTTTAAAACTAAATTTAATGAACAGCCACCTTGTAATATGTATGTATGTACATCACAGCCTACTGCTTATACCCTAGATGCCTAATGACAAATAGTTACAAATCAACCAATATTGGCTAATTTCCTAACGTGTTCCCAAAGTACCTAACACATAACCTAACAGTCCTAACAGTGTAATAATTTCATAATTCGTTCTATATGAAATATTATTATCTGAAGTCGCATATTCTGTTAAGGAGCATCTCAGAGTAGGCAGCATTAATGGGTCCCTCCACGTGGTACATGATTGGCATGTCAACCAACTTGCCCCTCTGACTTCCGGTGCTCTGAAGGAACTGACTGAACGAGGGCAGGGTCTCCTTCACCTGTAAATAATAAGGACATTTTCATAAAGAACATAAACAGCACATCATATGTGGGTATTTAACCAAAGACAGACAGCACTATACGACATATAATAGATAGATAGAATAGATATATAGATAGGTAGAAAGGTTGGTAGATACATTATACAGAAGATATGTACACCAAAAAATGTCAGTGTACAACGCGGTTGATTGGCAGAGTCGTACATAACATTTGAGGGTGTACATATCTCATGTCTCACTATGTTACCATTGTGTAATTGTTTTGTACCACTGAACCCCAATATGTTTATTGTAAAGGTGTTCTTTCATTTTTCATTTATTACGATTCACTAAAAAACAGCTCTTCGTCTACAATTAATCAATTAATGCCAATTTCATATTTGGAATGGTCAATAACTTAGCTGTTACAAAATGTTTGTATTGTGAAAATCGGATATAAACTGACAAAGTAATTAAATAAAACATACTAGTAAGTCAGATCCTAATATAAAAATTGCCTGCACTCGCTGGCTAACTGTTGTACGTGAGGATTTGTACAACGGCGTACATAATACAAAATTTCACTGGTGAGTGGTACAAAGACACATAGATACATGGATTTTTTCGATATATAGATAGAAAGTTCGCTTTTGTACACAGATGATAGTGGTTGTTACCTTAGATTGCCTTTGTAACAAATTCTTTTTTTTTTTCTAATCTTACCCTATGAAAGTGGCAGGCGCATTTGCCCTGGAGGAAGTCTTTATAGCGGGACATAGTTATGTTGAAAGTGTCAACAACAGCATAGCCCTGCCTCCGGGCGAACTCCATTATGCCACTGTTGTGAATCAACAACTTTCGATGTTCCCTCTGCAAATACAAGTAACATACAAGCAGTGAGACATTAAAAAGGCCTGAAATAAGTTCCAACTTGTTGCCAGTAGTATTGTAGTAAAAGGTCAGCCAGTGCACTGCAAAATAATTTATCTATAGCTACAGTTAGTTTCATCAAAAACAGCCCGTCAAATTGAACCCAGACAAAGCTAGACAACTTCTGCTATATGAGGATACCTGCCACGAAACGGAACTGTCTGGCTATAGGTGGCTACTCAAGGCAGATCTAAAAGTATCTTATATTTGCCAAAGTTTATATTATTTTAGTGGTGGTAGGTGTAAGCCGACTATTAGCTAGAAGTAGACAGAAGCAGCTTGTTTTAGCCAGTTATACCTACAGACAGGAATAGGCAGCTACAGCTGTCTGGAGTCGACCGTATTATGAAACTAAATGTATTGTACCAAATGATTTTTTTTTTACATTTTATATTTCTGAGTACTTCCTTAAGACGATTCATGAACTATTTACTTAATATATCCAATGCATTCTTGTCTCAAAGCTAACATATACCCACCTGTGTTAGGCAATGCAACCCATCAACTGGTTGGTGAAACCCTGCTCCCAGGCCTTTGACTACCACCAAGGTATTTTCCAGTCCTTCTCTGTTAATTTGTAATGCATTTTAAAACATGTAATATTCAAAATTACGTAAAAAATAATAATATTCATAAATTAATTTTCATTATGAATACATAATAGTTTATAACTATTCATTACGAATAAGTGATAAATATCCACACAGAAATTACAAATGAATCCTACAACTCACCTGTGCAGAGCTTTAAATATAACACTAAGATGATGAGAGGCCAACCAATGCACTCCCCCTACAACCAGGACTGTATTGTGGTTGTTTTCCAATGGCTGACTCCTCTTGATCAACTGGTAGAGAGCCTTGTCGAACACCGGTCTCTGGTTTGCAGGAAGCCAGAACTGAGGGTAGTAGGCAAAGCTGACAGAAGTCTGCTCATGGTTGATGTTGTTGTATACTTTAATGTTGTGCGTTTTGTCCCATTCTGTCAAAGTGTCGTTCACCTGTTCCATCAGATAATGCATCATGCCTCTGTTAGTGGAGTCACCTATGAACATGATCTGAATGAAAGAAAATTTGAGAAACATCAGCCAACGTCCCATTTTCCATAAATTACACTGATAGCTTTCATCCTACTCCTAGATAATATTGAGTTTATTTTCAATCACCATGCAGCAAACAACAGTGCTTTTGCACAAATTGGATCTGTCAATTGGTCTTCATTTATGTTTCTGATAGCAGGGGTTTTTTTTAAGAGGGACAGGTCCTCATCTAAACCTTTCTGAACTAGTCATACGATTCTAACATTAATACACTTTTAGATAATACATTTTAGTGGATAAGAAAATAAAATTGTACACTTGAATTACAACTGTATCTGAGTGACAATTGCAACGTACACAATATATTACACACAGTCCTTCCACTCACTCACCTGTTTCCTGACCAAACAAGCTTTCAGATGATTCCTTGGCATAATAGGATGAGAACAGGAGTAAGGCTGCCACCTTGCCTCACTCCACAAGCACGAGTCTGCATGACTACAGTTACTACATGCAACAACCCATCTACCCTCTTCGTTGCCATGGCTACAGTTTGGCAGTAGTTTTGATTCTTTGTTGTATTCCTCCCAGGTTTTGTAAGTTGTTGGTTGCAGGCCACAGGGTTCCATTGTCATCAGAGGCAAGTCACAGTCCTGGGTGATATGCAAAATTAATTATTTTGTCACAATAAACCTATAATTGGGATGATCGAACTATTTATTAGATATGACGATCTGGCTAACATAATATTTCTTACTTCTTAAAAATTAGTTTTTTGGGAATATATTCAGTTTACGAGCTTCGAATTCCTGGACCATACTATGGATTTTCTTTGGACTTACCTGATGCAGCTGGCAAACTGAATTCATCTGTTGTTTGTCCCCCTTTGCCACCCCTTCCCCGAGGCTTTCCCTGTAGATGTGCAGGTTGTAATTGTTGAGGATCCAGGGCTCAGTGTGCGTTACATCCACAACCACAATGCTCACCCTGTTGCTCCCTAGGCCGAGGGTGTAATTGGAGGGTCTGAAATCACATAAGTAGATGGATAGATAGATAGATAGATAGATAGATAGATAGATTGAAATGCTGGATAGATAGATGGATAGAAATATAGATAGATAGATAAATAAAATATTCTTGAGTCTTGATAGGTAGATAGATAGGTAGATAGATAGATAGATAGATAGATAGATAGATAGATAGATAGATAGATAGATAGATAGATAGATAGATGATGGACACTAATAAATACTATACTATATTCTAACGTTTATGTTATAATTACATATACACAATTGTACCAGTATGTAGGTGGATAGGTATGTAGGTACACTATGGATATTTAGTTGGTGCAGTGGTTCAGGCACAAACCAGCTCCTGTGATGTCTTGTTCTAATCTCAACCTGAACGCTCTTGATGAAACATCACAAGCTAGCAAATGCTCTTGTCAGTTCAAAACATCTATGAATCTAAAGACATGAACACCCAATTTTCCACGATTTTTACAGTAAGAACACATATAGCATTGACAACATAAACACACATTCTCCAGCCGCATCCGGACATGACCCATTTTGCAAGACTTATTACCTAGAGAGACCATATTTGCCATCCTGCCTGGCTTCACAACTGCAGCTGCTGGCGAAACTCCACACCTTGATCAGGTAGAGGTCATAGGGTACTGTTACGTAATAGTCTGTCACGTGGGGCTGGAATGGCGGGGTGATGTTCACTGGGGGTTCAGTGTGGATTCCAGTGATGTGGGATTTGCTGTCCTTGTCTGTAGGTAGAAACAATTTATTCAAATGACAGGGATCAAGGTAGTTGAATTAACCCGACAGTGATTTGCATGCATAATCTGCAAATTAATTGCTGCTAAATTCATGGATTTTTGAAATGCACTCACCATCACTACATTTTAGCCTGACGTATTTTTCTGGAAAAGAAACATTTCATGTGTTAGCCTCCAACAGAATCTATATATAGGCTAAAATAGCATCTGTCTTCAAAATGCTCTTATGCTGTTGAAGTAAAATGTTCTTTTGCTATTGAGAAAAGACGTAAGTGCTCTCTTTCACCCTGGTAGGTAAATTAAGTACTCTTTTTTCACCCAGGCAGGAAAATTATAAGTTTGAAATAGCAAAAATATAGGACAAACGGTTTAAAAATCCAAACAATATGACCAATAACAAGGTTATCCTAATATCATTGATTAATTGACATTACTTACTATCTTTGTGGGAGGAATTGTGGAAAATGTTCTCAATGAGACGAGATGGTCCAGTTTTGGCGCCAGGGAGCCGACTGTCACCCAAGAGGGGAAGATTAAGGTCGTCATAGCTGTCATCCACGGCATCCAGGTTGTGATAGTATCTCTCCAGGGAGACCAGGATGGGATGCAGGGCTGCTGTCCCATGATGGATGTGCCCTGGTCGTGATGCGGAGGCTGCGAATCGCTGCAGGTCCTCCATCAGGCCAGAGTATCGCTCAGCATCGAATGAAGGGTAAAGCTGCAGAAATACAATATTGACAAAACTATAAATCAGGCTGAGTGAGCAATTTATGGCTGTTGGTAAAAACCTAGACTCGAAAGGCACAATTACACAAGCAAGTCTCTGTAGAAAGACACAATTTGGAGGTCTGACATAGAACAAATTTAATTTGTTCTTGATTGTAGGATTGGTTGGAAATAATTCAAATTCAAAATTACATACATTCTGTCAGCTCTCTACGAAATGTATATCTATGGCAACTTGTGTTGAATTTTTAAAAATGCTGACGTTTTCATTTGAATCTCATTATAATAGTTTCATTTTATTTCATATATATTAGTCTTTCCATTCCAAGTTCTGCAAGGCTTCTTCTCTCTTTTTATCTATCACTGACCTGGGAAAAGCCACCTCTATACATAGCCTCCTTCCTTGCAGCTACTAAGTAGCTGAGGTCCTCGTCAGTCAGACATATTTTGTGGAATGGTTGGCAGTCGACCCCAAGGGCCCCCACGTGGTGACCTAACTCTTCAAGGGCATGACTGACTTCACTTGCTACTCCTAACTTGGATTCTGCCCATCCACTAGAGAGCAGCACCAGCAAGTCGTCCAGGAGGTTCGTGGTCTGCACAGCGTCGTCCTCTGTTGCCCAATCCGCTTGGTGGGTGATTTCGTGCAGACTGGGATGCAGAGACACCTGGTGGAAAAAAGGAGTTGTCTGCATGAACTGAGAAGTCACTGGCTTGAAGGAAGACTGACATTACAGGCTAAATAAATTGGCTTACCTCAGTAATTATAGGATGGAATGATGAATTGAATATTATGTCAAATCCTAAAAGCTGGAAGCACTGTTTGCAACTGTGAAAAGAAAGATATGAATAAAAATGTCGTTGAGCAACTAGAGTTACCTAAATGTCACTAGTATGGTGGAGAATATCGATCTCAAGAATCCATAAATACTTACAGATATGAATGGATTTCTAGAGCGCACTGCACATGCAGTGACTGTCTTGGCTAAAAAAAATGTAACCAGTTCATTTACCTTAAGAAATTGTTTCTTTGGTCTTGACCATCCCTGTCTGTTGTAATAGCTCTTGTCTCTAGCAACAGTAACGTTTCTGTGATAGCAGCTTCCAAGTTGCTGTCAAAGAAAGAGTATATATATATTGTTCTCATGACATAAGACAAAGGACTCCTACCACTAATACGCACGGTATATATCACAATGTTGCCCTTTAATTTAGGTACAATAAGAGCAGTTGTCATGGTTACCTGAAGGTCACTTGTGTCACTTCCTTCCCACGTGATTGAGTTAGGTAATGTTTGTAATGTTCTAATGTCCACGTTCTTCCTTCCACCTGCAAGAGAAAGGGGTTCAACAACAATGCTATATTTAGCATGAGCAATCTTACTTCTCTTGATATGGTTAGTAATCATTGGTTACCCTCATTTGGTTTCATTTCCAAAGTTCTATACACAGTGGTCTCAGCATATATCGACTAAGATTGGACTTTTATGATGTGGCTTTAACAGTAAGGTGCCCTCAGTTAGTAAATTTGAAAAAGGAAAGGAAGAAGGGAATGATATAACAATGGTGTTTGTATGTGTTGGTCCGTTTCTATCAATCTCTGAAGTCATTATAACATATATTTTTATGTGAATGCAGTAAATGGAAATAACTGGTTCAGTAAAGTGTGTCATGTATTAAATAACTGCAACATTGAATATGATATTAGTAACCTCAGAAACTTTGACATTGATAATATCTCTAACACAGTGAAACTAAGACTCTATGAAGCCGAACATGAGCGACTTATAAATGCAATAAATGACAGTTCACAACAACCAAAACTTAGGACATATAAACTATTTAAAACTGATTGTAGAATAGAACCTTATCTTGAATTGCAACAAATTCGCAAAGTGTTAACTAAAATAGCTAGATTTAGGACAAGTTCACATAGCCTGAAGATTGAAACAGGTCGACACCATAAACCAATAATTCCTGCTCCAAATAGAATATGTGAAAAGTGTACGTTAAACTTTGTAGAAGACGAAATTCACTGTTTGATTGTCTGTCCTGTTAATGAGCAACACCGTGTTAACCTTTTTTTGAATGCAACTAAATTTATTAACAACTTCTTGTCTCTAGATGATATAACTAAGTTTACAGCAATAATGACAAACAAGGAACCTGAGTTATTAATTAGTTTAGGAAAGTTTCTCCTTCAAGCTGATGTGTAGAGAAAACCATCTCCTGTATCCTCACAGTTATTAATTTAGTTTATTAGTTTATTAGTTATGATGTGCTTGTCATGTTTTGGACTTTGAGAGTGAAATGTTTTTATTAGCGGCTTGTATTTTTTTCTATTGTGTATGTGGATTTTAAACACGTATTATAAGTTAACTTGGTGGCTGGAACCTTGATTATTGAAATTTTATTGCTTTCTGTACTTACATTAATGTCTCTTTCATGTTATCTTTTAACTGAATGACATATGTATCATTTATGATATTTTACATGTCAATAAAATCTATATATATATAACTATCCTGAGTATGTCTTCGGGTAAAAGTTCTATTTTGTATAGAGCCTGAAGTTGTAAGTTTTCATGTAAACTATAGAACAAGATAGTCTTTAGAAGAAGTAAGAAGAAATAAGACGGTGTATGGAATAGGACAAAGCCTGGATAGTTCTCTCTGGGGATAATATTTATTACGGCCCAGGGATTTTCTTGCTTTTCTACTCTTTTTAAATGTCAGAAATATTGCTGAATTTGTTGCGTTTTTTGTTTGAGAGAGACATATTACAGTCTGTGTGACATTTTCCATTCTATTTTAGGCCAAGATTAATTCCAAAGGCTTCAGTTCCGAGTTGACAGACTGTCAGGGTCTAGCAGACATTTCTCAGATGTATTGGGGGAAGCTAATTTGCAATGAAGACATTCAATGACAAGGAATGTCAATGGCTGAAGCCAGACAGAAATGTGACAGACTTCGTTGCAGCTGGACCCATTAGTTTATGCAACGTGCAATGACATATTTATTTATTCTTAGTAACAACATAATGCTGTACTGTATCTTTGTTAAACTTAAAAACGAAATTTAAACAATACATAAATACGTTAAATATAATTGTGATAGCAGATTGGAATAGTTCAAATCTTTCTGCTATCATACCAAATTTAATGTGTCATTCATGAATGATTTATCAATGTTTTCAGGGGATAAACACCATTTACAACAATAGTTACAGTTAGTTTCATAAGATATAGTTGACTGGCTGTGACTGTAACTGGCTAAAGCCAGCCGCTTCTGTACTCCTAGCTCATAGTTGGCTTAAACTACCACCACTGAAAAAAATATAAACCTTGGTAAATGTAAGAAATTTAACTAACATATATCATATAGCCTATGTGTGTGCTATCAACATGCATCTTTTCAACAAAAGATTACAAATATGCATAACTCTCAACTTATGCACGAAATGGTGCTGCATGTACTTTTAGATCCGGCTTTGAGTAGCCAGCTATAGCCAGACAGTTCCGTTTAGTAGCAGGTAGCATCGTATGGCAGAAGTTGTCTAGCTTTGTCCAGGTTCAATTTGACGGGCCGTTTTTAATGAACTAACTGTATATAAAAAACTATGCAGCTTGTATTCTGATAGATTCCAAACATACAAAATTCATTCCAAACGTACACAATTCCAGTACAGAGAGCATAGCATAATTCCCTTGGGTAATTCAGTGTTTGTTATTTTAACATTTCCAATGTTATTCCAGTGCCAGGACCAATCTATTGGTTGGAAGAGTGTTATAGATTTTCTGTGCTCTACTCTGTTGGTTAGCCTCACGTATTCTGCAGATAACATACTGATTTATTGGTCACTTGTCGGTCTGACCAGTACAAATATTGATGGGTATACAGGAGGCCAATTGCCAGAAGATACTGATCCTTTTTTACTGATGTTTTTTGGTGTTGCCTTTATTTATGAAAATATTATCAAAATAGTGAGTTTGCAAAAAGCAGACTTAGTCCATTAAAGACACAAACTGATATCTTTTATTGTTGCTATTATTATTTGTTGTTACTAAAATTATTTGTTGGTGCTTTTTAAAAACTATTATATACTATTATTTGTTTATTTCCGGGTGCCTTAGAATTTCTTAGACAGACTATGTAATGCTGATTAGTATTGGTCATAATATAGCTCTATTTATTTAATTATTTTAACTGTTGATCCATGTATTTCTATTATCTTTATTTTTCATTTTTGGCATTTATTATAGTGTTATGCTGACACATATGTCAATTTTATATTTTGCTGTCAATAAAAAAACATATAAATAAATATTACACCACTGCGGGATATGCAATGGATGAAGATACAGGGTTCATTAGTCACTATTTTTAAAGTCACAGGTCAATTGGTCTGTTAAGGATGAAATATGTATAGTTTAGTTTGCCGCTTACCAGGCAAGTTTAATAAGGAATTTGGACAGTGATTTCGGAATAGAGGTAACAAGGAATACATGTGTTTGGATGTACGACCTCTTCCAAGTAAGCAAGTAAGCAAGCAAGCATGCAATCAAAAGTTCGCCGTTAAGTAAAATTAATGGTAAAGCAACCACAACCCATTAGATATAGGTCGGACATATTAGGTCCATTACATGAAACTACTCTATAAGGTCTTTGTTGTTAAAACCATTCAATGTCCAGAGAGGCATGGCGTTGTGCAGGCAACCACGGACAACACATGACCACCCGATGGTCAAGAACAAAAGACCTTGATCCATCATGGTCCGAAGAGTTATGTTCCAGAACAATTTGGTCTAAAGATCGATAAGCCTGACAGAGACAGCCTGCTTCTATGGCAGTCATTGGTCTGCTATTGTGATTGGAATGCATCGGATGACTTCGCGATTTTCAAGTCTTGATTTAGAAAAGATTTACTGGACAGACAGGACAGACACTTAATGACTGCCAGCAGGGGCATCGATTCAGGGGGGGATGTGGGGGATATATACCCCCCACTTTCTGAGAAGGGGGGGGGGATTATCAATGCAATCATGGCCCCCCCCCCTGAAATTCACAAATGAAAATTACCTTTTTCACACTTTTGTTTTGGAACATTTGTGCTTTTTTCACACCTTTGTTTTGGAACATTTGTGCTTTGCTTAACAGCTTTAAACTTGATATTATTACAAGTTTATAAGTTTGGCATAAGTGATCCACCATTAATTTACCTCTTTGCCAGTGTTCGCACATTAACTGCTACTACTTGTACGAGCGAAAATCACAGTGGGACAGACAAAGTAGGCCTGCATCCCCTCCAACCGTCAAGAGAAATCGACACCCGTAATTGCCAGACAATAATGTATATATGCATTTGAAGTGTCACAGTACCTCCATAAGTGGAACCTTTGGAACTTTCTGTAAAATAGGCCTATTGACGGCTAATTTATGTCAAATTTTTCTTGGTTACTTTGCAAGAACAAGACATACCCATCAGAATAAACTGCTTAATTCCATAATAATAATTTGTGTTCAACCATATCCATTTTACAATTTTATGTTAACTTTGGTCAATAGGAGTATGAGGGTAATAGGAATCATCTGAACTACATTTTGCACTTATGAAATGGTTTACCTTCTGGAAGCTTCGCTGGTAGTCATGCCTGAACTGAATGACGCCATCAGAATGGAGGTAGGCCCTTAGAGGGGAGAGTGACGTCACCAAGACGTAGGCAGTGACGGTGAAGGGCATTCCAAACAGAAGCAGGGGGTCGTCTTGGTACTGCTGGACAGTCAGGTCATGCTGGCCAATTCTACAAGAGTCATTACCGTCAATATTTAATTGTAATATAACCCAGTATACTTGTCAACATGTTACTTAAGTGGTTTGACTGTCCTTAAAGGGCACCTCTTTGTTGATGAAATATTTTGAGTATTTTACTGGTATATTGCTGCAAAAAGTTGAGAACTGCAGGCCATCACTTGCAACTGCATACCATTACAGTATTCAGTAGTACATATGAATCTTATAAATGTCTAAGAAGTAGTCATTTAAATACATTGCACTTACTCTTTCAGTTTGTTGTAGTCCCTGGGATTGGTGGGTTGCAAGATGTGCATTCGAGAGACACCTGGTGAGTGGGGTTTAAAGACCCACCTTGCCCTACCCCCTTTGGCATCGGCCAGGTCAAGGAAGTCCTCCAGTTGCCCCGGGAGGGTGAAACAAGAGGGTGACAACTCGCTCTGTTTGATGGCTAAAATGGGATCAAATTATATAGTGCATCAATAATCATACTCTGAAATTTGTTGATTTTAGCTTTTATTATTGAAATATTCTAAATATTGACTTACATGGAATGTATTGATAGTTGGTAAACAGACGACATAGATCATCCTTTTGCCAAAGATGTTCATATGCTGGTCCAAGGAAGCTCACCTGTAGAAATTGATATGAATATATCTATGAATTGTGACATAGTTTTAGTCATGCAAGCAATAAAAGGTAAGCGTGATCTAAAATTTCAGTATATTCGATGATTTCATGGAATTTTTATCTCTCAAGAGGCAACTATGCACTACCACCCCCATTAAACTGTTCATTCGTTGCATCATTGCTACTACTACTACTACTACTACTAATACTAATACTAATACTAATACTCTACTACTACTACTACTACGACTTCAACTACTACTACTATGACGACGAACACAACGACAACTAAGACGACTACGACGACTATGACTGCAACGACTACTACTATGACAATGACTAGGATGTCTACTACTACAGCGACTATGACTACAATGACTACTACTACTACTACGGCTACTACTACTCCACTTCAACTACTACTATGACTACTACGACTACTACTACTACTACTACTACGGCTACTACTACTACGACTTCAACTACTATGACTACTACGACTACTACTACTAACCCTCTGATAGGGTGCCAAGTCTTGCAGCTGCTCCAGTGATATGCATCTGTTGTCGTCTGGTTGGTCAGTTTCTTTGGTCAAATGATCCAACAAGCAAAACAGGAAGTTCCATTTTATGAGCCTGGCTTCGTTGGCACAATTCGAATCTCCAGTCAGGTTCACTGAATAACAACAAAAGATGAAATTAATGCAGTGAATTGATTGATGTGCTCGGTGGGGGTTTTAGGTAATTCTGCCGAACATTACTGCGGACAATAAATGTTTCCAGATCAACAAATGCGGATTAAAGGGATTTTTTGATTAAATATATTGGATGTCAGTGGTGTTCTGACATGTGATTGCATGGCGTGGTGTCGATTCGTTTTCCACCAGTCTGTATATCTGTCTTACAGTCTCCTCATTCTGATCTTGAACTTCTCTATTTGAATATCAGTAGGTCTATTAATTGGTCTCCTCAACTTTTGTTGTTTGTATTTTCTAGAATAACTCATTACAGTTGGTTAACCTATCAATCACTGAATATCTTTTAATAAGGAGGCGATGAAGCTCCTTAAATGAGGTTTGGAGTGGAGGAGAATGAACCCAGTTGAGCGGAATAATTGTCTCAGTGCTCCGTCGTAAGTAATTAACGTTTCATTAACGCCATATTTTCCTACTTGGGAATTAATAAACAAAGAACAGCTGCTTTCTAAGCCAATGAATCTCAGCCTGCAAGAAAGTTATTGTTTCGCCATGGATATGTGAAATTGATTACAGAGTTTAACTCTATCTTACAGCGACCATGCATTATAGATCATTGAATCTTAGTTCAAGTGATCATGCTACTTAAACACTGAAATGCCTATACAATTATAAGAGGAATCTGTGAGGAGGAGGAGGAGGAGGAGGAGGAGGAGGAGGAGGAGGAGGAGGAGGAGGAGGAGGAGGAGCAGGAGGAGCAGGAGCAGGAGCAGGAGCAGGAGGGGAGGGGGAGGAGGGAGGAGGAGACTCACCAATATGAACTGCGTATCCAGCAGATTTGAGGGAATGAGCATATACGTCTGCATTTGCTTCCAGTAGAGCAGTATCTCCACAGACAACCGCATCTTTTGTCCCATCTTCTGGGTGTCCGTCTAGCCCATCTTCCAACTGAAACAAAGAGAAAACTGATAAATACGATTATTTAAATGCCAAGCCTTCTACTTAATTTAAAATAGTTGATTAGTTACAAGTCTGTTACTGCTCTGAAATACATCCATTTGCTTCCTATGTCAGTTGTTGCTCTAAAATACTATGAAATACATCAATTTGCTGTGTATGCCAGATTAGGTAATCGGAGAAATATGGTGATTTCTATATGTTTACATTGGTCCAAACAATCCCTGCATTTCCAAAAATTCCACTTATTATGCCACTACATGTTTGGATATTTGTTGATGCAGGTTATTCTTCAAGAACATCATTTTGACTCCAACCTCGCATATGGGTCCAGTCACCAACATCAGCCTGTACAGCTAACATTATGTTGTAAGCCTACCCATTCCAACGCTAGGCAATATACTTAAGCCCTAAAATACTCCATTTACAGTTGGTGAAACCCGGCTGTGGTCTGCTTGGACTTTGATTAGCAGTCTGAATTGTGTTTGCTCAGTGGTCTGGCAAGCTGGTCCAGTGGGCACTTAACAAGACCCTTACCCACTGCCTTCCACTGGCGGTAAAACAATCCTAAGTCATTGAAAGGGCTTGTCAAACAGGGCAATGAGAGCCATGGGCCATAATAGAATATCTGAGAATGGAGGAAATGGTTTCAGGGCAAGCAGGGGAATGCATGGGATCCCGTGCTGAAGAGGCACACATTCACTCATGAGCTCCAGTGCCTATGTGCCAGTGTATGATGGAACGCAGACTCAGATGGGACTGAATTCTCCACCATATGAGATGGAGCACAGATTGCAGTCAGCAGATACCAACTTATGGTTCTGGAGAGAATTTTCTTTCACTTTCATACTCTCTTTTTGTTTTCTTCTCTCTTTCATTCATGTTCCATTCTCTAGGTTAGAAGATGGCTGGCATGCCAGTTGTCTGTCTATCTGTCTATCTGTCTGTCTGTCTGTCTGTCACTCTATCTGTCTGTCTGTCTGTCTGTCACTCGTCATAAACGTATGCCCTTAAAGAGGTCCATCATATCAATAAATGTAAGTATGCTGAGTAAAATTTAGACAGTTGAAACATTCACTTTCTGATTTGATACTTGCTAACATATAGCTCCATATTACTACACGTATAGTATGGCTCCATATAATTTCATATACACACTACACACTTATGTAATTTCCACTACAGGAATGGCAGTAGTGCGCAGCAGATGTGTTATGAATACCATTTAATTTACAACGATTTTTTCATTCTCTCTTTTTTCTCACAAGTCAGCCCAGAGGCAAGCAATTTCTCTATGGCTCTCCTATCACAGCCTAGCTCTTCAGTGGCTCCCAGTAGGTATTGTATGCCCTAGGAAAGTATTCATAGAAATGTGCTGTGTTTACTCTTGCACCAATTTGCGGCACAGTTTGAGAAAACAGTAGTACATACCTCTGGGCTCATAGTCAGTAACTAAGCCCAAACAAATCGACGGTATGGCATAAACAAATAACTTGCACACACCTATTTACTATAGATTTGCAGATTTAGGTGGATTTTCTGGGAATTTTCTGCAAGTCTTCCTGATTCCAGTAATACAAAAACATGGACGGTAAAATACATTATGTAAATCTCTGTTGCTCACATGGTAGGTAAGACAAAGATTGTTTTCCTTTCTCTATTACAGACTGAGTTCTCTTTGAAGAATTGTTTTCCAACCCAAAGACAACAGAAAGAGATAAATCTCGCTGCCAGAGATAAAATCTGTTATTATGATGGAAACATGATGTGTAGGGCATTCCATGTAGGCTTCTGCAAGGAGTTTCACATGAGTTATCTCTTGGAAAAAGGAAATATGTTCATGGACATGCATGCAAAAGCAAAGATAGAGGAAGACAAACAATCGGCGCATGGTAAATGGTGAGCAAGATTGTGATGAAGAGAATAGTTAGTCAGTTAGTTAGTTAGTTAGTTAGATAAGATAGATATAAGATAGATATAAGATAGATATAAGATAAATAGATATATAGATAGATATAAGATAGATAGATAGATATAAGATAAGACAGATAGATAGCTAGATAGATAGAAGATAAGATAGATAGATAGATAGATAGATAGTGAATTCTTCTAACAATATCATTATTATTTTTTATGACTTCCCCAGGACTAACTAAGGGATCGGTTCTAAATTCCTCAAGAACACTATTTAAACCATAACGGTTGCAAGCCTGGTTTTCACCATACTGTTGACAATTCAGATACAGCCACAGAAAAACTGAAATATGCAATACCTTTGAAATTCATGACTTGATATTTTATTCATGCATATTTCTTGTACAACGTATTGTTAAGACAGCCTTTTTCTCATATCTGTTTCTCCTCTGATACCGACTTCCTTCATTTCTTATTCATACACATCGCAAACTGCAAAGCGCAGACATCAGCATTTTAAATGGACATTATAAGCTGAGAAAGAAGTCCATTACTAGAGAATGTGGTGCTTGACAATGAGCTCTTGATGTTTATTGCTTGGAATCATTTCAAGAATTCTGAATAGAAATGCCAAATCGTAAAGATGCAAAGAGAAATTATCTGGCTCCAAGATGAAAAAAAAAAAAGAAGTTTCCATTGAAGAATAATTGCACTTGAAATGCAACGATTTTCCTTAAAAGGGAATAGATAATTGTAACGTTCTTTTGTCTGCTGGTTCGTTGTCTCTAAAAATCTAATAAATTTACTTCTCTAACTTGTGATTTCCACGTTGGTTCTCAATGTGTGAGCATTCATGATATTCCCACAGTGACCATGATAATTCAACTAGCAATTTGGAACACTTGACATCAAGATCAATAATTTTTTACACTAGATGGTCAAAGTACGAGGTGTATTGTTTTTTATTTGGTTACATGGCCAAATGTGCCAAGTGCATTTTCCATGCATTTAGATAAACCCATGGAAAACGCATGGTTTTTGCCTCATTATAATCAGGCAAAAACCATGTGTTGTCCATGCGTTTATCCTTCTCATGGAAAATGCACGTGGCACATTTGGCAATGTACTTCCCCTACTTTACAGAACTCAACATCTAATAGATCAAAAAAACTATGAGTTACACATATCACCTGAGAAGACAATGAGCTTACAATATAATGGATACAGGCGCCTAAAAGAAATATAGGACCCGTGAGAAATCCATCCATTTTTTTGCTGCCTTCTTCAGCAACCTGAATTTCTGAGCCGTTGCACCTTGCTGTTGTGATGTTTATGAGGGTTTTCTCAAGTATTCATGCCCTATCTGCTTTCCCAGAGAAGCACTCTGACGGATTGCGTGTTTTCAAAGCAGAATTCCTGGGTAATCTGTGACTAAATTGA
Source organism: Alitta virens (assembly GCA_932294295.1). Taxonomy (NCBI): domain Eukaryota; kingdom Metazoa; phylum Annelida; class Polychaeta; order Phyllodocida; family Nereididae; genus Alitta; species Alitta virens. The sequence goes on along the minus strand of OW028574.1, from coordinate 39,122,262 downwards.
GGCGGGCACTTGTCATGAACGATCCATGACTGACATGCTTCCCCCAGATCTGTCAGTCTGTCGGACCAGGGTGTTTTTGGAGCAGATCATTACTCACCTATGCAGACCAGGGGCAGATCCAAATGGCTCTTGCTTTAAATATTCAGCTTTTATTTTACTTTGTGATTGTCTGGTTTGCTTTTTAGCAAATAGTGTATATTAAACTGGAGTTCGATGAATAATATTTAAAATTAATACTTGAAGAACAGGCGATTTGCCAAAGCACCATTTTACAGTTAAGACCATGGATTTGGCCCAGCTGCAACCTCATAGTTTACTCAAACTCACCACTAAATACCTTTATTTTACATAATGCAATTGTTGTAATTTCAAATTCCCATTCGTACAAAACATTCTATAACTGACCAGTGGTTTGCCAGTTGACAACAATGTAGAATTGACTAATCTATTAGAGGTAGTCTAAATGCGAAGGATAATGTGTCGATATATTTCCTATAATAAACACAATGTAACAATGGTCACCCCCGCCCCCTAATCATGGATCCGCCCCTGCAGGTGTGAATAGCGCACGGACCACCAGCGAGTTATTACGTAAGACTGACAGGTAGAGGGGTTTACCTGAGATAGTTAGCTTTCCTCGCCAGGTGAGGGGTCCATTCATCACCCAAGTTACAGAAAAAATGAGGGTACAACTGCTAGAATGTAAACAAACTTCCCAATATCATTTTCACTCTATCAAAATACAAGAGAGATGTTTGCCACCTTGGAGATGTAATAATTTGTTGGTTGGGGAAACCACGGACACTATTAGTTTCACTTTTTTGTTTTAGTTTGTATCACTAAGTGTGTTTTACCTCTAAGAAAGAACGACATTTATCTGTAACTGGTCAGGGTTCATCATGCACAATATTTATATTATGATTGTTTCAAATTTTGTGTCATATATTTCTTACATTATTAAAACACAAGAAGGTAATTAAATGTGTTGTATACTGTGCATTGTACAAAACAGCAATGTTTGACATACCCTACAAGCTGGAAGTTATATTTGTGGAATCATTGCACTTGCTAATTGGTCTATACGCCAGGGGGAAAAAAAGCATAATATATTTGGCCACTGAACTCTAGAGGATTTAGTGTGAATGTGGGACTTCCATAGATTTGGCAACTAAACTCCAGAGGATTTAATGTGAATGTAGGACTCCCATTGGCTGAACCATGCAGCCCTCCGCCAGTATGACAGTCCAGGATGCACATTATGTCTTTTTCAGTTTAGTTTCCAAGTCTGTGAAATCTGTAATCTTGACTTGAAATACGACACAATATATCTGCCATGTTACTGATGGTCATAGCCACATCAATCAATCAACACTTGCCCCCTTTGTCAGTAATTCTCTCACTTATCAGGTGGGTCATTTTTCACCAGCAGATTCTTCACGAACACCCAGGCATCCAGGTGTATGTATCAGACAATCGCCAGACGCCCTTATAAATCAAAGGGCAAGCCCTATCAGACACGTGGCAGCCGTCTGTCAAAGGTTAATTCGGATGCAAAGATCAAGGTCAGATGTGTCAGAAAACTATGCGCTCTGAATTAGGATTGAATCTGCCAGGTGTGTGAAATAGTTGCAAATCATTGCAGCAAAATTAATCATTATTATACATCAAGTGCCCTGTTATTACCACAAAGTTTACGAGGTATGAGGCGATATCCATTTGTTTATATAACCTTGCACAGTCCCTGTTCTTACCAAAAGAAACCGCACAATCACCAGAATGATCATTCGGATCATATAACGAGTGTCCACGCAAATTAAATGTACTATTCACTCAAATACTGGGGTCTTTCACTTGCTTGTTGTTTCTGAAAACACGTTTCCTTGGTTGTAATAAAAAGCAAACTACTCAGTTTATCTTTGCTTATTGCCTCTGTAGCAGAAGAATATACTCACACTTTAACAATGACAACATAAGATGATTGGGATTTGAACGTGGTATATCGCGGATATTGGTGATGACCTAATCCATTACACGGGGTCTCTGATAATTCCACTACAATGTTACCCGGATGATAACAAATGCAACATTTTTGTGTAAATCACCAAAACCCATTGTCTCTGAATATTATGTCGTTGAAAGAAAAGTGTGAAATTGTTTCACAACACTAAAGCCAGCCCACAACGTTAGTATTTAATCATTGCTGTTCGGTGGCTGTCAGAATATCAACAAAAGAACATGAATCAACATAATCTCATAAGAATGCAGATTTCAGAAGCAATAAACCGCCAGGAATTAATGCAATTGGCTGAGACGCTCTGTGGAAATCACTCTTTTGGGAATTGTCAAAAATTAATGGAGACGGGCACCAGCCACAAGGGGAAGTAGCAGAACAAGAAATGGGCGCCCTGGAAGAAGACATTCTATCTATCTATCTATCTATCTATCTGTCTGTCTATCTGTCTCTCCATCTATCTCTATCTATCAGAGAGGATAGCGAACATAGAAATATGTTGGAGATGACATAAAGAATGGATACATGTATGGATAAATGAGAACGTGGGTGCAGATGGATGGATGGAAGGATGTAAATATACCATTGTTTATTAGGGGATATTGCTTTGCAGTTGATCCATCACCAATGATGTATTGTTTGACAATTATACGTAATCATGTTGCTATACTGTACTAATATCCTGAAGTCATAGTTCTTAAGACAATTCCTCTGACCAGTAGTTCCAAAACCTTTACCATACCATGCACTCCAGTGTATGCAAACCTTGGATAAACTAGAGATGCAAACTGATGCACTGGCCTTAAACATAATACTGGGTAAACACAGTAATATGCTGAGAGCGGCAGAGTGACCAGAGTGCAGATTTACTGCAGTTCCCTTGGCCATCACTTATGCATAGTGCCAGTCCCCCTTCTATTTGTTTCCTGTAAGAACATCAAAGGACGCTCATGTGACTTATGATGCCTCGTGCTGCTGCTGCTGCTGTTGCTGCTGCTGGTGCTACCAACTACTGCTTCTGCTGTGCCATCTGGGAAGGGAGAGGATAGCGAAAACTACTGGCTTTGTCTGTGAAGTGAGACTGCAGAACTGTGTACATGTATGAGCCAAAATGTACACCGGAACTTGCTCAGATATTTTATTTTATTTTGTTTTCGTTTTCCATCACATTACTAATACACTCTCTCTAATAACGTAAGTAAGACGCAGTATTGCATATACATGTCAGTCACACAAACTTAAAAATTAATGGATAACAGTCCCGATGAAGAGAAACAACCCAATATTGAACTGGTGAGCATCATTCTTCCTATTTAGTATAGGATTAGTAACATCAGAGTCAGTAGGGTGAATAGGCTAAAGCACCCATGGATACCTCTAGACGAATCTGCTCTGAAAAATAGGTTTAATGGAGTCTTTTCACTGAACAGCCCTGAATTCAGCAGAACATAAGTCTTTCCTCTCCTCTTTTTACTAATTTTGCTTTTCAGACACAGTAGGTAATAACTAACTGATTCCATAAACATAACTTTCTCAGAAAAATAACAAAAATCAACTTAATGAATAAGTGTCAAATATACATTAAAATGCACTCAAAATACTGCTGCTTGGATGCACTTTGCTTCGGCCAATCACAGTCAATGACGGGAACTTTTTCACCCAATAGAATTGCAGTATTCTGTTTTAGCCACCTGGTGGAAATACAGAGAACCTTCCGTGAAAATCCAGGTAATCTTCGATATTGTATTGTGTTGTGACGACTATCTGTCTGTCTATTCAAAGCTGTGAGAGCTGTTTAGTTTTAAAATCAACATGGATTACATTGAATGATTAACAAGTCCATGCAAAGTTCTTAACTTGTTAGAATGGTTTACCACTTGTTGGTTAGGTTTGTAATGAAGGGAAAAAAAAGCTGGTAAGAGGACGTTTTACAAAAGGTGGATCAATCTTTGTTTTTTACACTAGTGCTGAACATCTAAGCTTCTTAACTTCAAAGTTGCGAGTATATCTTTGTAGACACACGAACTAACAGTCATAAAAGTTAGTTTCTCTCGTTTTCTGACTGCTTTCTGGCATGTCTTGCTCCGCATCACCCACACCCAACCACTTAAGTCGCTTCTTGTTTCAGCAACTGAACCACTTGGCAGCTAACTCGCCCCACCTAGTGATTAGTGGAGACCTTTGACAACTTTTTCCTCCTCCTCTTTTTTCATGTTCTCCCCTTGATTGCGTGCGAGTTAGGCCCATCTAAGAACTGAAATGTTGATTGGAAACCCAATCCACAAGTAGAGACATAGAAAGTGCAAGACTCCATTACATGTAAAACTGTGATGAACTGTGGATTATAAGAAATTCACTTTATGTCATGTCTTTGATGAGAGAAAGTAAATAAGAGTACAAAAAGCCTGAAAAAACATCTCATTAGTCTACGTTATTGCCATCTCTTTGTCTGTAACTATTCTTCAAACATTCAGCAAATTCAGACATTCTTGTAACAATCATAATGTGGTAAAGCCAACGTCTACACAAAGCTAGAATAACAAATACAGTGCAGGAGAAAAAAGTCAGACAATTAATTCCCAATTGCCTTAAAGAAAGAAGATCCAGGCATTCTTATCTCGTGTTTGTTTTATGGACACTTGTAAGGAGTCTGGGTGAACATCGTTTATTTTTTCTGAACCATCCACAAGAGCTCAACTTTCTCAGTGCAAAAGAACAGAAAAGCTGCACTTGAATAAACTTTCTGCTTTCGCTACCCCAGGCCAAATCGATTACTGCTTGTAGAACAAGTGAAGGCCTCCCGATGGCTACCTCCATAAGAATTAAGACCGTCTAAGATAAGATGCCATAGTGACATGGCTTGGGCAATGTTAGTTCAATGTTTAAGACCATCATGCTGAGGAAGGTGAATGCTATCAAAAATCACAAAAAATTAGCACTTAACTGCTGAAATTTGAACTATAACTGTACATGCATTCTTGCAAGGTGTGTTTGTAAATTGTGTCACTATCAGAACAACGTGTGTGTCATTGTCTTGTGGGATCCAGGCCTGCTCACTCAGAGGTAGTGAGTTAGAGCCCCCAACATCGCATGGAGGAGTGACCACTGCCTCACTCCACCCAGGTGTAATGGGCACTTGGCAATAGGCAACCACACTTACAGCAATGGTGTGACCTCCTAAGCCCCTGGAGTTAACAGCATGTTTAAGGGAGTTGAGAAAGACTCTGGATTGGCGTGCCATGGGTGTACCGGTGAGTTTGACAGAATGTGCAATTTGTGTAAAATCCCATTTAAGACAAAAAAATTGTGTTTAATCTTAATCGTGAGAATAAACAGCTGCAGACCGCCCAGCCAGCATCATGCATGATACTACTTTATACTCAAGAGCATATGGCTTTCTCCTCTTCTGACTAATGAATATCCCAGAAGCATCCCACCCAATGAACTCACTAGTTTTGTAGCAGTAGATGTAGTACTAGACATACCTGCATTTAACGGGCCACTGACCCTTAGGCCCACGTGCAATACTGACACATACACGTCCCATGAGTACACTGCCAAGGTGAATGGCTCTGTCTATTTCAGCCTCGGAACTGAGGTGGTTAGCAGGAAGATAAGAAGCAGCATGAATGAAGCACTCTGGCTGTTTTGGGTACCTAGCCCACCCTGTATGAAGGGTTGCTGATAGATTAGGGCGTTACCCCATCCATTTCTTAGATATTCAACAAAAGTATTGATAATCATATCATTCAGGGTCAGCCAGCATAGACCATGTGGTAATATCAATGGCTTTGCACTAAGTGTGTGCAATGGCATATTAGCAGATACGCGTTTGTGTTACTTCTTTATATTTAATTGCTCTTGGTTTTTTAATGATCTTTTTATACACTGGACTATTTGAAAAGATTCCATGTTATAATCCAGTATGTAAAATGCCCCAGCAAGCAACCAACCCATCCACAACTTGGTGTATTTGTTCTGAATCAATGGTTTTGGTGTGGCGGAGCCCAATATATTTCACTGCTTTATATGTGCAGTCGTGCATGCCAGGATGTGCCACTTCTAACCATCTGCATTCTGTGATCCTAACTTCTAAAGACCACTAAAAGCCTAAATTCAACTGGTATTTAGCCACGTGTCAAAATAGAAGAGGAAGGGATGTGATTTACCTTTCCAAAACACATGGTACTAATCAGCCAGGACTAACTCTGACCCTGGCCTCATTCTGATCATTGCCAAGCATTGCCTAGCGAGTGAATAACTGACTGGCAACTCTCCTGACCTAAAATATCAGCCCTGTTTGTTGGTATACAGCATCTGTTGGCCACACCTGACAAACTCCTGGAGGTCTACCGCAGCACAATCATTGTCTGCTAACTAACATTGCTCAGTATGACCCACTTAGCATACAGTGGCAGGATATTTACAAATGTTGTGTAGTCTTGTGTCTGGGCATATAGATGAATAAAAACATTTAAAAGCACCAATCTCTGAAAATCATCAAACAGTTTGTGTCAAATTTGGGTTTGATTATTCCAACAGCAATATTGATATATCAATGTTAAACATTTAAATGATGTATCTTTTGACAGTAATCATTGGAAATCACAAGCATCAATTGTGTTGAACTTCACTACAACATATTGCAAATCAGCTCAGGCTACAATATTGTTACTTTCCCCACTAGTGCTCTCCAACCCATTGTACATACTCCCAGTTGTCAGGAGTGTCAGAGATGGTAGTAAAGTTGCCCAGGAGTTGTGACTTATGTTTGCACTAATAGTCTCCCAAGCATTCAATGACTGCTCAGCCTGCAAAACTGCCAGGGCAAATGCAGCTGGGATTACAGGGTGTCAGTCTGCCACGAAACTGGCATTTGCTAGACTCATAGGGAATGTGGTGAATTCTGCCATATTACAGATGGCAAGGTCGTTTGTAGACAGTCTTTGAGTAAAGGATTTATGTCAGTCAGATAAAATATATAGGTGCTAGGAGTTTAGCTTTTAAGCACACAGACATGGTCGGGTGTATTTGAATGGCAACACCGTGAAGCCGAATAATCAATAACATATCAGGACAACTACATCTCGAATTAAGATGAAAGCTTCGATGAGTGAAAATATGGTTGCCGATTTAAAGACCCGTGATAATTGCTATTTTATCATTTTTATGTATGATACAGTCTTGTGCCCTTGAAGTCCTAAGATGATATCCACTAGACCACAAAACCATATATGGAAATAGCGCATAGTCTATACAGAGTAGGTTTTCTTGATCGCCAAGGAATGTCTCCAAACTAAGAATTTTCATCATGCAATGTTTGGCTTTCGTGATTTAATCCCACAGCATTCTTATTGATCTTTTTTCCTTGAATAGTCAGATCAATGGTAGCAAAGTCAATAAACTTATAGAAAAGATAATTAACCTAAATCAATTCTAAATAGTCCTGAGTAAATATAACTTAGTGAGTTGAGATATTGCAGTCTGGAGAGCATCGCTCACTTAAAAGGTTCCAATCTTCTTGGGAAAATGATTGGAATTAAAGTGGGACTGATAAGAACCAGACTCTTATGAGGAAAAGGAGATTGGAAAAAAAAGCAACTGCAGTTTTGGGAGAGCTCTAACTTGAGAACTACCAGACAAAACTGCCTTCTTGAGATTCACTCTTTTTGACTGCTATTCAGGCCTTCATTTAAGCCAAAGAGTTTTCACTGAATAGAGTTGCATAATTCAATACAACTCACTTCAATTCATGATTTAACACATTACTAAAATTGTAAAGCAATTTTCGACCACTTATAACAATCTGTTGTAGCTGCATGTCTTTTCACAAATAACCAAAGACGAACAAACATTCCTGTGTTCACTGCAAGTACGATATTGTGACCTAACTGATCCTTGTGGTACTCCTTGCCACAGATACAAGCAATAGAAATGCCATTGCTCTACAAGTCTTGTACTTGCCATGGCTACAGAATGGAAGTGTTCTCAAAGAACTGCTGAAGTGTGGGGCTTGTTTACAAAAGCCTATTGCTGAGATGGGGTGCAGCATTGAGCAATGGTCTTAAGGGTTGTTGCCCTCCCAGAACTTTCTACTGGGGTAGGTTCAAGTGAACCGTGTTAACAACTTTTAGCATCATGACATTCTTCTGTGGATCTTCTGCAGTTCTTGTGCAACTTGGATTAGGTTAAGAGCTTGTTGTAATGTTCTATGCCCAGTCGAAGGGAAGGTTCAATCTACTTTGTTGACAGTGTCTATGCTGAAGCAAGTAAAAATCCCACTGCCAAAGTTTTAGACTATACTGCAACATGCCTTACAAGTTTATCTTTGCATCCACTAATTCAATTAGCTCAAATCTGTACGAAACATAATTATGAACAATTCTAATGCATTCATTATACAGATAATGCAGAGAGGGCCAGATACACGTTGCCTAATAGTATGTGCAAGGGGTGGGGTCCTAGCTCAGTGGTAGCGCACTGGGCTTCCATCCACTGGGTCCTGGGTTCAATTCCTGGTCGAGCCTGTGTTGGATGGCTGTTTCATCCTTCATCTCATTGCCATGGTCCCTACCTGTCCTAATTAGCCCATCAGGTGCAGAAATACAGGACGTAAAGCCCTAATCCACCACCACCTTATAGTATGTGTCCTATTCAGGAACTTCAACCAATGGATTCTTAATCCACATTACATTGTATATCAGCCGTAATTCAACTTGATGCAGAAAAATAGTGACCCTGGTGATTTCTTGAGGTGAAAGCAGAAACTGTGAGACTGTGGGTGGTTGAACCAATAAGTGAGACAGAAAAAAATCTATATTAGGCTTGGCTGGAGGGAGTTACATGGCCCTCTTGCTTATTTACTATTTATAGCTACATCATCCATCATTGCAGTTTACCTAATGCAGGGTTTGCGTATGCTCATTGGTGTGTACAAGGAATGCCATTCTCTGGCATATTGTTGCCAAAGTGGCGTGCTATAACACTTGTTCTAGATCATTGTACTAAATCCAGCACATCGATCATGGAAACATGAATGCAGGGTCCTTGAGCAGACCTATGAAACTTTAATTCCTACTCTTAGTTTAATTAGAGGATTAGGCATTAAACTATGTATGACGTATTTCCACTACCACGGTTGGAAAAGTTTACACTTGCCTTGACAATTTTTATATATTTGCAAGTCTCTTCAGTTACAGTTAGTTTCGCTAAAACGACCTGTCAAATTGAATCTAGACAAACTTTTGCTATACAATGCTACCTTCCACTAAATGGAACTCTCTGGCTATAGCTGGCTACGCAAAGCCAGATCTAAAAGTACATGAAGCACTATTTGTTGCGTAAGTTGAGAGTTACGCATATTAATCATTTCTTGTTAAAAATATGCATGTCTATTGCACATACATATTAACTATATACTGGATATATTTCTTATATTTATGAAGGTTTATATTTTTTCAGTGGTGGTAGTTGTAAGCCATAAGGTAGCAGTGGACAAAAAATGCCCGTTTTTGCCAGTTATAGCTACAGCAAGGAATAGGTCTCTACAGCTATCTAGAGTCAACCATATTTTGTGAAACTAACTGTAGATCATGCAGCTCTGAAATCTGTCGAGTGCTGTATACCTGACATATTCTCAATTACAAACCTAGTCTCGTTTAAAGGCCGGTTCTAGAGTGACATTGTGGCATTAAAAATATATGCCGAACGTAATTGATGTAATAAGTCTCAAGCAAACAGTGGTTCCTTTTGGATTCCGGGTAAAGGACTCTTTCTAAAAAAAAAATATTTTTTTTAATCATGCATCTTCTTTAGTCAGCATTTTGCAATTTTAGCTATTGTATTTGTGTCGCCATAGTAGTGTTTTTAATCAGACAAATTGATGAGGTTAAATTTATCTTACTCTTGAGCTCTACAAACCATTTGACCTACGGATTTGTGCTTATACTTAATAAAAGCAAGGTAATCACTGAATCTGTGTAAACATGGCAACGCTGACAGCCCTGATTCTAATTCACAGGCCGGAATTATCAATAAGCTGTATTTAAATTTGGTGCCTGTGTTGTGACTATGTGAATGTTTCACCTTGATAAACCTTGGACTAAACAAAGATAAACAGACTCAGTTCCCGGCCCATGAGGTGATGTTAAGACAAGACCAAAGATATATATATATTGTACACATCTGACTTGCAAGACATCCACCCAACCTTTTATACACGCTATATAAGCCTACAAAATCCCTTAAGTCCTCACATTTACAATGGCTTATGTCCTTGGCAATATATATGCTGTAGGTAATATGGCTGGGCACACTGAATCTCCCAGCTATTGTAGAAAACCATGGGCGTGAATTGTACGCAAGGCCGCCCCATCCACCGATAAGTGTTTCCTGTCTGGAGAGATATGCGATGTTATATTGGCGACAGGGTTCACAGTGTTAATTAATAGGCATCCACTTCAACTTAGGATGGCACTATTTGGCAGATTTGGATTGCTCTGTAATTGGAAAATCATATCCACAAGAACAGGCTGGTAGCTGCAGTAGTAGACGATATGCTGGAATATGAGAGATGTGTCTGGAAATACTGAGCATGGTAATAAATAGATGCACAAGCAGATGTCTGCATCTGTATGTATGGTCTCCATGAAAAATGAATGAACATAGCCTATCATTCAATGCAATGCCATATGCATGTTGGGCGTATAAGTTTTTTTTTTTTTTGACGAAGAATGAGCTATACACGCTGATATACATGCAGTATAAAGATTGTGTAGTGTTTGAGGCATGAGCCTGTGCCTCTGAGGACTTCTTGGTTCGAATCTCGGCCTGTGTGGGGCCTACTTTATGTGAAGTGCATCCCGACTGAAACAGTTTCAATAAAATCAGAAAATTTTACTGGCAGAGTTGGCACTCAAGTGTCTGTTCCGAAGCAGTCAAAGATGTCTGAAATGGTGTAACATGGATTGGAGTCCAAGCATCATCACTTCATTGAATTTTGCTGATCCTGATTGTAAACAAATATGCACAGGAAGAAAATAATTCAGCTATGTGTACATGGCCTTTCTGTTTGAAGCTGCCACAAGATGAAACTTACTTGTCCACATTATGAGAACTATGTTAACTCGGTAAATATAAACAAGACAATGAACATGATTTATTTGTGATATCTCAGCCAAACCATCCAAAACCGACCAATAGGCATTTATCAGAACTCATACATCTGAAACAGACGCGGGGCTAGGGGGTAACCTTGACTTATAATGTATTGATCACTGGGGACCATTTCTTGGGGGTCCCAGGTCGCTGACAGTCGGGGCAATGGGACCCTAATATATACGCTCCCTTCCACATTAGACCATCTCCGTCCAATATTCTGCTTTTTATGGCTGAGAAACCTTGCTTCAAGGACATTTGGGAGAGACAAGCCTGTATAAAATGCTAGTAATGCTATTTGCTATATATAATGTATATATTTCAGGACATTTGTAACGAGATATCATGAAACGGTTTTCAATCAATAATGACGACTGAAATATATATATATTGAGAAAGCGCAGAAGCAAGGAAGTCGTGAGTATGAAATGTAATATACCACATTAACTATGCCTTGTACACTCCGTGTCTGTTATTTATAATCCCATCATTATGTCGGCTTCGGCAACAGATCAGATTGGGAAAATCCAAGATTCCTACCATGCAGTACCATGAAAATACAGAGATAAAACACCACTGTGACCCATGAGCAATTTTACATTTGTTTAAAAGAACGCTGCTCAATCGTGTCTAGCATGTCTAAAATATAAATTAATGGTCACGTCCGGTGACCCATCAAGCCCAAATTGTCAAACTCCCTCAGGCCACCAACGGCATTAATACACGTCTTTAAGAAGTGCCACAGAGCCCATGAGCCTTTCCATTGAAGCCTGACAAGGTCCGGGCCTGTCCCATAGTTCAACAGAAAATTGCTATCAGGCCTCAGCAACACCACACAGCCCCATGGGATGCTCTGACAGAACCAACTGCCTCCAAGGGACACTGATGCTGACAAGATACTGCTGCTGCTGCTGCTGCTGCTGCTGCCAAGGAGGTTAGAGTTAGGTTGCTACAATAATGGAAGAAGACGAAGTAAAAAAAAATATAACCTTTCAGATGAAAGCTCTATTTTCTTCTTATACTTTGGTTTTGTTTTCTGTTTTCTTCTTTTTGTTTTTCCTTTGTTAGCATATGAATGAATATAAGTCAAATATAAACTACATTGTAAAAACGCTAGTCCGGATATTGTACCTTGGATGCGTTGTTTTGCAAAAACATTTTAATCATATGAAGGGCATCGAGAATTTTAGATGAACCAGCTTGACAAATTGATAATCATCCAAATTAAAAGCAACCATCAGTAATGAAATTTTGGCAAAAACATAGCGCTACCAATTCCATAAATTGTACTTATTCATAACCCAGGGGACTGTTTGACATCATTAATTTTCCACGCTGCATCCGTTTCAAGATTAAATGCATATTCCAATTCCATGTTGTATTGGATGAACTCTATACAGTTAGTTATATCTTGGACTAAACAGGGGTCGACTCCAGACAGCTGTAGCAACCTATTCCTGGCTGTAACTATATTCCTAGCTTATAGTCGGCTTACACCTACCACCACTGAAAAACTATAAACTCTAGTAAATGAAAGAAATTTATCTAATATATCATGAATATGAATTGCAATAGGCATGCATCTTCTCAACAAGAAATTACAAATACATATTAGTGACTCTCGAATGGGGCTGCACGTACATTTAGATCCAGGTTTGAGTAGCCAGCTATGGCCAGAATGTTCCGTTTAGTGGAAGGTAGCAACGTATAGCAGAAATTGTTTAGCTTTGTCTTGGTTCAATTTGACAGGCATACAAATATGGAACTAATTATGCTGTTCAACAAACATCCATCCAGCCAGCCTTTGGTTCGCACTTCGTTCTGATAACCTTTCGTTCTTCGTTCCTTATAATATTGTTTCCTTTTATACCTTGCTGCCATCATTCCTTTTTTGCTCATTTATTCAGTCTATAAATCCTTCCTTCCTTTCTTCCTTTTAGTATTTTCTCTTTTCCCCAGTTATCCTCCTGCACAGTGAGACAGTACATCTGTAACCATAGCTTTCGTTTATCTGCAAGATAACCCATGAAGAGACCGATGCATTAACCCAGACAGGCCGGGCAGGCTGGACAGGTATATGTATTGCAAGGTGTCACATCTTTCCTGATATCAAACTTGTGTATATTTCCACTCAGACCAAGAGAAAGAAGTCACGGAGGTGATGCAGTAAATTCTCAACATCTTGTATGTGTACAAAGCAGTTAACTGTGTTAGTTTGCTCGGATAAGGCTTTACAAGTTGGCTCTTTGTAGTTTGACAATCCGAGACACAAAGAAAAACAAAGTAGCACAGAGGTGAAATAGAATCTCAGGAAAAGGAGATTCGAGAATTTCTTTTTCTGTTTCAAGAACCCTTGCCCTTGCTAGCACCCCTCTGGCCCAAAACAATTGAGGAAAAACACCCCATGTCTTCTAATGTTGCAAATTGGACCTTTCCTTCATTTTCCTCTGTGAAAACAGTTGTAACCTAAGACAAGTTCAGGTCCTGGTAGACTCCGGCCATTTGGTCCAAGCAAGTGGCGAGTCACGATCGACCGCTCAAAGTGGAAAAACTACTTCTACCAAAAACTTGTATTCTTTGCATATACCTTTAAAAGTGTTCTATGAAATGATTTGTTGATTCATTCCCATTCTTCCCTTGATTTAATATCATACAATGTAAGGCCAGAATCAATATCACTGAATGTTAGGCGAGTTTAATTTTGCCATTACATTCTGCCAGATTTACTTACTCCCTGGACTTGTTCCAACCTAAACACCATGACCCCAATCAGTGTTTTGAGCCAGCAACTTGACAGTCATAATGCTTCTTTTTTCATGTTATCTTCGCGTTATCTTTCGTTTCCTCTAAGTGTAAATGTGCTTGTTGTTCATGGCCTATCGGGTGTGATAAACTTCTTGGAATTCCATTAGATGTCGTTTAGGAGCCATGTTTAGTGGTCAGATAAAGATTAAACTCGGATCAATGTGTTGGTAAGAGAAAAATAGACGCCTGATACATGGCTTGTTATTTCTAGGCAAGTTCAGTTGGACCTCGTTAAGAAGACAAGTTGATGCCTGGAGGCATTGTCTGGCACACCCTGTTTCCCTCTGCAACTGTTACTAGCAGTACATTACATTGCATGTAAAAAAAGAATTTGTAGTTAATCACAGTTGGTGGTCCAAATGGGCATAGAAAATGCGAAAAAGGGGCAAGTTTTCAGCATTAGATCATGCCTGACAAGTCTGTGTAGGCTGTGGTTTATTTGCACAAGTCACAAGATTTCACAGCATTCAAGTTAAAATAGCAACAGTCTCACCCCATGTAACTAATATGATTGACTAAATCATGTCATCGTAATGTAATCTACTAACATCTTGAAGCTGAACGTAGGGGAATTCAGAGGCTACCACTAATGCTTCACGAAAGACTTTCTTAAGTGACTATAGCATTCTCACACAGATAGTATGCTTGTGTTATAATGGTACTTCAAACATATCAATCGCAGTAATTTACCAACGTTCCTTGGCTATACCGTTCTTATTTCACATTGGAAACCCCAAAAATTATATTCAGGGCTGGCCATAGGTTCGCCCACCACTGTATTTGATCTATTAGAGAAGTTCTCTGCTTATCTGGATCATTATAAAGTGTGAGGCCATTCTTATCTGGACAGCCTTAACGCCCACCTAAATTGGAGTCTGATTAGGTACTATACACACGTCTATCTTGCAAATGAAAAAAAATTCTCCTTTCAGCCGTCACCATTTTCTTGTTTTTGATAACCTTACAAGGGCGTAGTATGAAAAATATCCTTGAAAATATTGAAACTGATAGCGGTGTTGCTGTTTTTCCTAGTTACGATAGAAATATAACAAGAGCTGTGTTATGCTACCAGGCTTGGGCTGACGCCATTATTGTGCACTGATATGATGCTGACGTAACTGTATGACGTCAAAACGACGTTTTTGGTTGCTAAGAAATTGAACTATTTTCTTTTTCGGAACACACGTTTTTTTTAATTTTCACTCCAGTGCTCAAGATGTATCAATAACAAAGGATTTCAGGAAAGGCGTGTACAATGAATTACTGGCTTTCATTTTGGTAGTGTGATAAACACAACACGTAAGGCTGAACACACCAAAATAGGTCCTGAAGTCAAATTTAGTAGTGGAAGAGATTGTTATGTCACACTTCCCAACGGAAAAATTCTTATCTCATCTGGTGTCTGACATATTCATACATCTTTCTTGACGTTGAATCCTTTATACAAACGCTATTATTTTATTTATTTCTGATTTATATACAGACCCACACCCTCTACGCCGTACTATGTGAACCCGTTCATGAAAATTCTTCCATCCAAACTGATATTTACCTTGTATATTTTTGCTCTCCATTTACACTATCATGTGTACTCTTGCATTCTTAGGCTGCTTCCAAAGGACAAGCCTTCTCCAAGGCGCCCCACTGCAGCCCATAGTTATAGTGCTTGTTGTCATTTGCACAGAGCAGTCAGAGCTGTATTGGGGGTGGAAATTGCATAATTCAAGGGCAGCCTCCAGAGAAGGACACAAAGCTCCCATGCATCAAAATAACAAAGAGTGCCAGGACCCTGCCAAAAATACTCCGTGCTAGTGCTGCTGTAATAACCCTTTCAAAGCCATAAGGCTCCAACATGGTAGAAGCGCAGAGCAGTGAATGAAGAATTGAAGATATAGTGGAACATATATACATATATGTTTATTAATACACTTCCACTTGAAGTAAAGGGTATATTACATTAAATGAGTGTCAGTTTGCATAGCTAATCACGATAATATAAAATTAAAATAAATATAAGTGTCATTTTGAACAGAGAAAGTCCATGAAATCATTTTGCTCCTCATCATTTAGCAAGTCACACATATTGTCCTTCATTTCTTTAATTACTTGTATGATGCTAGTATCCTCATCATAGGAATGAGACCAACAGTGCTTGAATCTGGGTTCGAACCCATGCACAGTGTGCACACAGATACTGATGGCCTCGAAGTAGGACAAGTATGAAGCTAATGCGGCAATCCTACAACAACTTTTACAAGCCAATGAAAAGTTGCACTTAAAAGCAAAACTTGTACACGACCCCAAACATGGTTTTAGAACAAAATCTATATGAGATGGCTTAGAGAGGTATGCTTTTCAATGCTTCTTGGCACCATTTACAACTAGTCTCAGCTGCCGCAAATTCCAAGCGTTTGCTTCAAGATCTTATGTTACGTTAAATATAGCTTCAAAATAATCTGATCCACATTTGTAGCATGTATGAAGTTCGCTGCCAACACGTAACATTTTTCTGTTGAACTTACATTAGACTGATCTGTTGTTGGCTCGTTTTTTTAAGAAGACAGCAATCCAGTGCACATACAACGACAGCAAACAACAACAGGGCAAAAAAACAAAAGGGTATTTCCCCGGATCAATACAAATTCTAGGCCACTGGGGTATTGAACTGCACATAGACCTTATCTTTATGCAGAGCGCTTATAGGGTTGTGTTGTTTTCTTGGCATTTCTTGGCAAGCAGCCCACTAACCCAGAAAGAAATCTCAGGCTCATGGCAGCCCTGTTAACACTGTAAACTTGATGCTCCCGGGAATCAGTAATTCAAAGACTTTTAGATGGTAGGCGTCAGATATCATAAATATCTTATTCCATACGTGCATCATGATAATGAGAATATAGAATATAATAATATAAGAATAAAGTATAAAGTAACCAATCCACCGGCCTTGAAATATTTACTGTTCCCCCTGAAACTAAAAAATGCTCAATTAGAAAAGACATTTTCCTGTCAGATCTGATCACATTCTTGACGTCATCCATTTCTTTTACTAACTTCTGTGCTTGAGATGATAATATCAATATGAGGGATGGAGCTATATTACATTGAAAACTAATTAATAAATACCTTCATACCCAATATCAAACCCCCATACTGCAACACTATACCAAGCAACCAGGAAGGTCTGGAAGGGTGCAAAATAGCTGAGGGGACCACGGACCACCCTGAAACACCCCAATCAGCAGCAATTGTGGGCCTGCAGCGATCAATCGTGATGAACATGATTTGGGCCAATTTACCCCCCCCCCCCCTCCCTTCCCCACAACAACCCCAAAGATCAGAGCAGAAGGCAAACAGGACGTAGAGACAGACAGACAGACAGACTGCCAGACAGACAAACAGACCTCTTCCTCTTAAAACCCTCTGAGACCTATACAGCTAATGGATTGGTTGCTTTATCTTCCCAAAATTCACCCAATCAATCACTCCCATGCAGCAATTTACCAGCCTTCAAATGCTGTAGAAGTACGTCATGTGAAGCAAATGAGTGTGAAGATAAATGGATAAACAATGTATATACCCCTATCCATCTATCTATCTATCTATCTATCTATCTATATATCTATATATCTATATATTTATCTATCTATCTTTCGATCTAGCTAGCTTTCCATCTATCTATCTACCTATCTATCTATCTATCTATCTTTCGAGCTATCTATCTATCTTTCGATCTATCTAGCTAGCTATCCATCTATCTATCTACCTATCTATCCATCCATCTATCTACCTATCTATCTATCTATCTATCTACCTGTCTATCTACTATGTATCTACCTATCTATCTATCTATCTACCTATCTATCTATCTACCTGTCTATCTACTATGTATCTATCTATCTATCTATCTATCTATCTAGCTTTCTATCTAGCTATCTATCCATCTATCTATCTGTCTGCCTGTTGGTCGTTCTGATCAGGAATGAGTCTTTCTTGTGACGACAAATAATGGTTTATATGTAAAAAAAGAAATAAGATTTATGGTCCTTTTCCTGGAATCATGACACTGACGAGAGTCTACATCATCGAATTTCAATTCGCTCTTTCTACTTTCACCTTCACTAAACAATGCTTTGTTACCTGCTTCCTTCCTGCTGTCATCATGCTGCCATGTCGTAACTGCAAACCTGTCATGAAAGATGCAATGCTGTGGGTGGAATTTGACTAATTCTATTTTAGTCTCTGGGATTTGTGCAGCAATAGACTTGATCAGACCATAGAGCCATCCATGATCAGACTCAGACCAAGTTCATTCCTTGAATATACATATTATCTATCGCTACTGGGGTGCCACCAAAATAGATCCTTGCAGAATCTACCAGACAGATATCAGCATTTTAAATTGTTTACTTTAATTGAAGTGAATTCGAATTTGTGTTTTTAGTTTGGAGACTAATATATGTTTACATAGCTTGGACTGAGCCAAATTGCCAGGCATGTGACTCCAAAATTTGCACTGCAATAAATACTATTTAACATTTCGGAAGACCAGTATGTGATTGGATTCATTCCCCTTTATTGGCACATAGAAAGAAAGGAGACACACAGACAGACAGTAAATGAGGCCCTGGGCAGGGTGGAAGAAAAAGTGACAAGTGAAGCAGAGAGCTGCTTGGAGACTTATATAAGGACACTAATCCGGTCGGCCTACCCACCTCTGATAGGACAAGAGAGGGCCAGTGCCAGGATGAGGAAGTGGAAGCTAGTGTCAGAGGGAGAGAGAGAAAGAGAGAATCCAACATGGCTACCGACATTAACCTAATTTACGTGAGTAACCAGCACTTACCAAAACAACAGAAGAAACGATACCAAAGTTGGCAAAGATTTATCATTCCAAATTGGCAAAAAGGCTCTACTTCTATGAAGTGTTACGACTTAGTCTGATTGATGTAAATTTGCCATAAAATGCTTCAGGACACCCATCATAATGGTAAAGTACTTCTATATTTTCTGGGGACAAAACTATACTTTTCCGACTGCCATTGGAAAGTGCCTGTCTAATTAAACTGGTTGCCAGCCACATCACTTGCAGGCAGAGACATTGAAGCACAGGTCCCGGATATGAAAAGAGCGAGACAGCCGTGTCAACAACTCTGATTGCTTCGCCACACACAAAATCGATCCTCGGGACCTTGTCTTACAGCTTCTCTTTAATATTACGCCACTTACAATCCCTGCATAACTCTTCCTTCCCCCGGGGCAATTTCCCTGCAATCCAGAGGGCATGAGCGCCGCTGACTTTTCGTTAACTTGGTAAGTAGGAAGCGTGATGGGGTACTGGTGCCCCGCACTTCAAAGGTGTCTACTTGCCATCTCTGTAATGAGGCCCTAAGTGTGGTAAAACAAATGTGTACACCCAAAAAAGTACAACTACTGGTAGTGAATTATGGATATAGCCTAGACCAGAAACACTCTTGGTTCTGGATAACAGTGAACTTACTGTGAGGTCGCCTTATCAGGAAACTGTATAAGCTCAGTTATGAAGTATGGTCATAACGACTACTCATAAAGTGAAGAGCAGTGTAACCTTGCATTATACTCCACCAAGATAGTTATCCTATATTGTTCTCAGATGGATATAACCCACGCAAATTTTAGTTAACCCCCTTCTGAGTGCAAATTGAACTTGTCTTGCCTAATATGGGCAGTAAAACAAAACAAACAATCAAACAAATTATTAAATATGCCTAATGGAGTATAAGACTGCTACATAACTATTACTTATTGCTTAGATATTATTTAACCCTTGAATTGGGCCAGTGCTACCCCTGACATATAAGCAAGTACTATAACTCCAGTTGCAATGCATATCCCCTGCTGTAGTAACAGTTTTAGTATGGGTATTGTTGGGTTGACAATGTGGGGCTCCTGTGATGGCCTGTTGTTTATTTTAGCCCCCAAATCGATAGGTGGCGTCATAACCAAATATTTGTCGTTCAGTTAAATATCCCGCAATAGAGTGTGAACCTCATAGAAAAACCATGAGGTTCACACTATGAGGTTCAGGGTTGTGAACCTCATAACATACATTATCCCTTATAAAGAGAACAGCCTGGCCAATCACAGGACAGCGCACACAAACTCAGTGACGTCATGAGAGTCATCACTTCAACTGGATATTCTTCACAAAATCTATAAAATAAACAAAATTAGCCTCACCTGACATAGGAAACCCCATTAAATTTTTGATTCCTTCAATCTGAGTAAAATTTTAACATGGAAGAAGCTCCAGAAAGTCAACAATGAAAATTTGCTGAAGTGTCAGTTGAGCAGTGACAATGGCCCAGTTCATATAGTTTCTGGGTAACAACATGTCTTGAATACACTTTTCGGTCCTAAATGAGCATAAAATCCAAAAATATTTCAGTAGATATAGTTAAATATACTCAAATGTCCATAAACTCACCATTTTAAGGCCGAAAGTGCTTCATATTGAAGACTCTCTCCTTGCTGAATCATGACGTTGTTGTTTTGAAATGGTGACGTCATCACCATGGTGACCAACCAGAGTGAGGCAGAACAGATAGAAAAACAAAATATCCTTACTCACTGCTGGAAAAATAGTTCTCATAAAAAATAATAATGGAGAGGTTATTGCAGGATATAAATAAAACCTTATAACTGTGTGGTTCAGAGCCTTGAACTTCACTCGTGATGAGGTTGGGCTGGAGAACCCACTCGTCCCTACGGGACTCGTAGGTTCACCAGCCCAACCTCATCACTCATGAAGTTCAAGGCTCTGAATCACACAGTTATTAGGTTTTATTATACAAACAACAAGGAGAAAGTGAATATCCTTGATTATAGGACAATCAATTTTGAAGGAGCGACGTGACTCAGTTGATAATATGTGAAGTTGCTTGACTTTCTTTTGCCAACTCTCCTCTTAAGCTTGCTTCATTAATAGTCACTTGCATCAACAAAGAGGAGAGCTTTCCTTTGATGAGACAGCAGTTGTCATAAGTGAGTATTCTCACTGGCTAGTCACTTCATTCAGTCAACAGAGATGCAGTGAACACCCCACAAATCACAGCTAGTGATATTAGTGAGACGGTTGCTGAGGATGCATTGCTATGGGAAGACAACTTAACGCTTTGCTATTTGGGATTCTAGGTATAGACTCAGTCTCAGCAGTCACCATTTGTTTTGCTTTCACTTTTCTTTTATCTGTAAAAGTAAAATGATAGCAAGGCACGCGATGCTGCAGCACTTTCCGTTCTTGTTCTTTATTATAGAGAGGAAGGCGTTTATAGCAGTCTAAAGTCGTATTAGGGAAGCTTTAGAATACATTTTGAGAATGTTGCACAATTTATAGATATTGAATCAAACAGCTAGATCGTCCAGTGGTAAAGGAATGTTCGGCTCAAAGGGTGTGGTGGATTTGAATCCAAACCCCAGCCATTGCATTCTCCTTGGACATGGATCCTTGAATCCCGGCTAGGACGTATTGACAAAACTTCATAAACCATGAGATTGCATTGTCTTGAACAAAGCACATGTATTAAATTATAGGCTAAGTGATATGGACTCCAAGCTTTATCACACACACAAGCAAGACAGCATTAGAAACTTCTGGACTTCTACCAATAATAAGTGGTATACGGTTTTCTTAAACATCCTATTTCAACTTAAACATTTCAAGCATGTTTAAGGGAATAAGTGGGGATTCACTGAGTCCGTTACTTCTCTGTTTTGTTTCATATTTTATATGAACTAAAGCAATCCAAAAAATATCCCATAGTGATATATATTACACAAACTGTTTGCAACTTAGAAGGCTTATTGTTCTTGTGTGATAAACCATGCTGTACACTATAGACACTACATCACAGCCTGGTCTTCAATATGCATCTCGCGCGTTTGTGAATTACTCAGATGCGCGCGCAGAGAATATTGTAGCGAGTCAGCGGATTGCTGCAATCCATTGTCAATATTTGCTGAGCATGAAGCGGCATTAAGATCGGGCTGATCACACGCTGTTTATCTGTCATGTCCACTAAGTGATGTTTAGGGGGTGTTTTTGGCAGTCTAAACTGCTGTAACTTACGAGATGCGAAGCACCACTATGTCAAAATAGGTTTTTAAACTTTGTTACATGTCCTATTATTCTTACTGTTATTATGACTACAAACTAAACAATGAGGAAGAATGCTGTGTAACATAGGTTTTTTTATCTACCAACACACGAAAACACAATTCAACAGTATTAAAGCACCAGATTGCTTTCAAATTCGTCCCACTTAAGTGATATGCAAACACTGAGGTGCTGGTCTGGTTTAAACAAACACTGCTGAACCACAAACAGAACTTTGAATATTGGCAATATCCATGGTTTTATACAATCTATTGACATTCTAGCACGTCCGGAGGACAGCTAAGTCATTTCCAAGCGAGCACTGAGTTCGAGAGGTTTTTCTGACGACCATTTACTGATGACACAGTCTGCAGACTAGTGCAGGGGCCTGCTGCGAAAGTGACAAGAAATCGATGGGACAGGCCAGGCCAGGGCAGTGGACACTTGCGAACTTTCTGGTTTCTGGAAGATAATCTGGACTCTGTTTTAATACCTTCCTTGTAGGATAAGATTTTGGTCGTATTGCCACAGAATTTTACAAACCAAACAGTGTTAAATGTTTAGATCAACATTAATGTATAGCATTGGCTTACAGTGGCGGATTTTTACGATAATGATTGAAGGAAATCATTTAAATTTAGATATACCCACAATCTAAGTATGACTAGTAACCAAAGGCATTTAGTGTCGTATACTTTCTGTCTATCTAGCTTTTGCCTCTGTTTCTCTATAATGCTTTGTACAAACGACTAATACATGTAAGGCTGTTCACTGTTGAATAGATGATCTAGCTGCTTTTTTTTCTGCCAATATAGGACTTCATTACTGCTCACTTGGCTTTATATTGATACAACGACCAAATTCCCCTGTCTCTAGCTTTGGGGTGCACCTGCATGAGCTCATTTATTTACCTTTAAAAGTCTAATTGTGAGGCAAATGGGCCAGGCCAAGCATCTGCCACGTGAAGACTGATTGATAGGCCAATGCCTATAGGCTTCCCTGAAAATTACTAATTTATCAAGAGAGCAATCGTTCACAATGTTCAAACATTTGTCCTCTTTCTAATCAATCGTTAGACAAATGAGGAGGTTTGCAACACTGAAATCTGCCTTAAATACTTTGTATTTGGTGTTCAATTTCTCAGGTTTATCCTATGCCAACATTTGCCTTCACCATGAAGAAATCTCCTAGCAAGCAACAATAAGAGTATTTCTAAATGATCTTAGGTCTTGAGTTATATGTCACTGTAGAGTCTAAACTGAAAGATAACATCATTAAATGTTCAATATTGTTTATACACAACTGGCAGACACAGCTATATTGGTCTCTGCGGTGACAGATTCGCAGGCACCCGTGTCAAAGAACTTCAAATAACACAGCCGTCTATTTTCACAAATGATGTCAGGATCACAACTGAAACAACCAACACACCCGTTTGCTGGATTTGCTTCCATATTGCTGCCAGACCCACACTGGCTTCCCTGTCACTTTCTAACAACTCCCAAAACACATTTCAAAGTGTCTCATTCCGTTTTTGTTTGCTTCCAGAGGACCTTTTGGAAAAACCAACTCAAAGAAAACACAACCTCTTTGCTGGAATTCGATTAGATGCTACTGTGAAAGTTGTAACTTTGCAGAAGTGCATCTAGCTGAGCTGCTTGCAAGCCTTTTGGGGATAGAGCCCTGCTACAAATAGCTCAGATATAACAATCCAGAAATCAGATCGATAGGACTCCAAGACAACACAGAAAGCAGCTATAACTGTAGGAATGCAGTGGCATCAGCTCCCCTGTAACAAATACCGCAGTAGCATCTATGGAAAATGCTTCTGAAGTACTTATCACTGAATGAAAAGCTTTTAGAATCGACACACGAGTAATTGAAAAGCCCAGCAAAGGGGATTATGTCCAAATAATTTTGGTAGAGCTATGTACTATACATGACATAGCGATGGTGACTGTGCTTAAGTTGCCTAAAACATTTAAATATAGCTGTCCTCAAGGAAAAGTCACTATACTAGGAATCGTCATATATAATACTTTAAGAAAGTCACTCATGTCATTCCTACTATATACTGTACGTGTTAGTAATTGACATACATGTGACCTAACTCCCCCCCCCCCGCCCCGCTTGCCATTTTGATAACCATTTGATAAGAATGTATACTGTATGCATGTGTATACATTGCAGTACATCCACTTGCATGCTGCACGGAAAACCTTTCTGTATGCATGACTTTCATGTCCGTTGGTCAATGACCCTGCGGGGGCCCAAATATTTAACCTTTATGCTCAGAAGGTCCTTTTGTGTCCATTGACGCTACAATAGTAAGGTCCATGGACACTATAATACAATGTCTATAAGATTATATGCTACAGCGATCAAAGTGTAGCGATAATACCTCCAGCCATGCTCTTGCTTGCACCATAAAATGGACCATTCTCTACGAAGTTTTGGCCGTTACAGAGATATGAATATATTCAATGTCCTTCTGAGTTTGTGACCATGAATATGACATGACAGGCTGCCCTGTGGGGACGGGACATAGAGGACCCAGGTCTTTTATGTTAGACTCCCACCAGTGTCTACCGCTGGAGTTTGGTGTACTAACGAACCTAAAGACAAGATTTGTAGAGGATACTCAAGAGGTCCAGCAAAACAAAGATATTGTGATCAGGCAAGTACATGATGCATGTGAGGACACCAGTGATTTTGTGTAAATGCAATGCAGTGTATTCCTGCAGGCACATACATTGATTTATATATTTAAAAAAAAAAAGTAATTCACTAAGGTTTTTTTACTGTCCTAAATTAGAGTGAAAACATACTAATATGATAGGCGTCAATTCGACAACCCCCATTTATCTACTTCATAACTCGATCTTTCCTCGACAATACAGTAATTATAAGAACACTGTTTATGTTTCATTAGGCCTGGCGTGGCAAAAAGCATCAATAAATTTTCCAAAAAGCCTGTCCAACAGAAATGGCTATAAGCAAAAATCACAGCATGAAAATTATCGACATCACGTAATATAAGACTGCAGGCATGACCCATAATTAAGGGGCGCAATATTGAGCGTGCAGACCAATATCATCGAAGCTATTGCCATCAGATTTTGGCATGAATCAGATCAGCCAAATGGAATGTGATAAACCAGGCGCTTCACGATATTGAGTGGGCTGAGGCAGGTATACGAATAAGGAGAAAAACAACGAACAATCATAATACAATGAAACCTCACGTAACATTAATGAGTTAACAATATGGGGATTCGCCCTCATAACGTTGTAGCTTGTGCTCGTCCAATCAAAACTTTGAATAACCTCAAAGGTATTTTGTCATATCAATAATCAATATGCCAAGTGCTTAAAAAAATTGGATGCTTACATACAATGGCCTGTTGACTAAATTGTGTCATCCTTGAAAACTGAAACTTCAAAGATTGAAAAATGCCAATCGCAAATAACTCTATCCATCTGTATATGGATAAAACTTCGCAAGGGCTGTGCATCTTTCTGTCTGACACATGATGTTTAGCTTGACTCTTTCGAATAGTACACATTTTCAGCCTGGGCAAATCCAATGAGCCTGGGACCTGATATTTTAGCCCGAAGTGATTCCCTGCGGATCCGGGCGGCTCGGGCTGATGGTTGACTGATGGAGGTCTCTAATTCTTACAGGTCTTGTCTTATTGGATTGGGACAGGGGTATCTGGGGTATTTTACTTACAGGGTAACATCGGGTCCCCTGGCTTTGTATGAGTTAGATGGCAGAAGGATGACACTGGATATATAGATTTGACCGTTCTGAGCCTACCAATTGTTTTGCTTCATGACAAGCTTGGTTCAAAATTAAAGCCGCAGTTCCAACAAATCAAGTTTCTGTCATGTTCTATACACAGCTGTTTCAATGTCCTTGACATAGTTACATCTATACAAAACTACAATGTAAGCTTCATAATGAACACGTTACTGCATGACATGCATTTAGACCTATTCTTGTCAACAAGATTTTCCTGTGTAGGCATTCAAGGACTGCTTCCCCATCTTCATTAAACAACTCTTCAATGCCACGCATGCCTTTCATTTTTAGAAGGAAGGCGTTGATGTCCATGAGAATCTCAAGCCTTCCAGTCTGTGAGTGAAGCAAGCTCAGGCAACCCAATCCGACCAAATTAGTCGATTCTATTGGCGCTGCTCTTAAGCAATTAGTGAAGATCAGGTCCCTGTTTTGATGTCTAATTATCTGAGCCTTAAAGAGGAACTCTGCATTAGGCCCTGAAGTAGGCAATCTAATTGTCGCTCCTTGAGTGAGCAAATAGACGACACAAAGGGCTGTGCATGGCCCCTGTAAAAGGTATTCTGTGAAGGGGTGGAATGAAGGGGGGGGGGGGAATAGGGTTTATTTATTGATCCCTTGTAGGCTTCCTCTTGTCCGACGCCTTGGAATAGCTATGGCTAGATCACAAGCATGATATGTCACACAAAGAAGGAGCTAGACCTTTCTTACAGACTTTGAGCAGTATAGGTGGTAAAGCTTTTAGTAAAGCAAAAATTTTACAAGATACATGTAATAGACTGTTACAATATACTTTGTAGAGAGAAAACGTGTGTAGAATAGACGGGTTATTACATGCCTTTGTCTTCCTCGTTAATACACCCAATGACCCCGGCTGAAGGCCACCGCTCAAATGAAGCTCCAAAACTGGACCAAACGATCATAATTCACAACATAGAAATGTAAATATTTTCTACTAGTACACTGTCCAGATATTTATGTCTTATTTTGAGTCGTATTCAATCATTCAAGTCCTTTTTTTTCCACAAGAACGTGGTCCTGATCAGCTTATACACGTATATGAGATCATGATCATATATTGATGTCTTGATATTAATGTGTGATACCATAGGTTACAGTGGAAGGACAATTAGGAGACTCATTTAATTACATCGTCTACAACTGAGTCTAATGATCACAGTTCCTTTAAATCAATGCCATTGGATTCGAAGAATCTATTTGGTGTGTATAATAGCCATCGTTATATACCTTTAATACCGTATCAGTTTCCTTTACTGTGACCCATCTCAGTGACATTGCACCTCCTTGCATCACACCAGTAACAACCAGACTGACTCTTGTATTTATATCATATTACCATATAGTTTACCTCAGCTTACACGTGGTCAGCTCAAAGGTAAACAAAGCCTCCCTTATTACACTCGCCAGCATTCTTTATTTCTGTATCTGACCAGCTGGATCGCTTTAGCCCACTTCTGGCCTTTCACTCCGGTCAAATTATATCTGAGCAACCGACAACAAAGATGTTTCTTTTCAAAGCTGCCATCATTTGAAAGAGAAAGTGTTGAAACAAGAATCTAAAGTAGGTAAACTGTACAGCATCAGCCAGTGATTTTAATCAGTGCACAAAAACTGGGGAACGTTCAACGGCCAGAAACACGACAGGGAGTGTCTTGTATAACTTCTGCGAGTGTCTCCTCTAAGGTCCGCGACCACCAGTGCATTAAAATGGTCGGCTGTGGTATACCTATGTGGCATTCATTGGCATATATCAGTGGCATTGCTCATCAAGTACAAAGTAATGACTACCAATGAAATAATGATGAAATATAAAATGAAACTTTCATGTTCCTAAGACAGCAAAATGATCAGAAATTACAAGGATTGCATTAAGACAGTAGACTTTCCATAAATCACTATGCAATTCAAATCATGAATATCATACTTTCATTCATACATATACCCTTGGAATACAGCTTATGAATTACATTACTTGTTAATTCATTTTTATATAGAAATCTAACGTTAGAGAACTTTGGGAGGACTGGCTGCAAACCCTAATGAAAAACTATTCAGCCAATTACCAATCGCGTCCAACACATTTGTGTCTTGTTGCTTTATTGGACAATTCTGGCTGGGCAGTGGACCCCTGGCCTTGCTTTGGTCATTACAATGAGATAGGATTTTGACCAGTGGCTAGGTGCTGACCTGGGTCTACTAATGTTGCTCATTGACCATCGGTCAGCTTGATTGATCACTGACCAGCATAGGTCGTATCGATGGTCAATTAGTCAGTGGAAAGTCTACAGACAGAGGGTCTGTTATGAAGATTATGGAGAGTGAGACAGCTAATGAACGGACAGACAGACAGACAGACAGACGTAGACCAGGCGACTTTTAAGTTATCCTGTTTTTCTTTTATTCATGAATTTCACATTACTAAATGAAATATGTAATGAAAAATTATAATAATACCAGAGAATTCAACGCTTATTTATTCTAGGATTTTCTTATTTTTATTTTTTATTTTTTATCGTAAATTAAATATAAATACTTTGCATTAATGTTTGGTAAGAAAAATCATCCCTTACTGCTGATCTCATGCTCTTTCTTCGGCTACTATTTTAAAGGTTGTAAAAGAGGATGCCAAATTATCAAAATTTAAATTAACTCAGAAACTAAGCAAAGTTATAGACACTAGCAGACGAAATCTTTTTTCAAAGAGAGCACAGTTCATTAACCGATTATGTTGTTTTGCTTGCAAATCGATCGAAAGTAATCAACTTAATTAATGCGCATTTAAGTCCTACATAATTCTTAAGGTAAGCTCCACATCTTTAACTAGACACATAGATAGATAGATAGAGGGATAGATCGATCGATAGATAGATAGATAGATAGATAGATAGATAGATAGATAGATAGGTAGAGGGATAGTTAGATAGAGAGAGAGAGAGATAGTCAGATAGATAGATAGATAGACAGATACATAGATACATAGATACATAGATAGATAGATAGAGTATCCCAAACATTGCTACTGTCGTTTACATGTGACACAATTTGCTTTGCCTGTCAGGTGAGTTTTGTTTGTGTTTTGAAAATGCAGTTTGCAATTTATTAGCCCTTGTCAGAGAGGAACATGAAGAGAATTGTCAATGTCTGAAATTTTTTGAAAGGGATTTTTAAAAAGGGGAAAAACAGGAAAGAAAAGCATTGATCAAAGTGAAATGAAGACCTTTCATTTGCAGCAGTTTCGCGCACAGTTTTTCTCAGAAACATCAATCAGATTTAATGCCTCAGGAGCATCTTGGTGAAAGCTCATTGCTGCAGTTTGAATGTTAAGCCCGATTTATCAGCAAGTGATTAAGGCATGCTGAGTGGCGTGACATTTGATGAATAATAAAGTGATACAAGAGAATATTTCATGCACTCTGTCCTCTGTTGAATTCCGATGTCAGTTTATATTTCTCTGTGTATTTCTCCCTCTTTGTCTTTATTCATCCAATGTTATAAGCCAGTTAATGCCATCTGTAGTTTATCAAAGGTTGTGTGAAATGCATCATTCAGTGAAACTGGTTATCTATTCCTCAGTGATGCTCTCTGTGTGGTTTGTCAGTTTGCATGTCTGTCTTCTACTTCTTTATACAATGTATCCATCTTTAATGCCTATGTGTGTGTGTCTGTGTATCTGTCTGTCATTAGCTGTGACAGATTCATTTTCATCGTCATGCCAGTGCTCCGACAGCTCCATGATGTGCTAAATAAAAACACCAACAAATTCACAAATTCCGTGACGGCAGCTCCACACAGCCACTGGAACAATTTGCTACAAAAGCTACAAATCGACCCTGAATATAGGTACTTAAACAGATTCTCTTTCTTTCTTTCAGTCTTTCTTGCTTGCTTTTTGCTTTCTTTCTTTCTTTCAAGATTATACTTCCATTCAAGATTGTGCCATGTCTGTGACTTGTCAAGCAATTTTTGTGACATAGTAGCATGTACTATTCCATCAATTTGTACTGTTAACTCACCAAGAACACCAAGTGTTATTCTAGCCACTTAGTTGTATTCATTGGGTTAGAAATGTCGTGAATTCGAAGCCTGAGCACTCCCTACTGCTGACGAATCAGAGCTTGATATTAATCCCTCTTCCATCACAAAATTCAGAAATTGAACAAGGTCCAACCATGGATGTATAAGTCCAACAGACCAGTACTGACCCATACCCAAATACATTATATTGGAAAGAACACAGCTGGCATGCAATATGATATTGTGCAAGGTCGTACTCTCACGAGCCACCACAGATCAACTGACCCCCACTAATCTCAAGTCAATCTTGAAAGGTTCTCAGAAGACAGGGTATACAAGATCACTGCTTAATGGCCACTAATCTGAGGGGAGATAAACTTATGGATCAGGTTCCAGCCAGTCTGTGGAAGAATGCCCTATCAATGTACTCCCATGAAGGCAGGACCATTGTGGAGTGATATCTAAACCACTATTGTATTGCATTGTATTGTATCGTATTGTATTTGTCTCAATATGTCATATTGGCTTGAAGCTTTTTAATTGGTTAGTATGAGAGCAGTCAAAGGCAGACGTTATGGTGAGATGATATGGCTCAATATCCTCACCATGTCACATACAATACTCAGTCTAAAGCCGTGTTTGTATGAATGGTATGCACTTATGTGTGCATGCCTTCGACTAAACTATATGTTCTTGCAAAATATGATTAATCTTTAAAAAGATTTTTCCTTTGGATACGAAAGTAATACTTCACCAATAATGCCTGTCTAGTTATTGTTTTGGATTTATTGGTGTTGATTCTGAATGTTTAATTATAGCTAATTGTGACATTTTGACAAGAGTCGTCGATTAAATGAGTTTCAGGTTTATTTAGAGACTTTTAATAGTGGAGGTTTTTAATAATGCTTATCTGAGTTGCCATCGTCCAAATAACTACACAGTACACGTTTACTTGGAAGCTGTAAATCAGCCTACTCTACACTGTAATGCACTGTCCATGTAATACTTCACGCTTATGAGCTGACTAACAGGAGATCCATGTGGCATCCCATCTAGTTCCACTTATGCCCACTAGGGGCGCATAAGGATAATTGCTTGGGGTAGATATGAGTGTGATCACCCACTTGGTTCTGTGGTTCCATCATTGCCACCCCCCACTATACCCCTCGCGAAATTGCAACCCATTCCCCGAACTCCAATATGTCACGTCTCCAAAACAAGTCGAGTCTCCGTGGAACACTTTTACGTGACAGAATTCATCAGAAGTAGCTTTCAAAAAGTGGGAAGTAGGAGAAGTGATAACTAAATTTGACATCTGATTTTGCCCCATTCCCCAGATAAGCAGGTTTTCAGAAATGATTTTCTTCTCTCAGTACTGCACCCCTACCTGTCTGTGTATTTGTGGCTGTATGTATGTGTCTGTCAGTCGGCTGCCTGTCTGTCTGTCTTTCTATTTCTTGCCTCCCTTTCTCTGTTATCTTTTTTTCTGCACGTATCTGACAGCTTTCCATTTCTTCCTCTAGGTGCTCCCCAGTATTGAGAATAGTTTTGTCTGCAGGGGAGTCTCCTAGTTGATGTATTGATGTATATACATTGTCTTATAATCAATTCACCAAAATCATCTTATCTCATCTGCTCATTTTGTCTCATCTACTCTCACCTTCTAATGTAATCTCGTAGTAAAGTTATGTTAAGTAAATAGTGTATTAATTAACTACAGCGACACATCTGTTTGCGCAATAGCCCAATGTCTGTCGTGTTGTGTCTATGCAATAAAATAACATGACAAGACAAATCAAATGTACACTGTACAGTACATATATCAAGCAACCAGGAAGTACATACATATAGATGTAATTGATAGAGTATTGATAATAGAAGTCATCTCTTTAGGCACCAAAACATCCATACAACATTCTGTTGCAGAACATCCCAAGGTTCAGAAAACAAGGGTTACGCAAGGAATGAAAACACCATTACCAGATGGGCAACTTAATTGCACCTTGGGGCTTTTTTTCACATGGTCCGAGTTAAACCTGAACCCTCCTAGCTCTGCTGTTGTTTTGCATCATTCCCACAAGCAGCAGGGAAGCAGCACCAGGGATGCGGAGATGCTTCCTGGCACCACTGTTCTGCTTATTGCACTTCATTTTGGCTCGTGTTTTTCAATAAGAACTTCAGAAGTTTTGGCTACTGCAGCCTACGGTCCAATCTCTTTGACTGGCTTAAAAAGATAAGACCCAAGTTCTAGAAATTTTCATTGTCTTAAAAGTGTCTTTGTAACAAACTGTGGAATTAAGAAATCAGGAAATAAAGGGTTAATAAATTAAAGAATTAAGGGGAAAAGGTAGATACAATACAAAAATAACAGCATCATGAAGAATCATGGTATTTAGGAATTTATTTAGTTAAACCTGAACCCTCCTCTCTCGGTTGTTGTTTTGCATCATTCCCGCAAGATTACTCTGTCTTGACGCAAGACCCTCGATCACACCTTTAAGTTCGTATTGAAAAACACGAGCCAAAATGGAGTGCAATAAGCAGAACAGAGGTGCCAAGAAGCATCTCCGCATCCCTGGTGCTGCTTCCCTGCAGGGACTCGCAGCATTGTATTCTTATGGTTAAAATGAACTGATCTACGCTGTCAAATTGCTTGCTCCCCCACTAGGATTCTTGCTCCTCCGAATTCTCCAAGACCCGCTCCTGCGAAAAGGTGTGATCGAGGGTCTTGCGTCAAGACAGAGTAATCTTTGCATAGTTTCTGATTTTGTTCAGCTATCAATCCCTGGCCAATTAGATTCTGCTACTTTTTTAAGTTTTATAGAAATGGCTACATCTATCTTATCCATACACCTGTTTGCAACTGCCACATTTGTGTCATTTTGTTATATATAAATCACATAAAAACATTCAAACACATTTCGTATTTACAGACATGTTTACCTGTTCATACATCTCTATTTGCTATGGGCTCTTAGGCAATAAGTATGCTTGACAGACACACTCGTAAATTCCACGATAAAAGCATAATATCCGAGTATGTGCTCTTTCTATCAAGATTATACGACCTTCTAATCGGTTGCTAAATATCTGAAGGACAAAAAGGGTTTCTGTTAATTGAGCTTATAAGCGCTGGGTATGTCAGTCTTGCCCAATAAAAAGTCTGCAGCAATTAAGGGAGGTGTGGACTGATGTAAATGTCTGGTTCAGTTACTGCAACTGTTTCCAAATAACCGCATAAAAAATAAAGGAATGACAGCAACGTTGAATTGTGAGAGAAGTTTACCAACTCTACAGGTAATTTTCGTGTTTAGCAGCTGCTTATTTTTGTTATTTAAACTTGCGTAGTATTGAGATGTTATATACTGTTGACAGCAAGGATATAATGAGACTGCAATTCTTTCTATCTACCTATCTATCTACCTATCTATCTATCTGTCTACCTGTCTGTCGATCTGTCGATCTATCTATCTATCTGTCTATCTATCTACCTATCTACCTATATATCTGTCTATCTGTCTGTCTATCTGTCTGTCTGTCTGTCGATCTGTCGATCTATCTATCTATCTGTCTACCTATCCATCTATCCACTTACCTACCTATCTACCTACCTATCGATCTGTCTATCTATCTAAATATCTATCTATCTATGTAAATATCTATCTATCTATCTATCTAAATACTATTTTAAAAAAATGGCCCAGATGCAAAACAGCTATACGGACTTGTTTCTTTATCGTATATATTTAAATTAAAAAAGATATATATATATATATATATATATCTTTAGTTTTACAAACAAGTGATATCAACATTTTGAATGCGAAAGAACATTGGTTACCCGTGTTCAGTGTGCTAGTACTGGTGAATAGGTTGAATCTCTGCTGTTTTGAATACTGGCAAGAACCTGCAGATACTTGCAAAAACCTGCCATCTAATGTGCTTATGTATTTTACCACCAGGTAAAGCAATCATACTGTGACCACGTGGACCCGGTGCGGCACCCCTTGGTGACCTAATTACATCCTTTTGTGATCCAATGAGATCCGCGTGTGACCCAGCCCAACCTCAGCATTGATGCATTGCACATTGACTATAGTGGACATCAAGACCGTTCACGTGTGAATGAGCAGTGATTGTGGTAGAAACGGTTTCTAAATAAGCCTACTCAAGCATTACAGCAACAACCAGACAGAAGCCCTGGGTTACTCATGCCGAAAATGATCGATGTTTTCCTGAAAACATTATAGAGTATATAAATATAAGCACACGGATGATATGATGTACAACTGTTTGGTTTCGGTCAGACATATTAGATCTTGGGCAAATGTATGTATAGCGCTATGCAGAAAGATAATGTACAAAGATCATAGTTTCATACATGTTTATGGATGAATTAATAGAAATATTTCTCAATGAAATATGGAATCCCCCCCCCCTCAATAAAAAATACGTAACCAAAGTGAAAGGATGCAGAAAGATAATGTACAAAGATCATAACTTCATACATGTTTATGAATGAATTAATAGAAAGATTTCTCAATGAAATATGGAATAAAAAATCAGGCAATAAAGAGTTGAGAAAATAAAGAATTAATAAAAAAAAAGAACGTAACCAAAGTGAAAGGATGCAATGAGATTGAAGTAATTAAAATAGTCATTAAAAAAAAAAAACCATTTATTTCACTGTCATCAACATATCATGTTGGCTTCATTTAATTACATGGTGAAACGTACCTGGGTTGGGTTATTTGAGAAAAAGTCATCTCAATACCCCGGATGCCTGTAATTCCATGATAGCCGTTGGTCACTGTGGGAAAGAGCTACTGGTCACTTGTTCAGGGTATTGTACAACTCTTGCAGGGTGTAAACAAGAGTAAACAAACTTACGCTACCTGGGGAGAATATGTAACTGATGGGATGCAGAAATGATGAGAGATACTGAGCTGTGTTTATCTTGCATTTCTATCTACTTTCTCTTCAGTTTTTTTTTTACATCCCTGGAATTTTCTCACATTTATCTCTTCTTCTTTTTTTTCAGAACTGCTGACATATGGAAAAGTACGTTTCTCTTTTTCCTTCATTTTTCAGTTGATTTACGAAAACCATCTGGGTAGAAAAACATGCGCAAATATTTATATACACTAATATACAAGGCTCACAAGCAGAACCAGGGAAGCGGCACTGAAGTTAATTGAATATGTATCATGAATTTGTGATTTCTATTTTTGTATCCTGTGTATATCAAATAAGTATATGGCTATCTGTCTCTCGCAACTGCTCCCTTCCATATATATGTCTGTCCAAGGGGGTGTCTGTCTGTCTTATCTAACTGTGGGGTGGACAATTTGTTTCTCTGTACGTCTGTCTCTGCATGTGTTTTCATGTTTGTCCTGGCTTTCTCCTTGGTTTTAATTTGGTTCCTGACATTTTTAAGTTGTAACTAGTTCATCCAAGGTTGTACATTGCGTTTCAGATATATATATATATATATATATATATATATATATCCGATGTAGAACTTACTTTTTTTGACATAAATGCATCTTTGAGAGAAGACCAAGTGAAAGTAAACATTTTGATATTAAAAATGAAATATCTTGAGCATTCTGCTGAATCATTCATCGTTCTATTACAACAAAATATCTGATACACATAGATTGATAGCCAGCTGTTTCTGTTTGTCATACAACTCCTATACCATTAGAAATACGGACGTCCTTACCTGCACCAGCTTCTTCTCGAGGGCACTAGGGGGCTTGTTAGGGTCCCTGTAGCGCTGAAATCGCAACTTCCGGTCGACATCAACGCCCTCTAGTCCTCGCCGAAGGTCATGACCTCGGAGGGGGAAGTTCCGGTATATGTCCACTCGGCCGTTGACGTGGATTTGTAACTGGGCGTGCTGCCTGGCTAGGACATATTTGCTGATCTGGTAGGTCACTACGATAGACACCCCCGCCACAAGGACGATAATGAGGAAGAGTTCGCGAAGGGAGCGCGAGGGCTGACACTTTGAAGGAGCCCAGTTCCGACCCATGACCTCAGTTGAACACTCAGCCACATCGACTTCTCATTTTGTCATTTCTTATAAAACTTGTCATTGCACCCAGTGTCCGGTAACATCCTTTCGGGCCACATTTTCAACTGTCATTCAAAGTCGCGATTATACAAGTGCAAACCTTAACAATGCCCATTGCTAGGCTGATAATGTCTTAGCCGATTTCTTTTTTTAAAGTCATCATTAACAATGCTTTTTCATGTAATTAGTTTTGATCGGGCACTTAAGTGTATTTACCATTCAAAAGTTCGAGAGGCAGATATGTAAGAGTTATCCTGTGTCCTTTTCTTGTGTGTTGGAATCTGGAAACGTCCCATAACAAGGTGACATCCAAGTGTAGCACTGACAGAGTAGCGTACGATTACTGATCCAAAAGTGGTTCCTGTTCACATTTTAAATCCTCCACCGAACTATGGGTTATGCAATGTCGCGTAATCCGCACTGCTCATGGCAACGGTACACCACCACCACCACCACTGCTGCCGCCGCTGCTGCTGCTGTTTGGGTCTGCATCTGCCTGCATGATGTAACTGCAGCTGTAGTGGTTTCCTGCAGCTCCACAACACAAATGAGCTGCAGGGAGGGAGGGGAGCGGTGTTGTTATGGACGGAGCTGCTGCAGCTGCCACTCAATGGAGCCAGGATGCAGGAATTGGTACATTACGTTGCAGGCATGCATTGCAGCAGGTAGATCACACAGTGGCTGCCTTCACTTGGAATTCATCATACCTGCCAGGCATCACTTGAAGGACTTAGAGTAATGGTTATGTCCTTATGAAGTCTTTCGTGCACTTGTGTCGCAGATATACGAAGCTTCATCAAAGTGACGAATGGTATAGTCATATATATGACTAATGGATCGTCAATATTTCTACTTGGTAATATGAGTGTCCTTTTTATGAGTAAATGTACCGTGGTAGCTAATTTGACAACCTTTTCGAGACCTTTATGCATAGTTGTTCTCAGCCGTGTACTGATAAATATGTTATACCATAATTAGATTTTCTTTTTTTACACTTCATGTGTACATTATCCGCTTAAGGACAAGTGATTTTTGCAAATAAGCCCACTTGGTGTTGGGGTCCATGTGTATTAGACTTGTCAATAAAGATTTTCGTATCGTGTCGTATCGTATCGATAAATACAAATAATAACAATGCGATGACTTCAATCGGTGTCTGATGTGAATGCATCTTCTTGCAAAGTGTATTTCCACTGCATTTATGACAACTTAGGCATTAATCCATAAAGAAAAGGTACATTAGCACTGCAGTTCCACTGCATTCTGAAGTGCAAATGGAACTAGTTTAGTAGATACGGATGACTGAGCATCGTCAATAGACCGTGACTGGTCGAGTCAGAACTTGTCTCCTACAGAACAAAGGATGGTAAAATAATTGGCACACCACAAAACTGTTCGAATTGTGACAAAGATGTAGCTGAGCAACCTCTCAGAAGTTTGCTGAGTGAAATGACCCCTGTTCTACCTGCGTTGTTTTATTACAGGCGTCGCTGATTTTAACTGCATTATATGTAATTATCTCTGAACTTATCGCTGCTGCATCTAAGCAGCATCTTTGCATTCTGCCAGGCTGCATTGAAAATCTTTGTCTAGTGCTTTAGTCCATAAAATGATCATATAAATGATAAAAACGGTATCAATAAATCATATATATTAATTTAATATGCTGTAAAAATGATAAATATACAATTAAAAAGTAAGCATATGAAAGATCAGGATTGAATGACACAACCAGAGACGCAAATAAGGCCCCAGAATGTAAAATAATGTTGAATATCTTATGTGATCGACAGGGAAAGAAAGTTGATAAAGGAGATGTTAGAGCGTCGGAATTAAGGCAGTCAACACATCTTAATTTGGGACAATTATAGATCCCAGAAATAGTCCTTTTGTGTGCATCAAAACAATTTTCACTTAGAGGCTCTAGATAACATATAGACAACATTATCTAAGTGACATATACAACATCACTATGATATATTTCAGACCATTTTACAGGACGTCATTTCTCTTCCATTATTTGATTTTATTATATTTTATTTCAAATATATATTTAAAAGTGTAGCCAGATCAGCTGAAGCATCAGTAAAAAAAAATAATAATAATAAAATCCATAGATATTGATAACAATTAAAAACCATTAACAATAAATACACTAACAATAAAATACACAAACAATAAAATACACAATCACCAAAATCTTGTAACCCATTTCATATGAAAGTGGAGAATGGGGTAAAATGAGCCACTTTTAACCAGGTAATTAAACTGAGGGCGTTTTCAGCACGGAACAGAAGAACAACATCTAAGTCAGACATGACCAGAATGCCAACTGTATTGAATGCTTTCACCAAGGAAAATGTTCAACACTTATTTTGCAATGGCTCATCTTACCCCGCCCATTTTGGGAAAGTGGAGCCAGTCAGAGAGGGGTAAGTGGGACCACTGAAGTTTTTTGCTTGGGGTAAGTCGCGATATTGCTGTAAAAGGTCATTTTGTTAAATAATTACATATAAGGTAGCTTTGTTCACTTTTCAATTTACACAATATTCAAGGAGCTTCAGCATTAATTAGCAAATTCAGTGTGGGAAAGTGAATGAGACGCATAATAGCCTGGTATTTGCATGTTGGAATAAGTATCATGATTAC
This sequence comes from Alitta virens, assembly GCA_932294295.1. Taxonomy (NCBI): domain Eukaryota; kingdom Metazoa; phylum Annelida; class Polychaeta; order Phyllodocida; family Nereididae; genus Alitta; species Alitta virens. Next base: position 39,083,594 of record OW028574.1, on the reverse strand, counting down.
ATGGTAAGTTGATCCATTCTTAACTTGCCCAATATCCAGTGGCTCAATTTACCCTATTGTGGGATTTTGACTTTACCTCAAAGAGTCAAATTAATCGACAAATTTTACAAATGAAACAACTGTTGGCATGTGAAATTAACTTCATTTCCTTGCCCATATTTCAGAGAAAAAATCAGTAGATTTTCAATGAGCAAACAAGATGTCTGACTCATTCAATTTCACTCTAGGCAGTAAATTCTGTTCTTTTGTCTGTGATATCCCCAGACTTACCTGAAATATTTCCATACCAAGGAATTTCTAAGAATGAACATTCAACACTAGCCACCACCCCATTGGTGTTTATTGTAAGTTGTCTGTAACAAGGGGTTGCCCAACTTACCCCTTGGCTGAACTTACCCCATTCTCCCCAACAACTACATACACTTCACGACAGCTATCAGTTGTTCCATTTATTTAATTATTTTTTACAGCATTGCAATTGTTTTTCTTGAACATGAAGTGATGTATCTTATTATTACTACCCTTGATTATCTTTGTTCACCACATGGTTCTGCAAACCCATTGACATTTCATCCAATATATATTTACAGAAATTTTACTTTTATCTCATTATAGAATATATAAAAATTATGGCCTATTCGTTAAGTCAAAGAGCATTAGCTCACTTGTTTGATTAACACCCCACCTGGTGAGATGATTAAACATTGTGACCACAGAATTATTGTACATATCATACCTATGACCATACAAATATCTCGTATCATTTTTGTTTTTCATTCCACAGTAACCTCACATACTTCTATGGTGTTTTTATCCATGCTGACCACTACATGACTGACATAAGGAGTCGAATGACTATTTGCACAGATATATTCACACTTGTACAACGTTTTACCATTATAAGTTACTGGTGCTGCCACCTTGGGTATACAGACACTGCCCTGACACGTAGCTCCACCTGGACAACTGGAGAACACCAGAACAGACACTCCAAAAACTGGGGAGCATGAAGTGTTGCTTGTGATGGTCACCACAGGTCTTCTGTAGTTGGTCTTCAAATCAAGGATGGCCAGAGTGCTATTCTGCTGAGCAGCAATCCTTTCACACGAATTCAGGTCACTGTCTGTTAATTTAGCTGAGGTGGGAGACATTGAATAGTCAGGAATTTTTCCACACTCCAAAGGTCCTTGTGATATGTAAACTGCAATAAGCAAAGTAAACCATTGATTATTATCAATTGTTATGGTCACACCAAAAACTTAATCATTAAAAGGAAAGCTTGAGTGCATTTCCAGATAGATATATTATTTATGGAACCAATAATAACCGTGACATTGAATGTTGTGTTTATTTCTCGAATTTAACAGGCATATTGAGAATCTCAATATGCCTTTTAATAACAACGAACTACATTGTATCTATATTTCACACAAACATATTACTACAAAGAACTCTGAAAATCGCGCAGAACTCGGGTTGACAAAAAAGAGATCGATTCTCATTTTTTCTCCTTCTGCTCTGTCAAATATTCCCTAATTTCAGAAATCATTCTGACCTTTTTCAACGATCCTGTAAAATGTTACATTATAGATTGTTGCGACCTCGGACAGTTCGACCTTCCTGGAGCCAAGACTACGCATTGACTCCATTTTTTGAAGGCATTAAGTAACAATGACAAGGTTGATGTTGATTTTATGCTTAGATGTCTGGTTCCGCTTCAGTGGGTTGCTTAGTCATAGATCATTTTTATCTCGATCATACTAGTGCACAATTATTGCTTTTAACGTGCACATTCACCCTCCCCTCTCTCTCTCTTTTCTATCTTCAATTTCAATGTCTTTTTAGTTATGATTTTTTCTTTCTCTTAAGCAGAGATGCCAATTTCTGAAGTGGTGAAAGAGTGAGATTTGCTTCTTTCCAACCAGTATACATTAAAATGTTAAAGATTTATTCTGGCTATCTGAAAGTGAGACAAGTTAAAATATGAAGAATACAACCAAATCAGTGAAACTCACTCTGAAAGAGTGAAACTTGGCATGTCTGTCTCAAGGTGGCCCACACCAACACGCCCTGGCATCTGTGGGTCTCTTGTATGTTACATGTTTCATTTGTTCATGACGATGTGTGTTTATGTAATTATTATCGACTGTATTAATGCATATGTGCAAACTTACCTAGCTGACGTCCTCAAGTGCTCTCCAATTCTTTTTAATTATCCCTGCCATTTCACTAAACTCTTCAGTCACTCTGTCAGGAGTGGCTTCTCTGACATTAGCCTGTTTACACTATTCCAAATCGGTATATCTGGGTAATATCCCACACTTGGTTGTGTTCTTCATAGAAAACCTATTAGGAACAGCCCTTGTGGTATTTATTGTGATCCACCATCCCTAATTATAATAAATTGTGACCCACCATCCTTAATTCAAATATTTTATGGACTACTTCAGCTTGATCAGTTCACTTTCATTTTCACTTTCACACTAAAATCACAGCTTTGCCAATTATATAGACTACTATTCATGAACACAAACTAGGTTTGAAGTAAATTTGCTATTTAAAAGTAATTTTGAAAACTAAAAGTTGTCCGTAGCGGTCATTGGTCATGTCTGGGAGAGCCTTCAGTTCAAAGCACTTTCACTTTCACTTTGCCCATTCAAACTATATAAATGGAATAGTTGATTTGTACCAGCGACTCGTTTTTGCCGACGATACAATCTGTTGATCTCAAACAGTCAGACATCCACAACATTGAACATGCCATGGCCGATTTTGACCAAATCAAGACTGGCATGAAGCTGAATCTCTCATATAATTCGTTGTTTATCCGTACCGGCGATTTGTTTTACCGACGACACTGTCTGTTAAACTCAAACAGATAGGCATTCAGCGTTGTTGCCATGGAGACCAAACGCACAGTGCCGTCACTGAGGAATTTGGTCGCACTGAGGTGTGATTTCTGACTAAAATATTAGCTTTTTTTCACACCAAATAACGCAGAACGTCTTTCTACATGCATAAAACCAATGTTTTTATGAAAAATACAGTCTAGCAAAGGTAAGGTTTTTCTGCTAAAAGCCTTTAAAGTTGTGAATGGGAGGACGTTGTGATGTCTGCCTGTTTGCTTGGTTCTCTTCTGTGATTGGCTGCTGAGTTCAGCATGAATATTAATGAGATTTTTTATCCTGATTGTTTGTGTAAGAATATCAATATGAAAAGTACAAGAATTTGGTCAAAACAATTCTTAATTTCTTAGTTTTCTCAACTAAAAATACAGAAAATATCTGTAAAAGTGTGGGACATAAATAAAACCCAACCACATTGGTGGATCAGCTCATTGAAACCCATTCATGAGCTGTTTGAAGTTGCATTGCGTGGTCATTCAGCTTGAATCCAACAAATCTCATTAAAATAATTAATTAGCCATTAATTTTAAAAAAAATGCCGTAAAATAATCATATCCTATCTTATCTGATAGATAGATAGATAGATAAGCCCTATTCCCATCCAAATTGTAGTTATATTTATCCAATGGGTGGGGTCTTGAAATTGCCTCAGTATTATAGTAGTTCTACAATGATATAGTAGTTCTAAAAGAAAAATTACACAAGGATTGCATAACTGCCATGAAATGGTTTGAATCAAACAGAAAGCAAATGCCAGTAAATTTCAGTTAATGTTTCTGAGAAGAAATACTAACCTAAGCAACAACTCTCTTATGGTATGTGAACTGAGATAAGAGCATCCACATCAATAAATATACTTGGAGTACAGTTGGATATGAATTTGAAATTCAGTTCACATATTGATGAGATATGCAAGCAGACAGGAAAACAGATAAATGCTTTGAAAAGAAATAAACACTATCTTGACAAAGAGACAAAAAAGATTATATACAACAGCTACATTAGCAGCAATTTTAACTACTGCTCAGTGGCCTGGATGTCTTCAAACAAAACGAATATTGACAAACTAGAAAGAACAAACAAACTTGCACTTTGATTTGTCACAAATAAAGGCCAATTAAGTTATGAAGAAATCTGTTATCAAGAAAGGCAACTTAGTGTATATAAACGATGTACTAAAAATGCTGCTATATTACTATATGAAGTTAAAAAAGGTATGGCACCACAATATGTCTCTGATATATTTAATGCTCAAAACTCACAGTATGAAATGAGAGACAATGAAAGAATGTCACTTCCACATTTCAATACAGTCACATACGGGAAGAATAGTTTTAGGTATCATGGGGCAAAACTTTGGAATAACATCCCAGTGGAGATCAAAAGAAGCGTCTCACTCAACACCTTTAAAACAGCTATCACTAAATGGCTACTAAACCGTGAAACTGCTATTTAAGAACTCAATTGTTAAGTTGGTCAAAAAGGGAATAGCACTACAATCAATCTATTTTTACCTTCAGGTACAGGATCGGAAGATGAATATCAAACTACGGAAATTTATACCGACAAGGATCCATCATATGAACCTGACATCACATATTTGACGGACTCCTTGATTAAAAGATTTTTCTTACTTTTTGATTTTGTTTATTTATTTCCATTTTATTTATTTATTTATTTTTTGTCATACAGAAGTTTGTCACTTTGATTACCATGTAATCTGACCATATACGACTTTAAATAAATTATATCATACCATATCAAGGCACCTCCTGAGTCCAAATTAATGTCTCATCCAAATGACATCCAACTGGGATGATGATCCTATCCTATCCTATCCTATCCTATCCTATTTTCCATTATGCACCTCAGTCATGCCCTCTTATCCATTCTAAGTTGTCATTGAGTTGCAATGTCTAGTTTCAGTCGTTTTAACTTAAACCAAAACATTAATAGTTCCACTTAAGCTTTGACCCATGACCTGACCTTCTTTTGAAAATAGTCCAATCCCATAATCCCAATATAGCAGTGATGCCATTGCTATCTAATCACAGGCATTTGAAATCATGGCAGTACTTAACAAGTTATGCTAAGAATAAGACCAAGGCTACTGACTTTGTCAAGAACAGCTTTTACTCCCCCTGCGCAACTACCTTCAATGATGGGGCCAGTTTCAGTAAAAAGAAAAACATAATGTACACCTCCAAAAAATTTTCCTTCTCATTCTAAATGATAACTTTTATTATTTATGGCTATTTACCTCTCATTTTTAAGGAATTCCTTGCCTGTATGCTGAAAATGTTCAATTCTCATCTCTAGTGGCATCTAATTTGCATATTTCACCATCTACACACATAATGGTGCTTCCTGATTGGCCAATATCTCCCAAGACTGTGTGCTGTTAGCTATAAGCCAATTAAGTGACCAAACTGAGCAATCCTTGTTTAAGAATTGAGTGTAATCAATGCAAACAAAACTAATTGATATGCAATTTCACTGTTAGACATTCAATGCCATAAGACAGCCTATTAGGTAAATTTGTTTGAATTTAAGTCTAATTGTTTAACTAGTAAAATAATTGCCATCAAGCTCAGCTCAGGGCATTTCCTAATAGATTCAGCTAAATTCTGACTGGCTGTTGCAAATGACATAGCTGCCTCTTGAGATGAGAAGCCAATTAAAGCAGTCCGAAGCCTTGGTATTAGTTAAAGTATAAGTGCTGTCATCGATCACTGAGCATATGGTGGCAAACGCCTGTGGTCTAATGGATTTAGTATTTGATTGGCTATCAACAACAAATCATCATGCTCTAGTGGTCATCAATTATATCAACTGATTTGCCTATGTATCAATCTGGATATGAGTGAAATTTAGCAAACAAAGCCCTGTGTATTTTGTTAATGAAATATAAAACAGTCAAATGCACTTAGAGTGCCTAGCATATTAGTGGTGACTAAATGAGTTGTGCAGAACTTCTGCCAAAGTCCTCATGTGACATAGATCATTGCTTTGTTTTGTTTGAAAAAAGTAAAACACAACTGTCTAAAAGCTATTGAATTTGCTCAGCCAGCCCTGCGTTTTCACCAACAGAGAGATTATTCTCAAATGTTGATTACTCTGTTTTATAAATGCCAGGGTTGGCTAGAGATATTCAATGGTTCTCTCAATCCTTTCCCTTTGTTTCCCAGTGGAATCTGTGCGGGGGAGTTGTGTCCAATCTTTCTCTAGTTCATCCAAGTTTGCCAATGTAACCACTTTTCTGCTAGGCTAAAGTGCCTAGCAGAAAAGTGGCACTTACCTGATGTGTACAATTGCTCACCAAAATTACAAAAGTCACTTTGCTTTCCCATCAACCTGGATCTGAGTGCAATTCAACTAATGGCAGTATAAAAAGGCTCCTACTTACCAATGTCTGCTCGAGTTGTGGCAATTGTTGCGCCTGAGCTGGGAGATGCTGATGATGTTTCTGCCATGCTTCCAGTCATTGCTGTTGCACTAACTGCTGTTGTTGTTGCTGAATCTGTTGTTGTTATAGTCGTTGTTGCTGAATCTGTTGTTGTTATAGTCGTTGTGGCTGGTTCTGTTGTTGTTATAGTCGTTGTGGCTGGTTCTGTTGTTGTTACAGTCGTTGTGGCTGGTTCTGTTGTTGTTATAGTCGTTGTGGCTGGTTCTGTTGTTGTTATAGTCGTTGTTGCTGAATCTGTTGTTGTTATAGTCGTTGTGGCTGGTTCTGTTGTTGTTATAGTCGTTGTGGCTGGTTCTGTTGTTGTTATAGACGTTGTGGCTGGTTCTGTTGTTCTTGTTGTTGTTGTTGTCATTGCTTCAGTTGTTGTTGTTGTCTGAGGAGCAGTTGTAGTTGTAATACTTGAGCCTGTGTTGTACTCACACATGAAGTTTTTGCTAACTGAGCAAGATTCTATTTTCCAGTTTCCGTCCTTGTCCCAAAATACACAGTCTTTGTCACCAGCATTTTGTCCCCTCAGCTTCTTCATCCAAACTGGCCATCCACTCAGTGGAGTTCCGTCATCCCACATGAATTCGAAAGCATTATTGTCTGTCAGGCCAATCCATCCCCTAGCACCGGTGAATAAGATATATTTTACGTGTAAATCGTGGGAGTACATGCACATTTCTGTTTCTTATTACATGTTATATTGTGTGCATTTGATAAATATAGACTTATTTCTAAGTTAACATGCATATGCATAAGAAAACCGTATGCAAGAAAAAGTCTTTTTTGCAAAGCATAGAAATACACAAGAGACAGGGGTGGAACGGAAATAAATCTCCAAAAAGTCTCTAATGCCCATACAAGGGACAACTTTCTGCAATTTTGTAATCACGCTCTTTTGATGAAGGTGCAGTTCATGTTAGATAATAATCTAAACTCTCCTCAAATATTGTTACACAGGAATTAATGAATTCATATAGTAAAATCTACACCGTCCCCAGCATGGGCGGTTTTGCCAGGTATGTTAACAATTATTTGGTTGAAAAATATAACATTGAATGTCAAACTGGGGACTGCTACATTTGCAGAAGAATTTCATCATCGTCTCATAAATATATTTGTTTAAGTAAAAGTAATTGATTTTTTTTTTTTTTTTCATTTATTTTCACAATTAAATTGATGCTTGCAGGGGTTTCCTTCATCGTCACCTAGCCTAGGTGGCTCCCCAGTAGCAAACAAATTTTTATACATGTATTTTATCATCTCTTCTCATTAAACCATGTTTTTTAATGATTTAGGTGAACAAAGCGATTTGTCTGTCTATAGTAGCACTAGTCCTACTTGCGAACAATTGGCAAATTACCTAAGTGAAAAAAATGTATCACTCAACTTAAAATCAACTCACTCGTCGTCGCCCAAGGAAATTTCTATGAAATTTTCGATAGCTTCTGAGGTTACCAATGCCAGTCCAGCTTCGCCATTTAGCATATTACTGGCACCTTCACATTTTGCTTCACTTTGTGTGTATGACTGGGTGCTTGGCACTCTCCCGTAGCACATGTTCTTTCCTGTCTTCTCATGAAATCCACTCGGACAAGTGTCTGGAAGCAAAATAATGCCATACAGCTCCTTCAGCTCCTTGAACTATCTCTGCATACCATGGGAATTGCAATTGGTTCCATTAAAAACTGCCTGTCCAATTAAACCTAGACACAGCTAGACAACTTCTGCTATATGATGCTACCTGTTCCTTTATGGAAATTTCTGGCTATACCTGGCTACTTAAAGCTGGATCTAAAATTACAAGAGTTATGCACATTTGTGAACAGTGTATATAAGTTAGGAGTAGACAGAAGCAGCTGACTTTAGCCAGTTATGGCTTCAGCCAAGAACAGGTTGCTACAGCTGTCGATAGAGTCGACCATATTTTTATGAAACTAACTGTATAATTAGTTCTATAAGTAAAAAATATTTTCATTGTTGACCCAAAGCAAAATAGAATAGAACAAGCACAAAACAGTATGAGACTTTTTTATATTTTTTGTAATCACATCGTTAGTATTTCCATGGAGACAAGAGTACTCTTGTCTCTATGGTATTTCCACACAGCCTAATGATTGCTTGTTGTGTCAGACATATTGATGATTATGCAAAATAACTGTCAGGGGGAAAAAAATATTTATTTCACAATTGTCTAATTTTCCATTTACCAATATCAGTTTGTCTTGTACGGTGATACGTTCTGGAAAAAAATAAATCATTTGAAATCGAGAAACTAACCAGCTTCAGTTGTTTTCTCATACTGGCAGTAGGCAGCTTTGGTATCACCACAGTTGGCATCTTCCCATCCCCCTTGTTTTCGAAATACACATCTTTTGCTGTTGCCCTCATCATCTCCAGGGAGGCCATCAATCCAGTTGTGCCAGCCACTGGAGACCCCATCACTCCAGACAAAGGTCCCCTCTGTAGTCCTGTCATCTAAGCCTATCCAGAGTCTAAAAACGAAAATATAAGATGGAGTGTACATATGAAAGATTTAAAAGATTGTCCATAGGCAAGAAAGAAGCATGCAAATGTTAACATATAAACTACCCTCAAAAATCTGGTCAAAGTATTTTGAAAAGCGGCATATGAAATTATGGGACAATTGTAATAAAGATAGAAAAAAATGGTTTGCTAAATATCAGACTCGAACGCTTTCTGAGATATTCAGGCTTTCGTTTCTTTGTGTGTGGGTGATAATAAACTGTATAATATTTTATAAAATGTAACTGAACATTTCTCATTGTCAATGGAAAATTATGCCATCATTTAAACATATCGGAATGGTGCTATTTCAAAAAATGTAATTTTCAACAATTAAAGTGACTTGGACATACTCCTTATCGCCGTGAGCGAGTCCACTTCTAGCCCAATCACTCAGTTCCAAATCATGGATGGCAGCAGGCCTGGCCCCAGAATACAGATTATTACACGTTTGGGTATATGTCCCTGATACGGAGTTCGAGGTTATGGTTAAACATGTTGATAGTGAATCCGATTGGTACTGGGTAAAGCCACTGGGACAAGTGGCAACCGCTGAAAACAAGGAAAGCATGTCAATACATTGTAGTATATTTTTTCACTCGTTAACAACTTCTTGCAATAAAAAACCAATAAATGAATGTTATATGTTATATGTGGAACCATATGTACAATGTCAGTTTGGACTACAGAATCTCATAATTAACAATGACATCCATAAAATCATAAAGAATCAAAGTATATATATATTTAATAATATAATCTTTTATTCAAAAGGTAATATCAGTACAGATACATGTGTCAAATAAAAGAAAAGAAGAAAATAATAATAATAATAAAGGCATGAAATAAAACATAAATTATGTAAAGCATTACACAGGCGAACCATGAAGCCTTAGCCGCTCATGCTGCCCAAGTGCCAGGTCAAATGTATGAAGCAAATGCTAATCAATAGTAACTACAAACAGATAATGGAGTAATAATAAAGATATGTATCTTTGAGCACCTAATACATTTAACACAACTGGTAATACTGATATATAATGAGCACCCATCATGAAGGTTGAAAAGCAAGATGACATACAATTCAGTTTACGCATGAGTAAATACAATGAAAAGATGGTTAAAGCATAAGGTAATTTAAATAACAGCGAAGTAGGAAACATCCTAGTAAAGTTAAGAATAACATTTCTAAACACTAAAGTTGTAATTAAACAAAAAAAAAAATTAGTCATTTTTATGGCAGATCAGTACTTTACTTTTTTTAGAATTCCTACAATAGGCTTCTAGATATTTTAGGAGTGTTTGCATACCATCTTGACTTTCTAATGTCAACACAAGATCATCAGCATACAGCAAATGCGCGTAAGTACTAATATTAATTGTCACTCCACACGTCTGATCTAGATATTCACACATATCCGACAAGTACAAATTAAAGAGTTTTGGACTTACTATCCCACCCTGAAGAACACTATCTATGCTGGCATCCAATTTTAGCACTGGACTTGGAGAACACGCCTTGTATTATTCTCACAAGTTGACCACCATAACCTTTCTTTATCATTTTATACTACAGGAAGGGTACGATTGATAAAATCAAACCCAGATAGCACATTCCAAATCGTTTCAGCGTTGACGCGACGTTGGCGACGTCAATATAAAAACGACGCTGGCCCGGTTTGGAATTCTATCTGGGAATGCTTTCGAGTAATCTATAAATGTTATTTTCAAGATTTTTCGAATTGATTTGTTTTAGAATATTAGAGAGTCTATATTGAATACATGCATTGTCACTAGTTCGATCTGCAGCCTTTACTTCAGCCAAATTGATTAGGATCTACAATGTCTGTAGCCTCAATTTGAAAGACCGATCATTTATTAAATGATTCAAAAGTTTTACCCAATACATGCCATCAGTTCTTAATTTACGACAGTTGTCTGGTTCATTGTAGCTACCTTTTTTATGCAGGGGTAACAGTTTTGTAAGACAGAGACCATCGTGTTTAGACATGTCACACAGAAGAGTAGAGTCAGACAAACAGAGAGAGAAATAAGGATTATAACATACATAATATAACATAAGCAAAATGCTCTTGACTTTCTGGACATTCATTATTGCATATGAACAGGCAATGTACATGAAATTGGTAATCAGTATGTGTATGAAATTATAATATGGCTAAGCATAGCCGTAGGATAAAATAGCAATGAGTCTAAAGTGAAATGCTATGGGATGGGTGGGTGAAAATGAAGCCAATTAAGAAGTTGGCACGCTTGGTTAAATAGTTGCAACTAATCTGAGCCGAGGGAAGCCCTATTAGTCACGTGACTGATCTGGCGGGCTTTTAGGTATTTGATCTCTTCATTTTCATATTCTTTGTATGTAGGACAATGTGAATGAAAAATATACTAAAGTAATAGGGTATTTAGGCAGTATCCAAGTCCATATATATACATAAAATGTTTCCGGAATATTTTAAAATAGTTTAGTTTTGTCAAGTTTTCATAAAAGCATAAATAATATACAAATACATATTGACATATATATGTTTCACAAAATGCTACCACAGAGTAAACAAATAATTGGACTAAAGTTGGTGGTTAAAAAAAACCAGGGGATTTATAAATAAACAAAATGGTAATCTGGTTTCACATGAATCCATAGGACATTTTCAAATATATAACCAACGGGAGTTTTCAGTTTGTACACTCAGATGATCAAGTAAGTGATGTCATCATTGTTTGTTTATGTAGTGCTTAGCAGCTAATGTTAGATCCCAGATAGCATTCCAAATAGTTTCAATGTCGGCACGATGTCAGCGATGTCAGCGATGTCAAAACGATGTTGTACCGACGACGGCCGATATTGAAACGATGCTAGCCTGATTTGGAATGCTATCTAGGATGAACTATTTGCGAAACTCCATTTGACAAACATTGTTATAGTCATGGATTCATGAACAACATTGAAAAAAGCCTCTAATATTCAAGAAGGAGCCATTTTTTGTAATCTAAAATATTAATTTCCTATTTGGATATAGCCAAATATACATACAAATAGTGTTCAAATATACATACAAATAGTGTTCATTGAATTGCTTAACCTCAATATTTTGATGCAAAAATTGTATCTTTACTGCAAATAGAATTTGAGATAGGAGAATTTGGCCCACGGAGTTAACCTGAACTTATTTAAAACGCTCCCAGGTTTTTTTGTTTTTTGTTTTTTTTGTATTTCCTCAATGAGGCTTGAGTGGTGATATGCAACTTTAAAAACAGTATCAATTACTGTTGGAAAAAAACAAAACAGTGTGTTATTTATTAATGGGAAGGGTTGTTATCACATATAAAGTTGGCATTAAGTTTACTCCCTTCGTTTTTAAAAGACACACATAATTAGACTGATTTTAAACTTAAGCTTAAACAACATATTTTAATGTAACTTTGTGTTTTAATATTTTATCAATTGTTTTAAAATTACTGTACTATTTATTATGTTTTATTGTATTTTATGGGCCACATGTAAAACAGTCTTGTACTGATGGTGCTACCCATGCAAAATATGTTCAAATACTTGTTTATGAAAAAATATGCAAGTACGTATTTGAGATGCATTGGATAGCTTTAATTTGACTGCTCATCATGTGTAAAATACACAAAATAAATGAACTCAAGGCAGTTTTATACAAGAGAAAGATCAATAAGTACTTACCAATACACAAAAAATGATGCAGGAATATTGCATCCCAGAGTGAAAGTGCCATCTTCCCATCCGCGATGAAACTGGATCCAGCCACAGTTCACAAGGTTTTTATGGCTCTCCAGGAGAGCATGGCTTTATCTTGTCACGATGTGCGTCATCTCTTGCATGTCAATCAATGTTTATCGTATATATCTAATACTTGCACATCACACTGATCACAGACCTATGCTAGCGTACAAAAAAACTTTTTTTTTAGCGAACTTTAAATTTAAGAGTAGATTCTTTAAGAGAAAAATATACCAATATAGTCAAGATTAATTTATTTGCCTTTTTTTTTTAATAAGAACATTTCATATCACATATATATCTTTTGAAAATAACATTCATGGCAGGCTGACCCCCATTGGGAGTATATGCCTTTACCAACAAATTATACTACATTATTATTGAAAAGGAAAATATTAAGAAGAAATAATTTACATATTAACATCAGACAAGTTAACAAATAAAGTTACGGAAGAAAAAAAAAAAGGTACAAATTAGTGTGTGATGGTCACCTGGTATTTAAAAAAAAACTGCGCTGACGAAATAGTATCTGTTCTGTTGCAATATCTCCTGTACTGACTTTTCAGAAAAATATGTACACATGGAGATATGTTATTCGAGATGGAGTGCCAACCTCTGTATACACTGTATCATCTTTATATGTCATCTTTAATCATACTCTTGTTATACTAATACAATATATGCTTTATAATTTAATAGTCAACATGCAAAGATTAGTTGAGACAAATGTCACATGTCAGAGGGCCTAGTTCAGTGGAAGTTGTTGGAGTATCCAACCTCAGATTTAAGGTTGGACAGATTCCTCAGTCTAAATTTGTGGGAAGTCTGTTATGCCCCTATTTAAGATCTAATGTTTGTTTTTCTTTGCTAAAATTTTACAAGACAATTGTATCTGAAAAATGATAGAATTAGAATTTTCATAAATGTGTTCAATATTAACATACATGACATTTTCATGATTGACAAGTGATTGTTGCTCTCATTTTCCCGCCGCCATGTTTGTTTTGTTGAAAATGCATTGTGAGTCAATATCATAATTTATTTCTATTTTGTGAAAATATGGGCTGTCACATACTAAAAGGTAACCTATCATTGTAGGGAAAAAAATTGAAATACAGGTTTTTCAAAGAAAAATTGTTTCACCAAATAATGAATGACTGGAAGGCCTGACTATGACATCACCATTGTCAGTATTGTGACCTCATAAGAGCCAATGGTGATGTCATCACAGGCCAATTGTGACGTCATCAACCCAGAATGCCTTGCACAGTAAAATAAAAATGGTGGCATCAAGATGAGAGCTATTTTTTGTCAGAAACTGGTTAAACTAGCTTGAGGTAATTTATTGTACATAATTTTAAAATCTAACTCTTCAGCTTGTTTCATAATACACCAAAGAATATAATCAGTATTTTATGAGGGCATCCATCCAGCATTTGTTCATAAATTGAGCTCCCACAATTTTAAATGGGCTTATCTGCTCGTCTTTCAGCTTGAGCGCAAGAGACGAGAACATTGTCAAAGTGGAAGCACTCTGGGCTTCCAACCATTGGGTCCCGAATTCGATTCCTGATCAGGCCTTAGCTGGATGGCTGTTTCATCCTTCCTTTGATTGCCATGGTCCCTGCCGGTCCTAATTAGCCCATCAGGTGCAGAAATACAGGAAGTAAAGCCCTAATCCACCCACCCACCCACCATGACATGTGAGATATTTCCTTAGCATGAAGGTGTTATTCCTTACATTGGCTCTGTTATTGGAATCAAAGACTGAGTGCAAGAAGATTTGGAGAGGAGAATCTTTTGGAAAAAGGCAGAAAACAGATGAGGTCTTAGATTCATTGTATCCTATTTATTTGACCACAATATTCATACATGTGTTTTTTTAAATATTCATACATGATCAATTTAATAAAATTTCTGCATTTTATAAACAGAATCTCAGTTCCATACAAACACTCTAGTCAGAATTTCGGGACTAGTTTGATCTGGTTGAAAGAAATGTTTTCACCTATATACAAACTAATCTCAGTATGAGTGATGTCACTTGACGAATCTTCCAAGTCTGTGATCCTAATTCTGGTTTTGAGCAAGCATCTATTAGCCTCAATAATATTCACTGGTGCTGGCAACAACACATTGAGAGACGCTAAGTGGAAATAAGATGGGTCTGTTGAACTTCAGGTTTATGCAGTGGAGTACTTGTGGCATCTTATGAATGACAGTATGCGAAAGTGCTTCATATTGTCTAGCACCAACCCATGACCCTAATCAAATTTATATTTTACAAATGCCATGGCAAGTTTGACAAAACCGGGGGGTATTATACTATGCAATGAAGACAACATGAGAGTCAAATTCGACAAAATTTATAAAGTTATAGCTTACAGACGGATCTTTGACAACAACTAAAATTAATAAAGACTGATACATTTTTGCTCATATCAGACAACCAGTAAGCCAGTAGGTCATGGCGTAGCCAAGTCCTTTTATATCAAATTTATCACGTTCTTCAACAGCAAATCCACCAGCCTTGCGAAGATGGTCAACTGTAGTCTGACTGACATGGATGCGCATGCTTTCTCCCTGTGCTTCCATGCATGATGCAATGTCGATGGCATCACCAAACAACAAGTATCGTGGCATTTTAACACCTGCTACACCAGCAACACATGATCCTGAATGGAGACCTATCCTTAATTTCAAAGTCTCTGTTGGCAAATGAGGGATTTGAAAATTGGAGACTGATTCAAGCAACTTCAGTGCCATCTTGGATATCTCCACAGCGTGCTGATCACCATTCCTTATGGGCACCCCACTTGCAACAAAGTATGCATCACCAATGGTTGCCACTTTGTAGACATCAAACTGTGCACTGACATCATCAAACCTGGTATACATTAAATTGAGCATCTTCACGACGTCAAGTGGTGTTCCTGCTGCAGAAATCCTGGTGAAGGACACAATGTCGGAGAAGAAAATGGTGACACTCTCAAATGACTCAGGTTGGATTTGATGTCCTGCCTTCAATCTGTCAGCAACACTGCGGGGCAGAAGCTCAAGTAGTAACTGCTCGACCTTTACCTTTTCTTCATGGAGTGCTTCAGTTCTGAAATCAAAACTTTTAAGGTCATATTTAACGATTCTATCGTCATTGTACCATCTTCTTGTTTTTTCTAGTTATTTCATATATGGCCTCCGCATAACAGAATTTTGTTTTCTTTTGTACTGTGCAACTTTTTCATACTATTTAAACGGTCAGTAAGGTTAATTGTTTGCTTAATTAGCCTTGGTAAACCAGGCGATGTGAAGTTTCTAATCGTTTATTAGATTTGGTTGGGGTTAACAAATTATGTGCATCAGTTTGAAATATCAGTTAACAAACCTTTCCATCACCATGTCTTCTAAGTGTTGGGTGTGGTTTTCAAGGCGTTTTATCATATTATCAACCAAACTAAATTCTATGCCTCCATTTAATTCCTTGAGTGTTGCAGTAATTTTGGTAAGAGTAGGTCGTTCACTGGCATTTTCATGCCAGCAAGATTTCATCAGTGGAGCCCAGCAATGCTCACCGGCATCTAAAAATTAAAGGAATACTTACATATACCCAGTAAACCCACGATTCTTGTACTTATTCTGGCAAATGAAAACATTGACACTGCTGTATTAATGCTATGGTCACCTTGATCACTGATTGTGGGTCTATAAGGTGGTGTTTCATTTGCTTTTACTTTTTGGATAATTTCCTCAGGAACCAGCCTTGGATAGTTTCCACTATAGGGTGGGCCTTCCAACACAATTTCCTGAACAATGATTCCAAAAGCATAGACATCGCCCTCTTTGGAGCCTGATGCACTTGTTGCCTCTGCCTTCAATAATTCTGGAGCAGTCCAAAAGCTATTCTTGGCACCAGAGAGCCTCAAATCTGGAGATCCACTGTAACGTCTCAAGTAATTCAGTCCATGATCTGTTATCTTGCAAACCCATCTGGCATCAATGACACAATTTCGACTTGTGAGATGACTGTGGCAACCTGGGAGAAACAGGAAAAGTCTTGGAAATTATATCAACTTATCAAATGCCCTGATTATCAAATGTAAACATGAGAATTAAATGACTAATTAATGCTTTCTTTTTTCTTCAGCAATCTGTTTACCACTTTTCTTGTTTTCTTAATACCAGAAAATGTTAGAATCTCTACCATGTTTCATAGTTACATAAAATATATGTAAAATCATTTATCTGATTGCCTGTTACAAATTTCTGTAGGATGTTAGAGAAACAACAACAGCACATATTTCTGCAATATAGACATCTGCAAATTCCCAGAGTTTGTGTGTGTGCATATCACCTATTTCTGTTGAATGGAGAAACTTCAATCCACAAGCAATGTCATTGGCAATGGACAGCTTGAAGTCCCATGTCAGCTTCACTTCATCTGATGCTAAAACATCCTGGAGGCTTCCTCTCTGAGCATGTTGCATTAAGATGCAAGCATTGGGAACTTGTAGACAAACTCCAATGAAACCATTGATGTTGTCATGCTGTAAGAATTGAATTGTATTCGATTTTTAAACAATGCAAGATTTCATCAAGTGAAACTTGTGTTTTATCATATTTCCGGTAATTTTGATCTAAACTTGATTAAACTATTTACTTAAAGGCTGGGAATAATCTGCAGTATTGTAATTTGAATGTCAAAGTTTTGATTGATCTTTTTCTAACATTATGATAATCCTGTGAGGACGTTGACGAACCACGATAAACTCTCAATTCACAATCTCGGACAAAGTATAAAACATACTTAAGCGAATCAGCGAAAGGGGCAGAATAAGGGGTAATTCGTGTCTGTGCCCCCTCCAGTTGCTGGGAAATTTGATTAAAGCACTGGACTCGTACAGGCAGTAGGTGCCTGATTTCTTACCATTGTGCTGGTCATTAGCTTTAACTCAAGCAGCACTTTCTTATCCGCAAAGTCAACAGGTCTGGATCCCAATCTCTTAAGAGCAGCTACATCATTATTAATTCTGGCAGTTCGTGTGTGGTTTTTTGTGGTTCTAGTTGTATATACAGATTGCAGTGAAGTTCGGCTTGATGTCCTAGATGTCCTCTCTGCACTGGTGACCTCAATGTCATCCCAAGGCAGAATGTAAGTTTTGGCTTCTTTCAGTTTTGATTCATTTCTATATATCAATTAGGGAAATATAGTAAGAATGAAAATAATAATAAAATAATTTCTCTTAAATTTAAAATAACACTATAGCTATGTATAAGTCATGAAGTCAGTTTGTATTAAAATTTCATAAGAGTTCCACTAAATCATCAGTATGCTGCCATTCTAAATCAAATGTTAAAAAACGTTACCAGTGTTGTGGCAAAATTCCTAATTTTGAAGATAAATAACTGACTAATAACTATTGCTACTTGAACCATTTGGAAAAAAAATTCTATATATTTTGCCATTTGCTGCTTAACATTGTTTGTTCCTCCTACGAGATACCCGTAATTCCAAAGTGAAAATTCCCTTCATTTAAGTTTACATCATGCACCATTACATACATCAATCTTAATTCTGAGATGAAAATATTGGTCAATCATTTAAAATTATTTTTATGTTATGTCCTACGTGAAAGAATCCAACTTACATGAATCTCCGTAAAATAAAAGATGATAATACAGCAATAACTAAGAAGACTCCTGTAGCTGATGACACTCCAGCGATGGTGGGGAGGTTGTTCTGTTCTTCTGAGCACAGTTCATCTTCCCATCCACAAGGCGGCCAGTTTTTGGGAACCTCGGTTGCATTTCCAGGCCACAATAGGCCAGACCAATCTGTTTCACTCTCAGGTTTAAAGCGTTTCACCATCCGCTGTTCAGCCGCCTTCCATTCGAGTATAGGCACAGGCTTTCCATTTTGAAGAATCTCAATCTGGCAAAATATATACCACATTTATGCAAGACTAAATGTGTAAACGAATGCCTTCTGTGAGTCACAGATAATTTGTAGATTAGCTAGTTATATCACACACACACAACATTTTTATTTCACTTGAGAGCGTAAGTTCTCTATTTATACTGGTTTTACTCTCTTGTTTTGAAATTTTGTGAGTGTATCTTTAATGACATATAAACTAGCTAAGTTATTCATGGAATAGCATAGCTACACAGCTCTACACGGGCATAACTAAAGAACCTACAGTGTTACAACCTACCACCCTTGCCATAAGAAGCCCCATGACTTGCATAGGTGACAATTAATGCAGGATCCGAGGAAAAAGAAAACAATTACATTTCGTATAGTTTTAGAAATTTTTTGATAGAGTGAAGTGTATTATTTTTACTTATACGTTGAGTTCCGGCAGATATACTGGCTAGGTATACTCACTACGAAGTCAGAGTTGCGATCCCCATTCCCATCAATAATGACTGAACCAGTCAATCCTTCAAACGTCAAATTGTAGATGTTGTTTGTAATGCAAAGTCCATCATCGGCAGCACAGCCCTGTTCTAGTGATTTATTAACAGCTATGCCCCACAATAACACAGCATCATGC
Source organism: Alitta virens (assembly GCA_932294295.1). Taxonomy (NCBI): domain Eukaryota; kingdom Metazoa; phylum Annelida; class Polychaeta; order Phyllodocida; family Nereididae; genus Alitta; species Alitta virens. The sequence goes on along the minus strand of OW028574.1, from coordinate 39,064,391 downwards.
TTCATAGCTGAAACAACCATGTAAATTATTCATTCAGTAAGGTAGATGCACACGAATGAATTATGATCACGGTAAAAAGCGACAGCGAAAATCTTGAAAGTGTGGTGCAACTCTAAGTTGATTCCTACACCCTGACACAGTTGATTTGTCTGAGCTGCAAAAGCAGTTTTTTCATAGACTACAAACGTTCCCCAAAATAGTGCACATCGTATTTAATAGGGGTCATCTGTGAACAGAAATGTCCATGTAATTAATTTTCACTTGTATGTACGGATTTACTTCCCTCTATACTTGCCTGCATGAAGACTGACACTCTCAGGACTCGGTGGCTTCTCAAAGGCATCGAAGACAGGCATGTTGGTGTACTTAAAACACCTTTTCTGAAACTGTTGGAAATCCTGGATGTTGACAGCTATATCCATTGCCAGGTACCCATGGTAGAGAAAGATGTCAGTGAGCTCTGGCCGCCAAACTGGATTTGGTGAAAATGATGGGTACATGTCAGTGGAATGGAATAGGTATTCTCCATTCAACATACCTTCCTCGTGACATAGTATGAGAAAATGTCTGATATTGGTCAGATACATTAGCAGCAGAATGAATCGTGCTTGACTCTTTAGTTCTCTTACCATTACTCTCAATTTCTCAATATTTTCTGGGATCAGAACTTCTTTACCATTCTTCACTTGTACTGTTGTTTTAGCCAGTTTGTAAATAATCGTCTGTCCCTGAGATTCCATGTATTGTTTGCCAAATTCTGCCATCAGGTGCCATGCCTCTACTGGCTCAGTTATAATTGCAATTCGATTAAAATTAAAGGTACGTGCAACTTTTGAAATCACCGGCAAGTATCTTTTATAGTTACTGATTACCCTTGAAAATGTGGGGTACGTTTTGGTGTCTGACAAGGCATCACTTGTGCAAAAGTTTGAGATCACAGGGATGTTCCAAGCAGCGCCTAAAAGTCCATTAGGCTGGCAAACAACACTACAGGAGTCCCCAAATATCACATCCAAATCTCCCATTGAATCCAACAGGTCGATTGCATTTTTCATCCCTTGGCGACCATTGCAGTTGGAGTCTCTAGCCTGCACACACAAAATTAATATCGTATATAAATCCTTGTCAATTTTCAATATTGGCAGTAAAAGCTATATACTTCAGACGAATGGACATTTGACAGATAATAAACCTATAGATAAACCCATAGATAGCTTAACTCTTTTAATGAGAATTGTTTTTTTTAGCACTATCCCTGATAGCATTCCAAATTGGCCAAGCATTGTTTCCATGTTGGCCACTGTTGTTACAGCATCGTATCAACATCAGCAACATCGTGCCGATGTTGAAACGATTCGGAATGCTATCTGGGATTTGATCATGGATAAATGATTAAACATATATAATGCAGAGTTACAGCTGTAGTATATTGATTTCAAAGCACTTAAAACAGGCCCACAACACCATAAACTTTAGTCCAACCAAAAAGCCGGTTTAGTTAGGCATTTTTTGCTATGAAAGCATAAACAATTCAGGGTGAGCAATCAAAAATTTCATGCAAGGTTTTACTTTGCCGTAAAGAACCATTATCTGTCTTGTCAGTTTTTATATTTTGGAAATTGTAATCAATATTTCTATAATATGATGACATACACGAATAAACAAAAAGTAACCTCGATCTCCCTACCTGATATTCAAACTCATATCCTGGCAATAGCTGTCTCTCTTTAAGCGTCTCCAGACCATAGATGAATCCACAGGCAATGTCTCTTTGTGGTGCGAATGGGCCAGTCCATGCTCCAGTATTGGCTAAATACAAAGTTTTGTTGCCTTTTCTAGCCAAAGCCGACGTCAATAGCAGCAACGACATGATATTTCTTACCAGAAGAAAATATATTGCTGCTCGATGATTTTAGGATGGCAAATTTGAATCTCACCCAAAAGGTTCTGTTTTTGAAGGAGGGTTTGTCAGAAACTTCCAATCGCATTAAATTCCAAACAGTGTTCCACGTACTTCTGATAATCGGGTTGCTGAAATGGAACGGTTATTGTCAGTTGTTCACATTTTGTCTTCTAATTTCTCTTCTTGTGGAATAAAATATAGGGGAAAGTAAGGAGAACTGGACTGTAAGGATGTCGACCTCATCTGGCATGTAATGTGAGAAATGAGAAATGTTACTGCATGAGACCAAAAATAACAACAACAAAAAAACCACTTTGTCATCAGAGGAAGAAATATCTGACATGCTTGCTCCTTTTAAAACGGGATTAGAAACTCCTGTCTGACCTGCTTTCTTCGAGTTTCTTGCATTCAAACGTTGTAGCTAGAGTCGTGTAACCTAATGTCAGGGTAATACCAAGGTTGGTTTTAGCTGTATACAGGGCGGGTGGCCCAATTCTCTATACTTTCCCTTATAAGTTGATAAGTGATTTATTCTACTATACATGCGCAATAATTACTCTGGGGTTGAGGAGGAGGGGGAGGGGGAGGCTAGATAGATAGATATGGAAAGTGCAGCCCTCTAAGACAAATTCTTGCCGCTCTCGAGGGTTGACTGATGAGGTGAGAGAGAGGATGAGTCAATCCCATGTTACACATTTACCCCATGGCAGACACGGAGTACAAGGGACGGTCAATTTAACGTCTCATCCGAACGACATCCAGCTGGGATGTTGATCATGAAGGGTGACCTAAGCCCGGGATTGAACCTGGGTCCTTCAGAGGACCAGGCGAGCTGCCTATAGAATGATGTTCGTCTACAGATAGTAGTGTTCGTGGAACAACAGATTGTCACGCCATCGGACAATAACTGAATAACAGACATTACACTCCGAAGTTTAGTTTTCCTGTTGTTCTGTGAGGGATATAACCAACGAAAATGTTGGTAAACTCCCTCTTGACGGCAAACTGAACTTTTCTTGCAAAATAACAGCAGAAAACAAAAGAAACGAGGGCTATTTGTGTCTCCAGCCGTTATAAACTTAAGATAAAAAAACAATAAGATTAAAGAGAGCTGCATCATGTGTGTCTGTGCTGTGTCATTTTACATACTTGAAAACAGTCTTTATGAAAACAAAAGCTGCATCATACATTAGGGAGATTTCTGACAACAACGTCGCAGACAGAAAGCAAAGTTACACGCTCATAGGAGTAGGAAAATGTACATGGTAATTGGTAGATGTTTTGTTGTATGATCCTTTGAACTTTTTCGTGTGATAGCTTGCCAATGCGCATTTGTTGTATTGATTCTTACCTGATACACGCAAAGACATCGGCGCTACATCGCCCGACAACGATGTAGACCGTCTCTGACATCAGTGATAAGCAATCTGGTCATTTTCCAGTGGCGGATCCTGGGTTTAGGTAATAACCCCCCCCCCCCCCCCGTTCCTCACGACGGGCTCAAGGAAAAAGAAGAAAAAAAACCCAAAAACACAGAATTTGTTGCATTTGAGTACTGTGGAAATCTCCTAGGGTAAATAATGTATATATATTCATTTGTTTATTTATTACATTCTCAACGCATCATAATCAGAGGCATACATATTGTGCAGTAATGTAAAGTTGAATACAAACGGAAGAAATTGTTAAAACTCAAGAAGAACCTAAGAAATTAAAAAAGTATTACTATATCAATGTGTCCCTTTCACTTTTTATTTTAGCGTACATTATACATGGTTTCCTTTTTTATGCAAGGACTGTATGAATTTTAAAAGTTCTTGACCAATGACAAAGAAATTATACTTAGAAATATAACATGACCACTTGAACAGCAGTTAATGGGGGGAGCATTGGGATAAATATAAAAGAAAAAAATACACAAATAGAAAATAAAACAGTATGGTAAAAAGAAAGGAAAATTTCATAAATATATATACATCTTTTTTTAAGCTCTCCCTTCATCAATTATATGTGCATAACCATGAATTGGTTAATAATTAATATCAAATTGTAAGTGCAAAAAATAGTTGTAAATAAATCAAATCATAATCATAATTATTATTATGCACACTTGAGCTATTTAGAACTCAGAATTCATTTTCATTATGAAGTAATTATAACTTTTTTTTACAAGAGTATGAAGGCTGCATCTTCTGTCTTTTAGCTTATCAAAAGCATACAATTTCACACCCAAATATCAAATTTTTGCCAACAAGCAACAAAGACAAATGTGGGATTTGATATTTTATTAAAGTTGCAAGCATTTACAAAATGGTAGATGTTTGAACATGAGTATTTGATTTAAAATATATAAACCCAATAGAGATTTAGTTTAAGAGTAAATACTATGTAACATAAATGTAGGACTAGTGAAGACTAGGTATTGACTACAACAATCCAGATAAATGATGAGAACATAATGTACAAGAGTAATACAAGCAAAATAATGGCTTTAGATTGGAGTTATAAACATTTGTATAAACATTTGGGAGCTATACATGACATGTAAGCAATTGGCATATAGTAATGCTACAAAACATGAGGATATAAATTTGTTTAGAGTTCATGGATAGATGTTGGGAAACCCTAGAAGAGCGCCATAAGGAGATGACTGAACAGGCATTGACTGGGTTCCAAACATGCATCCAAGATCAAGTCTCTGATCGCACCCGTCCAAGCTGGGAATCATCTGGCATGGCCAGAATGACACCCCAAATGGGCTTAGATAAAGATGGTACCCTCTGGCGTGGCCAGAAGGGGCAGTGGTAGAATAAAGGAGAGAAAGACATATTGCTGGATGTGCCACGTGGCATGGCCAGATTGACAAGTGGAAGAATGGTGAATGTGTCACCTGGCATAGCCGGAGTGACAAGTGAACATATTGGTGACATGGCGGAGTATCACCTGGCACCCGGAGGACAATTGGGAAGAATGGAACGTATGGATGGCTGTGTCACCTGGCATGGCCGGAGTGACAAGTGGGAAATGGATATGCTGGGTGTGCCACCTGGCATGGCCGGAGTGGTCACTGAGGGAGGGTGTGATGACGGTGCCAGATGTACTGGAGATAGGCACTGCTACGCCAACGGCCAGCTGTGCGGATGGTGTTGTCAGTGTGCTGGTCTTGTGCGAGCTGGGTAGCTCGTCCAATACGAAAGGATTTTCCCCGGATAGCTAGGTAACTGGAAAGATGGGCAATGTGGCAGCATGTATGGTCAGGGTCTGGTTTCAGGATGAGAGTAGGGGTGTGCTGTCGACTATGTTTGTAGGAATTAAAGGTTATTGTCAAAGAGGTTGGTGAAAGGCCAATTTGGTTAAGCTGCAGAGTATGGGTTATGTTTGTGGACGGCTTCCCCTGCTCTCAGGCAGGCATGATACATTAAGCTGTAGACAGCTGCCCACAGTTGCCGGTCATAGCTTGTGATGTCGCTTTTCTGCAGGGACTGAATGATGGTGCTAAGTATGTCCTTGGTGATTGGCAGAAATTGCCTAGATCTGGTACTAGGTATTGTGTTCTGGACACAAGGAAAGTGGTAGTAGGATCAGGTAGATGAGGCAGCTTATGAATAAAAGATATGGCGGACGTGTAGGTCTTGATAGTCCGGTATTGCAGGCCTTTTTGGTGGAGGTGTGTTATAAATAAGCACACATCCTGTGGGGATGATGGAAATTGGAGTTCCTTTTGTAGTGTGTTTGAGTGAAACAAACAAAATGCATTCAAATTTCCCTGGTAAATATCTGCTGTGGAAGTCTGGAGGGAGGCTTTTAGCAGCTTGTGAAACTCAGATTGAAGTTTGCTGGTGTTAGGTGTGGTGAAACCGGCATAGGGGATGGCAACATCCCATATTTGCTGAGGAGCTCCTTGGTGACAGCCTGTCAAGAAATAAGATGACTGCCTTTTTGATAGTCTCTACACCAGAATATGCTGTCAATCTCCAAGAAGATTTGAACAGACTAGTAAATTGGTCAAATGATTGGCAGATGCGCTTCAATCCAGCAAAGTGCTATTATCTGCAGGTCACGAGAAAGAAAAGACCAGTATCCCACATATACAAAATGATGGAAGTCAACCTTGAAGAGGTAACAAGCCAGACATACCTATAGTAGAGCAGCTGATGGCCTGTTTAATTTTTGTATGAACTCGTTTGGCCTCATACACTTATAGCATAATCGATGCAAGGTTGTACAGGAGAGAAAGACATATTGCTGGATGTGCCACGTGGCATGGCCAGATTGACAAGTGGAAGAATGGTGAATGTGTCACCTGGCATAGCCGGAGTGACAAGTGAACATATTGGTGACATGGCGGAGTATCACCTGGCACCCGGAGGACAATTGGGAAGAATGGAACGTATGGATGGCTGTGTCACCTGGCATGGCCGGAGTGACAAGTGGGAAATGGATATGCTGGGTGTGCCACCTGGCATGGCCGGAGTGGTCACTGAGGGAGGGTGTGATGACGGTGCCAGATGTACTGGAGATAGGCACTGCTACGCCAACGGCCAGCTGTGCGGATGGTGTTGTCAGTGTGCTGGTCTTGTGCGAGCTGGGTAGCTCGTCCAATACGAAAGGATTTTCCCCGGATAGCTAGGTAACTGGAAAGATGGGCAATGTGGCAGCATGTATGGTCAGGGTCTGGTTTCAGGATGAGAGTAGGGGTGTGCTGTCGACTATGTTTGTAGGAATTAAAGGTTATTGTCAAAGAGGTTGGTGAAAGGCCAATTTGGTTAAGCTGCAGAGTATGGGTTATGTTTGTGGACGGCTTCCCCTGCTCTCAGGCAGGCATGATACATTAAGCTGTAGACAGCTGCCCACAGTTGCCGGTCATAGCTTGTGATGTCGCTTTTCTGCAGGGACTGAATGATGGTGCTAAGTATGTCCTTGGTGATTGGCAGAAATTGCCTAGATCTGGTACTAGGTATTGTGTTCTGGACACAAGGAAAGTGGTAGTAGGATCAGGTAGATGAGGCAGCTTATGAATAAAAGATATGGCGGACGTGTAGGTCTTGATAGTCCGGTATTGCAGGCCTTTTTGGTGGAGGTGTGTTATAAATAAGCACACATCCTGTGGGGATGATGGAAATTGGAGTTCCTTTTGTAGTGTGTTTGAGTGAAACAAACAAAATGCATTCAAATTTCCCTGGTAAATATCTGCTGTGGAAGTCTGGAGGGAGGCTTTTAGCAGCTTGTGAAACTCAGATTGAAGTTTGCTGGTGTTAGGTGTGGTGAAACCGGCATAGGGGATGGCAACATCCCATATTTGCTGAGGAGCTCCTTGGTGACAGCCTGTCAAGAAATAAGATGACTGCCTTTTTGATAGTCTCTACACCAGAATATGCTGTCAATCTCCAAGAAGATTTGAACAGACTAGTAAATTGGTCAAATGATTGGCAGATGCGCTTCAATCCAGCAAAGTGCTATTATCTGCAGGTCACGAGAAAGAAAAGACCAGTATCCCACATATACAAAATGATGGAAGTCAACCTTGAAGAGGTAACAAGCCAGACATACCTATAGTAGAGCAGCTGATGGCCTGTTTAATTTTTTTAGGATCACAGGAGTAGAACAACAAGTTTCATATACCAAATGTTCCCGAGAATGTCAACTGTGTGATGCTAGTCATGATTATTATATAAATTTAGTGTGAAACTAGTGGCAATTGTTCCCATTGCAACCATTTAGTAAAAATAAACAGGAGCTTTTTTAATACTCATGGCACTATTTTATGTCTATGGCCAAGTCATTTTGATCTGGCTTGGCATCAGTTGTCATGGTAACACATAATCCCAACAAAATTAAATAATATATATACATATACCTTTTTCTTTTCTTTATAGCAAGTACAGTTAGGCAGCTAACACTATGATGATACATAATTCCGAACGCTAACAATGCGGGCTATCCTGAGGTATCTAATATAATAAAATTCTATATATATATATATATATATATATATATATATATATATATATATATATATATATATATATATATTTATAGAATTTTATTGACTGCAGGGCATCAAAAAGATACATGTTTTATAAAAAAAATTAATACAAGGATAGAAAATAAAAAATAAACAAATATAATGATAAATAAAATCAAAGAACAATCTACATGAACATAATTTAGTTACATATAAAAAACATCTATATAATAATTATGTACAACTATAAGCATATAAATAAAACAAGGCACCATCAGGGCAGTTAGCAGGAATCAATGCAGTACAAATAAGCAGCAGAAGTGGGTTAGCAGGAATTAATGCTGTACAAATAAGCAGCAGAAGTGGGTATTTACATATGCACAGATTGTATATCCAGTTATATTGTCTATTTTAGTAACTATATATAAAAAATTATAATAATAATACAAAAAGAATTACATAAGCATACCAATATATGTACAAATCCTTCTCTGGAGCAACAATAAAGGAAAAAGACAAGCATATCAACAACTAAATATATGTACAAACAAACAATCAAGCATGCACCAGGCAACTACAAATCGAACCATGTGTGTCCGCATGTCCAGTGCCTATAGCTACCCATGACCATGTGGTGAACTTTACGAATGTACATTATACAATATTATCAGTTTTTAGGATTATGTTTAGGAATTTACCTAATGCATAAATAATTTCTGAGTTTTAATTAATCATTATTTTTAAAAGTTGTTCTTTAGGGTGAAAGATAGTGAAGTCTTCAATATGTTTATAAGCTGCTTGGTAGAGATCCATTCTGGCCATTTCCGCAAATTATCAAACAATGAAACTCATCTTCTGTGTCACTTATGTTGCATCGTTTACAAATGCGCTCTTCAGCTACTACATAAGGTCTCTTGTGTCTACGTAATTCTATATGGAGATTATGAGAACTCAGTCTAAATCTGGCTATACTATGATAGAGATACTTAGGTAGGTTGTAATTTAAATAATATTCTAGACACAGTTAAAGAGTTTGGAAGTTCTAAGCTTAGGATTTTTAACATTGTCATTAATATCCATCAACATCTTACTTTGTGCCTGTTCATACAACTCAGTGATAATTGAAGCTGGGATTTCATGATCATTAATGTTTAAGCTATCTGTTACCTGATGTATTCTAGTTAGCCAGCATGGATGATTGTTGCAGTAAAGGGATACTTGAACGTCATAGCATTTGTGTAATAATAAGGGGCAATTTTCAGATTTTAACATATCCCACTATTTAATAGCAGAAGCTTGCTGTCTATATATCAATGGGAATCTGCCCGTGTCTGCTAGTACAGCAACAGATGATGTTTGGTTTCTCACACCTAATAGGTTCTTAAGGAATTTGAGCTGTATTCTTTCCAGTACGTCTATCTCTTTATTTGGAAACCAGATTTCACTATCATAGTCCAAAATTGGAAAAATGTGTGTATCAAACATTTCAGGGCTTGTTTTAGGTGGAAGGTAGCCTACAGTTTAGTTCTTTCTTTGAGAGCATGCATGGCTATTTGCGATTGTGTGGCCCGGATGATCGTATATCGTATTATGTGTCTTCAAAGATTTACTAATGACGTGCCCCAGATATATATATGAGTCAACTATCTCTAAATTCTCCCCATCAATAGAGAATTGTGGGTTGTTTACATTTAGTCTACTCCTACAATTTGGATGAATAATCATTACTTGGCTCTTCTGTGAGTTAAGTAGTAAGTGCCATTTTTTTCAATAGTCTGCAAGGTTGTCTAAAAGTACCTGCATACCAGTGGCACTTTCAGAGACAAGGACTGCAGAGAGAAGATGTGTAAAATGATTCTCATTTATAGTGACTCCATGTCTTTTAAACAAAGTATTCATTCATATCTGAAAGATATAATTAAACAATTTAGGACTTAAAATTCTGCCTTGGAGGACGACATATGTGCTATCAAGACTTGAATTTATTTATTTATTATTTATTTAAACATATTTTGCATGGGTAGCACCATCAGCACAAGACTGTTTACATTTGGCCCATAAAATACAATAAAACATAATAAATAGTACAGTAATTTTAAAACAATTGATAAAATATTAAAACACAAAGTACATTAAAATATGTTGTTTAAGCTTAAATTTAAAATCAGTGTAATTATGTATGTCTTTTAAAAACGAAGAGAGATTGTTCCATGACATAGCGCCAACATATTGAAACGATCTTTTCGCTAACTGACTAGATACTGCAGGAACATATACATTCATTGGATGGCTTCTAGTATTTAGACCATTCACATCACAATTCATCACAACATCATTGACTAGATAAATAGGGGCAAGCCCATGTATACATTTATAAATTAAATTGATAGTAAAATATTGGCATCTCTGTTTGACATCATCCATTTCAAAGTTTTGACAATATCAGCACTTCTGCAGTTAACATAATCAAAATTATTAGTGACTAATCTTGCTGCATAATTTTGTAACCTTTGAATTTTGTAAATGTTGTATGAACTCGTTTGGCCCCATACACTTATAGCATAATCGATGCAAGGTTGTACAGCAGTTCCATATATTTTACCCATGACTTGTGATGAGACAATACCTTTCAATCTTCGCAGTCTACTTAACTTACTGGCAATATTTGAACAAAGTTTGTTTACATAAGCATTCCATAATAATTGACAATCGACTCAACTATTGAGTTGGTAGCCTTACCCTGAAGGACTAACCTTTTGTTAATTATAGATTCAAACACCTTACCCATACAAGCCATTAAAGTGAGTTTACACAGTTATCTGGTTCACTGAGACTGCCTTTTTTGTGGAGTGGTTGTATTATTCCTTCAGCCCACTTTTCTAGGAAAATGCCCTTCTCCCAGGAGTAATTAAATAATATAGTTGAAGGTTCAGATTGATAGTCTCACAAATATCTATTAAAGTCATTGCTAATGCTGTCTTTACCTGGAGGTTTTCCTGATTTTAGGGTTTTCAATTCTCTTTCTACCTCATGTAATGTAATTGGGGCATCAGTCATGGTGGGAGCATAGCTGGGATTGTTGTTATATATAACCATGTATTCCTCTATTTCTTTGAGAAAATGCATATCAAACTTTGCAAGGGCACTACATGGTGGCGATTGAACACTATCAAAGTATGTTTCAAAAGCACTAAGAAAGATATCACTAGCTACTTTTATTGAATTGTTTTTATTTAACCTATCCCAATACTTCCAGTGCTCCTGGGGGTCATTGCTTTCCGTTGTGCTAAGTTCTACCCAAAGTTTATTTTGATACTCTCCTTTCTTTCTTTGGGTTGTTGCACGATAATTTTTCTTTAGTGTAAATTGTATTCTGGTAAGGAGGCTGTACTGTTCAAGTCATTATTTTTTTAGAAGCCATTCAATGCATGTTTGAGTGTTTTGCACCCTTCATCAAACCATTTATTTTGTGGGAAGTTATTACAAATTGATTTCATGTACTTTTTAGAGAAGTTGTCTGAAAGAGCTGTATCAAGAAGTACATATAGGCCCTTGACTGCTTCATCAACTCCCATGTCTGTTATTACACAGTTTATGAATGAAGCATAGAGTGATACACACTGATCACTTACAACGGTCTGATTGAGACCTCTAGCAGTTTCAATATTGAAAATGTATCATACATTCAAAATTTTATATTTTTCTTGGAAATTGTGTCCAAGGCAACAGGAGTTGGTCAACACTGCCAAAATCACTATGTCTTAATCAGACTTCACTGCCTATTCTGTTTTTTGGCGAACTGACTGTGTTGGTAATCATGGATACCATTTAAAACACAAATCAGATCCCCACAAATATGTAATTTTGATATACCTAGCTTAAAAGCATGATAAATCAAGTTCCTCTAGTGGTTAGTATTTAAATCTTTGCTCACAGTTTGCAGTGGCTTTGGTGAAACTTGATATTACAACATATAGTTATGAAGTGGTAGCCAAGGCCTAAAATGTGTTTATTTACATAGCAACAGTTTGCAGTAAGAATGCCCAGTTCGACTAATTTATAATTTTATACCTAAATGCTCACACCTGGACCTACCAGAATAATGCAATGACAGCAGAAGCATTGTGAGCCAAGGTACTTGCCTTAACCTGCCACTATTTTGCGTATTGCCTTATTTAGACAGTATCAAATAAGGAATTATCATAAAATGAGCTAAAAAAACGTGAAATACACGTCAATTAATGATGTACAAATATTTGCCATGATATCATCATATGCTTTAGAGGTCTGTTCTTGATGTTTAAAGATAGTTATGAAACTAAACATTTATAATAGATAACCTAGGTTATAAGTTGGTTGCTATGGTAACCAAAATGTGTGTATCATTTCGGACAGAATGAAAGATGCCAATGACATAAATAAAAAGGTTCTGTTCTGGTTTTTTTTTGTGGGGTTTATAATATTAGGAGTGGATCTGGTCAATGATCTGTCATGGAATTGTCACATAAAGAACACATGTGGCAAAGCAAATAGTGCATTAACAGTCATCAGGAGAAATTTGCATGACCAAACCTAGAATATACATGCAGTGTTGGACCCTGGGGTAACTACTCCTATTTCGGCGGCGCACCTTTGAAAAAAAACCATTACCAATATGTGCACCTGTTGTTTTCCAAATGGTGATGTTTTCGGATAATCAAAACTTCGATGATTTTTTAATTTTATCCACATCACAAAAATATACTATCAGGTTTCAGTCAACGTAGTACCTTTCCAGTATTATTATTACTGAACACAGGGCGTTTTATTCTTGGCAATATGTGAATATACTACAGTATATTTAAGCGCACCTTTTGATTATTAGCAGAAGTCGGAAATGTTATGTTGCAGCTGGGACAAGCAACACATCAGTGTTATACTCATATCAAAATCATCATTTCATAATGATATGATTATCTCCATAACTCCTGGATGAGAGCAACCCCTCTTGCAGCAATGTCATTGTGATTTGGGCTGACATGAGGAAATAATAGTATTAAAAATGTTGTGCTGCCCGAAGTGTTTCCAAACTTTCGGAGGGCTTTGTAGGGCAACCACATACCTGGAACCCCCCCCCCCCTCAAAAATCCTAGATCCGCCTCTGCCAGGCTTGGGGTCAAGTACTGTACTTGGACTCAGTACTTGGACTTAAGTACCAAGTACTCAGTACTTGTACTTGGACTCGAAGCTGTTCAAAATTAAGTACTTGGACTTGTACTTGAAGCCATAGTACTTGCAAGTACCTTTCAAGTAATGGCAGGGTTCTACTGAATATGTGCCCAAATACTGATCATTTGTTGATTTGACAAAAAATTCTAACTTTATATATATATTATCTGACGCCAATTGGATCTTGACCAAAAAGTAAGAATGTACTTGTACTTGTAGTTGTAATTGTACTTGGACTTAAGTACTCAGATAAATAGCTGTACTTGGACTTTACTTGACCCTGAATTCTATATGTCTTTTGACTATTATTATTATACTTAGGGCCTACATGTATGTGGAACTCAAATCGGCATTGCCAGACCAGGAATTTTAGATTGCCCCCAATCTCTTTTATTTATCAAACTACATATGTATACACAGTCTTACATGTAGATATGGCGGTTTGAATATATCTGATTAGTATATTTTTTTTTCTCTCTAATTCTTTAGTTCATTGAATGAAAAAATAAAATAAAAATAAAAATTCAAAATTTCATGAAAATAATCTTTGCTTCCTTAACTCCTTGAAAATCTGTTAACGTTTCCCTGTAACATGTTATTTTCAGTTTTATGAGTGGATAGAAGGTTCAGGTGTGTGTAATGGGCTATGAAATGACAAACATAATAAAATAAAATCTATGTGTTATTTCCATCTGCATCTAGTCTATTAAACTTGGCAAAACTAGAACCATAACAGCTGAAATGATGAACAGGTAACATGGATATCATGACCACGTTAAACATCTTAGTCAAAAACAAGTCACATGTCAGCCTAGCCAAAGTGAAAATAAAGTTTATGAAAAATGTTCATAAAGTAAGATTGGCTTCTTCTTCTTCTTTTACACTAATAAAGATTCAATGGTGACCGCTAACTTTCCTGTAGGTCATACATTTTGCATTTTGTTAAGAAGTCATGCAAATGCTTTGGGAAATATAGCTTTTGTCCTTTTGATGAGAAATTATATTGACAATTTACGATAATTAAAAATTCTGTGAAGGCTGTACAGAAAAGCAAATGTTCTTCGATATCTGATTGTTTACAGAAATCCGTTTTTGAGCAGCTAAAATACTTCTGCCTTTTGTTTTTCTTTTTGTACTTAATCTAATGTAAAGCAAAATAACGGTTTATTTAATGCAGAAATGAATGCTGACCTACCTGAATGACAACGAATCAATGTCCTTAGTGTCGACGCAATTGCATTATATGCTGTGTTGAGTTGGCACCGCCGCGCCATATTAAGATGGGTGGGCATCTGAATAACAGGTGCACAAGACTTTAAATAGGATATATATATTTAGTCAATTTTATTTTTTACAGCTTGTAGTCAATGAAAGCAATCATGAATATATGGAATTCACTTCAGCTGTCTCTTGCTCTAGTGTTACTTTGCAAAAGACCTCAAAGGTCGTATGTCATTTAAGTAGAGAAAATCATGCCTAAGACAGTAACCGTTCTATACACGAAAAATATCGACAACCTGACCCAAAGCTTCGTAAACCGTGGGTATATAGGTACTTGGAGATTGTCATTTTGGCCAAGTTTCATGTAGTCAACATGTAGCCTGATGTCCCAGACTTCTTGCTAATCACGACAACAGGTGAAGAATAGGGACCCTTACAACATTGAAATGTGTACATGACATGGGTGTATCTCAACTTCACAGGAACACCATCTGCCAGATGAACACGATTCTAATAACCTTCAACCTTTCACAAATCAAGGACATTAGGGGAAACACAGACTTCCATTCACTTTGTAATGACTTAGCTATTTTTTGGTCTTTCTTGGTTAAAGTACCATCCCAACAGGAAGTGCCGACCATGTTCATCACTTCAGAGTCTCCAGTAGTGCATTGAATTAGTAACAGGCATGGAATAAACACAATTGCAATGTTTATAATGGACTGGCAAGCAATGTATCGGTTTTTTTCTGCATAATGTATATCCAACCAGATTATGTTTTTTTGTTGGTTTTTTTTTATAGATACTACACTTGGCAACATCGACAATGCGCCAGATAAATTTTGCATTTCAGTATTGGAGCACCTTTCCATTACACATGGAGGCAGTTTGTTTACTGCTTTTCATTAACTTTTTACACCGGACTTTCATTGCTAAATTGCAATGAAATCCAGTTTGATATGTAAGCATTAGAGCCAATGTAATTGTTGAGGAGCACTAAACGTCTGCTAGGTCAATTGGCATGCTTGTATATATGTTATCCAGAGAACCCAACTCGCAGACATCAGAGCAAGAGCATGAAATATCAACTGTTCAAAACCAATAAGATTAAGTTAAAACTTGACGTACCCAGCAAAACCAATTTAACCTGTGTGTTCGTGGTTAGTGAAAATGGCAGTAAATTCCTTCTATCTTGGGATTTGCAATTCTAGCCAATTCATATCCTAACATGCAAAAGTGTAGATGAAAAGTAATGCAAGCAAGAAAACCATGCATCGAGACATGGATGGATCAATATTTTCTTGTAGAACTATTCCATAGTTTTCTTGTTTAAAGCGTTAAGCCAAAATCATATTTGTTTTGTTCTAGCTTTGTTTATTTATCTGTAATGAGCTTTGCTGCAATGTACGTGACTTCAAATATTCTGAATTGTGTAATGTAGTGGCATTCAACAATTAGCACCACCGTAAGCACTCCAGTAACAAAGGAGAATCCTAATTGCTCTATCATAAAACACACTAGTCTATGAATATGAGTGTAGCAAATCATTGTTCTGATATCTGTAGATCGCTTACTTCTGCTTAAATTGATTAAAAGTCACTCAAGCAAGTAAATCATGAATGTCACAAGATATTTGAAATTGATTACGCTGCACTTCGTTGCATTTGGCAGTGTCGTTAAACCAGTGCAACTCTGCAGACAATGTGATTTCGTAACATTGCCAGATAGGCGTGAAAGTAGCGGCGAACAAAACTTAAAACTTTGTTGAATCTAACGTTGTGTCGTGTTATAAAGTAAAGGGAGGTGTGGTTTTGTATTCTCATGCTTAAAATAAACAAATATACATAGAAAAAATTCCTTGCTCTCCCACCAGGATCGCTGCTCGGCTTTCGCCCTTCGCTAGCGCCCCCTAGCGGGATAACAGGCTTAGCAGCCAATCATCCAGCACATCGATGATTTTTTGATCTGGTTGCATCCGATGGTCAGTCCACTTGACGACTGCAATACTCAAAATAGGCCCACCTGAATAATCCCCTTGTCCCTCCTGCACACAGCTCCAATAAGACACTATAAGGTACCTCAAGACCTCGTTACCTTACAAAGTTCCAGTCTCAACCTTTACTACTAGGCTGCAAGATCTTATACATACATGCATTAATAAGGCCTCTAAAAGTCAGTGACCAACACCCTAATAACCTTTAAATGATGATGGATTAGATCATCCCGTGTTCTGCTTCAATAATTCTTAAATACTTAATGTATTTTTATAAACTACCAGAGCAGGTACAAACACAGCATCTTGTATTAATGGTTTGCCCTCAGAAGTGTCCGGATAAACACAAGAGGGCGCCACATGATACTGCAAGAGAAGTTGTGAGAATGAACCATCTTGTGCAGTGTCTAACCCCAAACATTAGTATTTCTTATGTAATGTAATCTAATTTTCAATGCAAATGCCCAACTTAGGATGTTATCAAAAACATGGTGCCTTAAATTTGTTGATAAGTTATGACAACCAATAACTCTTGTTACTTTCGCAGGATATATGTTTGCATATAAATGTAAAGGTAATTTTTATAATTTATTATATGATGTGTTGCATTGAATGTGGCACTTAAGTCCAAAACATGTCTTCCATTACGTTGCTGACTAAGATTAAGGTGACTAACCTGATTTATGTGATATATATACTAGGATCCATAATAAATGCAGTACATAGTGGACGGAAATGTGACCAACAAATCAAATCCCAACTTTCTAGCTGATAAAAAAACACTTCCGGGCGAGAAATAAATTGAAGTTTGCTATATTCTTCATTGTAATTTCTGCTGCTTCTTTGTCACCATAACATATGGATATAATGATGAAAAGCGGGTTTTTATGGGTTAGGAAGTCGGGGTTTGACTTTTTGGTAACATTGATATGTATGTTGTGTTTCTCTATGACACTTTTGTAAACTATGATAAAAAAAAACCAAGTGGATATATATTTTGGTTTATAGTGTAGTAAAATGGTTATTGGCGGGGAAGGGGGGGGGGGTCAGAGTTCAAGTACAGCATATGCTGAAGATTGAGTCGATGAAGTACTCTCTTATTTGCAGAACATTTCAAATTGGTACCTTTTTGCCAAAGTTAACAACCTTTTCTCAGCAGCAGACGTCTTTGCTCACCTGGGATCTTTCAACCCCCAACTATATATCATTTAATTGTGGAGGATTCCTTTTAAGAGAGGGGTCCAATGGGAAGTACATCTGTCCCTGGCCTCCTGGAATGAATGAGTTGCTGGCCTTTATCTCTCTGTTCAAGTTGCTTGTATGCTGGATGTTGATTTCCTCTTTATACTCAACCTAGATAGTTTTCCTGTATTGTTCTGAGTGAGCAACATTAGTTAACTACCTCCTGGGTGCAAACTATACTTTAATTGCTCAATAACAGCAGTTAAACAAGTCAAACAATCAAACAAACTAGTAAATATGTGTGGAGTATAAGTTATCCCTCATAGTGAGTTAACTAATTTTTTTGATAATGTTAGTTACAGTTTGTAGAATTAATATGTGAATTTTTGTTCACTTGTAGAGTGAAAATTGCGCTTGATGGGTCATTGGTGACACGTCCACTTTTGATGACTCGTACTGGCATTCATGGCCTGGTTTTTTTTAACCTTGTCACTAATGACAAGGATTAGCAACAGTGACACCACCAGCCCTCTAGTAATAGAAAACTCAGGTAACAGTGATTGACCCATTCAATTCCCCAAGATGAGTCATAACTGCCTTATAAGTCATTATGAGATAGACCAGTTATAGTAAGACATATAGGAATGTGACTCTGAATGACTCGTCAATGCAGTTTTTAGTAGAAGAAGATAGGAAAAGTTTACACATCAGTTCTACCAACTGTATCTCCCTCCTTTTCTGAATATAACTAATACTTAACTCCTATTCTAAACCAATCATTTTCTGATCCAGAACCAAAGTTTTGTCATAGTCAATCTCACGTTTGGTATGGTCACCAACTGAGATGGAGTCTGAGAGGTTTGTCTCTCCTATATTTTCCTGGGCAGGAGTGCAGTCTTTTGGTGCATGCAACCAAAATTTGTCGTGATTTATGATGTTTTCTTACACCCCACCCCGACTGCCCCTTGCATGTAGGCCTATATTGTCACATGTCTCATTTCAAAATAGTGAAAACAACTGTTCAAAAGCCATTGAATTTGCTCAACCAGCCAAGAGTTTTGACCAACAGAGAGATTATACTGGGCGACTCTTCCAGGACAAATTAGACATTTTGCAAGGAAATAAAGGCATGGACCTAGAAATTAGGATGTGGAGTGGCCCACTCCAGGATTCAGAAAAGAAGGAAAAAATCCAGCCCTGATACTAACAATACATCAAAACAACATTTCCACTTGGCTAATGATGGCTTCAATTAATAACAAGCAAAATGGAACAACGTATTTGCCAATTTTAAACATGAACAAACTCTGAAGATCTGAACGCTACGATTTCCAATGATATCATAATTGGTCAGTATGGTACTACAAACAATAACAGGGGCGTATGTAGATATTTGGAAATGGGGAGGCCGATGAGGCCTGACGATAAGTGTAGGTTATGCAAGTGCCGAAGGTGCAAAGCTCGGCTCAGGTGGTCCGGGAATTTTTTTTAGATTACTGCAAAAAAAAGCATTTTTGGTTTTTCAGAAGCAAATGTTTTTCCATAATTCACTTGACATTTTCTACATAAACTTGTGGGTTAAAGGGGAGTTCACCATGCACTATGTAAACCAAGGTGTCAATTGCAATTTGTAATATTTGACTCGAGAACGATTGGCATATCTATATTTAAGTCTTGCAATATGATTAATTCAAATTCTCATGGGGAAAAACAAATGACAGGTAAAGTAGACCAAGCAAATACTGTACACTGCTGTAGTGCAGAAGATTACCTTTCCATGGTTTCGCTCAAGGTTACCAGGAAGACTATCTTTTTTAATTCATAATAGAGTGACATGACAGTAATTGAAATCTGTGTTGTTACAAATAACACAATACACATTCACATGCTTTATTATTTTGGTCTGCCCTCCATAAGCAAAAATATTTTTGCAAAATCTGAACAGGTATTATGGCTGGTTCCTGGTAGGGCAGGTATAACAGGCAGGCCACAATCTTCAGGGTGTCGAGCCCCACAACCTCAACTGGAAGCCTATGGCTGAACTACAAATGAGCATGGTTACAGACCCAGAACTGGAGTTTAAAGATCACATTTTATAACCGATCAGTTCTGCGATGCATCCAAGGAATAAGCTCCCAGAACAAGTATATACAATGTTCCACTGTCAGATTTCTCACATGAAATTCATATAGATAACCTGATTAGTTATTTTCTAGCTTTGTGTGGTTTTGTGCACTGCTTAAATGAGTAGTTGTGGGCTACTGGTCCAGAAAGGGCTTTATTCAGGGAGGAGGGTAGCACGAAATGCTATATCAAGGAGGGGAAGGCATCTTCCTACAGATTCCTTGTTTTATGAAGATGGGAGGAGAGCAGATTCATGTCGACTTATATCCCTGCAGAGCTGTACAGAGGCCATACAAAGGCTTTTTTTCATTTTTATTTTACAGGGGAAGGGCACTTTTTAATGACAAGTGGCAATGGGCAGGTAGTACCTGTGATATGTTAGGATATATGCATATGCCTGCGTATATCCTAACATATGACAAATTGGTTTTTTGTGCCTTGGTAAAATTAATTCTAACCAAATAGCACTTCGCAGAATATCGTCTGAACCGCACGCGGCCTTAATTTTCTCTTAATTTTGTTTTGGTTCACGCTAAGGGTGGGGGGGGGGGGGTTTGCATGGCCCAATGCCCCTTCCCTTAAATACGCCAATGACCAATATTTCAAATGTTAGGCCTGTTCAAATGAGCCTTTCTCAACTCCCTGGGGAATATGCAGCTCATTCATTGATGGAAGTGGGAAATGTTTGTCGGGGGAACTCTAAACCCAGTGGCCTGGCCACACAGGATTGGAGTAGCGCAAAGTTCATTACAATACATGAAATTAGATTTCAAAATTATACATACATTCAATCAGATCAATAACATGAATATCATATACTTTCAATTTTTATTAAAGTATGCATGATATACTTTTCTCTGTATTGACTAAATGGTATCTAGTTAAGATTGCACCCATCATTCCATTGGATTAGGGCATTCTGAAACTCATAGATCTATAGTTATGGGTATTGACAGTTGCTACACGAAATGTTGGCTATTGGCACTGCATAGGAACTATGGACGGTGAGGGCAAACTCTGGCGAACGGCCATCATTCGATGGCAGGGTCGTGAGATAGCTATTCACCTGGATGTATAGCCCAAACCCTAGAATCGAAGGCTTGCCCTTCATCGGGAAGCTCCAGCACCTGGAAGGTTTGCCTGATAAAGGAAGTTGGCTCCTTCAACTGAAAGGTTGGCCATGGTCAATGAGGTTCCCCTTTGCCAAATGATCGCCCCTTCATTTGAGGGTGCCTTATCATCCGCAGTGTCAATAGTGAAAAGCATCTGTAGCCACTTGCCTTGCCAATAGCCAACTGTTGTAGCCAGTGTATTTACTGTCAGTAGCCAAATTTATCTAAACAAAATCTGTGTAGCAATGTCATGGGGGGGGGGGGGGGGGCTATAGCATTGCAGACCTCCCCCTGCTTTTCAGTCAGGGGGACTCGGTTCCTCCAAATTCAAGACATAAATTAAACCAAACAAAACATTGATAATACATTCATTCAAACAAATTAAGTCTAATATGAATATGAGTGAACCATTTATAATTACAAATACATATAGGCCGATATCCAATATATGTAAGTCGAATAAAGAATTCAATCACCCACTACTAACCAAGGTTTAAATGAAAATAATATGACTTGCTAAAGATTTATAAGGAGAGGCCAATGAATGAATCGAATAAATGAACTGATTCTGTTTTATTTAAAATTAATAATCACAATATAATCTATATGAATGCATGCAGCTGCCATAATTAAGACAGCCTTAATGATCCCCTTAAGAGCTTGTTAAAAGCATGACTTAATAAATATAGATTTTTATTGACAGCAAATTTAAAATTGATACATGTGTCAGCATGACAAAAATGATCAATGGCAAAAAAAAAAAAACCTTGTCTTTTCTTTAAGAGCTTATATTGCTTTTGGTGATTGGGTTGTCAAATGCTCAAATATTACTGTGTATGTTGCTAGAGTTACTAATTAAATGGCCCAAATATTTGCATTAACTATTTATAATTTCTCATTATCAATAAAGAAGCCATGATTATCGTGGGCTTTATATTTGCCAGATTTACGGAAGATCATAACTTTGCTCTCCTGAGAGTTAATTATGAGATGCCACTTTCTGCAATAGCTTCAAGATCTTTTAATAGAGACTGCATATAGTAGATGAGTGAATGCGGTCCCATATATTGTTACTCCACAGGTCTGGTCTAGGTATTCGCACATGTCTGATAAATACAGATTAAACAGTTTTGGACTAACTATCCCACCTTGAAGAACGCCATGAGAACTATCAAAATGTGTCAAAAATTCACCATGCCATCTAAATTTAGCACTGGACATGTCAAACATATTTCGTATTATTTTTACAAGATTTCCGCCATAGGCTTTTTTTTTATCATTTTGAAATACAGAAATGATTGTTTGACAAAGTCAAAAGCTTTCAAAAAGTCTATAAAAGTTATGAATAGGGTTTAACAAATTGATTTATGGTAAGATATGATTGGGTCTAATATGAATACATTATTGCTAGTTCTGCAACCTTTACCAGAACCAAGATATACAATGCCTGCAGCTTCACTTTGGAAAACTAATCTCTTATTTAGAATGTATTCAAATATTTTGCCACATACATGTCATTAGAGTCAGGTTGCGATAATTATCAGGTTCACTATAACTACCTTTTTTATGCAGGGGTTGTATGATTTTATCCAGGGGTTGTATGCAGGGGTTGTATGATTCCCTAAGACCATTTGTTTTCCCAAATGTAGTTGAACAATACTGTAAGAGTTGAAATAAGTAGTCAGACAAATATTTGTAAAAATACTAATTCCATCTATTCCAGGGGCCTTGCCCAGCTGAAGGCTTTTCAGTTCAGTCTATACCTCACGTATTGTTATAGGGTGATCAGTCATGTAGGTACTAGGATTAGTGGGACTGTTGTTAAGTTTTAGAATGAACTCGTCTACATACTTGCAAAGTATTTTTCAAAAAGTCAAGAGATATATCACTGACAATTGAGAAACTGTAATCTATCCCAGTATTTCTAGTTGTCACATGGGTTATTCATTTGTTAAGTGCTTGTGGTTTTTGCATTCATCATCATACCATTCATTTTTAGGAAACTTATCAGTTGAAGCCTTTTGATATTTTTTGGGGCAATTTTCAGTTTCTAGGAGAGCATATACAATTGTGACTGCATCCGTAACTCCTTTGTCAGTGATTATGCATTGCTCCCAATTTGTGAAGATACAAGACCAACCACAGCATCAGCTTTAAAGATATATCTATAAAACTTACTGAGTAAAGACATGCTGGCTTTGGTGGGTTTAGCATGTTAGTTGAGACATCCCTAGCATTCAACTGTATCGAAAATGATAAAGGTCGATGATCAGAATTTGTATGAGGTGGCTCCGGGTCGAAAGTTAGCAAATTTTCATAAAGCTTAGAGTCACAGATTTAGTATTCAATAAGGCTTTTACCACAAGGAGTGTAACTAGTAAAACTTCCTGTGCTCTTATTTTCCATGACAGATTTACAGAGCTCACTTAGTTCCTTACCATAGCAGTTGCGTTTACTTTCATCAGAATAATTGTTATGCCTGGGAATAGTTCCATAATAGTTTTTTTTTTTAACTTATGAGAAGATCCCTAATTTGTCAGTAATGCTTTCAAAAAATCATAATCAGCCAGAGCAGGTGACATCCTGACATATAGTCAAGCTAACAATAATGAACTAATAAGGCACCGTAGTTGATCTGAGTGGATGGACATAAATGTTAAATGATTACTAGCCCACATGTGGCCAATTACAAGACATGATAACAGAGGAAGCCAGACAGTGGTGATAAAAAGTGTATGGAAAGCAATTGACACATTTGGTGATTTCCTGGCACTGAAAGGTGAATTGTGATAGGAAGATAACTGATGATAAAGTGCAAGATTGAATCATAGCCAAGTGAAAATTAAGTGGGAACTATATGTGTGTGAATCTGATACACTGACACATTATAAACAAACAATATGCAGTAATGCAGTAATGACCACTTATACATATAAAAACATAGGCTGCACTGCAGCTAAACCCTCAGCGAATCTTACATTGGACACACGCAACATTAAAATTGTTAAGTGTGCATCCGACAGGCAGGAGGGTGGGCGTTACACTTTCATTTCCAGAGCAGAACTCTAACACACACTTCCGTTCCTAGAATTGAAATCTTACACTAATGCACTTAGCCTAATGAAATTTTCTACAGTAACACTTTATATGGCCTAGTGGTGCCTTGTGATAGCATATCTAAGCTATGTTTTACAAATTTGGAAAATTTTATTTCTTGAGTGTTTATATAGTGTGTGCGATGAACCGAAGCAATTGCCACTTGGCCTACATAGCCTCCTATTACCCTATAATTAGAGTACAAGATGTTCTATTTTTTGAACTCTTGAATTTCTTCATTTGTTCATTAAATTCTGTTAAGTGTGAAATATTACAGTGTCCCCATGGATTATTACAATGTCTGATAAAGTCTTACTTTATTTTTGTAAAAAGTAAGGCCTGTATTAAGTCTTACATTGATGCAAATATAACATCCACATTGTAATATTCAGATGACTTGGTAAATATGAATGAATAGAAATTATGAAATTTTAAATACACAAGAACTACGTTTATTTTATTCTTAATGGCCAATACCCTGATTGTTTTTTGGACGATGAAATTGAAAATATTTGGTATATATTACTATATTAGTGGTCTTATTTTCATGTGTGCATGATATTATAATGTCTTACATAGATCTTACTTCATATGAAGGTAGACCCTGTATTAACAGCAATCCATTCTGTTCAGAGTAAAGTCAGGTGAGCATAAAAAGTATTGTCTATCCTTTTCCTGCCATTTCATTGTTCAGTTTCAAAGATTTTATGCACAATAAGGAGCATTCAGTTTGCTAGAATTATCAACACAATAGCATGTTGCCTTAACTAATCTACAACTAAGATCATTATTTATATGTTCAAAATAGTCATATACCCTGCAAACACGAAAACTTTTGAATTATATTAGCACTCACTCATTGGGACAATATTTGACTACAATATTTCCAAAACAGATTGTATAAATGTTGAGACAACATTGTATAATATAATTTACATGGTTAAACTATTTTGATAATGTTTTGTGATGATATGATTTTTAATATTGCCGCAGTCATTTCTAGTGTCCACATTTTTATATTGTTACATTATGCTCAAATGATATTGCCACAACATAATTTGAATGATAATGTGGATGTTGTAAAAATATCTGTGCCATACTTTTAATAAACACATTGCAAGGAAGATTTTGTTCACCAAATGAAAATGTGTTCTGCCATTATTTCTATAATATTTTGTTATAATATGATTAATGATGTTTCTGCAACTATTTCTAGGTCCACACTATCATAATGTTACATTATGCTCAAATAATATTGTCACAACATCAGGTAAATGATAATATGTATGTTGCAATGATGTCTGTGCAGTATTTGAAAAAATATCATTAAAAACATTGCTGCAATGTTTTTATTCACATTATGAAAATATTAATTAAATTTACAAGTGCCATCTAGCAATTATATTCATCCGGTAGCCATTTTTATATGGAGAGAGTTTTCAAGTCTCAGCAACAAAATCCAGGAACATCTGCGAAATAGGTTGGTATTTTTATTATTTTTTGTAGCGTTGTCAGTGATAAGTCATTGTAGAAAACATATGCAGATTAATTCCCTTTAAAATGTGATTTTTTTTTTTTTTTTGTCCAGTCAGCCCCTAAAGAATTTGCAGCATCATAAATGGATGGCAACAAGGTCACTGATGTCATGCAAATGTAAATAATATATCTTATGCTGAGTTTCAAAAGGCACCACTAGGCCACATAGAGTATAACTGTACGATATATCGTTATTAGGGTAAGTGCATTAGTGTTAGAGTTCTGCTCTGTGTTACGCCCACCCGTCCGTCCGCCCACCCGTAATGGTTTGCCATTAAGGAAAATTTGTCAAATAAAGTTCAATCACCTGACCCGAAGTAGGATGGAGGAACAGTACAGTCACTTACACTTACACCATGCGTGTGAAACTAAGTCTTTCATTTTAACTTCTTTCAAAATTAAAGAAAATCCTTTGAAATGACAACAAGAAGTTAAATACAGAATATGAGCTATTTGAGCAATATTATATTACAAAGTGATCAGTGGCCACTCATTTAGTAAAATACATCCTTTCATAGTATAATTGCCAACTGTTACGATACATATCATATTAACACTTTAAAGTCATAAACTTCACATTACAATCAGTTTTAAGACCCATAAAAGTGGATTAAAATCCAAGTCATCATGACGCTGGGTACTCTGAACTCGAATTCAGACATAAAGGCAAAACAATATAAAACTGCATTCTGTATCAAATATATTCTGCTTTAAAATGACCAGGCTTCATGACTTCTTCAAAGTGGGCAGAAAATCATGCACATAGGCTGCTTCCTTTGTCTGAGTTTTCTTGGAATATTATATTGCAAAGAAGCCTTATGAACACCCATGTGACAGAAACTAAAAGGGAATTTATTCATCATAAAAGAATCCTACTAAGTTTATGACCACTCTAGAACCCAAGCTACACAATTTACGCACAGATATCATAGATATTGTAGATTTAGTGGTGGTGGTGGATTAGGGCTTTACGTCCTGTATTTCTGCACCTGATGGGCTAATTAGGACAGTTAGGGACCATGGCAATGAGACAAAGGATGAAACAGCCATCCAACATATGCTCGACCTGGAATTGAACCCAGGACCAAGTGGTTGGAAGCCCAGCGCGCTACCACTGAGCTAGGTCCCCACCTAGATATTGTAGATATTGTTAGTCTTTTTTCTTTAAATAATTATATATGACATTGCATAAACACCCTTCCCCCCAACAAGGTTATTTGATGTAAGAAATCAAATAATTTTTATCTGGCTTCATGTCATCAATTGGAAAACATCAAAATAAGTTCGACTCCCAAGGTAAGAACATGTGTGAACAAACATGTTGAACTTATCAGGAGACATTGATAGGTGGTGAAGATTTTGCAGCTTATCATGCATCGATAAACTGTTCTTGGCTCTCCACTGCAAAATCGATAATATTGCGCGTCTAAGATGATAGATATGTAGTAGGAATGTGGTGTAAAGGACTGGTGTATTTCAAAAGACCACCACATTAAGACAATAATTGACCCCCTCTGAGTGGTCAAGTGCCAAGATAACTGGTCAGATTTACAGGTAATCACCCTTTGCTGGCAACAGAGTCATCACAGTTTACAGACAACTAAGTTCATAAAATATTAAAAGAGGTGCAAGCTGATGGGTTGATGATGGTGATACCTGAGAAGGGTTCAGTGAAATGATACTTCCGCCTTCCGCAATGGTGGCCATTAAAAAGAAATCGAAATACCTTGTATGACCTTAACAGTGGTAAAATTTGAAAGTACCCCAATTCACGGTTGTGACAGGGTTTAGGGGCCTTAAAGGAGATTTTGCACATGTTTTCATAAGAAATTCAGTTACTAATTCAAATTAATGAAAACAGTAGAACACATGCAACAGATTTTATGCAATTCAAAAATTTCTTTAAGACGTAGCGATGTTCTTAGTACATGTCAATGTGGCAACTGCATTTTATGTAAAAGAAACAGCCTGTAAAATTTAATTTACACAATGTTACCAACTCATCTATTATTTCATTTGTAAATATTTCACCTTGTTTTTTGTCACTATTTTCTGTCGGCGAAAGGCTTTTATAGCTTATGTTTTATTGTTATTTGTATCACCAACGACTTTAAATAATTATCTTATCTTTATCTTATCTTACTAATTTGGGCCTTTGGAGGGGAGGGGGGGGTTAATTCTGACCTTATACCTTCTTCTCTGGCTACGCCCGGTTAACGCCCCTGTCAATGATCACTAGGCCTGCCTACCAGGGCATGGATTTGATCCGACTATATGGAAAGTTGGTTGCACTTTTTTGAGTATAACTACTGAGGAGCAGACAGTTTTACATTAGCGATGACTGAACCAGGGAGACAAGAGTACTCTTGTCTCCATGACTGAACAAACCTTGGCCAACTTCCATTTATAGAACAATAAGGACTGAGATTGGCACCAAATTAGGCAATTTCATCCAATGTCGATGGTATATGACTTTAGTACTGTGACTTTTAAACAATGATTATCATATGATTATTGGCTTTCTGGCTTTTGTAGCTGGAAATTCCTTTAATGTTAGGCTAATAATCCAATCTGATATCGAATAACTAAATATTTGATTTTGTCGATATTAAAGGCCATGCCAGCTGTCTAGAAGACCAGCACCAGGACATTTTTTTATGCCCGCCAACAACCACTTTGCAGCTTCTTTGGGGGCCAAAAAGCGCCACACGAAGCTGCAATTCAGCATCTCTACGCAGAGCCCGGCCAGAAGAGATTCACATTATTTCTTCATCATCAACAGAAGACACTACAACAACATAAGGATTTTTTCGTCAATATAAAGGTAATGTAGAACCTTAATTTCTCACGATGTATTTGATCTTGTGTTGAGTGTTATCATTTCTCATTTAACGTAATGTCATATCCGAATTAGTTGATCACCCACCAAATGGTAGCACATCGTGCAAAGTATATTTTTATGGCAACTAAGCATGGTATTTTTGATTTGCTTTGTTTCCAATATGTCAGAATAAAGACTTGAACCTTTGAGACTTAAATATATAAACGATTTGGAATGCTATCTGGGATTACTTCCCTCATGCATCCATAGGACCAATTGAAATCAACTTGAATCTAACACAGCTAGACAACTTCTGCTATACAACGCTACCTGCATGCCACTAAACGGAACTGTCTGGCTATAGCTGGCTACTCTAAGCCGGATCTTAAAGTACATATTTATGACATATTACATAAATTTCTTACATTTGCCAAGTTTATATTTTTTTCAGCAAGCCAACTATAAGCTAGGAGTATACAGAAGTGGCTGGCTTTAGCCAGTTATAGCTACAGCCAGGAACAGGTTGCTACAGCTGTCTAGAGTCAACCATATTTTATGAAACTAACTATATAATACATCATTTCCAGATTAATTAACGATGCTCCTAAGCCAACTGAAGATCTTTGTCCAGATGTTGTTTCTGGCTTCTGCAGCAAAAAGAGGCAAAAACAACACACTGTACATGGGCCAATCTGGCTCTTGGACCGGTCCCTTCTCTCCGGACAGGGACATTGCTTGTGGGTTCATCCTGGGGATTGAAACAGTCAAAGCCAAACAGATACTACCTGGTTATGAGTTTGAGTATCAGGTGAGTCAGATTTGATTATGTGTTGGCAGTGTTTGGATGTAACTCGTGGTTTGGTTACGCAATTTCGTCACAAGCTTTATAGGCCAATATCATTGACGTCCTCTGGTGTTTAGTTTCCAGGTCATGTGAATTCAGGACTCTCACTTGCTGAGAGATTCAAATGACGTTCCCTGGAATATAGTTGCCAAGTCTATGAAGTTGGCTGTAAATGACTAATCTAAAGTATACTGAAAAGAGTATATGAGTGGTCGTCTAGATTATCTAAAATCATTCATCACTCTTCTTTTTAAAGGGAGTCCTTAGTAGTTTCTGTGATGGAGTAACACAAAAGTAACACAAAAGTACTCTGCCTTTGCATGGGAATAGCAGCGGCTTGTGACCCATGCATGTGACATTAGTGTGCTCAAAGAGAGAGCACTGAAGTAGTGGGGAGGGGGCCACTAAATTAAACTTGCTACAACTTCTGGCTCACATCTAATTTGTATATACCCTTCCTGTAATAAACAATTATTTGGCCAAACAACTTACGGAATGGCCAGAGCTTCTCATAACAGCATGACATCACATCAGCACTTCCTTAAATCTCATGTCTTGTTAAAATTTAGTCAGTTTGATTGAATGCTCTATAACGCCATTCAATCCCATGCAGATAAGAGTGACAATAACATGTAGCTTTCCTGTTGTAAAAGCAAGAGCTGTGTGGAGTAAACAAATTCTTATCTGCTATCTTTAAATTTCTTGATGCCGAATCCCCCTGTGAACCTTCATAGATGTTTTACATGTTTATTGTCAGATAGTCGAGCACTCATTATATTTATCACAAATGAAATGTTCATATGATATCTGACATTCTAACATCATCTTTTGTTTTATCTGTTAAGGCAAGGGATTCTAATTGCAACTCTCGTCAAGGAATGAAAATTGCGATAGACATGTGGCATGCCATGGATGACTTGGATGTCTTATTTGGTGATTCGTGTAGTATTGTGTGTCAGCCATTAGCACTCATATCTGCAGCTTGGAACATCCCTTCAATTTCCAGCTTCTGCACCAGTGATGCATTGTCAGACACCAAAACCTATCCAACATTTTCAAGGTTAATTGGTGGCTATTCCACCTACATGCCAACAATTTCTGCCGTAGCTCAGACATTCAGCTGGACCCGAGTTGCTATCATTACAGTAACTGCTGATGTGTATAAACTTATGGCTGACTATGGCAAGCAGTACTGTGAATCAAAAGGCCAAGAAGTCATCTATAAAGTTATCGAACCAACTGTCATACGTGAGAATGGCAGAGACATCTTACTGACAGACCGACTCGAGCAGATGCGAAAGCTCGTCAAGGAACTCAAACAAGTGGTCCGCTTCTACATTTTGCTGATGTACACCCAAGATATCAGGCATTATCTTATCCTTGCGCATGAGGAAGGAATGTTGAATGGTGACTATGTATTCCATGGAACAGACATGTATCCAACTTATGATAAAAATCCAGTCTGGCGCGCTGACCTCACCGACACCTTCCTATTTCAAGGTTACTTCGCAGTGGATGTGTCCGTTGATAATGATGACTTGAGAGCATTTCAGGAAAGGTGTTTTGCAGTTGCTGACTCTCCTGTTTTTGCTGATTTGGAAAAACCTCCAAGTGCAGATACAGTTTCTATTCATGCTGGTAGGAGATTCAATTGTTTTTTATTATCTGACCACTACTAACCTACAACTTGGTTGTTGTCTTAAATTTGTATGCAATTAAATCTGTATACAATCTAAAAACTGACTCTCTGTAAGTCAGGTTGTTCAATGCAATTTCAGTTTTGTACAGAAAGTAATTGTAACTGAACGCTGTTAATTCATGAAGAACCACATGTAAAATTAACCATCACTCCATGAAAATTAAGGTATCATGCAGGTTTTGCATGGAATCATTCAAAAAGACAAAACGTAAATGTAATTTTTACAATTCAATTTATATTAGATTCTACAAAAATATAAATTAGCAAAAAGTATTAAATAAAGCACTGGCCTACATATGCTTTAATAACATTTTCAAATTGTAGTCATGAAACACGACTCAATTGTGATGTGGGCGCTTGCTGTGAACAAAACCCTAGAACAGGGATATGCTGCAGATGATGGCCTGCGTGTCACCCAAAACATTTACAACATGGACTTCAATGGACAAACAGGACGTGTCATCATTGACCAGAAGGGCGATCGCTACCAGAATTATGTTGTAAGCAATGATTCTTTGTCTTCTAACTTCTATTAAATCCAAGCAGCAGCTTTGTGATCTGGTTATGAACAGGTCAGCTCGTCTACAGGTCCAATTTCAGTCAGCAGGACTGGTCCGTAGCCAGCTGCTAGCGTTGGGTGGGTCTTTTTCAAAAAATATCGACTTTTGATACAAATTTTAAAAATAGCATTCCCCGATGTGGACCAGTGTGTGGACATGGACCCCAAGTTGGATGGGTCGAACGACCCACTCGACCCCCCCCCCCCTTTTTGGCTACGGGCCTGGGACTCAGGACTTGCTTTATGAGCCAGGGCAACATCAGAGTGATATCAAGAAGGTGTTAGTTTGTAGTATTCACATAAGTCTTGTCTGGTATCTAAATGTTAATGAATTATATATATATATATATATATATATATAGTATTAACATTAAACATAACATTATCAGTACCTCTAGAGTCCTATCTCCTGTGACATTACCTTCTTCTAAAATTGCGTGTAAGAGGTATTTACTAACATCACCGAACTTAGTGTTCTGTAGCCAGTGTATGGAAATGCAGCTTGAAATTTAAGTAGAAACTGCAAAATCATGCTCTTCAAATCAAGTAGAATATTAAAAAGCTATTCGACATCATCATAACAATGTTAAGTAAGCTTTAGTCATTACGACCAAAGATAGACATGACCTTCGTCTATACTGACTAATAACTTGTTAGGTCAAAATGGCTGTGGTGGAAAACCGATTCTGCACACCAGAAAAATGCTAGGGCGGAGGCCTAGCTCAGAGGTAGCGCTCTGGGCTTCCAACCGCTGGGTCCCGGGTTCTATTCCCGGTCGAGCCTAAGTTGGATGGCTGTTTCATCCTTCGTCTCATTGCCATGGTCTCTGCCTGTCCTAATTAGCCCAATTGGTGCAGAAATACAGGACGTAAAGCCCTAATCACCCACCCACCCACCCACCAGAAAAATGCTGAGATATCACGAAAAAAAAATTCAATGCATAAATGTTTTGCAAAGCAGATACTGATACAGCTGTAGATTTTATCCTAGCTCCTACAAGGTTATCAAATATCCAACTAGTTATCTGAAGGATATTAATAATCCTGTAATATCAAAATATATCTTATATTTTCTTGATATCTATGATACAGGTGGAAATGATCCAAAATGGAAAGCCATTACCAGTTCTTAAATGGAAAGCTGCAGAACAGCAGATGGTGAAAATTTACAAACCAGAGAATGAGTCTGACTGGTCTGGTATTTTGTGGCCTGGAAATGCGACGGAAGTTCCAGAAAATTCACCGCCATGTGGTTGGGATGATGAACTGTGTCCCGAAGAAGAGGCTAACAACATCCCCACCATCGCCGGGGTATCCACAGCTGTCGGAGTCATCCTTCTCCTTGTCATTGTATCATTGGCTCTCATGCGAAAGTTCCTGTAAGTCACGTTGTGAACTCTTGTGTGTTTTCATGTAAATTTAAGTGGAAACCATTACCACTGTTACTAATATGTGGAACCTTCAGTCAAACTTGTATGTTATATGCACTCTTTTCAGGCTGCAGCCACGTTTGAATTTTTGCCTCATTGACCTCTTTTTGCACTCAGATATAGTATTGTGATGTCGTCAGTAGACAATGGCCATGGTGAGGTCACAGAGTGCAAGAACAATGGAGACGTAATGATGTCATAATATATGACGTGATCAAACAACTCAAGAATATACTCTTCAAAATAAGAGCTAGCCATCTTTGTGATAATTACAACACTTTGTGTATTCTTTCATTGAATACTAATGGGAGTAGGAGGGGTGCATGAGACTCATTGTCATAATTTCAACATTTGTGATAGAACTTCAGTATCAATATCACTTTGACCATTTTATGGTGTAACATCAAAATGCACTGTTTTGCAATGATATATTCTGTACAAAGGTGGATGACTCTCATATGCTTACACAATACTCTGTTTCGTGTAAAAGAACAAACGGATTTCAAAATATTTGGAAACTCCAAAATTTCAACATTCGTGATATTAGAAGACAGATATTTCAAACCAAGTTTTGGAGCAAACCTGATTTTGCAGATACGGAGATTAGATGAGTTGTTTCATTCCTACATTTATGATTTGTTGTAAAAATCATGTGTGTAATTCTTTGTTGAACTGGAAGCTAAGGAAGTTCTTTGAATATATTATATAGTGGCTGAGCCGACAGTCATATCTGTTACTCTATTCTGCATTCACTGGAGACTTCTGATATCAAACTCCTGCAGGAAAACCATGTGTGAGAGTTGGCATAGTCAAAATGTGATGCTTGAAAACTACTTTGTCTAAAAGGGTTGGACTGGTGAGCAATGCTCTTTGGCCCAGTCGGTAGAGGCGTTGGAAAGGCTGCTACACTAGATGGTGGAGAATCCAGTCCTCTTTGGCCTGATGTAAGGGGTGCGGGTCCCACTTGTGGTGCGAGGTTCAAGTGGTCATTGATCTTTTGCTCGTTTGGTGGAGGTGTTAGAAAGGTTGCCGCACTGGACAGTGGAGAATCCGGCTCACATTGAAAGATTGCCACACTAGACAAGCAAGATGAACTTTCATCCATCCAGGTTTTTACATCTGATCCAGCAGGCATTCACTGAGTGGGAACATTGTTTCCCTTTCACTACTTCTGTTGTTGGAAGGGTAGTGAAAAGCAAGATATGATCTGCATATCCATAAACTGAGATGTGAGCTATTATATCTTCTATGATGTTCGCATATGCCAGGTACAGGACTAGCTGCAGGGAGTATATACATCAGTGCATCTTCTCATGAAATCACTAAGATAGCAACCAAGCTGTTGAAAATTCTGTTTTTAAATCCTAAAATATTTCCCTTTAGGTATGAGACAAGGCTAAAGCAAGCAGCATCATACATCCTGCCTTGGAACATCGTTGAAGTTCAACCATTTGAAAGTGAATCTGGCAGAACCAGTAGGGCCACATTGCAGTCTGCAGCAGTTTACCATACAGAAACTGTCCGAATTAACAATGACTTGGCTGCTGTGAAGAGACTGGGGATGAAAGTGGTTGACTTCGCTGATCGTAGTGTTTTACATGAGTTGAAACACATGAAGGATACCAAGGTAGTTATTACTCTCTCACGTTTACTGTTCGCATTTAATCACTTCACACCAAATTTCCAGTTTATATCTCATTTTGAATAAAGATTATCGAGATAGTAATGCTACCAGTTTAATATTATTAAATCTGCACTATATTGCAACAAACACTGTCAGAAAAATATTTATTATAATCATCTCACTCATCTCACCTCATCATTTTCATGTAACTAATGGTCTCAAAGAAACTTTAAATTTAAGTTATGTCCCCAGTCATCATTATTACCAAAATAATGTTTTTTTTTTTTAAATTTCAAATAAGAAAATAGTAATTGACAAAAAAAAAACTGAACGTATTCGCATGCAGCACAGTAGTTAGACTGGCTGCCAAGGAGTACCTTTATAAATCAATTATAAGAGTATTTTCAGCATGACAACATCAATGCTTGCATCGGTGTCTGTTTGGAAGTGCCAAATGCTTGCATCTTCATGCAATATGCTCAGAGAGGAAGCCTACAAGATGTCCTGTCGTTAGATGAGGTGAAGCTGACATGGGACATCAAGCTGTCCATTGCCAATGACATTGCTTGTGGATTGAAGTTTCTCCATTCAACAGAAATTGGTAATGGCCACACAGTGTTATTTGTACAATGTCATGCAACTCAAATATTCTTTAAATCAACACTAAGCACAGAAACATATTCTATTATGATTTTTCAGAATATCATGGACATCTGACAAGTAGGAACTGTGTCATCGATGCAAGATGGGTCTGTAAAATAACTGATCATGGGTTGATGTATTTGAAACGTGCTAGTGGCCAGGAAGAAGGTAGTTTGCTTCAGAGTAATAACGACCTTTGGACTGCCCCAGAAATTTTACGGGTGCTGCCCAAATTAAGAAGAGGCTCGAGGGAAGCTGATGTTTATAGCTTTGGAATAATCATCCAAGAAATAGCTCTGGAGGGGCCACCATATTGTGAAAACCACCCAAACCTGGGAGCAGAAGAGATTGTCGAAAAGGTTTCAGCTGGAGAATCGCCTCCTTATAGACCAACTACTAACCAAGGTTAGTATATTCCTGATATTTTAGGCAAAAATCTTTTGAAACTCATTCAAGTTGAATATAAGTAAATTGGTAGACTGTAATAATATGACATTTTGTAATGCTTTTCTGAGAGTTTGATCAAATTATCTTTTTCATAACCTGTGACTTTGTCAGACCTTTATTTTGCATGAAACTAAACGAGGAAATCCCCTACCCAACTAATTAAAGATGTGATATCAAAAACAGTAGCTTTAATTTTGTTTACTTTTGAAATGAAATTCAGAATATGTTTAGTTGCAGCCCCTGATTCAAATAGCCAGTCCTGGTGTGACCTTATGGCGCTGTGCTGGAATGAAATTCCTATTGAGAGACCTAGTTTTGGGAAAATTCTTGCCATCATAAAAGCATTAAATAGTGGGAATGAACTAAGCTTAGTTGACAACATGATCAATCGACTTGAGAGCCACACACAAAACTTGGAAGAAATGGTTAATGAAAGGTAAGTGCTCTCATTATGGTACATTAAAATATGTCATGTTAACCTATGTAATTCTTGGAAACCTTGTTGACAAGAAAATCAGATAATCATAATATGCAAAATCCACCATTCTAGAACACAAGCACTTCATGAAGAGAAACAGAAAATGGAACAGTTACTACTTGAGCTTCTGCCCCGCAGTGTTGCTGACAGTTTGAAGGCAGGACATCAAATCCAACCTGAGTCATTTGTAAGTGTCACCATTTTCTTCTCCGACATTGTGTCCTTCACCAGGATTTCTGCAGCAGGAACACCACTTGACGTCGTGAAGATGCTCAATTTAATGTATACCATGTTTGATGATGTCAGTGCACAGTTTGATGTCTACAAAGTGGCAACCATTGGTGATGCATACTTTGTTGCAAGTGGGGTGCCCATAAGGAATGGTGATCAGCACGCTGTGGAGATATCCAAGATGGCACTGAAGTTGCTTGAATCAGTCTCCAATTTTCAAATCCCTCATTTGCCAGCAGAGACTTTGAAATTAAGGATAGGTCTCCATTCAGGATCATGTGTTGCTGGTGTAGCAGGCGTTAAAATGCCACGATACTTGTTGTTTGGTGATGCCATCGACATTGCATCATGCATGGAAGCACAGGGAGAAAGCATGCGCATCCATGTCAGTCAGACTACAGTTGACCATCTTCGCAAGGCTGGTGGATTTGCTGTTGAAGAACGTGATAAATTTGAAATAAAAGGACTTGGTTACACTATGACCTACTGGCTGAATGCTTATCTGTGAAAGAATAAAACTATTGTTAGTTGTATGGTTACGCTATTGACATTGCATCACTGACTGATACACAGGGAGACAGTGCCATCAGCATTCATGCAATAGTTAATCATCTTGGTGACAAACCTGGAAAAAGGCAATTAAGAGCATGGATAACATGAATACTTAGATTAATTCTTGACTTTTCAGTACATTAAATTCACAATGTATCTGGTTTATATTATTTTGGTCTAAAATGCAAAACTTCTGTTTTATTTTTTCAATATATTAACCTCCATTTTCTACACCAGCTATTAGGTGCAATCAGTTGCTGTACTTTCATTTGGTGCAAGAAAATCCAGATCGTCAGCCTACAAGAGTGCTGTAACCTGAATGTCATTTAGTGAAATACCTAACTTAAGCTCATTTAATAACCTGACTACATCATAAACATATTAAGAAAATAATGTTGCTGATAATGTGTCACCCTGCCGAAATCCTGAGGTAATCTCTAACCAAACCATACAACTATTGTAGTCTACAGTAACAAATTGCTATCTATGAAATCGAAATGGTTTTGGAAGCCTACAAATGCACAAAAAGTACCTAAATTATCATTTATTCTATTTTTTGCAATCGATATTAGAGAAGAAAAAAAGATCTTGACAACTTCTATTAGACCGAAAACCATTCTGTTCATCAACAACTAATCTATTTTCCTCAATGTATTTAACAAGTCTTTTTTATTAAGAATCGCTGTGTAAAACTTATATATAGAAGAGAGTAGACTGATGCCATGGTAATTTAGAGGAACATGTGGATCTTTTGAACTGTTTTGAGAAATTTGGCAAATATATGTTTTTCTCATACACTGCCTATAAAAATTTCATCAAAAGTGTATTGCACACTATTTGATTGAGGGTTCAAAAGCTTACAGACACTATTTTTCCAAAGAGAAAGTACCTAAGTTTGATGAGATGTTCTAGTGCCAATATCCCCAGAGCAGTAAACAGAGAGTGGGATTCCTGAGGTTTTATAAGGCCCCAAATTCTTAATATAATTTCAAACATTATTTTGGTTTTTCTGTCTCCATTTTTTCCTCGGTGTTCTACTTGCACCTCTTTGATGATTTCTTTCTTTTTTGCGCAGAAATTGTTAAATTCCTTTTGTTTTTTCTTAAAGGTTTCCCTATCCTCTCTCTTTAGTTCACTATTATATCGGTGAAAAACTTTTTCACAATCCCTCATTGCAGACCATTTTCCAGTCGATTCTTTGACCCAAAAAGGCTTAAAATACTTAAATTTCTCTGCTCTACTTATATAGTAACTGCAAGTCCATTTGTTCACAAATACTTGTGCAAAGTGTGTCATAAACATCATTTGGTGAATTTTGGGACATTTCTGAATTTAAAACATTAATCATAATTTCAGTTTTTCTAAAAAAAAAATGTTAAAGTCAGGGAGTAATTTGGTATATCATCAAAAACATACTTTCTTATAGGCTGATTGTTAATCTCACAATTCGTCTTCATATTTCTAATTTCATCATTTGTGAATGTATTAGTTGATTAGGAACATCGATTGATAATACAATAATTGCATGATCAGGTACTTTGCATCTATACTTGATACCTAACATTGAATATTGTAAACATGTAACATATCATTTGAGTTCATAACTTCAAAGTTCACACAGCAATATAGTCAACAAGTGGTATTCGTACAGTCATTTGCTTCTTTGTTAATTCTGCCATTCTGCCATTGATATCACACATATTGATCTCTGGCAAAAATTCTACAAAGGCATTCCCATGGTCATTAATCACATTATCCAAAACACATCGCTATGGTATATTTTCATCAATACCATCAATATAGTCTGGAAGAATGCCTATACGTGCATTAAAGTCTCCACAGATAATGAATTTGTCAGAATTAGCGTATCAATAAACATATGACATCAAATGTGAGAAAGAACTCTGCCATAAGGTGAACAAACAACAATCTTTAACTGCCATGAGTTCAACATTATAATCAATAATGAGTCCTTCACAAAAACACCAATTCCACCAAATACTCCATTAATTAAAACTACGATTCTGAATCTTCCGAAAGTGTCCATACCATGTGCAGCCATTAACATTAGGCATGTCAACATTATCTAAGCAACAATGAGTTTCACTGTTTCAGAAATGCATATAATAGCAATATTTAATTGTCTTATTACTGATTGTTATCCTTGTGTGGAGTCCATCCATTGACGTTCCATGCTCCAATCTGCATTATGAAATGGGGCTGGGGATCACATTATTGACCAGGACTAGACCGAGAGAAGGCCAAATACGAAGATATGGGCTGGGGGTGGTGCTTGATAGAGCACCAGATAGTACTGGCCGAGTAGTACCAGGAGAAGCGAATGAAGACCTATAGTATACATCAGGGTGCATGCTTACCCGATAACTGTCCCTATACCAATTTTGCTCCTTTGCCATAAATATACAGATATGAAAAATTTAATTGAAATACAAGGTGATTCAATCGGTCCAACACAGCCTTGAAAATATACA
The DNA here is from genome assembly GCA_932294295.1 of Alitta virens. Classification (NCBI taxonomy): domain Eukaryota; kingdom Metazoa; phylum Annelida; class Polychaeta; order Phyllodocida; family Nereididae; genus Alitta; species Alitta virens. The sequence continues at coordinate 39,025,233 of OW028574.1, read as the reverse complement.
GTAGTTTAGACAATCCAAAATCCAAAATCGGTGAATGTATGCAAGTGTCTACAGAAACAATTTACTGGAATTATCGTTTCAGCTCCTGTACAATGCACAAACATAGTCGAATTATTTGTATGTACAATGTAGGTTAATTTTCAAGTAACGCCGATTTATGAAAGGTACATGAAGTATTCAGAGGCCTTGAAGTATGGAACCACTTTGACAGTACCAGTTAGAACAATCCCACAGTCTGTTTGCTACCAGATCCTGCTTCCAGTGCTTGGGTTAAAGATTGTTCCAAACAAATTTGACCTATTATTCATAATAAATTCTGATATTTTTTGTGAAGCCACCATTGCTGTTCATTATGATAGCCTGAGACAGCTCCAGCTCCCAAATTGTTTCCACATTTTGGTTGGACAAACACATTTTGTTATTGTTTAAGAGGTTTATGGCTTGCTGAGGTAGTTTTCTCATGGGGTCATTACACCATGGTTTTCTCAAATAATGAATTCTTCCTTGATATGATAAGTCAAGTGGTGCAGTATATATTTGTTGAAGAACAAAGCAGACCGATCAATTACATCATCTTTTAAATTGTGCAAACAGACAGATAAATTACATTATCTTTAAAATTGTACAAGACTATGTGAACCAAATGCTTTTGAAGCCACACGAAACCCTATTCTTTTGTATTACCATAATACGATCATTAAGTTAACATAGGTAATTGCTTCATCATTATTACTTCTTCATCAGCTTACCCCAGACATTTCCATCAATAGTTATTACAAAAAACGGAAGCAGCAAAGAGTTGGCTTTAGATAAAAGATAGCTGCAGCTGCAAAAATTGACTGTGGCTTTAAAGATCTGCAGCTGCAAAAGGTAGATGCAGATGCATAATTGGCTGCCGACGTAGAAGGCAGCTAGAGCCGCAAAAATTAGCCTTGATTGACTGCAACTATGATATTGTGCAGCTCCAGTGGTGGACTTCGCAAGTCAACTGCCCGCACCATCTATATCACAGGCACAGGAGCACACCATCAGCAACTTTTACAAAGGCTGGCTAGCAGGCTGATATTCAGTTTCTATATGTTTCATAAACAATAGAGTTGAAAAGTTGTCAGTCTAGGAAACATTCATCTGTTATTCATTTTTTCTGACTTACCAGCTACTGCATATTAAGCACTGGTGCCAGCCAGCCCATTGATGATTATTGATGATTATTTTCTAGCAACCGTCTTAGCCAGCCAGCCAATTAAATTTACCCAGCTAGCAACTTTCTTAGCCAGCTGACATTTTTTAGCATTTCTTCCCAGCCAGCTGAGTTCCAACTAAGCCTACCACCCAGCTGTAAATTTCCCCCTAATTTTTCCAGCTGGTATTGTTATGTTGTTATGCAGGATGATTCAGGCTAATGATTGTCTGTATATTTTGTCATTATTTCTACTGAAGTCTGTTTATGACTGAAAGTGGTAAAATAAATAGATCTAGAATATTTTGTAAAAACACTGCATTTTTTCCTTATGCATCTCTACTTTTGAATAAAAGCTAGATATAATGCCAGATGAGAGGGAGTATATAAAAAAAAACAGCTGTATCACAAGAACTTCCAGTGCAGCTGGGAGACTGCAAGCTAGCAGGAGGTCACTAACTGAAGCCTCAATAATTAAAAAAATAGCAAGCATCACCACTGCAGCTGGGAGACTGCCAGCAAGCTGGAGGTCACTAGCAGTAGTTCCGAGTACTCTATAAACCCCTACTTGCGGGAATTATCACCAGGCGTAAACCTTCCGAATTAACGCCAGGTGGCGCTATTCCGAATTATCGCCAGGTGGCGCTGATGTTCCGAATTATCGCCAGGTGGCGCTATATACGTTGAAGTTGGACGCTAGGTGGCGCTGCGTACGAATATTTTGAGCACCAGGTGGAGCGCATGAATATTTTTTTTTTTTTGGACACCAGGTGGCGCCGTAATGTTTTTAAAAATGGACACTAGGTGGCGCCAAAGCTGTGTTTATCTTGAGGAAATTATCACTAGGCTACCGAATATTTTTGGACACAAGGTCGAGCTGCAATGTTTTAAAAATTGGACACTAGGTTATGCTGATTTGTATTAAACGCATATATGTAGCAGATGGATCATATAATGATTATCAATAGATACATCAGGCACAATGCATTATGATATAGTTCGATAAACATAGTTTAAAGTTTATTGTAACATATATACCTACTCAGCGTTCAACATGTCGTATACAATAGCATGGTATGTATACTCATACCCTGATTGTGAGGATTCTAAATGTTTAACACTACTATACAGTTCGGAGAAAGTTTTTAAGACATTAAATGAGTGTATTAGTGATTATTATCTTTCTGGTATACCAGGCATGTGTATGAAGCGCTGTTCTGATTGGGTTGTTAAATTTTATGCTCTAGGTGATTGTAAAAATACAACAAAAGAAATGTACAATCTCACATGGGTTGCATATAATATTGTACCATGTTTAATGTGTGCTGAAGAACATTATATTGAAATAGAAAGAAGCGATGAATCTTACACTGATCTTATTACCTGTTTAAAGAACTATAATGATAACTTAGATATTGATAAATACAATCCTGCAAACAGAACAATAGTTAATGTGGAAGTTTGCCGACGCAGTGCTTAATACGAAAATCCTACCCTGCCACATCACCCCCAAAAATGATGCTGTAAAGGTTAGTATATACTGATATAACATATATTTTATAATAAATATCACTTGTATATTAGCAAGTAAGTTTTTTTTTTTTTGTGTTTCAGAGAGAACGACGTTATACATCAAGCGGATGGAATATGTATACTGCTAAATGTACAGACAACGTTACACACATATAATGTATGAATATATAATCTAATAAAACTAATATATAATGTCAGATCTCTCTTTTGTTATATATATATATCACGTTTGCTTACAATATCAGTCATTCGAGAACCAGTACTTCACAGACCTTGTATACATTTGACAATCGAGCTTCTTTCGAAATCATAATTCCTGTAAAGTAACAGTTGTATTAATATAATTATTATAGTCATTTTGATATTACTGACTCACACTGTAGGACGTATGCTACATAGAGTGTTTTAGAACATGATTAATTCGTAGAGCGTATGCTACATAGAGTGTTTTAGAACATGATTAAATCAAAGGAAATAGATCGGTTTTTAAGCGATATTTATTATACAATAGGACAACCCAGCAGTTACTCAGGCATGCGCAAGTTATGGAGTGAAGTAAAAAAGAGACAGTCTAAACCAGCAGGTATAACCTTAAACTTAGTAAGTAAATGGTTAAAAGAGCAGACAACACATCTTATTCATAGTACACCTCAAAACTTATTCGAAACTGAACATATAATAGTAGAACATATTGATGAACAATGGGATAGCGATATTATTCAATTAGATAATTTAGCAGAATATAATAAGGGTTACAAATATATCTTAATATGTATAGATATTTTTTCACGCTATACATGGGCAAGGGCTCTTAAATCAAAGAAATCATCGGATGTTACTACAGCTTTTACAGATATTGTTAAGGCTTCAAATAGAGTATGTAAATCATTACGCACAGACCAAGGAGGTGAATATACAGGTGTACCTTTTCAAAAAATGTTACATGATAAAGGTATTAATCATATAATTGCTTATGGGCGTCACAAGGCTTCATATAGTGAACGATTCAATCGTACATTAGAAAATAAACTTTTTAAGTATTTCTATGAACAACAAACAGTAACATACATAGATATTTTAGATGATGTTATGAGGAGTTATAATAATACTATTCACGGCTCTATCGATATGGCGCCAGCAGACGTTAATACAGAAAATTCTCATGCTATATATGAAAGAGTATATATACCTATTCTCAACAGATGGGCTAAAACACCAGTCAAGTTCACTCTAAGCATAGGTAACATAGTACGACTGAGTTTAGCTGTCAGACCTTTTTCACGAGGGTATCACGAGAAATGGACAGAGGAACTATTTACAGTTTACAATAGGATACCATCACACCCGCCTAGATATAAAGTACAAGATCTCAACGGTGACAAAATCAAAGGATCATTTTATACTGAAGAACTAATGTTAACACCTATACAAGAACTTAATGATATAACATATAAAATTGATAGAGTTATAAGTACAAAAAAAGTTAAAGGACGTAAATTCAGTTTAATTAAATGGTATGGTTATTCTGACAAGTTTAATACATACATACCTTCTACATCAGTACAAAGGTACACAGGTGAAAAATAATGTTTGTGTATGTATCATCAGATGTTGACAGTGGTAATTATTTCCATGGTAACACTCCTACATCATTTAGGGTTAAACTACCAGGTAGGATAAATTTCTTACCTCAGGGTAAATGGGAGGTAGCTCTACTGGATATTGATCTTCCTAGACCTCTTGATAAATATAATTCTATATATATATGTATCAATTCTTCCATATGTAAACCTAGCCCCTTTAATTCTAGCCTTACGCCTATATTAAACAGAGTGTATTTTAATCAAATTAGTAGAGGTGCATCAGTATACTTCGATAACCCTCGTTATATACCGTTAAGTGTAGATAGTTTAGACATTATAGATATATATTTAACAGATAGTTCTGGAGCTAACCCGTCATTCAAACAAGGTAAAGTCAACGGAACACTCCATTTCAGATTAATAGAATAGATTAGTTAACAATAATAATTATATATAACACATAACAAGTATGACTGACAAGACACAGCATTACTCTCTTAATAGAGGTATAGATTATGATGTGTTACTGAAACACTTCAAAAATCAGGCGGACGGTGTAATTAATCATCGTAGTACTACATCACGCCCGCGTAACAATCACAGCTGTATTAAAGCATACGGTGGTCGCATAATAATGGTTAATAAACCAAAAAAAACTCCTAAAACGTTAGATAAAGTGGAAGTTATTGATCCTACAGAAGCGCAACGTCTTAGAGCATTACACGACATAGAAACTGAAGTTGCAGATATAAATACAGAACATAAAACACAACCAGCTCACTCTATACTGAGCGGCGTTAACAGTAAGACCTCAGGTAAACGACAATTATCACGAAAGAGTCTCCTAGAAAAGAGAAAGAAAGTGAGGAAGACTGTAGACAAGGTTATACAGAGAACTAAGGACGTTTTTGATGCTTGAGTAGTTATATAATGACCCAGGAAGTACTAGATGATTCATACATAGGTTACTCAGAAGAATTAGCAATATTTCAGAAACCCGTACAAAATGTAGGTATTAAGAATAATCATATAACAACTTTTTATCCTATTAATGATTTTTCAACACAGGGTGTTATCCAGTTTCAAATTAATAATAATAGTAGTAACTATTTAGATTTACGTAGAACACGACTAAATATTACTTGTAAAATTGTAAGACAAAACGGAAATAGTATAGAACCTGTTACAGTAGCGAAAGATAACAATAGTAGAGAGAAAAGAGCAAAAGATGAAGAAAGTACAGATACTGAGACTAATACTTCAACCGCTGCTAATACATCCACAAATCAGGCTTCTGTAGGAGTAGTGAATAATTTTATGCATTCAATGTTTAGTCGTATTGATGTAGCACTACAGAATAAAGTGCTGACACATTCAGATGAATCATACCCTTATCTAGCTTATTTCAAAGCATTATTACATACTAATAATGAGCTGAAAAATACTACTCTCCAAATGGGAATGTTTTATAAGGATACACCTGGAGAATTAGGAGATCCTAACTGGCAGTTAGGGGATAATGAAGGGTTAAAAAAAAGATCTAGTTTCTTTGCTAACTCCAATGAGGTTGATATGTCAGGTAATCTGTACTGCGATATTTTAGAAATATACAAGTTCATACCAAATGGTGTGAATTTAGGTATTACATTATATCCTAGCACACCTGAGTTCTGTTTAATGGCTCCTGAGACTACAGCTGGTGGTTACAAAGTGCAAATTACTAAAGCATCCTTAAGCGTTTCAATGATAGAAGTAATACCTGAAATATTGGTATCTCACGCCGAAATTATGCATGACAAACAAGCAATATTTCCATATATTAAAACAGAGGTTAAAAAATTCACATTAGGCAAAGGACAGTTTTCGTGTACTATTAATGATCCTTTTGCAGGACGAGTACCATGTGAGATGGTTTGCGGTCTAGTAACAGACGTTAGTAATCATGGCACGCTGTTTACAAATCCTTTCTTGTTTGAGCACTCATTTCTCAATTTCATACAAGTTACTGTAGATGGTCATGATCTAGGTCAAGGCCCCATCCTACCTTCATATAACAAAAAACTTGAAACAAGCTCATATATAGATGCATACAAAACTCTTTGTGGTATTGAGTATGGTGACCATTTCAATCCTCTTTCACGCACAGAATATATGCAGGGTTACACATTCTACAGATTTGTTGCTGATTCTCAATATATTTCTAACAGCGAGGATATACTCCCTTTAAAACGTACAGGTAATTTACGTATTAGTCTAAGATTTGCTGAGGCTTTAGCAGAACCTACCACTCTGATTGTTTTCGCAAAGTTCCCTGCTACAGTTAAAATTGATAAATACCGAGGTGTAACTGACGTGTAGTTAGTATGTTACTGTATGCCATAACGGCTGCATCATGACAGAACACACATGTTTAATACCATTTCAACTACCAAAGAATATATCAGTACAGGGTGCTACGCAAGCAGGAAAAACGGAATTTGTTAAACGTTTGCTAATAAACTATAGGACCATGTTTACACCTCGAGTTGTAAAGATAATATATGTATACTCGGTATGGCAGGATAATTTTAACCACCTAGAAGATGTCTTAGGTAGTTTAATAGAATTTAGGAAAGATATTCCGTCAAAACAATATTTAATAGATCTCTGGGAAATAAACAGAGGCCACAGTTTACTAGTTCTTGACGACCAAATGAGTAATTTAAATGACAGCCTCCAGGGTTCTCATGTTGCAGAAATAGTATGCGTTCTTAGTCATCATTGTAATGTTTCGTGTATTATAACCTTACAAGACATGTTTTATGAAAGTAAAGCTGCTAGATTAATAAGTAGAAATTCTCACTGTATATGTCTCTTTCGTAACCATAGAAACGGTCGTCAGGTGTCGTCTTTAGCAAGTCAGGTTCTACCTGGTGAAACGAAGTATTTCATGGACAGTTATGAACGTGCTACTAAAAAGAACTATGGTTATTTAATAATTGATTTATCACCCAATGTTGACAAAAAATATAAATTACGTTCTAATATATTTCCAGGTGAGGAAACAGTTGTGTTTCTCCCCCAACCATGAAACTGATCAAAGAGAATATTACCTTTTTAAAAGCTGTAGCTTTACTTAGCAAGGATCAAGTTAAAGCTATCTTAGCACATATCAACAAGAGTCAGATTCTGGCTGTTGTCGAGATAGCTAGAAATATGCTCACAGGTATTGTAACAATACGACGCGACTATAAGAGATCTCTTAAAATGTACAAACGCGTCATTAGAGATTTAGCTGACAAACGCGCAACACTTAACACGCGACGTGATCTAATCACCGGTAAAGCCGATGTTATAGCATTATTGATAAAAAGTGTACTTCCTAAACTGGTAGCGATTGTTGGTCATGGCTGAAGAAAATATTGTTATACCGAGAGACAGATATAACAGAATGCTAGAACAACTCAAAAGTATTAAAGATAGCAAAGTAATACAATCCCCCAACAGTACTGAAAGTGTTGAACCCACAACATCCGTAACGACGCACTATGATAAGACAAACACAACACAGCGCTCAAGAGACGATATAACTCATAAAGAGACTGGTCACCCCCCCGGTCTTAAACATAATGATATAGATGCTTTTATAACAAAATTTACAAAAGACAAAAAAAATAAGAATCATACAAGTACGCGTAACAAACGTAGTAAAAAGCCATCTAAACAAGATGACAGAAAATCTAAACTTAAAGCAAATTGGATTAGAGTTTTCAATTGAAATGTTACTAGAGCTAACAGTAATAATTTTTCATGTATTTAAAGATATATATTTAAGTAGTAATAATTAAAATGAATCATAGCCATTCATACTAGAACAATACATATATATTTAAGGACCTCAGGATATGTACGTGAGACATGCAATATTTTGGTATTGCTATAGTAATTAACTGATATTTAAAGACATGTTGGCGTGTGAGGATATATCAATGAAACATACAAATGTACCCAGTACTATAAAAGGTCTGATACTGACTCTATGCATTATCTGGATTCTACGAATACTTGATAGTACTACAAAATGGCATCCAACATGATAACTCGCAAATATTACAACCAGGGAGGAACGCAGATTAAGGGCCAGTTTTTATGGTACCGCGAGATCAGTTTTAGGAAATTTCTCACACTCCAGAGGTACAAAGGCAAGGTGTCCATGCATCTCAGGGTATACGTATTAGACGACCAGAACTATTGTCTAATTCCAACGAAAAAGGGTGTGACGCTGGACAAACAGCAAACACGAGATCTGCTGGCAAACATGCATAACCTGGCTACCTTGTTGTAAGTATTTTGGTATAAAGTACTGTTATTAATATATATATATATATATATATATAACATTGTCATAAAATCTTACTCATTATTACAGGATGACAACACTTATCAACCAGATGATGGGTCGGATGAAGTTATGGGTAATGCAGCGGAACACGATGTAATGATAGACGATATAGAATGCCCTGCTGATGATAGCGATATGTTTGATGATTCACCTGAGATAGATGAGTGCTCACAGAACATTTTAAAACTCCACGTAGGAAAAAATGTTCACTGCCGAGCTAGAAAGGCATCAAACACAATCGATATACGCCATAGTTTCTTCAGGAATCTATCGATTACGTCTGAGCATCCTACTCAGAGGGGCATCAACCTAACGAAGTATGAATTTACTAAATTACTAGATGTTCTACCTCAGCTTGAAGGCCGATGGAGTGGTTTAGCGCAACTAGCAATGTGCTATAACACCCACACTACTCAGGATGATGTACAGGAGTGTAATCACTGCACTCCGAAACCGTCTCCACCCCGCTCTGTACATCGTCCAAACAACATTTCACTTAGGCCTACTACATCATCAGCTTCTACAGTTACAAATTCCTCTGATTAATAAACAATATGTTTTATATATAAGGTTTTATACATGTATTTATTATTTTAGTGTGTTATATATATGATATCAGACTTTACCTTAATATATTATTAATATTGTATATTTTTGCTTGTTATAATATATACGACATATATATCCATGCGTGTTACATACGTTAACAATGTATTAAATATATATTAAATAAAATATATATATACAACATATTATTGTGATTGTTATATTATCTAATGAGTAAAAATCTGTTCACTTGTATTTAAAACAAATAAGAACACCAACTTTGACAAAGATGTGTATGGTTTATTTCTGGTTAACTACACGCATTAGTTTAAAATTCTAGTATGAGATCATGAACTGTTTCATGAGAGAGTGTTCCATACACACATATACTAACAACTGTATACAATATCATATTTTTATCACTCATCAACAAAGTCATTAACTACATCATAACTATTAATAACATGTATAAAAGAAGTATATGTGGTGCTCTTGCAGAACGTTATGGAAATATTACAAGATTATGCCGGTGTGTTGATCTATAAGGTCAATACCAGTGAGATAGCTATAATGCTACATTGTGAAGGATTGTTGTTATTACTAAAATGTTGGTGAAAAGTGTTACAGCACTGTTCTATATGAAGATGTTATTAGTACAATTCCTGGATTAATTGGAGGTATTCGTACAAGAATCACTATTAGCACTTCAAAAACACTCGGCGTTATGTGTATAAATGGCAATATTAACATTAATCTAACCGATACACAGGTAATGTATATATATGTATGTATTAGTTATATATTGTATCATTTAATTACAGGGTACTGTTCTTAAAGAGGAGCTAGCAATATCACTACCTCTACAGATGTTCATTAACTTGGTATACTACATACCAGTTTTATCGTATGATGGCATCAATGCCACTGTACACCTGGGCTACTTCTCTATTTAATTAAGGATGGGTGTACTACAACTGTAACAATCAAAAGAACGAAGGAACATCATTAACTATTGCTGATCTACAAACCGTTAACATTTCATTAATTCATGTTGCACATGCTGCACAGGAGATGTCGTTTCTGACACCATATTTTTGTTTTATATAATGTTACTGTTCTACGTTTGCTACAATCATACCCATAGTCTACATGTATATGTAGGTATGTCAGATAATACATTGTCTAAGGCATATCATTTACTGATGCGTGTATTAATCTCTGTACATATTGTACATGTTAATGTATAGCTATACATATAATACATAATAGAAACAATATATACTGTTAAACGATTTTTATTAATATATAGCATGTATCAAAAGAAGTATATCAAAAGTATGTCATTATTAATATATAATATGTACAAGAATACAGAAATATATACTGTTTAAAAAATGATGTGCAAATATACATATATAGTTTTATCAAACATATGTCAAGCGAGTTATATATGGTATAGATAACAACAATATAATACTAGTATCATAACTATTCGTAAATACTGCAGGTATATATATATATATATATATATAGTATGTCATTACAATAGTATTACACAATATGATTGTTATACATAGGTAAAAATAGCATGACAAGAGTACAATGTATAAGCTAAGCCACATATATACTACTAAAGAAAGAGCAATTAACAGACCTATAACATGTGTTATCAAGAACAATCAAAACTACTTATGGCTTTATATTAATATATAATATATACAAGAATACAGAAATATATACTGTTTAAAAATGATATGCAAATATACATATATAGTTTTATCAAACATATGTCAAGCGAGTTATACATGGTATAGATAACAACAATATAATACTAGTATCATAACTACTCGCAAATACTGCAGATATATATAAAGTATGTCATTACAATAGTATTACACAATACGATTGTTATACATAGGTAAAAATAGCATGACAAGAGTACAATGTATAGGCTAAGCAACATATATACCACTAAAGAAAGAGCAATTAACAGATATTTAACATATGTTATCAAGAACAATCAAAACTACTTATGGCTTTATATATATCTCTACACAATAGTGTTTTCCTCGTAACTATTAACAAAAAACTACAGCAATATACATGTATGACGTAACAAATATCATAGCTGTACTGCTAAAACAATTAGCATCTGGTTAAGGCATTATATCGTAACATTTTACACAGGGGTAACTTTTCCAATATAGCTACGTAATTTAGTGTGATACGCCTCAGGTGTTTCATCGTCAGACGTGTCAGAATATGAAAGTTTAAACTTAACAGGGGTATCATCATCATTGGTCGATGGGGTTTGCGATGTACACGGTTGTACTACCTTAACAGTGGTATCATCATTTGCCGATAGTGTTTGCGATGTACAATGTTGTACTGTAGAGTCTTTAAGTCCATGATCCGAGGTTTCAGGGGATTCATTACATATGCTAGAACAAAAGTAATACATATATACATACAAATATATGCATGTGCGAGTGAGAGACAACAAGAATCTATACACAACAACAATTATTTGTACCTGCTATCAGTAGATTGGTCGCCTCCTCCGCGCATTTTACTCAGGGCTCCGGTGAGCGCATGTCTTGCCATACTAGCCACTCCTGTCAATATTGTAGTGCCGGCCGTAGGATTTCTCTATATGAAAATACAAAAAGCATTAAAGCCATACTTATATATGATTATGCGTATGTCTAACTAAAACATATCAGGTGTTTGAGTAATATGTCAATTTTACGCTAGGGGACTACGTTTTTATAGTAGTCGCGATATTAATATAAAAACTGCATGACCATCTTATAAATCATAATAACTTGATAGATGTTTGATTCGTAACAATTGTGTCCCGTGATTTATATAATAGCTACGCTACCTATCATATAAAGTATGTAAGCCTTAATGATACATATGAGAGTTTAAAACTGACATAATGATATCCTTTTTTAAACAGCCTACTCTGCTAAAAACGTAGCTACGCCACTGATCACACGTAACAACTTATACATTACGTATTGTCGACGATAGATATACGAGTTTTGTTTAATATAAAACAGTAATAATCTACCTTGTGAAGCCAGATGCCGATTCCTGTTGTTATCACTATTAACAACACACCAGATACCGATGATATGATTACAGCAGCGCTGTATGACCGTGATATAAACACATAGTCATGCTGATACTCTGTGGGGTTATTCTTGTGATCGATGACTGATGCAGGTTTCTTTCCGTTCCCTCTTTTACATACAATTTTTGCAGATATGTCGTATACAGGCAGGGGTATGCTCGAGTGACAGTATCTAGTACCAGTCATGTCTACAAATGACAGCATGCTATACTCCATATTAGAAAATTCTTCTATGGGCACGCGTTCCAATGTTTGCGTTTTTGTACAATCTGCCCTAATATCCTTGCCGTTGTTAATAACCTTGCACAAACATAATCGATTGGCACAAATATATCGATATCCATAAACCCGTGTGAAACTGAGAAGTACAGTGAGAGTGATAAGACGCTGTATTAACTCCATGTTTGCTCTTGAAATATTTCGGAACAACTGAATAGAATCTTTAACAAGTAGCAATGCGTCATGCAACGAAGCACCCCCCGTGATTTATTACATAATTAAACCCTACACCCCGTTACTTTATTACATAATTAAACCCGCTAGTGACTCTCTAGTTAGCTAACAGAGAAGTGTCAATCGTTTTAGGGTTAATTAGCAATGCTTACCATGCCTATATAATAGCAATGAATGCATAACATAACAATTATAGTAAAAACAGCAGCTGTTTTTTATTTAATAACAGAACAATGTGTCAACTGTTGATATATATGCATCAGTGCATAGTCTTGTAAAGACAGTTGAAAACTACCTTTACTCTGTGATAAATATATAAGAATGCTATATAACTGTATAATAGCTATAGTTTGAGATACTCTGTAAAATATAACAAAAAATAAGCAAAAAACAGGTGTAGCTCAAAAATGATTTATTTTGTACTACTAACACACAGTGTTCAATATATTACTTTTTGATACATGCTAAGACATATAGATACATATCACGCAATATGTTACAATTTAACATATATATTACTGTGTATAAATTATAACAACGATACTATTGCTATGTTACCAATGTACTTACTACATACATTAACCGTTCAGCTACATATTATAATATGTTGCTAATGTAAATATCTAGACAGTAAGTTACATATATGTAATATTTTATATAAGTTCCTCTCTAGATTCTGTCAATGCTGAACCTATGGTTGGTAGTCTTTGCAAAAATTGTGGTCTCTTTTTTCTGCAGCATTGCACCATCTTGATTACAGTTGTTATAACCTGCAGAGTAAAGATAAGTGTTAGCCGTGTGTATATCTACATCTATATACAGCAGGGGGGCCACAGGGAGACCTGGAGGTTTCACCTGTGGGGTGGTGGTGTTTTAACACAATAATAAACATAAATTAAATATACCCAGATATACATCTGGGCCGCTGTTATTCACATTTCCAGTCCTCCCCTGAAAATACAACACAACAAATAACATACCTTGAATGTAATGTAGGTCAGTGCTATACATGCTACATAGAACTGGAATGTGCTAATGGTGTTGCTGACATACGATGGAGCATTAGCCTTCATTGTTATATCAGTAGAAGTGTTGAAAATTGCTGTGTTAGATACAGACGATGTCTCTAAAGTACCCTTGTACAAACTTGTAGTGTACAGTATATGCTTAGACGTCTCTGAAAATGTAAAACGTATTACATGTATACTATTATATATATATATATAACATCATTACTGTTCGTATTCGTTATACTATACATAAATAAGACTCACCTGTATCGGTAGGTAGACACACAATTGATGCATTGTATACATCAGTAACCTTCTGTAACACAGTATGACAGAATACAGTACCAGACATATTGACCAGTGTTATGTGTTGTACAAGGTGCGACGAGAATGATGGAATTTGCTGCAGCCATGACGATTTGGTGCAATCGGCTTGAATCAATCCATTAATAAGCGTGGCACAATCACATACATTAAAACGTTGTAAGCTCTTATATGAGCCACATAATATAACAGTATTGGTAACTGTTGATATGCATAAAGCAAATGTAATAGTAAGAAGAAGCATTCTCAAACTGTTATGCTGGTGTATAATTCTATACGTATCACGTGTTAGATAGATCGTAATATAGAACATTTGTGTGTAGGTCATTGACTAGAGTTCATAATATAGAACGTTCAGACATCGCTCTGAACATGGAGACGAGAGTAGACTCTTGTCTCCATGCTCTGAATAACTAGATATATGAGATTACATGTAGTAATCAAAAACTATTCTATACATATTTTATACAATTTATATAACATATTCAAAGTATTTTGCGCCCTTTAATACACCAGTGAACTATATATACATATTAGTTTCGAGACAGTTGTAGGGTTGTAAGTTGTACATTTCTGTCAAAACCACTTGTATGACGTGTTGTAATATATATATCGACGACTAATATCATAATGAGAATGAGCTTATACAGTAATCATTCTACACATGTCAGTAACCGTAAGGTACTGTATTATATGTATTTTTAACAATTACTCTTTTATCAAACACTTTTCTGTATGTTTTGCTTGTAGGCCTGTTATTAACTATGCCTCTATGCTTAACGCGCGAAATCTGGTTACTAGTTGGAAGTTTTACCAATTGCTTTTCACCGAACACTATCTGTCTCATGCAGTCAAAATCAATGATTGCAGCGTTTGTGTAATTTAATGAAATCCCTTTGATTTTACGTACAACAGTGTCAGTGTTTAATTTGTAGGAGTAACTCTTAGGACCTGTGGATAGGAAAGTCTTGATATATGTATCCTGTTTGAGCTCGTCAGTTAATTGACCTAACAGATCGCCTGTTTCCACAACCTTCTCGTCATTTTTCTCTATAAAAATAACTGAATCAGTATCATAATATAGTGTGTTACGGCCAGTTTTGTTCAACACTTGTAACAGGTGCAATCGTGCTAATGATGTTGTAAAAATACCTATAATTTCATTAGTGAAAGTTGATTCCTCTTCAAAAGTTTCAGTATTCTTAACATCGATCACAACATAATCATTTGAAATCAGATGAAAATTCATTATACATTTTGTGGGGTCATTTTTCATCTGTGTATATTCTTTTAAATTTTTCATATAAAATGATCTGGGTAGATTTTGTCTCTGTACAAACTTTCCCCACACACTGTTGAGAAACAGTTTACAAATTGTTCTAAGTGACGGGTTGTGTGCAATTGCATCTTTATCAAGCATGATTCCCTGCTCTCTGTTATAGTAAGATATATAGTTATCTTTGTCAGCATTTGTTTGCACCCATTGGGGATATCCTGACGCTTGTTGTTTCTGTTTAAGAAACATTTTCACATATTCTGTGAACACACTTCCAAAAGCATCATCCTGTGTTGTATTAGGAAAGTGATATACTTCATATATCCGAATCAATGTGTAACCTTGTTTAATAGCCTCTTTCAACTCAGGTGTTGTCCATGTACCAAAAAGAGCTCTCTTGGCATCACTGCATTTGCAATATGTCTGTGCCTCCTTTGAAGCACATGTACCACATAATGGAAACTTGAGTTTACCTTTGCATCTCACGGGTAGCACAGGTATGTATAGACCTCTTGGTGGTACAATTCGTACCTGTGCTAGACCATAATACGATTCTAGAGTATAATCAAAGGCATCCGGGTCTTTAATTATTGTAGCGTGCGACGTAGGGTAAACCCCAGACATCGTAATATGGGGATAGAGCGATGTTACGTCATAGAAACGTATCTTCTCCCCCTTCTTCACATCATAATAGAGTTTTGTTGGTTCAACTCTTCCGCCAAAGAAGCTATCGCGTATTTTTAAAGGTCTAACTGTATCGCACTTATTAATAAATTCACGCATAATTGTGTTGGTCTGAATTATTTTATCATAGCGGCACTCCCATATTGAGATAACATTGTAACCTAGTGTTCTGATTTCTTGAAGACGTTCTAAGGTTCTACTGTAAAGAGCATTCAAAGTCTGACGTGTACGCGGATCCCGAGCCTGTCTGTCTTGCTGACAGGTATGGCCATGGAAACGACATCCTAAGTATTCATAAACAGTATTACTGTCTATATGTATACCATCGACTGTATATCTTGTTCCTGGTATACGAAACTCACCACCATTCCTAGCATGTTGTATACGTTTACCTTCTGAGTGGCTTACCCATTCTAACCATAAAGCCGACTTTTGGCTATCATTATGATGTTTACCATAACCCTGTGCTGGTATTTGAGGTATAGGTGATCTAAGGAATGATGACTCTGCTATCAGATCATTATTAATAATCTCATCATTGAAGTGCCATACATCTCTTCTAAGTATGGCTTCTCCTGCTCTACCATCTGTTAAAGTTACATTATGCACTTCATAGAGCATAAGTTGTCTTATTACTTGCATAGCGCATGACGCTAGGGTAGCATGGGCAAAAGGGTCTATACCTGAGGTATTAGAATCCTGTATTGTTGTAACTGTCTTTATAAGTTTTCTAAAACTAGTGCATGCTTCCCTCAGAATTGTTACGTCAGAGCGTGTGTACTCTAACAATTCTTTCTGAAAATTAAATGTATCACCTTGATGTTCATTGTACCATATGAAGAACTCTGTTCTGTCAGCTGTAGACATAAAATCAACACCATAATAATATGGCGCAAACATTGGACCAACATATTCTTGGTTATCTAATGTATTTGCTAAGTGTGGAAAATCACCTTTCTTCAGATCTCCTTGTAACCCCAGAGCTTTAGGTAAAGCCTTCAAGCGCATAGGTAGAAAATTCAAACTATCTATGAACCTGATACTCACTCCCTGCTTTATGTTCATCAGCATAATCTTGGTACCAGTAAATATAACTTCTGGGAAGATACCATTATCAACACAATAGCCGAGTATGAAATGAGCATCGAATGCTTTAGAGTTGTGGGCAATTGCCGTGACATCTTTATGTTGAGGTGTTAGTAACCATTTACAAAATTCTTCAGTAGTATCAGGTCCCTTGAATATTTTCTCCCTCTTGCCACATGTATCATTGTTACATAGTGCTCTTATAAAGTGTTTATGTAAATTGTCTTTAACAGAACAGATGTTACATCTATCTCCGCAGTTCTCACATTTAGAGTAAACTGTAAATTCATTATCCTTACAATGATCACATACTGTTTGGCATACTAAAAAGTTAGGTATATGTTTCTGTAGACCACAATATGATCTCTTACAATTTACACATTTACGACATGGTGTGCATAGAGCCAGAGGTGTACACTTATCGCAATCATCCTGAGGTTTATTCTTGTAACCTTTGTCGCATATAATTATATCATTTTGACAGGTTTCAAAGTCATAATATGGAAATTTACCTGCTGATACCTTAGCTTTCTTTATCCTATAGAAGCATAAATGGTCACCTAATACATACTCGTGACAGCATGTACATAACCATTCACCACATATGTGTAAATGTTTGGCTCTTTTTGATGTGTTCAGTATTACGAAACATGTCTTACATCTGTAGTATTGTTCACAGAGAGAAGGTTGATCTTCATCTTTTAGAACACCTCTGTCGTACTGTCTTTGTTGCTTATGTTTTTCGTAACACAACGTGTTACGACACATCATGTTACAGTCTATGCATTCATCAGATGTGTTGTCAAACATACAATTTTCTGAACAACATGTTCTACATACACTATCACAACCGTGTTTTCGATTCTTATTGTACACTTCGAAGCAGTGGATGCATATCTTACTGTTAACAAAAAACCCATTGATGTTTGTAATACTATGATAGTGATCATCTTTCAGATATAAAAATATCTTTCGTGGTCTAGTTATTAGACCTTTATACATAACATCATTTCCTGTATCCCCTGATACAACAACAATTTGAATGTCTAATTCTGTCTCGAACTTATGCAAATCCTTAACTTTTACAGGCTTGTTTGTGGGTACACCCGCCTTTCTGTGAAGTCTGATAGCACAGCTACGTTGCGAATCACGTGCTTTACTCATGGATCTGTCTTTCCTTATAAGTTTTGCAAATTTTGCTTTACTCATGTTGTCTATTTTAGCTTTACATGTTATAATAGCTCGACCTGCACACAAATATTCATTTTTCACTACAGGAATAAACACCATTGAATGCTTTTTTTTGATTGTGCAACTATCCGATAAGGGGTCAGTGTCAACGATGGCTCTGCTTCCGCCACCTCCTTGATCATCCGCACTCATGATGCCCACATTAACTTCAAAAGTGTCATCAATATCTAGAGATTTGTTTGACTGGAGAACTGCATTTATCCTATAAAATAAAATATCGAAAAATTAACACTGCCTGTTAAATTGATGAATGTTATAGAAATAGTAAAAAGGTATTATACCAGTGTGTGCTTACCTCTCCATTATAACATCGGCTGTAATATTATGTTTTGGTTGACAATGTATAAACACCTCCCTCTCCAATCCTGAGTGATTAATAGTGAGTCTCGCTTTATCATTTCCATTAGGATGTTTCTCATTAACCAATTCCATGACATCGGTGAACATGTTATGTAATTCATCCTGAGCATTAAGAAGTTGTACACCTTGTAAGTCATTACTAAATTTAGTTTTATATGTTACTTCTTCGATGCCAAACTTTCTAGATATTTTCTGTCTCACAGGACTAATGATGTAAGGTTTTGTATCAGCATTAGCTCCTTCTGTCTTACTCCGTTTGACTGATATATCATCCATTATTAAATAAGAAAGTTATCAACTAACATTTCTACATGTATGTTTATACAAAAAATCCTTTGTAGTAGATATGTACAATTGAAGCCCTATATATAGCTTTTACAACAATAGTATGTGTATCATGCAATTTCTACATTACTACATTAACTATCAAACAACTACCCTCAGGTTATAAAATTATCATGTGGACGTAGTTAAATTAATTAGTAATGCACAATGCGTGACTTGTCTCAGATCATTATAACTGTACATTGTTCCGAAAATAACCAATGCTTCAGCACCACCTAGTGTCCAATTTTAAAACATTGCAGCTCCACCTGGTGTCCATTTATAAAAACATTACGGCTCCACCTGGTGTCCAAAATATTCGTATGCAGCGCCACCTAGCGTCCAACTTCAACGTATATAGCGCCACCTGGCGATAATTCGGATCGTACGCAGCGCCACCTAGCGTCCAACTTCAACGTATATATCGCCACCTGGCGATAATTCGGAACATCAGCGCCACCTGGCGATAATTCGGAATAGCGCCACCTGGCGTTAATTCGGAAGGTTTACGCCTGGTGATAATTCCCGCAAGTAGGGGTTTATAGAGTACTCGGAACTACTACTAGCTGGAGCCTCAATAATTTGAAAAATAGCAAGCATCCCACTGCAGCTGGGAGACTGCCAGCTAGCTGGAGGTCACTAGCTGCAGCCTCAAAAATTTGAGAATTTGCCAGCTAGGATGGATCCAGCTCAAATCCTTGTCAGCTGGCATGTATACCAGCTGGGAATGATCCAACTGGGAGACAGGTCACACAGTTACCTCCAGCTGGGAAGATTCCAGCCAGCTGGTGCTTTGATGAGTGCATAACAGGTTGTGGTGTGCTCCTACAGGCATCACGCCCTCTGGACCGCTGACTGTTATATATTTATATATAGTAGTATTATTAACGGTCCGGGGGGGGGGGGGGGGACAGTTTTGCTACACCAGAGGGCGATTGTGATGCCTGTGATCTATATTCACTTTTACTGAGCTGCTGAGCAAGCAGTGCGAGCATGTACAGAATCCCATTTAGAGCAACTCGCCAAATTTCTCGCACAACTAACCTAGCCAATTTTGACCTATGGTCCTCGATTCAAACTTGCTCTATATTGTAAAAGAAATACAAAACCGCCGGATTTAGGCTATTTTACACTGTTTACGAAGCAATTATAGAGCGGCGAACATTGAACTAATTTGTTCGGTCAGCAATAGGGTGTACATGCGTAGTATCGTATGATGCCAGGAAGGGCATCCTCCGACCTCGAAAATGTTCAGAAAAGTCTAGTTAAATCAATACAATGTATAAATATGTCAATGACCCCAAAAATGTCATTCAGTGATTAGATGAGTAAATTCGTTTTAATTATATTTTCTCTAATATTTTAGAATATAGAACTTTGCTTATAATATGTGAGTGTGCTTATTATGTGTCAATTAGAAGGAGGATTAGAAAATAGAATATCGTATATATGGTTGATGCTAGAAGTAGATGACCCCTAAAAGGTCATGCAAAGTATCAGACCTCTAAATGTCTAAATATTGTATTTTAATTGTTTTGAGGTATTAAGAAATGTACACTTACCCACTGTAGGGGTTTTACTGTATTACTTAAGAATCTCCATAGTATGGAGGGAAAAATGATTTATGATGATTATTTAATATGATATGGTACACATGTTATTATAGTACTTATTTGATATAATTGGAATATAATTAATAATTTAACTAGGAGTATATAACCACACATTCCTTGGTCAATAATTCACAGAAGGTAAACTAAGAATATACACTAATCTACAAGCAGGCTACTGCAGAGAGCAGGCATTGCTCCTTCAGGCCAGCCTAAAGCAGAAAGTAGAGGGGGGGGGGGACAGGTAGTAGATATATATTCAAGGTAAAGAACCTGGGTTAGTCAGAGAGAGCTTAGAGAGGGATCCAGAGAGAGAGAGAGAGAGATAGAGCAGAAATTGCACAGAGCAGCCAGTTGGAAGGAGCTGGGCTGTCAGTTTGGAAGAAAGAGATTAGAGAATATTTGGAAGTAAATAATTAGAAAAGAATTGTCAGGTTATATGACAAGTGTATGACCAAGGAATGATGTGCACATTTGGTTAAGGTATGTGAAATTGTTCATTATTTTGTATGTGAAATTGTTCATTATTTTGTATGTGTATTCAGATGTCTTTTGATGCTATGTTTGACAATTGTGTGAATATTAAATAGATTAAAAGTTTGAAATTTATTTTCCCTAGCATTATAGTTACTTACTGCGCTCAGAATCTAGTGACCTGTAATGGAATGACTAGAATTATTCTGAAAATCATAAAGAGACTGAAACAGTCTCAACTATTACCTGCTGAGTAAAACTATCTCTTAATTGAATTTAATCCATAATTAGCTGAATATATTAACAGATAAAGAAATTTAAGAATCTTGACAGATTAGGCTTTCGGCCTTGTCTAGAATTGTCATACTTTTGATAAGACTTCGGTCGCCTACTGTAAGATCTCGGATTTGGACTAATTAGTTTAATGAGCTATTAGTGCCAATCAATAGTAGCTATCTCGTAAAAGTAGATCACTTCAGTATTTTGTTCAGTTTCGAGGGACCCTGAAGGTTCAAGGTCCCCGGGCACAGACAGGGAATTTGCTGTGCAACAGGAATTTTTACCCTACTGAAGAATTCTGAAGCAGAAATACATCCAGTTCATATTTTCCTAATGGGCATACTGTTATCATTTGAAAGTGCCGCAACTGCCCTCATTCTTCACAAAATATACCCACTGTTCAGTGGTACAGCAGTACCTCATCCAGGGCCTGTGAATATGATGAAATTCAAATGCTATTAGGTCTTAGCAACTTCTACAAGAACATCAACTTATCCACAACTTATATTAAGCTTTCTCAAATATTTATATGTCTTCCCGCCCCTAGTTCCTCTGTCAGCAGCATGATCATCCAGGGCTATATCTTCCCCATAATTATTTGACATAAATGTGATAAATACAACATATCTGAGTTTTCACCTTTATTAGAAAATAACTTTTGACAAATAAAAACTGAACCAAATTCTTCTCACAACATTATATTGGCAATACACCCAGGATGTTTAAATGATAAATATTTATCATAACAGTTAAACAACACATGCATACTAGAGAGACACAACCAAACGAGGAGATCACAGAATGCAGAGTATATGAGGTCAAATAAGTTCCTTTATGTTAACATCAAATATATTCATACACTGTAACTAATAAATTCATACAATATTGGACGGACAGATAGCAAGTTTGATGATAACAGCACCATACATGACCATTTTACTAAATAAATTGGGACGGAATGAATAAAATGTTCATTGTATAATATTATATATACAAGTAAATGTGAGGCAACACAAAAAGTCACATCAGAAAGTTACAACAGGTAAAGTTATTACTTGTGTAAGTAATTTAGGTTGTAATAGCTTGCCAAAAAACAAAAATAAAAACTTAATATGTGGTCCTTCATAAGTACATGTATTTCCAGTTCACATCGATCATCTCCTTATGATGGGAATGAGATAATTTGGACAGAATTTCTAAACAAGACCATGCAATAGTATTGCTATACCCCACTGTCTGATACAACACAGCAATGTTAATAACTTAAAGGCACACTGCCTGCCTACACAATTTGCTTATTAACCATATGAGCGATGTGTCTAATTCTTAAATATCCTTATAAAAGTAGATAACTATGCCACTATGACTGAGAATTCTAAACTTGACACTATTAAAACAAACAGTGAGCATGGTGAGCAAGAAGACAAGAATTTATGATCATGTTTACACTTTTTGGCATTATCCTTTAACTCTTTCTTTGGCCATCATGCTGCAAGTCTTGTATAATTTTCTCTCACACAGTGCGGAACAAATATCAGGTACAGTCCAATCTCAATTAATGATGTGCCACTTCTAAGTCTCCTTTTGATTCCTGGCACTAATGTCATAAAAAGGCTTAATGTCTTATTGATAGGAGGCACGCACACAAAATGTTTCCTCATTTTTGTCGTCTTCATCATTGATAAATACTAGAATTTCGGTCGCACCTGGAGCAATGGCTGGTGCAAATCTCAAGCCAATGTGGTGAACCTGAAAAAAAAATAAATGAGTCAATCCATTAATCGTACAGTTCCTGATGGAAAAGTGGTTCTATTGGCAAAAAAGCAATGCTATATTATTGTTTGTAGTTGTCAAAGACCATTGAATACTTCCATCCAACCCTGAGGGTTTATAACCTCTCTGTTGGTAAAACTCTTGGCTAGTTGGGCCAATTCAATAGCTTTTTGAAAGTTGTTTTCGCTGTTTTGAAATAACGCAAAGCAATGATCTACGCCACATAAGGACTTTGGCAGAAGTTATTTAAGTGCATGTGCTAGGCATTCTGAAGTACTGTTTGTATGAGATTTTTGTATTTCAATTGAATCAAATTACACTAATTTTTTTTCGCAGTGTTGAATCAAAAACATCCTTGATACAAGACATACAATGACAGCACTAAATGAACGAGTTGCTCTTTTGGCTATTGCAATAGAACAGAAATAGTAGCAACACAGAAAACCATTTGTCATTTTTAATTTTTACCTCTCCAGATCCCAAGTCCATCCTGGTATCCTTAAACTGCAGCAAGTCAGGACGGTTGCAGTGAATTGTGAAAACCTTTCTTGTAGGATAGGGGTTTGTGTATGCTAACCTCTTGTTGGATCCCTAGCAATGACAAAGCACATTTTACTAAATTTTCAAATCAAATAGTAGCCTTGAAACATACAGTACACAAAAAGATACATCTTACAATATAAGAAAACCTTCACTACATGATTTTTAGCCTTACTTCATTCTTCAAAAATTATCCAATTGACTGTTAAAACAACTACGCAAAGTAATCAATTAGATATCCTCAGTTTTATATACTTGTGTTTAACATTGCACCATTATCTTACCTTGCCTCCACCAACAGGTAGAATCAGTTCATAATTCTTGGTAATCAGAGGCTGAGACATCGTAAGACACACCAGCCAGCTTCTTATCAGTTGATGGTATTCCACATCCACTACGTTGATGTAGAAAAACTTCGAACCAGAAACCAACGGTCTAATTCCAACTTCCAGTTCCTAGAAAGTTATGCAACAAATATGGTATTAAATGTACACAAATGGCCACAAAAATCTAACATAATTTTGAGGAGAGTTAATCTTGCCTTGCAATAATACAATACATTGGCATTATCATCATAAAATAGCAGTAAAACATCCCATCAAAGAAAGTGCATCTAGATCCACCATGATGGGACAAGACTTTATCATAGAGAGCTGTATATCACAAACAATGAACAACATTTATAACATATATTGTATTATGATTAAATATATTCAATAAATGAATAACATCTATATAACTCACCTGCAGAGTATTGGCCGCCAGCATGAATGGGTCATTTGGTCTTAAATTCATTTCTAGTGGGTGAGAAGTGAAACATTTCACCAGCCGTGAAGCTTGGGTTCCCCTAATTTGAAATAAAAACCAATTTACCATTATTCAAACTAAAAACAACTGTGCTCAATAACTTTTAATAATTAGTTGTGTTATAAAACTGACAACAAAAACAACAACATATATACCTCAGAATAAGAGTAAACCGACTTGTTTGTCCCTCACTCCCCGCAATGTCCACTCTCTGCAGGGCATGTACAAAAATCTGCCAAACCGTGATTGGTCGGGACATGAAGTGGTCCACATAAATTGCTAAAAAGAACTTCTTGACTTGGGGAGATGCCCCACATGCAACCTGAAAAATTTTTATTAGGCCAGTAATTTCACCTCAAGATTCACATGACACAATACTACATTATCATTCTTATGCACTGCATTAACAATTAACACCTGGCATTTGACATTCACAACCCAGTATTACAAATGGTACACACCTTTATGAATATATCATGTGGTTCTCCTGGTTGAACTTTGCGCGATTCACAAATCACATTTGGGTCACTGCACCTGACGACAAGCTGACTGATTCCTGGACCCCCAATTGGAACTCCTGCAAGATGAAATATATACAAAACTTGCCCAAGCTCTGCTATTCACCTAGACATCCTTGTTAATAACAGAAGTTCGTTGTGGATGCCAGTTCAGTCCGAGGACATTGCCTAGGCAGAGTTTGCTCACCTGAAATTCCATGTCGCTGGGGTTTTGGGGTAGTTTAAATACCTGCTTATCCCAAAATGTGTGTAGCGTGATGAAAATACTTTAGAATACCAAATTTTATTGTTCAGCGATGACTACTTAACGAAGTTATGGGTGGTTTTTGCCCCCATGCATTCATATTATTTGTGCGTTCACACTATCAAGTATAAGATCTACGTATGACCACATACGTAAAAAATTGGCTATACGTGCTCACTCGTGGCTCTGTTAATCACGTATAGCTTCTTGCTGCAAGCGTACATGGGGCAATTGTAGATCGCTCGCCAGATGTCCATAGCATGCTCGCCGGACATCTGTAAAACGCTCACTGGACGTCCGTCGCCAAGCATACATGAGGCTTATGTGAGGCACTCGTAGACCACTCGTAGATCGCTCGCACGGAAGACAACAGGCGAGCGTTTTACGATCGTTCTACGAGTGGACGCGAGTAGATGGCAAGTATATACGGATGGACAGTGGCTACCCCCAGGCAAGTTCCGTAACTAATATAAACAATTTACTCATGGAACGTTCCGCCAAAGTTATAAACATGTTTAAAAATTTTGCCCTCCGTCCGTGAGTGGTAAAGCGCGACCAGGAGTGATCTTCGAATAGGTGCGAGTATACGTGAAATGTTCGGCGAGTGAATCACGTATGGACAAGGATGGGCAAGAGTAAAAAAAAATTCCATCCGTCATCATACGTAGGTCTTATACGTGATAGTGCGAACGCCCTTTAGCCTATGTAATGTCCTCTGACTGTGAAATAGCGTCAACAACAAATAACCGATAATACATAACGGCGCTTAAATGAACAGCTTAATGTCTTGGACGAATACAAAACTTGCTCTTACAGCTTATCATCATGTGTGATCCTTTAGTTAATATCAGTATAATTTTCTTCCTACTGTGCAGGTGAAAGAGGAACGTTTTTCTTTCAAGTTTTATTTGTCACATTATTGTATATTTTGATATTTAAAATCTACCTGGTATTGTATGCAAAGGAGGTAGCCTAATGGACTTCTTCAAGAAGCTATGCTCAGGATGGTGAAATCGGAAAGTCTGGTCAATGATATGAGGCTGTGGTTCAATTTTCACAAGAAGAATTCCAACTGGTTTTCCGTCCAAAGTATTGAAGAAAACCTGCAAAGCATAATTCCAGATTTGTGCTTTAGTACCACAGATGTTATTCATGCTTTTTAATCCAAATGTATTGGTGTAATTATTAGCCCTGGGGACCCACAGATGTACAGAAATTTCTTGCAATCTTTTAAAAAAACAATCACTGTTATGAGAGCTGCAATAGTATGTGAACAATGATAAATCCATACCCATATGGAATTAATACTACTTTAAGGATGCATGATATCACATCACTTGCAAAGTACAACGAGATACCATTCCCCAACATCTTTAATTTTCTAGGCAGTCATAAACTGATGAGGCACTGTCACTATATTATCTTTTTTTAGTATGTCTACATTCATAAAGCTGTACCTTAGCAACTCTGGTTGCCATTGGATCCCTTCTCTGTATCCCTGGATATGACTGGGCATCAGCAGGTTTTGATCTGTGAGGGTCTGCAGGAGCCTGAAAAGCATAATGTTTGTGTCATTAACAATACTTTGTAGACATATCATGTCAGAGGTATTAATATTAATAATATGTATTCTTTTATAGGCCTAAACATTGTGCGTTGTTGTTATTCATGCTTTTTAATCCAAATGTATTGGTGTAATTATTAGCCCTGGGGACCTATACGCCTATCGTCTGCTCCAGGCACCCACAATGGTTCTTTTTTTGTAAAAGTTTTGTATACTGTCTGTAAAGTTTTTTTCCACTGTGGGTGCAAATAAATAATTGAAATTGAAATTAAATTGAAATTAAAAAAAGAAAACATAATCCAACAGCATGTCATTTGTACCCATGGCAACAGGGTTATAATTTCATTCCTTAAGGTACCACCAAATAATATGACAGTATCTCAAAACTAGTGAGGGACAGACCTTAATTATGCAGACAATTATAGTGTAGTTTAACCCAGCAATTAAGCATTGTGTTTTACGGTGCGTATAATTTTAGAACACAAATTCCAATTTGAAAGTCAGTGTTATAAAACTCGTTTTTTAAGGTAAAATACAGTATACTAATGAAAATTGAGGCTTTGAAAAAAAAAAATCCATGATTAACCATTTAATATACTTAATTGATAATATAAGATTATTTTGTTGAAAATAAACCAATGTATAATAAATACTCACTGCTTGAAAGGCTGCATTGTCAGCTTTAAAAGTCACAAACTTGAAGGGTATATGAATTGACTCCTTGGCTCTCAAAAACAGTTGAGGTGGATCGACAGTTTTCCCAGACTCAGCACTGAACATTCCTTCTTCAACAGAAGTGTAAATTTCATGTGCCATTTTGAAGTGACGCCACTCTCTTGGATCTGTGATAACCCTGGTTAAAAGAATAACATAAGCCAATTTGTTATCTCTTGTTGAGCAGTTTCCATTACATTTTTCATGAGACAATCACAGACAATACAATGACAATAATGCAAACATCAGGCCATCATTATTTCAAAAACTACGACATTGCCCTAGAATTAAGTGAATTGCGAAATGGTATTATATTGGTCTTATGTTCTATCTGGGTGGTCTTAAAGTTAACTGTAGGGCTAAATTGAGGTTATCTCTTTTTATATGTTTAAACAGTTATTCAATCAAAGTTTAAGGTTAATTGAGGAGGATAAATTAGAAATAGACTCACATCAGTTCAGGATCATCACACTGAATTGTGACGGTGTGCTCCACGTTGTAAGGATTCTTCAACACAAATTCAAAGAATTCTGTTGTTCCCATCGCTGGATAGAGGACATGTTCTGTGGTGAGAGCCTGACTCAGCATGCCCAGAATTTCCTCTCGTTTATTTTGTTTACGATAAAGGTCAATTGTCTGGAAGTCTCTGGCTCTTTCTTCCTTTTCAGTTCTGTATGACTGCAGCAAAAATTACATTGAAATTAGTTTGCTGTATCTGCAAAAGGTGTCAGTCAATCTCTTACAGCATAATAATCTCAGTGGACAGCCAAACTTCTCAGCTTTGAAACAAACTTTTGGTGGGAAAATATATTACATCCAAAACGTTTGGTGGGAAAATATATTACATCCAAACTTATTTCTGTCCTAGTAATTTGTGAAATTTTTATGTTAAAAGTGAAATTGTATAAATATGTGCATTTTGCAGTATCAGGAATTGAAATATCCTTTTCATTCACTCACAGAAATGGTCTTTGTTTCCTCTTCATCTAACTGTGATCTGACTGCTTCCATTCTAGCTAATTTCCTCTTTCGTGCTGCATTGGTTTCCCCTGATTTCTCGGATCGATCTTCATTTTTCCTCGAATAAATCATTTTAGCTAATTCCTGGTTCTTATCAACCATGTGCTTTGCCTTGCTTTTCTTTGGCTTCAGAGCTGCAAGTTTACAGATTTGCATGTTAAATAGCATATACATGTAACTGATTAGGTTCTTAAAGGCCCTAGTAATGACCAATACAGAAGTAATGGTGAGAAATGTTGCATGTAATTGGGTTTAGGGCTTTAAGTCCTGTACTTCTGTACCTTGTGGGCTAATTAGGTGTGCATGTAATATCTTATGCAATAACATAAAAATCATTTACCATACTGCAAGTAGTTGGTACACTGCATGTTTGCCACATTCAACAAGCTATATATTATTGTGAAATGAGGAATTCATCCAAATAAAATATTGATCATTATGTATCAATGAAACTCATTACCTTTGCTGCAATAAAATATATTCTATTAACTAATAAATGTACCACAGTATGAGGAAATATAACTTACTGGCTGCTGTGTGTTGCATCAAGGAGCCAAGGCTGCCACCATTGAAGTTAGACAAACCATTACTGTCTGAGGTTACAATCACTTTTGGTTTGATGGACATTGGCATGCGGTCTGCACAGCGAAAAATGAATGTACATAGAGATCAGTCAGTAGACAGTCGAAACAAATATTATTGGCGAAATACTTGTTTCGTAAATTGACTATCTCACCTGCTTTGGAGAGTTTTGGATCAGCAGGACGGCCAACGTTTGCCATTCTTAAATGGAGTTTTCCTTTCACGATGCTTCTCACTTCCATCGGTTTCAAGAAACCATTCCGAGACATGTTTCCTGCTGGTGTGGGGGTGTCATAGTCTATGTACTCAGTGGTTATTACATCAAGCTCATACGTAACTTGCACACCCTCTCGGCCTTGTCGACAGAGATGCTAAGAAATTTTAAAATATAGACAATCAGCTATTAGTCAGCAATGAAACTAGAGACTGCAAGAGTGCACTGAATATGTAGTAAGGCAAGAGTGTTGAAATTTATAGACTCTTAAATAGTCAAATTGAAGACCTCTAAATTAGTTTTTTGTCCCTGTTACACATTTATCATTGATATTAAGAGACCCTTCGGATGCATTTTTCAATATAAAGCTAATATACATTACAATTAGCAAGTAATTACACAATAATACACACCTTTAATTCTACTGCACATGACCCAATGAGCAGAAGCGAGTCTCCATCCCAAACATCAATGTGAAGAATTTGTTGAGAAAGATGTTGTACAAACAGCCTTCCCTCACCCGGTTTCAAGTATGCAGGGTCTACATTGTAAATCATCTGGAACCCAAAATTGTGAAATATCATTCAAGGCATAGTCATTTAAAAGAGTACTGAAATCCTGAAATAGAAATCATAATGGTGTTCACAAAATTCTCTCAAATCCTCACGCCCAATTTGGCGAAGGTCCATCAGCATTATCAAATGGAGTTATGATGCATTAGGAACTATAACATTTTGTTTCTTTTAATTTGCTGGGGGGGGGGGGTGGAGTAACGTAACCCCCCCTCCCCCCAGCGTGTATATGCAATTTCTTGCTCGTGGATATGTTTTTAATCGCACAACACTCGTGTATGTAACATAACTAGCACCCGTGTACGTATAAGTACGCACATTCGTTAGTGTGAGTGATATACCACCTACAATTTACTGCATCATCAAAAACACCTGCTGTAAAACGACCGTTGCCACAAGAGTGTTACTCTCCTGTCCCTGATCCAAAAATGAAACCCTCCCCATTAACAGCTATCAAGAGACGGATGAACAGGTGCAGGAAAGTGCCTACCAAGTATACATCTTCTAAATAGATCGAAATTTGACAGTTTTTTTTTTTTTGTGTCTTGCACTTAGTACATCATGTTTTTTTTGTTTGAATTAAATGAAATTATTCCTAAGTCGGAGAATTAGCAGGGAATGGAAATTGTTTTGCTTATAGGATTTCATGTAAATTTAACAAAGGATTATATTTATGATTATATTTAGGGTAGTGAAAAGAAATAAAATGTTTTAATTTGTTTGAGAGAAATAATTAAGATATATATTTTTTTTCTCATCTGTACATACTCATTTTAGCATGTATGAAATAAAAATGTTTTAAATTTTATGTTGCGCACAAATTTTTCATAGTCATGAGGTTTTAATAAGTTCATTAAGTGTAAAGAATAAATGCCCTTCAACATTTCTTTATGTTATGACTTATCATTGTTACCATTGAAAATGGTTATTACACAAACACGCTTGCAGGTGTGGGTTATGTCATATTGACGCACATTAAATATGCTCGCAAATGCACCTAATCTATTACACATATGCTAGTTGTTGCATATAGCTCCACTCGTGGCAATTAAGTAAACACGCACCATGCAGGAGATCTGTGCATTGGCGCGTCCATCCACTGTTATACTGTGCGTTGTTGTATAAACACGGGTGCGTGGTATGACATAAGTTGCATATACACAAATTGCGCGTGCGAGCAATACTACATTCATGCATGCGTGTATATGTCAGAAAGTACATTACACAGATCAATCATGAGAATAAAGTGCGTGTATATGCAAGCTATGGCAGTTGTGTACATGCTAAATATGACAAAATATATAGCTCCATTTAGAACAGGGCAGATCAGATAGATCAACTCACCTGCCATCCAGGAGGTCCTTTCTTTAAGGATCCATCAGCATTTAACCTCTGCAGGATGCAGGGCATAGCATTTGGGTCTGATGTTAATTGCCCATCCAAAGTACCAAGCAATAATCTGAAATTTGATGCAACAAGACAGTTTATTATCTATTCTAAAGGTTTCATTTAATATGCCACATATATGCAGATCTGTATATTATCTTTTTCTCAAGTTTTCATTTAATATGCCAAATATATGCTGATCTAATAACTATTAGATTTTATATAAACACTGAGCATTTATAATATCTTGTACATAATTACTTTCTCTTCTATTGCAAAATACATATTACACTCAAACAGGGTCATATACAGGACAATCATAATCATCAATTTAAGACAAACCTTTCTGTAGTCACTTGTGGAAATCTGTAGAACTGGAAAGTCATGAAAACTGAGGTAGGTGTTGGCTTTTCACGGACGGAATCAGGTGTGAAAACTCTGCAAACATGAATGACAGTGAATCATAATGACAGTGTAACCATGTTATAAGGGACTTCACTAACACCAACTCAACATAAATCAACTAAACTCAGGACAAAACCGTATTTTTGTCATTGTTCTATTGTTCAAGTTCTCCAGACATCAAATCTGTTGAACTTATTTCACATTGGTTGAACTAATATGAGCATCTTTTATCTAATCTATCACCATTTTCACGAGCTCCATGCACGGTGATCTTTGCCCACGGGAAAATTATCTACCACATACCTTGCAAAAGCCAAGAACTGCAGAGTGATCTCATTCGTCTGTAGTCTGTCTGTTTCTTCCTTGGTCATTATGAACTGAAGGTCATCATTGGGATCGACAACTTCTGGTGGTTCTCCATGCTGATCAAGTATTTGCGGAAAGCCTACCGTGAAGAGACGAGCATATGCCTGACGCGACATCCCTGACATGCTGTGAGGAAAATTAACAATGCAAGAAAGTTAAGAAAGAGGCACATAGAGGCTAGCGCACAGGTGAACCCCATGATGAAACAGATCTCACCATTTAGCAGTTTACTTGGATGTCAGCAAATATGTATATTAATGCAGTGAAGTATTATGTCAAAGCAATTCCCTGTGGCTTGCATAAGCTACAAACATGAAGGTTCAAGAGACATCGATGACACTGACATTTCTAACAGTTTTATATTACTCACATATGTCGACCAGGAACCGTAGCCATAACTGGAGCATGAACTGGAGTAAAAGGTAGTTCTGTTAATTCAGTCACCATCCCAGACTGCCCCGGCTGAAAAAAATTAAAAAATAAACAAATATAACATTTTAATATTGAAAAGAAAATGGAACTGATTATGATTATACCTTAAGTCAGTGATTATGCCAAATTTAAAATTATCACAATCAAGTTAGTACAAAATCAGTGCTTAAAGCAATTTTGAGTCTGTTGACATAGACAGTAATCAAGAAAATTGAACTCTTAATACTGCTTAATTTTAAAAAAGCTATTCAAGAAAAATGTCTTTGCTCTTTGGTGTACTAAAAGACATCACAGAGGTTTGACACAGTTCAGTAAGACATGATAAAAGTGCAATGCACTAAAACATGTACTGCGCTGCACACATCTGGCATTCAAGTTGACAGTGAAGCAATTAGATTTGTGCGTTCCATACTTCCATACAAGTATTAATCTTACCTATCATTACAAGTAAAATATTCAAGAAGTAGCATCCATTTATCTTTCATACAGAGATTCAGTTTGAAGCAGAAATATTGTGGATATTGTAACTGATGATGAATTGGACAATAGTACAGTGTAATAAGAAACATTGTCAGGGAATGTTGTGATCATGAATATCATGAAACCAACATATTATGAGCAATGTAAACAATTGCTATCAAACAGCATGATAAATAAAACAGAAATCTTGAAGTGAGCAACATAGATTGAACAATAATAATTGGCAAAAACAAAAACGTGGAAAAGGATAATGACATTCTGAATGTTGTGACTCTTACCCTTTGCAAACCCCAGCCAAAACCCTGATACAAAATGCAAGTAATGACATTAATCAACTGAAACCATGAATAATCACCATTAGCCATGTAAATGAAATCACCATCTGGTGTCTGGGTCAAATCAAACTTACCGTAACAGAATCCCGAACATGAGCTATCTCCACTGGGATGTTCAGTCTTGGCGATGGTTGATACAAATGCATTGATGCTTGTCCTCCGTATCCCATCACACCCATCATTCCAGGGGCTGTAGAACCAAACACCGGAGTGACTCCACCGTATCCTGGGATGGGAGAAGTCCCTGCATATCCAGGGGATGCTCCACCATATCCAGGCACTGAAGCATAGCCGCTTGATTGGTAGCCTGGCATACCGACTGGCATGCTGTACATCTGAGTAAAATAGGATATAACACGATCTCATAACATATACCTTTAAAAGGAAGAAATTACAGTCCTTCCATTACTAACACATTGCCAATATAATAAAAATACCTTTTGGTATATTATTGGGATATTTTTATTTAGAAAAGAGGAAATTTAATTTGTAGTAAAGGTGATATCAAATGGCTAAGGGCTGTTCCATTTAAAAGTGAGGGGGGGGGGGGGGCGGTGGTTGACCAGTGTTTTCTTAATATCTTAATGTAGAACAAAGAGGGGGTGGGGGGGGGGGGTTCTCTCCAAAAAACCAAAATCGGGGGTTCTGAAAATTTTCCTGTACACCCCGCACCCTCTTTTTTAAAAAATGGAATAGCCCTAAGAATTCCTTCTACCACTGCTCTACAATAACTAATTACTACTTTGAGGGTTTCAGCTTCAACAATAATGGTACCTAATGCAGGCAGACTGCACAAATAATTCTTCTTATCACATTTAAATGATTCCTAAAGCTGTCAGAGCTGACAATTTTCACACTCTGCTTCACTGTAATATTTCACCTGTTACTGAACAATGCTAATTTCTATTTTATTGCTTAAAGCCAATTATTAGCAATTGTTTGCCTGTTAATATACTGTTTGCTAACAATGTAGTTTGCTTCTTTGTCCTCAAGCAAATAAATAGTGATGTCACAAGACAATGTTTGAATTGGATATGACTGCACTTCATTGCATTTGGTAATTCGAAGGACTGTTAACAGCAGTGCACAGTAGTATAGTTTGGTTGCTGCATATTAAGTCCACGGTCAGTGGTTTAGGTCAGGTGACTTGTGTGCATGGGCACTGCACTGTGCACTCTATAATATGCACGGAACAATAACACCTTGGGATGTGGATATGAATTCATTGCAGAGTTTCTACATCAATAAATAAGTTGTGGATGGGGATCTCACATTGATCTTACCTGCTTATGCTTAACTTGCATTTGGCAAAATCTCAGAAAGGGGTGATTCATGTGCAAGGGCAGTGCACCATAAGCAAGATATGGAAACACTGGCAGCGTATCACGATTTGGATGGTGATATTGAGCATCATTCAGTACTTCCAAATGACACATGTGTCCTGCCTCTGCAGCAGCAGTTGAGTAATACTGAGCTAAATCATGGTTTATTTGGATACTTTCATCCAAAAGGGACAAAAAACTTTGTTGACTGTTAGTCTGCACCTGAGTGTTTTGTCCTTTTTGATTAGGCATATTATGATTATTAGCTTCATCAGTTTTGAATGCCTGGTGACCATACAGTGAAAGCATGCATACAAAACAGAAAAACAACAATTTGAATCACTTAAAAGGCTACTCCAAAAGAGTATGCAACTTAAAATGACATAATTTTTATATATAAGTACAACATTACCTGCCCAGGGTGATACATGGATTGCTGACTGGTAAAACTTGTGCCAAACTGGTCCAAAGTACGAGCACTGCAAGAAAAGAAAAAAGTTATTATTTCTTTTGTAAATATCATAGGTGATCAATCTGGAAAAAAAGTTACTTTTTGTAGTTATTCAATCTGATTAAATTAATTATATCTATCATAATATGCACAGTTAGAAAACTTTCAATATTCCAAAAACTAATTCAAAAGTCAATGCAACTATAGACAATGAAATAATCTGAAATGGTTTATTTCATCAATGAAAGAGAGAAACGCAAACTAAAAACATGAGGTTCAACATACACTTTGAACTGGCATAACTCACACAACAAGCCATAATTCTGTGAACAGTGAACAAAACAACAACGGCCTTACAGTGCTTCACGTTCAGTTTGACTGTCATTTCTTTGAGATGACTTTTGAGATGACGTGTCCTTTTGACAGATAACTTCCTTGGTGGGTTCTTCTGTTTTTGGTTTTCTTTTGTTGGCCTTGATTTTTAAGGGAATCTCATGAACAACTGACATCTCATGGTGTGCACTTGCAACATCATTTACCACTGCATCACATTTACTTTTCTGCAGATCATTTGCTGGTAAACTTTCTTCACCATCATCTGGTGAGCCAGCCTTTGCATCATCTGATTTTCCACTCTTTTGTTTTTTTAATCTATTCTTCTTCTTCTTCTTTGGCATACCCTCAGAACTAGCAGATTCTGCTGTAATAGTAGAATTTGAGGTAGTTCTGGATCGACTCTCCTCTGGTATTTTGTTCAGCTTGGTGCTCCGACTGTACGCCAGTTTGGCAGGAAGGCCTTCATCTGGAGCCATTTTACCTTTCAATCTTGGTAATTTGCCTGATAACTTTCTTGCTCTTTCTTCTTTTGGTCCCTTAATTGGTGTCAGAATTTGGATTTTCTGATATTCGCCAATCACTTGATCAATGGTTTCATTCACATCAGTAGGAACTTGAGTACTGTATTGGGAAGAAGATCTTTCAGGCTCATTTGATGTGAAAGTTGTTTCATCATCCACGAGACTCTCTCTTGAAGTTATAGATTCAACATCTTTACTTGTATCTTCTTCTGAGTCTCTCTGATCAGTAGTTTTAACACCTTGCTTAGAGCTTTTTCTGCCACATGATGTTTCTGTCTTTTCTTCAGAGAGTACTCTGTACTCATTGATATTCATACTCGCAACCTTATTACCAGTAATGTTAGAATCAGACTTATTGTCTCCCACACTATTACTGCTTTTCGTATGCTCTTCTGATAGAACAACATATTCAAATGTTCTTTCGACTGAATTTGATTCACCAAACAATTCAGATTTAGATCTGATGCTTTGACTACTACTACCACTGTCAGATTCCAAAAGTTTGGTATACTCAATCGTTTCCACTTCAATTTCACTGGTAGATTTTGAATTTGAATCAGATGTAGTGACTTCATTGATGCTAGTGCTACTGCCCGCTATTTTATCTTCAGAGAGTTCAGTATACTCATAATTATTCTCTTTGGAATTTTTTACTTTAGCAGACTTAGAATCAGACTTAGTACTCTGATTGCTGATGGTTCTTCTGACTTTTCCTTCAGACAGTTTTGTGTACTCAATAATTGGATTAGAATTTTTGGGTAACTCAGCAATTTCCTCCATGGAGACAGCTGTACTTCCATTCTTTGTAGAAGTCGAGGCAGTGACCTCAGTATCAACAGTTTCTTCAGACAATTTCTGGTATGGAACGCTCACCAGTATACTTTCTGATGAATTGCAACTTTCCTCCACAGAATAAAGTATCTCACTGACATCTTGACTTTCACACGAGGGTGTCATTTTACAGTCAGCATTGTCTGCAATTGCATTACCACTGAAGGTTTTAGATAGTCCCTCACTGTTTTCAGACAGGTTCTGATATTCAACACTTGATTCACTGGACAGTTTCTCAAACTCAATTCTCGGGAATGATCTGCTGGATGAATCTGAGCTGACTCTTCCAAAATCAAGTGATCTCCTAACTTTCTTTTCGTGCACTGATTCAGCATCTACAGAATCTGTTTTCTTGTTACTGAAGAGGAATAGTTGAATATTAAATGTTTAATAAATACATTTCAAGTGTAGTTTGTTTGTGACTGAAGCAAGCCCTTTCACTAAAGTCATCTGTTGGTGCTCCTACAAGAAAATTATTTACTACTCAGTTTCAGTGTGGGCATAAATCCAATTCATAACATGGCACAATGTATTTTTGGGTCAGTGACATGCAGCGACGGACAACACAAAATATTTTTGAGTGTTTCAAGGCAGTCATTGGTCATCCATGCACAAGTGTGAGAATCTTTTCAGTGATTAACTTGATGCATCATGCATTTTGTGAATTTTATTTAATATTTCAAATGATTGAAGTGAAGGTGTGCACCAGACTGCATTTATCATTCAGGTATTACACGAAAATAAATGATCAAAATTCCAAGCACAGTTTCACTAGTCGATCATCATAATTTCAAATAGAGTAACCAAGGATGCTCTGAAAATGATTCAGCTGTGTTCACCTTATGTGCTAATTAACACTTCATAACAACAAAGAATTTTGATCATAAATTGGTAAACACACATTCATCCATCTTATTCACTACACAGTGATAATCCTTAACATATAATTTTACCGATTATCCTTCACTGGTTTTAGAATGTCTTTGTCTCTGTTTAAACAATGAAACGATAAAACATCTCACAAATCCACAAAGCAAAATGCCTGACTTTATCAGACCAGTTTAACCAGTATGTAAATGTTCAAGAGATTTTATATTTTTGGAGAGTAGGGTGTAAAATGAAAATTATTCAGTTGTGTTCACTTTAAGTGCTAAGTAACACTTCATAACAACAAAGAATTTGATCATAATTTGTAAACACACATTCATCCATCTTATTCACTACACAGTGATAGTCCTTAACATATAATTTTACCGATTATCCTTCACTGGTTTTAGAATGTCTTTGTCTCTGTTTAAACAATGAAACGATAAAACATCTCACAAATCCACAAAGCAAAAAGAATAACCAAATTCCATAATCCCACCAGAATGCCTGACTTCATCAGACCAGTTTAACCACTACGTAAATGTTCAAGAGATTTTATAATTTTGGAGAGTGGGGTGTAAATATCAATGTCCAGGCCAGTATTACTTTCTTCTATAAAAAATAATAGTGAGCAACTCACCTTGCGGGCACTGGAGGTCGTCCGGCAACTTGCCCCTCCATAAGATCAGTGTCATCTTGAGAGCGAAACGAGTCAGGTAGATTCAAAGTAGGCACATTCAGAGTTGGGTTACTCAGCGTCGTGTGTGAGGGATCTCTCTGCTTAGGCTAAAATGAAAACCGGCACATTAGTAATAATGCTAGGTCAGATTGTACCAGCATAATAGCAGCATCTCATATTAGCCTTATCAAAAACTTGGGTATCTGCACTTCTGCTAACACCACTCTTTTGTCTGATTAAGTGACACACACAGTCAAGATCACACTGCAATGCCAATTACCTTAGCAATAGGGCTCTTAGTATTTACAAAGGTGAACTTCAAGATTCCTCCATTCAAATTCTTGACACTGTCAAGACTTCCGGTATTTTCTGATGATAAACTATACACAAATACGCTGTCAGGGATGGATGATGGTCCCCCTACTAGTTGAATAGACTGCTCTGGAGACTCTATATTTGAAAGTGGACACCACGCTGCCCACCGCACTGTGATGTTAAAAGTGGCAGCCTTAGCCATGCTTGCCTGAAATGGTAGAACACAATTTTTTCTTTATTTACACCATCAAATGCCAACACAATACAGCTCACATGCAAAGTCATGATACATAATAATAAAGAAAATGAGAACTAAATAGGTGTATCCGCACTGCTGCTACTTTATACACATTATCACTGGTGATTCCTAGCTAAGAATCAGAATCATTTTTATCCACCATTGTACAAAATTTAACAACCATCAAAAGAGGCTGGAGACCTGCTGCCTGGTGGTCAAGGTGAGCAATTGCGACCTTCATGCTCACAGGCATCTGGAGCTCCATGCCCACTCAGTATTACTACATAAATAGATACATAACACTGAGAGGTTTTGAGCCCTAGTTATCATGCTTCATGCAAAATAAAGAAAATCTTTAAACCTTGTCTTATCTTATCTTATCTTATAACTCACATAATACAACGATTTACAAGAAGCACTAGAGGACTATGATTCTCCGCTCATGCACTCATCTGGTTTTCAGATATAACTACATATATTAGAATTAACTGAGGAGACTTTAAAAGAAATATATACAACGTATATCTGCTTACAAATAAGTTCAATTTGTACATAGATATATACATCATAACATGCAAAAGGATAGTTGTATGTACACATCCTTACCTTGAACTGTAACAATTACAAAAAAAAAAAAAACAGTTGTTAAATTAAGTAAATTGTATGATGCTGACAAAACAATTTTATTATTCTGGACTAAAATTTAGGATAAGCCCCCAGATTCATAACCTTCAGATTTCTCATAATTTATGGCTATAAGTTTTGGTGACATCACAATGTCACAGAAGAAGACAACGCAAGATTGCCGCAAATAAGGGCCATAAATTGTGAGCATCTCAAGCATCATGACTGAAACGGTTAAACAAAACTGCTTCTTTCTTACCCTCCTATCTTTGGTACTCCTGCCAATTGGTTCCCCTAAGACATATTCCAACAGAAATACTAATGTAAATGTAGGGTCCTCCAATAAACCATCCAGCTCAACTCTGTTCTTGTGTACCAAAGCAGTAGCTCCCTGCAGAGTGCCACTACCCCTGTAAAAGAAAACACACTTGTTGTATTACAAAAAAAAAAAAAATTTAATTATTTTTTTATTTATACTGTGATGGCAACAGGTGGGCACTTGTATCCGGCCCTGCCTGAGTGAAAAAAATGTCAGTAGAAAGTCCAACAAGTGGAGCTGGGAGAAATTTTCATCAAAACCTTCTACTGTTCAGTGTTCATCTTGAGAGATGGACAAACATACTGTTCATCATGAATGGATCAAAGAAGCACAAACTAGAATAAAACAAAAAACATTAGATCACTACGATAAATGAAGACATACTGAGAAGCTGTTGATGGAGTTCTTTGGTGGCCTCTACTTCCACTGCGACTCCTGGTGCCACCTTTCTGAGAAGTGACATCTGGTGTCAAGTGAACAACTTCTGGTTTGTCGACATAGCACCAACCATTGTGCACTCCAACCTGAAGCATTTCGTGAAAAGACAATTTCATTGAACAAAATGCTATGTCACTACAACAGTGTAAAGAAATCAAATGTGGTGTCATTAATATAACAGCGGCAATGACCCATATATCAGGCTGTCCGTGCATTATTAAATTGTTTATGATGATGTCAGCAGTGCCAAATTAGTCAATATAACTGTTGAATATTGCTGATATATTCTTCTTCATGCTTATAACACTTGAGTGGACACGAA
Organism: Alitta virens; assembly: GCA_932294295.1. Taxonomy (NCBI): domain Eukaryota; kingdom Metazoa; phylum Annelida; class Polychaeta; order Phyllodocida; family Nereididae; genus Alitta; species Alitta virens. The sequence continues at coordinate 38,984,525 of OW028574.1, read as the reverse complement.
CCTGCAACCTTCTTTCAATCACTGAAATACTGGTCCCATCAGCAACTTTATTTTCTCGATTAATTCTGTCCTCATTTAACTGATTACACAGTTCTTCTTCCAGCTTCTCCAGACCTGGGTTCAAGGTTACTTGTATTTTGTCTAAATAGCATGACATAGGTTTCAGCAAGCGAGGTCTTCTCAAAAAATCACCACCTGGAAAAATTTGACAAATTCATAAAATGTATTCAATCAGAAAATACATGTACTGCTGACATAATATCGAAGTCGAAATCAGCAAGTGTCATTAGCACATTTATGGCCTGTTTCAAAATGTAACACAATCAGCCTAAAACACTTCTTAATTTGTCGGGCTTAGTGTATTTCAAAAGAAGGTAAGGATTAAAAGACTTACAAATGAAATCATGTATCACATGATACATATGAACATGACAATTGTCTAGTAGTTAATTCAAATAAAAGAATATTGGAAACAATCCAGACGACCACTTAGTTAACAGCCAGATGGTCTTTTGGATCATTTCCAAAACAGTATTTAGTTTTTGTCATCACTTAGTTGTAACAAAATCCACAGTCCTATTACAGAGGCAGTGTAGCTAAATTAAACCTGTTAGATCTATTAAAAGATCTAACCACATGCCAACATGAAAACCAGATTTTATTCCTTACAACTTCTTTTGTATAGGCTTGCTAACATTCCTCTCACCTGTGCTCAATTTATCAGCATCCGAAATTCCAGGAATGACATCATGATGAGAGACGAATGTATTCTCTGGTATCAGGTTAATAATTTTCTGCATGATGCGGTGGGTTTGGATAATGTATTGCACTTGGCATCCATTTGAGTTCAAATGAGGATTTCCTGAAGTTGAAATAAATTTATATTGACAGATTATAAAGAGTGACATTTACTGTATAGGCAAGCAAAAGGAGATGTTCAACAAACAAATACCTACCAATTATTGGTTCATCCAGAAAAAGCAAAGCCCTGGGGGATCCATGATACATGTCTAGTCTGGAAAGGAAAATTGCAAGTGCTCCTATAGGTGTCATAATCATACAACCTACTTATGAAAAACTTCACAATATGTCATTGACTATAGTATAGTGACTGCTCATGTTAAAAGTCTAAATGGTTCAAGATTAAGTTAACCAGACAAGGCACAAGCCTTAGTTGAAAGATTACTTTTTTCCAATTAATTAACACAGGTTGAATTTTGAGAAGTTGGTGGAGAATAGACATATTAGGTTCTGGTGCTATTCACACAGAGGAGTTGGAATTATTTCATTTGACAGATATAATGGGTCATATTACAGAAACGGTGCACCCCCCCCCCCCCCCCCCCCGTCCCTCAACTTTCAAATGTGATTAAAACATGCAAAATGGTTTTAATAATATTAATGTGGTATGAGGATGGGCAGACCAATGTAAAGATATAAATACACACAAGAAATTTTTGCAGGAGTCTGTAATAACTAATATTTTTGCTGTAAAGGCAGCAAAAAGGGCATGTCCCACATCACATTTTATATATCTCTTTACCCTGCTCAATGAATGTAAGATAAACATCATTTATGATATTCATATAATTATAATCAGGAGAGGTTGAATTTTTCTACTGGCGAAGAAAATTGTGAAATATTTGCAGTTCCAGTACCAACATGTTGAAGTTTGTCCACAGAATCAATGTCACTCCTGTTACAATGTTACTAAAATGCTGCTAGATAAAAAAACAAGAATTGTTAGGTTTTTGCACTTTTCAAGAGATGAAATCACTGATATGGGGGACTTCAGGATGTATGCTTATCTTACACATTTCAAATAATATTTCTCAATATTAAAAGAAAAGAGTTTGTCTTGGCAGGGGATGACGTCATTCCTGTTACCAAGTTTATAAGGAAGCTATTTATCACAGAAAATATCTAAAAGCAATTCTGAAAGCACTCCATTATATTACCTGCATTTCCCTTTCAGATATTGCATAAAGTTTCCCAAAATGTCAACCCTGTTACTATCCTTCCTGTTACCGTAATAGCTGACATAACAGATCACATGACCAACCAATTTCAATAAAGATGAAAAATGTTTTGTTGTCATGTTACAACACTGAAATGTATGAAAATTCATAATTTTGATGGATTTTTGAAAATTTAATTTTTTTGCACTTGAAATGCCAAAAGTGCACCGTTTCTGTGGAATGGTCCATATATCAATACACACAATACAAAAAATTACAACATGATCATAATTAACAATGAATGCGCAGTTGAGTAAGACTAATGATAAGGCATACTTGACAGGTGGAGGTGCTGCTCCTGATGTATCAAATAACTTCTTGTCATTTTGGAAGGGATGGAATATTCCCCATCCACACGTCACCTGCTTTTGTTTGCCATCAGCACCAGGGGGCTCCACTGCCACCACCTCCACAACAACCACCAGGGCCTCTGCATCCAGTGACGTGTGGAAGTACACATTCTAAAATCACAAAATTCATATAAAATTCCTAAAACAGCTACAGTTTTCACGAAACGAGAAATTGTTCTTCCCTCTTATCAAATATAAACCATTCCATCTCTTACATACTTTTGTTGATTTTACCAATGAAGTTCATCAACGATTGTACCATAACTGACATAGTAATGTGTACAGTAGCATTGAGATACAGAAATCTTTAAGTGTATTACACATGAACACCCTCTATTTATGTTAAAATATGGCAAACCTGGTTGTAGGTGATTTTTGTTTTTCCACCTGTGGATTTTCCAGGCACCAAAGGACCACTCCATGTTCTTCCGTAGAACTGTTTGTAGGTCAGGTCATAGAAGGTCAGTCTGACTTGGAATGTTGAACCTTTGGAAGTCTGAAATGCAAAAAAACTGGAAGGATGATTACATCTCAACATATAAAAAGAATTGTAAAAGGAAAGTTCCTTCGCCATAAATCTAGAAGACATAGGCATGTGCTGACATTCAGTAGATGACAGACTGATATTTATTTATAAACTGGAACTTGAACAACAGCAAAGTGATTCGTCCTTTGCACTATGAAGGACAGTTCCTTTACATGTATTCTGTACATAGTTTAAAGATTTTATTAGCACATGACAAGGCAAGCACCTTCAGCTTAGAAATGATTTTTTTCTTTGTTGCTGTATCCTCGTCATCCTCCTCATCAATAGGCAGTTTGTTGGAAGGCACAACCACATTATTGATGGAGCTCAGTTTTATGCAGTAGCAGAAGGATTTCTCTCGTGATAACTTCTGTCTAAGGTCAGGCGGTTCCACATATTGCTTTCCGCTGATGTTTTTGATAAGCGATAGCAACTCTTGAGCATCTTGGACCAGAGATGGCTTATCGATATTTTTTACGGCTGCTTTTGCTATTTTGATTTGTTTGGCCACTTTATCCATGGCAACGAATCCTTGAGCCACTTACTTTTTGTCTTTCTCACTCGTAATAATGCAATCCAAGGTTGGTTATTTATTTCCTGAAATTTAGATAGGCAATGATGCAAAATAAAATCCCAAATATTTTTTTAATGGAACTTTAGAAGGCTAAGTTGTAGAAACCATAAATATGCAGCCAATAAGCCAGAATTTCTCTTATTATCTATGTATTGCTTTTGCTGCCATATGATTCAGGTGTGTGACAAACTCGCATGACACATGATCAAACACGAAAAAGCAATCTGAGCTGTCTATTCAAATGTGGGATGGTTTTAACAATAGTTTCATAATCTTTATCGTTGTTTATAGTAGCAATTAACTCCTATTTCAGTCATGAGCGAGAAATACGTAAAATTAACCTTTCTCTTGTTTTTATTTTAGTTCAATATAAGAAATTATAAGCCTAATTAAATTATAGTGTAGTGTGATTTTGTTTCCTATGTCTGTGATCTGGTGATAAACTCCCATCACTATGTGAATAATCCTCACTAAGAACCTAGTTCTGCTTAATTTCACAGATGCCAAAATTGCAATAGTACATTTTAATCATCCACTAAAACGTTCAATCAGTTACACTGTCTCTGGTTCAATATATATTCTCCTTGCTCTGCAATAAGAGCTAATAAGGTTCCTCCTTCATCTTACAGTGTACATACATCGTCTATACCTTGTCGTCTTAGCCCTGCATTAACCCTATCATAACAACCTTGCCATCCGAGCCCAGGTGTGTTGTCTACCTGTAGGAATTAATTCACAGTGCTGCCTCGGTGTGTCAAAGCGCCTGACTTTACATCAGAAATTCCTATGTGCTGCGTTTAATTTGGCATCTTGCATGTGTCATTTATGTTTAAAGTTGCGTGGGTTTGCCTAAGGACTCATTTAAGTGTTATTGAGCGTGGTCAGAAATTGTTTACAATAATTTAAAAACAATGACAAAGGGTTACATTGTTCATTCATGTACATCATATCATGATGATCCATATCTTGTATAGTTAAAGCTGCAAGAGCCCTTTAGGTTAATTCAATGATCACAATTCCAAATCAAATACATGGCATACAGTTGTAGTTTTAGGCTCCTACACGTGGTGGCCACTCCTATTATTTTCACAGAAGTTCGAACCTGGGTCCCTTTTGTGAACGATGAACCTTAAAATCTGGGCCAACCACTCAAAGTCTAATTATTAAACTGTCATTTTACTCCCATGCATGTATCATGTATGTAATCAAATATTGACATCATGCCATTTTACCATGGAGCCAAGAGGCTTGATTCCATGAATGTAATTGTCTCCAGAAACACAGGCACTTAAAAAATAGTTCATCAAAAGAGAGATCAATGGGCGATTTGCATGTCTACCAAAGGCCATTGGGTCAGTGTTCCATGCATGGCCTTGAAATTATTCTAACTAACAATAGTCTTGTTCCCAACGAGAATACAGAAAGAAAGAAGAGTATGTTTACTCATGCCATGAAACTGCACATGGATTATTTCAAAAAGAAAACTTCCAAATGGATTGATAAATGGATGTTACAGTTAAGTAGCCATTTCAATTAATTTAAGTCAGTGTGTAGACAGGCTGTCGACATGACTGTCTACTAAATAAACTCACACAAAAAAAGACTGGATTTTGTTTGCATTTTGAGATAATGTCAACAACCTGTTTTCAATAATCAGTCATATCCACCACACTAAATAAGAAATATTTCATAACTCTATTATTTGACAAAATTAGCTCACCTTATTTGACTTAAAATCGAGCTAAGTTAAGAATTTAATCAGCCAATTCTTTTTTGTGTTGATACCAAAGACGTGGGTATCTCCTGCTTGTCTCAGCATAGACACCATCTATCTATCTATCTATCTATCTATCTAGGCCAAAAATGTCAAGCAATGTGATACCATGGATTAATGACACAAAACATGCCCCACCCATATCGGATCAATACTTGCTCTAGGTCAATGTACTTGAATTACCATAATCATGGGAATTACCCCGAATATCAAATTCACAAAAACTAAACCTCAAAATGTATTAATATTTCATATAACCAAGGTGGTTAGTACTCCCTTTGGAAAAATAGAACAACTTCAAATTGATTATTTCCTTAGCTAATAATATTTCGAACCATTATTTCCATGATATGTCTCAGCAGTATCACTAACTCAGGAACTGAGTGTTCAAGCCTGTGTCCATGAAGTGAAATAATATACATTTATTGAACAGTGGCAAGGGCAATATCTGTTTTTATGGAACCTCGACAACTGATATTGCACGAGGCATAGCCAAGTGCAATATCAGTTGTCGAGGTTCCATAAAAACAGATATGGCACGAGGCACGGGTAATTGTTATATTATATGGCCTTTCAATTTACACAAGAAAAATGGCTGTTTTGAGTTGTCGGTGTGGATAGTCCTCTGAAAGCTTGATTATTTAACATGGCAGAGAAATCCAGAGCCTATTTTACTCAATCATTTTAGTAATTATTAAATAATCTCTTTATTATAGGTTTTTTGTTTGTTTGTTTTTTAGCAAATGAACAAAGCTACATTGCTTAATGTAAGAGGTTGTTAACCTTTCAAGTAAGCAATCCCATTGCCTGTTATGCAAAATGCGGAAGGTATAATGATTTGTTTATTCTCAGAAAAGACCTATTTCACCACCTAAAATGTACTGTGCAATATATGAAAATATTGCACGGCTCTCAGCCAATCAGAAGCTAGGATTTCTGCTAAAAACCAAAAAAGAAACGACGTAGTTGTTGAATATAAGTGAGGGTGATGATGTCAGTATGCCGTCATCAACATTATTAATAATTTCATCTGACAGTTTAAAACCATGAATCATATGTATTGCTCTTGGTATATTGTACGAGACTTTTGGAAAGTTGAATGATACTACCTCTCCATATCTACAAGATACACATCGATTTACTGAATATTACATTGACTTTGCATTTTTGAAAAATATATGTCCTTTGGCCATTATGCCTTAAGATGACAATGCTAATATTGAAGACATCAGTCATCAGATGCATTATTAACATGCTCTCCGTGTCAAAAATGTCCTATGAGGAAAAAAAGTCAAATTATGAAGGAAAATCAATAATTATGTGCATTATTTATATTGTTGAATCGAAACAACAGAAGCGTAAAAATACATGAACCGAAAACTTACTTGATAATCATATAATATCAAGTATGAAAATTATGAAGAAAAAGAAAAAGAAGGAAAAATCTTTGTTTCCAGAGCAATCCAAAATTAACTCAACATATAATTGATCTTGCCAAATACTATTATCTTCAGTATGGAACCGTCAAAATAATTAAAACTAAATTACATCATGACTGCAGATAAACGACATTTCTACATTGGGAAAAACTGCAAATTAGGAAAGGTGTCGTGAATAATTTAGGACTCTAAGTCAGTCATTCATGAATCTAGCACTGTGTCATCCAAACAGCTTGAATGTCAGTCCTATATATCTATACGTGCTCTTTTCACTGTCTCTGGGTCCCCATTGATTTTTGCTAATCTAAAATGCAGGGTTGCTCAAAATAAGGCATGAATGCCACCTATATATAGCTAACACGATTTAGTTAAATAAAAAATAAAAAAATGTATACATCAATTGTGAATTCATCACATTTACCTTAGCTTTTACACTTACATTCTTAGGAATGTGTGTGCATATATATATATACAAGAGGTTTTGCTAAATATCAATGAATAGGCTTGGATGAAAAAAAGCAACGTTACAATCACTCATTAATTATTATGAACTATATGGTCAAGAACAATAGCTAGATTATATCAAATTTATTTGGTAAATAATTGGCTTTGCATTAGCCAGAACCGACCTACAGTGCATTAGATGCTATGTAGGTCCTCTGGACAGGGGACTTGTAGCTAGCTTTGCATATACTTTTTCATAATCATATGGCAATAAAAGCAAAAAATAGATTTCTTTATAAGCTGTACGTATCATTGCAAAAATAATGATTGAGGTCAAGACCTCTGGTTGAATACGTGAACTTATTGCACTTAAAAAGAGAATAATGCCTTTGTAGAAAAGTTGTCAATCACATCACCATTCCTACCAGCTCCTACCCTCTCTCATGCATATATTCCATTTCGGGACGTGATTAATCCTTTCTATCATTTTTATAGTCAGATAATCCAGACAGCAGTTAATCCATGTTGATAACTTGCTCAATTCGAATGTTTTGTGACGTTGAGTTACCTGAGGGGCGTGGCTACATCAGCGTCAAAATAGAACCATAAGCTGCTGGAAATAGAACGTCAGTCAAAAAGAATCGACCAATCACGATCGAGGTGCATGGCCGTGATCATTTAGGAACTCGATAAAATGTTTTGACGAAAAGAATCGAGCATCGAGCAGGAATATGTTCCATTGAAATTTAAGGTATTTATTCATAAGTCTTTTATCTCTTATGTACTGTTTCAGTTGTCACTTTAGCAAATGAAGAAAAAAGGTTATTATGGCATTACTTGTAATGGATTCCATGGTTCGAGAATTGGGGTGTTGTGAAAATGAACTGAATACAGTGTTGTTATGCTTAGGAGTTATTCATCAAATATTGTATATTTTATTATACTTTTCTTGGATTTTTTTTTTCCTCCATGGATAGTACTTTCTTTCATCATCAATTGATACTAATTACTGCCATTAGTATGCCGTAAAGGAGGGTATTATTGGCAGGGCGGGTATTTTTCGACACTTAAATTAGTTTGTTAAGAATTTTTTTTTTTTTTTTAATTGTTAACATTTTAATGTGAGTGTCAAAATACCCGCCCTGTCGATAATACCCTCCGTTACGGTAGTAGCTTCGTATTTTGTTCGCAAATTGAGTCTCACTTTACATCTAATTCGGTATGCATGCAGGACACTGGTGATCATCTGTTTACTTGGATCAGTCATAAACAGTTGCAAGTGGAAAAGGCAGGCAGTTGCGGTTGAATGGGCGCTTGCATGCTTCAATGATTTTCTGAAGGGAACGTGAAATTATTGATGAATTGAAGACAAAATTCAATAACACGTAAAGTCTGTTTCTTAAAAGCTGTTATAGCGTCATTTAGAATTTTAAATCATTAAAATCAGAGTGCACTTGACCCGCTAAATAGCTTATATATTCTTACGCATACATGCTGTACAAAACTTATTCGTGGTAATCACTTCTTCCATGTAATTCTTTTAATTTTTTAAGTATCGCAATAGAAAAAATTAATGAACATTTCTCGGTATTTATCTAACAAAACAAAACTAATAAATTTGTGATATAATTCAGATTATGATGCACCGTAGATCTAGTGTTCACGGCTTCCAATTACAGTGCCCGACGTCAAAGTTGTGGCCGACACCGGAGTTGTGGACTTCCAATAGTGATGTCCTGGGGCCGAACCAAACATTATGAATGAACAGGGCGATAGATATCACTATTATTCTAAATCTTTTTCTGTCAAAATGTTCTGAATCCGCCCCTGGACGTCACTATTGAAGTCCACAACTCCGGTGTCGGCCACAACTTCGACGTCGGGCACTGTAAGAAATTTCACAGAAATTCTGTTATTTTCCTATTTCAAATGTTAGTGCTCAGATTTCCCCCTGGGCTATAGATTATTGGCACAGGCAGTTGTTGCCTATCATTTGAAACCAAGCAGCCCAAGAAAATGTATGGTCTAAATGGAAATCGAATATGTGTGTTTGTGTCATCCTAGCAACTGCAGCCAAACAAATTGCCGATTGCTTTGGGTTTTGTGTATTGGGAAAAATAATAATAAGAAGAAAAAAGAAAATTTAGGATATTATCACCTGCACAAAAATATTGACTATATAGCCACTATACAATGTAAAGTCACTACTAAAATGCAGATGCTATGAGATATTACCATGATACTCAATAACATCTTACTTTTTTTTTAATCGCTGAGACTGCCAAAATACTTTTTATATCCATGCAGACATAAAGTCAGATGACTGTTTAAAATTTCAGATTTTACAAATTTATGCACATGCTCTGCTCACACTTGAAGCGCACACCAGAGGGAGAGCAAGTAAATACTATCATGTGACACACAATACAAAACGCCATCTGGTGTATGTTATATCAGTATCTCATTTGGAGCAACTCACCAAATGTCTCGCACAACTAACCCAGGCATTTTTTACTTATGATCTTCGAATCAAACTTGCTCAATTATGTTCAAGGAAGGCAAATCAACATTAGTATTGTACGCTCTTGTAAGGTCGCTCCAGTTTCTAGGGACCCTGAAGATTCAAGGGTCCCGAGCAGAGACAGCATAATTCGCAAAAGTGACATGTTCATGTTCTGCATGAAGGTTGTTACTTAAGCTACGACCATGCAGGAATTGACAGCTATATGGGCCTACAGGGATCGAAATATGTCGAGACCATTATTTTTGTTCACGACAAGATGCGTCAAATTATTTGGTCACAGCAATTGCAGTTAGGGCGGTTATCACATCAATGTTTATGGTAACTGGAAAGCGGGTAACCATTGTTGAACCTAATTTCGATCCCTCTATATATGACAAGGAAAAACTTATTGAGAGTACCATATTAGCTCTTGTTCTTAGATATAACACAATCATTGGTGAATCAAAATGAAACCTCAGTAGTCTCATACCTCATAACTGTCTCATACCACCCACATGGTAAACCATTTTGACACACATGCTGCCCCTAAAAACGGGAAGAAACTCATGCTTAACAATAAAGTAATTTGTGGACCATTAATAATTGCTGAAGAGTGGGACGGGATTACTAGCTTCAAGAATGATATTTATATTATATATTATATATATTAATTGATATTGTAAAAAATTAATTATGAAGCCTTTAGGTACAAAATCTTTGGGCCTGCATCCAACTACTGGCAGGCTGAGCTACAAAACAGTAAATTACTCCTATTTGTAATTGACGGGGGGGGGGGGGATATAGATAGATGGAGTGTCATCTTCCATAAGAAGATGACACTCCATCTACATCTAATATAGACTATATATATTATAGACTATATATATTTAGGGCCATATAGCCATCCGCCCTGGACATTGATCATTGTTGATAACAGTTTATATGATAGACAGACAATAGTTCAAACTATCATCCCTCCTACACAAATGATAAATCTGCGTCTATGCTTAAAGACCACCTAGTTTAGCAAAAACTTCGGGTTTTTCATTTAAATTTTGTTCAAGACTAGACTTGTTGACATTCTCGCAACCCAAGCCACATATTTTCGCCCACAGTAACATCAAACATTTGGCGTACAAACCTTGGCATTAGAGACTTCGGCAGTTCTGATCGAAAGACAGAAGGGTAAACTATCAGTTGAAACCTCCTGTTGGTTATCATAGGCCAAGGGAACGTCATTATTGCCTTCGAATATCTTTTTCCAGGCCTTGGTCCTGCCCGTAGCCGCCATGATGTAAACATTCCACTGAGCGACGCGGAAACTGCCGAAGCAGCCGAAGTGACGATCGGTGTCCAATCAGCGTACGACTAGAGACCGCGCCTCTATGGATTGAGTGCAGACGACATTTGTTTGGAGAACTGTCACCGAGTCAGAAATGCCTGTTCATTCGCCTTCGCCTACTCCCGAAAGAGCAATTTATGGGTTCGTTCTGTACCTCGGTGCCTACGTCTGTCTAGGTAAGTGTAGAATATACGAACCTCCTTTGGTAGCTAACGGTAGTACTATGTATGTATGAGTGGCAATCAGCAATGATCAGTGAGAATGCTTCATTCATTATCTAGCACGAGTGCATTTTGCACAGAGTATATATATATATATTGAAATTTGAACAGCTGCTAATTGTGTTGGACTGCAGTGTATGATGCTAATGCTGTTGGACGGCTACTATATATGCTTGACGGCTGCAGAGAATAGCAGCCATGGTGTGTCGTCCAACCTTGGATGAACTAGAGAAGGATTGGACACTTCGAAAGGAATAAAACAATATCCATTATTAGGTGAATTAGGAAGTCAAATTAGCCCAGAGCTGGCCCAAGACCCCCTGCTACTGGCTTAAATACCTTGTACCTTTGATGTACACACTGCGCTTCAGTGAGCACACCCCATCACATGATCAGTGATGCCCCTGCATCAGCAGCAATTAACTCCCTAAATTTCAAAGTCGAAATTCTTTTTTTATATCCTTGACATTACTGATTCTAATAGTGTTTTCACCAAATTTCTAGCCCTAATATTAAGAAAGTTATAGACTAAAATTAGCCAGATTGGAACTAATATTTTGTGAAACATGTTATCTTAATTATGTGATAACTCAAGAAGCCGTAAAGAACCATAGTTCAGACCATATCCATTAAAAAGCTGAAAACCTTGACTTCATGCTGGTTATTATGCCTTAATCGTCATAAGTTGTCGAACGGAGATACAGACCTTGAAAGATGCCTAATTTTCAGAGAAAAATGTCAAGTTTATACTGGGTGCATTGGAAAGATATGAATCGTATATGATATGAATCGTATTACAGCATCATGAATTGGTCATTCGGAAGGCAGTGAAGCACAGTGTGAACCTTTGAAGTATCAAATCCTTCTCTAGTTCATCCAAGGTCCAACATAGAACTTTGTGGGATACGAAAAAACTCATCCCACAAACTCCATGGTGAACTCTTCACTAGGGTGGTTCGAAGTATATGGGGGAAAAAAAATCTTAAAAATGTAGCTCCACAAGGCTGCCCCTTTTCCCTTTTTATCATATAATGACTGTATGCAAAAATTAGGGTCATTTGGAAAACATTTAGAGGTTGCTACCGAAGTTGGATTTTGTAATATGCATTTGTATTGCATTCGCACAGAGATACAATAGCTGTTGTGCACTTTAAAAGGATTTATGCACTTGAAATATTCTTTAAAGCTGATTCGGTGAGTGCTATTTATAACAGACAAATGTACAGTGAGTGATCACACTGATCAGTGATCATCAGTCACCAGTAATACATTGCTTAATTTAATAAACGGACTCTCAAAACTTCCGAGTAACTGTTTGACTCCCCTAAGGCTGCACAGGATGTTGTCCTTTCTACTGCTGTAAATTGGTGAGCAAAGTAATTTTCTGGACCATATAATATTAAAGACTAAACCTTAGTTAATGGGAATATAATTGACAAGTCATTATATACTAATATTGGTGATATGATGCAGATGCAGTACTACTGGTTCTTCCAGTATATCAGTTTATTTCTTAGTTCACCCTTATATTTGTTTTCTAGAGAAAGCTACAGCAATTAATCAACCGGCAGTTTCTGTTAGAATCTTATCCAGATGATGCTCTCTAAGTTGTAGCTTCTGAACCCTTGAAAGACTCCAAAAGTAACCTTCTGAATACACTGTACTGCTTGCCTCAAGTTGCCAGTTTTGATTTATAACTGTGTCAATGAGGCCACAAAAAGGGCATGGAAAGCTAACTTGACATGGCCACCTGAGGAAAATTATTGCAAAAAAATACTAGAATTCAACGGGCTACTGAAATAACATGTATGGCAAGCAGGAGTGATTAGAAATGTTAATTACAAAAGTATGGAAATGGACCAGTTTATATTATTATCATTGGGTTTGCATTAAGACCTTAGGAGTAAAAGTGCATTTTGGTAGAAACCTTTAAGTATTGTTCAATTTTTACAAAACTTTAAAGGGATATATTCTGTTGATCATTAGGAACTGGGCCAACCTTGTGGAGCAGCAAAAATAAAAATTTTAGTTTTTGGACTACCCTACTCCTCACCAACCACTGTTTAGCTGTAGCTTTAGGTGTTCTGGAAGTAGGTGGTAATCCTCTGTTCCAGATCCTTTTTTTTTTCTTTTTTTTTTTTAATAGTTCGCGACTGAAGTGAGTTTATATAGTTTTGCGCAATATATACATTTGGTTTCTCACAATATTTTACTATATAGCTAGCTGAGCCTCTGATGCTGCCCTGCTAGTATTAGTCCTCGGTATTTATTGTTTACTGTTAATATTTATAAAATTTAGGCCGCTAATGCTGCCCTGCATCCGGGTTCCATATTCCTTCGGATTTGTACATTCTTGGACTCCAGAACTTGTCTAATGCGTTCTTAAAAGCATTTAGACTCTGTGCCATTACCACTTTTTCTGGTAATTTGTTCCACTCCTCAACTGTCCTTATGGTGAAAAGATTTCTCCTCAGATCCAATCTCAGGGTTCTCATCTTGAAGAGTTTAAGTGGATGTCCTCTCGTTTGTCCTTCTATACTGTGCAGTCTTGGTGTGCATTCAGAGTCATAGATGCTGTGCAACATTTTAAACAGTTCGATCATGTCCCCACGTGTTCTTCTATGTAGCAATGTTGGTAGATTCAGGTATTTCAGCCTTTGATGATAGTTGATACTCAATACTCACTTTTGAGGCCAGTATGTTAGAACCTTGTGTTCCATTGACTAGTCTAGTGGCATTTCTCTGTACCTGTTCCATTCTTCTAATGCCTCCCTTGCTGTGTGGGCTCCATACTGATTGTGCATACTCAAGATGACTCCTCACTAGCGATGTATATAGTGGTACAAACACTTCTTTGTCCAAGTATATAAAAGTCCTTCTTATGAGTCCCATCAATTTGTTTGCTTTCTTGATGATCCCTCCAATATGTTCCTTGAATGTCATCTTGTCATCTATGACAACACCTAGATCCTTTTCGTTACTAGTTGGAGCAATTTGGATTGGTAGATTTTGAATCGGGTCCATAAGTGCTCTACGATCATTGTTGTTACAAATTTACAAAGTTGCATGCGTGTGAGCATCACATGCACTTGCCAAATTAATTAATTTGGTTATTTAGTATTCCCAATACAATAGTATTCCTGCAATTAGGTGGCAGCATTCTCGTTATAAAAAATTCTATTATATCAAAATATATCAGCTAATGAGAGCTAATGAGGCTAACCCACAGGGTAACCTGAAGCTCAGCATTCATAATTAATATGATGTACTTTTCATTACAGTGTTGTATCTGATATGGGCTTACATACCAGATGAATGGCTGCATGCAGTTGGCCTAACATACTGGCCTCAAAAGTGAGTATTGAGGTTAATTTTAGTTATAAGTACAGTTATTGTGAACTGCTTGGCACTGTACTCAACACAGATCAAGAATTTTTGGAAAAACTATGAATGCACGGAATTAAGAACTGAAATTGAATTTGAAAAATATGTATAGTTGAAGATTTGGCTTGTGTATTTTTGTGCATTTTATGACTGGTAATGCAGTGATTTTCAGATATGTTACTCTGCACTATTTTATTTCAGGTATTGGGCCTTAGCCGCACCAACATATCTGTGTGCGCTTATTCTGTTTGGAATTATTTGCATTATTTGCAATAACTTCATAATTACCAAACCACTTGATTCCATTCATACAATCACAGGTAAGAATTTATCCAAAGTACTACAGTCTACATGTATCGGTTAATTTACTTATCGTCTTCATGCGTTTTTGACAGAGAACTTAGGTCATTATTCTCTTTTGTTTAAATTTATGACAGTATTATTTGCTCAGAGAATTCAACTGCCACCGATTGAAATACATGCATAATGTACTAATGTTCTCTCGAAGATTTAATTCTCATCTGATTTTTTGTTTCAGATGATTGCGCTATACCAGTGGACAACAGAAACCTACCAGAAGGAGCAATACCACCAATTGGCGACTTGACTGTGGAAGAAGCAAACAGACTTCTTTATTTAGATTCTTGATAATTATTACCACTGTACTTAGTAAATATTTATAACCTACCATGCCAAATGTGCTACAGTCATTACTTTTTGCAACAACCTTCAACTGTCCAACATTTTCCTTGTGTACAGTGAACATTTTGGGTTGGTAGCAGATTACTTATTTCATGTTTAAAATTCTGAAATGCTTCTTTTCAACAACTGAGTACAACTAAAAGTGTGAAGTTGAGGGTTGACAGATTTAAATCAAGAGATTTAAGTCATGATTTAAATCAAGGCAAAATTAAAAAAAAAAAAATTTGGATTTTCGAAAGTTTTTTTTTAATTTAGCAAGTTCATGCAGTTGAAAACTAGTTTTTATGACTCAAAACATGATTTATTTGAATGCAACGTGATTTTGTTTTTGGTCTATTTTTTTTCAAAATCTCAGATTGTTAAATCAAAGTTCTGTTTAGAGCACAGTTTAGTAAGTTTAGGAAGGAATGCCTTTTTGGAAAAATTATCAAACTTGGCTTATGCTATACAGTACTTGAGCCCTTATTGCATATTTAAAAAAAAAAAAATCAGATTTAATCAAAACAATCATGAGTTTTACCAACCCTGGTGAAGTTGCTGGAGTATTATAAATGAAATAATGATATGTCATATGATAAGCTGAATTCAAGTGTGATATGTTGTTTTTTCCTGTTTTATGAAACTAAAACTTTGGCCAGAAGTTAATATTCTTCAAATGTCCATTTAAAATTGATGAAGATATACCCGATTAAATTATATCATCTCTTTATTGTAACTGACCAGACATTCCTCTGAGGTGAGAGTGCGCTTCATTATTATGAGACAGTTCTGTCATTGCAAATTGTATAATTGTATTGTATGCCTTGTACTCGGTGTCTATGCTGAGGCTAGAAAAAGACTCCACCCATGAGGTAAATGTGTAACATGGTGCGGACTCTAAGCCCTATCTCATCATTACATCTGCCTCTGGCAGCTGGTCATATAAGACGACTAAGCTTTAGACCCAGTAGCAGATGGCACAAAATGGTCATTGAGCCTAGAAACTTTCTGTTAGTGGAAGTCATTAGACTGAGGCCTATATATTACCTCATTGCTTTTATTGGCATGTTGTATGTCTTGTATAAACCTGAATATATTGTGTCATAATCAACATGGTGCCCACTGCCCAACCTTTATATATATTTCAAAGTAAAGTTTTAGATTCTGCTTGATAAAAAAGGGCAATATAAAGTGGAAAGCTAAATGGTTGTAATTAAGTAACTATTGCATATTTGTGGAGTCTGTGATAAATCTAATTGTTCAGTCTGTGATAACTTTTTTTTTACTCGCTTCTTGTTGTAATGAACCTATGGCAATTGTGTAGTCATTGATATTACTTTGAAGTGTTATGTATTTTTGTACAAATAAAGTTTTTATTTTTAATAATTGCTTCTTGTGCTTTATGAAGGCTGATTACTATGAGATTTTTTAATCAAATTATAATTATGGTAGATGTTAATTAATGATGGCTATCATAGCAGGTAAGAAACGAGCACCAAATAGGTGTCCTACAGATGTCTGGAGCATTAGAAGTGGACAGGAAACCTCCCCGATGTCTGGACACTAATGACGTCAGTAGGCTTAAAACACCCGTTTTTTAATATGGGTATAGTGGTTGAAGACATACACCAGCTCCTCTCAGGGTCTTGGGTTTGAATTACAGCCCAATCGATCTTAATGAGCTTAATCAGATAGTAACTGTGTAATTTCTAAAATTTGAAACCTTGCATACACTGCATATTAGGGTGCAAATAAAAATAATTTTTGTAATAATTCCTCAGTCCCCCTAAAAACAAACCTACATTTTCCATAAACTTGCATGTAGGTAAATATTACCAGGTGGCTCAGATGGCCTTAATAGTACATATTTTTTAAAATCATTATTAAAACACTCCATGGCGCTACACTAACCAATTCTTCAAATCTTACTTAAATCCACAAAATAAAAAAAAATATCGAAAGTCAGCATATAGTGTGTGTGTGATTAGGGCTTTACGTCCTGTAATTCTGCACCAGTTGGGCTAATTAGGACAGGCAGAGACCATGGCAAAGAGACAAAGGAGGAAACAGCCATCCAACCTAGGCTTGACCGGGAATCGAACCCTATCGGGACCCAGCGGTTGGAAGGCCAGAGCGCTACCGCTGAGCTAGGCCCCCACCCTGAAAGTCAGCATATAAAGCTCAGTTATGATTAAGACAAAGGACTAGGGCCTACTATGAATTTTAGTTTTGCTTCCCACCAATCTTGAATTAATTCTGCATAAAACCTTGATAGGGAAAGGCATTTTGTTCCCTAACGTTTTTTGAAAAAAATAAAATCCTTAATTTATATATATATATATAGTAGTGTAGTGCATTGTATAATTAGGCCTATTCTCAGTTATTTCTAGTCCTCTGCATTTAATATATATGGACAGTTCTCGTCCCAAGAATTACTACCTTATGTTCCCACATAAACCGAATTACTGAGTTGTATGAGCCATACTCTTACGGTATGACTGAATTCACAAAAACACGCACATTGGTCTAGCACAGCATATCTTCTAACACGCAATTAACTAATGCAATAAACTTTACTTTCAACAGTACTTAATCATTTAAAACAAGAGCCTTTACTGCTGTTATACAAAACAAACATGCCGTTATACAAAAATTTATGTCATGTATAAAATATATATATATATATATTTAAATGCTCCCAGATCTGGAATCAAACCTGGGACTTTCAGCAGAGCTGGTCAGGGCTTTGAAAACTACAAAATAGACCACCCAGCTGCCTGGCATATATTTGCATATAAAAGTACATTTGAGAAAAAATTTTTTGAATTTGAATTTGAAATGAAAAAATTGTCTTTTTTAACCCATAGTACCAAATTAATATAATTAATCATATAACTTAGTTACCACCAACACTGACGTAATAAGTAGTGCAACTAGATTACACTTTCTTCAAAGTAATATGTAATAAGTAACTAGTCACCAAAGCTGTAGAGTATTAAAGTAAAATAAGCTTATGAGTAAAAAATAAAGTATTACACTTAGCTGTACACTACATGAGATGTTGACAGATCATAATATTTAAGCAGCAAAATGAGTTGAAAATAAATGAGTCTATAAGAGTTTCTTGAATGTAAATTAACTGCCTGTCACCACAGCTGACAGTGATTCTAGGGGACAAGCAAGGTGAGAAATATAAAGGAGAAACTTTGACAAACAGCTCTGCTCATAGGAAGTCTCCAATTTACAACATCAGTGGTGAGACCAGGCGGGGTTTTCCTTCGTCGACTAATCAATAGCACAATCGGCATATCCAAGCCTTACCATCACATACATCTAGTCCGTGAATTGAAAGATGATCTGAAAATGTGGTTACATTTCCTTCAAATTTACAATGGTATCACCATTTTTATTCCAATTCAGCCACTCAACGCAACCACGCTGAATTTATTCACAGACTCATGCCCCCAGGGTTATGGCGGCACATACAGAAGTCACTACTTTTACGGAAGATTTCCGACAGCCTGGCAATCCTACAATATAGCAGTACTAGAGTTGTACCCAATAATGCTTGCTTTACACCTATTTGCACAGCAAATGTAAAACCACCATGTAATATCATATACTGACAACCACGCTGTATCAGATGTATTACAGTCCAAGACATCTAAACACCCACAGTTACTGCACCTACTACGTCACATTGTATTGCATTGTCTAAAATTCAATATTCTCATTACATCCAAACATATCAGTGGCAATATGGAGATTTATTATGAGGGCCTTCAGCCAATGCTGATTGCCATGTATGTTTATTGTTTTAACCATCATTATCAAAAAATTGACATCAATGTCAAAAATCTCTATTTGTTCAATAAACATACTACCTGTGAGTTAGACCAACACAAATGTTTGTTATTGCTTGGGGGATCGAGACAAAAGCTTATGAGTAAAAAATAAAGTATTACACTTAGCTGTACACTACATGAGATGTTGACAGATCATAATATTTAAGCAGCAAAATGAGTTGAAAATAAATGAGTCTATAAGAGTTTCTTGAATGTAAATTAACTGCCTGTCACCACAGCTGACAGTGATTCTAGGGACAAGAAAGGTGAGAAATATAAAGGAGAAACTTTGACAAACAGCAATATATATATAATGTTTTGTTGACGTTTTTGAGGCAACCACTCTCAAGGAAGCTATTCAGCTACTGGGGAACAGCAGTAAAGGTGCAATTTTGTTAAGGATTGGCACATTTGAGGTGGATTTGTGTAATTGGGGATGAGTTGCTTAAGGATTTTTTACCCAATTGGAGGTAGTTAGTTAAGGAGAATATTGGGTAGGGAAGTTCTGTGTTACTTAAATGCAAGCCTCAGGATTGAACTGCCCATATCGGCATCTATGAGGGATTTACCTGACTTATACCTAGTATCATTTAATCAATCAATTTAAAGGCCTTTTTTCAAGTATATTAAAGAAGGAGACTACATTTTTGGATGAGTAAATTTCATGGGAGGTTGTGAATTTGTGCAACAACAGTACACAAGTGACAAGATGCAACAAACACAAACTGACAGATTAACCAAACACAACAGGGTTAACTTAAGCATCTTCAGAACTAAAGTGAAGTTTGCAAACACTGATCTATGGTGTTTTAAAAGGTTGGTTAACTTGATCTTTTTAACTTTTTTTTTAATAAGATTACATGTCAAAATAAATATTTGTTTAACTTTTTTATTCATTACATATGACAGGAGATTACAAAGAAATAATTGTGTTGTATCATGATTTACATATATGTCAGGAGATCATGAAAGGCATCTTTTTAATATCACTCATGCACCCTGAACATGCTGAAAGCAAAGTAAATTTCTAAGACATATCAAATCTAGCACCTCAACAGAAAAACTTTCTTAAGGGGAATGAAAAAAATTATAGTGTTATTAGCTGAATGTGCATCAGAATGAATATATTTTACCATGTAGATGTCACAAAAGACCTATATGTAAAAAAGAAATAAAAAAAATTTAAAAATTGCAAGACACGCAAATGCGGCAATAACTAGATAATTCCAAACCAGCGTTCTCCTTAACTAACTGCTGCCATGTGGGCACACATCTTTAATCCTAAAAGCAATTGCACCTGAACTGCACTGTTCTTAGATCAGTGAAGTTGGCTACCCGAACCTAGCTAACTGACAGCTACCCGGCAGCTACCCGAAGATGTAAAGTTAGCTACCCGAACCCAGCTACCTCATAGCTACCTGGCAGCTACCTGAATATGTAAAGTTGGCTACCTGAGTCCAGCTACCTGACAGCTACCCGAACTTTCCATGTATATAACTCAAAAACGGTTGAGTGCAATTTTTCAGTTTTTGCGCCAAAAGATACTTAGAGCAAAGGTTAACGTTCTAGAAACGTCATTTTTTTGATGTATCACATCTTAGAGGTGCTCGGAAAATTCCGAAAAAGGAATATGCGATAGCGAAGCTAGCTACCTGGCAGCTACCCGAATCTAAGGCCTAATTACACCCACCTAATGGGTGCACAGGTCAGTTTTACATATTGCAAAAGTTAGATACCAAAGTTAATTTTTGTTTTTTACCAGTACTGTCCCAACCGGTCGACCGGTAAATTTACAATCGCAGCTACGGCAAAAGAGGTCGTTTTTTAGTTTTTTGATATTTCAGAGCCGTAACGCTTCGGAAAATTCTGGAAAAATTCTAAAATGTAGACCTTTGCCAAATGTATCTTTGTGTCAAAAACGGTAAAGATCCTTGAAACCGTTTACGAGAGGGTGGCAAAAAAGAGGCGAGCCAAATTCCAGCTACCTGGCAGCTACCCGAAAGTACTGCTGAATTTGACCCCTTTAAGGGTTGTAAAGACTAGTTTTGTCTATGCTAAAAGTTGGACACAAAAGTAAATTTTTGTTTTCTACCGGCGCTTTCTCAACCGGACACTCCAAAACGCTACCGTGTCCGTTACGGTAAAAAACGTCCGTTTTTAAATTTTTTTGATTTATCACATCTTAGAGGTGCTCGGATTATTCCGAAAAAATTCTAGAACGTAAACCTTTGCCCTAAGTATCTTTTGGCGCAAAAACTGAAAAATTACGCTCAACCGTTTTTGAGTTATAAACATGGAAAGTTCGGGGTAGCTGCCAGGTAGCTGTCAGGTAGCTGGACTCAGGTTGCCAACTTTACATATTCAGGTAGCTGCCGGCTAGCTGTCAGGTAGCTAGGTTCGGGTACCCAACTTCACTGATCTCTGTTCTTACACTGTTTTGGGTTACCTGTTCTAGTTGCGTACCTTTGAAAAAAAGCCTCAAAAGGTTCTGTTCAGTTGCTAAAGCTGATACATTGCCCTGCAAACTCAAGCACCTGTGACAAATGCTCTCCAGAATCACAGAGTCCAACTGCTGAAGTAACATAGTAACACTGTCGTTGATCAAACGATCGAAACAGAACTCCCCATTCAAGTTGGTGATCAGTGGAATTTTTGTTTGCACCTAAAGGGGGGTTATCACATAGCTGGTTTTCCCGGTGAAGCCGTATTGCTCTCACAGAATGATGTAATATTACGCAAAATTGGGCATACGTACTGCAACCGTGGTTATCGTGAGGTTGTCTTAGAAGACTGTGAACACACTTACTCAATTCCTCGCTGTTGTTCCCGAACCGAGAACAAACACCAAAATCGATGGATGTTTTGCTCATGTTCAAAACTTTCTTAGAAAACTCGCGGGTGATTTTTTATAGTTAGCAACCGTAGTGAAGCCATCTTTGCCATAGAGGCACTCGTGGCATACGCCAAGTCACACATGAGACACTCGTAGAAGCCGGCAGGTTAACCGCTGCACACGTGGGTGTCAAGAACCCAGCGGAAGAGGTACGTGTGCGACAATTAAACCATCGGCTTCTATGTGTGCACTCACTTGTACCACAGATAAGTCACCGGTTTCTATGTATAGAAAAATCAATACCTACGTACGCTACGTGTGACTCACGTGTGCCACGAGTAAGTCAGGGGCTGCTAGGTGAACGACGGGTGAAGGACAGTTGCAGGGCTGGTTGGCTGTCACATGACCTCTGCCAGCAGTATATAATCATTCGCAGTGAGGCAAACTTCATTCATCGATGACAAGGCACAGACCCCTAAGTGTCCCCTGTACTTGGGCTACAGTTGAAGACTAGGCTTGAGTCTATCAGAACCAGTGCTGGGAAGCTCATCAAGCAGGGCCCTTCCGGTACAGCCAAGAGTAGCCGACAGAGAACGAGAAGTAGATTATCTCCAACTTTGGTTCCTTGAGCTACACATCTCCAGGGTGCTGTCTCGTCATGCTGTCAACCTAAAGAAGAAGATTGCGAAAAGCAAGAAGCAACTGCCTAACTTGGATGAGTTCCAGTGCAGGGCAGGCAGATTCTGACGAACTGAAGAACTGGAAGAAGTTGCAGAAGTTGACGTCGAGCCAAGTCCAGTCTTCCCAGCGACAACCAAGAAGACGAAGAATACTGGTGATCATTCTTCTGCATCAAGCTCCAAATTAGCTGACATAGTCTAGACTGCTCAGCAGACAGCTGCAAGGATTGACCAGCACATCAAAGCCATCGCATAGCCTCCTCCTCCTCCTCCTGCAGATCCAAAGACCCAGTGGTGGTGGTGGATTAGGGCTTTACGTCCTGTATTTCTGCACCTGAAGGGCTAATTAGGACAGGTAGGGACCATGGCAATGAGACGAAGGATGAAACAGCCATCCAGCTTAGGCTCGACCGGGAATCGAACCCGGGACCCATCGGTTGGAAGCCCAGAGCGCTACCTCTGAGCTAGGCCCCCGCCATCCGAAGACCCAGAGAATCCGAGCTCATCAGGTGGCTCGTGTTGAGCGGAGTCGACCTGGCAGGAAGGTTGTCACTGGCAGACAGCAAGGATCCCACTGAAGGAGGGTTCAAGAAGAACCAGGCACCGCATGAGGAGTAGCAAAGAAGACACCCAATGAAGATGAAGGCACAGGTCCAGAAGCTTCTCAAATCATATCGTCTTGCCATGGGACACTTCCTCCCTCTGAGTTGACATAGTCCACCAAGTACAGTTGTTGTAAATTGGCACTTTGGGTAGCATAGTTCACTCCGATCGTATGTGATGGCATTTCAACCATTTCTCCAGCTTCCGGCCAAGCCCCAGGATTGACCTGATGGGTGACTGGATCTTCAAGGTCAAGCATGTTGTTCTGGGTTGTCGGATATCTGATTCTCATGTAGGGGCAGCATGCAAGGACTAAAGATTCCACAGTCTTGGTTTTCTGGGGCATAGTGGTTAGCAGACACCTAAACCTTGATGCCAGGATACCAAGGCATTCTCCACAATTCTTCTGGTCTGGAAAGTCTGTAACTGTAGATCCTCTGCTGTCTGGTCATGTTGCGCAGAGGCAGTGGTATCATCATGATCAGCAAGGTTCTCCAAGGGAAGGCATCATCCGCAACGATGAAGTATGGCACAGGTCTGTCAACACCAGCAATAGGTTCAGGGCTGCAACAGCAAAAACTCCTCCTTCAGATCCAGAACCATTTGCTCCACAATCCACATAGATGAACTTATAGTCTGCATCCACAAGAGTACAATGGAATGGAAGCCCTTGTAGTTATAGTAGAGTGAACCACCTTTGAGTGGACACCTGATGGCCACATGCAAACAGCTGTGCAACTTCTCTCCACTCTTCTGGTGTTGTTGGACAGGAGATGACATATTCTGCATACTCAGCTATGATGGCTTCACACACTTCAGGAATGATGTTGCTAATGGTGTTGTGGGCCACTCTTAAGCCATACATCAATGACTTGTAGCTATTGCCAGTTGCCAAATACCTCAGGGTGATGGCAATCCTGAGTCCTGGCTCCAAAGCTTTCCTCCAGAAGGTGTCTTGGTAATCCTAGGCCCAACTTTGGCAAGCAGCTCTTGGAACATGTCTGGCTGCATTCTCACAAAGTTCTTGTAGTGGGTTCCATCCTCCATCAAAAGTTCATTCATCAAGCGTTTGTATTGGCCCATCTGAGGTCTTCGCAAGAGCCATGCCATCACCCAAAATCTCTTCCTTCTCCTTCTCTTGATGACTTGTCTTCTTTCTGCAGCTCTTCTGGACTGTTCTTCATTGTGCATAATAGCTCGTGCAAGAGTCGCTAGTTGCAGATTTAATTCCAAGCTGGCCTCAGCCAATTTTAAAATGGCTGTTGGTTGGTCTACTGCATGTGTCATGGTCCTTCCTCTGTGGTAACAAGGAGCAGAATGAAGGCTACAGACAAGCAGCCACTCATATATTCACATCTGCCTCCTCCACCGTGTCAGTGGGCCTTCAATCGTAGTACACGTAGTTCACATAGTTAACTCGCCGGGTCGTTCCTTGTAACCCTCACAGACATGATTGACACGTGCTTGATACGCCCCTCACACATACAAGCCTGCGGGTCGTACTTAGATGCCGTGGAGTACGTCTCCCGTTGTAAACGTAATTTACCCGTGGCTCACCTAGCATCAGACTGGGCATCATCTGTCGGGTTTGGTACATATCCTACTTGTGATCCACCAGGTGTCCGTGATTCACACCTCGCTGCCGCGAACTCACCCGTCGCCTTAAGCACTGCCCCTTTTTGCTTCCAACAACGGTGAAGTCGTCATTACATAATTCTACGAGAGCAATATGGCTTCACCGGGAAAACCGGCTATGTGAGAATCCCCCTTAAGCCAGTGATAGATCCCAGTGTTCCAGCTAGGCCATTTGAGCATGGCGCCACACCATGCTCGATGCCCCTTGACCGACATCCTTTGCCCCATGCCCGATGCTCATTGCGCCATGTCCATTTGTGTCATGCCCAAAATGAGTTAATCCCTTTTTTTTTGCTTTTCAACTAACTGGGTGCCCTAATATAGAAATCCTACCTGGAACACTAGATCCTCTTCTGTCAAAGTGTCCAAGCAGTTGGCAAACATTACCAGCAGAGAGTTACAGGAAGTGGTGATATAAGGGACGTTGGCACTAATTAGCACAAAAAAAAGCATTTGTTCGTGGAGCCATTATAAAATATCATTAAGATCAGAACTTTAAAGACCTATGGCCAGGCCTGTAGCCAACTGGTAGCGTTGGGTGGGTCTTTTTCAGAAAATTGTGGACCTTAGATAGACATTTTTAAAATAGCATTCCCTGATGTGGACCAACGTGTGGCCATGGACAAAGTTGGCTGGGTCAAATGACCCCCTCGACCCAGATCCCCTTGGCTACGGGCCTGCTTGCTATCTATCTATCTATCTTATTACCCAACAATAACAGGTATTCACTGCATAGGCCTATTTCAGGGGAATAAATATCTACCAGCTGCTGTATACTAACCAATAGGTAGGTCTACCAGCTCTTAAAATTAGTAATACATACAGAGATTTATAATTCAGCCAAATTTAAAAATTTCATATTACCATGTAAAGATGAGGAAGTTCACAACTCACAAAATGAATGAGTTTACAGGTTTGTAAGTTAAGCTTAAAACTTGGATGAACTAGAGAAGGATTGGACACTTCGAAAGTAATAAAGCAATATTCATTTTTAGGTGAATTAAGAAGAGTCAAATTGGCCCAGAGCTGGCCCCAAGACCCCTGAAGGTTGATGTGTGACTCCTTGTGAGTTATCTCTTCTTGGCTGTCAACAGTGACCCCCCACCCCCAATAAATAATACACTGATGCTAACCTTCCAAAATAATATGGAATTTTTATGTACACATGCCTTAGAAATTCTATGTCTTTAAGATTTCTATTCCTTTATATTCAGTGTATTTTACTTTGGAAGCCGTTTTAAATATCTAGTATAACTGTCCAATTAAGCCTACTGCTATTCCATCAAAAAACTGTACATGCAATGGATGAAACTCGCATGCCATTTACTTAGCAGTTTCCATCTGATAGTGCAGACACAGAAGTCAAGAAATACAAGTTCATAAGCAATAAGCTAAGCATTTTCCACCTGACGCAACCTTGATCTACACCTTTTGCCAATGAGCAAATGTTGGCATCTCATACTATTCCAGCCAAAAACGGACAACAGCCTTGGGTTACACCAGAGACAGTATTGTCACTGGTTACACCAACATAGGATGACAATCACATGCTGTTCTGGCTATGCATTTTCCAATTTGTGGAGTAGATGCCAAAATGATATACTTAGTTTACATTGGTGATGACACATATGGATGAAACATGAACAAAGAAATATGGATGAATTAAACATATGGTGTTTTAAGGTCGATGTTAACGCAAAAGGATGCTGCACTCCTCAGCATGAATATGACAATGTTTGATCATAAATTTTTTAACAAGAACACCATGAATACCCTTAATTACTGTTTTGAATTTAATAGAAAAATTGTAAAAAAAAAAAATCAAAGTGACAAATTCAAACCAGAAGAAGCACTGACTTAACAGTGAACTACTACATTCACATCAACAAAACATTGTATATACTAAAACAAACAATAATATCATACTATACTCAGACCTGAAGCTTGAATTATGCAATATAAGCATTCTGTAGCGAACATTACCACTGTATTAGATGGTGAGGTATGCTGAATCACCTGTCTAACATATCCCTGCCAAATATTCTTTGATTAATGAAGAGGCTATGCTAAAACAATCCTCACAAGTATAAAATTAAAAATTACTGTTAAAATTAGTAATAACTGAAGTACATATATGGCTATATAATGTATTGCACTGTACTATCAGGCTAGTAAGATTCACACAAGTGCTTATCAGACATGATCACAACATTGTGCAGCAATTCTTGACACTCATCATTATAATACTGTTAACAAAATTAAGATGTTAGAAGGAAGTATATGTCAAAACATTAACTTTGGCAAAGCTACATTATAGTATACAAAATCAAACACAATATGCTCAGTACAGAATTTGATAAAAAATATCTAGACGGACAACAATTCCACAAAATTAAGAAAAAAATTAATAACTCAAACTGCTGCAAATAAATGAGTAAATTTGGACATCAGGACAAAGTATTGGAACCTCTTTTATCAAGGAAATTGAGGAAGCTTTTCAACTTTGCCATAGCTTTACCGCCCAGCTCACTAGGGTGAGATTTTGGAAACACTTCATCTGGTTTTCTAATTCTAGCAATGCAGCCTCGTAAGTCTTCAATAGACTTGTTAACTAGTTCTAAACGTGGATAAGGAAGAGACGGTATGCGACTCTGAGTGAAATTGATGGTGGACAGAGGTCCTTGCTCCAGTACATCTGCCTTTGATTGACAGACATCATCAGGAATATCATCGATGGTGTCTGTGCAGCTTAGACTGCTTTCTCTTGTGGTGATGCTGTCTTCTGCTATTGTGGAAGTGCTGCTTATACTTGATGCCTTGTTGCTCCAAAGAGATGAAGATGAGTTGGTGCCATTACTCGCACATTTTGTCCTCTCAGGTCTCATGTGGACATTGCGTTGAAGCACAGCATGATCCCCTGATTCTGTGTCTGTGATTTCTTGAATTGGTGGGGTGTCAGCCACGGCAAATACTTCGTCATCCTCTGTGCTCATGCTACTGCTGCTGGTATTGCTGCGACTAGCTTTTAAAAGCATCTTTTCTGGAGAGCCATCCAAACCTCCCAGAAACTCAGATTTAGTTTTCCGATACATTCTTCTCTTGTTCACTCTAGAAGGTGATGGCTCAAAGTAGTCAGTGTCCTGCTCTTCATTGCTTCTGCTGCGGCTGGCTCTCGACGGATGTGGAGCTACTGGAGTATTTGGTGTTGATTGAGAATACGGGATGATACTACCTGAGCTATTGGGACTCAACGAATCTGGTGGAAAAGCATTTTGAAGATCATCCAGAACCATGTCAGGGAGGTCATCATCACTGATGGAATCACTGTGCAAAAAAAACTTGATAACGTCAAAAATAAAATATTATTTTATTTTATCTTATCTATTTATTTTATCAATTTTAAACAGAAGCTAACTACAATAGAGCATTACTGAAATTGTGTCCTTTTATTGATGACAAGTAAAAGTATCAGGTGACCAGGGTCACCAAAGCCTCTTTCTACAATTTACTAACCAGCTTGGTCGATGCATAGATCGAGACCGTCTGAAGCTGAGCAGCATTGCTTTGCCACATACTTCAACCCATTTGTCTCTCAATTCGACTGTTCTTGCAGACTAGAAAAAGAGATTAAACCAATGTCACCTATACTAATTACTTTAAAATGCAGGCAATCTATATTGTGAACTCAATGCAACTCATTTACCAAAGTATGCGATCTTGATGACGTTACAATTTCAAAAGGAAATCCTTTGGTGGGGGCAGCACAAGCTCTTACAGTTTTTGCCAGAGCTAAATCAATGAGTCCTCTGGAGATTTTCCTCTGAAAGAATTCAGATATATCATCATAAATTAATTAACCGAACTCTAAGATTTGTCAATATGTTATTGAAATAACTTTATAGTCCTCATCCCATGTAGCTTTTATAAAAAGTCAAGTTCGTAAATAGGGCTCTGCAATCAAAGCTTGTATAGGTCATGATTACTTCTGTTAAATTAAGTTCTGAGTAGTAATGGTTACAACTTCAAACATAGGCTGCTGTAGCAACATACCTTTGGCAAATTTGAGAAAATTAAGGCCTATATATGTGTTAAATTGTGCCTGGGCGTATAGACCTGCGAACTTATTGCAAAGCATGTAGACAGTGATTAGTAAAGTGCCATACAGAGTGGTTTCAATGATCACGCAACTGGGTCTAGAACTTGAAAAATGCTCTCCCTACACACATAATACACAAAGATGATTATTATTGTACTTAGCCATTTTAGATTCATACCATCTGGAACTATTGCCAGCCAAGCTTATAAACAACTTTTTAATGAAGTTACTACAATCAGCTGTAGAAAATTATCAGTACTCCCCCGCAGAGCAGTTACAATTTTCACAAAACTTTAAATAAGGAGTACCTCTTTATCTTTGTAATATCCAAGTTGATCTCCTTCCAGAACAAACCAGTAGTTCTTCCATGACCAAGCTTTTACCTTTCTTTGCTTTTCAAGATATCCTTCGTAATATAGATCATTTAAAGTCACACTGGAGGACATGTTGTCAACTGAATGTCATCACAAAGGAATGTCACTATACAGCTGAAATGTGTTGTCAAATCCCATTGCATACAGATAGCATGGCAAACTTGACCTGAATGGTGACACCCATTTCAGTGACTCCAGTCATATAACTTGTTATGGATCATACACAGCCATCCTACAATGTGTTACCTTTAATTTTTTTTAACATCAGTGTACAAAATGCTACAATCACCACCCGTATTGAGGGCAAGTCTCACTTTCTAACCACAACAAAACTTTTCTAACAGTTTGGGCTATTTCCGGTCTTCCAATTTCTAACGCCACCTTGCGTTCCTACATGAACTTCTTTGGAAGATGCTGCTCTCTGGTGGCATGCTGCAATTAATATTCGAATACACATATGGTACACAGTGCTAGTCTATATAGTAAGTTCATAGTGAGGAGGCCAAGTCATTGCCACATTAATTTATCACAGGCGGATCAAGGGGGGGGGGGGGGCAATAACATGACATAGATGTCCCTCAGTCATGCCCCAATGCCCCCCCCCCCATACCTGGATCCACCAGTGCAAATTATTTTGTATGTACATGTACCACTCACCAGTGCAATTTATTATGTACACCATAGTACAAATCCTCATATACCACAAGTGGACGTGGCCTCAACGTTTCCAGCGTCACGCTAGAAATCATTGATCTGACTTACATTTATTGAATAATTTTGTCAGTTTTGAGTTAGGTATACCATGGAGTCACTAGAGACTCCATGGGTATACAATGTTATATAAATTGCAGGCTGAAAAGTGAATTAGGACCTGCAACCAGTCTTGACGCAATTAAGATCCTCGATCAGGCCTTTAGGAGGATCTTGGGGGAGCAAGAATCCTGGTGGGGGAGTAAGGAATTTGACTACGTAAAGTTTACCTCATAAAAGATAAGATGATGCAACGTCGCACCGGACGAACTTTTAATAAACGGGTGCAGTGATTGACCTTAATTCTTTCGTCGCCTATCTCCATCCATGATTTAATATCCACCAGACCCCGTCTGGGCCCAGCTAGACTGAGTGCACATGGCAAAACAATTACACAATGGAACCGTAGGCCTACCTTGAGAGACTTTTTTTTTTTTTTTTAAATGCAATGGTAAGCTAAATACGTGTAGACTTACACATGTGAATAGGCCTTGTCCGGCTGTACAGACCCCCCCCCCCCCCTTGTCTTGGAGCATTTCTCCGCCCCACCACAGGCGTCGCACGCACTGGCATAGGGGCTTTCCGGGTCATTTACAGAGAGAGCTGCTGTCTAGGCGACCCAGAATCGCTGGCCAAAGATCCGCGGCTGTACGTCAGATGACACTGGCGTTCCTGTTCACTGCCTACTGACGCATAGGTCTGGACTCTGAAGACATTTTTGTCTACTGCAATGATGTAAAACTACCATGCTCAAGGAATGTAGTGGTCCTTTGTTCTTACATCTCAAGGATTGATTCAGTGTTTGTGGATTTACCCAGGATAGGCTTCAACAGAGCTCTACCACAATGCCTGTGAACGGGAGGCCAATGACAATGAGGGGCAAGCCTGATCTTGAGGTGAGGGACACCATTTAATTCATGTGATCTATAGATGAGTCGCACTGTACAAAAGGGCTGTAACCTGTAGCATATATGCACCTACAGGTGTGAGTGGATTGGCTGCCAAATCATACAGGTGCAATTTCAACAGCTATGAAGGCATCAAGGTCTGAGGTCTACTAGGTGGTCGTTCATTGGAAAATGGCAGAGACAGAAATTATTCATGTACCCAGAAATATGATAAGTACACAGTCCAAGAGTATAATATACTGATAGATACGTTATCAGTTTGTGTTTCATTTAATCACAGCTCATGCATCAGGATAGCACTAAATAGCAAATACCTCAGGCGCGGATCCAGAGCAGAGGGGCCCGGGGGCCCGCCGATTTTACATTGCAATAATAGCCCATCAGTTAGTTCAGGAGAGGCACTGACCATTTAATGTCGGCGCCGCCCCGCCCCCCCCCCCCCCCCTCCGTCAGAAGTTTTCTTGATCCGCCACTGTACCAGCTGCATGCTGTCACAAATTTATCTTTAATTGGGGTGTGATTAGTGAGCCTTATTGCTACCAGGGGGCATGTTGTGTTTGCCTAGCGCTAATTTTGATTAAAAATTAGGCCTTATGATATATAACATATATACCTATGTAGTATTTTGCAAAACAGAGATTTATAATTATGTCTAATAGGCTTTATAATTCAATCTAAAGTAGAAAGGTATTCAGGCAGCCACAGAGTTACAGATCAGCTCAAAAATATGTGCATGATCGGGAATATTTTGAGCTTTTCACTCATACAATAGCTGGTAGAAAATACAAGTTTCACTCTGGCAAATTTCCAAAGTTTCCTTGGCAAAATGCGGCCACTGACGTGTTATATTCTGTGACCCAAGGCATGCGTCATGTAATTCCATTGTACTCATCACTTGTGACATACAGTAGTTGGCCTATTAGGCCTATATGGCAAATTGGTGGAACAGACGACATAGTCTAATATTATTGGCATTTATTGCCTGTTGATATCGACACTGTCTGATTTGCGACTGAATAATTATTAAAGGTCAATTTACATGTATGGAACTACTACTCCGACGTAGTAAACAAGGCATATATCTGGCATTAGGCATATATCTGGCATAATACTCACTGATTAATTCCCTCACTCGAATATCAACCTGTTGCTTGCGAGCTGTAGCCTAAATCAATTAAGGCTTAAGTCATGTCATACAGAGAGTAATTACGCAGCTTAAGTCAGCAATAAATTTCATGTGAAGTAATTGTGAACAGACTGGATTAACAGATATCCTATAGATATGTTTAATTATTGTTGGCTTACATTAATTGGAACTAGAGGCAATTATAAGCTGGATATATGCTTTGAACCTTAGTTTGTGTATGCATAGATATACATATATATACAGGCTTCAGATACCACAGGTTTTAGCCAATATATCGTCCCGGTGTATATATGAAATTATGGATCCGCCAGGGTCAAGTGGTGGGAGTGTGGATGCTCAGTCAGGGGTTGAGGATATCTGTTTCATCAGGGTAAAACAGGGGCGTATTCCAGGTAGCGCCAGGTGAAGGGGGTGGGGACCAGGAGGTATTAAACACAAAATGCGTGTTACAAAACTTTGATATTTTTATACACGAAAAATAGAGACGAATTCAGAATTGCTAATTCGCCAAAAAGAAATCTAGAATTTAATAAGGTTAAAATAAATTAATTAGGGTTTTTTTTTCCCTCCAAAATACAAGATGATGGTCTATAAAAGACTGTGTAGAACGTTTGCTAACTATTTTTGCAAGTATGTATATATAATTAAATAAATAAATATATATATATATGAATTTTTCTGATTTAGTGGAAATTAATTATTCAAATATTTTGATTGAAGCCCAAAACAAGCGCTAACCACGTTGCCTAATTACTAATTCGTACCTGGTAGAAGCCAGAGGGTTGATGTTAGACGTATAGACCTAAAACTCCCATATCAGCAAATATACAATCTACGTGGGTATTAGTAACCCCCAAGCCCCCACCCCGACCCTCGCTAGTTCCAATCCTGCCATGTGTACATATGTTATTGGGGGTGGATCATGTGTATACTTTCACCTGATGTGTATGATCAAGCCAACTGGTATGTCAGACCCCAGGATACACTATATATATGCTAGCTGTACATTCATGAATGAAGTTTTGAAGAGTAAGCAATTAAGGTCTCTCACCTGCAGTTGTTTTATTAGGCAAATTGGCTATTTAAAGCAATACAGCATGGGATTTTAATAATGAGGTAGACCATGAAATTTTCTTCCATAACTAGATAAATGATCAAAATTTGTATCATTGAAATTTTGAACGGCATATTTGTGATAACTATCACATTTACTCTAATAAAGCCCTTTCTTCTATTCGTTTTTGAGGACATCTCAGCAGGGGCTTCTATTTGAAGGGGGCGTTTGTTTCAGTAAATATTTGATGTGAAGTACACATGCATTTATTCTAAGTAACAAGTGATAAATTCAGTGGAGTTTTTTAGAATATGTTTTTGTTTGGCATTGTTTCAGTGGTCCCCTATTACATGTTCAAAGCCATGGCTGCCTTCGAGTTACCTTTATAGTTATCTGGCTGTTTATTTCCAAATAATGGGTTAAAGCTAATTTCATGTAAAGATGAATAAAACTATAATTTTATCTAGTAAGTATCAGTTTAGGTCATAACTATGTATAGTTTGGTAACTGTTTGAAATAACTAGGTTAAACCAAACAAGCCAAAAATAATTTATGAGATAATGGGCCCTTGATAAGAACGTTGATAAGAATTGAAGAGGGCAATCAATAGATGCAGTTGTACAAATCATTGAAATATTTATAGCAGATAGATCTTATATGCATTCATATTCTCTGTCCTCTCAATTTGTGATTGCAATTACGCCTTGCCCTAAAACAATAATTGGATTAATATAAATTAATTTTTGTGAAAATAAGTTATTGGGAGTTTTATGGTATCCTAATCCCTGGTAAAATGATCCACACATTAGCTTGGCTGTGACGAGAAAGTCAACGCTCTGCGGGTTGCGGGTTGTCTTTTCCTTTTTCCTTTTTTTTTGGGGGGGGGGGGGGGGGTTCATTACCTAAATTTTTATAGTTAAGTTATGTACTTAGCTGCAGCAAGAAGCTGAGGATCCAGTTTTGGCGGGTTATTGGTATCCGGACTGAGTTGAATGATCCAATTAAATGGGTGACGTCATTGATCGTCCAGCACCAATCACAATAACCAGCCACATAAGTCTGCGCATGACCGCTGCGCATTCGCCTCGTACAAGTCAGCCATTTTGTTTCCTCTTGTATGGAAAAATATTTGGATCATGAGAAAGCAGGGCTTTGAATGACAATCTGGGACTTGAAATTACTCGATGGTGAAGCCAAGGAGTTGGCACATCCGAGGAAGTGGTCTAGATCAGTGTCCAGCTTCTCTAGGCTGCAGGATCATTGCTTAAAGTGCTAATGTTCCCCGAGGTTCAAGCAAGGGTTTGCTTTGACATTTTGTTACAAAGGCTGCCCGATTTCCAGGGGCCGATCTTTCAGTACACAACTGAAATTCCTGCACTACCAACACACTTTTACAAATGAGCATTTGCTCTATTGCATAATACCCTGCATCCAGGAGTTACATCTGTTATTATCTTGAATTGGGCCTGACGAAAAAGAACGTCATTTATTATTCAAGATGTCTACCACCAGAGGCCCGCTGCAAACTGTGCACGAATCTCTCACTTCTGACCATGCCGGCAAAGTAAGTACTGCACAATACGCAGCTAGATGGCGACTGACAGCAAAGAGGGATCCTGTAGACCTAACAACACTTCTTATTAGTTGAACAGATGTTTTATTGTTATGATTTTTGCTTTTTTTCAGACGACTGACGATAATGCCAACCCTCGCATTTCGTCTCGGAGTAGAAGTACGGACGAGCCTCACATAGGAAAATACCGATTGATCAAAACCATTGGGAAAGGTAACTTCGCCAAGGTGAAGTTGGCCAAACATGTTCCCACAGCTAGAGAGGTTAGTATTGCTGCTTTTTCTCGACATATTATTCTACCTCCAAGGTCACAGGCAGACATAATGAAGCTCTAAAATATGTCATAATTCAGCCACTCCCACTGGCAAAAGCTTTATTTGACTGACAGTGACACCAATTTTTTTTTAGAAAAGAGAGAAAAAAATCTTGGGCTTTTCTGTATTGACATTACACATACTGTAGGCCAAGCGATGTGGCTTTCTGTTGATTCATTGGATCTCCATGCAGCTAGTGTGAGACTAATTGCATTGTTATGTGAGGTCTAAGCATCTTCCTAGTTGGCAATATTCACTCGTGTGTTTTTTGGGTAATAACCGGGTTAAGAAGAAAGATATGTTTATCCTAGAAATCCTAATCTTGCCATTTATTTAGTAATTTATGCCTGGTGTTTTTCTTGTCTGTTCAGCTGGAAAATACCAATTTGTTTTGATCTGAAAATGGATATCTTGCTAACACCCAATATCAGGCTCATGAACTGTTTGATGGATAATAATGCCCATTTGATAGCCGCTACTGGGTCAACCTTGCATTGTTAATAACCTTATTGTGGACTAATGGCTCAGTGTTAAGTGAACTTTTTCTTTGGTCCATTCTGTAAATTGATATCTTGTTAAGGGAAAATCTCGATCTAGTATGTCAAGAGTTGATTTACATGTGCCAGACAAATGTCATTAGTACATACACTACAGTACTCAGACTGAAAGAAATTTCCATAATATGTGTAAAACAAAACTTAAGGTCCACAGGTCTTGCTAGTTATGGATGTTGTGCATTTCAAATCAGTGGAAAATCACACAAATTTTTATGATAAGTTAAGTCCAGAATGCTCCTGTTCTTGGGTCTTATATGATAATGCACAAAGATTTAATAATGGTAGTGAAACTGGCAGAAAAGAGAGAGAAGTAAACAATGGATTTATTTTGAATCAGGGACACACTTCAATTTACATAAGTAGTTTGGTCCAGAACAGCTTTTTCTTGTTGCACATTCAGAAATTTTAATTTCAAAAGTTCCCAAATGGAAATACATTTGCTTTTAAATTATTGTGATTATTTCACAGGTTTAATTAACAGCATAAATGTGGTGCAAAGTCGTTGTAATTGCAATATTTCGTACAATATTTGCAGATCGTTTTGCTTTAACATTCGTCAAATGGGGGTGTATGGATTTGTTAAAAAAAAAAGTGCTTTGGGTTTCATGGCCATATTATTACTTGCTTTGTGCTAATATTAATGATGGGTAAAATCATAACTCTTTTATGGATTTGGCCTAGAACTTTGAAAGTTAAATATGTGTTGCTAGTTTGAGATCAACATCAGCAGTTCACTATGTATATTTCTCCAACAAAATAAAAACAAATCATAAAGCTGACAAGTACACCAACATAATCATTAAATTCCACATTTCCATCAAATAGAAACTGATCAATTAAATAAGAGTCTGGTGACTAATTTAAAAGTTTTAGTGTTCATAAAATGTTCATTTATTGACAGAATAATTGAAGCATGTGTTTTTTGTATTAATTGTACTGCGATTTATTTGTAATACAAATCTGTTTCAATTTCAGGTTGCCATAAAGATCATTGACAAGACTCAATTGAATCCATCCAGTCTTCAAAAGGTATGTTATCAGTTATATATTATAGAGCATTTGTTGTTAAATAATTAACGCAAAATTAAATTTCGTCATTATGTCTGAGAGAATATGTGAGCATCACTCTTGGTGTACATTTTGGGATTGTAAAACAACTTTAGAGTAGGTTTGAACAGTTGCAGGGTCTAGCCAGATCTCTGTTGACGATCCAGATTTAAGGATAAGTCAATTTAGAACCTGACGATCTGTAGTGCACATTCACTCCCCTGTGCAGGCCATCCTAAGGCTGTCCTTTAGATTATGTTGCTTGACAATTTGACATCGTAAGGATGTGTTATTCTGCTAAAATTGCTATGCGCTAACAGATTGAAATAAATTTGAATTTGTTCTATCAACCGTTGAGTTGCTGTTGATGGGTATTATTGTTCTGACTGTGCTACATAGATTCAGGTTATATGATGAACACTGTGGAATGCAGGGTGCCTCGGAAACCCCTCAAGGTGCTCTGTCTTGCACTGGATTCATTCACTGTGCATGCACCATTACTGACATCCCAGCTTACCCTATATGGCAGTAACCAGGGTGGAAAGTAAGATCTGATGATTCAGTAGCTATGTGGGCCCCTAAATCTGACATTCATGAGCCCACACTGAAAGTTGGTTGTCCATCAATTAAAAAATAAAAATAAAACCCCCTCCCCCAATTTACAGGGGTAGAAATTACGACATTTTCTTCTTGTGTGGTCAGTTAGTATACATATTTAATATTGATAATATAAACAAGTTACATCATCACAAAATCAGTGTCTTTTGTTCTTGTTTGCTAATTGCACTTCACAACTCCATTTTGTAACAAGGTAGGCCAAAATAGTGCCTGATCTCAATCAGCTCACCTATTCCTCAGTTTCCATTAAATTGGCTTCCTAATTGCAATTAGGAAAATCATGGACATCTTGAATTGTCTAGGAGGCATGTGGGCTACTGAATCTGACAATTCTGCTCGCCCACAGGCCTAACTTGTTCGCATGGGCGAGTGGTTAATTTATACACTGGCTTTAACCCCTATTCATTTATGTTGTGTGCAAAATGTTTGCACTTGTAGTAAAACATAGAATTCAAGCATTTGCGCACAAAATACAGTGGTGGCTATTTTGTTGTATTTAACCCTCCCATAGAAAATTCAAATTTAAATTATTTCTTCAATTAATATGTGGATCATATTTTTAATTGGGCAGTATTGATATTAACTGATGCAATGTCTGATAATAGTGATTGCTCTTTATATCCACAGTTAATCTGTCAACTAAAATGGGTTGTTTGTCTAATTAGTTTTGTCTGCAGCATATTATTATCAACTTCAAGTTTGAAAGACTGGAATATTTTACTGACACAGAATGTGCTTTCATGCTGAGAAGGGCAGTGTGTAATCTAGATGATCCTAAAGAATGATTGCGGCACCGTCCGACTCATTGCAACGCTTTGCGCACACATTTATATTTGCATCTCAGGGATCATAAAATAGATGCTGGATCAAGAAATGGAGATTTGATAGCTTGCAGTTTATTAATTGAACAGGACTATTTGAGCATTATAATTGCTTTGTTTGAAGTTTAACTTCGTTGCTGTACACAAGGCTAATGCATAAATTGATGGGGAACGTTCTGATAAAAGCTACAGCAGTTTTGACTAATTAGCTCTCTGCTTAACTTTCTGGTGGAAATTTGGGTTGGATCTTAATTGCTTATTGTGCAGCTTATGTATTCAGGATCTTATGCTGGATGATATGTTATTCATGCTGATTGATCTATTTAAAACTGCTTGACTACTTGAAACATGTTGAATCATGTAAACTTGTTAAAATTTGCAATGTTATAAAAATAGACCAGCAGTTAGCAGTTCACATGTCAATATGGATTTATTGGTGAGTTCAACTATGATAAAGGAAGTTTATGTGGCATACAACTGTTATAGACTGACCTGCTCTTATGGGTGGGAAAGGCTACTTCTTGGAAGTATAATTCCCCTTCGTTAGCGTGGGTTAGATCCCCTTATTTAATGGCAAGTTCCGCTATTATTAGTATGATTACTTATGTATTAGACACATAAGCATGCTGGTAAAACATGAATCATAGGTACTGGTTATGAATTGAACCAAGAAAAATCAATTATTAGAGCAGTTGTGCAGAACGCATACTAGTATATAGATCTCCATATTGACAGTGATGTAATACACATTCAAAGTTTAGACATAGCTGCTTAGGCAAGATCAGCTGATGTATAAATACATATCAACTTTAATGGTTAGGTGGGTCTGGATAAGACAGTTGTCTGAAAGGAGACCCCAATTGTGCAGATTTGTGAAGATACTCAAATGAACAGTTTTATAGATTGTTTGAGTTTTTAATAAATTACTGATACAATTTTGTATGTACCATGCTACCTTACTTGCAAACATGAGTTTCTGTTTAAAGCCAACTTGTCACCTTGTAAAAAAAATCTATGTTTGGTGGACAGTGCATGTGCTTACTGTGTCAGCCATATGACACAGTGAATAGGCCTATGGTGTTGTAAGACTTGGCCATATATAAGGAGTCTTCTGTGTCATTGCAGCATGTTGATAGCAATATTTGTTCTTTGCAGTTATACAGAGAAGTGAAAATTATGAAGGTGCTCAATCATCCAAATATAGGTAAGGCCAAGTATATTGAATTAAAAGCAGTTGTAATTGTTGAACTATTGCAATCCAGCAAGCCAATTATTTTGAAGAAAACTAACTGGATTTTTGAAGATATCTGAGGAATTGTTCTCTTTTTTTTTTTCAAATTAACAGTTAGGTTGTTTGAAGTCATAGAAACGGAAAAGACACTGTATTTAGTTATGGAATATGCAAGTGGAGGTAAGTGACATTTATTCAATAATTGCAAAGTAATTTATGAAGATATAGGATCAGCCAAATGAATGGTTTGCCATTTGTGTGATACTGCATTATTTTTGTAGTTTTAAACCAGTGTTGTATGTTGTAATAATTGATGACATATATTTATTTCAGGGGAAGTATTCGATTATT
This sequence comes from Alitta virens, assembly GCA_932294295.1. Taxonomy (NCBI): domain Eukaryota; kingdom Metazoa; phylum Annelida; class Polychaeta; order Phyllodocida; family Nereididae; genus Alitta; species Alitta virens. Next base: position 38,944,832 of record OW028574.1, on the reverse strand, counting down.
TAGTTGCACATGGGAGAATGAAGGAGAAGGAAGCTAGGGCCAAATTCAGACAGGTATGACACAAAAAAAAGAATAATTTAATTACATTAGGAATAAGCTTAATTTATAAAATACAAAAATGATGACATAATTTACTACCTATTAGGACTTACAAATGTCTTTCTACTTCAGATTGTGTCTGCTGTTCAGTATTGTCATCAGAAGCACATTGTACATAGAGACTTGAAGGTGAGTACAATTTCATGGTTTTAATTGGGTTTAAATGAACTATTGCCATGATGTGTGTGTGTGTTTTATGAGCAATATAATAAAGTTTCCTTGGTTTTTTTTCAGGCTGAAAACTTGTTACTAGATGGTGATATGAACATCAAAATTGCAGACTTTGGGTTTAGCAATGAGTTCACACCTGGAAATAAATTGGACACATTTTGTGGCAGTCCTCCATACGCTGCACCTGAACTGTTCCAAGGTATGTTCTAAACATTTTGTTTCATCGATCGCCTCAGACACTTAAAAATTCTTGCAGGAATGGCATGAGAATTACAGTAGTAAACTTGTGATGATTTGTTTGCTTTTGAATTACTTGTCAGTATTTTCACATTTGAATAATTTTCGTTCCAGGGAAAAAGTACGATGGTCCGGAAGTAGATGTATGGAGTTTAGGAGTCATTTTGTATACTCTAGTCAGTGGTTCCTTGCCCTTTGATGGCCAAAACTTAAAAGTAAGTTGATGTAGCACAAATTATCTCATCGGTGCAGCTCTTTAATGTGAAAAGAAATTGTGACTTATATTTCTCTTTTATACTTTCAAGGAATTAAGGGAAAGAGTCCTCAGAGGAAAATACCGAATCCCATTTTACATGTCTACAGACTGTGAAAATCTTCTAAAGAAATTTTTGGTTCTCAATCCTCAGAAAAGAGCCAGTTTAGAGGTAAGAGGTTCAACAAAAAGCCTGTTATAGTAACTCATTATGTTGTAATATGAAATTATCAAATGTGTGAAATTCTTAAACATTGTACTATTTATTATAGAAGATATAATATGGATTATTTCAAAGTTTCAAGACACTCCCATGTCTCAAACCTGTAAATACCATAATTTTTTGTGTGATTGTGTATCATGTTTATCTGTCACATTGTGTCATCTTGACTTTGCAAAGCTATATTTTCTCAATTGGCAGCAGGAGACCCTTGAGTGTTTGAGATAGATGTGTCTTGAAGACAATAAGATTATCATGCCACTTTATTAGCATCCAATGCATGTAAACAAAAGAGTTAAACAACCACAGTATGCTGTACCTTGTTGCCGAAATTGGTATGTATGAGAGGAATGCATTCTCTTGCTCAAAATTGGGAAAATAAGGCTTCATTAGCCACCTGCATTGATGCATTAATACGAAGGACCTGGATCAACTGGGTTGGATGACATGCTGACATTCCCATGATTTTGATTAGTATCTATCAGTTGTTATAAGAGTATAAGACTAATAAGGAAACTATGGTAAAAAATTAATTAATCCTACGTATCGAGAAATAGCCACACCAAACCTAAGAACATGACCTTGTACAACTGGTGAAATTAAATGTCTGATGTATGTAAATAAGTCAGTGAATTAATCCTTTAATTTAAGACTCCTTGGTGCTGGATGAAGTTGTAAATTATAATAGTTATCATGAATATATGCTGGTCTGTGTTTACCCTAATTGATTCATCCATCCCTTTCACCTTTGTGTGACCTGCATGCAGCCTCGAAGAGAATTCTCGGAGCACCAATTTCCAACTTTGTTTTTAATGCTAATATTTCATTTTTTCCATTCACCTCATCTCCAGACAATAATGAGGGACAAGTGGATGAATATAGGTTATGAAGATGAGGAACTAAAACCGTTTATTGAGCCTGAAGCTGATTTTAATGATCCTGTTCGAATAGGTAACAGCAGTGTATGGATGGTCCACGTTGCGGCGTTTTGTTTGTATGCGTGATGATAAAAGTCTGAGCAGATGGGTCACTAGTCAGTAGTTATTTTGAAAGTTTTATTTACTGTGAAAGGGGATTTGTGTGCTTAATATCTTAGCGGTTTCTTGTTTTGGTACCTGCATTGATTTGCTGAACAATTCTCTTTTATTTCAGATCATTCATTTGTAGATGTACATAACCTTTTTAAGTTGCTTATTTTGAATGTGAGCTTTGTAATCGGTTCATTCCCTGGGATAACTTTACATGATGTAAACGTAGAACCAAATAGTATGGGTCACTGGGATAATTTTTTTGTCAGTATTGTAATTGCTCGTATTTTTTTTTTATCGGCATATATTATTTGTAAACTACTATATTACTGAGGCACTACAGTTTACAATGTGTGAAGATTTCAGGTGGGAGAAGGGGTTGCAATGAAATGATCATTGGTGTAATACCTTGTGTGAGGGAGAAAGATGTCGATACTGAATTCCCATTTAAATCCATATGTAGCTCATTAGTGGTGAAGGTGGAAGACATGACTTCAAGCTGCTGTTCAGCTGTAGATGAAGCTTATGAATGACTTATAGTATGTTGTGGTTCGTTCGGTATACCTTTATTTCAGCACTACCTCAGGACATGGATTATACAGATTTTGCATGATGTAGATGTTATTTATGCATGAATTAATATGCTTTGATATTTGAGCACACAAATTATGACTTTTATTTGGTAACATGACAAGAACTTGTTTTTAGTAAAATGAATTGGTTGCATCCCAATCAAGACCATCTGCTCAGACAAAGAATGAAAGAAAGTGATAGTAGGCACCCGACTGATGTTAGATTTGTTTTCTGCTATGTAGACCATTATGAAAGACCGCTGGATGAATGTAGGTTATGAAGATAATGACTTAAAGCCTTACAAAGAGCCTCCATTGGAGACTGACCCCCGACGCATAGGTAAACCATTCTTGTTTTATTGTCGCTGGTGCCTTATATTTCTGCTCTACATTTAATGCCCCTGTTCGACAATAACCTGTGAGAAGTTGAGCTCTGCTTTGAATTAAATCCTCAAGATATCACTTTGGAACAATAATATCCTCCGCATTTTAATCATCTCCCTGCACAGCTAATCTCTGGTGTTAGTGCTTATTTAGCTGTTGCTTTAGAAATTTCATTTTAAGGCTTTAAGGCTTGAAATGCTACTGCAACACCCATATGTTTGATACTTGGTTTGATATTGTTCATTGAATTAGTGCACTTTTAATCTGGAGTGTTTTTGTGAACATGATGCTTAGCTAAAGAATAATAACTGGAAAAGGGTTTGTTATGTTTGATATTTCTAAGAATATAGTCACATTTAAACATTTTGATGAGATGAAATTCTGAGATATGAAAAACTGCAATTTTTGAATGTCATTTGAATTACATGAAAATCTAATTAAGACTATGTATCATCTGCTTTCGTAGGGGGTAAGTTAAAAGGCAAATATCATTTTACTTATACTATTACATTTGGTAGAACTATTTGGTGTCTTTGTGGTTTTAGAAAATAAAATAATGTTTGGAAATTTTAACTTTCTTGTAACTGCATGTTTTTAGTAAAAGTGTTTTGACCAATATTGTGGGAAAACTTGGTACATTGTCACTGTACAGTTCAGGGAAATTCCTTCGTGATTACTGATCCTTGTGCGGAACAGAATATTGTTAAGGAACCCTTTTCTAATAAACGTGCAATGTTTTAATTTACTGTTTAAGCTAGTATTAATGACTGATTTAATCCTTAGCGTTGTGCAACATTTTAATATGGTTGGGTTTTGTTGACTGTATTTATCTTTAGTATGATCCCTGGTAGATTTGGAAATCAGTTTACATGCATTATAAAAAGTAGACATTCAGTTGGTTGTATTTATTTCCTAACATAGAAACCTTTAAGTATTTATTGTAGATAGATAAGTTGTTTTATAATTTGTTAAAGGCGTGTTGCCTATATGAACCTTTTCCCTTGTATAGTTTTTGCACTATGAGTGGATATACTGTTGTGAAATTTGAGCTAATTATCAGGTGAAGTGTAGATTTAGGTGTGTGTGTGAATGTGTTTCAGGAGTGAATGGTTAATTTTCCTTACAATTTTCTTCTTCCTTGCTTCACAATATTAAAACATTGCCTTATATTTAATATGCACCTAATCTAAAGTTAACTTCCCATATGCTTAAGTGGTAATTGCTTTAATAGATGCTTGTGAAAGTATGGGATTAAAATATCTTAAAAACTTAATAACCAAATGGCAACAGTAATTGAATTTTTATTTATATCTTGTAATTTTTACATGAGTGATTTAATGATTTGTTTTTCTAATAGCGTTGCTCTTACCTTTTAGATATCATGGTCAACATGGGATACTCAAGAAAGGACATCGAAGATTCATTAGTGCAAAATAAATATGATGACATCACTGCAACATATCTATTATTGGGGAGAAGAAGTAATGAGGTAAGCTAACTACTCTTGTAAATGTTTTTAATAGATTTTGTCACATTTTCTTGAGACTTAAACAAATAATATGACATTGAAATTTGACATCAGGGATAACATGTGCATTTGGACTATGTTCATAAAAAGCACTTGATAAGCTTGTTGTAGTGTAAGATTTGTTATTGTTGTAGAACATTTTCTGACTGACTAGTTTTGTGGTAAAGACTTAGTATTCTAGGAAACTTTTCATCCCATAGGTTATTGGTGAAAATTACGATTATTAGTTGTAAGTTAGTTGTTAGGGATAAGTTATGCTAGCAATTAACATCTTAACAAATATGCATTATTCTTTGATAAGTAAAACTGGGAGTTGTATGTTTAGTTTTGTTAATTTAAAGTTAAGTAATTGATAGTAAGTATGTAGGATGCTCCGTTAACCCATTTTCCTCTAACCTTATGCTAAAACTCTCGTCACTGTCCGCTATCCTTTTATAGTTGGAAAGTAGTGAGTCAAGGTCAGGAAGTAGTCTATCATTACGCCAACTGCAGATTTCGCATCGACAAAACAGCGAGATGAATGCCAACAGTTCTCAGTCGCCCTCACACGGAGGCAGTAAAGTTCAGAGGAGCATTTCAGCGTCTAATTCCAAAACCCGACGTTCGTCAACCGGTGGTGACAACAAGACGCCAGCATCTTCAAAGAACAGTACGTCTCCCTATCCATATGGTGTGTGTCTGTTGTGTGTTTTCCCCGTTTCATTGTACTTGAGGGCCCTTCTGCAATGCTGTTGTAACCAACACAGCCCTGGTGCTGTCCTGAAGTTCTATATGATGACAGCAACTGAATGTCTGTGAATGTTATAAGTGTGTGTTGCTGTGAAACAAGTGAAAGTTTCTTGACACTTTGCAGAAGGGCCGGCTGAATGAATTTAGGGATGAGAATATTCTAAATATTGGTCATTTCCACAGTTGAACAAGTGAACGCTAAATGTGCAGTAGTGAAGTGTAAGTGTGTAAAGACCTGTGGGAATTGTGGAATGCATGTGTTGGTTGTAGTTTTGTATTTACGACATGAACCATATATTTGAATATAAAAAGAGTAATATTTGTTGGATTATGCCAATGCTAATTACACAACACATCATGAATGCTATCATGTAGTACATATGTAAATAGTGATGTTGTAGTTGTTGCTAATTGGGAATCATGGATGCAATTTTTGATACATTGTGTGTGTGCAGGTGGTGTGCCTTCCAGTGCCTCATACTCTAAGCGGTCTTCACAAGGAGTAGACAGTGCTTCCAAAGACAATGCTATCTCGGGTGGGTCGCGGTCGAAGGGACCATCGTCTGGTGGGTCTACACCCACCTCATCCACCTCAGCTGCCTCTTCCATGGCACAAGGAGAGTCTCCCAAGGTAATTTTTGACTTATCATGACTGTTATTTATAATTTTTCCTCACCTGTGGTCTCATGGTTCTACAACAATCTTTGAGATGCGCGTTATTTTTCAGCAGGGCTTAACAAATATTTCTTAGAACCTAAATAATCGACAAGTTTCCTATAATCTTCTGTGGATGCTTAGTTATATTGTTGTCATTTTCATAGGTAACTCAAACTGAAATTCTGTAAAACACAAATTTTGTCCAAAACACTGTAAATTTGATTTACTGGAGGAACATTTTTGTTAAGGAATGCTGTCCATGTTGTCATGAAAACTTGAAGCAATTCTTTGCTTATGCCTTGATCATTACTGTCTCCAGATTCCTGCTGCGAGCAGTCCTGGCAAAGCTGCCATTCCCAAAAAGCCACAGACGAAAACAGGCACGGTGGGAGTGACTCGTCGGAATACGTTTGGTTATGGCGATAACAAAGGTCCTACAATTGAGCGCACAAACAAGACACAGACGCCAACCCCCACCACCAACAATTCAGACTTTCGAAGGTGAGCCCACTGTATTATTGGACATCTTACAAAATTATACATCAGTATAATCCATGGCCATGCGCTTATTTGTGCATGGAGTTACAACTTACAAGTACATTTGATATTCATTGATTCTCACCCAGAAATCAAACTATTGTAACATTTTTTTTTTGTGCTGTACTTACACTTTATGTCACAATTTCTGACTTAATCCACCAGAAATGTAATCAAAATCATCTTACAAATATAAGCACATTTGATAACAAAAAGTTGTGATTAAATAACAAGTCCAGCAATAGGTTTGTGATTTGTAAATAACATGATTTTCACCCTGGCTGCAAGCTGTAGTATTTTGCTGGGGATTTGTATGGGGGATTTTTGCTTTGTGATATTGCAGTCTTTACACTGTTGATTACATGAGTGGCAGTGTCACTTTCTGCCTGATGCTTACTATTTTTGTACATATAGATTGTGGGGAAGTTGGTTCCTACTGGAAAATTTATTGCATTTTTCATTGCCATATATATTTAGTTGGGCTTATGATTTAGCATTTGCTGGACTTGACATTTAGCTTACGAGGGGTAGGGTTTTACCAATGACATGGCACCGCCTAAGGGCATGATATCTTGATTCAGTTCTGCACGTACTCCACGCCGGGAACCGTTACAGCGAAGCTTCAGGTGAAAACCACTTGCATTTAAATTAGATTATGTTCGCACTGCACGGTTTTGGGATAATTATGGTGCACAGGGACAAATTAACGCATTGCTGATTTCAGAAATATCTTAATCCTCATCTTTCTTTTAGACTTTCTGTCCTCAACTAACAAAGTCTGCATCAGTCTGTTTTTGAGATGGCAGTAGTTCCTTGCCAGTCATTGACAATTATGCTATTCTTCACACAGATACACATCTTGATTGTGCACTTAGTATGATTGCAGTTAATGACTTTCCTCCCTTATATGAACTATCTTGAGTTCCCCTGAATTCTGATTTCCTGTTCTGATTGCCGACCATATTTCCTGAATCTCTATCTTGGGTGTCTGTTGATGTGACATGTACTACTACTAAGAAAGGTTTGTATGTTTACTTAAGCTCCGCCATATTCTCTACATTGTAATTTATAAGGTTCCTCCATGAGACAAAGGTTTATACAGAACCCAAGTTGTTATTTGGCAAATATGGTATGTCCTTGAAAGACTAGAGTGCTGTGTCTTGAACTTTGCAGGATTTAATTGTAAATGCCAGACTATTTGAAATCATTGTTAGTTGAAGTAATTCAAAACTGAAGTGCAACAACTGTGAATGCTCTTTGAAACTGGTGATGCAAACTTTCCCCATTTTAAAGCTACAAATAACTCCTGGATTAGGTATGGCTACATAATGCGGCTTTGGTGGTGGCTGTTCTCCTAATTAATAGGTATCACATGGATTAGAATTAAATGACATTTTATAAGGGATAGGAGATGGTTCTCCTGCAAAGTTTCATCTACAAATATACTATGTGGTCATTATATTCGTCATGAAACTCAGCAAATGTGTCTTGGCCTTCATGCTGAAATGGTTCACTCAAGGTTTGTAATCCTTGGCGTTATGGTAAATAACTCTGCTTCTCTAATGTTTGGTAGGGCTCAATCTGTAAGCAGCATGTGTGCTTGTGGACAAAAATATGTTCGCAAGGATTGGTGTTAATTTAAGAACTGGTAATACAAGTGAATGAATGTATGCAACCATTTCAGTGTGGAGGTCATGGATGGCACACTAATGTGTTGTTGCATCTTTGGTTTGTGAGTGTCATTCTGTCACACACTGCCAGCACTCGCTCATTTCTGTTACTGAAAATACTACCTAACCATTGGTCTCTACTTCATTGCAATGTATCACCTGTCAGTACAGTCACTGTCATTTGTGTACTGACTTCTGTACTCTTTGATTCTCTTCAACTGCCAACCAATAGCAAGAATAGGAGAAGCTATTCGCAACATGTTGTTTATAGGTATACTATCAGCTTTACCTCCAACCTTTTTCATATATATTTGTTTCTATTTGTCTATTATGTCTCATTGCGTACTCTCATTTGTAGAGTTTTATTTGAAGTCATGACGTTCTATACACTTGTATATCTGAAAGTTCCCAGAGGTTAAACCTGCGTTCGGCATGTGTCTGATGTGTCTCTCCATTCGATCAAGAATGGATTAGATCTGCTAGATTGCTAATAGTCGAGGAGAAGAGTACAAGAAGCATGTTGGGGCAGGGTTCCTTGCTCATACTTTGCTCATTATTTTTCAACTTCTTACAATATCATTAGCACCATTATCATGTTATGAGATCGTGTCAACAATGACTAACCCGTTTATTAACTAAATTTTATGGATCAAATCTGGTATGATCGGTTTTATTATTTAACGTAAGAATAAAACATTTATAATAATAATAATATTTCATATTTTAATTAATATTATTAGTATTTAACTTACAAGATTTATACAATTAAATTGATTTCACCTTATATTATATTTAACATGACATCTGCTCAAGATGGGACTAAGAGATAAAATGCTTCGTGAGCATGGGATGGGCTTAAAGTGTGAAAGTTGTGTGGCTTCAATTGCATGTCTTAAAGTTCTAGCAGCAAAGCTTTTACATATTGATAGTTCGAACCCTTTTTCAGTTTTTGTTAGTCGTTTCCTTGAAGTCATCATTGCTTTTGCTGTTTTGTCTTTCCAGTCATTTTTATAGAAGTTACTTTGTGTAAGTCTAGGTTAAATTGTTAGGTCATTAGAATGTTCTGGTGATTTGTGAAATGCTTGTTTCTGTTGAAGGTATATGATAACAACTGCTTAAAAATGTTAACACTTTAACCTAACAAGCACTGATTAATGAGGCAGAAAAGTAAGAGCTGCTCTGATATTATTGGTTATTATTGGTTATAAAGTAGTCATGTTGAAGGCTCGAAGGTCTAACCTTTTGTCACATTAACTCTATTTCTATTAACCAGATATTCCTGATAGCATTTTAAACTGATACTAAAACTTTGGCTATTGTGTTTACTCATGCAGACATCCCGAGAAACGTCTGGTGTTCAGTCAGACTACCATGTATACATTCAACTTTATTTCTTACTGTTGAAGCTCTTAGTCTGTGAACCCGGCATGCAATTTGATAGCAAAAGAGATTCCTTCCTTTTAACATTGTTTAAACTGGCTAGAATTTGTCTTTATCACTGGTTTTGTCTGGAACGCTGACAGTTCCTGTCCCAATGCCTTTTTCGTTTAGCCATTTTCCCTTAACACTTCTTTCTAGCATTTGCATGCTCCTTTCATGTATCTCTTTTTCCTAGATGTGTCACATATATTTTTATCCGATAGCTAGATGTTTAGGAATTAGATGATATTGTAACGCTATGCATTTTTGGCTTGAAGCTGTGGAGTATTTTCACTGTTATGAGTTAATAATTAAAAGCTAAGATTATTTCCATAGTCATGATTGACATAGCACTTAAGTAATTCACTGATAATAAATTTCGATAGGAACACAGCTGTTTAATGAGTTGGCATGTTTGGAGGACAGAGTTTAGTTTTTTTTTATTGCATGCTTAGTACAGGCACGTGCACAGAATGGGGTTGGGTGCCAGGACTCAAGTCTATCAGATGTTTAAACTAATCTTTTGGAGCTAATTGCCTGGCCGTCAAATTTAACGACGATCCAATAAGCATGCTCATTGCTTCCTCAGGAAACTCTTTGCACAGGCCTGCTTGTTTGGCGTCAATTCTTTGCCTGTGTAGTAAAGGGGAGTAGATTTACCTTCATAGTAGTTTGTAAGTTTAGTCAAGAGTTACTTTCTAAGCCTTGACGTGATGTTGTTTAATATCCAGGGGCTGGGGGGTGTTTGGGTTGGTGGCTGGACATTTGGCATGTGTTGTACGGGCAGTGAGGCATGCAGCCCCTGCTCTCTCTTTCTCTTCATCTCTGTCCTCACATCTTGTGGCTGGCTCAGATATCTCTGTCCCCTCTGTTGCTGCTGCTGCCTGGAATGCTCACTGCCTGCTCTCTGGTCTTGTTGTAGTAACATCCCATCCACACCTGCCAGCCAGGCCTCTGACGACCGCCCTGCAGCCCGACCTAAGGGTCACCAGAAATCTGCCAGCACCTCCCATGCTGTTAGAGACTTGGGCCTTCCGCATGCTGAACCTGCTAGTGGGGCTGACCCCCTGCGTCCAACGTAAGTAGCCCTCGCCCAACCTGTAGCCCTCCTGCGCAGTCTTTTCATGGGCTGGTTACCGTTAGGAGAGTTTTTCACAAGACCAGCACCAGTTGGCATTGACTCGGCAGTCAGCTACAAGTTGAGGCTCAGTGCTGCCTTTTATCTCGCAGAACCATGCTGCAGTTTGTTTGTTTGATAGATTTTACCTCTGCATTTCTTAGGTGAAAATCCATGTGCCTTTGACTAATCAATCAACTCGTGAATCTTAAATTAGGTGTAACGTCCAAAAATGTATCTCAGAAGTCCTGTACTACTGTAAGTAGACTAAAGACTACCCATGTATAATAACTGTATTGAACGGATAAGACAAAATCTACCTCTGCGGCTGATATCTTTCTTTTTGATCAATCTGAGAATGTAATGTTCTACTTATAAGAGCATGTCTTGAAGAGAATGACATTTTAATCTGTTTAACCTGTTTAACTGGAACGATAAACTATCTGATGCATCGTGTAAGTTGACAAACAACTTCTTGCATCTATGTATTGTAAGAGACTACAGACTTAAGGGGGTTTCACACATAGCCGGATCAGACGCCGGAGCGTCCCGGAGGACAACTCCGGAATACTCCCGCATACTCCGGGGAAAGCCGTGTAGACATCGTGTTCATGTCCGGGATTTTCCGGCATTGTCCGTCATTGTCCGGGGCGCTCCGGGACCACCTTGGGACTCCGGGGGAAAAAATTAAACATGTTTAATTTTTTATGCCGGAGTTCCCGGAGTAATTTAATCCGTGTAGATCCGTGTAGATCTGTATAGACTCCCAATATACTCCGCCGATCTCTGGGAATCATCGTATTGACTCTGGCATATCTCGGCTACATCCGGCGTCAACCGGGCATGAATATTTCGCCGCCATTAACGCCGGAGAGTACAAGGAGCAACACGGTTCCACACGAATGAACACGGTGTAAAGACCGGTGATATCCGAAAAGGCACCGTGAAAATCCGGTTCACTCCGCACTCTAAACGGGACAGTCGTGTTAGCTCCGTGTTGCTCCTTGTTGAGACCGTATTGACATCGTGTACACATCGCCAAACATTTAATTTTTGTTGACATTTAACAGCTCTTTGATCCCGGAACCCCCCGGAGGTAATAAAATGTTACTCTGGGACGCTCCGGCGTCTGATCCGGCTATGTGTGAAACCCCCTTTAGCACTACCAATTGAAGTGATAAGGGAATGTGCTTCTTGTCTAACTGTATCTTAATTAGTTTGTTCTGTCATATTCTTAACTAAATAATAAACTTCAGAATGAAACGAGTGATGTTTAGCTTCAACAGCGAAATGTACCTGTGAATTTGCCTAAAATAATGAGTGTTTGTAATCTTGAGAGCATGGCATTACTTATGAATTAACTGCTGCTATAATATAGTGGCTCATATATAATAAACCCTGAATGACCTTACCCTCCTATTAATCAAACTTGAAAGTTATTCCAGGGATGGACTTATGATCCAGTAGTGAGATAATCCCAAGTCGCAGATCTATAACACAACTTTCTAACATTTTTTAATTCTCTTGGTTTGGTATTAGTAGAAGAATATTGCATGCAGGATATATCTTGTATAGGTGGTGGCTGAGCATGTAATAATGACATCTTTTTGTATTGGCTGTTTTCTCTCCAGGACGACCACTCCCTCGCAGAAGACCTCAGCAATCCCGGTGTCTCCAATAGCCAACAGACAGTTCCCACGTGGGTCTCAAGCCCGCAGCACATTCCATGGGGGGCCAATCCGTGACCGTCGTGCCACAACTAATGCATACAATGGCCCCGGCGGTCTACCGTCTCACACGCAAGATACTTCAGCTATGGCTGCGCATAATCGTATGTCTTTCTTCAACAAACTCACCTCCAAGTTCAGCAGGAGGTACGTACCTGGCCAAGAACTGGAGCCCAGCAGGTAAAGTGCCAAGCAAACTGCATCATTCATTTTATTATTTCTGACACCTTGATACTCTTTGCACCACAGAGAGAAAAAAAGATAACCAAGCTTTCATAAATTAGTTCTTCTTTAGTGTGTAGTTGAATCACCATCACAGTTGAAAGACTATTCACTTCATTCACTATATTTTTGCTGAAACTTTCTTGTAAACTTTATCTTTTTGTGTGTAGAATTTTAATGTGTGTACTTTTGAGCAACAATTTACTTTGAACTAATTTTAAACTTTTGTGCTACTTTTTCCCCCATTGTGTTTGGCACGTTTCGAAATAATTAATTGAGCACACTTAAATTTTGTCTCCCCTTACATGCGCTGTTGCGCTCTTGTGGCAAATTTTTTTTGAAAATCTGGTTAACTTCGTGACATCATTGCTGACTTCAAAATGGTTTATTGATAACCATTCACTTCAGATAGAGGTCACACACAAGATAAGCCATCAAAAATACCAAAACTTGAGAGGGCCTCAAACTTGTGATATTTTTGTTAGTAAGTTTTAAGTTCTAAGTGTAAATGATGTGCAACATGACATTGAACTGGCTGGGAGATATATTGGTTACTTTTTTTGTCGATCATCGCAAAGGACATCACGGTGCCGGATGCCTGTCAAATGAATGTGTTAAAAAATTAATGTTAAACGATGTTGTCAGTCTGAGGTTCAGTTTTGATGTTGATTTTTTTTGTAAGTGTAGTAAATTTCTCGAGATGTCAAATATTGCTAAATTCATCCTGAACGTCTTATTTTTCAATCAGTGCTTCGTCAATTTGATTTGTCACAGATTCATTTATGATGCAGTTTGCTTTGGGCTTTCCGAGTTATGGAGGTCTTGAAAATGGAAGATATTAGTTATAAACAGTGGAATTTGAAAGGACAGTGTTTTTCAGCAAGTTACGTTACAAAAAAAAAGAAAAGAAAAAAGTTTCCAGTGCTACTTGCCACATTTACAACTGAAAAAAGTCTTGGCACTAGCCAAGGATATTACTGCTCACTCAATCTTTCTATTTAAGAAATTTGTTTTTTCAACAGCACTGTTTATATAACTCGCCAAGAGTCACATTATTTCAAAAGCACTGTTCCTACAACGCTCTTTATTTTCTGGGTAATGGAGTTATTTTCTATTCCACCTGCACTGGTTTTCTGTTGCTAGAACAGGCATTACATCTTTATTTCACTGCTCTTAGACAAGTCTCAACCAAAGTAAGGTCTGTGTTCTTTTAAGTTAATTAATAAGGCTATAATAATCAAGTCCTGGATGGCACCTTTCTGGCTTAGATTTAAAAAATGTGTGGATCACAGCTATTCGCATCTAATTGCCATGTAGGAAAATAGAAAAGTTATAAGACAAATAAAATAGTAATGAAGGTTGGAATGGACAATGAACACAGACCATACAGGGGTTTCAGTGTGTTTATTATCAAGATTATACTCATTGCTTCTGTTGTGTTTTAAGCTTCTGTTTTGTAGACCTAGTGTAGTGTACTCAAATTAGCTAGCAATTAGTTACTTGTTATGAATTTTCTGCCGTTGTGTGGTAAACTGTATCAGGGTGCTCTTTAAGTGACATCAAACTCTCTGTTTTGCTTACTGTTAACACTTAAATGCTATCTCTTGTCTTGTTGCATGATTCATGTAGCTGCCTCTTTAGCGCTACTGTTCTGATTTACATAAAGTGTACCATTATAATTTTTAAAACAAATATTTATGAAAAAGTTTTCACTTCACTGATTAGCAAAGCAGAAGGCATGCTTAAACTCCCCCCTCCCTCATGACACAAGAAATTCCCAATTGATATTTTATATGAGTTAACGCTTGTTTTATCTCATCATATGGACCTTTTGTATTATTGAAATGGTGCTAGCAGTACGTGTGTTGTGCCGTATGCCGTACATAGCATCATAGCTGGCTTTTGTCCATGTCGAAATTGTCCTGCCGTGACTAGATGCCATGTACATGACCATGGGGCCTCAATATGGGAGAGGAATCAGCAAGTGAGTCGAGTTGCTAAACCTGACACATGAAATTATATCACCACATGCATCTTTCATGCTCAGGGTCAGTGTAACATTTCCAATATTAAAACTACAAAGTTAACGAGGAATGAAAGAAATTGGTAATATATTCAGGTACATATATTTCTAACCCACTAATGACTTGTATTTGCTCAGTATGCTGTAGTAAACGGAAATGTAACAACTTCATAGTGGTGAGCATGTTATTATATTGACAATTGCATGATAAGGGAAGGCGCACAATGGTCAGTTGTGTTGTGATCATTAGGTGCATTAACAAAACACGGGTCTACTAACATCATGGCAAAAATGGTCCATCAAGAAATTTTTCTCATCCTGGACTGGTTTTGGTACGGTCTTAACTAACCATTTAATAATTGGCTTAGCATGCAAGCATGATGCCTTACTAAATGCGAATCAGTGAAGTATCGGGAGTCATGGCGGTTTACTTGTTTTTAATTTCCAGCAAATTGTTCCGTAGGTCCATGAATGAGAAGGATGTTAGCGGTGGCATGGGGGGAGTGGGGCTTGGTGGAGCAAGTGACCAAGTCAAGCCTCGATCTCTGCGCTTCACATGGAGCATGAAGACGACCAGTTCGATGGATCCGAACGAGATGATGCGGGAAATTCGCAAGGTCCTCGATGCTAACAATTGTGACTACGAACAACGGGAAAAGTTCTTACTTCTGTGTGTACACGGGGACCCGAACACGGATAGTTTAGTGCAATGGGAGATGGAGGTCTGTAAGCTACCCAGACTGTCTCTTAATGGCGTACGATTCAAGAGAATATCTGGCACTTCCATTGGCTTCAAGAATATAGCCTCCAAAATTGCCAATGAGTTGAAGTTGTGATTTTGTAAAGGAAGGACTGCAGAGTAAATTTAGAGAAGCCTTCAGGAATGCGTCATGGCCAGTAATGGCATGGAGGGCCTTGGAACACTTGATTTTCACAGTTTGACAGATCATGCGTCAATTCCTTAGAATGACCATTGTTGAATGCAAATGAAAACTGCTTGTATTTTGTATACATTTAAAGGATGTGTGTACAAATGTACAGATACGTTTAAGAAGACAAGAAGCTGTGCTAATATTTTAGTAAATTTTATGATAATTAATTGTACATAAGTGTACATCTTGCGCTGATATGAATGTATTGTATTTTAGTTTTCATCCATGGACTTTCATTGAAATTTCTCATTGGAAGTTGCGACAAATAGTATGTGTGATATAGGTGAAAGTTGATGCGTCCGGAAGTGTCCACCTGAACCCCTGGGGTTGTGGACAATCCCCTTTGTACATAGTAGGCCTAGTTCAAATAACGCAGGACAGATGTGATTGTCTGCTTGTTGCTGTTAAATATCCCCCCTTTCCCTACCTTCCCTTACTTGTCAACTAAGCATAGCCTCTTAAGGAATCAAAGTTGGCACCTGGACATCAGCACCAGTCATTTCCAGGCTACAGTGATTAATGTAGATATTTAACAACAGTATTGTATCACAGTAATTTCAAAGGTCAAGTAGCCCAGTAAAAAGTAATGTTCAGCACTTAATAAGTATCTGTTGTCAAACAACCAAACATAGAAAGAAAAAAAGACAAAGAATTTTACATAGCTTTTATGCATGCGGTAAAGAAACCTAGTTTAGGTTATCTTAAAATGTTCCATGTATTTACTATTTAATTTGTTACTCCCCAGCTGTTGTGGTGTAGATATGCCAAGTTTGAAAATTTTTGTAATTACTTGTACAATATAAAACAAAGCTGGCGATCTTGAGGGTTAACTATTTGCAATTTCCAACACAGTAGCTTCTCATTGCAATATTTAACAAATGTAGGTAGCATTGAACCTGCACATAAATATCTTCATAGTCTGGTAGTGTTAAAGCCCTTTGAGATTAGAAAAAAAAAACAATCTACCATGGTTTGTATGTTAATATATTATTTATGCGAAAGAAAACATGTGAACTGTTCTCACTTTATAAACGTATGGTTAATAACCTATTTAAGCGGAATTGTGGTGATTGTTTGGCAATCTACGTATAGTGCAATGTGAGTACGGCTTACTTCCATAAGAAGTCCAGTTTTGTTACGGTCAAGGTGTTGGCTTGTGAGATACTGAAGTCAAGTTTATACTGTTAAATGGAAATTATTTATTAATACATGTGTAATGACCCACTCAACTGTTTCATGAAATCAGGAAGAACTCATGGGGTTTATCAATCATTTATCTAGCGAAACACATTACACTACATGATATACATTATAATATATAATACTTCGTACTGTAGGTAAACTGGTGTTCCCTATACATGCTGCAGTGTGTATTGTGACACAACTTTCTTTGTCACACCATTTTTTCTTTCTCAAAACAATGGTGTAATACAACAGGAAACCAAGGGCATATCTGCGTGAGTTGGGAAAGAAGTGACAATAGAAGCATTCAAAACGTTCTAGAACAGAAATGATCTGGTTGCTAGATTCAGTTGCAAAAATGGAATACATGTAATGGAATTTTCATGACATTTTTGAGCTCAGAAAAAAAATCATGGTTTTTCATTCTCAGGAATGATTTGCTTCATTTAAGACTACATGTATTTATTGTATGTGATGCATATTCATACAAAACATCATCATACATTTGTTTGTCATATTGTTATCATTATATAATTGTCTTGTATTTAACAAGGGTTTTTGCAATTCATTTGATCAAAATGAACAAATGCAAAGTCTGTCCTGTCTTGTGCCATTGATTTGTATTTAAGTGAATCTGTAAAGTTTTTTTGCTCTGCAAAGTTTGCAAGCATTCATGGGAATGATTTTGTATACCATTTATTGAAAACATTACTTACAGACTTACCCCAGACTTTTAATGTTTATTAATATTAATGATAATTCAGCTTAAAAGGTTCATTTGCTAGCAGTAAAGCACTTCCAGTGTGATTTAAAAATTCCATTAGTTCGTTATATTTCTGATATACCTAATCTTACTAATGGGATAGAGAGAATATGACCAGAAATTGTATCATTAGTTATTAGAAGGAGATATGGTTCCTTTGTATTGGTAAATAGTAATGTGGTGGAAGCGGAGTGCCTACCTCCACCTAAGCTTTAAATGGCATGGTTAAATTGAGAATGTCTTGGCCATCCGGTCCCAAGTATCAAGTGGTTGTTGGAACCAATGATAGGCTCGGATGGGTTAATTATAACTGATCATGGTGGACATGCCACATCTCCGTTTAGTACTAAATCATTTATCTAAGGTGAAATTTGTATGGCAGATAATATCAAGTCATATATTTGGCAGGGTATTTTTTAAAGTATGATGTTAAAGGAAGAATCGAGTGTGTCCACTTGTACCATCGTTAAGTCGTAATATCAGTGTTTCTAATTTTTCTAGAAAATCAGTGAGAGTGGTGCCAAGCACTTTATTTCATGGTGCTAGAGATAACCATGGTAATTATTATATACTACATTAAATGCTTATGCCATTGTCTTAAAACTTGTGGTAGTGGAAACTGTTTCACAGTTTATAATAAACTTCCATCATTAAGAATACCAAAAACAACTGGACAAGCTCTTGGTACAGTTTCATGTAAAGTTACTAGGTCATATTTAAAAAAAAAAAAAACTTGATTCTGCATGTCTGATGCAAACCCAGTTTTATAACAAAATGTAACCCCCACTGTGATATGCGAGTCATTTCTTAAATTAAAGAATATGTGTCACTTACGTATGAATTGGTTTCTGTGTTGTATCAGTATCAGTACCTATGGAATGACAATGTTGATCTTCATCTTAACGTTTTAAATAACTGAAGTTAGCAACTTGCATGAAAAGGTGCCAAAGTGTGGAGGCTCAAAACGAGTGGTAATTTAAATTTGTGAACAGAATATGACGGAACTTCAAAGGCTTAATTTGAAGCAAGGACTGTGGTCTCTGTGACAGCTTTTCTAGCATTAAATGGATGTACTGTATTTTCCAATTTTTTTTTTTTTTTTCAACTTTTGTCATCCTGGGTTTTGTGATGCGAACACCAAATGAACTGGCAAGGGGAAGCCAGCATACTTTTATAAGCCAATTAAACTAACATAGTGCAGTTATTTGTCTGCCATTTTGATAAACGGTTACATATAGTGGTTTCTCTTTGTTAGGAAGTCCATTTCAAAACAAGACGAGTCTTAATTAACAAAATTCATGTGGAATGAGCACTGGCTGGTCCACACAGCTTTTGTAAATGAACCATTGTATCTTTGTTCATGTTATTGCTGAAAGCCAAATCTAGTTGACCTAGATATTGTAATACATACACATTAGCTTTTAATATTATTTTTATTAAAACATTTCCAATAAGGTTGCTTGTTTTGAGAAATTATTGAGGTATAGACACTTAACTGTGTGCTTTGTGTGAGAGAGAGAGAAACCAGTTACTGTTTATTTACTATCCAAAGGATCATAGGTGGTGTTCTCAATATTATAGGTCTGTGAATAATTTCATCATCCAGTCATCATCATTTCTTCATCGTTCATATTTCCATGTACTCGCCGCATTATGTTAATATTGAGAACTTATGTATTAAGCTGGCTTGCTGATGTATAAAGAATTCTAAATGAAATAAATGGGTCTTATAAACTGTGAAATGACTTGTTATCAGTTCATTTATATATTTTATAAGTAATACATGGATATCATACATAGTACAATAAAAATATATCAAATTCTTAAAACAACTCGACAAAATTGACATATGCAGAGCAACTTCTTAAATGGGTAGAAAAAAGAAATGCTGCACCATTAGACTGCAGTTTTCTTGTAAGTCCAAACTAATTTCTTAACTTTTTAAACGTACTTATGTTAAAACAGTCTTGCTTATGAACTGGTCTATTGTATCAGCTATGCAAATACCCACAAGGAATTAACATCAACTCCCTGAGACGAATGTAGTGCCATACATTCCGAAACATGAACAGGCTATAGGGCGTGCAAGCGGATGCTGAATCTTCTGCGTTGGTGAGCAGAAAATGGCTACTTCCGGAACCAAAGCCGGGTCGAGCGCCATAGTAATGAATAGGGCTGGTCAGAACAAAGGTGGATTACTCGTTAAATAATGCATAAAACCAAATAATTTCAACTGTCATGGCACAAGGAAGTCCTAAACTACACCCGCAAATCACAAATAAAGCAAAATACTTGCTAGATTTTTAGTGAATGGCCAGTGGAAAAATGTAAACAAACGGCCGTCTCTCACCTCGCTCATAAGCTCTGTGATTTGAAGGAAATTCTGGCTTATTTCCCTCTGACAACACATGAAACATACTCAGGCATGTTTGTTTTAACTATTTTGGTGTGTATTTATCACTAAATGTCCATAGTAAGTCCATTATTAACGCATTCCTATTCCACGCCATTGCACTACGATGGGCGCTTGGTACCAAAGCTGCTGCTGATGCGCGATTCTACGCATGTACGAATGGCGTCAAATTCGTAACTTGCACGCCCTATAGAGTATGGCAGCCCACTGTGCATAGCTCAGTTGCTTAGGAGATACAAGTATAATTGTGTCCTGATTGTGCACTCAACCTGGTTAGTCAAACTGAACACCTTCTGCGGCTCTCCTCTTCTTGCTGCCAGGATTAACAACACTCATATTGACTGAAGCTTTCACTTGAGACTTGTTAGTCTTCTTTTGCTTATCCTGATCAAATATTCCACTTTTGCTGGGGCAACTGTCTTTTGATTGCTTCAGCGTGTCCACTGTGTTGTTAGCCTTTTCAAGCTGGCCTTGTAAATCTGTTACTGATTCAGCAAGTTTGAAGAGAATTGTGGAAAATTCTGTCTTCTTCTCTATAGCTTTGGCTTCATAGAGAGAAAAAGGAAGCACATTTAATCCCTGACCGACTTGCATAGTTATTTTGCTCCCAGACTCTCTGACAGTCACTTGTCCAGCCAAGAATGCAGCCCTAAAAGAAAAATTATATAGAAATTTTTGACTTTGTATTATTCATCATAATATTAAGACGTGTATATACATATATATATATATTCATCTGTACTAAAAATAAAAAATTAACATCGAATGGACAGTGGGGAAGCTCAAACTTTCAGTGCATGGCATACATGTACTCATGGCTGCAGATGGTCAACAACAAATGTAACCCAGCATTAATTGCTTACGTCTGCGACAAAGGCCTACTTCACCAATTTAAGAATTTTTACCTGGAACAAATTTAAATTTTAATACCTAAACCGGTTCAGGAATGCATCCATTGTGTTCACTTCAGCCAGATCTCTGTGAGCTTCCAGTTCATCAGGGTCAAGTGCCAATCGCCACAAGTCATAACCATTAGTACTACAAAGGATCCAAGCCTCACTGGTCAACTGTGTGAAGCAAAAATATTTCTTGCCAGCAGTCTCTGTAACAGTGTGCAAGGAATCGACACCAGCCTCACCGCAGATGTATTTTATGGAAGTCATTATGTACTTAAAGATCTAGTCACTGAAAAAAAAAAAGTAAGAGCAATTTCTGTCTTGTTTCGATATGATACGTACATGTATATCAATTCATGATATTGAGGTTGTAAATAATATATGAATAAAAGTAATTTCATTGACACCCAAACTCGTTGACATGCCAGGTCGTTGACACTTTTGAGGGTCAGGTACAAATTCGTTGACAAACCAACTCGTGTAAATTCATGAGTAACAAAGTCGTTGACAATTAAAACCACTGTAACCAACTCGTTGACAGGTCAGTCATGACCAACTCGTTAACAATTTAATGTAAATTCGTTGACAGCCAATTTGGCCATATACCATTTCGTTGACAAGTCGGTAAACTCCAGAGGTCGTGACTGGTAGTGCATAACAGGGCTTGTGGAGAGCGGGGCAGGAAGAAAGCAACGGTTTTATAAAAATTTTAAACTGACTGGTTTTAATTTCTTTCGACTTAAAAAATATAAAATAGTTAAACATGCAGTAAGTATGAAAGTAAGGTGGCAGCACTGGTACGAGTATACTGAACTAAATAAAAACGTTGTCAACGAGTTGGCGATCGTTGACATGTCAACAAGTTGGTATATATATATATAGCCACGTTTTTCTGTCAACGAGATGGTCGTCCGAGGAAATAATTTGTCAACGAGTTTGTCCACTCCTGTCGACGGTTAATTCAACACACATAATATGTGACATATATTGTCAAATGCGTCATTCAGTGGAACCAGCGAAAACACCTTAATATCAGCAATTGTTAACATGTATGTATACCTGCACCAGAGACTATACCTACCAAAGAAACACTATACGATCTCTGCCTGCACTATCTTGCTGTCACGCTTGCTGTCAGCTCAGGCAAGGATTCAATGTGTTGCAAACAATTGCGCGAGAGGGCGCTGAAGGATACGGAAGATGGCGTAAAATTAGGCTGCAACTTGGGATAAAAACCATATCCTGCTTGTAGACGTCACCTTTTTAATTTCCACGTCCAACATAAGAAATTCTGGTGAGTAAATGCGGTAAATTTCTGAAGATACGTCAAATATATAGTGTCCTACCCAATTAAGTTTTGGATTGATGCAATAGCTCATTTTGGAGGTTATGTTTTACATGTACCGTAATTGTACGTGTACTACTGTCAGCACTGACACTTGCACTCAGCACTCACTGACACTGCACTAAAGTCAAAATATTGGTCACTGTCATCAGTTGTCATTATTTAATCCTGATAGTTATATGTGTATAATTAAATACAGTAAAAAATGAATTGTATTCTGCATAAATGATTTTTAAAAGAAAAGATTTTAACTAAAGATAGTAAGAACTACACATAAAGTTTGATAAACATGATAAAAAACGAAATGGTATATCAACTAGGGTGGCGGACGAAATGGCTACACGCGAAAACGGCTACACCCAAAACGTCAACAGCAAAAACGGCTACACGACAATAACCAAAACGTCTACACCAATATTTTGGGACATAACCAAAACGTCAACAAGGTTTATTATGCCTTAACCAAAACGTCCCGCTGACCATGGTACCAAAACGGCTACAGCCACATAGACCAAAACGTCAACAGACCAAAACGTCTACTGACCACATTTAATAACACATTTCATTAAGTAAAAATTAAATAAATATAAGTTACAATTAAATAAATACAAGTATTGTATGAAATGTGTTTCGTCCACCTCCCTATAAATTGGTGTATGAAAGTGTATAGCCGTTTTGGTGTATCCGTTTATGACTTAGAATTTATGGTTGTAGCCATTTTGGACATAGCTTGTAGCAGTTTTGGCATAACCGTGTTGACGTTTTGGTCATCTGTTCATTGTAGCCGTTCTGGTTGTAGCAGTTTTGGGAAAGCCATAAAATTTTGTAGCCGTTTTTGGCTGTAGTCGTTTTCGCATGTAGCCGTTAGGACTGGCATTCTATCAACTACTACTAATACTAGCCCATTCAATCTTGTTAGTTGTATACACTAATACAGTAATGACCAACAATTCCAGTTGAAATGTTTTGAATTTTCATTCTCTCGATCATGTGACTCAACCTTCTTTTAAAAAAGGTCCATTACTCAAATAATATGCGGTCTAAAGCTCTCGTTTTGGGCTGAAAACTTACTTTAAAGAATGCTCTTTCTCCGACAACCAAAACCATGAGTTGTCAAGCTGTAATTGTTTAGTAATCCACACGAACTAAGCCCCCTCCATGAAATTTTAATGACGCCACTATGGACGTGGTTCCCGGAGGTAGTTTTTTCGTGCTCACAAACGAACAATAGCAAAATCAACTTACACACCCTATTGGTACTTTTCAGTCTGATGGTTATGTGAAGCCATGAAAAGACTATTCATTTCTACCCAAAAACAAAGTATTATAGTTACTTCTGTGAAAGGTTTTCCATAAGCCGGCCAGGTAAGCTGATGCCATCGTGATGGGTGGACGGGAAGTAGTGTCAGGACGGCCAAACCGTAAGGGCCACAGTACTGAACAGCCACACTTGCGGAACAGACCAAAAATTAACCCCACCAGGTTGTAATAGTCCAAATGATCTTACTGTGTTATATTCTGAATATCTCTTGCTCCTTATTTCTGCAATATCTACTCTATATATTACAAGCGCAATTTTTTTTATTACACATTTTGACTGAATAGAACTCAGTGTCCACTGTGCCCTGACTGCACAGTTGCGGCTCATTCGGCGCATGGTTTTAGGCTATAACCAAAGTGCCCTTGCTCAGTGATACATGCTTTTTGGCCTCGCTTTGAATTCCAAACCAGAAAGAGCAGGGTTCGAAATTCGCGGGAGTCCGTGTGTCAGGGACTCCCTTAATTTCACTCAGACTCTCAAAATCCGACTGCAAAGGAGTCCATCTGACTCCTGATTCCGATACTGATGATGTAGTTTATATGGCCCGGCAAATAACCTGTTTTATATGGAGTTGACTCCTAAATTTGGAGATGGACTCCTAAAATTTTTTTTTTACAAGTCCGTTAGACTCCCAAATTTTTAAGCGAATTTTGACCCCTGAAGAGAATGAATGAATTTAGGCCTCGGGCACCATAGCAACCGTGGCTGTGGGTCACATGACCACTTTAGCAACCATGGCTGTGGGTCACATCACCACTTTAGCAACCATGCTTGCAAGTCACAGGTCCCTAGCAACCATCCACACCATCGTTGCTAGGGGCCATTGAAGCTCATTGAAGAGCTCAGAATGAGGCTGAATGGCATGTCACATGACCTTGTTGAGTTTGCGACCTTTTGAACTTTGAACAGGAAGACATTTATGCGGGTTATTGACATATTGTATACTTTGTGTTGTGATCTCTATTCTTTGCGTTTTGGTCTAAAATAATTTGTTGTTCAAAAACCAACAGAATTCACCAATCTTTCTTACTTTTTAAGTAGGAGCCTGAAATTTGTGAGTTCGGCACGGAAATTAACAAAAGACAAAAAAGGTGACAAAAATCTGTCATGTGCAAAGACATGTATTCGCCATCTCGTGGGAACTCCCTGGACTACAGGGAAGTGATATAGAATATACATGTACAATGTATTCAGAAAATTCTCATTCAGTAAGTAACTCGCCTGAATAACATAATATTTGAATCCAAGATACAACCATATCATTATTCTACACCTCGAGTGGTATATGTTTCTATGATGTTTAGATTTAGATGAAAATTGATCTTAAAGTTGGCTGACGTCTAAAAAAAGAACGTCCAAAAACGATCACATATTCACATGTGTACAGCATTGCCATTCTAGAGTTTCTGTGAATTTGTAAATTTGATCTCAAATTGGGGCTATCGGCGAATGCACCCTACTTTCCCCCAAAGTGAACACATGCTTGCAACCAATATGGCTGCCATCGCTTTCAGAAGGAGGCTGAATGGATGGAGGTCCTGTGGCACCATAGTAAAACATTTTTAAATGCAATAAATTTCAATGCGGGTCATGACAGATGCAAAAATGTTTTACATGTTGAACCCCAGTTGGATTAATTTTAGTAAATATATCTGTATATATATATATCTGTTACAGTAAGTTTATTTCAAGTCACAGTTAAAAAAGGAATCTGCACTTCCCAAAGCAGCATTTTTGTCAAATTTTCAGGTTCATAATTAATTTCTCTCAAACAAAGCCTATCTTCACATTGTCAAGGTGTCTATTACTGTTGCTCGTGCGGAGAGCGAAGAGTGACACCTTGCAGAGCTCTCCTTGACCTGTAGGGCTGTATTTCTGGAGGATTGGATTTGCTGCTATCTGGGCCAATGAAATAGACTTGCATGTGCTGTCCTCTGGTGGATAAAACATATGTATGCTTATATACGCTGGACTGCTTAGTAATATAAAGCCTTCTTTGTTTGTGCAATAAAGTCCTGTTGCAACCAATCAGAATGAATATATGAATAACCACACACTAAACTGAACCATGGGAGGCAAAGCGTCACTGTGCGAGCTCCACAGCGACAGCGGGAAAATGAAACAAAGCCATCTTTTGAAATTTCCTTTCATGAAGTAGTATAGAATTTTGTCTAGTTTTTACCCTCGGCCATAGTAATGGCCGAAAGGGTATTGCAATAGCCTGGCTGCATATAATGACAGACCAGGACCAGGCTGCATCTGTGGCCTCATCCACAAGTCATATTTCTTTTTCTTTCCCAGACCACAACTATATTTGTCGCAATGTAGATATATTCAGTGTTTCAGGAAAGATTTGTCGTTGCAAAATTCAGATTAAAAATTATATTAAATTCGGTGTTCACAAGCGTAATAACTACACGTGATGTTAATGCACTAAGGAAATGCTCATATATATTTTTATATTTATAACGAAGGCGTCTAAGCTGAAGTTCAACATTTCTGTTCTGTATCTGGTAATAAAATTAATTACAAGTGACTAAGAGATGCAATACAATTGAAATTTACACTCAGGTTTTTATTTTTAATGACAATTATTTGATTGTGTTATGCTTGCGACAACATGTTTTGATGAGCACTGTTCACATATTAAGGTTGAGATGTGAATATTGGGGATTGCACATGCAGTAAAATATGTGGTCATTCAGCCAATTTGATTTATGCCTTGCTGATTTTGCGAGCTTAGTGACTCATCATACTATTTATTAATGTCCATTTCACTCTTGATTTTCATGTAGTTTTTTTTTAAAACAATGAATTCAGGTCTATATTTGTGAGATCAAATAATATATGACAACTTCCAATTTTTTTTTTCCTGCAGATTTATCCCGTTGTTGTGGATTGATGGAAAAGCATTTTTGAGACCCTCCTCTAGATTTTTTTGCCGTCAAATTTGACGTGCAATCACTAAGTTACAATTCGGAAGTCTGCAATCTGGAATGCAACGTGGCGGCCGACTTGTTGTCATTCCAAGAATGACTCAAGTCTGCAAGGTATTATTTTTTTTTTGTTATTCATGCATTCAAAATAATTTTCATTGTTCATGTCATTGCCGGTCATTTAAGGTTATTGCTTGTACTCTGAACCTTGCTTAATTGTAACTGTCCCATGACAATTTTTTGTTGTTGTATCTTATCTCATTACAAAATGCCCATGTTTAGTTGCATTGAAAGGTGTTTACTTATGAATAATTATTGTAGTTCAGTCAACTTCAGTGTATTGATAGTTCAAATAATAATAACCAACCATGGCTGCAGTGTGCTTTTATGAAAATACATGTAATTTGAACATTTCATTTGGGAATGAGAAATTTTTGGGTGGGACGACTACAGGAAAGGTACTGCTAGAGTGCTTTTCCCATGTCCATTTCTCAATTTTTCTAGGAAATTTTTGGGGTGGGGAGTGGAGTACGTAGCTTAGATATGGTGGGGGTGGGAGTGAGCTGGAGTAAAGTGGAGCCTCTATGATACCCTAAGCACAGAGTAAAAAATGCCCTGAGTATATTTACCTTGGTGACGTGGTACTTAAATGCTATGTGTTTATTTTCTAGGAGTGTGGATGTTCCTGTACCAGCTGTTACAACGATGACAGGTTAGTGCCGAGCTTTTTCATACAAATTGTGAAGAAGACATGTCTAGTATTTGTTGTATTTGGAAAGCGGTAGTATTATATATAGCTAAAGCGCATAAGGAAATTTTTGCCTTGTTGGATCTGTTATTGTATGATTCTTTGCCTTCATAGATACATATTTCAAGTGTTTTGGTTGTGGGTAAGCAATGAAAAATATCATCAGAGGCTAACGATTGCTGAATATTGTTGAAAAAATAGATGGGACAAACAAGAAAGAGCATTAAGGAACTTAGATACATTTTGTCTTCATTTATAATGAAATAGTACATGTATATTACATGTTGTGTTATTCATTCTAAATAAAGTTTTAGGTTCAAGATTTATCAGTTAAGATATTGACAGTAAATAACAGAGAAATGTCAATTATCACTTAAAATAGTTATCATTTAACACGTTTACAAGAAATCTAATGAGGTCAAATAGGTATATGTTAATCATACTGTTCATAATTGATATAGCAATAGTTCCAAAAAGGTATCCTTGTGTATCACTTTATATTTTATGCTGGTGGTTAAATTAACATAAATAACAGCCAAAACATAATCTGTCGAATTAGATTTGAAATTATTCATTGGTGAAGTTTTCAACGCTTATCAGAGCTCTGTGTTATGTAAACAGGCTTGACCCATATCAGCAACCATCTAGAACTAATGACATGATTACATCTTGATATAATTATGCAATCAACTGGCGTGTTGCCAAAATTGGTAGCATGATATTATACTTGCCTGGAAGGTCAATATTCATTTTGATGAGCACACAATATGTGACTGACATTCAAAAAAAATTCTTACGTGGCAGTATAGTCAATCGTGAAATTAGAGTTGGACATGGAAGATCTTTTCATTTTTGGTGTCCAATCGAAGCATTCAAGGTGAGACAGTTTATGTGGACTAGCAAAATTTTAGCTTCTTGATTGACAAGCTCATTATATTGACATTAATCCTTCATTAGTACTGGGTAGTTGTTGATAAAAGGTTAGGCTTACAGGTAATGTATGTATACACACAGCCTAACCAGAACTGGTTGTATTGGATGTTTGGAATTAGATGTCATATTAGTGTTGAAGGTGACCATAATATCTGATTTTCCATGTTTAATACAGCTCTATTATGAGTATGTACATTGATTGATTAGACATATTCAAGATACTGTTTGTTCATGCAAAATACATATATGTGAGTTATATTTCTGTATCAAAATTGCCTGTTCAATGTACTTTCCTTGCTTAAGTACTTATGGAATTATTCAAACATGGAAATCGGTCTCCTAAAAAACTGTAATAATCAATTGATTGTTTGTCATTAATAAATTTATGCCTGCTTATTCAAGCAGTTACGATGTAGTTTGTAAGTTTGTCCTAAGTAATTCTAAATCATTTCCAATAATCGTAAGACAAGTAATCTTTATAAATGAAGTTTTCAAAATTAGATTAATGTTCATTATAGTTTCTGTTGTTGACAGTTATTCTGCACAATGGCTTGATAAAGTTTTATGTTAAATGGATCAATGAAACTGTTTGAAACATTGTCATGATCATGTTGGAGAGGTTTTATACTATATAGGGATTATATTGAATAACATTGTTATATTGAGTGTATCATAATATATTCATTGTATACAGATACCTGCCATATGTGGCCACCATATGGTTGCTGTACTTTTTCATTGCTCCAATACTTTCCACTCCTTTAAACTTCACTAACTATACTGTGGCAATTACAGGGATTATGAATATGTTTTTCAGCCTGGACCTTCACCATGAGATTGAAGAGCTTCGGTCAAAGCTAAAAAAGAGCGAGTCACACGTCCTTCAGATGGAGAGGGATTTCATTGACAGTCGGGAGTATGCCGAAAATGAAATCTCCAAACTGCAGGATGAGCTGGCCAAACTCAGGGATAGATATGATAGGTAAGGAATTAATTTTTATTTTTATATATTGTGTGCGTGAAATAAATAAATAAATATAAATATATGATACAGGATATTGTGATTATTTTATGTTATAAATTTAAACTATTGCATTATAAATACTTCATTACTTTCATAGTGGAAAGTATTTTCCTACATAATGTGGTTGTGTACTCCAGAGAACTTGCTTCTCTGCCTTCTCCTATTCATTTCTCGCTCAATATTTGGTCTATCTTCTATCTGAAAAACACTGAAAGAATCCTTATAAACTTTACTATGCTATGAGATGATTAATTTTTGACAGAGAAACCCTCAGGGTTTTCTGTCATTGCATTCGTTTCTCTGTCATGAGAGGTGAGCTGGTGGATTGTTTTCATACTGTTGTAATCCAGCCACTCTATGGGGATCAACTGAGAGGGATCCTTAAATGGTCTTGAACTGAGCCACTCAGCATTTAGATGGCTGGTTATTCGGCAGATTTTGGAAGTAAAAGCCCCTTCTTGAGAAAGTTTAGCTGAAGAAGCCCATGTATACACTAGACGTTGTGTCTGTGCCTAGAAATAATATGTAGGCCTAATACACTGAAAAATCATTTTGAAGAGAAACCCTCAGCCTGCAGGTCAAGATAGAACTGGCCACTGGGAGCTACTGGGCTACTAGCAGCACTCGGAGTGGCAAAAATGGTGGGGAAATGCCGCAAATTGGATCCATTGGATCCCAACTTGTAAATGACATAAAATTGCTTTAGAATCGTGAATTGACGATGCTTTTCGTGACATTGACCATGACACTTGAGAGTTGCGTGGGGAAAAAAACTCCATAGTACCCATTTGCGCATGTGTGAGATTGGCAAAATCTGATGTTCTTCAATTATCATGCTTGTGCTGCCCCCTGGTGGCCATGAAAGGCAAATTCGCTTTGGCTTATAAATAAGAGTTTTGTTCTGTTAGGCCATACTTATTTGATCTTCAATCTTAATCAGATCATGTCAGGGCAATTTTTGAGGGTCAGTCAGAAACTCAATAACATAAAATTTCTTATTCAATAACATTGTGGCCACTTATTTTATTCTCTGTTGGCGCATTTCTCATATCAGCAGATCAGAGAAGCTTAGAACTGAATAAGAATCACCTTATTACTTATAATATATGCAAGAGCCATAACAATTAAAATCAAATAACATCACATCTAATCGCCGTCAAATTCATTTGTATTTCAAATAAAATGCTCTTTATGCTCAACAGATGTCATATCTTTTGAAGTGAAGATGGTAATTTGCATGATATTGATTGGACATTTCATTTTACAGGCTGTTGGAGAGTCATAAGAAATTACAACGGGTAAACCATAATCTGGAAGACAAGTTGCTCAAAGTGGTGGGTGTCATTGTATATTGAGGTTTGCCCATGTAATAAAAACAGAATTTTTTGTATTTAAACTTTATTTATATTTATTTAATGTAGATAAGCACACATTTTCAAAAAAAACAAGAAAGAAAATCAAGGTGGTTTTCCATCTGTTAGATGTGTTAGTACAATTCATATATGCATACAACATTGCAAAACAAAATAGTTATCTGATATCTGTACAGTTACCTGTTGATAGATTACAAAGATTCTTTCAACTGCTATCACAGGTAAATAAGGCACTATCATAACTCATTAGCCAATAATACTGTTTTGGGTATTTTAAGTTTGCAAGTTTTGCAAAACATTTAATAGAAGATCTAGTATAGACTAAGTGTTAGCACGCACAAACTTTTCTCTTACTAAATTTCTACAAAAGTTCACTCATTAGTTATTTACAAGGAGCCAGATATTGAGAGATTCAATCAGAATTGCCTAAAGGGCACTTCTTTATGCCATTGATTAAAAATTGTCACCAATTATGCTACTGGACCACCCATGGTTTTCTTAACCAAGGTGGGCACTAGTGATGGCAGATGTTTTGCTTTACAAGCTTAAGGTAAAGCACTGTATAGGCCTATAATTGATCAAATGGGTTAAACTGTGTAGGAATGAAAAATGTATGAGATGTTTTAGGATGACTTATTTCATATGAAGGTTGATTTCTTTGGTCAGTACCTGTCAAGTTATATTTTTAAATTTCAATAAACAGGTGAACAAGTTCGATGGAGAAAAGACAAACTTGGAACAAGAAGTTGCGGACATTACAACAAAATTAGTTGACTCCAAGGCTTTAATCTGTGAACTGGAGGAGGAGAATGTAAGTGCTGCTTTGTCTTTGTTATTTTTGCTATTACACACTTTGTTATTTTTGACGGAGGAACTGCTTCAGCAGTCTCCATCCATATAACGAGCGATAATGGGTTGAGCAGTACAGTTGTAGTGGATCAGCTGGTTCAGAAATGCAAGGTAGGCCCCTGATCTGTATAAAATGATCTTCTAGACACAGCTAGATGCAGCGGGCCAGCGAATCGCGATTGCTGCAATCGCGGCCCCCTGGTGGTTGATATCTGAATTACATTCCCTCATTTGATTGGGATAGTCCTCAGAGGTGTTAATGGCAATTGGGATAGCAACTAGCTGAATAGGCCAGTCCTCAGAGGTTACAGTTCATTAAGTGAGAATTGCAATTAGCAGTCACAGGCCTATGATATCAACAATAGAGAATTGGATTTAATGAATACTTGTTTCTGTTCAAAACGTGAGATCCAGTGAATAATTGTTGCATTTGATGGGATTCTATTTCAGCCATTGTCAAAAGTATACATGTGTGCAATTTAAGTCAGTGAGACTAAAATTCTCAGCTATTCATTCTTTAGTTGAAGCGACACATTCAACTTAGCTGTTCCTCCGTCATGAGAGCCATCAGGTCTATGCATCAAAATATGATAAATGTACATGTCTGTTGATCTATTGTATCACTGTATGCAATATTGGGATGATTGCATTGTTTGTGGTATTGATCTCTTTCTACATCTCTTTTTAACAGGAGAGATTCAGAAATGACTGCAATATTGCTGTGCAGCTTCTACAGTGCAAACCATCAAACTTCATTGCTCACAAGTTGAATACGGTAATGATGCTAAACATATTATTATACATTATTTTGTAGTTCAGAAATTATTAGATGACTGCCGCAGAAATTTATTGTAAGGTAGCAGGAAATGACTAAGCATTCACAGATTTTGCCACTATCGTGAAGTCTCTTGCTCGATGAAACTTGACAAACCCCACAATGTATTTTAATTTCAAACTGTGTGAATGTTTCAGTTACCCATTGACCTGCAGGAGAGAGTGAAACCCCATCTCACAAGAGACCAGTGGATAGAACTGGAAGAGGGTGACCAGTCACCACCGGAGACAAAGATGATCAGAGTCCCGATGCCCACCTTCCCACCGACAGCAATGGTTTACTCCATAAACAAAGCACAGAGCGCTGCGAGCAGTAATAATTCTACACCCGCAGGATTGCCCAATTCTGCCCCAAGAGACTTGGTTCCTTCTTCCTTAATAGCTAAAGTACTCACCCCATCCCAGGTCCCTCGCAAACCCAGAAGGATCTACGTGTGCACCAAATGCAAGACGGACACTTCTGTGAGTGACGTTAGTGTTCAGACTGTGATTATTTATAGCATGGAAACGAATGGTTTCAATGGAAACCACCCAACGAGGACCACGACCCATTTTGGTGTTCCCCATCCTGGAGTTCATCGACCACGTTTGAATTCAACTGAAACAGAAATATGATCCACTGGTAAATAACTTGAGAATCAGATGCAATTGGAGAATTTAACTGCCTTATAATATATACAGTGGTGTGATTATGAAAGTTATAATGCTATTATCTTGGTGCAGTGATTGGCTGTGCAATTGAAACATAGTTAAGTGGGAAAGGCATTAAATAGAAGTAAAATGTTTGGAAGTATAGCTGTGATAGTTTGTGTAGACTCCTGTTCTGGCTCTGTTGTAATGCTTCCATTGTGCCATACATATGTGTATATGATCACCACATCAAATTATGAATAATGGGTTTAATAATAAGCAAGGGCATGGTCACTAGAAGTAGCCGCATTATATTGTTAATGTGTCGTTGAATAACAACTGTCTCTTGGCAGGTTGTGTTGTATCCTTTTATGTAGTTGTCAGGGCTACTAACTGGGTAAACAGGCAATACAGGTCTAAATATATGTAAGTATAGTGTCCACTGAAAGATGTTCAGACTAGTTTAATGAACTTGTTTAGAGACGCATGTATGAAGTTACATATAAATTTATTGAAGAAAGATCCACTTTTTCACAGGGTAAGTTCTATGATAATCATTGGTCAGCAGCAATATTGTTCTTGAAAGTCACACTTGACATATATGGCATCAGAAGATATCACAGATTTACATGTCGTTAGTAAATATTACTTTCTTAATTGCTTATTTTTCCCCTTTTTGAAGATATTGTCCTGTAGCTGCTTATTTTTGGAATTTTAGAGAAGAATAAGTAAATGTTTAGTGCAGTATAGCGGACCTAAATTTATGCCCATATTTGGCGCCCATTAAAAATAAAATTTTATCAAATATTTTACAAGTTTGAAGTTCTTGCACAATTAAAATAACATTTGGTGTAGATGAGCGGGGGTTTGCAAAAAAAAACGCTGTCTTTAACATGAAGATGAAACCGCCGTCATAACTATATTAGTTTGTGACGTCATACATAGATTTCAAGCATTTTTACGTCATAGGCCTGGCAATGAGGCTCGTTAAATATGGTCATTAATCTGAGTCCGCTATACTGCACTTTTTCCAACTGTTTCTGAATTGTTGGAAACTGTTTTTACAAATGACACTGTATAACATGACATTGATTCTTTAAAGTTAGTAGTCAAGTAGTAAAGTCATTAATCTTGTAGTCAGTCCTCTTCGGTAATCTGGTTTTCCTTCTTACCAATAACTCTATTTATTTTATGGATCTAGTCATCCTTTTAACTGGTGAATTACAATTAACAAAAACGACCCTAATCGAGAAGTTTTTCTGCAAAGCTTGCCAGTAGGTTTTATGTCAAAGTAGATAAGAAATTATTTAAAAAAAAGGGGGTTTGCATTCAGGACCATGTTGCTTTTGGGTTATTGGATGCTTAATGATAAAAAAAGTATGACACAATGGTCCAGTGAAGTTAATATCTATGTGCTGCATGTATTATAGTTGGATTCAAAATTAATATCCATGTGTTTTTCATAATGTGCTATAAAATACGCCGGAGCACCACAGTCACTCTGCCTGCTTCTTCAGCAGTCTTCCTCTGCAGTTTTTGGGGGCATTTTAGACTAATTGGTTTGATCAGGATGTGCCAAAACAGAGATGATCCAGTCCACCAGCAGGGTAGCAGAGGCTGCGTCAAGGGCCGTCCTCCGCCTACCCAAGCCAGGCTCTGCTGAAGGTCCCGGAACCCAAGTTCGATCTCAGGCCTGGGCACTCTTCATGAGCTACATCCC
The DNA here is from genome assembly GCA_932294295.1 of Alitta virens. Lineage (NCBI taxonomy): Eukaryota > Metazoa > Annelida > Polychaeta > Phyllodocida > Nereididae > Alitta > Alitta virens. The sequence goes on along the minus strand of OW028574.1, from coordinate 38,910,340 downwards.
AGCTGGATGTCGATCGCATGAAACGTTAAATTGGAGGTGCCTTGTACTCGGTGTCTATGCTGAGGCAATTAAAAGGCCCCACCCATGGGGGTAGATGTGTAACATAGTGTGGACTCCAAGCCCTATCATCATTACGTCTGCCTCTGGCAGCTGGTCATATAAGCTGACTAAGCTTAAGACCCAGTAGAATTGAGACATTAGACATGCGTCCAGATTTTGCCCACCATGCAAAGTGCCACTATTCCTTCTGAGAACTGTAGCTGGTCCTTGAAGCATACTGTACTGTGGTGTTATATATTTTCATACAAAGCATGTAGCAGCATGAAATGGATAGAAATGTTAGCTATTTATATCAAACCTCAGCTTTCTAACTGATAATGACAGCAATTTATCCACTGTTTGATATATTTTCCATTGGAACTTTTGCCGTTTCTTTGTGACTATGACAAATGGCCATGATGATAAGATCTGACTTATTGCTCGCTCACAATTTTGTCATTATGTGCTGCTCCATGCTTGGTGTAAAAAAGATGACATAATTTTGAATCCTCCTAACAAGATGAATTAATTTAGTGATTACAGCTCTACCCGATTTCTAAATCAATACTGAAGTTGATGTTTTTGACATGCACAAATATTTAACATATCATCTGATGTTATTTCAAGTAGATTTGCTTGCTAACATGGGGTCTGTAGTGCACCCGCCAAATTGCATAGATTTGCTGTTATTGACACGCTCATCACAAAAGTTGGACAATGTGATGGGATTAGGTTTGCACATTTACCCTGTGGAGCTATGACACAGCTATGTTACTGTATAACAGATATCTAACACTCAATTAAAGTACTAATGCTTGTTTCTCTGTTTTTGACACTGATATTGGGCATCCATCACTTTATCTCTGCACTAGAGGACTCGAGAGTTCATGGGAACCTACCTTGAAAATTATTTCTAGATTAAGAAAGTGAAAAGGAACAAATTTATGGCAAAAAAGAGACCTCACTGACAAGGCTCGTTAACTATCCATGCCGGTTTAATCCCTTAGACTTTTAAATCCATATTTGGGAGTGTTAGACAATGAATTGCGATTTGAATTTACAACAGTGAAGCTGCTTGAGACACAATTGTGAATACGTATGATAAGTTGAGTGGCATTTCTTTATTAGGCTGTAAACAAACACCCTACTAGTCACCCTGAAATGCTGTATTATTTGGCAATAAAAAAATCCTTTGCATTGTTGAAACAGCCCTTCTAGCTTAGTTGTTACTCTCTCAGCAGTTGTACAAGATTTGCCTAGTACCTGCCATGCTTCCCTGCTTGATTCTAAAGGATGCTTAGTAACCTGATGTGGTAAAATAAGGATTGGGGTATTTTATAGTAAATCACTTTATTCTACTTATCCTCAAAGATGCACAGAGGGAAAACAACGTCAGGCTCACCAGCTTTAATGCACTGAAAAATTCACTAATAACTTCCAGCTCTTTCTTTTATATATGCATGCAAAGTATATTCAGAAAAAGTGTCTTCCATTCAATTACATATATATATTTGGTTGGCAGTTATATTATTGTTAAGCACAGGAACCTTAAGCTTGTGAGTGTGAAGCACTTTAAACTGTGTACTCTAGTCTATTTGTAATCGTGTATAACCATTTCAGAATTTTAAATATATGGAACTTAGAATATATCATATAAATATACAAGTACTGTATTATATTCCTCTGACATGCGAGTTAGAACGTTGAAGCACTACATTATTATCCTGGATGTTTTCTGCTTCGTGCAACAGTTGCTACAGAGGATAGATACGCCATCTAGTGTTGGACATAATTGGATATGAGGTTAACTTTTACGAATCAATGATTGAGGTGTTCATTTAAAGTCTCATTGTACAAGAACAATGACTGTTTATATTTTGTGGTCCTCAATTATAGATTCTTCATTGTGTATCAAATTATTTTTAAAAATTCATTACTGTTAAAATATTATTTCGATTTATGGAGACATAGAAGAAAGAGTACAAGTACTTTGTACTGTGGATGATACATGTACTGTATTTGACCTTTCTACAGCATTCTACAGCATTATAGTCGTCTTTGGAATTAAATGTCATTATTGCTCGCAGCACACTCATTGTATGTATGGGTTTTTATGGACATTGTACTTTGCATGTACTCATTTGTAGCTCAGATATATTCGGAATGCCTTGATATTTAAGTTATTAGGTCCTTCTTAATTAATCCAACTGTACTTAGAAGTGACATTTATTTAACTGAGGGCTAAGTCATGTGCTATGTTGAATCTACATGTACTCGTTTAAACCTAGGATGTTGTCAGATAGGTGTATTTAGTCTTCAAAAGCCATCTGCAATTAACATTTTAGTGAGATTTTAGTTTCATCAAACATCATGAAAAAGTTGTTATTGTTGTTAAACATAATAAAATATGTAACTATATGAGTTGAATTGTGCTATTTATCAGTCTTAATGTTCCTTTAACTATGTTAAAAATTTAGTTGCTAACACCATGAAAACTGACCAATCACTGGGTCCCGGCTTTGATACACCGTCAAGCCCAAGTTGGATGGCAGTTTCATCCTTCATCTCCATAAATCTCATTACCATGGTCACTGCCTGTCCTAATTAGCCCAACAGGTGCAGAAATACAGGACGTAAAGCTCTGATCCACATGGGGTATTGCTTCTTCACAACTTCACATGGTTTGAAGGATCTCTTTACACATGATCATAAACATAGTACATGCAATGTAGTCACCATTTATTTGAATGAAGAAGGAAAAAACAGACAATGAACAACACAACTGATGAAAGCAGTGGTGAATTGGTGTACTTTTGATTACTTCATTTATTATGAACAATTGAATTCCATGCAGTTTGTATGAATTACTGTCCCTGAGAATAACAAAGATTTGGTAATTGTTATTGTCATGACCAAACTTTAATGTCTCCTCCCCAAGTAGATGCAGCTACTGTAGCTGGAAGATGAGGATGCCAAGCCACGTCCATACAAACTTGGTCATCACATCTTAACTTCCGCAACACTCGTGATGTCCTGTAGTCGTATACATACAACTGGTTGTCTGCGCTACCACTTAAGACATACTGTCCATCTGGACTCATGTCACATCCAATGCTATAGCCCTGGACCTGTTAGATAAAAATTGAGGATTAATATTATTATTTGTTACCTCTGCAAGTATTTGCAAACCAATAAGTGACTCATAATAAGAAATAGCAAAGCACCTTATGACTTTCAAATCGCTTGTATTTGTTCATTTTGTATGGTCTGACTGTGGAGAACAATGCAATGTAGTCACCATTTGTTTGAGCTAGAACCTCTCCTCCAGTTGGATTGGCTTTCAGTCTTGTGCATGTATACCGTTCCTGTAAAGACATGGAACATTGATCATACAGTATACTTTTCTGCTGCATTTAATTTCAATTCATTCTATAGTTATAGAAGACTGAGCACATAAAAAGAAATGAGATGAAAGTTGAACAATCCTTTGATATCTTACATGGTAGACTTGATTTGATAGCACAACACCAGCCAAGAAATCCCAAACCATTATGTTTTTGTCAGATGAATCACGACTGACCATGTCATTGGCAATAAAAAATTCTCTTCCTTCATTTATGAACTGGATACCTTGCACCTAAAAAACATGAGCAGTGATGTGTTGGAAAGTTAATGGCTGATTAATTGGAAATAGTATAATTTTGCACAATCAATTAAATGACGTGTTAGATATCATTTCATACCTGTCCGAAAGGCTCTTTGTACACAAAACTTCTCACAGGACGGGAGTTACTCCTTTGGTCCCAACAAATAATGCGGTTCAGACTACCACACATAAAATAGTTTGGATTGCTTGGATGACATTCAATGCAAGTGACAAAATCTTTGTGAGAAAAATTGAATACTTCGGTGCCTGAAATAAAACAAAATTTTCTTTAATGGAAAAATATGAATGTGAATTTCATTCATCATCACTACTGAATAGATGTACAGTATATTATGTAATTACCCTTTTCAACATCAAATAGTCTTGCGGAATTATCATATCCACAGGTTAAAACTTGTTTTCCCTGATTAATCCAGAGTCCGTCTTTGACAGCTTTTCTGTGATGGCTGAACTCTTGCACGTGCCATGCAATACTGGATAATGCATTCCATATTTTCACAGTCCTATCCATTGACACAGAAAGCAAAAGATGACTGTATTCATTGCTATTCCAACGTATTCTGTTTACAGCACCTGAATGTCCACTGAGTGTTTTGGAACCTGTTGGGGGCATGTGGCAGGCATTTTTTGTGTGCAGATATGGTTGGACTTTGTGATGAACAAAATAACAATTTCTTGTCATAGGGGATGCCACTTCAGTTGAACCTTCCTGTGACTGATTGCTTGCATTTTTAACTCTCTTGTTAACATAGCCAAATAGCTGCCTGTCATTTGCAATATCGGCAGGTCTTTTTGGCCTGCCCTTGGATTGTAAGGAAGTTGCAACAGACATGTGCTTCCATATTTTGTCTGGTTGATGCCAAAGTTGGGGAGAGTCTCTCTTCTGCCAAAAGTCAGAATTTGGCACAGCTACCTCTGTTTGACTACTAGATCTGACACTGTGGGAGGTATTGAATTTCTTTTTAGACGTCTTTGATCCATTTATTGATTCAGAAGAAGTGGAGTCACTGTCACTGTCAATTCCGAAGAAATTAGTTCGTTTGTTGCCTTCGCTGTCATCAAATTGTTCATTCACTGCCACTGGAGTCGCAGAGTATGCTAGTTTCTCATCCTCTTTTACGAATTTTTTTATCTCTGATACTTCCTGAATTCCTTCTTCATTTTCTTCGTCATCAGAATTTGCATAAGCTGTTGAAATATACGCAAAAGCCATGAAATCTACAGCTCATGAATCGATTTTGACGTTTATAAACTGTCATCAGGGCGCAGCCATACTATTTCCGTTCTGAGATGACCAATCAACGGTGATTTGATAAGATGATCTAGATCTAGACCAATCAGAGAATTGTTTACACTGCTGCATTTCTGATAGTTACGCCATCTACCGTATTTTGCCGAGTGCAGATGACGCAAGATAAGAAGCCACATGGCCATGGCATAGCTGAAAAGGACTTTCTTATCTGATTGTTACGCATATAGCTGGCACAGAAGGTGTTTTGTGGTGATCTGTTAATTTCAGGAATTGGGAAAATTTATTGTGTGACGGTGGACTGCCAAGAGTTGCCTAAATATGTCCGCGGCGGTGGATGAACCTGTGGAAAATATGGAGAAGTTGACGATCGAAACAAATGTCAGCAGTGAGAGAGCCCCCCTCAGTCCCAATGGAGATGTGATCACTCCCTGGGAAGTATCAAGCACCTCAGCTGCAGGAGTAGATTATGAAAAACTCACCAGTAAGTTTCAGTGACTTTGAGAGAAAGCTCAATCTGTCAAACAGCCTCAATTCATTAATAACACAATGATTGACATATTGTTAGTTTTTGAGGATATGCTTATCAAGTTATCATGCACTTAATATCTTTATCAGTTGTTATGTGTACCAGTGCCCGCACATTTTTGGACAGAAACGTGTACAATATTGTAATGAAGTATGACTGAGTGAGTGACTGAATTTTAACATTACATCCGTCTGTTATCTGATTGTGATAATCTCAGTATGCACCAGGAAAACCTTACCTGAAATCGCATCCGTGCTTCGACCATTTCCACACTATAATCAAAAATTGTCTTTTTTTGTATAATGACTTGTAAACAACTATGAAAGTGGTCAAGGCACGGAATCCAAAAACAATTAAGTTAACGGCCGCTCAGACATTGTGATCATCAAAGACTCACCTGCTGAACAGCACGGAAGAGTTGCAACCAGTTTATTTCAACCAGCAAGTTTTCTTAGTGGGATGTGGGATTATATGTCTAAATTTGGGTAATAAAAAGAATATGTGAAGAATTCCATATGTAGCTGATATTGACATATGCTTACAGTTTAAAAAAAAAGGCAACTATTTTATTTCAAGGAAGTTGCTTCTGCCCTGTTGACTGGGTAAAATGAAGAAATTGTAGCAGCGACTCCTTTACTTTCATATTCACTGCAATTTTATTATTGTTTATTGTGCCTCATGCCATCATAATTAGTTTCTTGGAAGCTGATTTCAGTGTCTATGGGCGGACCAACCTTCAAAGCAATGTCACACACTGTGTTAAATTTCACACAAGCTTAATTCATTAATTTTTTCTCCCTATTTCAGAGAAGTTTGGCAGCTCCAAAATTGACCAAGAGCTGATAGATAGATTTGAGAAAGTGACAGGCCGACCTGCTCACCACTTATTGAGACGGGGAATTTTCTTCTCACACCGGTATGGGTATTTCAAATCTTGACTTTGAGCATTCATGTATTTATCAGTCATTGGTGAAAGTTTTTCTGAACTTTATTTTATTCCATAAGTAGATAACCAATTATATATTAATATTATCATATCCAATTATATTGTGTAAATTTTAGGGATCTGCATCAAATTTTGACTCTTCATGAGCAAAAGAAGCCCTTCTTCCTTTACACTGGTAGAGGTCCATCTTCGGAAGCAATGCACTTTGGACACTTGATTCCTTTCCTCTTCACCAAATGGTTGCAAGAGACATTTGATGTGCCTTTGGTAATCCAATTGACAGACGATGAGAAATTCCTGTGGAAGGATTTGACTATGGAGGAAGCCCAACGATTGGCTGTAGAGAATTCCAAAGATATCATTGCTTGTGGCTTTGAGAAAGACAGGACCTTTATTTTCTCAGATCTACAATATTTTGGGCAAGTTTCACCTAATATTTTTTCAATTTGATCACTATGCTAATTAACCATATTCAAAACCCATAGGTTGTTTACTGTTGCAGATTTTAGATATTGATTGTATTATTATTTCTGCATAAGTGTATGATTGAGCGAAGTTGACTGATTATAAACTCATTCAATGCACATAATTATTCATTTGTTAATTTGGTTGATTTTGCACTTTCAGTCAACAACCTGCATTTTATCAGACAGTGGTGCGCATTCAGAAATGTGTGACATTTAATCAGGCCAGATCGATATTTGGCTTTGGTGACAGCGACTGTATTGGGAAAGTTGCGTTCCCTGCCATCCAAGCTGCCACGTCCTTCAGTTCAACATTTCCTCAGATCTTTAACAACAAAACTAACATCCCTAGTCTCATTCCCTGTGCTATTGATCAGGTACGTTCTGTTAATATTCTGTTTTTGAAATTTGTAATGATGTGGACTCTTTGTATATAGATGCCAGACTGCCCCAGCAAACTGATTTGCAGATACAGTTATAAATCAAATATCAGGCATTACATGGGAATATTAGTATTCCTTACCACCTCTTGACCCCTGTTGTGTTCCTGTGGTAGGTCTTTATACGTTTTGATATATATATATGTGTCAGTAATAACTTTGTCATGTCTTGCAGGACCCTTACTTCAGGATGACAAGAGATGTTGCTCCCAGATTAGGGTTTCCGAAACCTGCCTTGATCCACAGTTCTTTTATCCCAGCCCTGCAAGGAGCCCAGACGAAAATGAGCGGCAGTGATCCAACCTCGTCTGTGTTCTTGACTGATACACCCAAGCAGATTAAGAACAAGGTATTCAAAGTTTCTTTAGAATTTAATTAAAATAATTTTTGCATGGTGCCAAAATTTCATTGTTTTGACATTCATTTGTGTGTGTATTGGTCAATTAATGATTATCTAGAGATTGTTGTCAATAATATGAGTAATTGCTATTGATTAATTACAGATCAACAAATATGCCTTTTCTGGTGGTGGCGCCACAGTAGAGGAACACAAAGAAAAGGGAGGAAATTGTGATGTGGATATTTCCTATCAGTATCTGCGGTTCTTTTTGGAAGATGATGCAGAGCTCGAAAAAATAAGAAAGGTTAGTTTGAGGTTATATTTGTGGCAAGTGACAGCTTCTTGTTTGTGATTGGCAATTTGTGACCTTCATTGAATGGTGTTTTCTATTCCATCAGGATTACACATCGGGAGAGCTCTTAACTGGATATTTGAAGAAACACCTCATAGAAATTCTGCAAAAGATTGTTGCAGAGCACCAAGAAAGAAGGAAGCTGGTCACTGATGAAATTGTTCAAGAATATATGATGCCTAGGAAATTGAAATATGACTACTAATTTATTGAATTATTTATCACTGATGTACGCTCATTGCATGATTAGCAATATATTGTAAGGTCTTGCGTATGTAATTCGCGGGCAAGCAACTTACTCCTACCAGCTAAAATCAACTAAAATGTACAAACAGCATCTTAAAATGTTACATTAATTGCAGAAATGTATATTTACCCCCAAACACTTTTTTAGTTAAGCTAATCAGCTTTTGAACAGCCACATTGTCAACAGGAATTGATCGGCGCCAACAAGCCCCATGCGTCATTAATAAATATCGTTTTAACTTTAAAATAAATTAAATATCACTTTGTACATGTTTGGTAAATCTATTATAGCATAGAACTATTAATGTTTCGCATGTTTATTGATTGATTCTTATGGTTTTTTTTTTACGAAACGAAAAGCCCCACACGACATTTATCAAATTACGTCGAAGCCAATGTAAAAAAATTTTTCAAACGTTCTAAAGCGGGTTTTAGGGCAGGTTTAAGGCCGGTAGTCGCCGGTAAGGCTGGTTTTGGCCGAGGCTATATAAGGGTGAATTGTTGGCTTGTTCAGTCACTTTTTGGTTTGGCGACCGAAGGGATCAGTTGAACTTGAAAGAGAGAAATCAAATAAAACTTTTAACAACTATCTCAATTTATCCCCGACTCTTGAGGAACTTAATCTGCAATGAAAAATCAACTTAATTTGTGGACCAAAAATCTACACAAAATTTCTATGTTACGTGCTTCATGCTACAACACTAAGTCATAACAATATTTATAATTTATTTAAAGCTTGACCAGGTAGACTGTGACTTTCAATAATATGCATCTATATTAAAGGAGTGTAAAACGTAAATGTCACTTTCACATCTTCACTACTGATAGATTATTCGAGGCAATCACATATTGTCACAGTGTGTCTTGGTGCACGTCAGTCAGGAATCAGCATGGTATTTGACTAAACATGATCGCAAACTAATCTTATTTGAAAATCTGTGATTCTTTGTTTTTTTAGATCTATGATTTGGCTTGGTTGTTAATTAATGTAAATAGTATTCATTGGAATGTGCACTTAAGATCTTTTACTGATCGGACCTCATTAGAGTTAAGCAGTCATATACCAGCTATTTTATGAATTATGTGTTTATAGGAAATTAAATATAAACGAAATTGACGTGTAAAGTTATTTAATTTGCTGTAAATATTGGCAAAAGTTTGGAATTTAGGTCTGCCATTTGTGGCTTGTCATTTGTCATATCAGTACATGACCAACTTATGAAAAGGTACATTAATTGTCATGTGCAAGGTGGATTCATTTTGCAGAAAGGATTGATAGTCAAAAGTGTACAGTCAAGTCAGAAATGTTATGTACTGAAAATAGTCGCTTTTAATGGAATCCTCTTGAAAAGCTTGCCATATTTTGTGAAAATTTTAGTTTTCAGAATTCATTGATACCATGAAGATTGCAAAAATGGATAGGATCAGTTTTGAAGCTCATTTTGAATAGCAAATAAGCTGATGAAGCCACATGCTCGTCAGAGCTTTCACAATTTTGTAACCGATGGTCTTATTAGATTCAGGTTATGCATTTTATGTGTGCATGTTGGTGTATATTGATGGACCCATACATGTATGTAAATTATAAATCATGCTTTAATCAAGAATTGTAAATTAATCATGCAACAGAATGTTCAAACTGCCTGAAAATAACTTCTTCAAGTCTTCTTTTAACATAATTAGATAAATTTTTGAAAAACTCTTGTCGAAAAATTAATATTGTTATGATATCAAATCTGTTTTATTGATTGTGTACAATAGGCCATGCAATTATCAATAATTATTGGTATTATATGTATTATTATTGTTTTGCGTCATTTCATGGTTGCAGTTGCTGTAAAAACAGTGGATCTGTGTGATAGTGTAAGAACTACAAGTTGATAAGGGTTGGATTTGTTTGTCAAAATGCAATTCACTCATTTTGTCTTTTGTTCAAAAAGATTCTTAAAACTCCATGTTACAATGTCACGATTAAAATTAATTGCTGTTACTTATACCTATGCCATTAATCTTTCTGTGTATACTCCACCATGGAAATAACATCACTCAAAGACACCTATAAGTAAGCAATCTTTGTTTAATTAACTGAAATTACAGTTGAAAAGGTTATTTATGCGATACATGTCACACTACAATATTGTCCTGAGGTGTCTCATCTCTTGGAGGTGACTCTGGTAACATCTCTTCAACCTGACGTTTTCTCTCTCTATTACGACTCAGAATTTGTTGAATGCAGTATTCAGATTCCTGGCCGCACTCAGTTAGCCTCAAGTCCATCTCTGTGACTGTGCTGTTTTCTTCCATACCTTCTTGCAGCTGCTTGCCCCCATCCTGTTTGGATAGACAGAAAAGAGATTTAGTTAATTTCACTGTGCCTTCAATGGCTGTTGCCAATCGAATAAGCACAAGCCTCAAGTTCATCAATAGCACTGAAGTATAAGAATACATCCTGATAAAGTTCACTACCAGTGGCAACCATGTACAATTTATTTCCAATGTCATATCTTGTGTAATTAATTGGATCATTTGCAGACAATTTTTGTTCTGTTGATAGCAGACTTTAGTCTGAGAGGTACACACAAAGTGAGAAAAGAAAAGAAAAACTTACTGGTCCCAATCTGTTGCAGGAAAGATCTATTGAATTAAGTGCCTTGTTCTCCATGAGGACCTGGGACAGGAAAGTTGCAGTAGGTTCTGTAAGGTCATTGCTCCCTAAGTTCAGATCCAAAAGGGTTTCATTCTTCAAGAGGGCACGGCAGATGGCTTGACCACCTTCGTCTGCCAGTCTGTTCATTCTGAGGTTAAGAGATGTCAGTGTGGAGTTTTTGGTCAGTGCATGAGCGATGGCCTGGGCACCTGCTGCCCGTATGTTATTATCACACAGGTTAAGCTTGACCAGTTGACTGTGGTTGTTCAAAAATTTACCAATGGCCCTAGCTCCTCTGTCACTGATGATGTTGTGTGATAGATCAAGTTCAACAAGACCAGGATGATCAAGGATGTGACTGATTAACACTCTCACTTTGTCATCATCAACTTTGCTCTTGTGCAGGCGAAAAACTTTCAAGGTTTTACAGGCTGCTATGCATTTGGCCAGTAACAGGCAGTCTCTGGCAGTGAATTGAAATAGGCTCCATTCAAAGTTCATCCCACAGTTTTTGACACCATATGTAACATGAAATTCCTCTAAATGAGGCAATTGTTTCATGATAGGTTCAAAGTCGAAGTGATCGATTTCACTGCCATCCACAGATTCACTGTCCTCCCCATCTGAAAGGTCATCAGAATCAGGACCTTTTGGTGCTTCTTTTACAGGTGGCAGAAGCTGCTTAATGTCCAGACGTCTGATGAAATTTGACGATAATGGCATCGTTTCATTCAGCTGTGTTGGGTCTGTTGTCCCAGGGACAAAGTTCTCAATGATTTCTTGTAAATTTCGCTCAAAGTACATGCGCTTCCAGCTTTCGCCATAGAGGGATGCATCCCCAGTCGTTTTTTGCCACCGTGCTTGGCAGCATCTTTTCCAGTAGCCCTCATACTTGACCAGTAAGGCAGTGACCTTCAGAGGAATGCTCGTTGAAATGCTGTCAAGGACCTTTCTTTCGTGCTTTTCTGGTAGACTGTGCAAAATTTTGGAGTTATCTGAAAACAGTGAAAGGTCAGGCATTTATATACTTTTAATTTTTATAATTTATATTTTTTGTAACACTACACTTCTTGTCAGTGTATCACTGTATGTCAGTATATTGTCACTAGTCTACAGATGATGTGATATTGATATTCAGTGATAATGATATGAATGGTTTTGAGAACGTACATTCAAAATTCTGTACAATATGTTTTACGACAAGTTCAATCAAGAGAGGCACAGTCTCCAGGGACCATTTAGGGTCTTCGGCTCGTATCCTTCTTTGCTGAGTAGATATCAAAGGTAGAGAAGCGGCGGAGGTTGGCTGTGCAGCTTTCATACTGGAACTTTTTGCTGACTTCAGTGATCTGCTGGATCCCTGTCTGGATGTTTTTTTCTCACTGTCACCTCCTCCTGCAAGACTCTGTTCTTGCTCGCTCGATGTGTTTTCTTTTGTCATGATTTGAAATTAGGATAATTCCCAGTCAGTAGTTTTAATACAGTAATTGGCAGACCTGCAAAGATCAACAAGTAAGGTGGCTTCCCTGTTGCTATGGCGACGGCCATAAATCCGGGATTTAACATCAGATGGCGCATCACAAGCGCTCCCTACCGGAAAATAGGGCAACATCGCAAAATGTCAAACATCGCAGTTGCTGAAGCTTTTGGAACTCATATTGGAAAATATAGCATACTTTGAAGCCGGAAGAAAGTGGTGTTCAACATTATATAAAGTTTATAATTTTTGTTCGCAACTTTGTTAATAAGACCTAGTAAAAGGTTGTCGTAACCACTGACAGAAAACTTGAATTGTATTATTGAAACTCAGTGACAGTCCTGAAAAACACTTCAAAATGAGCTGTTTTCCCGGTAAAATGAACGAATACCAAGACATTTCCCTCGACAGATATGATGGAGTAAATCTGCAGTCTACTGTGTACTTCTTATCCCACAAGCACGAAGGTAATATCCAAAATCCTCTATTATCGTCCAATACCAACTCCCAACAACATTGAACATGTTAACAATTGTGTATGAATTAATGTATCATCTGTTTATGCATTATGTTCAATATTTTATTTAATTGGTGCAATATATATATATATATATATATTATATATCTCGTATCCACAGGCATCAGCCAGCAATTCCCATTGCTAAACCATGCAGTAATGTAATGGGAACCAAACAAATTTTGTCATTCAGCAATAAAAAAAGTTTCAATTTGTCAATAGCTTCCCAAAAACACTGCTGGGAGTGTCTCCTAATGTCCTCTAAGCAGAGAGTGCATTTAAGGGTATCCTAATTAGCCCATCAGGTGCAGAAATACAGGACATAAAGCCCAATTCCATCCACCACAACGTGAACAGCAGCATATCAATGCGTCAATGCAGCATATCAATGCATAAACAGCTGGCCAGCCTCTGTAAATAGATAGTTTTCTATTTGAACAAGCTTGGATCAAGGCAGGGGCAGATCTAGGATTTTTGGAATCGGGGGGGGGGGGGGGGGGGGGGTCAGGCATAGGATTAGGGGTGGGAGTTCAATTACTTTTTCCTATATTTCAATTTGGTTACACCTCCAAGATATGCCATATGGTCCAAAAACAATTGTTGGAAAAAAATTGGAAGTGTGCTACCCCTATATTGGTAGCAGGTTTTTTAATATATATTGAAACGATCAGCAGCTTTTGTGAAGTCTATCTGATGAAATATAGGCAACACAACTTCGGGCATAGAAATTAAGTATTTTTTGCATAGCGGATTTCAATATACGTTATTTGTGATTTCCCCTCACTATTGCTAAGAAATCATCTGCCTTACTAGGTTCAGTAAATGAACCATCAAATTTCTTTAGCTGGTCAAGGTCTTTGTTTTCATTCTCTCAGCACAGACTGTAATGGAATTTGACATAAACATCTATCTATCTAACTTTGCAATTTCTTTCTTACCAAGAATGTCTTCAGCCAACTCCATCTGCATTGCATTCTACTGAAACATTGTCTACTTTGAGCTCTAATGCAACTTTTCTGAACTGGTTGAAACCTCCAGAAACGCACTTAACAATAAAATGATCAATATGTTCAATAGAACATGAGCAGATATATATCAGAACATGATGTAATAAAGTTACGATAGCCTTCCATAGACTTCTCCATTTCTTCTGTGAATATTATTATGTAATTTTACCAGGTAATGTGCAAACAAAGCAGATGCGTTAGTGTCAACTTGCTGTACTAGATATCATGTTCAAACTTTATAATGTTTAAAACTGTAACACATAGTATGTATACACCTAGTACTATCTTAACATTTAAAATTATTGGAATGCTAACTGCCTAAGGTTGCCTTACAATGGTAATGCTTGCTGTTAGGTGGAAGGACAGTTGTCAATCAGGTCAGCATTCTTCTTTTTGACTATGATTTCAGAAGCACACAAATCATTTGCTGAGCAAAGTAATCTTTTTAAGTTAAAGTTAAAGTTTGTAGTATATGAGGATGTCTCTTCTGCTATGTTGTTCACTGGCACACATTCCAGTTTCTGTCGAGGTAGAAAATCTACCCTGTACTTTTCCAAATCCAGAGATATGTCCCTTTTGTTGCTCAAACCATTCAGCTAGCATTGGCAATTTAAAACACTCCTTTCCATATTTGTACACTGTCTTAAACAATGCTCAAGAGATTTCATATGAGTCTCAAATTGTATTAAGAAGCATAAACTATTTCCTGCCTAATCGTAATACTTGAGAAGCCAGGTGTAGATGTGGAAGTCAGATGGAGTGTATCAAAGTCTCCCAGATGTGTCTTAAGACATTGTGATGTTCATGATTGTATTTATGAGATTAAAACCTATCAGAACTTCCAAAGTTAGAAAAATAATCATGATCGAACTCCTTCTTAAAAAAAAAACCTCCAGGGATTTGCTGATGAGCTTATTTGAAATCTCAGAAAACTTAAAATGCCTGCCAAGGATCTTATCGAATGAAATTTGAAATGATATGATGATGAATAATGTGCCAGTAGTGCCACTGGTTTACAGTGAAAGGTCAATCAAAGAGGTTACAATTCCCTAATGTTTGAACTTCAAGCTGAAATTGCAAGTTGAACAATATATGGATCAATGGTACTCATTTTAAAGGATTTTTTTGCACAGAAACCAAATATTAACACCAGATGTGTCTGTTACTTAATGTAAGTCACAATAAACAACGGCATTTACGTTTCGGGTAATTACCAAGAAACTTCAAGGCCTATGTACAGGGGGGTAGCACTTAATTGATATCACAATAAAAAATGTTTCCTTGTTCAGTGACCCAAACAGCACATTTCTGGGGGGTAACCCAGTTGATTTAGAATTATCCCCCACCCCGAATAGGACTTGTACGAGCTGCGAAGGTGCGATGTCCTGCTAAGGGGGTCCGGGGGCATTTTTGCCAGAGAAAAGGGGGGTCAGGCCCCCCTTGACCCCCCTCTAAATTGGCCCCTGCGTGGAATAGACAATTTCTATTAGATCTACAAGCTGGGTTTTGTGGATAGCCTGGTACGTCTAACTGACTGTAAGGTTTGGTGAATAGACGACGTTGTCTGTGGGCTGCCAGACTCATGGGATAGCTCTGGCGTTTCGAAATAATAGTTGCAGAGGGTATTTCTCAGTCTAGGATAAGTGAATGATTAGGCAAATTTGGTTATTGTAGTTTGTGGTTTGTAACTGTTGCTGTTCTCAATACGATACTACTATTAGTTTAGTAGTCATAGTGCTGAGTCACTGCTGACAAAGAACTGGAAACTCAGAACTGAAAATTAAGAAAAAAAAAAGGATGGTCAGATGAATCTGATTATTGGAAATTTGGTTTGTTGTGTAACTCATTTTTATCTTTTCATATATTTCAGATCATATGGTCGGACTGTCTTCCTCATCCTTCAAGTATCGCTTGGAAACTAAGTAAGTGTTACAACTGTTATTCAAGTATTGTTTTACCATTGGGTGGATATGCTTTGCCTTGTGAAATCTGTTCATACATTGTATATCTATTTAAGTAAAAGAAAGAGACTTAGACATATGTGGTATGTCTGAGATAGTGATCATGATGACTTTAAAATTTCACATATAGTGCTCATCAGTCTGCAGCGATGCACACTCGATGTTGATATCATTGTACATGGGCCTGTATTTGGTCAATTCAATATGTGGAAAGGTTTGTGTTCATGTTGACTAGAATGACCCAAACTAGATATATATGTATATTCGGTGTTGACCCTGATCAATGTAGATCTGCTGTATCAGTTTATGTGCGGGAAAGACGGTCCTCCATCTAGCACCAAGTATAAAATCAACAAGATAGTGTGAGTATGATGTAGTATCTTTTTTCTTTCCTCAGCTGTCACATCAAGTTTTACTGCTCAGAAGTAACGAGTGATCTCTTGAAGTCTGATCCCCGTCACCGTTGGCTTGAAAAGTACATGGTGAGTAAATTGTATAATCAAAATGTAAAATTTTAACATAACCCTATGTTGAGTTCTCTGTGGTCTTATGATAAATCTGGTGGTTTAAGCTTTCAAATTTTGGCAGTTGTGCAGTTGCAGAGCTCCTTACTGATTTTGTTCTTTTTCCTTTCTTTTTTATGTCAGGTGGACCTTAAAGTTGATGTGCCTTACCAACTTACAGTCCCTGACAATGTAACTGGAAAGGTAAACGATGCTTTTTGTAATAATACATTTTATGAAGCTATTAAATTTGTTACTTTCTCTTGAAAACATATTTTTTAATTGGTGTCTTGTGATTTAGGAGAAATATACAGTGACGGTAACCACTCTTCATGCAGGACATTGTCCAGGCTCTGTCATGTGAGTGTCATATATATTTTCCTCTTTTTCTTTGCATATTAGATTTTGACAGATTTTGTATTGTGCTCTTAATGACAAGTGCTCCTGTCCATCAAAAGAGGAGACCACTGTAGATCAGATGTTAAACCTCCTTCACACAGTGACTACTTGGTCATATACCTTCATTTTTTGTGGTTCTGTAATATATGAAGTCTGAAAGGCGTAAATCTCTCAGAACTTTAAAGGTTTCTTTGTTTTATTAGAATAGAAGAATATATGATTGCAGGTTTTTGTTTGAGGGAAAAGAGGGTACTGCTCTGTACACCGGGGACATTCGTCTCAATCGATCAGATTTGCAGGGCTTTAAATCATTACACTCCTCTGAAAGGTAAACATTGATTGATTTTTTTTGGCATTTTCAGGCTCTGAATAATTGCTGATGTCACTCCATTCACACATTTTTCTGTTTGTATGGTTTCTTTAAAATATTGTTTGTCATTACAGGCCTAAACACATTGATACCCTCTACGTTGACACCACATTTTGCGTGCCAAATGCCCTCTTCATACCCACAAGAGATGAGAGTGCTGAAGCAGTCTTGCAGCTAACGAAGCAGTGGCTTGCACTGGGGAGAAATCATTTCATTCGCCTTAAATGCTCTGCCGGAATAGGATATGAGCATCTGTTCATTCGGATTGCTCAAGAACTCGACACAAAGGTAATGGGATCTCAATATTAACACAAGTAGACAGTCCAACTGCTGTTTGATGATGTCATCTAAATGTCATTCTATCAACTACACTCAATGTCCTAACTGTCTGAGTAGATCCTATATATTTAACAGTGATTTCATATATATATATATATATATATATATATATATATATATATATATATATATATATATATATATATATATTAAACCGTGATTTGGGCCATCTCGCTGGTGGCTCCCGGTGTTAATAAGGGCTCCATTTAAAAAATTAGGGGGGTTGGGGTGTGGACAGATAATTTTCAGACCCCCCCCCCCCTTTCCACCCCCTTTTTCTACATTTAAGGTATTAAGTAAATACTGGTCAAATCCCCCCCCCCCCTACACCTGTTTTTCAAAAACCTCCCTGTCCACCCCCTTTTTTAACTTGAATAGCCCTGACAAGTCCACCAATTGTGCTGAAAAAGAAAAATTTTCATGCGACCACATATCCAGCCTTTGATTTAGAACTTGTTTTACTATTTTTCTCACAGGTTCATGTCAGTGAACAGAAGCACAAGGAATATACGAGCATTGCTGCATTTCCAAGTTTTAGTACGCCTGATGCATCGGAGTCCAGAATTCACTGTTGTTCTTGGAATGTGAGAAAAGTTCCTGTCATCTTCTTTACATGGAACAATTTTGCTGCTATCTCATATCATTCTTTAGCAAAAGCAAGAATTGTGATTTGTAAAACAGTCTCACTTTCATATGATAATTATGCACATCATCAGTTCACAGTCAATTTTTCTCTTAAGTGCGAAATATTTACATGATGGATTGTTCTAGGAGAGAGTATTCGTGTGATTTTCAGAAGGACCGTCCTGCAGAATCACGGCTACCTTGTGGCTACATATCATCTGAAAAGAATTTGCCAATGGAAATAAGGACCATCATGTTGTCGACAATGTGGTTCACTCAACGTGCCAAGTTAGACGATGTCTATTCTGCTAGGAATCCTCCATACTTTTACAGGGTTTGCTATTCCTTCCATTCCTCGTACAGCGAACTTCGTGACATGGTGATCTACTTGAAACCTTCTGCTGTACGACCGAATGTCATACCCTACCAGGAGAAAGACTTCAGTGCTGTAAGTAAACTAGACGTTAATCTTCTATATATATCAGGAACTGATATATTCTGCTGTAAGTCATTCGCAACTTAAAAATTTGGTATGTGCAAGATAAATACGAAGTTGTGAAGTAGAGAAAACATGTGCAGTGGACGCTTAACAAAGTGTAAATTGATGTACATGTCAAAATGTTTTTTACTTTTAAAAGTCAGAATGAATTTGTTAATTTGCTAATTTTGCAGTGAATCCTGCATGAGCTTCTATGTTTGAAGAATAGGGTATTTCAGGTTTCTAATACCTTTTGCCAATTTCAGGTTCAAGAGAGGCTTAATCGTTTCCAGAAAATTGCCAGTCAGAGCATCCCAGAGTCATCAGATTCTCAGCCAAGAAAACTGGGTTTGCAAAGGAAACGAAAAAGAAAAGTTAAGCCCAGTAAGTATAACGTGATCACTGTAACCTAGCTATGGTATGAATTGAAAGCAGCAAAAGTGGGCTTCTGAAAGTTTGCAAACAGTAATTGACTGCTTGGAGTATGTGACTTATGATCAGTTATGGTCAATATTGTTTTGGTTATAGTTTTGGTTAAAGCAATGACTCTGCCGCAGTTTTGTGTCAGTTATCAAAGAACTGTTTTGGGTAGCAACTCGATTGTCTGGACAGTACTGTGTCAATAAAACCAAGTAAATTGACACTGCACCTGTGATCTGAAACGAATTATCTGATTACTGGTGATCACTGATAAGAGAGCAATGACCGATTATTAACACAGTACACACTTCGTTTGGTTAAACTATCTCCAGGTTCACTATCAATAATGTTACTTGTGTTGATTACAGGTATATCAAGTGAATCTGAAGGAATGGACTGGGGTGACCTTAGTCCTGTGAAGAAACCAAAACTGTCCCAAGGGTCAACAGAATTCAAAGTGAACTACAAAGATTTAAGTTCTTCGCAAGGAAGTTTCAAATCAACAGGATCGGAAAAAGAAGAGGCGTGTTACAGCAGTGAGGCGGAAGATGACGAAAGTGATCTCGATATTTTAGATGGACTTGAAGATGACGAAGATGTGAAATTGGTCAAGGAGGCTTTTGAACCTGTCCAATCTGGGTCTTACGGGGATTATGTGTCATATGTCAGTGACATGAGTGATGAAGAGAATGAGGATGGGAGCGATGCTAAAAGTAAGAATGATAAAGTGGAGTCGAAGGGTGCTGAGGTACAGGAGTCATCTGAGGAAGATAAATTGTCTTTGTCACTCTCGATGTCAGTGAACAGTTCACAAAAATCTGAGGATGTTGTTAAGAATAATGAAGACAATACAATGGAAGAAATTACAAAAGTGCAGTGTAATGGAGAAGCTGTTTCTGAGGAGAGTGCGTTAGGAGACATAAAAGATGTCACTTGTGCTGAGGAGAAATCTGTGAATACTGACTCAGGTGTCATTTCTGTGGAGAAAGAGGAAGCAACTGGGCCAGCTGAACTCCCCAAAGATGTTTCTAGTGATACATCAGTAGAGATGGGTGACGCGAAGTCTGAAGTGCCGTCATGCAAAGGTGATGAGTCAAGATTAGTTAATGACAATACTAATCAAATGACTGAGCAACCCATATGTAGCAAAAGTAGTGAACATGAGGAGGAACAGTCTTCTGCTGTATCACTTTACCAAAATGAATCTTGTCAACCCTTGAAAGAGTTAAATGAAAATGGAGACAATGAACTTGGTTGTGATGAAAAGAAGGGGAGACCTCTCAAAAGAGCAGCTGAGGAAGATAATGGTTCAAGTGATGTAGAAGAAGTGGGTCATGTGTTAGCAGAAAATGCTGATGATGATGATGATGATGAGAATGATCAACTGATTGACTTGACTGAGGATGATGACGTTAGTGACAAAGCCGAATCTGCATCCTTGTTCTCATCTGATGAGGATGATAGCGTCCTTTCAGATGATGCTGATGATGAGCTCAACGGAGACAAATATGTCATTAACAGTGATGGGGAATTATTCTTTGAGGGGGAAGACAGTGATGGTACTGTAGATGACAACACAGGAGAAACTGACGATGAGATTGTTATATCTTCAGATGAAGAGGTGTCTCAAAAAGGACCTGTTATAAAACAGGTGGCTCGTAAATCCACTGCAAAGCGATCCACGTCAGTGGGATCCCATACTTCTGATGTCAATGGATGCTCTAATGGTGACAGCAAATCTGAATCTGCCAATGTTATAATTCTTGAGGATAGTCTTGATGGCGATAACCTTGGCCAAAGTTGTGCTGAAACATCTGTCATTGGAAAAGATAATATGAATAGTGTGCAAGCTGGAGAGACAGTCGAAAAGGAATCTGGCAGTGATGAACCTGACGATAAATTGACGGAAAAAATACTTGAAACTTCAGCTGCCCTATGTGAAAAACTGAACACAGCAAAAGAAATTACTAAGAAATCAGAGACACAAGAATCAGAATCCGAAAATATTCAGTGTGACAATAACAGTGTTAGTGCACTTGTGCAGTCTGAGGAATTGTAATCATGTTTATCATAACATGCCTCTATTGAATCATAAATCTATATGGTTGATAGCTTTAATAACTTTTATTTCAGATGTGAGCTCTAAGTTATTGACAATTGCATGAGCATTGTAATGATAATGCTTATGTCATAGAATACAAAAAATAAATCTTCCAAGGCAGCGTTTTTATTGTGTATCAATATAGTAATCATGTACTGATGTAGTAGTTTTGTGAATATCAATGTTGTCAATGTGCTGATACTATAATATTTATTAATTTAACCTTTTGTAAAAATTATTCCCAATGACCATTCATGTGGCACTTGTAAATAACAATATACACTGTAAATTAAATTTTGTCATCCACTGATTAATATTATATGTTGTTTACCTAGGACCCCAGCTGATTATTGTAATAAATTTTTTGACTGGACTTGATTTATTTCTGTATGATTTCGCACATTAGCATTATGTCACAGCATAAAAAAATTGTCAGTTCTAAAACAACACACTTAAAATGTAATTGCTGGCAACAAGAAAAGCTATTATAAATCATTTCTGAAACAAATTTATTATTATTTATTTCTGTATGATTTCGCACATTAGCATTATGTCATAGCGTAAAAAAATTATCAGTTCTAAAACAACACACTTAAAATGTAATTGCTGGCAACAAGAAAAGCTATTATAAATCATTTCTGAAACAAATTTATTATTATTAATAATTCTTTATTATTAATCAACTAATACTAATTAAAAGTCAGTGTGCTAAAAAAAACAAAAATTTTTTAATGGGTTTTGTCTTGGATCAAACAGGTGTAAAGATTATGTAGATGAAGAGACGTACATTTTAATTTTGAGAGGTGGTGGCGCCACTGAAATTACGCATTTTGTACTCCTAACGAGCTCACGCAGCAATTTTTAGCGCGAACTACAGAACCTGTGCACTGTCGTCGCTCCTTGGCGGGTTGGTAAAACCTGTTGTATTTAAGAAAACAATGTCAGACATGCAAGGGATATGAAATTTAAAGACGTTGTTTTGACTTAGAGGGTGTCACAGCTCTGTGTCTGACGCTGTCAGTCGCGTTAGTTCAGTAGTAATCGGAGAATATATAGGATCATGACGGCTTAGAAATTTTGTCAAGTTGTGCTTTGCGGCCAATCAATGTCAATGATATATGTTTTTATCCTGAATGGGGGGAATCACGATTATCTTCATTACCCTAGAGTAGGCCTATACTTGTTGGAAGTCGACTGTGCATGTTCTCCCTAACTGGGTGGGGGGTGTCAGTGAATGACAAATACTGTAAAGTTTTTGGATAAGTAAATCTGAGGTACAAAAATCTTAGTTTGACAATACAATGCAGAAGAGCACATTTCTGGGGGTAAAATTCTGCCCCTCGCCCCTCACCAAGAAAACTTTACCTGAAATTGCATCCGTTGTTCTACTATTTATAGTATTGCGATCCAGGTACACAACTACCTCGCCTACTAGCACTTGGCTGGTCGGCAGCTACTCCTTAACTTACTGTTAGAGTGCAGGAAAGTTGCACACAATAATAACATATGGTTTGATAACTTCCATAGTTCCAAATTTTTCTTTTCTTTTTTTAAATGATAAATTGTTGTACACAACTATGAAAGTGTTCAGTCCTCGGAGTCAAAAAATAACTAATTTAAGGGTCGAAACAACTATTGCTTTGCCATGCCCTGTGCAAATATTGTTAACTAAACTTTGTGATGTCACAATACTTTCTGCTGCGTCATAACCAATTGACGAGCTGTTCATTTTACTCCTTATATATGAATACTTTTGCAGAAGTGCAGTCAAACAGACTTAAGGTATTTAACAGCAGTCATAACAACACTGGCTTAGGCTTTACACTGTTTTTGGTGCTGCATTTTTGGTCAATTTTTTTAGGTCATATTAGTCATTTTCACTACAGCAAAGCTATCATTAAAATTTCCTGCTATTAGGTTGTATTTGCAGGCTACAAAACTGTCTACTTAAAAACAATGTGTCATTTTTTGTAAATTTATAGGTATAATTTAGATCCACATCTAAAATCTATTAATGTATCAGTGACACTGAAATACATTAATTATCAGGTTAACTATTGAGTGTAACATTTTAAGAGTGCATATTTGCCATTACGGACAACATAGGTAACATCATATTCTTTTAAAATTAGAAAGTCACTTTCATGTCAGAAAAAATAGTTTCAATTTTTCACACTGGTGGCGCTGAAATGCAATTGTTGGTTCGACCCTTAACTAATTCCAGGAAATCAGACGTGGCGATTCATCAAAATATGCACCCGCTAAACATAGCAAAAGCATTGCAACTATTCTTCAACCCGCAAGTTTTCTTAGTGCCCCCTAGCTTATAAGTAACTAGATAGCTTTTGCTCTGCTCCCCTGTCTCTCTCCCCCCCCCCCCCCCTGTCCCACAACCTACGGGTTTAGTGCAGTATAGCGAACCCAAATTTATGCTCATATTTGGCGTCCATTAAAAATTAATTTTATCAAATATTTCACAAATTTGATGGTCTAGCACTATTAAAATACCATTTGGTGTAGAATGGCGGAGGTAAACAAACTCTGTCTTTACCGTGAAGATGAATACTGCCGTCATAACTACATTAGTTTGTGATGTCATACATTGATTTCAAGCATTTTTTACGTCATAGGCCTGGCAATGAGGCTCGTTAAATATGGTCATAAATCTGGGTCTGCTATTCAGCATGCCATATCTCAAGCTAGAAATTGCAGTGCCTCCCCTCTTTCGTCATTCCAGTGGAGTGACAGAGGGAAGGGGATATGCAGCTTGAGATATGGTATGTGTCTTTCACTATTTGAAATTTTGTGTAAGACTTACTTTGATGAATCCCAATTAATAAAAAAAAGAACGAAGGGGGTTTACAGTCCTGTGGCCCTGTGGGATTAATGTTTTAAGAGTAAAAAGTGAGGTAATTGTCTGCAATATTGCTAATCCACTTTATGTATATTTTGTAGTTTGTATGTATTCAATTTTATTGACCTATAATTGCAGGTGTACAGTCATCATTTTCTCCTAATAGATAGATAAATCATTCAAGATGAAGCAGAAAAGTGGGAAGAGAAAATCTAGTGACCATTCCACAAAACCAGGTTTATATAAATGTTATCGTTATGTAAATATTTATCATGTTGGTCAGAAGCCAATAGAATCTTATTGTTTTTTTTTGGCTAACTCAGAAGTTTTATGTTCGCAGCAAAAAAATCAAAGCCTGACTTCATTGATGAAAACAGTCCTTTTTATGAGCTAGTCCAGAAGGCTGGGTTTATATTCAAGGATGGAGAGGCTAATCAACTTGGTAAGTCTTCAAAGATTCTAAAAGATTGATTTTTTTCTTATGAAAGAATTCATACAAGTCTTTGATGATGTAATAAAGCTGTTTACTAGTGATTCTCTGATAAGGTTATCACTTGTGGTACTATAATAATGATTTAATAGTTAGCAAGCATGCACTTACTAGAAAGAAGGCAAACATTATGAATGATTTTAATTTCTGTTACAGTTAAAGACCAAGCAGTATTCCAGCGTGACATGAAAATTTTGATCAAGAGACACCCTGAATTTCCCGAGGTAATTAAATTTGTAAATTTGACATATTTACGCACCACTTAATTACCTAAGTTTTAAGTCTTGGCTGGTTTTGGTTACCTGCTCTAACATTTTCTGTCACTCCAGATTGTTGAGGAATTTACAGAAGGGTTTACAAATCATATTGGTGAAATGGAGAGGTGAGTGATGCATTAAATAGGTGTCTGTTTATGGAAATTTAATAAATTAAGGCTGATGTCAGTAATTGTGTTAGTGCTGTTCACTAATTAAGTAGTTTATAGTGTATATATGTATTGTTCACAAATGTATCTTACATTTCAAACATCTATGGTGTTAATGGACTAAGTTACCATGTATGGATAATTTCTCGCAGGTTCTTTTGGAGTCTTATGCCAACAATTACCTCTCCCAGTGCCGAAGAAAGCTGTCGAGGAGGCAACCAAGATAGTTTAGTTCGGCTGTTATTTGGAGTTGATTCTTTGCAGGTAAATGATCAATTGGTAAAGCAAATATCTTTGGTTCCAGGGACCAAACCTGCCCTATTTTTTATGTGTGACCCTAACATTATAAATTTATTAAGACTTATAAGAACTAAATGGCAGCAGTTGTGGCTGAGAAATTTAATCATGAGAAGCATCTAGTTTGCCTTGAAACACTACCATCAACTTCACTTCTACTCAACAAAATATTTACAAATTGGAGCATATTCTGAAAGCTCGGAATTAGATGCTATCAGATATACAAGTTAGTAAACATTTTTAAAGTTTTTTTCCCCACCTACCGGCCCTATTTCATCAGTGGCAAGTCACCCGAAAGAAAGTAATATTTTTTTCTAGGCTTAGTTTGAAATCTGTTGTGAATTTTGCTACTTACTTTCACTTGTGATGTATAATGATGTATTGTGAACTGTGTGTTTTTGCTGTGGTATACATGTTAAGATATAAAATCTTGGTAAACACAAGATGAAATTGCAGAAATGAACTCTTGAATTTTCATTTCAGATGCCATTGATGAGAGCTTTGTTAGAGAAAATGGCCGAATTCACTGGGGATGAAGAGTAAGTGCCTTTGTCATGTCATTTCATTTTTGGAAAAAACAAGATAAGTTATCTTGAGTGCTCATCAACTGTCATCAATTTCTGCTTCTAGGACTTATATGCACCAGAATGAACGGGTCAATCTGCCTCGACTTATATTGCACCAGTTTCGATGGCTAGACAGAATTAACAATAGCAAGGTAGGACTTAATTGTGATACATATATATAATAATATAGAAACAGCATGACAATGGAAATTCTGTTATGGTTTACAGATGTGCTACTAAATTTTTCGTATTCCGAATCAGCATTCTTCACATTATGTTACAGGAGGTTGCTGAAAAGATGTTGGAGATTCTCTGCATTGTATCCTTGGAAACACAAAGAGAAATAATTTCATGCATCCCAGAAATGATTGATGATGCCGAACATGAAATGGTTGCCAAAGAGTTGAGGTAAAGTTCATACCTTTTCAGAGAGAAGGATGTGAAATATTACTCCAAAGGATTTCAGAATTTAAAGTTTCTTTTTGTGTAGAACACTTTGCTAAGAAATGTATGATTTTCTTCGTTTTATAGAGATATGTTGCGTGAAAAAAGTGAACTGACAACATCAATCCTAGATTCCTTGTCCAATTTGAACCTCAAGGCTGATATACTGGCGCAGGTGAGTGACATCGCTGAGCATGGTGTCTGCTTTCAAATTGGTGTCATTAGTCCTCACTTCATAAGTTCATAATAATAATAATTTGTATTGCTTATGAAGCACATTCCATACAATTGAGTAACTCAATGCCCTGTACATTTATAAGTGAAATAAAACCAAATAGTAAACTTAGAATAGTGCATAAAACTTTCTATATATATAAGTTTTTAGACCACTTTTAAAATTTCTGCAGACAGTCACTGCTCTAAGGCTGCTGGGAAGCTGATTCCACAGCATAGGGCT
This sequence comes from Alitta virens, assembly GCA_932294295.1. Lineage (NCBI taxonomy): Eukaryota > Metazoa > Annelida > Polychaeta > Phyllodocida > Nereididae > Alitta > Alitta virens. The sequence goes on along the minus strand of OW028574.1, from coordinate 38,883,693 downwards.
TTTATAGAAAAAGCCTTATCTCCATAGCTCTTTAAAGTTCTGATCACAGGATTGAGCAGTGCAAGATGGTTGCTACTACACAGATTACGTTGACCATGGGTCCTAACGGTGATAAGTTCTTTGAGATGAAAAGGTATTGATGCCCATTGGATGTGTGCGCACATTTAGAAACTATGCACAGATATTTAAAAGTAATCCATGCTGAAATGGGCAGTCAATGAAGACCTCGTAGAATTGGTGTCACATATAGATATTGATTAAGTCGTACACCATGGATTAGACACGCCGCAAAATTCTGGATGACTTGGGAGTCTTTTCAATTGATAGTCAGGGATTCCAATCAATACAGGATTCTATAACAGAGACAGTAGTAACAGTGGTATAAATTTGGGTATCATCAGTGTAAATAATAGTATTACAACCATGTTGCACAATTATTTCTTCAAGAGTTGTTAAATACAACGAGAACAACATTGATCCCAGTATGAACCCTTGCGAGACACCAAACTGTCTTGTGTTCTACCACACAAGAAGGATTCTAACCACTTTAGGACAATACCAACAAACCCAAATCTTGATCAGTTGTTCAGTTCACTGTCTTTGGTGTACAATGAGAAAAACTTAACGAAGACCGAGATTTGGTTTTATGTTGACTTCGTTTGAAATATCTAATGGACAACCCAAGTTGAGATACTAGTAGCAATGTAACAAAATTAAGAATCAGAGACAGTTGTAGTGTCAAAATGTTTGCTGCAGTGTCAGCTCTTATGGAATCTAACATGTACTTAGTATTTTTCTTCATTTCTTTTTCTTTAGGTCAGAGTAACAGTCGTGGACAGTATTCCTGCTGTGCAAGTTGATGATCTGCCCGTTATTATCAAATTTTTGCTGCAAACTTTGACCTCGACAGATGCTATGGAGGTAAATGGACATTTTGAAATTAAGTTAAATAAATATGACTCATCACTGTAGATTTTACTTAGATAATTATTTTGTCGCATATATGTTATCTACCAGATAGCCTTTATGTTTTCTAATAGCACAATCCAACTTGTCTGCTGTTATTTTAACAGGTCATTGGCGAATTACGAGTGAAACTTGACTTTCTCTCAATATCTCGCTCTAAAAGGACAAAGGAAGGCAAGAAACGAAGGTGATTTGCTTGAATTTTGTGTTGTGCAGTTTGTACTGTAGTGTGCACTAATCTATTGTACTGACAAGTCAAATTGAATAGTAATAGTTTATTTGTATGATGTTTTAGTGACTCAACTGAAAAGGGAAATCAGATTCTCATTATTGAGGCCATCAATGCAGGGATATGTTTCCAGAAAAGTGTTGCTGAAGCATGGATAAAGGTAATATGTCAAAAATGTTAAATCAAATACTTCTGGTTACAATTACCAGAATACTGTCAGAGTGATGTTTTATAAAACAAGTTATTTTTGGAGCCGTTTGACTGAGCAAAATAAGCAACAGACAACCATGTCTCAACGGTGGTTGGAATATCGTGTTATCCATGTCAAACAGACAACAATTCAGAAACTTCTCGTTTGAACACCAGTGTTATTGAAGCAGAGATATCCATCATCAATGTATTTGCTGTACTTATCTTGGATTTTTTTTAAATTTTTTAACAGTCTGTAGAAGGAGTCAAGTGCAGCAACGATCTAAAAGTGATAGACATCATGGTGTTATTTCTGCTGCACAGGAATAATTACAAGAAACCTGTGGAAAGTTCTCTGCGTAACAAGATCAGGGCAGGTCACTTGACAGATTCTCTACTGCGGGCCACTTTCAAGACGCCTACACAGGTAATGTCATTGTTGCATGAAATATTTCTTGACGTGTTGTATATTGGGCTTGTGGTCTGAACTTATCAAATGACTGGGTGCCAATTATCCTATTTGAATACAGTCTGACCTCAGATTCAGATTCAGATATATTTATTTTACTTAAAGCTGGTATCAAAGAAAAAAAAAAATATTACAATCATGTTATTATAATTTGCTTTAAGTAGGGTGACCCCTTTAAGACATCTTTGATGTCGCTGCCAAGGGGCCACCCTAGTCTTAATATAAAGAATGTATTTCAATCCTGCGACCAGTAGCAAGGGACAGACACTCAGTGGTAGTCTTAAAAATAAAAGTTAATAAATAAAAATTACAACGAATAAATGACAGTAAATCCATGACAGAGATGACACCGGTCAACCCAAACCATCACAAATATAGCAATTAGTTAAATCACAATTGACATTATATGCGTTTATCGCGGTCCTTGGGAGACATACTATCTCAACCGCGGTTCTCTAATTAACGTGGTCTATACTGCCACGCCCCCTCACGACAAAAATGACGTGTTCGCTCAACCGGAAGGATCGCGATTTTGCCTGTCTAGCCTGTTACGTAATTGTAATTAAGGTCATGTCCAATTAATAGCATGAATTGCAATTTAACTTATAACTGAAAGAGATATCTATCAATTCAAAACAAAGACAATTCAGCTACTTAAGATGTTCAGAAGACAATGGCGTGACGGTAGTGCGCGCGTGGATGCCAAATAGTGTCAATTACATAATATTATATAATCTATGTCTGGTCATTTCGGGGAAATGCGGGTACCGCGAATAACAGGTTCGCGTTAATTAGAGGCGCGATATAGGAAGGTTGGACTGTATTGACATTGCTGAACTTGTAAACTACATCCATTTGGGCATTGTACTGCATTGATGGTTTCTAATACATTATTTGCAGTTGTAGTTCACTAACCCTTTTTTTTTCACTGGAATTTGAAAACCAGCCTTGGATGGGTATATACAGTACTGTGTAAAAGTCTTGAGTATTCTAAAGCATCATGTGTTATTTGCTCATGCAGACCTTCATCTAAACAAGGGATCCTTGTAATAACAGTTTGACAACTTGTATTTGTGTTTCAGGTACCTTTTAATGATGTTAGGAAAGAATTGCAGTCAAATTAATGGGCAGCCTCTAAGAGCCAGTTCATACAGTTTTATCTGTAAAATGGGGACCATACCAAATAACAGAAATGAACCAGAAGAAACACAAACTCTCTTCTCTATTATTGTTTTCCTATTTTATTATGTCTGTAATTCATTCAGGTTAAGTTCAACCCTGCAGGCAACACAACAATCACGTATAAAATGTGTTTCCTTGCTATAGCATCAATTTGATGATGGCTCAAGACTTTTGCACAGTACTGTATATGTCCGTGTAATATATAAAACCTGAATTGTTCTATATTTGTCTCTATTGTAAAAAATAAACTGTCTCGGTGTGAGTCTGATACTGAGTCTTCTTTGCTTCCAGGTGCTGCGAGATGTCTTTTCTCCTTTACTGTCCTTGTCTGAAGTCTTTGTCCGATCTCCAGAACCTCCTATCAATCACATGGGATGTGCAATGTACAAACTTGCTTTTGGGTCCCTTGATATGTATTGTCAGCAGGTAAGAGCGGTTTTACACTGTTATAATGTTTGATCTCAGATAAATCTTTACAAATGTGCTTAAAAAACCATTACATGAAGTAGCAGTAAATTAATGTTTGTGCAGTCTCGTGTTTTAGTTTTGTTAATGGCCAACATGTCATCAGCATTCTCAGAACTTTATGATAATATATATGATATTTTAACCTGTATATTATGGCACTATGATGAAGAGGATGCATTGCTTTGCAGGAAATAGTTGGAAATTTGGTGACACATATCAGCAGTGGAGTTGAAAATGAGGTGGATTCAGCTCTCTCTGTTCTAGAATTTCTTGTGGAAAACCATGGCAACCAGATGGCATCTTTTGTGGTCTTTGTGAAAGTGAGGTTTTACCCTTTGTTTGCATTTCTCTGGTCTTGGAAACTGTATTTAGATGGCAGCATAATTGTACTATGTCATCAGTATGTGAATTCAGTAATTGCCATTGTGTCTTAAGTTCATAAGATCATGATATGTCTTATTGGATAGTCATTGCTAACGAAATATAGATGAAGACCTCTACTACGAATATTTGAAAGGAATTTAAATAATATCCTGTTTTAGGAACATGATTTATGTACGGGTCCATTGCCTTGTCGATCAGCTTTTGAATGTGCATTAACTTTAAGAGTGTCACATTTATGACCCTTCTTTTGAACCAAGTGACTTAATTGTGATGATTTATATGAGCATATATACTGACGTTAATTCAGGGTGTACTGGACTACCTGGAGCATCTGTCTGTGGGTCAGATGAGGCATCTCTACTCCCTCCTCAGCAGCCTTGCCTTTCGGACTAGTGCCAGGGAGGGGTCAATGCAGGACGAGATGCACATCATAATTCGCAAGCAGTTGACCAACAATGACCAAAAGTGAGTACTTTGAATTGATATGTTGTGTTTTCTTTATTTGCGCCATGTCGATAAGAGTGTAATTGAAACAAGAATTGATGTTTCAAAATGAAGTAGACACTGGTTCTTGTTTTGGAGCTATATCAAGGGTTCCATGAAATAGTAAAAATGCCGAGGTCTGTAATTGGGTATACATTTGTAAAGTAACTTTTCCATGTAGTGGTAAGTCCTAATGATGAAAATTAAATTTGAAAGAAGGGATTGTTGTCTGCTAGTGTTGCACTTCATGATTTGGGAGATGTGACCAAGTTAGTTCACGGTATCTCGTTCATATGCGTAATGCTACTTCAGGAAAATTTTGTACTGTAAATTGATGCACTTTGTATTTTAAGGGGCCAGATGTAAAACAACCATGCTGATCTTATGTTTTTTACCCTTGTTAAATATTCAAAATGAAAAAAAAATTCCCTTTATCAATATCAGGTACAAAAGAATGGGTGTCATAGGTGCTGTGATGGTAGCCAAAAGTATGGGATATAACAAGTGAGTAACAGTTGATTTCCTCAAGGTTAATAATGTGATATTAACTCATTTTGTGATAAATTAGGAACTTGTGATGTTTATATTTTTGCGTTTTTGCAGGGAAGGTAGTGAAGAGTTAAGTGACAGCGTATACAACCAGGTCATTCGACTGTTGCAGCTGGTCAACTCGTCCTGTAGTCGAAGTCCAATTGCATCAGCTCTCTTCATGGATGAGTTGGCCTCCATAGTTAACTCTGGTGTTTTGCATCCAAAAGTTGTGGTAAGTTGCAGAAAATGTGCAATAATCAAGCAAAAGAGTATATCTCTTCTTGTTTCGTTGAAATTGTTTTTTGAAGTTTAGAAGATATCTTTAATTTTATGGAAGTTCACAGGATTTATGTTGCGTTTTCTTGCAGGCTTGGATTGCAGAACATGTGAGCAATGACTTCCAGGATGATTTTGTGACTGATATAACTCCAGAAAACGTGTCCGGGTAAAAATTGTTTTAGCTATTAGAAAACTAAGATAATGCCAATAATATAGGTGAAGTTGTTTTTATTTGCCACCCTTTCTTAAAAAATGTTGCCAATACAATGTCGATTGCATTAGTAATATATATTGGTTGTATCCTACCTTAATGAAGTTCATGTATCATATTTACAGCAAAGCCGTTCTGGATTACCATGCTGAGTACGGATTGGATGAGGATGCTCAGGGCATTGTGGTCAATATGATGCCTATTGTTGCCAAATGCAAGGAAGGAAAGCAATCTGACAAAAGTTCAAAGTAAGATTGACTCATTATCATTATATCCAGAATGAAAATACTTGTTATAATTTTGTGCTTAACAAATAAAGATTATTATTATTGTTGGCTTCATGTTTAGGGGGGTGGACAGGAAGGTTGTTGACCAGTATTTTTTCAATATCTTAATTTAGAAAAAAGGGTCTGTCAAAAACCTAAAGGTTGGGGGCTGGGGGTCTGAAAATGTTCCTGTCTTCCCCCCCCCCCCCCCTCTTTTTTTCAATGGATCAGCCCTTAGTTAAAAAACGACCTGCTTTACTTTTTTCTTTACTCAAATGTTCAAGCAGTTCATGCAATGATACTGTGGTCTTCGTTCTGTTTCAACATCCCACTGTTTCTTTTTCAGAATTGTATCGCCGCTTTGCATCACCCCACATCTTCGTTTGATGCAAGCTTGTGAGCGGAAACAGTACGAGGGCAACTTGGAAGGCATTGATGCTCTGTTAGGTGTGTTTATTCAGTATTGTGGAACTTAACATTATCTCAACTTGTGATGATCAACTATACAGGAACATCAGTCAATTTCTCCAAAAATTCATTGATAAATTGCAAATATAACACTCTACTGTTTCATTGTCAGGTTGCCCTGTGTACATGCCCAAGAGCAGCCAGGTGGACAAGATAGAAAGTTTGTCTCAGTTGGAAAGGAATCTTTTTTGTGAAAATCTATTTTTCTCTATTAATTGGTTCAGAGAGGTACTTTTCAGTTTTTAGAAGTAAAATTTATGGAAATTTAATTGAAATATTTTGGTTGTGGTGTAGGACAACCATGTAATGTCTTTTCTATTCTTGTATAGATAGTAAATGCATTTGCCACTCAAGAGGACACTGAAATGAAAGCCAAAGTGATATCACGGATGCATCATATCACTGAACTGAATAAAGTCTTACAACAAGCTCTGACAGGTAGGTACCTCTTCGGTGTGGAGAATAAATGTTCTACTAAATAGGCTGCAAAAAATTAATCAACTTCCTTTGCTATGTCATGACAACTGACTGAGAACTGACAAGAGTATTGTTTGTTTTATTGTATCACCTCCGACGTTAAATAATATCTTATCTTTATCATGGAAATATGTGGTCATACCTCAAATATTTCTGAGCACTTATTATGAGCTTGGAAATTTGAGCTGCATCTGTTCTTTTCAGGCACACCAGACTTCCAGCCTCCACTGGCAAATTTTGAACTGGAAGAGACGAAGGCGCCCTCTGCTGGTACAGCAGGGCCCTCTGGTGGGAAAAGAGGACGAAAACCAGGAGGGAAGGGGTATGTAAATTTTCTTTATTGGATTCTTATTTTGAATGAAATGTTAAAACATTATATTGCAAGTATTTGATATAGATGTTGTAAATATGTATTTTTCTTCTCATAGGCAGAAGAAAAAGGATGCAGAAAAAGAGAATGAATCAATTATGAGCCAGGACAATTCTCAACTGGTGCGTTGATTTCCTGAAACAATATGACATGGTTATGTTGCAACACACATTCAATTGTATTTCAGATTTTTCTAATGAAACATAATTTTTCTTTTTTAGACTGCTGACCAAAGTGCCATTGAGAAAACTCAAGTTGAGAAAAGTGCAAGTGGAAAACCTCTCATGAACCTGGCCAAGTATTCACCGTTTTTAAGGTAACTTCAAGTGCTGGACTCAGAAAAACTTTTAATTTATTTAAGTTTATTTAAGTTAAATGTGTATGGAATTGAATTTTTTTTCACTTTGCTAGTTTTTTTTTCCAATTTTCAGAGAACTAGACATGGATGTGTTTTGTGTCCTGAACATCAGTCTAATCACTAAGAAAGGTCTTGATTCAGAAATGCAGACGGAGGTATATTTTCATCGTCATTACGGCATCTGCCTCTTGTCATAGGAAGCATTGTGTTGATTGATACTTTGCTGTGATCTAACTATTTTGAAATTTACTTTTCAAGGAAGTAACAAGTGTTCAGATTCAACCCGAGCAGCTGCACTTTCTTTTGGATGACATGGTCCGCAAACTTCAGCGAGCATTACCTGCCACTGCATCAAAACGAAGATCTCCTTTCAAAGTATGCATAATTGTTGGCATTAATTACTATTATTGTAACGTATTTACAGGTAGACAGTGTTGGGAATAAATTTGTGAGTTTGTGTTTAATAATTGAATCTGCAGATGATGTCATGAACGTATTTTGTTAATTTATAGACAGGAGCAGAGAAGCTTTGTGGTTTTTGCCATTTGGATGAACTTGGAAGTGAGCAAGTAGCTGCGAAGATGTTACAACTGTTGCCTGCGCTCTGTGACCACTTAGAAAGATGTTTTGCATACTTTCAGGTAACGTATATTGCTAGGAAAATGTGAACAAGATAATAGATACCATTTAACATTGTTGAAAAAAAAATAAGAGGCCAATATAGGTCCATTCTTCCTTCAAATATTGTTAAAAAACCTTTTAGACCCTCATGGCAGCCAATGACGGTGTGATGGATGCTCCTGGAAGCCACAGTGAGGAAAGCGTTCTGATGAGCCAGTGTCTGTCTTTGCTTCTCCAAGCCTTGAATTCATATTTCTCCTGGTATGTGCTTTGACACCATTGTTTTCTTGACAATAACAATGCGTTAGGTGGTTCTTTTCATGTTTGACTGTCTGTTTTTCCATTTAGGACAGGGTTCCAGCTACAGGACAACCAGGGACTGCTCCGAGATGGGTTGATTGTTCTTGCCGGTAAACTAGGAACTCAAGGAGTAACTCAGTTTGCTCTGGAAAAAGCTGTCAAGTAAGTATTAATGCTACTTTTAATGTGAAGTTACAGTGACTTTTGAAAGGAAAGGAATGAATTAAACAAATGCCATTATTTACAGATATGCCTTCCGATACATGGAGAAGTTTTCTTCTACTGTGCCTGACTTGACGAATGCCGTTATGTTAGCAAAATTACTGACAGTGATTGACGAGAAGGCTGAGGTGGATGGTCTCAAGAAAAAGACAGGTTAATGAATAGAATGTTATGAATGTCAATTGACACTTGTTGTCAACCATGTTGAGCCGTATTAGGAAAAACACTATATATACTCAACCTATTTTGTAATCATGAATTGCAGGCCAAATATGTGAGGAATTCTTGAAACAAAAGTGGTTCAACTCCGAAGGTCAACCAGACAAAGGGGCGAAATTTAATGAACTTCTACAACAACTGCTAAAGTAAGTTTCAAAGCTTAAAATGACTATATAATTTAATTGATAAACTGTATTCAACTTCAAGTAATTTTCCTGAGCCTGCCATGACAAATAAATGCTGAATTATTCAAGCTCAAAATGGTAGACATAAAGTGGGGTATATTAATACCGTTGTCAGCTGATGTGACGCATGCAATTGTTACTAAATGTAATAATTATAATAATGATGCTATGGGATGTAATGATCAAAGAACTTTATGTTATTTAGACTTCACTTTGGACATACTGATGATATCTTGACATCGCTGGAAGAAATCTCAACTGTCGGCTTCAAAGAGCTCTTGGATGTGGAGAAAGATGAGAGCACCCCATCATACGCAACGCTAAGCAGGTGAAATTAAATATGCCAGTTTCCACTACAAAATCAAAATGAGATTTTAGACTGTTGGGTGCCTGTAGCCTTAGGCTTTTTTCATAAATTTTATGGCATATCCATTGACATTTCTCGATAAAATTATCTCAAGTTGTTATTGTAAAGATCTTAACCTGTTTATATGTTTCTAATTTGTTGCTCACTTATGTGTGTTTCATGAATATTTGATGCTGCTACTATCATTTCATACCTTGACACAATTTTAGTTGGCACATGTTTCTTTATTTGTATGTTGAATTTATTTCAGGTCGACCTTACCAGTGTACTACAGAACAGTCTTAAATGAGCTTACTGACAGTCTGAAGTCTTTACCCTGCAAGCCAAGTGATTCTGACAAGGTTAACTAAGATTGATAATTAGCAATTTAATGAAACAAGCAAATCCATATTATGGAATTATGATGGTACTACATATTTTCATTTATGAATTTTAAAATAATTCATTTTCATCTTACAGAACAAGATGGACGTGCTATTGCGGTGGAATGTTGCTGTGCGAATATTTCATATTCTTGTGAATATGATCAAGGTAAATTGATATCTGGGTTTTCCCGTTTAAACAAGTGTAATTCAAACCGTTGACCTTCTGTAATTTATTCGTGATTTACTTTGTTTTAGGCGTACGGCAGTCGAAACAATCTATCAGCAATAATGAAGGTGAGGTGTACTGTTATGCTTTTTTTTTTTTGGTCAAGATTTTTCTCACATTCTGCATGCCTTATGTAATACTTTACACTCTGTTATCTTCTCTTTCAGTATGGCAGACTGTTTTTGGATTTCTTTGTTCGTCTTGGCATGCCACTGCTTGATAACATGTTCCGAGGTCATCGGGATGACGTTTCGAGTCTTCTCAAGAATCTGCAGCTGAGCACAAGGTTTTTGCATCATATGTGTGGCCATTCAAAGGTAATGTATAAATTAATGTACCAAGTACATGAAATCGCATGAGAAATAGATTAGCTGAGTTTGTTTTGTGAAATTTTGCTTATATCTTCCCAGTCCACTGATCAATGACAGTTGGGTTCAATTCAATTATGCACAGTACTACAAAATGTACACTTGCTCCTCCTTGCAAAATGGCCGACAAACACAAACCTTGTCAGAAGTGAATGTTGTTTTGAGCTTTTAGGAGTGTCCATATTTTGTTGCCACATGAGAGATATGGTGGAAATATCTGTTATGTATTTTTTGACTGTGCTCTAATCAGTCATTGTGGTGTACGATTGTGCGTTTTCTTTGTGTTAAATATGGAAGATATCCTCAAAATAGTTAATTTTTTTTCTTTTCAGATCTTGCGAGATGTGACTTTGACTAATCAAGTACCATTCCTGAAGAAAGCATTGGAGTCGTTTGTTTACCGAGTCAAAGTCATGTTGACAGTTAACAGATGTCACCAAGCATTCTGGCTTGGCAATTTGAAGAACAGGGATCTGCAGGTAGGATACACAAACAACAAGTTTTTACCCTCGATCATAGTGTGGCTAAAAGGGTATTACGAAGATGGATACCTAGATCCTATCCGAAATGATGTGATTTAAATTTTAAGTCTAAATTGCACATTTGAAAAACTCCATTGGGTCAATCCAAAAAATTACCATGTGTAGGTCTATATAATTATTGGAAAAATCCAAAATTTCAGGTCTCCGGTGTCAATGGTTTAGAAGATACAGAAATTTGAAATTTTATTAATTTTTTGGGGAAAAGCTAAACAGCATGAATTTCCAAGTTCAGACGTCCATATCTCTCTTATTTTTCATAATGTAGGCATGAAATTTTGTACATAGGGTAAAGAAGTTGTATGAATCCATGCATGCTGTTACATCAGGGCTATTGGTGATATTTTTCAAGCTGTAATGCTCTGAAAAAGGGCTGTGTGGAATCTATGCAGGAATAAGAGCTCATATTTATTTTCTTGCTTCTTATGGTCCACCTGCACATATATGAATGGCCAAAACCACCTTATTTGCAAAAAGATGGAAGCCAGAGTAGTTTTAAAAAGACAAAAAATATACAATTTTGAAAAAAAGCCCTTTATTCTAATGTAATTTTGACCAACAAGACAGTTCACCATCACTATTTTTTCCCATTTGCAGAATTTTTGGAGATGGTGACCTGGGAAGTTTGTCTTAATTTCGATGAATCCATATGGATTGACCCCATTCCCACTTCCAAGTCGATTTTACCACTTTCGATCTCGTTAATTGTAGTTGTTTAACTCTCATATTATACACATTAGTGATATCCGGGCTGTAGTCATAAGGAAGTTGCTTTATGTATAGGTTTTATGTTACAATCAGCTCAATTAAATGCTAATTATTTTCAGGGCGAAGAAATTGTCTCACAGTCTATGACCGAAGACTCATCAAGCAAAGACAGTGATGAGGAGGATGCTTTGCCTGATGAAGATGATGACAGTGATGTTGTAAGTCTTTCATTTAAAACTTCATTTTTAACTCTCGGCTTGTCATAACCGAAGGCTATTACAATGGTCGTTGTCTTTCCACCTTTTCTTGTCTATGCAAGGGAATTATGCTTGATGGAAATAAAGCATGTGTTGTAAAACAGAAATTGCTTTTTAAGTTTAATACAAAGAAAATATGAATGAAGGAAAAAAGAGAGAGCATTGTTTTAAGAAAAAAAGTATTCGATCAATTAAACCCAATAATTTTTTCATTTTCTTATATACAATTTGCAGGAAGTCAGTAATGCAGATGATGGAAGCACAGCAAAGGACGATTCTGACAGCGAAGGCTACAGCGAAACGTACTGAAATTAAGGCCAATACATTTCTTATGAAATTGGCTTAATGTGTCGCCAGTACAAGCTTACTGCCATGACAAAAAGATATTTTATCACTGACAAAAGATAAGGACTTTAGTGTATCCAGTCAGTGCAACAGTATTACAAATGTTAAATTGCATTCGCCAAGGTTTGTTGCTTTTGCAATTTCTGTTAAAGGTTTCTTTCAGTAGGGTACATGTATATATGTTAACTTGTGTTGGATCAATTTGTTTCTGATGCATCAGACTTGTGTGTCACTTTGCATTTGGAACAGCTCATAATAATGCAATCCTGTTCATAATGCAATACATGTAGGAATCATGAAATACTGAATTTAGAAGTAGCTTCCAGGTGCCTTTGGCTTGTATATTTTGGTGCTGTGTCAAGGGCTGTTCCATTTAAAAGTGGGGTGAGGGGTGACAGGAAGGTTTTTGAAAAGAAGGGGGGGATCATTGACCAGTACTTTTCTTAAGATTTTAATTTTGAAAAGAGGGGGTTAAAAAAACAAAAAGAAGGGGGTGGATGTCTGAAAATCTTCAGGTCCACCTTCACCCTACTTTTAAATGGAACAACCCAAGAAATTCTGAATTTAATAGTGGCAGCTAAGGAATTTTAACATGTGTCCTCATCAGAATGTCCTGGTCTTTATAGATTTAGTTTGTTTAATCACTCTGGTGGTGTTGAATGTTTTTGATGTTCCTCGAACGTTTTTGTAGATAATAAAATGCATCAAGTGGCAGCCTTATGGTTATAAAGTAACATACAACTTGTGAATTTTCTCTGAATTTAACACATTTTAAATAAATTCATTCAAACTTATCTCAGCTGTCATGCTATGTATGAGAGATATTCAGAAACAATTCGATGTTAGTAAACTGCCTTACAATTGTATCAGCTCTACTTGGTCAACTTAATCAATAAAAAAATATGCACTTATATGAATTGGAACATGGTTGGTGCAAAACTGCGGACAGAAAAAAACGAATGCTTCTATGCAAAAAATATACCTTTATTCACAATAGCCTACAAAGTGGTATTAGTTTGATTTGAAATATCACAGATACAGTTAAGTAATTACAAAAATTGACTCGGAAGTCTTGTCAAACAACTTTCTTACATTTCAATGAGACCAGAATTTATAAGTACAAACAGGCCAACTAGCTTTTGTACTCCGTATTACAATTTGTTATATAATTTAAGTATGTCAGAGATGAGTACCAGTCATACCACAGAGGACCATCCACTTTTAACCACTGCAATTAGTGGTCATGCACTCTTATAATTCATTTCAATCACTAGGCTCAACACTCAACCAAGGCTCAACATATTAATCGTGCTTGGACATATTTCACTCAGAACATTATGTCGTACACTCATGAAGGCCTATATGAAAGCCTCGATGGAGTCAAAACAATTTATCAAGCTCAATATATACAGCCAGTCAGTGTCTTGTGCCCGTTAAATTACAATAAGCATTGTCTTTAAATTAAGGCATTTGCTAAAATAAGAGTCCTGAGTCCCAATGTATGGTGCGCACACCAAAAATAAACCAGTCACACATTCACTGTTAACTAGACTTGAGGTGCAGATGCTAGCGTCACCTTGTGTGTATCCTTGTTCCAAGCAAGCGACACCCTCTGGTGAATGTTTACATTTGCTAAGACCGAGCTCCTGGCTTCTTCCTGCAATGTAAGGTTGGCTGTTAAATTTACAAATTTATTTGGCTAAATGATGATTTGACTACATTCATGTATTATTCAATTGCTGTTACTGAGTAGGTGTTGCAGTGTGGTAAAATAAGATGCAGGTGCACACCAGCCAAGAGAAGGTTTCTGACTTTGCTGGAGATTTGGTCATATTTTACTTCAGGTTAGGCAATTTTTGTGTGTTAGAGAGGGAAAGATATAGAGATATTTTCATTCACGTGGCAAGTGCACAAAAATACAAGTACTTCGCTTGTTAGAGGTAGAGGACAGGATTATTAAACAAAGACACCGGTTCATGATATTCAAAGAGTACTATATATATGACATCTGCTATAGAGTCTGGTAATGTGGCGGATTGCCTGGACCCTAGGGGCTGCAAGAGAGGGCTAGACATGGATGGGAGACTTATAAATTAACTGATTGTAGGAACTTGTCGGTCAGATGGATTTGTGAAAGGAACCTACTTTGGTGAAGTCAGGTTGGAACCTGTGGAGCTTTGCTTTCTGGTATCACTTCCATCGCTTGCTCTTCTTTGCTTAGGTGCTTCGGTTGATCCGGTAGACCCTCTGCGGCTCAGAGAGGACCCAGCAGAACTTACTGAACTTGCTGATCCTGTCCTGTGAAACAAAATTTATGAGATTTATAGATTTCTCTCTTTATTTTCTAGTTCTTTTTGGTAGGGAATTGAAAACCAACAGGGCAATATCATCTCAACCATGGTATTAATATTTTTGCGCACTGGCTGACGCCTGACGGAGACATTCGCAGGACTAAGTTCCCCACTGAATTCATTAACTCTTTTCATAATATATATCATTGTGCAACAAAGGTAGTGCCAAATACTTGATCATGCTGATTAATGTAATCTAGAAATGTCATTGAACATAGTTGAATATTTACCTAGCAACTACAGAACTGGCAGTTGGTAATGACGACCTATGACTTATTCCTCTAGGGCTGCCCTCAGATTCTCGTCGACCTGACCGAGATGTCTTCCCTGAAACTGAATTTAAGTAACCATGTGTTAATTTAAGTAACCATGTGTCAATACTAATGAAGCACTGGATTTGCAAAGATAGTACTTGGAACATATGGCAATGTGTCAAGAATGATTCTGTACTGTCTATCTAATACAGTGTACCATGTTTACTGATAGATTGAAACATAAAGTAGGCTTGTATGTGACTGTTTCTAAAGGTTGCTTCAGCTCAATTCCATTTTTTTACAAATTGTCAGTTGAGTCCTTAGAACTAGAAAATTCTGCAAACTGACAATGGCACTCACCCTGGCTTTTCTCCACTTTTGTTTTTTCACGAGTACCATTTAATCGTTCGCCTCTGCTGGACGTGCTGGATGCTGAAGACGTGGCACTCTTGTCTTTCCCTGATGATAAACTGGTTGCCAAGGGGATTTTGGTTACTATAGGAATGATAAATAATGAAAATATTAGTTACCATTGTAACAAACGGCTTAAGTATTCGTAAATGCAAAATGTAAAGACACAAGCCTGATGATCATTACTTTTCTTTGCTGTTGGTAGTTTTGAAGGACTGTCTTTTTTCACGTCCTTTTTCCCCCTTTCCCCTTTAGCAGACTTTCCTTCATCCTCTCTCTTCTCTTTTTCTTCCTGTGAACAAAGTTGTTTGAAAAAATAAAACATGGAGAAAAACAGGGTATTGTAAATCGCACCCCTATGTCCATTGACACCCATTGTTTTGGACAAACTAGGTCAACTGTACAAGTTGACAAATGATGCCAAGTCTGGCATACAGCAAACACCAGAAAGATAGCTTAAATCTCTACAAAAACATGCTCTCAGCATAAATTTACCTGTTCAATTTGCCGTTTTTCTTCCTCTTCCTTTCTCTGGTCAAGAATGTCATCCTCCAAGAAAGCTTTTTTCATCAACTGTTTCATGATGACAAAAAATGAAATGTAATTATTTATAGCAGTTAACATATACCTATGAAAAGCAAGTGCAGGCAAATTCAAAATTATCATTACCACACCCAATATGGCTATAAGTGTCTGTGGAGGATACTATGTGTATATACATGGATGGTGCTTTTATTACTTTATGCTTATACAATAGACTTGTATGTATTGCTTTTTGCAAAACAGCAATCACACTTCGCGGAATTAAACATTTTTGTATGCTGCTTTTGGAAACGTGGCACTATTTATAGGAAAACAAGTACTTACCGATTCCATCTGAACTTTGACTCGGTCAAGACTTTCAACTGCCTGAAATCAGAAGTTAATTGCAATTGTCATCTTTGAGGACCTTATAGGTGTTTTAAAGATTTTCAATTAATGTTAAAACTACAGGGTTCATAGTCACTCTGGAAATCAGGGGAAATCTGGCAAGCTAATGTCAGCTTTTCTTGACAGGAAGCCCCAGACTTCAAAAACTACAGAAATCATTTGTGCCACCAAAATGACAATGTAATAAGGGACTTTCAAGGACATTTACTGGAAATTTCAGGAAAACTCAAAGGAAATGGTTTCACTGAAGGCCAGGGCTATGTAAACTGGTGTGAATTTGTCTTTCCAGTTATGGTGCAACTTATCTGACATTTACAAGACATTTTCTGTAAAGATACTGACAGTCATAGCTTAGTTTTCTGTAAGCCCAACACTATCCTATGATTTTTACTTACGCAAACTGCATACACCACTGATGATTTGATCGTTATTGAGTGTATTTGCAAGTTTTATATCTCACTAATCTTAGTCCAAAGGCAGATAGATGCTTGGCAAGTTGGCCATGCCTTTGTACCAATGATCCAATGATACATCTAATCGAAATGTATGAAATCATTTGGACTATCAGCATTTAATCATCCTAAGTTTGTCTCCAGTCTGTGGTCCTGATTATTTTACGTGATTTTGTAATGGAAATTTATAAACATTAAATGACTACGGTGCTTTGAGGAATTAAGTGGTTCACCTTTTGAAGAGCACAAGCTACATCTGTATCCTTTTCATTAAGAAGCATCTTGCGAACATTTGTCTCCAAAAATTGAAGTAGTTGTCGATCGGATGGCAGCTTGATATGCACCTGCGAAAGACAAAAATAGCAAATATATAGGAAACTGATACTTTACAGAATACTGTAAAAGGAACACAAATTGCAAATCAACTTTCTTTTTAACAAATTAATCAATCGTGGAAGTTGTTGCACTCACTCGCAAGTAATTTTAGTTTTCTGTAGAAGTAAAAGAGATTTATTTGATAAAATGCATTCAGACATAAATTACCTTTAATTTTGGCAACAAAGGACACAGTCTTAATCGTATGTTAGGTACGGGGTCACATGAAAGCTCTAAGAGTGCTTCGAAAAAATGCTGTTTGAAAAAACTTCTTGAGAACAATTCCATGCATATGACACAGGTGTCTATAAATAAGGTGCGTCGATAGCAGTTTGATGAATGGCACAAATCTGGAATGAAAGATAGTGTTATATTACAAGGATGCTGGAGAATATTAATTTATACATGCTTAAGTTAAATGTCACAGTAAAATATCTCGGGAATTAAAAATTGAAGCACTGTCTTAAGCAGATTTAAGTCTGGGACCACATAAGATCTGTCTTGACTCCCATTGGATATTTTTAAGACGGTTTCAGATTGTACTGCTCGGAGGCTTATGTATGTATGCAGTATATAATGTTTTAAAGGTAAACAGATTTTACACACCTTCCACTAGTTTTTTGCACAGCTCACTTCTCTGTTCTTGTTTCTTGATGTGTTTCAACATTGATAATACCGTTCGAACAGTTGCTATCTTGACTGGAAGCGCCCGCTGAAAATTAGGTAAAAGACTTTAACAAAACATTTCATGGTTGTATGGCTTGAGAACAACTATGACATAATCAAGGTGCATCTGGGCACTTGGATTTACATACTGCTGTTTGAAGTTTCTTGACGAGTAGTGGCGCAAGTTTTTGGTGTATTTGGTCACTTGTGAAGTAGTAGAAAGTATCGCACAATTGTTCGACAAACGAGGCTTGTAATCTCCAATTGTTGGATTGCATCAGGGTTGCGTCACACTGTAGCAGAGCTCCTATTATCTCTGAGGACACTTCAAGCTGAAATTTAACATTTATTCTGGATTATGCTTTGGAGCAAGTGGACATTTTAAGAGAAGAATCGACAAGTAAAGCATATTTGCTACAAAACTGTTACTAAGTGTTTGGGCCAATAGTAAACAATAGTATTGTAATATCCTCTTTCAACAAAGAGAATGGAACTCTCATCATTGCATATCTTTCTTCAGATTCTATAAATGTAATTTGGTAGCACATGAATATCTGAATTCTTGTTTCGGTTCAGAAATTGCCAATAATTTCACATTTCATCAGCTTTGCAAATCTTCAACTACAGGCTCATATTCATAAAGGTATGCTGGTAGTATTAGGTGACTTCATCAAGAGTTCTAGGGATTTCCAAGTGGACAACTGATAAAGGCATACATATTTTATGTATATGTTTGTGAAACATAAAGCACAGTGCAACAGATGCATTAAAGTAGCAATGACTGATTAGAATATGCAACAATTGGTATTTAGATAGGAAGTGGCATTGCCTTCATACCTTTAATTCCTGAGACTGCAGAGCAGCTGCTTTGGTCATAAGTTCTATAGTCGCTGACAGATGTCCCAGAATCCCTTTTAATGCCTGTTTGTGAAGGTGAATAAAATGAAAACCATTATATACCAAATACACCAATTAAAATATTTACATGTAAACCGTTATGATAACACCTTTAACACAGAGGCTCTCATATCCCAAGAAAAGTGTCATTTATTGACAATAAAGGATTATCTTATCCTTTCCATTGTGTTTGACCATCCGCTTACATATACTTATGAAAGAATTTCTACACTCTTGCTAATGGTCATGCCGCAATACATTGCTGAGGGTAATCAGGTAATAATCCATGTACTACGTAGTCAGTGATTGTGCATTATGCCGTACAGTACCAATTAATACCTGATAATGTATCGTTAGGTCCGAGAATAAATATTTACCTCCAGGGAATCATCATGTAGGAGTGTAACAAGCTCTGGCTCAATAATAATTGCATTGTTTCCCAAGAGTTTAGCAATCTGAAAATTTGAGATTGAAAAGATTTGTGGTAATTACACATCAGTGCAAAAGTAAACCAAAAGAGTGAATATCTGATCAAGTAAAGGATAATAATGCCAGAATGTCATTAACAATTTCGGAAGTTTCAAGATAGTTTAGACTGTGAATTCCAACCTCATGAAATCCAGCTGATAGGGATTTTCTGACAATTGGGCTGGGATCTTGGCACATTGCACTGAAAACGCTGTGAAGGTCGCTTTGGAAATGGCGCACCCCTACGAAGAGCACCATAGCCTGAAAATAGAAAGGAAGTGCAAAAACTTATTAGATACTGGCTGAGCACTGACAGACCAATTCATTACTGCCATTTCACTAACCACAGGTTCATTTTATCTCAGTCTTACTGACTTGGTACGTCATGTTTTAACTTAATTGTATTGGCTATCAGCAGTTAAAAGGTCATGCCCTTGCTAAAATGGACATTGTTTCAACTGAGTGGATGTCTGGTACCAGTTCAGTGGGCTACTAAATGTTGATCTGTTGATCAGCCTATCAAAGAGGTCGATGAACTTATACAAAACGACACACCTGATATACACGAGTGCTCTCCACCAGTTACATTAGGTTCTTTTATTATTTAGTATTATTACGTATAAACCTTGATACGGATGAAGAAAGCGCTGTGTATGTGGTTTAGTGAAATGGCAGTAAGTAGGACCTTCACTGGAGTTGTAGATTGTAAACTGTCATCTTGAAGTTTTATTTCAAATTTAAACTCACAGGAATATTGAAAGCCACATGCTTCCTACACAAAACCTCCTGGTCTTCCTCCAGATCTACTGTTTCTGTGGAATTGTAAATTGTAAGTGATATCTGGAACAAATGAGAGGTGTAACATATTGTTGTTGAGCAAGTCTGACCAATTGACATATGTTCAATAACAAAATGGCAATGCATAACATTCAAGATTATACTAACACTTGGTTTTTGCTGTCCAGATGTGTCCGACTGTTGAGTTTGGGCATTTTTCGAAAGTCCAATTTTACACATTTTACAGAAGAATGACAAAAACTGTTCATGTTCGTCCTTTGTTAGATTGGCTGCAATATAAAAAAGTACAATCTCATTTAAAATATTGGAATGATATATAAATTGCCACTCCCTCCTCCCTACCAAGTGTCCAGTTATGAATTCTTCTTATTCTCAAGACACGATTTAGGATAGTGGAAAATATGCACCTATTTGAGTTGCATGCAATGAAAAATAATAATGCAACATATACCTTTTGTGATTTATACTTTTAGTATAGCTGAAACGCCTGAATAGCAAATACAGGCATATTGTGTTGCATAATACATTGCATTTCACATCAAATGATATGTGGGCAGCAGTTGTATTGTCATAGCTTCAGCCTTTTAATTGATGCTACAGTGGTCATCTTTCTTCTATGCCAATACCATATCACATCAACAGGAAAGCTGTATTGCATTAAGCCCTATTGTCACCTTTCGAATTACATGTAAATATCTTTTTGTTGGCCATCTTCTGGATATTATCAATTTGAGCTGCTTGAGTTGTGAGAGCAGCAAATACATTGTACTCAATAATATTTTTTTATTGCTGATTCTATGAATAAGCATAATTAATTAGGTAGTTGGCATTTATTCCCTATATGTATACACAATAACAATTGATACTTAAATGCACATGGGCGAATAATTTTTACCTGAGAGACCATGACAAAGCTTGCCAATTTGTTTCGCAACCATGGGTAGAGTAGAGTCTTCATTTTCAATGGCTTGTTCGCAGAATTTGCACACAAGTGGAATGATAGTGTTTCTGTGAGTATCTGCAATGTGCGTATTAAAGGCATATATGTTAATTGATAGCCTTCGTGAATCATGTCATTTTATTGCCTAGGAAAACATGAAGTTGCAATGACCACATTATCTAAAGGTTTTGGTATTGGTTAAATTACTATGCAGTGATATTTTGGACTGTAATGATTAACAATTGAATAAATTTTCATTAAAAGCCGATACCTAAATGTCGGTCTTCACTCAAACACCCGAAGGTGAAATATAACAAATTTTCAATTTCATGTAATATTCTGTGCAAAAAGTGTTTCTTGCCTTCAGCTGCGCCCCACCATTTATTATACTTTATTACATAAGTATAGCTTTGAAATTATATATTATATATATATTAAAAGAGAAATATACTCTAAAGGTTGTAAAATGTTAAAAAATTTCAAATTATACAAAGCAACTAACCTTCATCTAAGAGACTTAGCAGATTGACGACAGTTTCTAGGCCAGCTAATCGAACGAAACTTTCTTCATCATTTGTGAGCTCCACAAGCTCTGGCAAGATAGCATTTTTGGTTGCATCAAGGCTGTGAAACAAAAAAGCTATCGTTTATGACTGCCCAAGTGTTTTTTTACACACATGTCCTGTGCAAATACATACTAGCCTTACCCAAGTCCTCTGGCAACCGCGTCAAGCTGTCTACACATACAGCCTCGGACCTCATAGTCAACGTCCTGACACAATGACTGTACAATTGGAAGGATATCCTTCTTGATTCTGAATAAAGACCATGACATACAATTAGCTTTTTTTTTACAAGGAAGGGTGGAGAATGATTGTTGTTTTTTTTGTGTGAATAAAACCTCTCAAAAATATCTAGCTTTCACTTTATAACGGATGTCAATCTTGCAATGTTATTTTGTTTAAATACACAGATATTTAACAGCTTAAAAAGATCAATTGTCATTCTTGCTTACACAAAAGGCTCAAACTTGGTAGCAATCTTCCCCAATATGAGACAGCACGACAACCTTGATTGCACCGTTTGAGACAGTTGGCCTTTTGATATGGCTACTCCTAATATCTGGAAAGATAAGAAACATAATTGGTTGTATGTATAAGTGTTCTCACATAATATATTTATTGTGTGTAGTTTCTTGTTCATGATCAGTTACTCTGCCACACATACGTATGTAGGTGCTTTGCAAAGAAAAAGGAGCAAGGCTTGGCTTCTTCCAAGATATACATTGATTGCATGCTAAATTTGAGCGGTTGACCAAAACCAGTTTCTTCTGTCCTCCCACAGTATTTTTGTCACATTAACGAGAAAATATGTTAGCAAACAGACTGCTGACATTCAGTGCCAGTGTGATGATGGCAGATTGAACAAGCAACAGTGAACAAATTAGAGAGCAAGGAGCAAAACTTCCTGTGTGATGACACAACACGCAACTCACTTCTTTTTTGATGGCATCCTTTGGCAAAAGGTCAATGACATCTAACAGAGTTTCCAACCACGCATTAGCAACATCTGAAAAAGAACAGGTCAATCAGAAACCATACACAAAAGTTTTGTGACAACATTATAATTTAGTGTAGTCATGGAGACAAGAGTACACTCAATTGTCTCTATGGTGTAGGTGTATTACTGCTATGCGGCCTAGCTGTGCATATATATGTCTTGACATGTATGTTTGTGATCACCCTATCAGTTTCAAATATTCTGACTCAAAATAATTCACTCAAGTGATGGCTAGATGATGAGTATAGATTTATGTAAGATGTCTTTTAGTCACGACTTACGATAATTAGAGTAGGAGTACAACTGTCGCTCTGCTGTATGAGCATGTATTATATTGGTGAAGACAGTCAGGAGACAGACCCTGTTCTGGCAATGAATGCTGCTGCCACAAGGCCACCCCATGAATAACATATAAATTAGGCTCTATCAGTATCAGTGCAAGATAGTGAGTCGGTATAAATTGCTTCTCAATTTTGGCAGACATAGCTATTTAAAATGCTACATGTTATAGAATAATTATTTACGATATAATTTTTAATATACCTTCCTTGGATA
Organism: Alitta virens; assembly: GCA_932294295.1. Classification (NCBI taxonomy): domain Eukaryota; kingdom Metazoa; phylum Annelida; class Polychaeta; order Phyllodocida; family Nereididae; genus Alitta; species Alitta virens. The sequence continues at coordinate 38,860,984 of OW028574.1, read as the reverse complement.
ACCTGCCAAGCTGTGGGAATGAATTTTGTCCGTTATCGCTGTATTATTGAACATTTTGAAGTTTGATATTTAAAAGGGGTCACTTATTTCTCGTATTATGATTATGTAGCTTTTCTTGCCTGGGAATCTCTATTTGAGAAAGAATCCAGGGAGATTGGGATGCACCAGGTTATAATACAATTTCAGTAAAATAATAATGTCTTCAATTTTCAAGAAACTTTACTGTTTGAACGGTGGTTCAGTATGTGCATTGTATTTACTGAATGTCTTACGTTTTATAATGGAAAGACACATTAATTTTCAGGCTTATGTATACATAATGACAGATACAAATGTCAATGGTTTAGTGCAAGACCGAGTTACAAAATAAATCCATAAGTCCATACAATAATTGGACACTTTAACCTATTTTGTGCAAATGCCATTGGTTATTGCAAAAGGGAAGAATTTAGGAACTATTCTCAAATCAGAAACAATCTAAAGTGTGAAGTAGTTAAGTTAATCTACTGCTGTGTAAATTACCAGGGTCCTTGCTGTCAATGGCTAGGAGGATGGTCTGCAGGAAGGTGTGGGAATAATGCTGCAAGGGAACCAGTTTGTTCTGCAGGACCTGGAGGAATGCCTTGCAAGCCTCTGCCTGCATCTCAGCATCCGCAACCCGTAAGACCTCCTGTGGAGTAGAAAGAAAAAATACACCTAGCATGCAAAACATGCAACAAATGTTACCAATAAATGAGCATCTGGGTAAAAAATACAACACGGGCCACTCAGCAGACCAAGCTTAGCTTCACAAATAAACAGGTTGAAGTGTACAAATAAACGTTAGAACCGTAGTTCGAGTAACGCGGAGTGAGTAATATTACTGATACCATCACGTGTGTTTTAGATATTTAGCTTATAAATTATCTGAATTGTCTTAAGCTGGGTTTTTAATCACTGTATGCAGAATTATCCTTTAGTAATCAACATTAATCTTAATAACTTTAAATTATTTATGGCCTCCTGATTTAAGATAGATATATATGGGAATGTCCATTGAAATACGCACTCTTAGTGGACGTATGTGAACAGTATTAGAAGTTTTGAGTGACTAAACCGTCTCTCACATAATATCTTATTTGCATCTTGTAAATTTGAAGTTCCACAAGTCAATACTCTTTGCAACTTTGCAACTTACCCGAACCTTTGGAAGGACCCTTCGCATACAGTCGTCATAGTGATCCTTGAGTAAATCTGGAAGGTTTGCGACTACACTTAGCTGTTGGACATCTTGTCCTGAACTGCAATGAAAAGAAAAAGAACCAACTGAAAATCAAATTTTTATTAGGTATGGTTTTGCAACAGGGCAGTCAGTTGGGTAAAGCAGTATATGGCCACCTTCGCTGATGAGAGTCCTGGGTTTGATGCACTACCCAGGTACTCGTTATGATTTATTTGTAACTAACCTGCATTACTTGCCATTATATACCAAATTGAGCGGGGGGCTTGTATTTGGTTTTTTCATACCTAGCAAAGTTATATTCCAGAAAGGTTCAAGATTACCTTCCGCTAGGGCCATCAGATTTCTCCCAAGAATGTTAGTACATGTGCTGCAATGTTACCAAATAATATTCAGCTTTCAAACTTGGTAACAGGAAAACTAATTAACAATAACGCTGATGTTTACTGGAGAAAGTTGTTCTAAGTTTACCAAAGTTAATACTTATTTGTTGTGTACTAGAGCATGTGTAACTTGCACAACAACAAAAAAAAATCACTAAAACATTTCTTATTTTTGATGTGACCTGATCAGATGTGCAGGTTTCATACTTCACAAAATATAACAGACTCGTAAGGTCATAAGGAGTGCCATAGCAATTTGATAAGACAGAATCTGTTGAGATTTTATAGGTGGTATACTGAATTAGGAAGCTACATTAGTCTGTCTTTATACAAAGTAGAAAAACATGGACCAAATACAGATTGCAGTTGTTATTTTCCAACATGCAGTAATACTAAAAGTTAAGACTCAAAGAGAAGCACTGCTGTACCTGAATTAGTTGGTCCTGTAAAGCAGGTGAACATTAACTAAGAAAGGATCCTGCATGCAAATAAAAGATACATGTCCTCTTCTACTCAAAATTTCATTTTACAAAATAAAAACCTCACAAAGGAAAAGAGTCAGCAGAACGTTAATTTTTGTGAAATCCGATCAGACAATTGTGTCTGACACCATAAAGAAACCTTGGGCTGAGGTGTGATAAACTGAATTAGTGTGGTGAAAACCATAAGATTTACGACATGTAGAGGTCGCAAAGATGATGCATAGCCAAGCAAGCATAATCCTTATTGGCGTCAGAGTTAGATAATGTACAATACCATACCAACAGTGAATTTTAGTCAATTTTAAAATATCTGACGATTGTATTAACAATTTAGGGTGGAAGGCTGATGGAGTTCACAGCTAAGTGTGGACATAAAATTCCAAAATTACAGACCAAAAAACTGCATTTGCTTGCAACAAATATTACACTCTAGTCGAGTGTTCGGAATATTGAGATTATTTTGGTTATTATCACAGAATTAGACCCAATTCTTTGAAAAATGTGAAATTGCAAACAATTCCTTCGGCATCAGTTGAGCGAGGTTTTTTTGTAAAGGAGACACGACTTCAGTATCAGTTGTTACATTTTCTTTCGTAAGCATTCTCTCAGATTCTCAAGCGTGCAGCTTGCCTACTTTTTTTTTTAATCATAAACTCACAGGTACATAGAGAAGTTGAAGAATGAATGTCAATCCCACACATAAGCATGATAAGGCCATGGAAACCTAACCATGAAAGTAATTTTCAGTAAAGTTTTGAACTATAAGAGGGACGGTTCATTATTTGAATTACCCATGAACTTTAGGAGTGGTCCAGTCTATCCACATTTGAAATCAATAAAAAATAACTCTTCATGCACTGGAAAAAATAATCTTGCAGGTGCTCTATTGTTTTCAGATCTGGAGACATGCTAGGCCAATCCAGTTTCTTCACCTTGTGTTTTGTCAGGAACTCAGTGGTGAACTTTGAAGTATGTTTTGGGTCATTGTCTTGTTGAAATATGGCCCCACGACCAAGGGCATGGAGGGAAGGTAGCATCTTTTCTGCTTCACTGTGGGTACCATGCACTTTTCATTGTACTCATCACCTGGAGGTCTCCAAACCCACTGGATGCCATCAGACCCAAACCGGTTGATTTTGGTCTCATCAGACCACAGGACTTTATTCCAAAAGTTTACATCCTTGCTCTGGTTTGTTGTAGCAAAAGCCATGCGATCCTGCTTGTGTCTTGGCTGGAGCAAGGGCTTCCTTCGAGGTCGGTAGCCATACAGTCCCATTCTATGCACTGTGCGCCTTATCGTATCAGTGGACACAGTTACCCCAACTTGACTTTCAAGAGCTTTTGCAAGCTCCACAGTACTTGCTTTTCTGTTTTTTTCCAAGGATCTCCCCAGATGTCGCTCATCCCTTGGAGTCAACTTCCTGGGATGACCTGACCGCTTCATGTTTAGCACCTCTCCATTTTTCTTGAATCTATGAATCACTTTAGCCACTGTGTTTCGGCTTATTTTCAAAGCATTGCTTATTTTCTGGTAACTGTGCCCCTTCTTATGCAGTGTGACTATTCTTTTCCTTATTTGACAAGAAATCTCAGTCCCATGTGGTGCCATTGTTGTCATATCACTTTGAAGATGACTGTTTAAGGTAATTTGACCTATTATACAACTTAAGGGTCTCTTAATTCAGATTAATTGGGTGGAACGCTTCATCAAACATCTCTTATTAAGTATTTGATAAACTGTAAACTTTAATCTGGTTAAATAGCAACATGATAAATTGTTATTTTTGGTGTGTACTCAGTTTTGCACTGACTGTATTATAAACTATTACATAATATGAACTGTTGATATAAGCAATTGTGATCATTCTTTGCAAAACAGTTATATGTTGCCAGACAAAGATTTTGTTGCAGCAAATTCCCTGTATTTCTAATATTTTGTGAGCTGAGGCTGAATAACCCACCTTGCAAGGGGTGTGTACTCACTTATGCAGTATACTGTATAATAAAAGAAGATTTTAATTTATCTTAGACGTGAACAAAAATACTAAGCTGCATCGTGTGAATGATATTTTTTCAATTATTTCGAAGGCAGAGAAATTGTACTTATTAAAAATGTGTGCTTTCTATTAAATGTTTTGAAATGAAATGGAGTTTAGGGTGACAAGATGTTGCTTTTTCTGTCAGTTGCATATTTAAACCGAACAAATCTGTAGGCAAAAAGTTCACTTCATTTGTGTGCAAAATATAACTATATATAGACCTTAATCACATCCCACGTCCCTACAGATTTAGATTTAATTTACATGATGGCAGCCCCACCCCATCCACAGAGTTACAGACTTTATACATCTTTGTAAGTCATTTTCAATTTCAATTTTTTTTACATATCACGAAAAGACTCGAATACAAAGGGATTCATTTAGCAAGTCTTCGAGTGCAAATTCAGGTACACAATACAGCATAGGGTACCGATCGGGCGCATACCTATTTATGTATACCGCATAACACGAGTTAATGAAATTTGAATATCATATTTTCAGTCGAGTTTACTTTAAAAGTATATATATTAAATTCGTGACTGCAAAAAAAAAAATTATGGAGATAATAAAATATTTTTTCCCCATTTTAAAATAAATCAAGACAAAATTGATACTTTTTCTTTTTTTTTTTGGTCAGACATGCTGATTGAAAATCACTATCCTCATGTGACGTAATTATATATTATAACTATACACACATAAAATCTTGATTGATAGATATTAATGAAGGGAGCCTGTGGTAACATAAGAACCTGAATCGTATCCTTGACTGAGTTGTACTAAGGTCTTGTTGAAAATTGACAGTTTCATACCTACAAAGCTCATATGCATATATTAATAGCCTCACGATAATTAAGTCACACAAAAGCCACTGAATATGAAAAAAGGTTATCACGGAGGATGAAAAAGGTAAATATTCAGTTAAATTGATATTTATCGATAAAGTAAACACCTATATGTATATACCACAGGCATTAGTCGACGACTTTAACCCTTGAACGAGCTGATTGAACTATATGCAGAATGTCCAATATAAAAAGGATGAGCACTCCACAAGACTGGGCAAAAATCAGCTGCCAAGAGACATAAATTTGGTTAACATGACAGGGAGGCTCTCGTGTAATGCACAAGCTGTCTCCTCTTAGGTCCGCGACCATTTATAGCCAATCAGAGGCCATTTGAACGTGACCATACAGCCATATCCCATGCCTAGGTGCATTTTCTCCCCTATACAAGACTTTTCCCGGGAATATACAGAGGGAAAGTTAGCTGTATAAGGGCAAATTAATGATATTAAGGGAAACACTAGCTGTATAAGGGAGTATACTGATATCAAGGGAAACATTAGCTGTATAAGGGAGTATACTGAAATTAAGGGAAACGTTAGCTGTAAAAGGGAGTATACTGATATCAAGGGAAACATTAGCTGTATAAGGGAGTATACTGATATTAAGGGAAATGTTAGCTGTATAAGGGAGTATACTGAAATTAAGGGAAACGTTAGCTGTATAAGGGAGTATACTGATATCAAGGGAAACATTAGCTGTATAAGGGAGTATACTGATATCAAGGGAAACATTAGCTGTATAAGGGAGTATACTGATATCAAGGGAAACACTAGCTGTAAAAGGGAGTATACTGATATCAAGGGAAACACTAGCTGTATAAGGGAGTATACTGATATCAAGGGAAACACTAGCTGTATAAGGGAGTATACTGATATCAAGGGAAACATTAGCTGTATAAGGGAGTTTACTGAAATTAAGGGAAACGTTAGCTGTATAAGGGAGTATACTGATATCAAGGGAAACATTAGCTGTATAAGGGAGTATACTGAAATTAAGGGAAACGTTAGCTGTATAAGGGAGTATACTGATATCAAGGGAAACATTAGCTGTATAAGGGAGTATACTGATATCAAGGGAAACATTAGCTGTATAAGGGAGTATACTGAAATTAAGGGAAACGTTAGCTGTAAAAGGGAGTATACTGATATCAAGGGAAACATTAGCTGTATAAGGGAGTATACTGATATCAAGGGAAACACTAGCTGTATAAGGGAGTATACTGATATCAAGGGAAACATTAGCTGTATAAGGGAGTATACTGATATCAAGGGAAACACTAGCTGTATAAGGGAGTATACTGATATCAAGGGAAACATTAGCTGTATAAGGGAGTATACTGATATCAAGGGAAACACTAGCTGTATAAGGGAGTATACTGATATCAAGGGAAACATTAGCTGTATAAGGGAGTATACTGATATCAAGGGAAACATTAGCTGTATAAGGGAGTATACTGATATCAAGGGAAACACTAGCTGTATAAGGGAGTATACTGATATCAAGGGAAACATTAGCTGTATAAGGGAGTATACTGATATCAAGGGAAACACTAGCTGTATAAGGGAGTATACTGATATCAAGGGAAACATTAGCTGTATAAGGGAGTATACTGATATCAAGGGAAACATTAGCTGTATAAGGGAGTATACTGATATCAAGGGAAACATTAGCTGTATAAGGGAGTATACTGATATCAAGGGAAACATTAGCTATATAAGGGAGTTTACTGAAATTAAGGGAAACGTTAGCTGTATAAGGGAGTATACTGATATCAAGGGAAACACTAGCTGTATAAGGGAGTATACTGATATCAAGGGAAACATTAGCTGTATAAGGGAGTATACTGATATCAAGGGAAACACTAGCTGTATAAGGGAGTATACTGATATCAAGGGAAACACTAGCTGTATAAGGGAGTATACTGATATCAAGGGAAACATTAGCTGTATAAGGGAGTATACTGAAATTAAGGGAAACGTTAGCTGTAAAAGGGAGTATACTGATATCAAGGGAAACATTAGCTGTATAAGGGAGTATACTGATATCAAGGGAAACACTAGCTGTATAAGGGAGTATACTGATATCAAGGGAAACATTAGCTATATAAGGGAGTTTACTGAAATTAAGGGAAACGTTAGCTGTATAAGGGAGTATACTGATATCAAGGGAAACATTAGCTGTATAAGGGAGTATACTGATATCAAGGGAAACACTAGCTGTATAATGGAGTATGCTGATATCAAGGGAAACACTAGCTGTATAAGGGAGTATACTGATATCAAGGGAAACATAAGCTATATAAGGGAGTTTACTGAAATTAAGGGAAACGTTAGCTGTATAAGGGAGTTTACTGAAATTAAGGGAAACGTTAGCTGTATAAGGGAGTATACTGATATCAAGGGAAACATTAGCTGTATAAGGGAGTATACTGATATCAAGGGAAACACTAGCTGTATAAGGGAGTATACTGATATCAAGGGAAACACTAGCTGTATAATGGAGTATGCTGATATCAAGGGAAACATTAGCTGTATAAGGGAGTATGCTTAAAAATAATAAAAAATCTGAGGCATGGGATAAAAAAGGTCATGATGCAGTATATCCCGATATACTCCCCCTCAACCAGTATAATTCCTCGACCATGATATAACCTTTACTGAAATCTAATGTGTTACTTTCTGAATGTTCTCATTATTGGTATTCTACATATATTAATCATTGAAATAGCCAATTGGTGCCTGAGTCGATACTGTGATTATAGCATTCAGCATGTCTCAATGTATGTATACAGCTGGAATGAATAGAGATACAAGGTACAAGTATTAGATTTATCCCACCATGGCCCACAGCAGCATGCGAATGGCATTTGGATACCCTACACAGCTGGCTCCATGGATCTCCTGAGCAAAATACCATTCCCCCTTGAGTTGCTCTATTGGGTTGCCCAGTTGTGGCAATTGCCAGCAGCATTAGTTGCATAACATAGCCAGCAAAAAGGCCCCAGCCTGATCTAGCCCTGCCTGCCCTGTCCTGCCCTGCCATGCAGACAGTGCTGTCTGGTAAGTGGGCCCTGCAGGTCTGCAGGGAAATGTAAAGGGCTCCCAGCAACAGTGCAGGATCACAGGGTTAATTCCACCCTATTAGTATATATACAAGCTAGCACCAACTAATACTATACACATGCAGTGCACACTGCAGCCAGTTATACTTTCCTAAGTGGCAGTACTGTGTATGACTTACAAAAGGTCTTCTCGCTACTAAAAATATTAATTATGCCTATAATATGTAGACCCATGAAACGTTGTCCAGGCATGCAGTTTCACTCCATGTACTAACATTAAAAAATTAATTATTATTCAATATTCATAACAAAAGCGAAATGCATTGTAGTATGTTGAACGAACGTGAGATAAATGCTTTTCCTATGCTAAACATAACACTTTATTTTGCATATGTGGTGATAATTCTTTTCTTATTTGAATTTTACTGGTATACACATGCACACAAATCGACGCATGTATACAATAATTGACAAGTCAAATCCATGCATATAGCAAGCAGTGATATTATATTAGAAGCAGTTGTATGAGTATTAGAAGCAGTGATAGTATTATTAGAGGCTGCCTGTGAGGATCATCAAGGTGTTTTCACTACAAGCACAAAAAGCACCTGGCACAAAAAGCATGGAGCATTGCAAAGAAAGCAAAAATAAATGAGGATGGGGTGCTGAAGCAACCTTTTCCCACGCACACATCATCACATAGATGCATAGCAGTGCATGCCAAAGCTTCACATGCATAACAAACCAAAGATGCTCTACATCAGCAACAGCAGCAGCAGCAGCAGCAGCAGCAGCAAAAGAACCAAAGGATGCTGAAGTGCTTAGCAACCATGCAAACCTCTCCAGATAAACTGACCAGAAATCATGGTTTCAAGAGGTTGAACTCTGAGGAGGAGGGCCATGGTGAAGTAGCAGTTTATCACAGCAGGAATGCCACACAAAAGAGAAAAAAATTGTGAAATGTGATTCCTGTGGATTCCTTCAAATGATTTCTCATGTATGACGTCTCAATGGACAATATAAATTGAGATATTACAGCACCCTTAATCATCCCCTACCAGCTTCTGGTCGTTCATGACCATGCACTTTTGGAGCGTCGTGAGTGTTTTAAAATAATACTTCATGCTCGTGACCCCAACTTGAAAATAGTTTTTAAACATCAATAAAAATACGCCAGTATGTCATCTAAATCTTTTATCATTTTCTCACGAATTCTTTAAATAGTAATGGAAACCATTGAAATATGATAAGTTGAAAGTATGATGTCCATCTGAAATACGATCGTAGCCTTAGACATTCCTGTCATTTGCAAGCACGAAAGGCGTGTTTAAAAGTTTTTCAAGGCCGTCCCTCAGCCAAAAAGAGTAGTTTAGTTTTTTAATTCTATGGGATTGCTTTCCAAGTCTATGAAATTGGCTGTAACAGATCATGGAGTCATAAGTGCTCACGACTCCATGAACAGATTATCCACCCAATGTTTACACACTTTCCATGGGCTTGTGACTTGATAGGACTGAAATGGACGTCCATCTAGTTATCAGGCAGCACTAGACATAATTGGTTGGGTCTGAAACGAAGCTATTTTTCTATTTTTTTTTCCTAACTTATATATATATATATTTTTTTTCTGTTTGTCTCTAATTTATCTAGTATTATATTCTCTTGTTCTAATATTGTATCAATTTAAGGTGGCCCCCTAATACAACCCATTGAGGTTCTTTGGGGTCTCCTGCGAGTCCTGGCAAGTATATATACTAATAATATATATGCAAAAATTTTAAATGTATCATGCCAGAAATAACAAAATATGCTGTAGTCTTGTTTTAAGTAAATTGCCAAATAAAAATATTTTCAATTCAATTAAAAAAAGTACTTGTAAATCAAATAATGTGATATATACAAGGACGCTTCTTTAAATATAAATATAATACTTACTACTGCCCTTCAATGTTTATCCAACAATGTGTACATTTTCCCTAATTTCTGACAGTTACACGTATATATTTTGAAGATCTAACGCCAGTCTACTGTTGAGAACATTGGCCATTCATGGAGTGTTTTGGTGGCTCCATGGCATTTAACAGTTAGGAAAGCCAATCACCATGATGTATGGATTGATGCTACATGTTGCTCCAATACAAGATGCTGTTCGAAAATATTTGGAATAACAGGGCAATCAGGAACATGAGGGGTTGTGACCTCAACCCCTATGGGGTAAAATAAGGGCAGATTCGTGTGCCCTTCGTCACATTGCACGAGGTCTTTGATGTGACGGGGCACACATGGTTTTCTTCATCACATAGTTCAGTGCTGGAGACTGGCTCTGCATTCCTTTTCATAATGCCCCCTCCCTCCAATGGAGGTTCAATGAGAGGATATAGCACAGGGAGCATATCCTTGTTGAAGTAAATGCAGTCAGTCAGTCAGTCAGTCAGCTAGTCAGTCAGCCAGCCAGCACGTTAGTCAGCCAATCAGCTAGTCAGTCAGCCAATCAGCTAGTCAGTCAGTTAGCCAGCTAGTCAGTCAGTCAGTCAGCTAGTCAGTCAGTCATTCTTAGATGCTAGACAGTCTGCAATGGATGCTAGACTATGATTATTTTTAGGAACCTTCAAATATACCTCTGGTTAGTATAGTATAAAGATCCGCCCCACTCCCTGAGAATCCGCCCCTGCTCCTCAAGTGGGCTTAACTACCGCCACCTACAGCCCATGAATTCGGTATCTTGGGTGCAGATTCCTTTATTCGGGTATTGGGTAAACATTTACAGACAAAATAGAAACATTTAGAGAAAAAAAGTCAGTTACAAAAACAAGAGAGAAAAAAAGAGGGTTAGAAAAACTAGCTAAAGTCCTCACATTTTTCAACGTGTCACTTCAAGCCTGATGGTTTGATAAAGGTCAGTTCTCAGCAACTTCTGGCATTTGTAAAAGAAACGCAATACATTTTACCAGAAGATTACACTGTAAAATGTTGCAAAATATGACCATGATAATGAGGGCATTTGACTCGTGTGATCTCTGATGCACTGAAACCTTACCCATCATTAGTGTTATCGTGTAAATTGGGCGATTGTACCACTCTGACATTTAACTCAAAATAGGTCTGCAATTACAGTGTGATAGGTGCAGTGTCTATAATAACCACCAATTGATAATGCACTGTTTTCATGGCAGCTACCAGATAAAGTAACACAGACCTATAAAAAGCCCATTAATGAGATGACCCATCAGATAACAGACAGACATAAGAGCAAAATGACCCCAGGCTAACACTGACCAGGCCAAGTTAACTGACCATGAAGGACAAGGGCCATTTCGTGTAAACAATTCCAGGGCATTCCAGTGGCTAGTGCATCTTGACCACTGGGCACTATAGGCAGGCCTTCTCTTTATATCCTAACAACATTCATATGCAGAAGGATCCAATTAAGAGCAAGTAATATCAGTCGACAAGCAATGAAGTTCAATAGAAACCATTTGGAATTTCCTCTTAGTAATTGTCCCCATGGAAATAGCATGGTCCTTGGTAATAGCCACAATAGTCTTTTCACTGAGCAGCCCTGAATTCAGCAAGACATAAGTCTTTCTTCTCCTCTTCAAACTCATTTTGCTTTTCAGATATAGAAGATTATAACTAACCTATTCCATAAATATAACTTTCTCAGGGAAATAACATTAATCAACTGAATGATAAGATGTTAAATATACATTAAAATGCACTCAAAATACTGCTGCTTGGATGCACTTTGCTTCAGCCAATCACAATCAAGGGCGGCAACTTTTCAGCCAATAGAATTCCAGTATTCTGTGGTAGCCACCTGGTGGAAATATTAAAAGGCTTCCGTGAAAATCCACTATCTTCAGACAGTTGTCAGCTCTTAAATATTTCCATGTCACCATCAATGACATTTCTCTCATAAAACAAAACACTGGACATGTCTACAAAGGGATATTATCTACATTCAAAAATTAACAAATACCAGTTTCCCACATGCATTCAGTGATTCAGTCATCAGTTTGAGACAACAGCTAGATCGCTTAATTGATTAGCTGACATAGTGCATGACAGAGGCAGACGTAACGATGAAATGATCAGTCTGTCAGTCCACATCGTGCCATAAAACTGATATTTGCTAACTTGTCAGAGATGGGATAATGCACAAAAATTTCGTTATAATAACAGTTGAGAAATTGACACTGAGAATACCTTTGTCTTAGAGAAATTATGAATGGATTATGAAACAAACAAACAAGAAATTCTCAATCTAAGAGTTACATTAATTTCGAACCCTTGAGTTCACTTGCATGAGAAACTAACCCCAACTATTTAGAAAAGCATTGGCAACCATCCCAAGCTCTTAGCAACAAGACAATCTTCTCAGGTATTTCTCAGGTATTTCGAGCAACCAATAATAATAAGGGTGGCATAACCAGGTAGAAGGGTAGCCCTTAAGGTCATCAGCAGATGGGATGGGGCTGTAGCCATTACCCCTTGTCACTGATGTGCTCTCGTGCTGGGTGTTAAATGAGCCCAGCTGCACTCCCACAACAAACCCCAACCCAACAAGTTTTCTTTATCATCGTATTTCCTGAAAAAACTACTTTCAGAGACTATTCATTGCTTTTGTATAGTTCCACCAGAAAAAATAAAATGAAATAAACAACACAGAACTGGAATAAGTACAGAAATCGACGGACTTCAAATACTGAAAGTATACCACAGAGAAAATTTGTTATTTTGTGTCATACCTCGGACCAGGTCATGCAAGTGGGATTGTTATGAGAACAGTTTCACCAAAACTGGGCCAAAACAAATTGATAAAAAATTGAAATAGGGCCTACAGAAATGTGACAATGTTGACCAAAAAACCACTGCAATATATTGGTATCTGGTGTGGCTAGTCACTGGCTACTCTAGTCCAAGCTGGCCACTACCATGAGAGGTCCAGGAATGTGGCACGGTGACCTGGTATCGCGTAACATAGGGCTCCACAGCTGCAAGTTGTCATGGTCAGCTGGGTGTAGCATGTTTGTAGCATGATACTGCCACTGTGTTCGAGTGACTCTTGATGATTGCTGACTTGTTAACATGATACACAACATAGCACTCTGAATAATAATGCTGTCGATAAACCTGATAAAGCCCTGTGGCAGCCTTGTGGCAGCCCAGTGGCAGGCCAGGGGGAGGGCAAGTACCTCCCATTACAATGAACAGAAAATATCCTTTATGAAACTAACTTAGTAAATTCTAAAAAGTCTCCTGTGTGAGTCTTCAGTATGAAACCTCAGACTTGTGCTATTACCTGCAGCCTCTAGAACAATTGTACTGAAATTCAGTGAATACTTATTAACTTAGACAAGATTCTCAGAATGGGGTTTTTTAAAACTTCTGCAAAGCTTAGCCACAGGGATTCGCCCTAAAATTCCAGCGAGCTGTCTTGAGTTAAGAAATCGAGTCCAGCTGGGTCAGAACCCAAACAGAAAACTACCGGAAACGGAGAGGCTGACCACATTGCTGACCAGGAACAGAAATTGACATTGAAGTGTATAGGCTGAAAGACTTGGAAATTAAGCATCACAAAAAAGAGCATCAATGGAGAAAAAGGACGCACTAAAATCCTCTTTGTTAACCCTTTGTTGCAGCTATTATACAGACCTGTTGCTTCACTGGACGAACCCATGGCAAACAGTGCTTATCTCATGTCCCCATTTCGAACCTAGGACCTTGTGTTTACATTCCTGTGACTCTAACCCATCAGGACCTTGTCAAATAATATGCCAAAGTTTCAAGGTCAAATGTAACAACTGACAAATATGCCAAAAATAATGATTTATAGTGTCTGTCACTTCTAAATTCTTACATTGGGATGGGTATGCATCCATGTATATCTAACCACAACATGGGGTCACCACATCCTGCAGGGATTTCAAATTCACTAGAGCCATTCTTTCACATCCTGAATAAGGCTGTGTTACGTTGTAAAGCATCTCAGTGATGGATCAGGTTGTCACTGAGATGAGGCACATCCAGCAGCAGCAGCAGCAGCAACCACTGAGTCTGACTCACTGACAATCTCTTAGGATGACAAATGACAAACCTGAAATTTCCTCTCATCAAAAGATTCTTTCATTCTTGTCCTCAGCACACAGAGCTCTATGAGTGGACAAGGTTTTTAGGAAAAGTGAGTCAAATATGCAATTCTCAAGTGACTCACATCTCTATTGCTCAGTGGGGAATGCCATTCATCAAATTAAAATGACTCGAATCTCTTTAATTTGTTTTTGTCTCAGTTATGCAGTTCCCAAGAAATGAACTAGTGTGATGTGTGCAATCAATCAATCTATCAATCAATAAATCAATCAATAAATCAACCAATCAATCTGTAGCAGGCCTTCCTTGATGTTAAATTAACAATTTGGCAGATTATATTATTTTTGGAATTGCAGTTTCCAATGACCATATCTTTCTTAAATTTTTCTTTTTCATTGTTTTAAATTGTTTTGATTTGCATTTTTCTCAATTTCAACCAAAAATCAGTTTCAAAGTTAGCACAGGTACAAGTCAGCAAATTGTGATGATTTTCAAAATATTTTTTTAAATTATCCAAAAAAGACATGGTATCAAATTTCAAACTGCTCTGCTTTTCCTGTTGAGGTATAAAACAGCTATAAATAATTCTATAAGGCTAATTTAGGGTACAGTGACATTTGAGTATTACATTTATAAATTAATTTATCATCGATAAATCAATCAATCTGTAGCAGGCCTTCCTTGATGTTAAATTAACAATTTGGCAGATTATATTATTTTTGGAATTGCAGTTTCCAATGACCATATCTTTCTTGCATATTTGACTCACTTTTCCTAAAAAAGTATCGCGTGTGGGAGTAATGACATTTTCTTCTATTATTGACGTAATGAAAGGAAGTTATAGTTTGTTTACCAAACTTTACCTACATATTGTGCTCTTTTAAATTATTGTAGAATAACACAAATTGTAAATATTTCACTTGCAATATTGACATACCCATTTAGAATATGTTTACATTGTGTGTCATAGCATTTCGGGTGTAAGCACAAATGCATTGCATGTTAGCTATGTGGTTTGTTGGTCCCGTTTAGGTTTTTACGATTACTACAGAACAAGGAAATGACAACTTGCCACAAATTCTATAATTCTGGAATGGGGCCATACTGTCAATATGGGGCATGCGGGGGATGCCAAATGGTTGAAATAAACAGAACTTTTTATTGTAGGAGTCCTCTGCAATATTTAGACTGTCCACCTACGTGTATTAGTTGGTCATGGATTCCTGGTCAATATATTTTACATAAGCATGCCAAAAAGAAATTTGGAAAAAAAAAAGATTTAAAAAAAAAAAGAAAAAAAAAAGAAAAAAAAAGAAAAAAAAAGAAAAAAAAAGAGAAAGGAATGAAGAAAGAAAAGAGCACCAGTCACACAAAACACTTAATTGCATAAATAAGAATTGAGATATTCACACCTTCTAAGTTCATATCAAATATCATCCCACAATGTATTAATGTTTATGTTTAGATCACCGCTTACAATGATGCCCTCAGCTGATTGTCTACATTCGATATTTATAGCTACATGGACCTCTAATTTATAACATGCGATGTCACGAAAGATTAATTCTTATCTCTCTGGATAAGCTCTTATCTTTCGTTCAATAACAATATTTGCCAGGGCTTAATCACTTAATGCTAATCACTGAATATCACCAGCAGTGCATGCAATGATTCATTTGGCAAACTTAAAAGTCTCAAAGACAGAGCTCATAGAGGCAGGCAGCTTACATGTGTGGCAGATCCAGGTGGTAGGAGGGCTCCAGGTGGGGACCAGGCAGGTGCATTAAAAGGGGCCCCGGGTGGGGTTCTTGAAAAACGTCGCCAGTGGGGTCCAGGAGCACGCCGAGAACGGGGGGCCTCCGTTGGGCCCGCGTAATATGTGGCATGGTCAGTAGACGCGGGGGTGTCCTGAGTGGTCCTGGATTCGAACCAAGGTCAGTCTGGGTGCTGTCATGTACTACCCCATACGCGTGTTCGACACGAGTGGGGTTAATTTGTCCTTCAGCATTGTCAAGGTGCTCGGGGTCGCTGCTGCAGCCCTGACGAACTCTCTCTTCCCTGTGGTAATCCAGTATGAAATCAGTTCCTGCACTCTCACATTTCCACGTGTATCTGCATGTATACAACAGTTATATAACGAGGAGCCCTCTGTGTGTCTCTCATTCACCCCATACATCCACTGTGTACACCCTCTCTCTCTCTCAGCCCATGTTCTTCTGGGATCCCGAGGCCATGTGTGTAAGCAGTCTGCTATCCTGGGCTGCTAACCTCAAAGGTGCGATCAACAAGAGGGGTAAAAAAACAGCGCACAGCCGACCATGCAGTAAGACCAGGCGGTAAGAGCGACCAGCTACAGCTGCAGGGCTTTTACTGCAGTGGATGCTGCAGCCCTGCATGCGTCATCCGTGGTGTTGTCAGTCAACCTATGACTGTACACTCTGCCAGTTTGGCCCTTTATCACTCCATATCCTGGACAGCACTAATAGCTGACAAGTCCTTGATAAATGATAAACACCCAAGTGACATGCATATCACATCCCTGTGCATTAGATGAATGTAGTTATGTATACGTGTTCCATTTTAGCAATACACTCTTCATAAGTCATGTGTGTCCAAATAATCCAATGCTACATCAGTGATGATCACATCAGAATAAAATACAATGTTCCACTTTTTGCTTCTGTTATGCCACTCTTGCCATATGTATCCAATAATATGTCATATTTTCTCAATAAAATACCATTCGTTTCCAATTTCTGCTTCTCTTACAAAGTCCCGCTGGACAAACCTTTTCCTTCACTTGATACGTTCAAAGTATCCGCATCAGCAATACAATATCATATGTATACATACATGTAGTGACATTTCATCTGCTAAAATACCATTTGCTTCCAGTTTTTGCTTCTCTGGATCTCACAGAGTCCTCCTGGAGTAACTTTTAATTCGCCTAAAATGTTCTCCCACAGCACACGAGGGACAGGTCCTCTATAGTGTAATAAGTGTATACACTACATGCATCTCAAATGAATATTAAAGCGCATGTTATAGTATTTCTCTAATGTGCTATATGTATTTGATATCAATATCAGACCTTTTTACAGGCTAGCCTTTGGCACGGTCTAATATCCTGGTTCCATTCTAATGTATTGATAAACGCTACATATATCTAAATAATTAGAATGAAAAACTCCATGTAATATTTTAACGAGGCAGATAATGTACACCTCTGTGTCTCCAATACAATATCCTGTGTAACATTTCCTTTGAAACTTTTTCCTCTTCCTATCCTTGTATATGGACACGGTTGACCGCACGGCCTTGTATATATATATATATATGTTACACTTGTGTGAAAGCCCCAAGGGTTTTTTCAATCACCCTCTGGCATTTGTGAAACTATCGCCCTATAATCTATACACCCCTTTCAGAAATCATCGTGGTACAATGACTCACTAGCTATTTGCTGTCACACATTTGGCAGAAAACAATCACATGTTGCATATCTCATTCCCAGAGTAATGGCAGTATTCCACTGTGTTGTTCTGTTTGAATCATTCCACTTTATTCTGATAGTTCGGTTAAATGCAATGAATTAAACTCCATAATTATGCATAAAGCATTTACTAATTATGTATACTATACAGATAAATAAGCCATGCATTATGTTATTTAAGTGTATTTATTGATCCTATAAATATGTTCATTTAGATCTTTCAACCAATTTACATTAATTGCTGTTCTCAGGAACCTTACAATAGATAATAATTAAAACACAAAAGAGTTAGAAATTCGGAATAAGAGAATCTTTTGTTTTTTGCACCTGGCAAATAAAGTATGCTAATGTGCGCTAATTAATGAAAAAAACTTCAATTATCATTCATTAACCTCATATTTATAATATATCATAATCCTTAAATCCTTATTATCAGCTATTATCCTACATAGCACATATGTGTAGTCTAAGATATATAGCTAATCCACATGTGTAGATATAGGTCCAATACTTAGCATATAATCCTTATAACGAGCACATGTACACAACTGCAAATGAGTTACCATGTCAACGACAATAAAATGGGAGGTCAAAGGTCAGAGAACTGTAATGACTATTTCTCGTGTTTATGATAACACTTTCGGATGCAGGTACATGCATGTGGGACATTGTGCGTCTCCATATATATGTGGGTACAGTTTTCAAAGCCACTGTACAGTAGCACAATGTATGCTTGCATATAGTTTATTCACACTGTCAAAAGTACTTAAGTAGCTGACACTTTAAAAATACATGCAACTTGATGCAAGGAACCACTGATGTGCATTTTGCACTTAATCATGTACTTTATATCATGCATTTTGTATGTCAAATTGTACATAACTCTAGTACACACATACTTTAGCAATAAATTACTATAACTCCAAGAAGCCCCCTTCTTTCAATTAATGAAATACATCACTACAACCCCCCCCCCCCTCAATTAATGAAATACATCACTAAAAAAAAAATACAAATATTCTGAGTATTAAATTAAAATTTATTGATGTTATAAGTTAATTACCTGACAAATTAT
The DNA here is from genome assembly GCA_932294295.1 of Alitta virens. Classification (NCBI taxonomy): domain Eukaryota; kingdom Metazoa; phylum Annelida; class Polychaeta; order Phyllodocida; family Nereididae; genus Alitta; species Alitta virens. Next base: position 38,842,294 of record OW028574.1, on the reverse strand, counting down.
GAATATCAATGTTGCTAATTACCAAATTCTTAAAAAGGAGATTACAGGGGTGGAAGTGGGCATTAAATATGTCATATTACTGAATAATAATCTATTCTCTGATTAATTTCTGATTGGGTCCTCCAAAAGCCAAAACAAACTCCAGGGGGCGCAAGGAGGTTGCCGAACTGCTAAATGTAAACATGGCCTTGACCCGTCTCCATGGCAACTATGTACACTCCTCCAAGGAGCACATGGTTTGCAAGCCCCTGCCAAATCCATTGTAAACAAGTGACCGATTTAACTGTAATTATATTTTATATGCACAATGTATTTTGAATTTGAGTAGATTAACTCTTCCACTGAACTCTAATATTAGAATTGACCATGAGCTTGCTGGTCTTTGGGAAAAGTTTAATATAATTTAAAAATGACTGATGTTGCTTAAAAGAGGAATTGGTATCTCATGATCATATAACAGGAGCAAGATTTTCTGTCACTGTAAGGATTTTGACATTATATAGGTCTATTTGACTCATTATTTCATATTGTATATATATGTATAATGATCATTCATCCATTCATTCATGGCCTGAAATGAAACCGTGCAAGGTCTTTAGCATCTATTACTATATGTGTTTTGCAATAAAAACCAATTACATTAACAAAGAAATATGTCCTGCTTCATCATGACTGGTAATCCCACACAATAATAATAATATCACGTTATTTCATCAAAAACAGTAAAAGATAAAAAGAAATGTATCATTTTATAAACCACTTCATCCTTGTTTTTTGCCCTTTTTTTTTTTTTTTCTTTTTTTCAAATACAAACCAGCACATTTCGGGCATATTCTTTGATGTCCCATCAAGCTCTAATTTGTAAAAGTTCCCCTAATTTATATAGATCCTACAATATTATGTCAATACTGACAATAGGCTACAGCTGTAAATTATATTATGAATGTGTAAATTAATAAAAATAAAAACACAAATAATTGGAATAACCATGCATGCATTCACGAATCAATTCAATCAATTCGGAGGATGAACATGAAAGAATCAAGTATAACTAAATTAAAGAAACTTTGTAAATACCTGAGCAAATAAACAGCTCTTTCAATGTCGTCGAGATTTTCGTCAACAGTGAGACGCTCGATTTCCTCAGGCGTCTGAAATGAAAGTTTCAGTCAAAATTTCCACGAAAAAGCACCGTTCAAAAACCACAACAAAATCTATTCAGCTAATTTGCATGCACCAACCTTTAAACTGGGAACCGGCCTCTCGAAAGGGAACTCCTCCAACTCCATCAAAGTTGGATCTTGATCCATTTTGTGTTCAAAACAAACACAACTTGTCACAAGCAATATATATCAACTGGTGCAGGTGCTAGTTATAAACCCGGTACATGTCATGGAAATCCTTAGAGCATATCCAGCTTAAAGTATCCTCCAACGCATTTGAAGTTTTTGTTGTAATTTGACTAGTTTTTATGACCAATTGTATGTCCGATTTGTGAATTAGGTCGCATTTGTGATGCCCTTTTGGATTGCGTTCTTGACTTCACGCACTTCTCGCAGTTCGCGAGAGGAAAGCAAGTCCAGGCGTGTACTTTTTCTTGTAAATTTCTGTTGAACTTATCTAATGAGCTTGGAAAGATCTATAAATCAATATGGTGGTGGATAGATTGTACGACCAAGAGATCAACCATAACGGATTGAAAAGTCCCAGTGTAAACAAACCCGCGTGTCATGTTACGAGTTCGGTAGGAATGGAACCATGTGCATTAGCGGCTGATCGGATCTTTAAATTTACAATTAACAGGAAAGAGCTAAATCTCAGCTATAGGTTCGCACAGATATATACAGGGGCGAGGAATTGTTGAAACGGGTGCAATGATACATTTTACATCAAAGAAGGGGATGTATGCATACGAGTTAGTTATAAATGGAAATTGTTGCATTTTCGGCTCGTATTTTAAGCTGGAATTTAATTGCCTTGCCCTTGGAGATAATTCAAGAATCATAAAGTAGTTACAGTGGTTACAGTAATGAGCAATACTTGCCAATAGGGGGGTTTTTATGACTTAAGCTTGGTTGTTTCAGCCATTAATCCCCAGATAATCATAACATCAGAAAAAAAAAAAGTGTAAATTTAAAAAAATGGCCAAATGTTATGACCTTAATTGATTTTGGCTTGAAAATACTGAAAATTAAATCTCTTAATTTCTCAGAAACTATTTAGGATTCTTATTGTATTTTTCACTTAAATATGAAGTAGGCCGGTCAAGGATGACAATAGTCTTTTCACTGAACAGACCTGAATTCAGCAGGATACTTGTTTTGCATTCCAGACATATTAAATTATAAATAACTGATTCATAAATATAACTTTCTCAGGGAAAAAGGAAATCAACTGAATGATAAGATGTCAAATATATACATTAAAATGAACAAAAAAAGGAAGAAGTGCAGTATACTTATAGTGGACTCAGATTTATGACCATATTAATTTTAACGAGCCTCTTTGCCTGGCCTATGACGTAAAAGTGCTTGAAATCAATTTCAACTAATGTAGTTATGACGGTGGTTTTCATATTCACGGTAAGGACAGAGTTAATTTTTTGCTTTTTCATGGGTGCTACCGCCCCCAAACCTCCGCTATTCTACACCAAATGTTATTTTAATTGTGCTAGAACTTCAAACTTGTTTATTATTTTATAAAATTTAAATTTTAATGGACGCCAAATTAGGGCATCAACTTGGGTCCGCTATACTGCACTAAACCCGAAATTTTGGTTGACCCGACTTCTTGCCATTTAATCATTCACAAAGCCTTTTCGGGGGGGGGGGGGGGGGGCATTGGTGTCTTGTTGATGTGCTGCGGTGCATCAAGTTATGTTTGTTCTAAATTGTTCAATTACAAATATATAATTGATCACCCAGAAATGTTATTACTCAAATATGAAAATATATGCAGACCAAGGGGCAGCACTGTAACTGGTCATTTAACACTAGGTGACGACACTGTATATGTAACATACCATATTATCAGTACTGGGGCATTGGCCGCATTGCAGCCTGAAGCCTATGGTTTTTTTTTTTTTTTTAATGTTATTTTTTTTTGTTTTAAAATTTTACTTTTTTGTCATGGTTACCTTATTTTTCAGTTATTAAATACACTGATGGTTAATGGATAGAACTGGAGGTTTGCAATTATGTTTTAATAATACAATTCATAATAAAAAAAAGTCGCGGGGATGCGTGGGATGTCTTATAGATATAAAATATTTTATTTGAATTTTAAGTCTTACTGATTTTTTAGCATAATAAATCTACACAGAGCATTTTGAAATTGAAATCAGAATTTCAACAGACATACAGCTATACAGATAGACAGATAGATAGACAGATAGATAGATAGATAGATAGATAGATAGATAGATAGATATATTTATTGATAGGTAGATAGTTGGATAGATGGATAGATAGATAGATCACGCTTGGTATTGTCTGAGTTTGTCTCAATGCTACAGGCCTAATGCTGTTGTCCATTTAATTAAATTTTAACTGCATGTTCAAATAGAAAATGTCACTATAAATCATTTCTTAACCAATATTTCATTTCGGGTCGGAGCCCATATATAGAGAGATCTTCTTGGGAAGGGATTCGACTTCACCATGCTATTAGGGTCTGCGTTGTATTGCATTGTATTGCATTGTATTGCATTGCATTGTATTGCATTGTATTGCATTGTATTGCATTGTATTATTGTATTGTATTAATGCTTCTGGTCTAAGGCAGACATAATGATGGTGATTATATGGCTTAGTCATAGTACACTTTGTCTCAACATAGACACCAAGTACTGCTGATTTTTTAACCAGCCAATGCTTGCAGCTTGTTGATCCAGTCAATCCTGTTTGCATCTTTATAATCTCGTCTGTTGACACCTTTAAATGATGTTAAATTAAAGAACCGGTAATGCCCCTCATATGTTATGTTACTTTTGTTTACATTCATTAGCTTTTTGCCAACTAATTGAAATAATTATATGCTATTTAAAATTAATATCTGTAAATAGTTGGGCAATTATTTTTACTTAATGCAGTAGGCCTAACTCGCACATTAACAAAATACGCAACTTGCTTTATCTCATGTGTTATTTTCAAGTGCAGCTAAAAATAACTCACGTTGAAGTTTAATTTCAATTGACATTTGAATATCAAGTTTATTTAAACGTTTTATTATTATTTTCACATCGGGAGTTTAATCATTCATTCTCACCCTTGACACCATTAAATAATGCCTAACCCTATCAACATAAATTTAGTATTGCTCATGGTAATTAATGGCAACTTTACACTAGCATGGTGACTCCATGACACTAGTAATAGTACAATATCTATAAAAGTGGCAAACATTTTATTTAGTACATGTCACATGTACATAACCTACTGATGAATGGACAATGAAGGCCATAACAAACAATTTAAAAGAATGCAACGTTTCAACTTACGATTGATAGGCCACTTGCCAGTACTAATTTAGATAAGCAGTTTTACACAAAAAATGTCGAACAGTTTCCTCGATTGAAAAAGCCTGAATTTCTGTGGTTTCTCTCTAACCATAGCAAATGGCCATAATAATGACAGGAAGGCAAAAAATATCATTTTTAAGATAGGAAGAGCTAGATCTCAATAAGGCGTGTAAGTTACGCCCAAAGTATCATCAATTTGTAGTGCAATCTACGCTTTTGCCACTTTTGGGACCCAACACCGCCATATTCGATTTAGGCGAGTGAATGGAGGAGACAAAATCTGATGGTTGGTTATTTTTCCAATGGAGTTAAACATGTAACTGTCATCATAAGTCTCGAAAATAGCATTTTCGAGAGATTTCTATCACTCACAGGCCAATATTTGTCCAAATCAGACATAAATAGATGGCTCGAGTACCGGCCGAATCCACGCCTAACTGCTCAGGTCCCTTACTCAAATAATATGCCGTCTCGTTTTGGGCTTAAAAATTACTTTAAAGAATGCACTTTCTCCGACAACCAAACTATGAGTTGTCAAGCTGTAATTGTTTAGTAATCCACACGAACTGAGCCCCCTTCATGTTATTTCATTGAAGCCGTTCTAAACGTGGTTCAAGGAGTAGTTTTTTCGTGCTCTCAAATGCACGAGAGCAAAATCAACTGACACACCCATTACCTGTGGGTTAAAGGAGCGCACTGTGTTTCTACTTCAGTTGGATCCGTGTACCGCCTTCTTTCCTAGATGCGTTTCTCTCTGTCATTTTCTGGTGATTCCGTTTCCTGTTAATTCTTTCATTGTGCATTCAATGGATGCCCATGAGGTCATGATGTTTCCTTGCAATCCTGGTGTAATATTCAAAGCCCATTCTAAGTAGATCATATAGCGTTTATTGGTTTTGCTTTACACATAAGGGAGACTTCGTTGAAATATCTGTGAGGCTGGGGAGGGGGAGATGGTCCTTGTGATAGGCTATGGTGAGTTTTGTCAGTATTAATATGGTGTGGAAATTGCTGGTTCAAGCACAGCATCTTTTCTAGCTTTCATATCAAAGTAGCTGAATTTCTAAGATGTGAAGAAGAACTTCCCTGCAGGTAACATCCCAGTGTTGGCCCAATGTTTGTTGGCCCAATGTTTGTTGGCCCAATGTTTGTTGGCCCAATGTTTGTTGGCCCAATGTTTGTTGGCCCAGTGTTTGTTGGCCCAATGTTTGTTGGCCCAATGTTTGTTGGCCCAATGTTTGTTGGCCCAATGTTTGTTGGCCCAATGTTTGTTGGCCCAATGCATGACTGGTATTGTTGGCAATGGCTTTACACTGACAGCCAAATCATTGGCTCGCACTATACCCTAAAACCCACATAAAAACCCATGGACATTGCTATTTCCTTTTGTCTCTGCAGAAATTGGCCTTTCTTAAAAGCTGGGTCCATTGACAATAAAATAGGAAAGGAATTACAGTTGACGGAAAGAGGGAAAGTATGGAGCCTGTTCTTGGTAATAAAATAAAACAATTAGACAAAGAAAGGCCCCCTTAAACTTCCTTTGCTGTACGGCTAAGCTTTGTTATATCATTATGTATAATCAAGGACAATAGTGGATTTTCACGGAAGGTTCTCTGTATTTCCACCAGGTGGCTAATACAGGATACTGCAATTCTATTGGCTGAAAAAGTTCCCGCCCTTGACTGAGATTGGCCGAAGCAAAGTGCATCCAAGCAGCAGTATTTTTAGTGCATTTTAATGTATATTTGACACTTTATCATTAAGTTGATTTTTGTCATTTTCCGAGAAAGTTATATTTATGGAATCAGTTAAATATTACCTACTGTGTCTGAAAAACAAAATGAGTAATAAGAGGAGGAAAGACTTATGTCTTGCTGAATTCCGGGCTGTTCAGTGAAAAGACTCTATTTCCTCAACTCTGAAGTATAGGAACATGCAATTATGACAGTGATTATAACTCCAGAAGTCAAGTTGTTCATTTAATTCTTTTTATAAGCCCTGTGGAGCCACCAATTAATATTATTTCACTCTTAATTTTTCTGATTGACTAGATCAATCATCTTACATGCGGTGTACTACACCTAGTGTAGTTATGAGATTTTAGTAATTCAAAAGTAATTCAAAAACATGCAATTTTTGTCGTGTGAGGTAGCCATATTTAAAAAGTCGTTTTAGAAATTATTCTTGAATTTTTTTGCTAAGAACTCAGTCGCCATATAATGTATGTAAGACCAGATGGAGGCATGACAAGAATCACTAACTTAATGATCAAATTGTCTAAAAAAAACCTTAATAAGGAATTAACTTTATCAACAATAAACTTTTCAGTAAAAAAAGGTAGTTTGCCAAAGTTTGGAACAATATTTATTGGCAATATATGGCTTCAGAAGCCAGTGCCTCATATGCACGGATTAATATTCTGTCAAGGTTTAGGAAACCACCCTGCTGACAGTTCTGATGTGTCATGACTTTGTTTAGGGTATAAACTAATAAAGAAAATCAAAAGTCGAAGCATTTACTGGTGGACCAGTCACGTAATGAGCAGTCATTGTCTCCAAACAAGTCGTTGAAGGGTTTCTGGGTGTGACCTTGCAAGGGGGTGTCAGATGACATTCTGTTAGGGGTGACTTCAACCCTTTTTTCCTGGTCCATACCTGCTATAAATGGCTTTCTTGTGAGCTCTTGTGGGAGGACAAACATAGAGGGACATGCATAAACAAAAAGGCCCCTCTCAGAGCTCCCCACCAGCCCCTCACTTTCGTAAACACTCTTTGAAATTCTGCCCCTACATGTGCAAGCTTGCAAAAATGGGTGGAGTGAAAAAAAGTTAGGAATATAAATAAATTCTCTCTTATCCTGTGCAAGTTTTGAACGTGATACGTTTATTGTTGTATGATCCCATGCATTAGTCAGTAAGCTGTGGAAGTGAAAGATTTGTTTGATTTAGTTTTGTAAAAAACTAATGTTTTACTCGATATGCAAAGTCAATATATATATATACCCCACGTAAATGCATTCAGTCATATTCATGATGTATGTATGCAGTGACCACTTATTGTTTTTTTTTCTTTCTGTTTTTTCCCCCATTTTCATTTGGCTTGAGAGCTAGCCTCATATCAGTGACTTGCAGTTTTAACTATTTAAACATATAAATAGATCCTTCAGTTAATTTTACTCGCACGGAGTGATATAAGAAAATAAAGTAATATTAGGCCTATGCATGTATTGCAAATAAATTTTGCGATTTTGTGAAATAATTATAAATGTATAGGCCTATGAAAAGGTGAGATAAACTTAATTTTTTTGATTAGTCACAAAGTATTTTTTTACTAATTCGCCTCTTAATAGACCTTCGCGTTAAAGTTCTAATGGACCTACACCTAAACCATGCAGTAATAACGCAAAGAGTTTTCACTTCCGGAAATAAAATGCAACCATGCAGGGTTATTCTTGGAGTTAATTAAAAACCTTGTCGAACCGGATATAGGCCTATTGAGTTCAATAGCTATGATCAAGTACCGAAGATTAATGAGAAGTATGCTTTTACATATGTAGACTACATTAAACTGTACCTATTATGGTTAATTAAGTAGCTAGGCCAATCCCTTTTCATGATGTAGGACCTATAGGCCTATATTTATGTTATGTTCGTTATGTTAAAATTTATACATGGACTGAACTCTAATAATTTAAGTAAAACAGTCAGGCACACTGCATGACCCGTGCTAAACTCTGGAATGTATTATGCAGTCACATCTTAGATCTCACCATTATTGATATTTACTTCTATGATTTTACTTACATTTTATTTTAATGGTGCATATTTATTTTACGATGTTTTATATTTGTAAATATTAACAGGGCACTGCTGACAAATTAATACTAGATATCTAACTGTCAGTAACTTGTGAAATATTTGTAAATAAATAAATATATATATATATGGTTATATCACGTTTCTTTAATAATCTAGTCGGCCTATTATATTCATTTAATTCTTAGTGGTTGTGATACATATATATATAATTAGATGTAACTTGAAATAGCTTGGTGAGAGAATGTTATTTTTAGCCACTGCCACTTGGTGCTGTTTTGCTAAATCAGCATTGAGTTTTATTGGCGGGAATTCAAGTGTCGAATAAAAAGCAGACGACGCTACGTGCAAATTGCAAGGGAAAAGAGGCAAGGTCGGTGGCGACCTCAAGCGGTGATGGGGGAGCGTTATCATTTCGGTATGTGGAAGAGCACAAGGTCGACCTAATGTCAAGCAGTTCTCTTGTCATACAGCCCTTGGATGACAGCCTTGAAGTGCGTACAATTACCACTGGACGATAATGGCAGTCTTGTTTACAGTCACCACCCAAAAGGAGGCCTTGTCTGGAATGCGCCGCTAGAGGGCGTGGCACTTCCTCTCTTTACTTTCTTCCAATGAGTGTCGTCTGCTGCGCATGCTTCAAGATGTTTGGTATTTGGCGCTCTGCATTCCTCAGTCATTCGCCTCTCCAAACTCAGTCCAAACGGGTTTAAACTATGTCAGAGATAAACACTGACATTTCAGCGCCTGTCAGTAAACTAAGAATAGGAGCTGCGCACCACAACAAACACTGGCATCAACAGAGGATGCTGCTGATGCAACTTGCCTTCGAGGCAAACAGTCACCACTTGCTCACGTCACTTGAGTTGTCATCAAAATTGCTAGCATTCTCGCCATCGCTTTTTTGTTGTGAACCCGATAATATTTCCATCAATCACTTCAAAACGCCAATGGTTTGGCTTCGTCATCATGAATTCAAAGTAGTTTGGCAAGTATCAGGTAAACCACAGGTACCTGAGGAATTTGGGCTGTAGGATTAGCCTGCAGCCTATGGAAAGCAGGGCCAGAAAAATCCAGGAAGTTGTTGAGGCCCAATTTATGATCTCTTTGTAGTCTTTGACAGCAAACAGAGCTAAGCAGTGTGGATAATTCAAATCCCTGTTAGGCTAAACTATCAGGACTTTTCTAAAAACAAATTCTCAGGATTGCGGAAGTGGTGTGATAGACACATATGATAGGCATAGACCTACAGGGCTTATAAGCCTACAATGGTGATTGCCTCCTTGAAAACTGTCACATATGTTGCACTGGCATTATATAAGGAGTTTGCCCCCCAGAAAATGCTACTCTTGATAGCATGTGAGTATCAACTGAATGGTCTTCAAATTCTAAAGGTGTCTGTTTTTGGTCTCAAACTGCTACTTTTGATCGCATGTGATATTTAAGATGTTTTATTTGTTCACAGTATGTAGTATTTCAAAACGGTTATTAGTGTTCACCACTCGTGAGTTCCTCCGCCAAACTTCTCACTCATGGGTTTCAATGAGCTGATCCACCACTGTGGTTGGGTTTTATTTATATCCCACACTTTTACAGATATTTTCTGTATTTTTAGTTGAGAAAACTAAGAAATAAGAAATTTTTTGACCAAATTCTTGTACTTTTCATATTTATATTCCTACACAAACAGTGAGGATCACAAATCTAATATTCATAAACTCCTCAGCAGCCAATCACAGAAGAGAACCAAGCACACAGACAGACGTCACAACATCATCCCATTCAAAAGTTTGAAGGCTTTTAGCAGAAAAATAGGTGTTTGATAGATTGTGTTTGTTATAGAAACCTGTGTTTTGTTCATGTAGAAATATGTATTTCATCATTTATTGAGAAAAATATTAGTATTTTAGTCAGAAACATGGTTCAGTGCAACCAGTTTCATCAGTGACGCCACTGTGCGTTTGGTCTCCATGGCAACAATGCTGAATTCCTATCTGTTTGAGTTTAACAGACAGTTTCGTCGGTAAAACAAATCGCCGGTTTGGATGAACAACGAATTATACATATGTAATGTTAGTAGATTTGAGATTGTCAGACTGTTTGAGATCAATTGTTTTGTCGGTAAAAACGAGTCGCCGATACCAATTATCTATGACATATATAAAGGAACTGTTAGCAGATTTAAAGAGAACAATGTCGGCATATTTGAGAATATTGGCCTAACTGTAAAATTTTGACTGTTAACTGTAAGCTGAATGATGGGGCCAAAATGAGAAATGTATTGCAATTTAATGTAAAATTAACGCCAGCTAACATTCCATCAAAAATTCATGTAGTGCATGTGACTCAAAATTACATTGTTACATTATTATTAACTGAGTATTAATCAGAAATCAAAATTTTTGAATGGACAGCCAAAAATTCCTTTTACTGATAAGAAGTGTAAAATATAAAATGTTCTTGCGCAATCAGGACCTGAGCTACAGCTGCATTTACAGCAAGTGCCAATGATATGAATGAAACTTCTCCAATATAAATACTTTATGACTGGAAAATTACATCTGAGCAAAAAGAATGCTGGGTTCAACAGTAGCTATGAAACTATAAAACTATACTAAATTATAGCTAAATTATATCTCATATTGTCTGATTAAAGGGTTACATGCGCCATGTATGTATGCCCTGTGCAGAATTAAAGTTGGCATATTTGCTTGCAAAATCTAGGAGGTGCCAATACTTCTGCAAGGCATTGTATCACCCACCACAATATAATCTCTTAGGCCTAGTTTATGACATGCCACTGGGATGATATGGAATGATATAATATCTGCTACAGTATAAGCATCAACCTAGTTTTTTGATGATGAGCCTATAGCTTGGTTAAAACATAGGTTCAACTGTCTCCATAGTGAGCGGTTCAGCTAAGACTGTACCAATTTATGCTAAATGATTATATTTTGGCAGGTTTTGTTCTATATTTATTATAGTATCTACGGCGAATATGGAAACTTTCTAGGCTTGATAACTTTCATGCTATGAAACCTAAAAGTGAAAAGTGACAAATTCAGATGTGATGAATCAAATGGTTGCCTTGGTCTGAAGAAAGACATTATTTTCCCAATACCAAGTGAAAAATCAAAGGTGGTTCAACTGACCCACCGGTTCAACTCTCCCCTATACCTAAGTAATGAAGGAAAATGAGCCAAAACCTGTAATTGTTTTGCTAAATACAAAAAGTCTCAGCTCAATACACAGATGTTTATCCGGCATCCATTTATCCCGAATTCTTCAATTGTTCTGCCATTTGAAAGTATAAGGCCTATGTAAAAACCACATGTGGCTATCAAGACTGACAGGGTTGCAATTTTGACTCTTAGTTCAAACATCAGCAACGTTTATCATGCAAATTACATGAAGATTAATACCAAACATGATATTTATGTTATACGATATTATATTCATTATCACCCTGCCCGAAAGAAAATGCGGGGGTATCTTTGGCCATAGCCAAAATGACCTCAAAGGTCTCCAATTTTGTAGAATACTGATGCAGTCCCCACGAAGTATGTGCAGAGATTTTTTTATTAAAGTAAAACATGGTCACATAATTTTGAAATCATCGAAGAACTTGGTCGTTACGCTTTTTTTTTTGCAGACTTTTGAATGCTGCACTTTGGTATTGTGATGAACATTCAATATATAAGGGTAAGGGAAATCATGGATTCTGACCACAAACTCGAGAAAAGAAATCAGATGAGGTTTGTACATAATCATAGAAAGTTATAAATATTTGTCTTTGGAGGTCCCTGGTTCGAACCGCGACGAAGGCACTCTTCATTTCAGCTGCATGGATGTCTTACTTGGTGTGGACTACTACTCTCTGTCCACTATCATCAATCAACCCTTGTCAGTTGTGAAAAGAATTGCTTTAGAGGGCTGTATAATGTATTCAAGTGAAGAACTTGAAGACAATGCAGATTATGGGAAGGCATTACCATGGAGTCTCTCGTGACCCCAAGGCATTATGCATGCATTTAAAATGATTTTTGGTGCATTGTGGTGCAACCTAGTATAGTAACAATTAAGGCTCTGCGATGTGGCATTTGATTTCGTGCAGGAAATTTAATTATTGAAGAGAGCGGAAGTAACACTGTAATACTGTATGAGCAGAGGATTCATGAATGTTTGATATGTAGGCCTACATATCACGATTTTCGGAAACTGAGTTGTTTATCGTGCATGTTGGGACAAGAGAGAAGCCCGGGTCACATTATACCCTTGTTACGCATGCATTGTGACATACATGGGTTTCTCTGTGGCAATTGAAGGATACTATTACAGTGAAGAGATCGGCTCCATATTGCTGAGTGGGAAGTTGTGGGCGGGTGCTTCTTAAATGAGCCTCAGGAGAACATGCTGAAAGCCAGTCAGACACTGTTCTACACAACACACAAGCATGGCTTTTCTCAGTACTTTCATGTTGATCAGGATTTTGTTCTTGTTTGTGACATTCTTCTGTGCTGCTGTACCAGTTCATCACCACAACAGATTTTCTCTAAGCAATCTACTTTTAAATGGACTTGCTCATCGGAACACCTCGTCTGAAGTGGGACACCAAAGAAAAAGTACTGTGACCCATGCCTGGCAAAAACCTGGTTGTCATAGACTTGGTCAGTATTAATGCATGTGATTTTTTAAAAAATTATTATAAACAATCTTCTTTTTAATTAGCAATGTTTTAATATATGGCAACACCAATGGGTTCAGCAATTCGCAATAATTCTTGTATAGATCTAGATTAGTCTCAGACTGCAAAGGATAACTTTTCGTAAATAATAACAAAATATAGCCAGAGCTTAAACCTGCTACATGTTTATCACAATTTGTCAAACAGGACAGGGAGGGACGATGGAGTAAATGTCAAAACAATTTCAGTTTTTACAATATTTACGGGTTTGTCTGAATTTTCCGTCACGGCAAAAAAATACAACAAAAAATACAACAAAAAAACAACAATAAGAAAACAAACCAATAAACATGCGCAGTTAATGTGTGTATGCTTGCTTTTCACGACAAAACTAAAAAAGGGTAATAAGTAATGGTTTGAATAAGTGGTTTTCAGTACACAATATTTCAAGAAAATATGACGTTATATATATATATTAATATTCTTACTAGAAACACCTTATTGTAAGGATAGCTTATATCATAATCAATAATTTATATAATTATCAGGTATTCTCCTTTGTAATTATGCTTGGAGTAGGGGGAGGTAACTATTTCGAGGGATTTTACAAAGAAAATATTTACTCCTAATTATATGACTGTTTGCAATCACGAGGGGAGAGTATGAATTTAGGTAAATATTGCACATGCAGCATGAACTGACTCTACTTTAAAATGTTGTATTGCCAATGAAGATTAACCAACAATGAACCTCCACCAGAAGACACTTAACTTACAACCTGTTCAACCCAAAATTTACAGCAGATTTCGGGAGTCTTGGAAACTTAACTCCACAGGACGTAACATTTGTGAATCCAGGACTCCTATTGACTATGGCAGTCCCTCAGCCAATAGGAGTCCTGAATTCATATGACGTCATTTGGTGTTTAGTTTCCAAGTCTATGAAATCTGTAAACAACCCATAAGTATGTTATTAAAATGCATTATAACGTGGCTTGCATTGAATGCTAGCACCAGTCTTTTATGGATTTGTTTGGAAGATAGGGTACACTCTTCACCCTATTGTCAAGTATTGAAGCCCGCGTTATCTGATGAAATATCATAAAGTTGTGTCTTTCATCCACAGATATATATCATGCAGCTATGATTTATCGAATAACACGTATACTGGCTACTGGCTGGCATATTTTGTTTGCTCATCTCCGGGTATTCAGTCTTGTTTGGTTGTGGCAAATTTTCCTTATCCCATTCTGATTCTGATCCTCGAATAGCTGTTGAATTTCGTCTGACTTGATAATTTCGAGTAGTATTGTCTTTCACCGCAAACAAGCGGAAAATCACAGCCTCCAGCCCGTTCTGTTGAAAACACATTAATGTTAGAGGGACATAATGGTGGTATTACTTGAAATATTAACAGAAAGGTGTGGTGGCCGTTTTCATTTCATATGGTAACTCCTACGCTGACAAGTCTTCGGTTTCAAAGAAGTTGCCTTTCTGACTGAATAATGCATAACAAAGACGGCAATCGGACTCCATAATGGCAGAAATGCAGTGTAAATGCAATATTCAATGAAATATAGATTATATTGCGTGGGGAAAATGCAATACTGCGTGAAGGATAGAGTATATTGCACGAGATAAAGTGGAATACTACTGAAAGCAAACTTTAAAGATAATTTACTCTAATAATATTCGTAAATTGCATACCAATGGTAAAACAACGGATGTGTTATATATAACCACAGAAGCCAACATCAACCCTGCACTTCATTACGTATTGACTAAATTCTTTGACTGTTAATTTGCTTTGTTTAACTGCTCTTAACCATGCAAGAAAATTACAGTTTGCACTTAGCAGTTAAGAGAGAGACAACAAACATTTTTAGTTATTTATGTGTCCCTCTAAGAACAATCGAAAAGATATCATGGTGGAGTATAATTTGTTTGATGCACATGATGTTTGGAAATTACAGCCAATTTCATAGACTTGGAAACTAAACTCCAGAAAACGTGAATCAAGGACTCCCATTGGCTCCCTAAGCCAATAAAGTCCTGAATCCATATGGTGTCCTCTTGTGTTTAGCCTCCAAGTCTTTTAAATTGGCTCTAACGATTTAACAGAGCCTTAGGAATTGTCAAGTTCTTCATGACAATGTGATGAGAATTTCTTACCTTCTTCTTACAGGTCACACGCGGATTGTACGGATACCGGGGTGCGTTCTGTTTCATGTGAAGACGAATGCCTGTCGAGGATTTTGTCCCTCTTTGACCGTTCCAAGCAACCTGACGGAAGCTAGAGTCACCAAAAAGTTTCTCACCTCGAAGTCACAATGCTGTAGCATTACAGAAACTCATAATGTAAGTGCATACGATGTTCGTTGATCAATGACCTCGAAGTAATAAAACAACCACTTCCCAAACAGACAGGGCTAGACTGTTAGTCAATTTTTGGTATCAAATCTTATCTTAAACTGATAACGTCATACCATGGTCATACCCACACAATGCATAGATCTATACATTTACTATCCTGCCCGAGTCTTTTGATCTTTCTTCAGTGTAAAACAGTCTTGAACTGGTAAAATTGTTAAATATGACCTCCTTTATTTGGATTTTGGTTAAACTCTGCACCATTTTCGTCTGGAGCAACCTCCAAATTGCTGGGAGGATCGTTAAACCCCCTAAATGATCGTATTTTACTCAGAAAGCATTAAAACTACTCAGGGAGGATCGTAAATGTTTCCATGGTGTGCTACCTGGTTCGCAGATTCTGATATACACTGTACATCCATTATGGCCAGGTTTCATTCACTATAAATTCAATAGTTTGGGAGAGATTTTTTGTATACATGTAGATCTATTAGAAAGAATCTTGAAGTCACCAATGAGGCAGAACACAGGTTACAAATTCAAGTGATGCACCATGTGATATGCGGTTATATAACGGAGTACACTTGGTTTACAGCCAATTTTATAGACTTGGAAACTAATCTCATAGAATTGGAAACTAAATTCCATTATTGAGTTACGAGACTGCCTCAGCCAATGGTAGCTTCCATGTCTATGTGATTAGTTTCCAAGTCTATGAATTTGGCTGTAATATATTCATAGCTCGTAAATGCAATTGTCAACACCGCAACAGTTAAGTACCAGTAATTATTGTTCCAAATCGGCTAACGTGAAGACTCATTGAGGACAAATTAAATAATAATCCATTTATGAAACAAATTAGGTGGCCTTAAAATAGAATGTGTTAATTTCTTTGCTTTTGCGTTTTTACATTCTAACGTCATGACATTGCTGTGTTAGGAGCAGATGTTAAGAAAGTGTTGTCAAATATTTGCTTTTTGGTCAATGCTTTTTAGTGGGACGTTGAGGGACAAAGCAATTTGAAAAGAGGCAAAAGGTGGGATATATTTGGAATGTGTAGGAGGCAATAGAGCTGTAAAAAAGGGAGCCACTGTTTGTCTCTGAGTAAGAGGGCATATTACAGGTTCTACCGTCATTTCCCCAAGTTGGATCTCTACACGATGCTTTTCGCGTTGAAATTTGAGGACCGATTACTTGTAGGCC
Source organism: Alitta virens (assembly GCA_932294295.1). Lineage (NCBI taxonomy): Eukaryota > Metazoa > Annelida > Polychaeta > Phyllodocida > Nereididae > Alitta > Alitta virens. Next base: position 38,825,702 of record OW028574.1, on the reverse strand, counting down.
TACTTTAGTTTGCGAGGTATAGCTACATGGTCACAAATAATAAGATAATTAAACTATTTTGAAAATTAACATCTGATGTGATGATTACTTTGATGAATAGATCAATTTCTAAAGCGTAAATCAGTTTGTATTTTTCAGGTGAAGATGTCGGTACGATGTCAAGATCCTGATGGAACCTTCCGATACAGACAATTCACTTTCAAATCTGCAGCACGCTGCAGTTGTTCGACCTGTGCAGTCACCTAGAAGAAATGCAGATATTAATGTCCTTGAAAATGTGATACAAACTCCGATGATCTGCAGAATATTGTTGATGTTGTTCTATCTTTGCTAAGACTGTGGTCCGCAAATGTAGTAAAAAAAATACAGGAAAAACAGACATTTGCAATGACACCCACACATCTGGAAGAATCCCTTCAAAGGAATTATTCGTTAATTATGTAAAAGGTGCCAAGATATGGTATCCTTACATTTAGAATGTAGAATGACAATAAGTAGTATAATACAAGAACAAGAAGATATACAACATAACACACAGGATAAAATATATTGTCATAGTTCTCATAAAAAGAGTTTGCTGACATAATTAAGACTTATAAATATAAAGTGACTTATTACCTCTTGGAATGGAGATGGTTAAGTTGCAAATCTTCTCTCTCCTAACTTCTGCAGTTGGATTAACGTCAATGAATTCAAGGCCTAGGGATGTCAAGTTGGTTGACTGTGATATTCGCTTATTATAACATAACATTAACTTTTTATCCTCTTGATATTAGACGAATCGTAGATTTATTCGACGCTTTTTTCATGTTCAGTGATAAATGGTAGTATAGTCTCATACGTCCACGAATAACTGAATAGTGAATATTTCATGGCTATACTTTTACTTATTGTCACAAGAGTGATGGTTTAATTGCTTTCATGTAATTACATTGAATTGTTGACAGTGTATATTCATTAAATCAGAGGATCTCCAGCACTATAATGCCAAATTATATCATGTTATATCAGGATGCTGATCAAATGGAAATTATTGCCAAAGTGAAACTAGTGATCTCCTCAAAGCATTTTAGGTTGATGATTCTTTTGGGTACCCATTTTAGATCAAAGTGTGCATTCCAGAATATTATGTATTAATGTAATTGTTTGTATGATTTGCATCTCTTTATTGGTGGGCAGGATCATAGATCATATTATTTATTTGAATTTTTGAATAGGAAAAAAAAGATAAACCAATTATTTCTGTCTATTAGGGGAGATAAGTATGATGGCGTGGAAAAGGGTATTTTTTTTTGGGGGGGGGGGGGGCAATATTGTGTAAAGGCATACAATAAATTATATATCTGATATATTTTATTATTATTAATTGCTTCATTGTCACATCTGGCTATTTTATTGATAGTTGTGATGAATTAATAACCGATTATTCAGAAACTAGACAGTTTGGAAAGAAGTAATAACAAATATTGAATATAATGTGCAGCATTTACTTATATTTTCCATAGGCTGCTGTGTCCGTGTTTATTTTCTGTTTTGTGTAACAGTTGTCTCGCAATATTACAATATTTGCTGGTCGAATATTTCCTCACTTGTCCGTTTTGTCTCTGATCAGGGCGCCTGGTTTCCTTGAAGAATGGAGGAGGGGGGAACTGCTTTTGTAACTAATTTCAGTAAACCTAATAATCTTATCTAGATATTATGTCACATTCTAGTCATTTCTAGTTCAATAATTAAGAAATATATATCTATTTATTGCATCTTATACATTGTATTATTTCCTTAGCAATTGCACACACATTATTCTCTATATATGCAAGCCCTCCCCCCTCAAACCAGGCCCTTGTTTGTTACGATGAATCCCGTTATTTTATAATGATTTATTTATAAGAATTAATTTATATTGTCTAGTCGATGTTTGCTATGATTCTGTATAATGAGCTATAATGAGGTAGCCAGTTCAGTTTCTTAATGAAATCATTGGCAATTTTCCCACAATTACTAAATATGCACATTATAATGTATTGTAACTCCGAATAATTTTGTGATATCATTATTCCTGTCTGTAAATAACATGTATAGAGAGATGTCCTTTACTAATTCCATGCAAGCTGAGGACCTTCTATTGTTCATTATTAGAACATTGGCCATTGTTATTCTGTATAAGTTGTAGATTCGGCCTAGTTACTTGTTCATTTTTTAAAGAATTACAAATAAATTTACAAAAATATATATATGCTTTTGTTTTGACTTCGTTTTCACCGAGACTGCGATGGTAAAGACTAGCAGGGCAGCATCAGAGGCTCAGCTAGCTAAACTACAATATTGAGGGGAAACCAATCGTAATGCCATGAGAAATTTACTAAACTAAAATGGGCTATTAATGTTGGCTACTGTATTTTTTTTATTGCAAAAGTCTCAGTTGCCATACCTTTCATAATTTAACAAACAGTATAGTAATCCAAATGACATGTCATTCCTAGGTCAGCCTGAATGCATTTTGACTAAAACTATTTATCTATTTCGGAAGTGACTTTTCATGAACACTGTCACCTTTCTAAAGATTTAGAGGAGGCCTCCCAGGAATTTGGCTTATGTGTTTTCACACTGTGCATGGCGATGATTTTCATACATGTTAGTCACAATGGAGATTCCTAATGAACAGCTTTAAAAAAAAAAGTGTTCATTGTTTTGCAATGACTAACAAATTGCTAACTAAAATAGTTTTTCAATGCATTTCAAAGTTTGTAAAAAGAGCCAAAATATGTCAATGGAACTATCAAAATGCACAACTATAGATGCATATAGAGTATTGCTGTAGGAAATTTATTTGGGGTAAGAAAGTGTCATACCAAACTTCACCAATTTTTATTAATTTATGACTCATGTACCTCAGATAGGCCTATAAACTGGACATGTTACTCCACTAATTCAAATTTTGTCAGTTTAATCCATAATTGTTATTTATTACAAAGTAGCTCCACACCAACCAAACAAATGGTCTTATAGGGGTCTCTTGTACCCTCTTTTATTGTCATGATTGTCGTCCAAGTGGGTAAATAAATTTCCTTTCGTTGCCATAATCAAAGACATAATAAATATTCTTAATCTATCCTCCCATGGAGTTACTAGAGACTCCATGATCCTCCTTACTGGACTGGTTCTATATTTGGTATCTTGCATAGTGCATTAGAAGCTACTTAACGGGAGTTTACAGTAAATGCCAAAATGTCATGCTATCACAAGTAGACGCCCAGTCATACATTTGCTGTTTCGACTTAAAGAAATTAGTCATACTCAAGACTTTGCCGTACAGGGTCGAAAACCAGTGCTAACTATGGGGTAATAGCGAGGTTGGGCAGTATAACCACAGGTTGGTCTGTCCGCGATAATGTTGGTTTGAACACATAGGCCGCAGTCTGTGGTAGGTAATCAGTTTCGATGATCATTGTGGAGCCCCGTGGTGGTGGACTAGGGCTTTACGTCCTGTATTTCTGCACCTGATAGGCTAATTAGGACAGGTAGGGACCATGGCGATGAGAGGAAGGATGAAACAGCCATCCAACATAGGCACGACCGGGAATTGAACCCGGGACCCAGTGGTTGGATCATTGTGGAGCCCCAATTTAATTGTTCTTTTTATGTCGGCCCGATCTGGCATGCATGCTGTCTGGTTTGTCCAAGCCTGAACCAAACCCATTGTTGGCCTATGACTTAGTGTAGCTGGAAATAACCCTATATACATATAGCTAGCCAGCATAGTGACAGTGTATATCCTCCATTACGGGGTAATTACATGCCATCTAAGAAATGACCCGCCTGTACCATGGAATCAAACCCAGGGCCTCTTGCACTCTTTGAGAGAATTATTGAATAAATCTCATTGGCAATATTGGCATTTCTAGGTGCGCACACTTTCTTAAAGTTCTATGACCATGTTTTCAATTAATGGCATGCATCATAATCAATGAATCTGAGCCATCTTATATGAGCAGTTGCCAGAGGTAGAAGTAATAATGAGGTGATATGGTTTGGCGGCAACACCTCAGCATATATAGGCATCTCAGCGATGCGCTGTTAAGTTATCATATCATGAGGAAAACTTATGCAATAGCTGCATCAGGTTGAAAAGACATCCTATTAAAACCCTAGACCTGCAGAGGAGTTTACCCAATGTCTCTGGGCTCACCAGGGCCTTAGATAGTATTTATGAAATTAGACGAGGCGAACTCCATAAAAATAGTAGAAATAATAGGTTGCCTTAATTGGCATGACAACAAAGAATTTGACCCACACCAGACCATTTTTTATGGCCTCCTCTGTCTCATGCTGGCCCTGAATACGTGTCCAATATACATTCCATTGCAGCTCTATGGGGGCGGTAAATTAATTTTGAATAATTCTGACAAATTTTAAATTTTAAATAATTTTATTATTAACTCAAATGAAGCATTTTAACTAAACATTTACTGAAAATTCAATAAACAGTGATTATGTTCAGGAAGACTGAGAATGGCATTTTTTTAAGGTGCTTAATATTTACATTTCAAATTAAACACAGAAAATATTGATATAAAGAATTACAAATGATAGCAAAAGATTAACAGCTAAATTAAAAGAATAATCTGCAATTTAACTATAATTACAAGAACAAAACCAACTAATAAAAACAAGAGTAATGAATCTTCCATAAATATAAATTAATTCAATAATGCCTTGTAATTAATATTACAACGACTCGCAACTGGCATTCGTGCGGGAGCATGGTTGACAGACGCAGGAGACTGCATCGAAGACTTTTGCAAATGGCGCCGGATGGTCATCCCCACAAACTCGGACGCTGCGAGGCCTGACATCACCGTACGTGCACACTGGGTGGCTGATGATCTTGAAGGGCACTTTGTAATCGGGAATCTGCAAAAAGTGATGAACGGATTAATGAATGAATGAAAAGAATGAATGAATGCAAACTCGTAGGGTCCTAGCCATCAACTAATTATTGTTTTACCTGCACATTTTTATTTTTGCACATATACAGTCGATCAATAGCTCTTTGAGCTAATTTTAATGTTGTCTGATGTCGACTTTTAAATAAAGATTATTCTATTCTATTCTATTATATTATATTATATTCTTCTATTACATTATATTCTATTCTAACGAGAGAGATAGTGTTTATGTTTCTATATTGGCCCATGACTGTGAAGTCTTTTCAATTTAATCTAGGGAGAAATACGATGAGTAATTATAAAACTGACACTCCCTGTTTGTTTATTTATCATTTTATGCAACCTGTGTTAAGTGGCCAGCCAATGTGATGTGGTACCTTAAAAGAATAGGCCTAACATAGGCGTATGACCGTGCTGGGCCTTCTAGACTTATAAGTATGGTTGCATGTTAACTATGAATATCGCGTTTATAAATGTTAATATATAATGGTGGATGTCATTAACATTTAAGTGAAACTTGTATTGCATGTGATCAAAATTCACGAGTAGGCCTACGTAAACCTATTTATGGAAACAACTTCACAGTTTAACAGTTATATTAACCGAATTCCATGATTATAATGGAATGCTATACCATGAATGAAGTTTTCATTTCATGGCACGGTGTAACTAAAGATGCTTCTACACAGGATAAGTTTGTAAGCTAAAAGCGTAAAACAATACGAAAAACGTGTTGTGCGTGTTGGTACTAAATTGGAAAAGTCAAACGACACCTAACTTGCCCCAGATCAATTTTATTTTTTAATCATTTGACTAAATTGCACAACCGCAGCTTTGTTCGTAATGGATTTGATAAGTAGACCTATACAGCTGGTGAAATAAATTTGTCATATTGACAATACAGAGCTATCCATCTGACCAAATGACCTTCTGATGTGACCAATAAAAACATTGGTACATGGCCAATTGTGCCACGTGCGTTTGGATAAACGCATGGAAAACGCATGGTTTTTGCCTCATTATAATTAGCTAAAAACCATGCGTTTTCCATGCGTTTATCCTTCTCATGGAAAACGCACGTGGCACATTTGGCCATGTAGTTTCCTGATTTTCTATATATTAAAGATTTTATGTTAAATTGCAGCCTGTAGTGTATAGGTATACACTTACAACAATCGACAAATTGGCAATCATCAACCCTTAAAAAATCCAGAAGCAGCTGATCTCTCCTCGTTTGCACTCATGCTTTCCATTTCCCACTCACCCATTTCCCTTGTTTTCATTAAAATTTAGCTACTATTTCCTCAGTTATTTCCATCAATGTGAGTAGTACTTTTAATATTGTACATGGCTAATTGTGCCACGTGCGTTTTCCATGCATTTGGATAAACGCATGGAAAACGCATGGTTTTTGCCTCATTATACTTAGCTAAAAACCATGCGTTTTCCATGCGGCTATCCTTCTCGTGAAAAACGCACGTGGCACATTTGGCCATGTACTTTAAAAGTACCATAGGTTAAGTTAGCAGTTGATTTCATTTCCTATGGTCAATTATTGTCTTTTCCTACTTTGTAAGGGTTAAATGCTAAACAGCTTGTGTGAGGCGTCCACAAAAGCAGTGTGAATGTGTATCTGATTCACCCGTGTATGTGTTGTAAGTCTGTTGCCAATGAAAGTCACTTTGTCCACACCTACGCATATCTGTGCTTTCTTATTTAGTGTTAAGATACATGCCTATCTCAATGAATTACAAACTTTGACATTAGTTTCAAATTTTAAATTGACGTTAAATCAAGGGTATCATGTGAAGCGCGATTGTAATTTATTATCTTCTACTTTGTACTTTAAAGATAAAATATATATAAGTAAATGTGCAATAGTTCATATAGATCTAGCCCATATAGTTATACAGAGCCCTTTTTCCATACAGTTATGCCTAAAAGATGTGCTCTTCTGTGCCGTTGGCTGTTCTATGTTGTTGGATCACTGTTACAGACTAGAAACTAAAATCTAGAGGACGTCATGTGAATTACGACCTCCCATTTTCTAGAATGTCTTAGTAGTAAAAGTAGTAAAATTGTATTCAAAGTTGTTTTAAATCACGGTGTCACATTCAATGTACAATACAAAATATATGACCTAAGCCGAAGCTTCTGTACAACCTAATAGGAATAATAATATACACTTTGGAAAGTATAAGTATAGAACTAATCTATAAAACAAATCTATTCTACATGGCCAAATGTGCCACGTGCGTTTTCCATGAGAAGGATAAACGCATGGTTTTTGCCTAATTATAATGAGGGGAAAACCGAGCGTTTTCCATGCGTTTATCCAAACGCATGGAAAACGCAGGTAGCACATTTGGCCATGTATACAATATAGTATATATAATAATAATAATAGCACACATATAAAGCACTCCATCGTACAATTCAGCACCTTAGAGGAAACAAAGATTGCACAAGTGATTCTTAAATATTTCAATGCATACATTTTGACAAGATTAATCTGTCACATCTACAGTTATCAAAAATGTATATTCGTATTATCTTGAGAATTCAGCCAGCTAGTCACAGCGGATTTGAAGCTACTGAGTGATACTTTGCTTTTGATGTTACTTAGGATATGCATCGACAATTTACTTCCAATGAGTGCAAAAATAAAAATGTGCAGGTAAAACAATAACAAGAAAATCTAATTAAATTAAATAAAAAACCATAATAGAGATTTTTAAAACATATAAAAAAAAATGCAAACATTGCAGCAACATTTTGGACCTTCCCATTTCGAAAGTAACTTTTTAAAATCATTAAAATTTAAAGCTTCTTTAAAACTTGATGGCAGTAAATTCCACAGATGAGCACCATAATATGAGCATGTTCTCTTTCCATACATAATTTGGTTAAAACGCGGTATGACTAAGATACAAGGGTCTATATAGTAACTCTGTTGGCATATCTTTAACAACAAAAATATTATTAATGATATTACTTTAATGAATAAAATATCATTAATGAATTACTTTGCTCACCTCACTAGTGTCGCATCCCCCAACGCAGATGGAAACTTCGATGACAGCCGAGCAGGGTATGATGGTCCCATTCTCCGCCAGGTAGTCTCTGTTGACCGCGATCTTCCAGTGAGGGTAGAGTCGGCACTTGGTCACAGCATTCTCGTCCAAGTGGCTTGACCTTCGCTTCTTGCCGATGACGTCATCTGCCCTGGGATGCCCCGAAGACGTCATGACTGTCATCGCAATCACCAAGACACCTAGCAGCCATAACAGCTGGTTTGGTCCTTTTCCACCTGCAAAGTTAATTAATTTAATAATTAAGACGCCACTATAACTGCACTGCTCATTCTCATAGACAGTGCATCTCAATTATTTTTAATTAATTTTGAACATCCCATCTACAGTAGGCCTAGGCTATGACTATGAGTGCTCACAATGGAGCAAGTAAAAGACCTCAATAACCCAGATTCACGGATGTATCAACTTGTACTAGGCCTATATAGGGCCTGTTATTTCTGTCCTATATGATGCTGTATCTCTTATTCCTTATAGTCTAACAAGTTCGTCAGCATATAAGTCCAGTTCATTCCCTAATTAGTCAAAATTACTAACTTCTTATCAAAGCCAGAACAGCGGACAGTCAGACGAGTAAATTTTCGTGTCTTCTCTCCAAGAAAATTAGGGTTACTTGAGTGGAAATTCAATATCATTGTATGTATATAAACCTTTGTATTTGTGTGTCTAAACAAAATCGAGGAATCATCTAGTATTAGAGTGCCCGTGTTCATGAGATAGCTTTTTTATCTTTGAAACACAGTGACTTATACGAAGATGAATAATATATAAATGTGTAGAATTTCTCAACTAGACAAAGGATAAAAAATATTACGCTGAACGGTAAAAAAGAAAACAAAAAAGAAAGAAAACTGGCGAAGATGTCTTAGAGCAATCACCCACGCATTCAGGAGAGACACTGGCGAAATATCTTTAAGTTCTCTGTTAGGTTATCCCAGAACAAACAAAAAAATTGGAGAGGCTGTTGGGGTCAGAGCTTGGCAGTTGCACCGAAAGTGGTAGAGACAGAGGCCAAAAATGTCTGTTTTGATCCAGCAGAACAACAAGCTATGGCCAAGGGAGTTGCAACTATTGAGATTTATGGCTGGGTGGGGACGATAGCTTCAAGAGGTTTGTAGTGACACTCACTTATGGCAGACACGTTGTCCAAACAATCTGGCCAAGAAGACACACCCAATCGCATTTAGCAGCACATGTTACCACCCACGCCATTCATAAGTGCATTATGACATTAGTATAAAACTCTTATACAATTGCGCTATAGATAATAAAACTCTAGGCTTCTAGGTATAGGTGCGGCCTTACCTTTATTCATAACGACGTATGGCTATTGTTAAAGCAAGTTGTGATGGTTGTTTGTTGTCCTCCCAGATGGCCCCACTCTCCACAGGTGCACCATGGACTCTCTCACTCGCTTTATTATCCATTTTTAATGAGTCAGGCTGCTCTCTGTCCCTGCCAGCGATCCGTGGGTGGCTGGAGTTCTCTGGCTCCTTTGATCTCGGCCAAACCCCATTGTTCCCGTGGCCCGCTACAGTGGCGACCCTGGTGTGCAAACAATCACACAGCGCTCCTGGTGGATTCCTCTGGCCCACATAATTCTTTTGGTGTCATCTTTGAAAATGATTTCACACATAAGTCTGCTTGGCACTTGCAGTGGTCAACTCGTTTCCTCAGCAGGTTTGCTTTATCCTCTCCAGGCAAAGGGACATTAAAAATTCAAATTTTAAGTAATTGGCCATTACACCAAAATCTCACTGAATTGCAAACTGAACTCCAGAGGATGTCATGTGAATACAGGACTCCCATTGGTTAAAGTAGTCCCTCAGTCTATGGGAGTTCTGGCTCACATGACATGCCCTGGGAGCTTAGTTTCCAAGTTCATGAAATAAAGAGCTGAACAGAGAAGTACCCATCAGAAATAAAGAAATGGGCCAAAGTATGAAATGATACGACTTCACATGCATGTGGTGCCTACATAATATATTGTACAGAAACACAGAAAAACAACTACAACAACAACAACAACTACAACAACAACAACAACAACAACAATAACAACAACAACAACTACAACAACAACAACAACTACAACAACAACAACAACAACAACAACTACAACAACAACAACAACAACATCTACAACTACAACTACAACAACAACTACAACAAAAACAACAACAACAACTAGACTCCACTCTGTTTCAAGGAACAGATAGAAATGATTCACCATACCGTAGCGTAGTCATCTTTGTAGATGAGTAGAATAGATGAGAGATGAGATAGAGAAAGAGATAGTTGTGTACCTTGTTACTAATACCAGAATATCTATATAGCCTCATCAGAGGCTTTACTTCAAAATTTGGTGTATGCGACCTCCGGTTGAGGTCAAGATCATTTGTGACCCTGACCTTTAACCATAGGTCATCTGAAATGGCCCCTAACAATTTATAAACTACTCTAACTTATAAACTAGATTTGGTGAATATACAGTCATTTGATTTTGAGCTATAGTGCATACCCCATTTGGGGGTAATTACCCCATTTATGGGTGGTTACTATGCTGAGGTACCTGAGATGTCATGGAGATGCCTCTAAACCTCTTAGCAAACAGTCTTGAGGGATTTTTGTGAACAAAAGTTGTCAAAATTGCTAGTTTTTCACATTTGACCTTGAATTTTGACCTTAACTCGCATCAAGGTCAAATATTCCATAATACGCTAAAAGCCCTCTGTTACATCATATCATGACACTTTGCTAGAAACTCATTGATTAAATAATAATAATTTTAACAAAAACAATATATGACAACCAGTGTCGTTTTACTTCACGAAGTGTTTGTGGGCGACAAAACGAAAATTGAATTGAATTATTAAAAAGATTTGAAGGTGAAAAAGTATGAATGAGGTCTTATGTTTTCTAGGATAGTATTACTTATGCGGTCTTGCCTCCTACATCATTTCAGACTTGAAGTAGAAAATTCATCAATATTTACTGGTTGTAGGTGGATGCGTAATATCTTGTTGTAAGCCAAACTCTTGTACGACAAAAGAAAAGAAAAAAAAAAAAAAAAAAAATGAAAAAAAAAATAAAGGAAAATTCGTCAAATCAGACATTCCCATCAAATAAAATTCAAATAAAATTCAAACTCCATATATTAATGTATCCTTGTCAGTTAAAATCTTCCATAGTATGAATCCATCTTCTGATGGTGCATTTGAAAGGTAAAGAGAGGCTGACTGTGGTGTCATAATATTCCTATTTTCATACATACAGTGCATTTGAAGTTATTATGCAAATATGATTATTGTGAATTGGATTGTCCAGGTGCTTCAACACAGATATTCACAATAATATGCATAATAACTTCAGAAACACTGTACAGTTAGTTTCATAAAATATGATTGACTCTAGACAGCTGTATCAGCCTGTTCCTGGCTGTAGCTATAACTGGCAAAAGCCAGCTGCTTCTGTCTACTCCTAGGTTATAGTTGGCTTACACCTACCACCACAGAAAAATAAAAACCTTCATAAATGTAAGAAATATTTCCAATATATAGTAAATATGTATGTGCAATAGACATGCATATTTTCCGCAAGAAATGACAAATATGCATAACTCGCAACTTACGCAACAAATAGTGCTGAAGGTACTTTTAGATCTGGCTTTTGAGTAGCCAGCTATATCCAGAGAGTTCCGTTTAGTGGAAGGTAGCATTGTAAAGTAGAGGTTATCGACGTTCAATTTGACATGTCGTTTTTGAAGAAACTAACTGTATATGTCAGTTTTAAGTAGTCATTTAGCACTGTTTAGTGATTGCTGTTTTGAAGGTGCTGATTGAGCCGCTTCTTTTGATCTCCACTGGGATGTTATTACAAAGTTTTGCTCCATAATACTTAAAACTTACAGCTATTCTTTCCATACTGACTGTATTTCAATGTGGAAGTGGCATTAATTCATTATCTCTCATACACTTTGCATTTTGAGCCCCAAACAAGTACATTGCTTATGAACACTGTTACTTTTTGTTTACAGACTTCTTCATAACATAAATGATCATTAGTTGTGACAAACATAAAAGTGCTTGTTAGTTAATTCTTTATAGTTTGTCTATATCCGTTTTGTTTGAAGACATCTAGACCACCGAACAGTATAGTTTAAATTATTAAATGCAGCTGTTGTAAATAATCAGCTTCTGTTTCTTTATCAAGGTAATGTTCAATATTTTTTCCTTGCATTTATCTACTTATTTTATATATATATGCCAATGGAACGAATTTCACTTGGACCAATAAATTCTTTGGCATTTGCTTCCTTGCAACCATCTCACTCATTTAAAATTAGCTCTGTCAGCCTACATGTTTTCACAGTGTATTAATTCAAAGTTATTTCAAACCACTGCATGTCGGTACTGAAATAATTGTGTAATTTTTCTTTCAGAACTAATCGTTATACCATTATCATCAACGTGATTATAGATATTACATTGTACTTTGTATCACCAGTGAAATTTTGCATTATGTATGCCGTTGTACAAATCCTCATGTACAACAGTGATGAGCCATGCCGTGTTGTGATTGGTAGGCAGCAAGAAATTGAATTCGCGCGTACAGGCAATTTTAGCGATCTGACTCAATAGTATGTTTTATTTATCGGCCTCGTTGTACATTGACATTTTCGGGTGTACATATCTTCATGTCTCACATGTGTGGGTGGATTAGGGCTTTACGTCCTGTATTTCTGCACCTGATGGGTTAATTAGGACAGGCAGAGACCATGGCAATGAGACGAAGGATGAAACAGCCATCCAACTTAGGCTCGACCGGGAACCATTGTATAATTGTATAATGTAGTTTAAGAAATAGGAAGTCATTTGACAAATACATTTAATAAAAGTGGTCCTAAAATAGAACCTTGTGGAACACGTCGTCCAGTGGCTGGCTATTTGAAGGTCATAAGGATGCCAAAAAAAAAAAACATATTTCAGTTCTACTGAAACCTGATCATCAAGATTACCAATATTTTGGCTTAAAATGTTTGAGAAGAAACAGAAAATCATACAGATAGTTCTTATGAGCTATGACATTTCTGTGAATGTCATGAGCAAAAAAAAAAAAAAAAACGCCCTTATGACCTTTACGAATTAATTCGTACGAGTTGATAACAAATATTGAATTTTCATAAGTGAATTTTGAAATGGTTTTTGTCTCAATGAAAACTGCAGGGAAGGTGATTGTGGAATTATTTTCTGTCAAAAATGAATTTATGTTTAAAGGCTGTCAACAACATTAAGCTGTCAACAACATAAACACATAAAACACATACAGATACTAATTTTTTTCACTCGATCTCTGTTCCATGGATTTTATAGCCCACAGCCTAACAGGAGTACATAAGAAATCCATTTGCATTTATGCCATTAATTAAGCTAAAAAAAAACCCCATGTAGTCTTTGAAAGATCAGTTATTACTGCAATTATTACTAAAATTTATTTGCACATTATCAAGAGATATTCTCATATCGTCTGTCATTATATAAGTAAATCTTTATAACAATCATTTTATTCGCACAAAATTGTACAAGAAAAGTTGAAAAGTTATATGAAAAATTTGCAGTTAAAGTTAATATGTTGGAATTAAATAGATTAAAGATTTTATATAGTCCATCGTAAAATTTGGCAAATGAAAAGAACCTTCCAAACATTTTGTTAGGTCTCTTATTTGCTGCGCTCTATTATTGTCAATAACTGATTTTGGTCTCTGACCTCTGAACTGCCATTTCCTTCTCAGATGACATTCAGGATATCGCCATTGCTCTGAAATTTCATGGAATGTCCGTCTATAATGCCATGTTAAGCGACATTACATATAAATTTTACTGTAGAATTTTGATTGTCAGCAGCAGACCAGTACAGTTTCAGAAGTCGTTTGTATAACTGATCCAGGAAAGAATCTTTCAGAATCAATGATGGCAGGATCAAAGATCTGGCTTTCCGGGGAAGGTGCCAAATTTGAAAGAGCTCCAAAGCCCTTTTGTCTGCTAAATCCCATTGTTGTGCTCCGTAGAAAACACATTTACAACTTTGTCCTTTCCTGAAACCTGTAGGTGTAAAACAATTTTGTCACATATTCATATATTAAATTTTGTTCATAAGGATCTTTTTCCATATAATGTTTGGTTGTGTTGGCAACATAATACTGATCTGTAGTTATATTTGATGAGCTTGTCCTTCTTTTTACACTTTCTTTCTTTAATTGCAATGGATTAGGAATGTATTTTCTAAAATGCACCAGTGAAAATAATTGGAATGGGAGTTTTATTTAAAGTACATATGTTATGTTTTCCACTTACACTGAGTTTCATTAAAAATGGTCTGTCAAATTAAAGCTAGACAAAGCTAGGTAACTTATGTTATATGGTGCTACCTGCCACTTAAAGGGACTGTCTGGCTGTAGCTGGCTACTCAAAGCCGGATCTTAAAGTAAATGCAGCACCATTTGTAGCATATTTGTAATTTGTTGAAAAGATGCATGTCGATTGCTCACATATTTTTATGATATATTAGATAAATTCATACATTTTTTCAGTGGTGGTAGGTGATAGCTGACTATAAGCTAGCAGTGGACAGAAGCGGTTGGCTTTAGCCAGTTATAGCAAATAGGTTGCTACAGCTGTCTAGAGTCAACCACATTTTATGAAACTAACTGTACTTTTAGAGAACAAGCTGTCAGACTTCCATGTGCAATGCTGTTTTGGTTTCCATTTTTGAGTGATCTGCATTTTGACCCAATTAGGTTGATTGACAAAAGTAGTATGTATGTTCAAGAAGTGTCAAAATTTAATGTTAATCTCTTGCTGGTCAACAGAGCGTCACTTCATTTTGCTTCTGATGTTATATAAATCACAAAAGTCCCAAATGCTTGGAAGCGTATAAATAAGTAATAGATAATGCCCGCGTTTTCTTCGACATGGGAGTTATTGCGAGGCGTTAGCCGCGCAATAATCCCATGTCGAAGAAAACAAGGGCAATATCTTAAGATGTTGCCTATTTTGCAAGACATTTGTTTGCTTGTTAAGTGTTTGCTTGTTAAGATTTGCCACAACATGTGCTCATATAAGTGTGACCATGTCCTCCCTGCTGTTCTTAGTACATGTGATATATCCCCCTGTAATCCAGGCTTCTGATTGGCTGTGGAAGGCAAACAGTGGTATAATTTGCTTTTAATTTATAATTATTGCATGTATGACCTGATTCTATGCCGTATCTATTTGTAAGGTTATATAACTAGATGAATGATTAAGTCAAAATTATATGCTGCAGTTATGCACAATAACTATTTCCTTATAAAATGCAATCATTGATAAATGCTTGACATCTGTTGTTAGTATTTTTTGTTATCTTAAAAGTACTTTTATATATCCAACAAGTGTCTGGAATCCCCAATCTCACTTCGCTTAGCTTTCCATTCCTTCGAAAGATGACAAAGATACTGTTCAATTTTGGACATTATGTTTATTGGTGACACTGAAAAAATCGAATGAGTGAATCGAATTCAAATAACTAATAAAAGTACAGTTTGAAAAATACAACAAAAAACAAGAATTAAGGATAAAATATAAATAATTGTAAGGTGTACTAAAAGTGTCCCAAACGATTGACCAAAGGAAACTTAAACAGTTTATTAATGTTACTTGTGAATTCATTTGTATATGGGAGGACTCGATTCATGCACTCGGTTGAAACCGAGACAGACTGTTCATATCCACTCATGTGACGTATGAGCGGCATGTGTAGGTTTGTAAATCGAATTTAGTCCTCCCATTGTGAGAACAATGGTTTTTTTTTATAACTCCAACAACAATATCTAAATTGAACAGATACATATTTGTTGTGTATATTGAATATTGGATAAGGGTAAAGTTGAATGAAATATTGATACATGTAATAAATGCACGGTCAGCTGTATCGTTGGAAATGTCGTGGTAATGCTGAATTTATTGTACATCAAAACGCCAACTCAGTTTGTTTTGTAGGCTGCAACGAAATTATCATGGCATAAAGCATGTCTGAACATAATAATGTTTTACTTGCTGAAGCAAACATAATCATAAGTTCAAAAGTATGGCGTGTGCTACAAAAACACAATCGTGAGTAGCTTACAGGTAACAAAGGCGAGTTAGACATAACAATAGGTCAGCATGTATGCAAGAAAAGAATGGCCATGAAATCATTCTTTGCAACAATTAATACAAGTTCAATTTCAAAATTAAATGCTGAAACTAAATCATTTCGAGTAACCTACTCACTTGCCACATGATGCAACTGAACTCTTCATAATAGCTAATTTCTCATAACAAAAAATAAGAACAAAATTTTTCTGCGTTTATAGAGCATCATATGCGATATTTCGCACACGAGGCACAACATGTCCGCCCCATGTTCCCGGATGAGCAAGTGTTTGGCGAACGACGAACGTAGTCATCACACCAGTCGTATTGGTCTCCCCATTCACAACCTACAAAGGAAAATAATAAATCATCAGATAAACGAGCTGCTTAAAGAAATAAATATGCATGAAACGTTGAAAAATTAATTTGTCAGGACAAAGCAGCAAAGCAGCAAAACAGCAGTTGTTTGATAATAAAATGAGTTAGAGTAATATAAAGAAATTAAGATTGTTCTTTGATTATTTCATTGATGCCATACATATACAGTGCCTTGCAAAAGTATTGGCATCCCTTCGAAATGAAGACATTTTAGTTTGTTTTAAACAAAAAAACTTGACTGAATGTAAATCAAAAGCAAATATCAGGAAATAAAGCAACAAGTAACATTTCAAAACTGTAATTATCAAAAAAATCAACAGTAACAGTAGCCAACAATGCAAAAAGCAAAAAATGTCCATTGCAAAAGTAATGGCACCCCATGCGTTAATTCCATGTACAGTCAGTTAATATTTCGTTGCTGCACCTTGAGCATCTAAGACAGCCTTGAGTCGTTGTTGGTAGCCATCAATAAGCTTTTTGCAAACGTAAGGGGTATTTTTTTCCATTCTTGTTGGCAAAAATTGACCAATTTCTCCAGGTTATGTGGGGACCTCTTGTGAACGGCCATTTTCAAGTGATGCCACAGATTTTCAATTGGGTTGAGGTCTGGGGACTGGCTGGGCCACTCCAGGACTTTGATCTTATTCTTCTTGAACCATTCAGTGGTCACTTTGGCCATGTGTTTCAGGTCATTGTCATGCTGGAACCTAAAATTTCTTCCAAGCTTAAGATCCCGGACACTGCTGAGTAGATTGTCCTCAAGAATCTGGCGGTACTTGTCTCCATTCATGATTCCTTCAATCTTTACGAGTTTTCCTGTGCCTGCAGCCGCAAAGCACCCCCATATCATGACACTGCCACTGCCATGTTTCACAGTTGGCATCGTCTTTGAAGGATCAAATTCTTCGCCTGTCTTTCTCCATACATACTTCTTCTGATTAACACCAAAAAGTTCTATTTTGGTCTCATCTGACCATAAAATCTTGGACCATTGTTCTGGACTATCATCAATGTGGGCCTTAGCAAATTTCAGACGGTTTCTTTTGCGGGTTTCCTTCAAAAAAGGCTTTTTTCGAGCGACACGTCCATACAAGCCTTTTTTGTGCAAATTCCGAGATATGGTGGACTCATGAACAGAAACACCTGACTCAGATGCAGACTCCTGCAGTTCTTTCAAAGTCACTGATGGATTCTTAAAGACCTCCCTCACAAGTTTTGAGTTCATTCTTGTGGACAGTTTTTTGGGACGGCCAGATCTTGGTGCCACTTTTACTGATCTTCTTGTTTTCCAGACATTAATGATATTCCTCACAGTACCACATGGCACAGAAAGAAGTTTGCTGATTTCCTTATAACCAAGTCCACTTCTGTGTTTCTGAATAATAAGTTTTTTCAGCTGTTCTGATTGCTCCTTGGTTTTCATGTTGAAAATTCAACATACAACATAAATGTAGGTTGTTAAAGGAACATCATTTAATGAGGTCGTCAGACAGATTTAAATTTGACTAAAGCTGATTGTTATTCAGTCTAACAATGCTAAACAGCAATAAACAATTAAAAAGCAGTGATCAAAGTAAGTGGAAAACATAAACAAACTGTCTGCAATTATGGGTGCCATTACTTTTGCAAGCACAATTTTACACACATATGGATTTTATATCTGTCAAAATCAACACTGACTAATGATTCCATAAAGAAATTATTTATTATTTGGTCCTGTTCCTTTCCTGAAATATTCATAAACCCCAGGTTATTCTGTCATTAGAAAAATATCAATTTATTGCCTTTCCATGAGGGGTGCCAATACTTTTGCAAGGCACGCTGTATATATATATATATATATATATATATATATATATATCAATGATCATTTCATTGGTAGCCTTAAAAACCAGTTTCAGTTTCCATTGTTGTAAATTGATATTAATTGGTGATAACCATTAAGCGGTGATTTGAATCTATGTAACGTGCTGGGCTTCCAAACACTGGGTCCCGGGTTCAATTCCCGGGCAAGCCTAAGTTGGATGGCTGTTTCATCCGTCATCTTATTGCCAGGGTCCTAATTAGCACCATCAGGTGCAGTAATACAGGACATAAAGCCCTAACCTACCCACCCATGTTATCTGGGAGTGTGATAATGACTTTTTCGTTATAACAGAGTTCTCTCTCGTCATTCAGACATTTCTATCAATTTGTGGCACTTACTTGTACGCTAAGTATTTTTTAAGAAAGACGTTTTTCTTCTATTGTTATCGAATATTTCTCTTCTTTTTTAAATTCTATTTGTTGGTGTTTGTATTTTCCTTTTAAAGCAAATTATATCAATTTGATATGTGTAAAAGTTCAACACCAACTCAACCATCCCAACAAATTGCTCTCCTGCCAGAGAGTAGTTTCATCCCTAAATTTCCAGGAAATCTCTGGTGTTTTCCACGCCTACACATGGTGATTCAACTGCCTAAACATTTAATTCAGAACCTGGTCGTAATACGATCAGCTAGGCCTATAATCCATTAAGTACGCAATTATAATGAATTAGGCATTGTCACAAGGACAATTCAAAATGCTCCAGACTATATTTGCTGTATTTGCATGTTACCTTGCTGTGATATCACATATGAATGTCAGTTAATATTCCATGACTTTTGTTAAGTATTATGACATCACTCATCTCATATCAATCATTTGCAATATTTTCACTGTATGTAAGTTGTCCCTTTTTATTGTATCTTTGTCTGATTTAATAGATACACATGCTGACAAAGTTATACAGCTGATCTCATGGACAAGGAAACTTAACTTCAGAGGACGTCCTATGCATGACTCATTGGCTGAGGGACTGCATTGATTAATGGGAGTACTGAATTCACATGACATCATGTGGAGCTTAGTTTCCAAGTCTGCAAAATCTGCTGTAATGCAATTGGGGGCAAACATGTGGCCAGTAACCAACACGTGATAAAATTACATAAAGGTGTAAATTCTGTCCACATAATTTTGGGCACATGTTATCATATACATTTACTACGTGATATATTATCGTTTTAATAATTATGTAGAATAGTCTTTTACATTTTTCTGTTTCATCAATGACATCATGAGGGTTTTGCAGCCACTTATTGGTCAATTCTGTAAATTGTGATGCTCAGCAGAAGGTGTGCCATCATGCCCACACCAAGCAAAGCCAGTAGGACTAGGGTGTGATGTCACCGTTTACTATGTATTCTTTTGCACTTGTTTTGGGACACCTGAAGCACTGTTGGTGATCAGAAACAGCAAACATAAATTCATTTAGCCAAACAAACTGTTAACTGCTAAACTGTTTTGAAGCATGAAATGTATGCAAACACGGGAGAAAACTGTGACATCATGCTTTTCGAATCTAAGAGAAAATGGAAGAGTGATTCTACGTAATTATTACAACGAAAATAAATGGCAAATCAATTGATACTGAACGTATTACTTCCATGATGTGAGAAATTACAAGTCAAATACTCCACTTAGCAATTCACAATGTTCAAAATAATTTCACACATACTGGATACCAGCTGGATGAATAGCAATCTCCATCAACCTATATATGTTATTTCCATTTATCAGAACCACACCCAGAGTGTTGGATTTCATATATCAAACTACCATGTATTCAGAAAGGAAATAAATGGGCAAGGTGTGTCTGTGAATTTCAAAATCATTTCGTAAACCGCACGTTGCATGTCTGATATGAGCTACATTTTTATAAGTAAACTAATTAATTTATTTAATTTAAACTATTTGATTTATCAATTTGATTACATTCGAAGTAGGGGAATGTAAGTAGAACTGGGCCATTAAACATATTTCTATTTTTTGCTAATCATATGCTAATTCAAGTGATAGAGCAAAGCCACTTTTTTTTTCATTCTAAATTATACTATTTATAAGTATTCTTTTAATAATGTATATATAATAGTGCTTTTATTTAAGAAAAAAGTGTCCCAGTTCTTCCTTTGGTAGGACGAACTGGGGCAGGAGAACTGGGCACCTCCTGTCAGTTAATAACAAACTGAAAAACTGGTAGAATTATTAATGTTTTCATAAAGAATTATTAACAAACATGATTGCATTCAAAGAACAGAGCTTTAATACAAAAACTTGGCTTACAAAAAAGCCAAAAAAAAACTTTATTTTTGAAAATTATATTCATTTCTTCCTAAAACTTCATATACAGTATGAAGACAGCATTTCATGGATAAATTTATTGATGTAACTTTTGAACTTTATCTTGGCATAATTCTGTAAAAATCTAATCAAAGCTCCATTTGGAAGTTTACAGGATTTACAGATTTTTATGTAATCGGCAAAATTTAGCATTTAATATATCTTAACTTTACTGATAAAACATGTAGACATTTGACTTATGATTTAATGTAGGGGAAATGTGCCTGCTAAATTTATGTTTGAATAATTTAAACTATGAAATGTAAGTATGGTTTAACCAACTTGTATCATTGTAAGCCATTACTATAACGTGATATAGCTGTGATTATTTTTATTTTTATTTTCTATGTGTAAGCTAGTTTTTAAGCATAATTTCTACAGCTAGTGGTTTATGATTACCTTATCAAAAATGTTGACTGTATTTTCTAACCTGAGGTGGCCCAGTTCTCCCCAAAGCTGTTGCTTAAAAGAATTGTCGGCCAAATTTTTCCGCATGGCAAGAACAACATGTCAGTTATATGATTGTACTCTGGTTATGTGCTGATTATAACAAAATGTTTATGTATAATCTATCCCCTGTAGGTTTTATCAACAAACAGTGGAAATTTTACTTACTGACACCAAAAACAAATGGTTTCTTGCTTTCAGACATGAAATTCAGGGTAATTCCAATATTTACTTTAAGCAGCTGGGAGGGTGGCCCAGTTCTCCTGCTGGCTCAGTTCTCCTTACTTTTTCCTGTATTTGATAGCTGAAACTAGGCAAATGCTCCTTCCTTAGGAAAATAATAATTTAGTAAAGTCCTAGGTAGCATTCCAAATCGGCCCAGCATCGTTTCCATGTAGGCCACTGTCGTTACAACATCGCGCCGACGTTGACATGATTTAGAATGCTACCTGGGGTCACGTTATTATCTTCACTCTTGATCATATTATGTGGTCCGGATCATACCCAGATCATAATCTGCATCCAAAACACCTTGAGCGAAAATAACCCATGCAGGAAATGGTTGATCACAGATAGATCCCCCAAACCACAAAAAAAAGGGAAAAAAATGTTTCCCAGAGTCATGCATCCTCCGGGTATCCTCCGGGTATCCTCCGGGTTTCCCATTATAGCATGACAGATTTGGTTGTAATGGAATCAATGCACTTGCCTGCAGGACCTGACTTCCTCATGGTGCAGGTGGTACAGCACATCCTGCGGTGACTGTCCCTGTAGCAAGCCCCTGCAGGTTGGTCATAGCAGAAGTAGCCTGTCTGGTCGTCGCATCCTGTGGACAAATATAGAATAAGATAATGGTTAAGAAAACAATACATTTACTTTCCTAGAATTTTATTTGATGCTTTATTGCCTTCAATTTGTATAATTGTCTCGATTTCTATAGTTTTAAAATATGCCAGATAAAATGTATTACATGACAATACATGTAATAATCTTATCTTGCCCATATCGGATCTTCATCAAGTCAATGTCTGGCTAATCTGGCAGCTGTCCGGGATGTTATTAGCATGCATGTATAATGTCAAATAGGTATACGAACTGGTACATAACACACTCATTGGCCGCATTTCTCACCCTGTGGTATTCCATACTGGACTCTAGCAGATGAGCACGTTTCACAACAATCCTTCCAGTTATAAGGTCTGTCGCAATTTTTAGCAGAACAGTAAGGTCTTTTGTCTCCATACTGGCAGTCTGGAATCAAACAATCAATCAACCAATCAATCAATCAGTCACTCAATCAATTAATCATTCATGCAATCATTTATGCAATCATTTATGCAATCATTCATTCAATCAATCAATCAATCAATCAATCAATCAATCAATCAATCAATTAATCAATCAATCAATCAATCAATCAATCAATCAATCCGTACTCACCTGGTCTGTTGGTGATGTACCTGGCACATGTCTGGCAACAAGCCTTACCCTGGGAGTAGCATGTGTAGCCTTTGATGCTGGGACACCAGGAATACTGGTCACCGTATTTGCAATTGGCAACAGCTAAAATAAATGCACCAAAACGAGTAATATTTTTTATTTAAGTAATACTCACTGAAATAATATTGCCATATGTGCTCAGTGTTGGCCCGCTATTGGCGCTGTTGGCTCAAATTTGGCTCAAAGTTGGCCCAGCATCGTACGTGCCAACCAGATAACATGTCTCATCTGCTCGATGTTGGCTCTGCATGACCGCATTGGTTAGATTTTTAATCAATGCTGTTTTAAATTTGGATTTCCATCTTTGAATGTCTACCTCTAAGAGTTTATGTAAATTTGAAACAGTACTGGTAATTTATGTTTATGTGTTTGTATGTGCAATGTCGCTTAAAATTACTGAGAAAATAGCCCTTATGTTGGCCGAATTAGGCATGCTCATAAAATGATTAAGCCATAAGTCCAGCTGATCTTATAAATTTACTACAACAGTAAGGTTTTCTCTATTTGTTTTAATTATATTTATTTATCTTTTTTTTTTAGTAACATAACCTCATAGGGCTATTCAGTGCACAGAAAAGGGGTCTCTTATGAGGCATTTTCATTCTTTAAAAAATTGGTAAAAAAACTATTAATCTTTCTGTAAATGAGTAATAATATGAAAATATAGATGAAACACTGCACAAAAAAAGAGACTTTAATTTGCAAATATTTCAATCAAAATATCAAAAGTACACGTTTCTAATTTCTTCAGTCGTTAGTTACGAAAACTAGTACAACAGAATCCTCATTTGGAGTGAAAAATGGTTCTAGAATTTTTTTAATGGCTGTAATTGACGAATAAGGGTCCTAGAACAATATATTTTGGGTATAAGGAAATATTAACCCAGTAGATTTTTCATAAATCCCATAGCAGCAACATGAAAATGTAATAATTCAAACAGTATTTGTTTTTGAAACATAAAAGTAGGCTGGGCTGGTGCCTAAAATATAATGGTAATAGAAAAATAAATACAAGACCCAAAGAAGCAGAAATGACTTTCTATCATGCTATAAAGTGTAATTGTTTTGTTGTTTCTTCATAATTTTTTCATTAATTTGGCTTATATTAATTTATTACCAGAATTTAACTATACAAGTTTTGCGCTACCTTTGCTTACAAACTACAACAAAAAAAAATACAAAATATTGATAAACCAAGCTTCCTGCCTGAATGCAACATTAAACTGTTGTTTTGATGGTTGTTTTGAACGTGGAATGCAACACTGTTATTAAGGTCAAATTTTTATAAAACTACTGCATCTAGAATTACGCCGTTTACACCGAGTTGAGAGAAAATGTTATTTGTAAGCAAATTAAAACCAGCATCCGCCACGACGACTTTGATGTCTATTCGTATAAAAAGTAACAGTCATGTAGACTTGTCATTATTATGCATTAAGAATACTATTTTTTTCTATCATATATACTAATTTCATAATCCTACATGGCCAAATGTGTCACGTGTGTCAAATGTGCCACGTGCGTTTTCCATGCATTTGGATAAACGCATGGTTTTCACCTCATTATTATTATGCAAAAACCATGCGTTTTCCATGCGTTTATCCTTTGCACGGAAAACATATGGCACATTTGGCCATGTAGCTCAAAAGACCGCGACGATATCATGTTAAACGTATTGCATGGTTTTGCACGCACTACAAGTTCCCATTGGGCACGGACATACGGTTTAGAAATTTGCTTTTTTATTTTAATTTATACCTGAAAAACTCACGGGTTTCTATATAAATAATAAAAATTGATTTGTTGTTGCAGACGTTGATGTATATTTCATAAAATATATAGCGTCACCATGGGAGATATTTAAGCCCTAACATAGCCATATTTCCCATTGATTCTAGACAATGTTATTTGCTCGAAAATGACAGATGGAGGCGCATTCTTTTAGATGTCTCTGACTTCGCTTAAAAAAATAAAAATAAAAAGTAAAATAAAAATACCCAACTTCGATAAAAAAAATCGTACAAAACCTATTTTTTGGATCATTTAAATATCTGTGTCAAGTTTTCTTTTTTTAAATTGGAGTTGCATGCAGAAGCTTTTCCCAGAATTGCATGATTTTCGTTGAGACAGACAATTTAAAATGCAATGGTGGGCTGACCTATTTTATGTCATTGTATCGTTCTTGTTGTTTTTGTGTGTTTTTTTTTTAGGTTACACAATGCAATCAGTTTCTCAAAATATCAAGAGGAAACAAGAAAGTCAATTGACAAAAGGCACAACCTTTAGTTTCAACTTTCCACTTGCATGTATTTTAAAATTCTACTATATACTTTGTGTTTCTTGGACCCATCCCTACATATTTACCTTTCCAATTGAAACTTTCACGCATTTTTTCTTTTCCTTTTCCTACACATTTTGAATTGCTGGTGTTTGGGTTTGTCTTATGCAGTTTCATGAAGTTTCAGTTTCATGAAGTTGCAGTTTCATGAAGTGGCAGTTTCATGAGGTTGCAGTGTCATGAAGTGGCAGTGTCATGAAGTTGCAGTTTCATGAAGTTGCAGTTTCATAAAGTGGCAGTTTCATGAAGTGGCAGTTTCATGAAGTGGCAGTTTCATAAAGTGGCAGTTTCATGAAGTCGAAGTTTGTGAAGTGGCAGTTTCATGAGGTTGCAGTGTCATGAAGTGGCAGTGTCATGAAGTTGCAGTTTCATGAAGTTGCAGTTTCATAAAGTGGCAGTTTCATGAAGTGGCAGTTTCATGAAGTGGCAGTTTCATAAAGTGGCAGTTTCATGAAGTTGCAGTTTCATGAAGTGGCAGTGTCATGAAGTCGCAGTTTCATGAAGTTTCATGAAGTTGCAGTTTGATGAAGTTGCAGTTTGATGAAGTGGCAGTTTCATGAAGTGGCAGTTTCATGAAGTGGCAGTTTCATGAAGTCACAGTTTCATGAAGTCGCAGTTTCATGAAGTCGCAGTTTCATGAAGTTTCATGAAGTTGCAGTTTCATGAAGTTGCAGTTTGATGAAGTGGCAGTTTGATGAAGTGGCAGTTTGATGAAGTGGCAGTTTCATGAAGTGGCAGTTTCATGAAGTCACAGTTTCATGAAGTCGCAGTTTCATGAAGTCGCAGTTTCATGAAGTCGCAGTTTCATGAAGTTTCATAAAGTGGCAGTTTCATGAAGTCGCAGTTTCATGAAGTCGCAGTTTCATGAAGTTTCATGAAGTTGCAGTTTGATGAAGTTGCAGTTTGATGAAGTGGCAGTTTGATGAAGTGGCAGTTTCATGAAGTGGCAGTTTCATGAAGTCACAGTTTCATGAAGTCGCAGTTTCATGAAGTCGCAGTTTCATGAAGTTTCATAAAGTGGCAGTTTCATGAAGTCGCAGTTTCATGAAGTCGCAGTTTGATGAAGTGTCATGAAGTTGCAGTTTCATGAAGTTGCAGTTTCATGAAGTGGCAGTTTCATAAAGTGGCAGTTTCATGAAGTTGCAGTTTCATAAAGTGGCAGTGTCATGAAGTGGCAGTGTCATGAAGTGGCAGTTTCAAGTGGCAGCATAAAGACATTTCCATTTCCGTCCAAAGGTTCTAAGCGTAATTCATGTGACAAACATTCCCTCTCCTTTTCTTTGGGGCAGGCAACATAATGCAGACAGAAATATAAAAAATATGTCAAACCCATTAACTTAAATTTTCCCGTCTCTCGAGTGATAATATTTTGTCATATTGTTATCAGTATATGGCCTTGATAAACAATTCTTGCTGTGGAAAGTTGTTACTAAAATATATTACTTTTAAGATATACCATTTTCAAAATTTAAAGTTATACTTCGAAAAAAAAAAATAAATAAAAAGTTTAAAAAATTGTCATCATATATTATTCTATATTTCGACTTTATAGTCTTCATCATCGGGAATTGATTTAATGGAATCATGAGAAGAAAATAAAAAAAAAACTGCTCTTTAATATTTTAAAAAATGTTGGGTACTTAATTTTTTGTTAAACCAAATATTCCATGTTTGCGCGTGAATGAAAAATTGATTTACCAATGAATCAAATATACCTAACGTTTTGTGAGTAGTTTATGTTGAAATTTTCTTTGGTCTTTCTCCTGGTTCGCAATTCTAATGAAGTTAATTAGCACATTCTGCATTTAGTCACATTCAGCCATCTTTGTTCTGACGACATCTGTTTTTATTTTATTTTGGTCTTCTTCACTTTTTTTTTTAGCATTTAAAAAATTTGAGTGGGAGTTATCTGATGAAATGATTATTGGTTAATTATCTTGATATTTCCCTTTCCATTTTGATCTCACTGAAAAGCCTAGATAGCTAGCTCATTCAATTATCTTTTCCTTGTTAATATTGCAATTAATTATTATATCTTAAGAAAAAACATCATGGAAATTAGGCATATGATTAAAGAGAGATATGAAAAACAATGAGCTAAATACGACTTGAAGCCAAAACAGGATGGTGCATGACAACGTTGTCAAGTACCTTTCATTAACCACTGTTATACTCACTGTTATGCGTAATAAAGGCATTAAAACAAACAATCAAACAAATGAGTAAATATGCCTAATGGTGTATAAGCTTCGGCGTCGGAATATAACCAAAAATGTTAGTTAACTCCCTCCTGTTCGGGATATAACTAATACTTATTCAGACTCATTTATTTACTCTAGAAAGAGAGACATTTGTACAGGAGAACAGAAGGAAATATTATTCTAACTATTATGGGAGAAATCTCTAAGGCTGTAAGCAGCCATCGAGAGGCCACCAGGTATAGTACCCATAATGGTTAAGGCGTCAATTCCATAGTAGAATCATAGGTGAACGGTAACATGGAGTATGGCAGCATTTTTTTGTTGTTGATATTGGGTAATTTAAGGGTGCTGAATCCAAATCTGATGGGTGCCAGTTTGGCATCCTTGAGCATTTTAAGATATTCACAAAAACAGTTGCCATGGTAACAAAAAATTACATTTTCACTATTCAACAGAAAATGTGAATTAGCAAGATTGCTTTAATCCATAGCTACAACTAATGTTATAAAACCAATAGTGGGGTCCCAGGATCAATCCTCAGCTTGTGCATTCTTCACTACATCCCAGCTGCATATCGGTCGCTTGAGATGTTAAATTGGACGTGCCTTGTACTCGGTGTCTATGACGAGGCAAGTACCTTGACCCCACCATTGGGTTAAAATGTGTAACGTCTTGTGAACTTTATCATTTCATCATATAACGTCTGCCTATGGCAGCTAAGCTAACTAAGCTTCAGATCCAGTAGCATTGAGACATGAGCGCAACAAAGAGCACCAGTTTAAAATAGAATAAATTGCCAAAAAAAATAATATTAAAGTAATATTTAAAAAGATCGAAAACGTACTTGATCGTGCTAGCCTACCGGTGCACGTTGAACAACAGTCTTTCTCTGCATAATAACAGTCCCTGCTAATGATGTTTTGACAGTACCTGTACTTGTCACCGAATTGACAATCTAAATATTAATTATAACAAATAAATTAAAATTGCTTCTTTGAATCATACACTGGTGCAAAATTAATTTCATTTGAGATGTTTTTACTCTCACCTGCTCGATTTGTTTTGAATTTACGGCAGGTGGCGCAACAGGCCTTCTGGCGGTAACCTTCGTAACAATTGCGTTGTTCTGTATTGGAACACCAGCTGAACTTGTCCCCATACTCACAGTCTGATAAACAATAAAACACACAAATAAAGGGACGCAGTTCCTAATTACTAAGTAACGGGCTAAATGGGCGTAATAAACATTTCTGAATTCGTATAAGCCTATATGTACATTTATGTGAAACTTTTTGTTGTAGATAGGCTATCTACTAGGAATAGATCTACATGGATCCTCGATTCCACATAAATTTTGCATAAATATTTACTTTAAGCAGCCGTTTTGACGAGGAACTGCTGTGAAATGATGGCGTATCGCCACTGGCAATGCTGCCATCTCTATTTCAAAGGAAAGAGAAGGCATAGAATTATCAATTTATTCAGTGGTTTTATTTCACGGAAAAATGGGGGCGCGGACCTGAGAGGCAGCACTTTGACAGCTGCCAGCTGATTTTTGACAAAACGCATCTGTGCCAGCCTGTTGTGATGGCAAGTGCAGCAGTAGGCCTACTCCGCTATTGCTATGGGCCAGGCAATCTTACCTGGATTTTGGCCATCCCTTATTTTCTGACATGCAGCACAGCACATGTTCCTGTAATTGTCAATGTAGCAGAGCCAAGGACTGGATTTGCCGAGTTCGTCACAGGTCATTTTCTGGTCAACCCGTCCTTTGTAGTCTCCCCAGACGCAATTATCTTGAATGAGAAAATTATCATATTTGCACTTACACAAGAACTGTTTGAGACAATGGATATTGACACAGAATGTATTGCAATGCACTGGCTGTAAAAGAAGAGGAAGAAGAAAAAAAGATTACAATTTGATGGACGGCCAGACAACTACAGCTTCTGGTTTCCAACAATACGAAAATTAAGTCCATTGTATATTTTTCATTTTTCTCGTTTCTTTGTTGCTTTGTATTATATATTCTGTATTTTTATTGATTAAAAACTTTTCTTTTACTGGGGGGCATCCACCCTATGGGTTACTGTATATTGTTATACTCGGGTGTACCCCCATTACCAGTCAGTTTTGTGATATTCCTGCAGTATGTAACACTAAGTTGTAAAATTGTTTTTGCGGTGAAAATAAATAAACTCTAAACTTTAAACTCAACCAGAATCGGAGGAAACAAATATAAACAAACCATTTGTCTTGGAAAAGTTTATACTTTGTTTGCTTTCATTGGCACAGGGACTTTTGATAGGAATCCGATTGGGGTATTTAAGTGTCAAAATAAGCTCTATTATAAATCAAGAGCTGTGATGCTGTCCAAAAGTAGTAAGACACATAAAATCCATGTGATATATCTTTTTTTCTCTCCGACAATTACAAGCAACCTTTCGTGAAAAGTATTGTGTGATAACTATCAGTATCAAAATCTGTTTGTAACAAATGATATGGTCACGTTTATCATTTGTCACGCATATTTATCACAAATTAAAATGTGAGCATTTTCCCATAAATGCTGGAACTATTAAAAATTCATGGGTTCAAGATGTCCAATAGTGGTGGAATTAATTCACCTTTATTTCTTCTATGGCCCAGAAATTTAACTAACGCTAAAAGAAATTGATATTTTACAGGAAATGTTGAAGTTCTATGCCTTGGATGGCAGTTCTATACCTATGCCTTTGAACATGAAAAAGAAATCTTTAATTTGAATGAAATACAAAGAATAAGGTTTCAGGTCAAGTGATTACTAACAAACTTAATGTGAAAAGAAAATTCAAACTTGTTATTTTAGTCTAAAAAGGATTTGATACCTGAGACATCATAAATATATTTGACAGTTATTAAAATCTGCATTTCTGTCTCACCTGGTGTCGAAGGGGCTGCAGCATCGCCGACGCAACTGGCCTGTTTGCACCACTGCAGAGAAAAACTATGCAATCTTATTTGATTCAAAACACATTTATTGTTTTTACTTTGATATCAAAAGATCTAAAAAAAGCACTTTAATCATATATCTAAAGCCACATATTAACAATAGATATGGTATCTTTACAGATGGCAAGTGGAAGCAATTAATTACCCACAGTTGTCTGAATTTGAAACACAAGACATGGTATTGAATCTAATGATTGTGTGAGCTGATTGCCATTTACATATAATGGCTTTCTTTCGTTTATGCAATATCAATATCAACATTTTCTTATATTATCCATTAGAGCATGGGGATGGTTTCATAGACAAGAAATACAATGAAACATCATATCAGATGAAACCACATTCCAATATCTCATAATCATCCCCACTCACTGCATTCAGTGAAAAAAGTTGCCTTACCTTTCTGTTGCCACATGAGGTGCCTTCATATGCCCTGTGGTCCGATAGGAGTTCACATCTCCTCCTTTCAGGTTGATAGCATGTCAACAATTCACACATTTTGGCGTCGTTTTCATTTCCCTTGAAAAAAGAAAATCTTGTGTCCACAGTTCTTACTTATAACTTCTTTTTTTTGTTCTTTTTATTTCTGTGTGTTCCCACAAGACCAATTGTGATCTCTACTTACCTCATGACATGCAGTGTTTGGAAGACACACGTAATTTACCCAATTTCATCCCAGTGATTATA
This sequence comes from Alitta virens, assembly GCA_932294295.1. NCBI lineage: Eukaryota > Metazoa > Annelida > Polychaeta > Phyllodocida > Nereididae > Alitta > Alitta virens. Next base: position 38,794,751 of record OW028574.1, on the reverse strand, counting down.
CAAAGCAGTCCCCAATAGTGGATTTTCACGGAAGGTTCTCTATATTTCCACCAGGTGGCTATGACAGAATACTGCAATTCTATTCGCTGAAAAAGTTCCCGCCCTTGGCTGTGATTGGCTGAAGCAAAGTGCATCCTAGCAGCAGTACTTTGAGTTTTAATGTATATTTGACACTTTATCATTCAGTTGATTTTTGTTATTTTTGTGAGAAAGTTATATTTATTGAGTCAGTGATTATCTTCTATGTCTGAAAAGGAAAATGAGTAAGAGGAGTGGAATGACTTATATCTTGCTGAACTCAGGGCTCTTCAGTGCAAAGACGGAAAAACAGCCTGAGGGAAAACAAACCAAACTGTTTAAACAGTAATTCGACCTGAGGAAGATTGTGGAGAAATGCTGAAGGAATCAGAAGGATTTTGTATGAAAAGCTGGTTTAACCATTAACAGGCCTACTGACACGCCTTTGTGGTTATAACTAAAGAAGCTTTCCCATCAACCATAGATGATGGGTCCTGGGTTAAAACCTCTAACTTGATCCTCCTTAAATCACTGCCCCACTCAATCCAAATACACATGGGTTGTCCATATAGCCCCGAGGCAGTGATGGCTAAATCTCAGTATCTGGTCTGTATAACCCAGGGAGATGAGAAAGGCTCATGCTTGAACAGTCATACCAAACGTTGGGTGACTAGAATGCATTAGATAAACTCACGGCACAGTAGTACGATTGGGGTCCAAACATAGCCTGGCATTGCTGGTCTGGGTGAAAGGACTGTCCAGCGGGCCTGTTGGTCAAATCCACCAAAGCTGATGGGTCGAAATTGGGAGCTTGGTTATACAGACACAGCCAACCCTGTCTGAAAAAAAGATATGATCGACTTTAAATAGTAACTACATGGCCAAATGTGCCACGTGCGTTTTCCATGAGAAGGATAAACGCATGGAAAACACATGGTTTTTAGCTAATTATAATGAGGCAAAAACCATGCGTTTATCCAAAGTTTTTATTACTATGACATTGACTGAGGTTAATTGACAAAGTTGTAATAGTTGTGCTTTGTAATTAATGTACGGTGACTGGTGCTGCTTCTTGTGTTTTATTTTTTGCATTTATATTGTACATTTGTATATATATATTATATGAAATGATTATTTTTAAATTATCGAACTATTTAGTGACTCAGTTCATTGTATATATATGTGTTGAGACATTACAATATTTTAGAGACTATACATACAGAGCTGTTTAACAATCAGTATTATTTTAACATGTGATTTTTACATTATGGTGCATATTAAAATATTCATTGTGTATATATACTATAACTTCATGTTGTATCATTCTTGCATTGCTTTCTTTAGTTTTCTTTCTGCTATTCTATTGTACATACTTGATGTTTTTGATGTTTTAACTTGACACATGTATCTTTTTGATATGGATTTGCCAATAAACGTTTATATATATATATATTCAAACTGCTGCATGGGGTGGGGTAGTGATTCGACAAACAAATTAGTTACACTAACCAACATTTCATGCACTAGAAAAAATTATCCGCGTAAACTACAAAATTAAGTCTGTTAGTGATTTAATAAAAAAACTACTTGCAAGTGAAAAATGACTTTTCTCTTTATAAAAAAGGATGTGAAATGACGTACCTATTCATACGACCAAGCCAGGCCTTGATCTCCCTCACTGAACACCTTGAAAACCGATAGGGGTTGAGCCTTGTTCTTGACGTTAGAGGGCGAGGTGCATAGGACATTATGTAAGAGTCGGTTGGGGGACATTCCGATGAAATGTCATGCAGGGCTCCTATTCTACACACAAAAAGGGTAAACAAACCATAAAGGGCAATTTGGAATAATTTGAAGCATACAATAACAAATTATATGCTTATATATATATTTACAGTCATTAAATGAGCATATAAATACACACAGACACAGTATACAGTCATTCCCAGATAGCATGCCAGATTGCCGCTGAGATTGGTTCAGTCGGGCTGATGTTTAAACCGATGTCTAGCTGATGTAGCATGTTATCTGAGAAGTGCATGAACCCAGATGGCAGTGGGTGGATTAGGGCTTTACATCCTGTATTTCTGCACCTGATGGGCTAATTAGGACGGGCAGGGACCATGGCAATGAGGTGACGGATGAAACAGCCACCCAACTTAGGCTCGACCGGAAATTTAACACGGGACCCAGTGGTTGGAAGCCCAGCAGGCTGCCACTGAGCTGGACCTAGACAGCATTCCAAATCAGGCCAATGTCATTTCAATTTTGGACAACGTCATATCAACATCGCCGATTTTGCACCGATATTGGTTGATCCGATCTAGCATGTTATCTGGGGACTACCTTTGCAGCACACCAAATGAAGTCAACATTCTGGCTAAATTAGTGCTGGTAATGGGTACCCAGATAGCATTCCAAATAAGCCCAGCATTTTTTCCATGTAGGCCACTGTCGTTACAACATCATACTAACATCGCCGACATCGCGCCGATGTTGAAACAATTTGGAATGCTATCGCGGTATATGCTGTGCCATCACAGCCAAAATCAGGCCAACATTGTACTGTTGTTGCATGTTAAGCAGGTAGATAAAGTTAGCATTTGACTAGTAACTTGAAAACTTACGAATGGCCCAGTTCGTGTGCCATAGTTTGAATGGTTCCATACAATCCACTCTCTTTGACCAACGACACCTTATGGAATGAACATGCTCCCCACATGTCTGTCAGTCCTGAAAATAGTCAAACATCACAGGATAAATGCATCCACATATATTGATCAGCAGGTGTGAACTAGGGTGCATATGATTCATGTAGTTAAATACGAATGCACACCTAACCTTTTTGCCATCAACGAAATTTGGATTAATACAACTTGTTTAACCTTCAATTCAACAAACCTTTCAATTGTCTTCTTGATCCATCGTAAGTACTTCTGTCCCTGTAGATTTCGTAGCTGCAAAGACAAATTTATGTCAATGACAAACATTTCAGTGCATGCAGAAGTTACAAGCATCTAAAACCAACATATAGAACCACCCAGATGGCATTCCAAAATGTATCAACATCGGCGCAATGTCGGTGATGTCAAAACGATGTTGTACTTTTGGTGGCCGATATAGAAACAACGCTGGTCCAATTTGGAATGCTATCTGGGTTACCATGATCCATTCAGTTTGTCCTGAGTACTCAAGATAAGAAGAACCATACATACTCTGTGAGAAGAATAGCGGCATCTATGGATCCAAAGTGGTCTCCTGATGCGTTGAGCCAGAGTTTGAATGAATCCAGAGTTCTGTCTGCCTGGATCCAGGTGTAGGGAGTTCCTGGTTCCTTGTTAGACTCTGTCCAAGTAGCATCAGAAGGAGTCTGCAATGGCCAATTGTTTAACTAGGCATCTAGGAATATTACTCTACACAATTAAACCTTTCAAATGGACCTTGCATGTCACCTAAATTACATAGACTTACATTAATTAACATCTGACTGACTGACTGGATGGCTGGATGGTGTTCTCGGGTGTTATTTGGTTGGTTAATTGATTGGTGACAGTAGGTCTATTTATGATCTAAAGCATAGAAAGTTGTAAATGAAGAGAAACAATAATTATGAATTGCTTACTTTGGCAATGTACATCCCTACAAATTTCAAAGAAAGACTGAAGTCCGGATCTTGCACTGATTTGAATCGCATATCAAGCTGAAAAAGAGAGAAATCATCGTTTTATATCAGCTCGAATGTTACTTTTTAGACATAAATGATTACATCTTTGCTGCTTAAACAATGATATGATTTATTGTGATCGCATTTTCCTTGCAAATTTACATGACATAGCAAGGGGGGAAAAATTGAAAAAAATACCCTGATTGTTCAAGAATCATGGACCTTGACAGCAAATTAAAAGGTTCATTTTGTTACGCTTTGTTGTCTAACATAAAAGAAAAAGACACACAAGGTCTTGCTCACTCCATTCATGATGTGCATAAAATAAAATTTCAAGTTGGTGATGGCGTCATCTTCCTTGGCTGCAAACCCTTGTGCATTGCTTTGGTCCAGCCATCTGGAAAAGTATAAATTATTCCTGAAGTAATGTCCTTGCTTTTGGAATAAAAAGGTTGATACTAAAGTTATTTAATACTCAGACCACCAAATTGCCAATAAATATAATATTGCGTGGTTGTATGTTATAGTGACTATTTGTACCAGGAATAGGGCATCTTCGTCAGTGCTTGAGTTACATGGATTATCTTTGACAATGTCCCAGTGCATGAAAGTGATTAGCTGACAAGACTTGAAGTCTACACCACATGCCACATCTAACAGATGGGTGAATACTTTCACTTGCCATAGCACTGCCAATCTAACCTTTTGTGGCAACACATTCTAGTTGATTTTCCTGGCTGGGAATTTAATCCAAGACCTTAATTCTGTCGAGATATAGCTGTAGGACCTTAACCTCTACACCACAAATTACAACTATCTTCTTTTGCCCCACCACCTCGAAATTATGACCCTAACTATGAGGGCATATTGTGAACAAAACGTTTCTGCAGTATTATCCAATATTATTACTAAAGACTAATTATTGCCTTGCCTTTGAAATATACTGTAATCAAGAAAAACGAAGACTTCGAGGGTGAAAGACTGACCCCTGATGCTTGAGGGTAAACCTGGGTCCCTCTCTGGCCACCCATTGGCTGAAAGAGGGGAGTAAAATATTAAGAATTAATACAAATATGTACTGGAGTTATAGTCATATTAGGAGTTTTTTGTATGTGTTGCACATTTACATTAGTGACCTGAAGGAATTACCTGTTTAAATTATACACAAACCTCAAATAGACAATAAGAAGAGGTAGAACAGAAAAAAAAAACCAATTCTTGGGTTTGGGTGTCATGTTTCTGTGTGACAGACATTTAATTAGAAAAGAAAGCTCAAAATTAGATGATTACCATTATTATTTTTAGTAATATAGATAGATATTCTGTTTGTATGAATTTGGCAGAATTTAGAAATATACCCTTACGCCATCTATCAGTTATAATCTCAATTGGTTTACTGTTCAAACATTCCAATTACGACAGAGGGAGAATGCGAAATGTTTACAATTGATGTTATTTGCATGTCAAACATGACACGATCCTTCAACCCTTTTCATTACTATAGAAAGCTATTTATCATCCATTGCTATTATGTGTAATAATGCTTTCTTGTTGGTTTTATGAATAGAATAGACTACCATTATAAGAGTTCGATCCGAGAGGCGTTTCTTCTCTTCGGTAAAGTTCGTAACTGTTCGTGCTCTCCTCGACTGCTCTCTTTCGTCTCCGGCGGCGTTCGGCTCTCATCGGCTCCATGAAGAATTCGGTTGCGTTGCACAAAAATGTCCCTGTCTGTCAATGCGGACAACAATAATGAGAAAGCAGAAGCTGACAGAGCAAACTTCTTGAAAACAATCAATCTGAAGTTGTAAACAGCTGAAAACAAGGACTGTTTCTTTTTCCCGCCTAAAATAAATGCATTGTAGCAGAGTGACAGAAAGGCCATGGTTACAGATTCAGGACTGTTTGTCTTCCAACCCTTTAAAGTCTAACGTGTGATATTACTGCGGTTACCCACTTTGAAATGGTTGCGGTATGTGTTTTTTTATATTGCATACAATTATCAATGTGTGGTGAACTACCCTCTGTAATAGGCATAAAATGCTGCTGTATCATGGTGTAGAGTAGTTTCACAGTATTTTCCCGTAAAATATACGGTGACATGCTGTATGCTGGATTTGGTCTATTTCACAGCAATCTACTAAAATGGTGGACTGCCATTTTCTTTACCTCAGCTTTAAATTTTACAGCATTATGCCATAGGATAGATTAACAGTATGTGCCAAAAAATATTACGGTAGCGTGCTGCATAAAAAAATAACAGTATTAAGCTGTAAAAAATACAATAAAATTGCAAGACAACTAACGAAACTCGTAAAAGTGTGTCACTTACAAAAGATGATGACTCGTCTGTATCATTCTTTTTGACCTGCATGATGATGGAAGCTGCAGCTTCTCTGTCAATGTAACTGACCATTTCCGGTCCACCCTTCCACCGGAAGTACTGTCCCTCAGATGCTAAGAGAACCGGAAGTTCATTATCTATGTCAAGGTTCCTTTGCAGGTGCAAACTGACGGACATATTTCGGTGCAACAAGGTCAAGGTCTTTCCGTCAAGGTCATTGGGGTCTGATGTAAGGTCATCCAGTGAAGCCTCCTCCCAGGTGTCCTCGGAGAGACCAGCTAGAAAATTACAGACAGCATGCCAGACAAAACAAAGACACATGGTAGCAAGTGCCTTTACTGCCAAATGCAATGAAGTGCAGACAAATCCAACACAAACATTGTCTTGTGACACCACATTTTACCATGCTTGAGTACTTTTTAAATTCAATTTACAGCCGATTTCATTGAGTTGGAGATGAAACACTAGATGATACCGTGTGAATGAAGGACTCCCATTGGCCAAGACAGTCCCTTAGCCAATGGTAATCCTTGATCAACATGACATCATCTGGGGTTTTGTTTCCATGTCAATGAAATCAGCTGTAAGGACACGGAAGCAAACTACATTGTTAGCAAACAGCATTAACAGGCATAAAATTGCCAGGCAGCCTATAATTGGGTTTAAGCCAATGCTTAAAGTGCAAGCACACCTGCATGGGGAACTGGACTGCACTTCATTGTTTTTGGCTAAAAAAGCAAGTCAAATCGTATAGTTTTGCATCCGTTTCTCTCGCACTTTTAGGGTAAGATTTCTTTAAAGGCAGCTGGGTGGTCTAGTGGTAAGATGTTCACCTGCTCCTCTGAAGGACCCGGGTTCAATACCAGGCCCGGGCACCCTTTATGAGTAACGTCCCAGCTGGATGTCGTTCAGATGAGACGTTAAATTGGCGGGCCCTTGTACTGGGTGTCTATGCTGAGGCAAGTAAAAGACCCCACCCATGGGGTAAATGCATACGGGGGCATCAATCAACCCTCGATAGTGACAAGAACTTGCATCAGAGGGCTGTACTTTCCATATCTATCCATCTGTCTGTCCATCTATCTATATACGGCATATCAACTGCATGGTTCAACCAATTATTTAACAGCTGTGTGATCTGCTCCCCAATTACACATTTACCCTATTGGTGGGGATCGTTTACTTGTCTCAGCATAGATACAGAGCAACGTGTGCATTAAATTCACAAAAAGTAGATACAGGTCCTATAGTGGTATATTGGTATATTGGAAAGTAGCATTATACACTCACGCGGTATTTGGTACACCATGCCATATGTAAGCTGTATGCAAAATATTATTGCTAATAGAACCTTCAGTCTCATTGTTGTTTCCTGGAAACGTGGAAAATGAGGATGAAATCTTAAGATACATGATGTATGCTTGCAAAAACGGAGAAAACAAACGTCAGGGACAGAGGACATTTACTTCAGCTGAAATCTTTACGAAAAATGGGACTCATTGCAGTAAGGTTGACAACTTGATATTTTCAATAAATATAAATGGAACTTAGAAAAGCCATG